>JAESUZ010004980.1:0-1470725 GCA_017311185.1 Proteles cristata cristata
TTTTTGAATGACTGTGGGGGCAGATTGGTGACCATGACCTCGGTCACTCTGTTAGCAGATCCTCTTCCTTTCCTCTGTTCTCCCGGTCTCTCATCAACTCCAGTTGTCTTAGAAATTCAAGTCTTTCCTCGTCCCCCTTCCTTTACCACTTCACAGCAAGACTGAGGGCTTCAGTGGCTTTATTATTAAGCGACGAGGCTGGCAATGCCAAAGCTAAGTGTTTAATGCATCTGGCACTGGGATCCTGCATGTGTCTCCACTGACTTGCTTGGGACCAGGGTCCTCTGGGGCCCAGACACTCTCGGACACATTTAGACACTAGGGGATTAGGAATTGCAGAACAGACAAAAGCCAATCTAGAAAATGGGAATTTAGGTCTCTGAATGAAAATTCAGCTTGAGGAAAGAAGACAAATCAGTCTGTCTCAGCACCCAGTGGAAGGAGGGGCAGTGTGGTTCTGGAACGTGCATGGTAGCTCTGCCCCATGCACGTGCACCCTCCACAGATGGGCAACCGTGTGTGAAGAGCTGTATAAGGTCCTCTAGGAGGGACAAAGGGGCCAGCCAGGAAAATTCCAGACGGAGGAGAAGTTACTCCCAAACCGGTCGTGGGTGTCCTTTGCTGGCTCATCTTCAGCCCCTCCCCCCGCCCCCCCAGGGGTGATCTCACACATTCTCATGGGTCCGGCTACCACGCACCTCCTGATGGCTCTCAATCCCTTTCTGCAGCCCACACCTGCCCTGTGTGTATCCACATGTGTGTGTCCATGGCTCCCTGAACCTGTCCATCAAAAGACACCACAGATTTTAACCTAGCCAAACTGAACTCATTTTCCCAGCCCTCCACACCCCCTGCCCACGCCTGTGTTCCCTGTCTCCCGAGCAGTCTGACGCTGTGAACGACCAATAGAGCTTTTTAAAAATATAGCTCCCTGACAGGGAAAAATTAGTGCTTTTTAAGTGCTGAAAATGGGGAGTTTGCAATGATTATTGTAATTAAGAATCGAAGACTGTTGGGGATGCCTGGGTGGCTCAGCCGGTGAAGTGTTCCACTCTTGATTTTGGCTCAGGCCATGATCTGAGGGGTTTGTGAGTTGACCCCCCACATCAGGCTCTCCACCGAAGGATGCAGCTTGGAGCCTGCTTGGGATGCTCGCTCTCCTTCTCTTTGCCCCTCCCCCTACCTCTCAAAACAAACAAATAAACTTAAAAAAAGAGAGAGAAAGCTGTTACTCCGGAATGGCCACAGTGATTGACAAGTCTGCAGACAATGAAAACAAGCCCCTTACGGAGGGCGGCTGCACTTGCGGTGAGGACAGCGTAACACCGGTGTCAAATCACTGTGTTGTGCACCCGAAGCTAACGGAACATTTCTGGTCAACTACACTTCAACGAAAAGCGAACAAAACAACTAGCGACAGACAAGCCCCAGACTTCCGTTAGGTCATGGGTGTCGCTCCAGGTGCTTGTCCTTTTTGGCTCAGAGTCAGTGATGATGGAAGATGGCTTTGATATTCCTTAGGCAAGTCTTGCCAGGTATGTAGTTTTCCTTTTACAACCTCTACTCGGTCACCACGCCAAGAAATCTGGGGCTATCCTGGTTGTCCCTGTCTCCGTGCACACTGCCTCTTATGAGGCCTTGAGTGCCTCTTGTCCTGGATGCTCGAGGTGTGGCCAGAGGGCAACATTCCCAGCGTCACCCGGAGTGTCACCCAGGGGTGGAAAGGTAGCGTCTCGGGCCCTGCCTCAGGCCTGTGCAATCAGCTCTGCGGCAAGCTCTCCGGGTGTGATTCATGGGCACATGCGCATCAGAGAAGCACTGTCCTCACTCTTGTCCCTCTGGCTACGCATCTACGGCTCACCCTCCAGCTCCTTTAGACCTTTCTCAAGTGCATCTGTGACCAGTGCACCCCGAACGGTTTTATTTGTGTCACATCCTGCACCCTGGCTCCCCTTTGCCGAAATCTGTCCTTTCTAACCCTGGCTAAACAGGAGAATCACGGGGATTGCTTTAATTTTTTTAAGTTTTTTCTTTTTAGTCTTTATTCATTTTTTGAGAGAGAGACAGAGCAGGAGCAGGGGAGGGGCAGAGAGAGAGGGAGACACAGAATCCGAAGCAGGCTCCAGGATCTGAGCTGTCAGCACAGAGCCCTGCACGGGGCTCGAACTCACAGACTGCGAGATCATGACCTGAGCCAAAGTTGGACGCTTAACTGACTGAACCACCCGGGTGCCCCTTTAAAAAACATATCGATGCCCTTGCCCCAGTCCCTGAAATTCTGATTTAGTGGAAATGGAGGTTTGGTCTAATATTTAAGTTCCCCTCGCCTGATGTTAATGAGTAGCCACAGTTGAGAACCATTGACCCAAAGGTAAAGTTTTTTTGTTTTTTTAAAGAGACAGAGACGGAGCATGAGCTGGGAGGGGCAGAGATAGAGGGAGACACAGATTCCAAAGCAGGCTCCGGAGTCTGAGGTGTCAGCACAGAGCCCAATGCGGGGCTCGAACCCAGAACCGTGAGATCATGACCTGAGCCGAAGTCAGACAGTTAACCGACTGAGCCACCCAGGTGCACCAAAGATGAAGTTTTAATTTGCTGTGACGGCCGGTGAGTTCCTCCAGGGCCGAGCCTCTCGCGGGCCTTCTCTGTCTCACCACCTTGTGTGCCACCGTGCCTCATCCAGAGTTGATGCCCACAGCTGCTTGTTGGCTGAATGAGTCTTTGCGTCTCCTCCGCCGGGCAGGGTGATCTGTGGAAAGAATGTGTGTTCCCTGCGTTCGAAGAAATGCAGAGGCTGCATTCGTGGGCGGAATGAGGGAAGGATGGAAGATACATTTTTCAATTTACAGCAAAGCAAATGCCTCATTTAACATCAACCAGGGACTGCAAACGACTGCAAGGAATGCCCTTTATGGTCCTATTGATGATTCTGCACAGCGACAGCTCTTCTTCCAGACTGGCAGGCACGCAGGAAGCAATGGGCTCGCGACCCAATCAAATGTTTTCTGCTTTTAATTGGGTGGCAACAGAGCTTTATCCAAGGGACTTGATCCCCGAGATGAAAACGTATACATTTTTTAGTTTGCAAATAGCATCGTTGTCTTTTCCATTTGCTAAAACATGACATGCTTGGTTTTTTCTAATTTTTCTTATATTCCTGCCCGCCAGAGGGGCCGTTGCTAACCACGCCTTTTACACAAAATGACTGTTAAAAATTTGGTCTACTTCATGTTTTTAAAAGCCAAACAGAGGCATCAGGATATCGTATCTCTCCAGCATCTCTGAAAATTTTGGACGTTGCTTCCATGCCATAATGCTGCCCTGCTCTGTCCATTCAGAACAGATCCTCTGGAAAAGTACTTCCTGGGAACACCCAGCTTCAAAAGAAGAGTGAGTCACATTGAAAGTACATCGTCATGTCCATTCCTGCCTTACACCCCATCTGTGTAGAAAAGTCATAACATTCCGATTTCTGGAAGATTAAGGCACCTGGTTTTTCTCTTAAAGAGGTAAGCCAGTAGGTCAGCTCACTTCCTTCACTATTTTTAAATAGGCTTTTCTCTAATAATCTCCTTTCCTGTTAGACCATGGCCATATTTCTCCTTTCCTTCTCACTTACCCTCCTCCTCACCGGCTGAAGATTAGTAAAATGGTGCTCAAAATACCAAGTTAATTTACAAACACTTCTCTGGAAAACCTAGATTTGATTGTCAGTGACCTGGGTCAAGGGTTTTCTTAAGCATTTAATTCTCAGTGTTAAACACAGTCTATTAATTATTCCATTAACAGTGATGAATCCCACGATGTCTCTTCCCCCTTAGGGTGAATTCATTCAGCAGAAGATGGGCTTTCCACAGAGATCCATTTAAGGGAAAAGGGCATTAACATTGAAATGGATTTTTAAATATAAAATAACACTTATTTACTAACAGCAAGTTAATTCTATACAGGAATGCTTTGCGCATGGTTGAAAAGCCATTGCCAGCAGAAGTGCTGGGATGACCGGAGGCAAATTCCAGAACATAGCTATATACTTGTAGAAGCAGACACGGTGTTTAGGACCCACACTGAATTCTAAAACAATAATGTTAGCATTTATTTAACAAATTTCCTCGGTGAATTCTTAGCACAACCCTAAAAGGTAGGTATGATCATGTCCATTTTACGATAAGTGACCCACCCAGATTGCACAGTTAGTTGGTGACAAATATGCTCCAAAGCCCTCATTTCCCAGCCAGATGCCCAGGACTCCGGTTCCCACACGCCATGCTTGTCACTCTGAACACAATGTCTCATTTCCCTTCCCATCACCAAACTGCATTGTTTCCTTGTACCTCTGAAGAGGCTTCTGGAAACATGACCCCGACCCCCCATTCAATTGCTTGCAAACGTTTATGTCTGTTTGCACTTGTTTATTTTTCTGGGGAAAAAAAGACTAAGTTTAACAGAAAACAAAAAAGTAAAAGTTAAGAACTACCTATTTATTTATTTATTTATTTATTTATTTATTTATTTATTATTTTTAGGTAATCTCTACCTCCAACATGGGGCTCGAACTTACGAACCCAACATCAAGAGTCACCATGCTCTACTGACTGAGCCAGCCAGGCGCCCCCAAGAACCACCTTTTTAAAACCTTGTAATTATTTTATTATTTATCATTTTTTAGGTTTATTTATTTCGTTGAGAGAAAAAGAAAGAATGCAAGCAAGGGAGGGGAAGAGAGAGAGAGAGGGAAGAAGAGAATCCCAAGCAGGCTTTGCACTGTCAGCGCAGAGCCCAGTGTGGTGCTCAGTTTCACAAACCACGAGATCATGACCTGAGCAGAAATCAAGAGTTGGATGCTTAGCTGACCTTAACTGACCGAGCCACCCAGGTGTCCCAAACCCTAGAATTATTTTAAACCTCTGGTTGTGCAGTTGGTACCTACTACCTGTCCCTCCCACAACGGTAGTACATGCACGCACACGTGCACACACACGCATGGGTACACATGTGCACTACATGCCTACAGAATCCTCCTGTCCCTAATTGCCATCGATGGTAAATATTCCTCTGACCACGAGGCATTTTCAAGACCAAACTTGGCACAGCTCATATAACAGCTAAACATCTATCCAGGGGAGACCATTTTTCCTGGAACAGATTGCCTTTAGACATGAAAATTCAGAGCAGTTGTTTGGCTGGAAATTGCATTACTACCTCAGTCTATTCAGAGGACAATAGTAATCGCTACACAAATCCTTGGCTATAGATTCATTCCCGACTCAACGAGCACTAATTAAGACACCTCTGCTTTCACAGTCTGTGAGATTTTTGCCATCAAAGGTACTTCATCAGCCAGACGTGTGTCCCAGAGAGAAAATAGCTGCCCACCTGAGAAGCTGGAGCAGCCGGGAAGGATGAGATTAAATTATCAGAACGCAGGCCAGTGAAAACAGAGTTATTGCAGGCGATAGCTGGATATCTGAGGGGGGACAAATAATGAACCACAGACTCCAGAATCCTGCAACTTAAAAATATGATTTGTAAACTGAAAATTTTAGCTGAATTCACTGTTATCTAAATCGGTGGCCTCAAAAATCAGGAACATCTCAAAGAATAGAAAGGAGAAAATTATGGGGGCAAGATAAGAAACTCAGATCATAGATTCAGGAAACAGCACGTGGAAAATTCATGTCCGCACAGGCAAGGCATTTGTTAGCAAGGTATTGCAGTTATGTTAAGAGTGACATCAATACTGGCATTCTTACGAAAGGAACGGTAAAATGTCAAGGACTTGCTGTAAAATTATCAAACCAAACAAACAAAAAAACCCAAGCAGAATGAGGAAGATTCAAATACAGGAAGTAAGAATGAGAATATGTTGATAATTGTTGAAACTGGATAAAGGTGCAAGGGGATTCTTTTCTTTTTTATGTTTATTTATTATGGAGAGAGAGAGACAGAGACAGAGTGTGAGTGGGGGAGGGGCAGGGAGAGAGGGAGACAGAATGTGACGCAGGATCCAGGCTCGCAGCCGTTGGCACAGAGCCAGATAGGGAGCCTTCTTAACTCATGAACCAGGGGATCATGACCTGAGCTGAAGTTGGACGCTTAACCGACTGAGCCACCCAGGAGCCCCGCAAGGGAATTCTTTGTAGTGTTTTAAAAGAAGTCCAGTTAAAACAAAGTGACAGAGAATGATGGAAAATTGAGAGTGACAGCAGTACGGTAGACCAGATGCTCCCGCTGAAGTGTAAGTAGTCCCTTGATAACTTACAACAAACAAAAGTTATAATGAGAATGTATGTAGGACATACCAGAAAGTAAAGGAAATGTTCTAGAACCAGAAAGAAAAGAAAAAGAAGAGCAGGAACCTAAGTCTTGAGTTGGGAACATAAGCAATATACCACTGGTAAAGAGGAAGATTAATAACATGGCAATCCAGTGGGGTAATCTTTTGAACAGATAGTGCTAGAATAATGGGACTTTCATATATAAAATTGTAAACAGATACATAAGCCTGACCCTTCCCTCACACCATATACAAATGGATCTTAAAAATGAATCATTGGTTGCTTGGTGGCCCAGTCACTAAGTCAGCTCAGGTCATGATCTAGTGGTTCATGAGTTCAAGCCCTACGTCAGGCTCTGCATTGACAAAGTGGAGCCTGCTTAGGATTCTCTCTCTCTCTCTCTCTCTCTTTCTCTCTCTCACTGCCCCTCCCCCACTCATGCTCTCTTTCTCTCCCTCTCTCTCTCAAAATTAGTAAATAAACTTAAAAAAATAAAATGAATCATAGACCTTATGGAAATTTTTAAAGGGATCAAGATTGGACTTGATAAAAAAAAAAAAGATTGGGCTTGATATTCTCTTTTACAGGTGGCAGGCCCTTTTTATCACCTCCCAGCATGAATTCCTGATGTAGAACCTAAACGGAAGTTAACACAATGACTTAAGGCCTTTTTATGCCTAATTATCACCACTAACCACCAACTGTCCCTCATGATAAAAAACATTTTTATATCATTCCTATCGCTGAACTCCTACATCGGTAGTCATTACTGCTATTTGCTAAATAATCACAGATCTACCTCCTTCCAGGCACATGATAGAAAATGCACTTTCTGTCTCCCTTGTAGCTCATTGGTTGCCACATGAATAGT
Source organism: Proteles cristata cristata (assembly GCA_017311185.1). Taxonomy (NCBI): domain Eukaryota; kingdom Metazoa; phylum Chordata; class Mammalia; order Carnivora; family Hyaenidae; genus Proteles; species Proteles cristata. The sequence goes on from JAESUZ010004980.1 coordinate 7,150, forward strand.
TCCGGCCAATGAGTTGTGAGCAAAAGAGACGTGCGTCACTTCCAGGTTAACGTTAATTACAGTGCAACCAGCAACCTTCAGGGTAGGAACCGCTCCATCAACCTGGGTGCTTGTGAGAGTGCGGTGGGCGGAGGCCCAGACAGCCCGCGATGGACACAAAGCGAGAACAAGGAACAGACCTTTGCTGTTCCGAGCTGCTAATACCTTGGGGTTGCTTGTTACTGCACTGTAGCCTGGCCCACTTCAATTAACGCCACCCCTGAATAGAGGAGATGTCATTTTAATCACTTCAGAATTTTGTTTATTCCCTTATTCCTTTATCTTCTGAGCCCCTCCTCTGTGCTAGTAGTTGGACTAGCTCCAGGGAAACAGAAGGGCAGAGAGCACACATGGTCCTTTGCCCAAGTCTGTGGCTACAGATTATAAAAATGTGGGGGAAATAAAAACTTTATTCAGTTACCTCACTTAGCCTGTCAGCTAGCCTCTCTGAGGTTCCTTCCCTCATCTGTAAAATACACACAATACCTACCCTGCAAGGTTTTTATAGAGATTAGCAGCAATGCCTGGCCTGTGAAGAGGAAGCTAAACAACAGCTATAAATATTTTATTCCACATTTCATAAGAAATTATTTTTGGCAAAGAATGAAAAGGTAACAAAATAAGAATTTAAATACTCTGAGCACCACTTGTCATTTTCACATGATTCTTTATTCTAGGACATCTTGGTGTTTGTGTTTTTTTTGTTTTTTTTTTTTAATTTAATGATTGGTACCAACTGGCTTTCCAGCCTGAACTGGAATTGGTTCCAGGATCTGTAGTAAGTAGCCTGGGTTTCCATGGAGACCAGCAGCTTCAGAGGGCCCTGTGTTTCCTTGGGCCTAGCCTGCTAAGGACAAGTACCACCTTCCCACCCCAACTGTCAGGAATATGTGTGTGAAAGTGAGCCTCTGGTGTAATGGGATCTTTTCTGCAGTCGGGTCGCTTCAAAGGTGGGAAAGGCAGAGCGAGAAGAGATGTCCACAGAGAATAGTTTGGACGGAGGGACTTGAGACAGTGGAAGGTGTGCCTGTGGCCTACATGATCATGCAGAGTGTGTCTGCATGAGTGGGTGTCCATGACTCAGGCCAGGTCTGAGTGGCTGAGGATGCACATGGTGTCAAAGCTGTCCCCGGCTTCCTCGGTGTCAAACAGAAATTGAGAAGAGAAGAGGCACATGGAGGAAGTTTTCTTGAGATAACCATCATCGCCATCTCGAAACAGTCCCTCAGCCCTCCCGGCAAGGGTGATGACATTTGGGCCGTCTAGAAAACATGCAAAATAGCCAGGCATTTGCTTCATCTTTAGGAGGTGAGCAGCAATGGAAAAACAAATTCGGTACTCACGCCCTGGGGGCCTAATCAAAGCCAGTGAGCTGTTGACTGACAAGACTGAGGAATGAGCAGGTCTTAGGGTGTGAGGACAATGCTTTCAGTTCGGGGACACGTTGCATTTGGGAAGCCGATGGTGGTGGTGAGTATGCGGTCAGTCGTGTGAATGTAAGCCAAGGTGAAAATGTTGGGGCTGGAGATACATATTTGGGGGTCATCCTTATATGAATAGTATTTGACACCATGAGAATGATTAAAAATAATACAGATTCTAGGGGCGCCTGGGTGGCTCAGTTGGGTAAGTGACTGACTTCAGCTCAGGTCATGATCTCACGGTTCGTGAGTTCGAGCCCCGTGTCCGGCTTTGTGCTGACAGCTCAGAGCTTGAGCCTGCTTTGGATTCTGTGTCTCCCTCTCTCTCTGCCCTTCCCCTGCTCACACTTGTTTCTGTCTCTTTCGAAAATCAACATTTAAAAAAATTTTTTAAAAAAGACTGTCAAAGTCATGAAAAAAAATAATCCAGATTCTAGACAATGAAGGCAAAAGAGATAACAGGATGGTGTGAAAACCATTAAGATTGCTAAGAACATCAGGCCTTCTCCACGATGCCTCTAGAAAAGAACTGAGGGAAATAAAGAGGAACATTGGGTTGGTCCCTGTCTTCTGTTTCAGCCATTAAAGCCTCAAAGTGCCAGTTCTTCCTATGCGGCATAACATAAAAATTAAAAGCACAGGGTTCTGGATCAGGTAGACTGAGATTTGAATCATTTCCAAAATATATTACATGTGTGACCTTGAATGAGTAATTTAATCCCTGAGTTTTGGTTTCTTCAGCTATAAAATATGATAATATCTACAATAAATAGTTGTTCATCAACTTGAGAGTTACATTAGATAGTACAGGACACTCCTTTGTAAGTACTGTATGCAAAAGATGGTACGTAAAAACAGTATGATTATGATTATAAAAGAAGGACCGCTAAGTGTCCAACAAAAATCAGCACATCCTCCTCCATGAAATGGAGTCACTGCTAGAAAGGGGTTGTCTGGCCAGAGACTGCATTTCCCAGGCTCCTTTGCAGTTAGGTGGCCATGTGACTGAGTTCTGGCTAGTAGAATGTGGGCAGAACAGACATGCGCAACTCCTGAGCCCAGCCCATAAAACCTTGCCATGTGGTGCTCCTCCATTTTTTTTTCTTTCCAATGGATAGAGTGTGAGTCAGTCTTGAAAGCCACATGTTGAAGAGAGTAGAGCCAGTGAAGCCTGGGTCCCAGAATTATAATGTGGAGGAGGGTTATCTTGCTGAACTTTTCAACCACCCACTTGTTATATGAGCAAGAAATATATTTTGAATGTGTTAGAACCATTACATACTTGGGGGTCTATTTGTTAAAACAGGTACGGATAGCAAATAACCAACAAGGTAGCAGTTAGCCTATTCTAAAAAAAAATTTTTTAATGCTTTATTTATTTTTGAGAGAGAGATAGAGACAGCATGAACAAGGGAGGGTCAGAGAGAGAGGGAGACACAGAATCCAAAGACAGGCTCCAGGCTCTGAGCTGGCTGTCAGCGCGGAACCCGACATGGGGCTCGAACCCACGAACTGTGAGATCATGACCTGAGCTGAAGTCAGATGTTCAACCGACTGAGCCACCCAGGCGCCCTTAGTTAGTCTATTATAATAGGTTTTATTTTTCAGTGACATGGCTTCTGAGCATGAAAAATGTATCTAAGAGACACTAATAAATAATAGTATCATTCTAGTGCCTTCCGGCCCCACTTCTGTTCTTGTTAGGGCACTAAATACCCAGAGGTGTATACTCTAATCTTTTTGGAAGGGAGATAAGAAGTTGATAGTGTTAGGGTTAGCTATCACAGGCTTTTAATACCACCCCATAAGAAACAGAATAGGTTCTGGAAGACGGCAGGACACAGGAGGTTGAAGTTTGCAGAAATGTGGTCAGTAAAGAATTTCTTGTAGCAATGTGCGGGTGGGACTCTTAAAAACACAGGTGTCAAGAGGCGCCTGACTGACTCAGTCGGTGGAGCATGTGACCCTTGATCTTGGGGTAGAAGGCTCAAACCCCACTTTGGGTGTAGAGATTACTTAAAAATAAAATCTTTGAAGACAAAAAAAAAAAAACCCCACAGATGTTAAATATGCATTTTTATGTTGCCTACATTGCTGAAATGTAAACCTCCTTCTCCCAAAACTTAAACAAATTTAACCATTAAGAGACCTTAAATACAGAGAACTGAGGGCGGCTGGAGGGGAGGTGTGTGGAGAAGATGGGCCAAATGGGTGATGGGCATTGAGGAGGGCACTTGTGGGGATGAGCACTGAGTGTTATGTGTAAGTGATGAATCACTGGGCTCTACCCCTGAAACTGATATTACATGGTATGTTAACTAAATTTAAATAAAGAAACTAAAAAATAAAGTAAAATAAATTTTAAAGCAAAAAAAAAAAACCCACTAAAAACAAGTTTGATATGTACACACACACACACACACACACACACACACACACACACACACACACTACGTCTCTATACTATACATCTCTACAAGCACAGTTTTTTTGTAAAGATATGGCTGAAAAGCTTTGGGAAAGCCAAAGCCTGGTAACTTAACTATCTCAGAGAGGCACTTACTGAAGTAGGAATCTAACTAAAAAGACTAACTACATTGTGCTTAGAAGGAAGGGTAACGGTAATCATGAAACCTTAGTGGGGCAAGAAGGTAGAGGGGAGAGAGTTAGAAGGAAGGGGAGGGGAGGGGAGGGGAGAGGAGGGGAGGGAAGAAGAAGGGTCGGACTTTGCCAGTGTTTATCAGTATCCGGGAAGAAATCCACTGGGTCTGTCCAAAAGATCATTCTATTCAGAAGAGAGCTCTACTCCATTGGAAGAGATGGAGATTTTATTAGAGCAGTCCATGCCAAAAACAACCCTTAAAGCATTTCTTTCCTCAGTCGTAGCAAGAGATGGTAAGCAACAGATGTGCCCGTCAAATTACGGTATGTCCATACAATGAAAAAAATCAAATATCTTGGAAAGATATCCAAGGTATGATGTGAAGTGAAAAAGCAAAGCTTGTGATGGTGTGTCCAGAGTACTACCAGAAGTTCATATAAAATATGACGGAAAGAAATACACAAACACATGTGTCTCTACACATATAGAATATCTCTCGAAGGAAGCACAGATATCAGTAGGGACCGAACTGGGAACACACACGGGAAAGTGATTCTGTTTTCCCTGCATTATCTTTTTTTATCTGAAACTTTTAACATGGGCATGCTTATTTTTATTATCCAAGAATAAGAATAAGTAGTAAGAAGACAGAACAGCAGATCATCTGAAAAGCTGTTTTGTTTTGCTTTGTTTTGTTTTACTCTAGCAAGTCTGCTGCACACACAAGAACAATGCAGGGGTAGATATAATTGGACATACATTCCAAATTCACTCTTTTCCTTCCAATTCTAGCTGTATCAAGGCCTTTTCTAAAGTTATAACTGGCTTCTCATATGCACAAGTCTACAGAGAGAAAATGGCCTGCCCAGTGAGTAAGCTATCCTCTGGTCCCCTTGTGGTTATATTTCTTACCCTAAATCAATCGTCTCCCCTTGGGGAGTGCGATTATAATCGTGTTCCTGTATGTCTAATCAGAATGCTGCATCTGAAACTCCCACAAGAAGACCGAATCTGGTAGAGGGATTTCCCAGAGATTGGCAGCTGGTCAGTGGGGAACTCTCCATTCGCTAAGGGGGTAGCTAATGTCCAGAGTAGAGGACGAGCAGTTTGCCCAAGTGGCCTCCATTCCTATGTCAGCCACACTCCCGGCCTCCACTCCTCAAGTCCCTTCCTTCTGACATTCATCCAGCCCTTTATCCCACAGAACCCAGGCCATTTCTGAGAGGAAAGGGAAGAATGCGAATTTTCCTCAGCAGGCAATGGTTCTGTACCTCACTCGAGGGCTAAAATATTAGCAGAGGGTGTGTTATGAACCAAAATAGACAAAATAACAAAGTAACAAAAGGAAGCCTGGGCTATCTGGAGACTGTGTCATTAAAAATGATTTCATCCCCCCTGGGCTCCGGAGATGTGATTTACGGGAGGCAGTCAGCCTACCCAGGTGGTGAGAACTCATTTTTAATAAATGATAGTGAGTAGGTTTATCCCGACCTGTGACTGTGAGTCACCGTGTTTGAAGCTGTTTGACAAACACCATCAGAAACAGATGACCTTGTCCAGGGGACTTTTCTTTTCAGGGAAACCAAGTGCATTTCCTGAGAGTGCTCTTGAAGGTCTCAGATCAGATCAGCGAGAGAGGCGTGGGCCTCTGTGGACCAGACCACATCGTCACCAGGGTCCCTTTCTCCACCAGTCGTCTGTGGTTCAGCGTGCTTGGAAACCTGGTAGGAGGAATGGCATGTACTTCTGAGTAAAACCCAACTGTGGTGGGAGAGGGAGCGACCTTACCTTTTGGGGAAGAAAGAGATAGGCTTGTGATCCCTGCTGTCACTGATTTTAGTGCAAATTAATACCAGGCCAAGGGGGCGCCTGGGTGGTTCAGTTGTTTGAGCATCAGACTTCAGCTCAGGTCATGATCTCGCTGTCTGTGAGTTCAAGCCCTGCGTCAGGCTCTGTGCTGACAGCTCTGAGCCTGGAGCCTGCTTCGGATTCTGTGTGTGTGTGTGTCTCTCTCTGCCCCTCCCCTGCTCACACTGTGTCTCTCTCAAAAATAAATGTTTACAGAAATTTTAAATTGGGCTGAAAGCTCAGCAGCCATTTGTTACTTGAAATCCCCTGTTACTATGACTGAGCACCTTTCCCAAGTGTGAAATGAGGAGACTGTTCACAGGCACACAGGTACCTGTGATGTGTGGGGCTATAGGCCGGGGACAGGAAGGAGGGGTTCTCTGTGAATCCCAACAGAGATAGGAGTGGCGGGGACATTGCAATCTCAGAGGACCAATGTCACCCCTTTGACGGAGACTTGCCTTCCACAGTCTAGACGCGGCACAAAAGCAGCTTGGGGACAGCTCCCCAGAGCAATAACGGCTTGCTACAACTCCTTTCTCTTCTCTTCTCCCCATTTCTTCTACTTTTTTGCTTCTTGTTTGAAGGTATCATTCTATCATCGAATAGCAATTTTTTTTAGAGAGAGAGAGAGAGTGCAAACAAGGAGAGGGCAGAGGGAAAGAGAGAGAATCTCAAGGAGGCTCTGTGCTAAGCCTCCAATTTGAGGCTCCATCCCATGACCTTGGGATCGTGACCTGAGCCAGAATCAAGAGGCGGATGCTCAAACGCCTGAGCCACTCAGGTGCCCCAGTAAATTTTTTTTAAGGCAAGAAGAAACAGGTGTTTGGGATCAGAAGTCAAAAGGAGTGGCACTTTCTCACTCAGCTAGGAGAGGAAGGGATGAGAGAATGGCAAAGATTAGAATCTGATTGAGAAGCCAGAGTCTCCATCCCAAAGAAAACAGTAAAGTATACGGGAGATGACTTAGTCCAGAGCAGAGCAACCTAAAAGTCTTTTAATTTCCAGTCTTCGTTTTGTTTTCATTTTGGCCCACACTCGATGCAGTAAACACTTGTGTGGACGCACGCATGCGTATTTGCTTATATAAACAAGAAAAGTCCCTGGGAAAATACACAAGAAACAGAACTTCGTTTGCTTCCAGAAGGGAACTTCTCATACGTTGAATGAGGTGGGCATATTGCCTATTCAAGCTATACATCAATAAAATATACAGAAAACAGAATGTTTCTTAACTAATGGTTGTAAGAAAACAAGTGATTCCTGGGGCACCTGGGTGGCTTAGTCAGTAAAGCACCTGACTTTGGCTCTAGTCATGGTCTCACAGGTTTGTGAGGTCGAACCCCACATTGGGCTCTGTGCTGACAGCTCAGAACCTGGAGCCAGCTCCGGATTCTGTGTCTCCCTCTCTCTCTGCCCCTCCCCCACTCACACTCTGTCTCTGTCTCTCTCTCAAAAATAAATAATTAAAAAAACATTTTAAAAAACCCCAGTGATTCCCATCTGAAGAGTAATGAGTATAATGTTATAGGAAATTGAACCTATCAGCAAATGAAACACTTCTAAATGAGAGTCACAGTAGAACATTTCACAATCAGTTACACACACACACACACACCACTTTCAATACATGGCAGGGTAAAGAGGTTGTCCTTTGATACCCGAGAATATATAAATCGTTAATATTTCTGTTTTAATAATTGTAAAAGTAACACATCCCAGATATAAAAGATACTGAAAAAATATTTTTTTTAAATAAAATGACACTTACTCCCACAATGAGAATTAACTACCTCAAGTACTTGCCCTGCCTAAAGGAAATATAGTCGAGATACAAGACTACTTTTTGGTCCTGACAAAACCTCAATGTCGAACTGGCCCAGAGGGAGAAATCCCTTTAAAAAATCTGCCAACCCAAATCCATAGCTCGATGTTTTGAATATTTTCCATTTTAAGTCTTTGAACAAATAAGGCAATTTTTTTTCCCATCTCTGTCTTGGGGTCATCACATATCTGATTCCTGAAGTATGGAAGATTCTCTAGGATTCCTTCAGAAAATATCCTGGCTTTCCCCAATCTGGATGGACTAAGGTTGAGCTTTTCCAGACAAGAGGAGGGGGTCTACTGTTAACCAGAGGCTTCTCTGTGCCAATGATAGAGACGTGCTAATCTAGGTCAGCTCCATCTGTCTTCCACCCCGTTAGTATCCATCCAACAGTCCCTCCAAAGAAATAAAATTCAGTTTGTTTACTTCCTTATGTTCCTTAAGTTAAACTCCCCTTAGAGGGCTAAAGTGAAATAAATCCAGAGATGCCGCAAGCAGAAGCAAAGGAAGGCATGTTGTTTAATACAGTTTAGAGGTCTAAGTCCCTCAATATGTCACACGAGCGATTCACAGACCACGTGCACTTTAGACTCACTTTCCTGTCCATTGCATGTGACAGAGCATTGCGATTAAAAGCGGTTGGAGCCGACCAGACCAGGATCCGCTGACTGGGACTGCCAATGACTTAATTGGGACTTTGGGCTTCATTTTTATCCACTTACGTCTCTAGTTCCTTATCTATGAGATATTACCTTCTTCATGGAGTTTTTCTGAGGGTTCAAAGAAAGAGTTATTAAAAATTAACCCAGGGCATGAGGCAGAGCACACACTGAGTCAACAGTATCAGCTACCATTGTTCACGGATCAAATCCATGGAAACGAGGGTGCCTGTTTCACAGGTGAGTCAGTTTCCTGTCCCTTTCTGCTGTTGCCAGTCTCTGACACTTGTTCCAGTCCATAGGAATAGAGGAAAAATCAATTTAATTCCTTGTATCTGGTTTACTTTATTAGGTTCAAACAGTGGAGTGCACTTGCGTTTGAAAATGTCTATGAATGTCAAATGTCTCTGCTAGCTTCCGTGTCATTTCCTCACAATAACTGAGAGCCAGTTAATTTTTCATTTAGCTCATACATGTTTCCCCAAACTCTCATGTTCTCATATTTTTCTGGGTTCTAGAGCCCTTGAAGGAGCCATAGAAGGAACAGCTGATGTCTCGGGGTCCATCTAGTTTCATCCCCGCCACCCCCACACCCACCCTGTGTGAGTGAGCGAACAACACATCGTCAGAAAGGAATGGATTTTCTCATTTAGGATTCAACCCTGAGCACAGGTGAGCTGTCTTTAAGGAAACTCCAAACAATAAAAAGATGGCTTAAAATATTTTTTCTAAAATCCCAAAAAAGTCTGGGAAGCTTGGCAAGGAGCTTTCAGAATCCGGATGATCTCCTGAAAAACGGAGAGTCTGCTGACATCGGCTTCCAGCTTCCCTGGACAAGAAGAGAGTATCCCGGCTGCTCAAAGACCCAGCAAGAGACTTCGGAGGACTCTGGAGTGCCCAACCACTCTTTTCCAGATCATTGTGCGATGGTCACAAGGTCACAGAATTTGGAATTTTTTTACATAACAAACAAGGCACATTTCCTATATCCCACAGCAGTGAGAAATGTCAGCATATAAGGCACTTGTGTTCAAAACGAACACTTTCCCACCAAAATAAAGATAGACCCATGTAGACTGGCTTAATTCCAACTTGCCTGATACGTTCTGTAAATTCCTCCAGTATGTTCCTAAAAGGAGACTATGAGAATACGTCCTGTACTCCCACGGCTTTTCCCCTTTACCCCCATTCCTCTCTTACCATTCTCACCCCACCCCTACCAAATAACAATAACTAAAAAAAAAATTAATAAATAAGATGCCTTGCATTTTGTGTGATAGGTCTTCCTAAAAGTAGGCTGCATCCTGTTTCTCTTATGAGTGGGGAAACCAAGACGAAAGAACACAGAGCATTCATACAAGGCACTATTGTATCGTATTGAATAAAACAAGAGCTTTGGGACCAAAGGAAAGTTCTACCCTCAATATTTCAACATTGAGGAAATGAAGAAAGAAGAAGAGGAACACAGAACCCCACCCCCTGGACATCTAAGTCTAGTGAATAGTAGCTTTTTACTCTAAATTAAGAATTTAGAAGCTAGGAGTCAGGGACCTGTAAGACACTTGCTAAAACGGCAGAGCAGGGGATGGAGAAGGGAGGGCTCGGGGAAGTGGGCACTGGCTGTCAGGAGACGGTAATTTATATCTACAGGTAGGGCGACCGTACATCCCGGTTTGCCTGACGTCATCACAGGCTCCACACGTAGCACTAGTTTAAGGAGAAGGGGCATCTCCTTTTACTCTCAAAACTCTCCTTGTTGGGATGCTAAGTTATATATTCACCCTGCCGCGGAGAAACATTATAAAGGCGTTAATGTCCCAAAAGGGATGATAAGGCTTATTTTGTTTTGGAAGAGACAAAAGCTGAGTGAATTGATTGATATTCCACAGAGAATGTTGTACAGCGTAAGTATCAATAGAGAAGGGTTGATACTGCACAGAGGGGAGCCCGGAGCACTACTGTCCCTTGGGGACATCACAGCAAGTTGCCACCCTCTGTCCTTGGAACTCCCTGTGTAGTTTGTACTTGCCCACGTGTTGTCTTTTGTAACATTCTGTCTTCCACTATAGCTGTGTGCCTGTCATACATATGGAGTAATTCTTCTACTCACAGGTAAATTTCTCAGCGTAGAGGTGATACCTTAGTTTCCTCTTTATATCTTCACACAGTGATAGGAAGACACCGTGACACGAAGAGGTTGGTATACAGAGAAGTAATATATTCTTATATCTCCAATTCGAAGATGGTAATTGAGGGGGTGCCTAGGTGGCTCAGTCAGTTGAGCAGCCAACTTCAGCTCAGGTCATGATCTTGCGGTCTGTGAGTTCAAACCCTGTGTCGGGCTCTGTCCTGGCAGCTCAGGGCCTGGAGCCTGCTTCTGATTATGTGTCTCCCTCTCTCTGCCTCTCCCCTGCTTGCTCTCTGTCTTTCTCTCTCTCAAAAATAATAAACATTTAAACAATTAAAAAAAAAAGGAAAGAAAGTGGTAATTGAGGCTGCCGGCTGCCCACCAACATCCATTTCATCCTTATTTCTGGGCACATAGTCGACCACATTACCCAGACTCCTTTGGAGTCAGGAGTACCCTGTGACTAAGTTCTCCATCAACAGAATGTGAATAGAAATGGCATGTGTTGGGGCACCTGGGTGGCTCAGTTGGTTAAGCGTCTGACTTCAGCTCAGGTCATGATCTCATGGTTCGTGGGTTCGAGCCCCACGTCGGGCTCTGTGCTGACAGCCAGCTCAGAGCCTGGAGCCTGCTTCAGATTCTGTGTCTCCCCCTCTCTGACCCTCCCCTGCTCATGCTGTGTGTGTGTGTGTGTGTGTGTGTGTGTGTGTGTGTGTGTGTGTCTCAGAAATAAATAAAACATTTTTTAAAAAATTAAAAATAAAGAAATGGTATGTGTCACTTCGAAGTTTGAGCCTGAGAAAGTGGTGGTAACTCCTCTGTATTTTTTCTTTCCTACCAGAAAACCCACCCACCATTCAAGCCTCACTCGTGTAGCAATTATAGGCCCCTGGCTGATCAGTGGTAGAAGGAAACTTGGCCTTTGGTAGTTTGTGTGGAGGAGTAGTTTGTCTACCAAACTAGAATATTCCCTTGGATCGTTATGTGAGAGAAAAAGAACTTCTGTCTTCTTTAACCACTATGTCTCTATGATTATAGCGAGCCCTGACCCAACTGATCAATTGGGGATCTTGTCAGCTTTGTGCCTGACAGGAAATGACATTAACAAGTATTTGTTAAACTAATGAATAAAATCACCCCCCCCAATATAAATGAGAGAAAATTTGCCAATAAGACTAGGTTTATCCTAGATACCACTAGAAAATGGCTTATCTATTATGGGATTATCTCTATATACGTTATAAACTTAGAATGTCAACCTGTTGCGAAATTGAAGTTATAATGTTGAGTCTTGAAGGGAAAAATTAGAATGTGTTAATCAGGCAGTTCTTCTCTGATGCTTTTAATGAAAGACAGTCCCTGACCAAGTCTGCTTAGTATATGTGCCTCTTTCGAGAAGAAAATGACTGATAAACCTGGCACAGATTAATGAAAACACATTAAGATTATCCAACTCCTTTTGCTCTGCTTCTGATTTCATTAAGCTACTATGTGGTATTCTTTGATTTCATAAGAAAATGTTCCTATTAGAAAAAAAGAGAAACATTTATTCATCAATTTATATGAACTCAATTGTTCCTCGTGTCCATGTATCAGTCAGTACAAGCTAGACTTTCCAGCCATAACAAACACTCCCCAGTCTAAGTGCTATGTAAGAACAAAATTTTAGTTATTGCTGTGGTTTACATGCCCATCATGGGTTTACAGGTGGATTCTGCTCACTGTATGACTCAAGGATCTAGAAAGATGGAGTACCTCCTACCTAAATTTTGTCAGTCACTGCCATAAGGTAAAAAAGAGGGCTGTGAAGGATCTGAAATCAGCAGTTAAATGTTCTAGCTAAAGTGACAACTGGCCTGGTTTTCCAAAGACTGGCCTGGTTTAACACTGAAAGTTTCACATCCTGGGAAACCTCTTAGTCTCAGGCCAATTGGTTCCTCACAGTTCTAGCTCAGCAGTGACACATCTCATTGTTATTCACAATTCAGTGTCAAGAACCAGTCACATGGCTTCTCCTAACCGCAGTGGCAGGCTGAGGGGGTGAGGGGACAGGGAAGTACAATCTGCAAGTGTGACCAGAAGTGGGAAGAACCAGAAATATTTGCCAGCCAGCATTAGCATAATCCCTTATCATAAACTGGTACTCTTATTAACAAATCATTCTCTGGTGGGGTTGTGTTTGTTTTTTTTTTTCTCCTTGCTTTTGAACTTGGTTACATAAGTAAATTCTGAATTCGGCTCAGTGTGTTGAATCCCCACCTCTATGCTGTGTTATACAGGTTCTGTAGAGATAAATAAGCTACAAGTCCTGCTCTCCAAAAGTTTAAAATTATTAGGGGAAATAAGATACAAACATAACAGAAAGTGGAAACAGAAGAATATAAAAAAAAAGCTAGGGGGCATTAAGGATAGGAGGAAACCTACCTCGCTGAGAACATATTTGGAAAGGAATCCAAGAAGAAGGGTATTACCTCCCGATAATATTCTCTCCATTTTTCTTCATCAGACGATAATAGCCATTTAAACCTATCTGCCTAGGGGCACTCGGGTGGCTGGGAAGTCGGTTTTGTTGTCTGATCTCAGCTCAGGTCATGATCTCACGGTACGTGGATTCGAGCCCCGTGTAAGGCTCTGCCCTGACAGAGCCTGCTTCAGATTCTGTCCGCCTCTCTCTCTCAAAAATAAATAAACATCAAAAACAAATCATAAAACCTATCTGCGTTGAATGAGTTTGAAGAACCATTCCCAACCTTTCTGTATGGAAAATGAAGACAGTATTTTGCCTTGAGAAACACTTGGCATTTTCCTTTCCCTCCTTGATCCATGCAGCCCGAGAAAAGTCAGTGTCATACATACTATTTTGGTACAACTAATCCCAATGCTGAAAAAAGTGCAATTACACCAAGTCAAGGAGAGAGATTTAACCACAAGTTGTGTTCACATTGGATTCCGTTCAGTTTTGTGGTAGCAGGACAGTCCCACCCGCTCTCTCAGCTCTGTGAGGGATTTCATAAGTGCTCTCCTTCAAAGCCCTCCGAGGTTCCTCCATGTGATTAAAGTCACCAAGTGACTCTGTGATTGAGAGCTCCCCTTTGCCTAGGATTTATTTAGCTATTCCTCTGACACACTCTCGCTAACTCTGTAGCTCCGGTGGGAATTGTACAGGGAAATTTAATCATAAGTCACAAAAGCAAGCGAATATGACAAGCAGAGAAGAGCCATCTGGCAAATTGTTTGTAAAACACTTTCCTCGTGTTTGTTAAATCCTGTTTCCTTGTAAGTCACTTACCAGGAGACCTCGAGCACGCGCTTGAACCAAATCTAAAAGTCCCCCAAAGCTTTCTTGGGGAGTATCAGGACCAGGAAAATAGTTAAAGCCTGCCAGGTATAAAATGCAGACTTAAAAAGGAAGACTTAGATCCCTTCAGCGTTAGGCTACTTAATCATGGTATTAGGAAAGAGATGCAGGCATTACAAAACAGACTCAGAAGCTTCTAGAACTTCCAATGAGTAATGTTAACAAAAGCAGCCTTTGGTAGGGTTAAGTGCCAGACAGATTCCTTGGAGTTTGCAAGAGGCTGAGAAGAAGGGAAGAGAGAAGGGGAAACACACACACACACACACACACACACACACACACACACACACAACTTCCCACAGGCTTAACAACGTAGAGCCGGGGTTCTAAGATGGTCAGACCCACAGCCCTGCAATCCACCCAGGAGCAGAGGTATGAAAAGAAAAGGCCCCAGACTCTCATGCCGCTGGTAGTAGCAGAAACCACAAGACAAAATCCAGCCAAGCCCAGGAGAGCCTTTTAACTAATAAGGCTCCAAACGTACTCCATTTCATTTCCAAACACAGCTTATGTCTCTAGTTATTCTCTCTGGGCCCCGGGACTGCCGAATGCTGAAGGACTTTAAATGGGTCTTGGATTTGCATCTGATAATTAGCAATCCCTATTTCTCACTTTGGTGTTTATTCACGGCTTAACTGGTAAAGCCCGCATTGACCCTTGGGGTTTGGAACAGCGAAGTTGAGCCTCACACCCCATCTCCCTGCCCCCTGCCCCCCCTCCGCCTCACTCCCTCCTGCCACCAGAAACACAGGTGTGGCTCCCGCCCGGCGCGGCCTCAGCTGCTCCGCCTGCACGGCAGCTGACAGCGTGGGCCGGCTGTAGATGGCCCTTGTCACTGGGGTTCCTACAGAGGGATAGACGCGAGGTAGGGACCTGCAGTATGGATCGAATTTGAGTAAACTGAGGCGATGTCAGACGAAATGTTTACAAAACAGGGGCTCCAGCCTAAAGTGAAAGAAGGCTTTTAGCAGGGGCCCGTTTCCATGGTCCCCATATGTGGGAGGTGCCCCCCCACCTCAGCACTCGCTGACTCTCCGTGAACTCACCCCACTCCAGGGCAAGTGATGGTGACCTTCCTGAATCCACTTGTGGGGGGAAAGAGATGGGAAAAGGTGCCGGTTATATCCTAAAGGGCCTGCGTCCCAGGCTCGTGGGGGTGAGGGTGGCGAGTCTGGTTTAAAGTCTCATGTCAGGGATTATAGATTTTTCTACTTCATGACCTCCATCTAAGTGGAGATGGGCACGGTCAGCCCCACATCTCGTCCTGGCCCTTACTGTCTCCACAGCCTTAGCTTTGCAGTACTTTGGAGAAGAATTTGTTGATTTTTAAAGAAAGAGATCTACAGATAGAAAAATTGGAAGAATTGGGACGGTTTTGTTTCGAATAAAGTTACCAAGCCCTAGACATGTCTATGGCGGCCTCTCGAGACCACGTGATTTCTACTATGTATCTTCAGAAGTCATTTTTCCACCTGCACTTGTCAATTTTCTAACTAGCCATGTTGATTAGGACTAGACCGTCTGATGACCTGAAGCCTTACTGTACCGAGTCTGAGTGGTGCTTTACCTTATTCTCATAGCAAACACATGTCGTCCCTCTTGTCTTCTCAAGAACCACCTGAGCGGAAGAGACTGAACTGAAACCCAGGTATGCTCTGTCTCACGGGAGTGCTGTGGGCTCAGGTCCTCTGTTTATTCAGTGCTGATGTCTCACCAGCTGCCCCCAGAGATTTTCCAGGCCGCTTTCCCACCCAGTCAAATTCCACTTCCGTGCATTCCCTGGAGCTGCTGAGTGATTGAAGGTCAAAAGCCTTTTTGCCCTCTGTGCCCTCTCTGTCTTGACCCCCTGGTTAAGTTGAAAGAGTGAGCAGATGGGACGTCCGAGTGGCTCAGTCAGTTAAGCGTCCAACTTCGTCTCAGGTCATGATCTCGGGGTTGGTGGGTTCAAGCCCCACATCGGGCCCTGTGCTGACAGCTCAGAGCCTGGAATCTGCCTCAGTTTCTGTGTCCACACCTCCCCTGCCCCTCCCCTGCTTGTGCTCTATCTCTTTGTCCCTCAAAAATAAATCAATGTTAATAAATAAATAAAAGAAAAAAAGAAAGAATGAGCAGATAGGAGAAGCAGGAACAGGAAGGAAACGGGTCTCTCTGGCGGACCTTCCCCTCGTCCTAAATGTGGCGCCCACCCCTCCCCTGGCCACCGTGTCCAGCCCCAGATTATCAGGTCCCCCAACATCAGGTATGAAGAGGTGGGACAGAACAATGATGAGCAGAGCAGTGAGGAGAACAAGACCAGATAGTTCACCTCAGAGGCAGGCACATGGGGACCGAGAATAGTTGATCAACACACGGTGCTTCTTCATTCCTGGAATGTGAAGAAGAAAATTCATATCAGTGTCCCCATGCAAATCACGTCATGGATTCTGGAAAGCAATGTGCATGTTGAGAAAGAAGGGCTAACTCAGGAAAAGGAGTCACAGTGACAGGTACCCGGGGTCTGGCTGCAGCCTGTACAGGGGCTTTCAGAAGATAAGTGTTTTTTTTTTTTTTTTAAGCATATTTATTTATTTTTCAGAGAGAGACAAAGTGTGAGTGAGGGAGGGGCAGAGAGAGAATCCCAAGCAGGCTCCACACGGTCAGCACACAGCCTGACGGGGGCCTCAAGCCCACGAGCCACAAGATCATGACCTGAGCTGAAGTCAGACGTTTAACTGACCGAACCACCCAGAAACCTCCAGAAGATGAGGTTTAAATATAGACAATGGAAGAAAGAAATGTTTACAGTTTATCCAGGCTATTTGCCTCTCTTTCTCCTTTGTTTTACTCACAATGTAACAGACCCCCTCAACTAGCTGGGAAATGCATGCAAACACAAAGTGCTGAAAAAGAGACGAAACTTGCGAGAACAGGTGGTAAGTGCTGAGGGGAAGGGATGCCACTGAGAATAATGGTGAGCCCGGAAATTCCACTTCTGGGAATTTGTTCTAAGACATAACTAGATACATATGTGTGGGTAAGTGTACGTATCTTAGCATTGTTTATAATAGAAAAGAGAGAGAGAAAAGTATCAATTGGACATACGTTAGATAAAGTGTGGCCTATCCACAGGACAAAACACTATGGATCCATGTAAAAGCATTTGTAAAAACAACATGGTAAAGTTACATTTGACATTGGTTAGATGCCTACAGCCTGGTAAGTTTAAAAAACAGGTTGCAGGGGCACCTGGGTGGCTCAGTCTTTTAAGCGTCTGACTTCAGCTCAGGTCATGGTCTTGCAGTTCCTGAGTTGAGTTCGAGCCCCACCTTCAGTCTCTCTGCTGTCAGCACAGAGCCGGCTTTGGATCCTCTGTCTCCCTCTCTGCCCCTCCCCCTGCTTGTACTCTTAAAAATAAGTAAATATTTTTTAAAAAAGCAAGTCGCAAATGGCATTTATAGATTCCATGCTTTGGTTTAAAAAAGAATAGGCACATATATGTGTGATTTAATGTTTCCCCCCAAATTATTTATATACTCTATTTGTATAGAAAAGACTGGAAGAAATCACACTGACATGTCAATGGTAACTAGGGGTGAGTGGTGGGACTTTTCTTTACATACAGATTGTCTTTATGATCTGAACTCTTTATAATGAAACACATCCACACGCCATCAATTTTCGTTCCTAAGAAAGCAAGGGCCTCGTCCAGGTAGTTAATGGGGCTCTCACATCTGTGCTCTGGAACACACATGTTGTGCAAGCCAGCTCATGGGATGACATGTGCCAGGGCCCCTCCTGATGCCTGAAAGGAAGCTACCAGAATTCTGCTACTGTCCCCAGCTGCTTTATGGAACAGACTTGAAGATTTGTGATTTCAGTCACTCCCCAGAGGAAAATACAAACAGCAAGTGAGTCCAAGAAACTGCATGTAAGGAAAAATACACTAAGCCTCCCCTACCCCACCAAATACACTAATCTGAATTTGGATGTTTCCTGGGGTCAAGTTCAGAGTGATAAAAGAGAGAATCTGAAGATAACCTCTATTTCAATGCAAGAAGCCTGGATAAAACAAAGCTTATTTGAGGTAAAACAAACAGACTAGGAGAAAATGATGTCTTGTGACAATCTAGGAGGACATCATCTTCCTTTGCTTCCTCTCCAACCCCAGTGGTTTAGATTAAGACCCTCCCCAGTGGTGGCACGTTACAGTTTCTGTTATTTCCCCAGGCGAAGACCCAGACAGGTAGATAAAAGCCTCTCTGAGCAGGTGAAGGATGGGGGGGGGGGGGAGGGGGGTGAGTGGGAGGGAAGCATGGAGAAAAAAGATGACAAAAGAGAAGGAACGAACAGGAACAGCGCTGGAAACAGACCCGAGTCTGAGTTGGGGGGGAGGGTGTTCCATTCTGATGAAGAGCGAGGACGCGTGTTGGACCCTGAACGCTGAAGCCCGAAAGTTAACAAAAAAGAGGCGAGGACAGAGGGGACAGACGATCGGTGTGTGTCTATGTGAGTGTGTCTGGGTGTGAGTGTAAAACAATTAATTACCTGCACCGGCTTACTGTGTGAAAAGACAATGAAAGACTCATCCAGGATTCCACAGAGAAGGAGGAAAAGAAGGAAATGGAGTTGCCCTGCACCCCCTCTGCAACACACAAGAGTCTCTTTAAAAAAAAATTTTTTTTTTATTATTAACTTATTTGAGGGAGAGAAAAAAAGAGAGAGCGCAAGTGGGGGGAGGGGCAAAGCACTAAGGGGACAGAGGATCCGAAGCGGGCTCCGTGCTGAGAGCAGAGACCCTCGGGCGCAGGGCTTCAACCAATGAACCCTGAGATCATGACCAGAGCTGAAGTCAGACACTTAGGTGACTGAGCCGCCCAGGCGCTCAAAGATTCTCTTTCGGAGACAAGGCAAGGGGTGGCATAGTGGCTCAGGTCTGGCCAGAGCCCTGGGGAGGTGGGCTGTTAAAGTCTTTGGCAGAGCTCAGGGACATGCCCACACAAGGGCCTTCACCTCTCTTAAATCGGGGAGCGAGCGAGCGGGAGTGGGGGTGGGGGTGGTGGCTAGAGGTGGGGTCTGAGGCTCCGGTTGTTATTACTCCTGATTTCCTCTCCTGCCATTTCCACTTCCTGTTCCCACATGCCACCCGAGGAAACTCGGCTTCCTCCCCAAATGACTGTCCTGACCAAAGGCCTTATCCAGCTGGCCGACGCAATCTTGACTTTTTCTTATCAAAATATTAAAATCAGTTTGTTTGTTTTTTAATCTACTTTGGGGCGCGTGGGTGGCTCAGTTGGCTGAGTGTCTGACGCTTGCTTTTGGCTCAGGTCATGATCCCTGGGTTGTGGGATCGAGCCTCAAGTTGGGCTCTGTGCTGAGCATGGAGTCTACTTGAGAGTCTGTCTGTCTGTCTCTCTCTCTGCACCTCTCCCCCACTCATGCTCTTTCTCTCTCTCTCAAATAAAAGAAAAAAATGTGCTTTAACAAACATCAACTAACAGTATGAAAGCCAAACATCTGTACCACCACTAGCTACAGTCTTGTGATGTAACTTTTATTATCCCCTACTTTTATAGGAAGAGCCTCTCAAAGAAGTTGAGTACCTTAACCAAGATCACACAGCTTAATAAGTATTAGAGCTGAGTTGAAATCCAAAACCCACAGTGTGTTCTGATATCTTTCGTGGTGTCATAGTGATACTCCCAATTATGAGAGATCAGACTCCCAGTCCATCCAAGAGCAGAAGTTTGATGTGTTGTTTGTAGGTATTATTGAGTAAGGACATTTCATAATGAAATCAGGGCCAGGCCCAAATGTAATCCATCCTAAATATTTCCAGCTATCCTTAATAATCCATAAAGCTCTAGCATTCAAGGTATATTTGGTCCATTCTGAAATGCTTGGATCTTTTATCCTGAGCCACTGGAGAATGGCTTAGAGGCCCATGGCTGGTTTAGGGGCTGGTTAAGAGAGTCCCCACTGAAGTTGAAGTAAGTGACTCAAATTTCAGGTTCCAGTGTGTTAACTTGAGCAGCCACTGCTTGAATCAGTTGGTGATCCTTTTGTTCATTTCAAAAGAACCCTCCACCTCTTGAACCTCAGTTGCCTGTTGTGCGCAAAGAGGGAGTTGGCGCATCTGAAGGTGCAGCTCAGACGTGTCAAAGCCCATGGTCCTGGGCTCACCTGTGCCCTCCAGCTTCTGCTTTCCCTTTGTTTGAGTTCTAGATTACACAGCTAGTCTGTTCCCACATCCCCTTTACCATTTCTGTGTCCCTCACTGGATGTTCTGTCTGTAGGAGGGTATGGGGTGGACTGTACCCACTATCCAGTCCAGGGGGCCGCGGGTGTGGCTCCTTCCCCAGACTGGGCAGTGCTTTCTTTCCTGAAGGTGCCTTCATCAAATAAGGTCTTTCACCGGTAATGGCATCCTCTGTAGGACTTAGGTAGTGGGCATCTGAGCATCTTTGATGAAAAACTCTTGGGAAAACATCTCCAAGGAAAACTTCTTGGTTCCTCTCTTTTGCGAATTTCTTTTTATGTTATTTTCTACAAGAGCACATTTCTTTTCTTTTTATAAAAGTTTTTATTTATTTACTGAGAGAGAGAGAGAGAGAGAGAGTGTGTGTGTGTGTGTGTGTGTGTGTGTAAGCAGGAGGTGGGCAGAGGGAAAGAATGAATCCCAAGCAGGCTCAGCACTGTCAGTGCGGAGCCCGAAGTGGGACTCGAACTCATGAACCACAAGATCATGACCTGAACCAAAATCAAGAGCCCGACTTGATTAACCGACTGAGACATCCAGGCGCCCCTACTAGGGCACATTTCTGAAGGAAGAGTGGGAGTGTGCCTTTGACCTCCCTTCATTTTCTTTAAAACTTCAGGAATGCCCCCAGCTCCCCATAATTCCCTGTATTTGGTATCTCTGCTTCCTTTTCCTACCCTGTCAAGTTGTTCTCTTTTCTTCTTTGGATTTCTCCAGAGCTAAGTATGAGGGGACTAATGTTTAGAAGCTTTATAGGTCAGTGAATGAACACACACACACACACACACACACACACACACACATTTTATTTTATACACATTATCTCCTTGAATCCTCACAACAAACCCCTAGACGGTATTATTATCAATGTTTTATAGATGAGGAAGCTGAAATTTGGAGAGGTGTAGTAATTTGCCCTTGATCTCTGCTACATTGCCTGTAGGGTAATTTACAGACACTTCAGTAGAAACAGTGTGATACTTGGACAGGATCCCTCGTATCTGTATACCATGGGAGCACTAAGCGAGTTAAGTATTCAAGGACACATCGGGAATGGTTAACAGATGAAGTGCCCTAACCAAGAATCAATACCTTCAGGGGCAGCTACTTAGCATTTAAATTACAGTATGTCACCGTACACTAAAGAGTTTATTAATTAGCATAAGGGATGCTAGAAGTATTTCTATTGGTGACGTGAATAGGTGATATATTCTCAAATAGGTCATTGGTTAGAAATATGGTACAGCCTCCAGTGTCACTGCATAAACGAGGCCTAAAATGTGGGCAGGTCCAGCAGTTTAATGCCAAAGGGCATCCCGGGTGCTCCAGTGCTCTGTGGACCTACCAAAGGCATGTCCTGACCCTCCGAGCAAACCTTCAGTGCAAGGTCCTTGTCAGAGTGCTACAAAATGAGTTAGGTGAACAGGTCACACAACTGTACCAGCATGCTAAAAAGCGTTTGGACACTTGGCTAAATTGAGCCTCAGACTGGCTTTCACCGTCAGTGGAACACTGCTGTTGGAAACGGGACGTCAACTCATTTGTCTCTGGCCTCCAGAGACCTCCCCCCTTCCCATCTCTGTCAGGTGGTCCTTGCCGAGTGCTAAACGATCAGACTGGCTGAGTTGCGGTCCGAACCCATCCCACCGTGAGGGGCAAGGCCAGAATGTGGGGCCGGGTCCATCTCCTCCAAAGCCAGCTGCCTCTTGAAGAAAGGGTGAAGGCCAATGTAAGCAAACGGAGCCATTTGAGACCGACCAATAGTTCTGTCAGTCAACAGAGGAGGGGGGAAAAATTCTCTTTATTGACTGAACCACCTTTAATCTTCAGGATCTTCCATTAAGTGAATCCTTAGAAATCCTACTCGAGTCCTAAGTTCTTTAAAGGTCAAGCTGCATATATAATCCACTTTAAGTCCTAACAGGAAATAAACGATGTTCGGCCTGAAGGATGTACTTAGAATATCTCATGTAAAATTCAGTACCAGGCCCAGAAGCGGGAGGGCCGTGGGGTGGGAACCACAGACACAAGTTTCTCAGTGTGCCTTTTCAAAAGGTCAAATTTATTTTAACTCTGGTGTCCCTGGGCCCGGCCAGGGAAATGCACTCTTCTCTTTCATGTGGTAAGACTCCAGGCTGCTGCTGTTTCAAGCAATCAGATTGTCCAGATTATCAACAAATACTTATTTTTAGACCTGAAAGGATGAGAATTTCCTATCCCTCCACCATCCTCCGAAGGCAGTAGGGGCCTTGTTTGTGAGTATTATCAACAAGGATATAAAGCAGAAAATCTTCCAGATTTGTTTCCATCCATACTGACAGTTGACTGAAAGCATTTCCGAATGGGACCCAAAAAAAGAAAACCTTGTGAGCAGGAAGGTCACCTCAGTGGGAAACGAACAGTGAGCTGCGGTCTTTAAAACATTCGTCTTGGTTTTTCAGACACGTGTGTTTATTGCAGGAGGCTGCTGTGAGCGTTCCCCCTGAGGGCGTTTATAGCGGCCAGGCCAACAGACCAGGCTCCGAGGTTGTTATACAAGAGGGATCAGTTTGGGAGCTGGAAGGGGGTGGTAGAGATGCTCGAATCCAGCATTTTCCCTGTGCACGTGAGGGCCAACCTGAGGTGCTATCAATAGCCACTGTAGAGCCAGAAGAATGAAGGAGTTTGGGTTCCTAGTTTCCTCCCCAACACCTGCCCCCAATCCACTTACTAGAAACTACGGTGCCTGTGGGTTCCAGGTCAAGGCTTCTAGGCCAAGTGTTAGGGTTGAGGCACCAAACATAACAATCTCTAGATCCTTCTATACTAATCCTCGTAAAATTTTGTTTTAAATGTTTATTTATTTTTGAGGGGGGGAGGTGCAGAGAGAGATGGAGACACAGAATCAAAACAGCTGTGTTTGGAGCTGCTCAGCTCCATCTGAGCTGTCAGCACAGAGCCCAATGCGGGACTTGAACTCACGAGCCATGAGATCATGACCTGAGCCGAAGTCGGACTCTTAGATTGAGCCACCCAGGCGCCCCGATACGAATCCTTTTATGAAAGAAGAGTCACAATGGGGACAGAGTGCCCAGAAAACTTTCTCCACACTTCTCTTGAAAGCTTTAGTTGTGGCTTTGAATTGTTTAACACTTGTCATTTAAGGAAATAAATTGATCCCTACATTGTAACAAGCATACTGAAACACATTTTCTACCCCCTGCAAAACCAACTTCCAATCCACAGCCAAGAGTCCGGTTTCCTGAGTTGCCAAATGGTCAGTGTCCCCGGCTGGGGTAAATGAACAGCTATCCATCATCCGGCTTTGTTCGATGCCTTTATGAAGATCTGGAAGCGTCGGCCTGAAGCAGCAACGGGAAGTGAGAGAGGCAATGGTTCTGAGACCTCGGAAGAGAGGGGAAGGTCTCCGGAAGGTCTCCTGGGGTTCCCCGGGGTTCTCCAGGTGAATTCCTTGATCCCAGAGGGAGGAGACCTGTGCTTGAGTCTACAGTCTCTAAGAATGAGAGAGATAAGGAAGGGGGCCTGGGGCCAAGAGCAAGAACCAATCTGATACCGACTCTAACTTTACTCTAGAAACTCTTAACCTCCTCATCCTTATCTCCAGACACTAGACCGGTTTCCCCTGTTTGACCCTGTCCCTTTGACTCTGTACCCTGGACGCTGTATCTTTCCAGGAAGCAAGGAGGATGTGAAAGGTGGGTTGACCCAAGAGCGAGAAGACCTCGTGATTTCAAAATCTGACCTCCCGTTTACCCCTTTTCATTCATTCGGTGTATATTCTCTGAACATTTACCCTGTGCTGGGCCCCGTGCTTAGCACTGATGCTCTGAACTCACACCCACATTTTTCGGGCTCACGTTCTTGCCTTACTCCTGGTGAGCCAGCCAGGGCTGGTCCTCCCACCGCACCTCTGGAACTGAGCTTGAAGAACTCTGCATCCTCCTTTGCCTTTCATCCAATCAGCAAAGACTTACTGATTCAGCTGCTATGTTCAAAATGCTGTCAGGGAGCACAGATGAATTAGGTAAGCATCCTGTCCTCATTGTCTGGGGGAGAAGACGCTCATATAAAAATAGAATGCCCATTTGGGTTGTTTCCAGTTTGGGGCCATTATGAGAAAAGCTGCTATGAATATATTTATACAGTTCTTTTTATAGACATATGTTTTCATTTATCTTGGGTAAATATATCATCCAAAGGTCCATTATCAGGTGAATAGAGAAACTGTGGTATAATCATCCAATGGAATATTACTCAGAAATAAAAAGGAATAGACTCCTGGTATTTGTGACATCATGGAAGAATCCCAAACACATTATGATGGGCAAAAGAAGTCAGGCACAAAAGAGTTCATTCTGTACGATTCTATTTATATAAAGTTCTAGAACAGGCAAAACTAATCTATTGTGAGAGAAATCAGGACAGTGGTTGCCTAAGGCAGGGGGGATTGACTGAAAAAGACAGATGAGAGAAAATTCTCTATCTTGTCCTGTCTGGGGTGATGGTTGGTTACACAGAGGTACATAGTTGTCAAAACTTACCACATTGTACATTTCAAATCGGTGTACTTTATTTTATGTACATATATCTCAATCGATATTTAATTAAAAAGAAGAAACAAGTCTGCACAGGCTTTATTTGTGTCCAGAATAAAAAGTTAAAATTTGACAATTAGGTCTTAGTTACATAGGTGTCTGCTATTTGTGGTATTGTTCCTGTACTTTACCATATGCTTGAAAATTCTACAATAAAGTCTTTTAAAAGTTCAAAAGCAAGAAATGGATATAGAATAATCAAACCATATGGGAATTTGGGTAGCTCAGTCGGTTAAACATCTGACTCATGATTTCAGCTCAGGTCATGATCTCATGGTTTGTGGGTTCAAGCCCTGCATCGGGCTCCGTGGTAGCAGTGTGGAGACTGCTTGGGATTCTCTCTCTCTCCCCCCCCCTCTGTCCCTCCCCTGCTCTAGCTCTCTATCTAAAAATAAATAAAGAAACTAAAAAAAAAAGTTAGATCTTAAAGTTCATTTAGCCGAACTTTCCAACTTGAACGTGGAGCTCCTCAAAACACCGTTGTTAGTTGGTCTTCCAAACTGGACCTGATCACCCTCTGGAGCAGCAGATTCTAAAACCAAAATGGTGAGTGAAGCATACAGGAAGGTACAGAGATAGGGTGCTATGAAAATCCAGAGAAGAGGAGGACCCCTACGTAGCCCACCCTTCTCAGGAGCAGGGTCGCTGGAGCACTAGCAGTCAGTGAGCACCTACTCGGGGCCTCCGCTGGAGATGCAAGCGTGAGCAGAAGCTGACCACATGGCGACCAGTGGCAGAGCTGCAGCCGCTCAGTCTGGCAAGCACTGACAGAGCTCCGGGGCTCCTGGCTGAGCTGGTCTGAAGGAGAGAGGAAGGGCCAGGAAGGAGACAGCCAAGTTGGGGTCTGAGCTAGCAAGGAGTCAGACCTGGGAGGCCAGGCTAGATGCAGGCAAATGCTGAGATGCCCTACCTCCCTGCCATTCTGGACTCTGCAAGGTAAAGAGAACATTCTGGAAACTGCAATCCAAAATATGAATGGATTTTCTTCATGGCAATATTGACCACACGGCAGAAGGGTGGGGGCAGGCCAGCTATTTGACACACGTCACAGTGCAGATAAGTCGCTCAGCTAACTGAACCCTCCTCTCTCCAGGCCTCCTCCGTCACTAGGAAAAGCAGCTTCCGAGGTCCCTGTAAGCCTCACTGGGTCTATGTCAACCTCTCCCTGTGTGGGATCAGGTCCAGGGACAAGCCGCCGATTAGCTTTCTTAGTACGTAGGGGTCTGAAGATGCCAGCAACAGAAAAGAGCTCTGGATAATCTCAGCAGGAAAATGGATGTATGGGACAGATAGAGGGAAGCTTCCAGAACTGAATAATCAAGTTTGAAAAGAATAGGAGTCAGAGCCATCTGGGATCTGAGTAGCAAAATCCTATCAACAGGCACACTGAGACATGTCCATGGCAGCTGACCTCATGTCTGCTCAAGGGAAAGACAGTCTGATAGGCTACCCTGCTGGCCGCATCCATTGAAGGCAGGCAGCTTGACTGACAAGCCCACCCAAACTGAGAGAAAGCATGTTTCCCACAGGAAAATTGTGCCCCTGTGGCCAAAAGAACGAACACAGGGCAGGTGAAATGCCTGTTGCAGTCCCCCTGCACTCAGTGCATGGTTTGTGTCCTTACTGGATACAACGTAGAGCCTCTTCCAAATGATGTGACATTATGGCGCATCATGGCATGCTGTGGCCATCTCCCTGCATGCATCTCAAAGAGTAAGCAGAGGAGGCGAAGATCATGGATTCCAGAACATTTTCTCCAATGTTTCCCCAAATCCACGAGCCAAGCTCTGCTCACAAATGTGAGTTTCCCAGGACCCCCGCTTTGGAGCAGCCAAAGTTCCAATGGAGCAGGAGTTTTCTCTGAGCCATCACTGGAATGGCCTTAGTGAGTAATCTGGTGGAGCAAGACTTCAAGTCTTCCCTTGCAAGCCCTGCCCCAAAGCTGACATTTGGGAAGTCTGGGCCTCTTCCAGGCCATGATGGGAGCTTCCGCGGGTTAGAAGAGGCCCACGGACCTGAACGTCAGCTTCGCCTCACCTTGCAATCCGTGCCAACACCCGGGGTGACCAGGACCAGAAGTGGGGGCAGGGTTGGGGGACGAGGCAGTGGGGGCACACAGGCGGGACACAGGATGATGGAATGCCCATCAGGGTTACATCGGCTGAAGGCTCTGATTCTTAAGAACCTGGTTGACTCCAACCACTCATCCACCAGAATGTGAATTCCTGAGGTGCAGAGTTTCCTGTCTGTTCGGTTCACAGCTATGCCTCCTCCACCCAGAGCAGCCCCTGGCCCGTTCGGAACTCATGAAGTATTTGCACCACTTCTTCACAAAACTAGTTTGGGATCGCCACTTAGTCTGTGGCCGGGCCTGTCAGTGGAGAGGAGCTAGAAAGTCACCCCTGCCACTCGGTGCTGGCCACCCGAGGCGGCCAAGTGAGCGGGCCAGGCAGCTGGGCTGTGCTCAGGGCTGGGGGGGACTCAGGAGCTCCGGCCTCAGCGCTGCACTGAGGAGGCTGGGCCACGGGCCGGGGGCCCCTCTGGGCAGCAGCTCACAGCAGAAACGCGCGCGCGCACACACACACACACACACACACACACACACACTCGGGAGACCTCAGCCAAAGAGCGCCGGAAGGGGATCAGGATGGTTATGTAAGACAGAAGTGGGGATCAAAGGCCTGCACAGGGCGCTCTCCCACATTGCACTATTCTTGGGCTCCTTTTCTTCCTTCACTCCAGAGGATGTGATGAAAAGGAGGGAATAAAAACCCGCTGCAGAAAGAAGCTTCATTCACTTGGCTTGCGAGACAAGCTCTCATCTTTGCTCAGGCCCCTCAGGAGCTGAAAGGGAGCTCACCCCCCACCCCCGGCCATGCCAAGGGGCCTGGACCCACTTGTTCGGGGGAGGCGCCTTTGGAGGGCCTGGCTTCCTGCCACTGTCCCGTTAGCTAAGCCCATTAGCACGTACCCCCTCTTTCCCCACCCCCACCATTCTAGTGTGTTTTTGGGGGGCCAGGCGACTGTGGTCCCTAACTGCGGCCCCCTGAGGGCTTCCTCCTTGTTGGCTTCTCCCCATGGTTTGTGTGGTCAAGAAGTACCTCCTCTTGAAAACCAGCTGTCTTGGGGTTAAGGAGAGCTGCCTGCCTGGGCTGTGTCCCCAGCAGCCCTACGAAGATCGCCTCCTGCTTTGCCCAGTACAGCTCCCCTGGGCCGGGCGAGGAGGTTCGCTGCACCCCACGCTCGCTCCCGAGCTGCCTTACGCTGCCTTTGTTCTCCTCCACGTGTACCCACTGGGGCTCGTAGGGGGGAGGCAGGAGGGTCAGGATGCAGAGCCAGACACCCAAGTCACAGTTCTGGCTCTGCGAAGCACCACGTTCCTAGCCGGGACCCTGACCAGGGGCACCAGACTCTGTGTGCCTCACCGCCCTCCTCTGTAAATTGGGGCTCATTGCAGGAGCCACCTCCTAGGCCTGTTGTGAGGATTAGCTGGGCTCCCGTAGTACCTACAACAGCTCCTGACACGTAGCGAATGCTTGACAAATATTTATAATCATGATTACATCTCTCCTAACCTCTCTTACCCTTCAGGGCCGAGTTAGATGTCTCGTCAGGGTCTTTCTCTTCTCCAAGCTCCCCAAGGATGTTCATCTGAACCTCGAAAGATAATGCTTTGCATCACACATTGTCCATGGGACTCTGTGACTGGATTGCTCTGGTCACTCGGCAAGGCTCCTCAGGAAGGCTGTGAACACACAGCTCCGGGCGCGGCCTCTCCCACTGTGGCCGGTTGCCCTGAACCCCGGCTAACAGTCTCCACGAACTAGGACACTGTGGGGTATGGGAGGGCGTGGATTTCTTACAAACTAATTTCAAAACTTTTAGGGTTTCTATATTTAAATTCAGCCACTAAGAACGATTCTGCATGATTCTATCGTATGTGGAGCCATAAAGATTAATCAACCCAAACCTTTGAGTCATGCCTCCCTCTCGTGCCTCTCTATCCCCTGGTCCCCGTCTCAGTCTGTCACTGGGTCCTGTGGCCTTCACCGCATCCTTCCTCTCCTGAACTTCCGCAAAGTATTTGCCCTGCTTGGGGCCCCTCCATTTCTTGCCTGTCCTGTTGCAAAAAGTCCTCCCTGGTCTCTCTGCCTCTGGGGCAGGGTTTCCAGAATGCAAATTAGAGCCTTCTCCTCCGAGAGTTAGAAACTGGCAGTGTTACCTCTTGACCACCGAGTCCAGGTTCCAATTCCACACGAGGCCATTGGCCCTGTGGTTACTCACCCTCACCAGACTCAGCTCCCCGTGTTCCTTCTAAGCACCTCATCTTGGGGTCCTGACAACTCTTTGTTCTGCTGAGCACAGCTTTCTTCCCCAACTCCACCTGGCAATGGCCACCCTCGCTTCGAGACCAGATCAGATGTCACTTCCTTGAACGTCCCCCACGGTTGTCTCCGCGTCTTTTTGTTCCCAGAGGACTTGGTACAATCCTTACTAGGATGCCTGTGGTGGTCTGGTGGTGGCTCCCAGGGGAGCCATGGCTCCAGCTCTGTTCCTTTGGCACCCGTCCCTGGCACGCAGTAGATGGCCAGGAAATATGGGATTGACCTAAAGTGAAGAGCACCCTAAAGGGACTTACCTCCCATTCTCTTGCTCTTTTCAGCAATACTGATCAAAAGGGTGGATTATACTCACTGCCTCAACTTTGTTCACCCCATTCTCCCTTGCATCCACTTCAACCGAGGCATGGAGTCTCATCAAGGGCACCGGTGACCCCCGTGTTGTTAAACCTCCGATCTCTGTCCTCATTGTCACAGTGCATCACCACCTCTTCGCTCACTTTCCTCCCGTGGTTCCCTGGACACACAATTCTGGTGATCATCCGTTTCACTGGTGGCTCCTTCTCAGACTTGGCTAGGTCCTCCTCGTCTCCCTGACCTCCCTGACCTTAGGGCTGGATCCCATGACATCTTCTCTTTTCTATTTACTTTTTACCTAACTCTCTGGGCCCCCTCATCCAGAGTGATGGCTATAGCACCATCTCTCCATTGATTACTTCCGAATTGAGAATGCCTGCCTATCCTTATCTCTTAAACGTAAGGCTCCTGTATCCAACTGAGGAGTCCGCATCTCCACTCCACCGTTCAAACCTGTCCAACAGAAATCTTGATCTACCTTCCCAACACCCTCTTCCCCCTCAGTCCCCCCATTGCAGTGAATTTCAACTCTAGCCTGCTGGCTTCTCAGCTCAAACACCTTGAGTCAACTTGGAGATCTTTCTTTCTCTGATACCCTACCTCCGATCTGTGCCCAAACCCCCATGCTTTGTCTTCACTGTATTTGCAGACTCCCACCACTTCTCACTGCTCTGGCCATTCTCACCTGGCCTATTCTCATAGGTCTCTAACTGGTCACCTTGCTGTGGCCTTTGTCCCCATCAGTTTATTTCAATAAGACTACCTGATTGATCTCGTGAAAACCTGAGCCCGATCACTTCTCTGCTCTGTGCAGAACTCTCCAGTGGCTCCCGTCTCACTTACAATGGCCTTCAAGGCTCCATGTGCTGCGGCCCTAGTACCTTTCTGCCCCTACCTGCTGCTGTTCTCTCCCTCCTTCCTTGACTCAGCTTACCCACACTGGCTTCTTTGCTCCTTACTGTTCCGCAAACAGGTAAGGCACCCTTTGCTTCAGAGATATTGGACTTAACGACTCTTTCAGCCTAGAATGCTTCCCAAAGATACAGGCTCACCCCTCCCCCACCTGCAAGTCTTTCCACAGGCCACCCTCCCAGTGACTGTCCCTCAACACCTGTTATGATACTTGTAATTTAATTTAAAATGCATCAGTATGGTCAGTGGTATATGACGGATGTGCCTGTTACTTACATTTTCATTCTAGAGATGGTTGGTTCATGTGCAGTCAAGAACGGGCAGTTCAGGAATGTCCAGCCGGTGCTCCGTGGGCCAAGGCCACACTCCACGGCAGCTGCTCCCAGAGCTTCTGTTGTCCCCTCTCACGCAAAGACCGACACTGATAATCAAAACAGTCAATTAAAAAAACAAAAAAGCTCTTTACTGGTGAAACTACAAACCTGTTAAGTAGCATGGCGAAAGTGAAGAATTGCCTTTCTTAGGAAAAATTAAAATCATCTCTGTGGATTGGCTCCCTTAGTTTGCTACAATCATACATAATTAGGGTATACGATTCCAGTAAGGCTGTAGCATATACCCACTAGGAGAGGCTTGTTCCCTACCCTGCCTCATCTCCAGACATCAGTTTGGAAGAATCTGTGGTGCATGATCCCAACGAGAAGGCAGAGAACCTTGGAAATGTGGAAAGGTCACTGGGAATTCAGAACAGGTTTGATGAATGCTGCCGGGCCTGCTTTGCTAACAATTATTTGGCTAACAGATGTCATAAGCAGAATCTGGTTTGAGATTCCCCGATGGTGACATTATGGGGAATGGCCTACCATCACCTGCCTCAAACTTCTTAGTGGCCACCATCATCTGCCAAAAAGAACCCAAGAACTGAGCATGTACAAACCAGCTTGGGTCAGGTTTGCAAACCTTCTTATTTCAAATCTTTGCCATTCTCCCACACTCTGCATCTCCATCCCTGCTTTATTCTCCATGACCTCTCAACATCTCACATACTATATATGTTAGCTCTTTGTGTTTATTGCCTGTCTACCTATATACTCTCTAGCTTATAGACAATATAAGCTCCATGAAGTCAGGACTTTCATCATAATTTATTGAGCTGTCTTGCTTACTACCATAACCCGGTACAAAGAACAGTGCCTGGTATAATAACAGTGCCTGGATATTTGTTAGCCGAATGAATAAAAAAAAAATGGAGTGCTGAGTTCCAAAGAAAAGAGGGTTACTTTTGGCTAGAGCATCAAGAAGACATAGCACTTGATTATGACAAGGAACAAAAGCCACCAGTGAAGTCTAAGTGTAGAGGTGTGAATGTATCATTCGCCAGGCTAGGAAGAGCCACATCCTTTCAGAAAGTTCGGTGAGTCTCCCTGAATCGAAAGTGAAAGGGGCAGATATCATGGCACCAGAAGTTTTGTCCAAATTTCCAGTTGATTCAAAAGGGAAGTTTGAAGTCTCCTCTTGAGGTGGGTTACTCTTCTGGTTTTGCCTCACTCGGATGTGGGGCGACTTTCAAAACCACGATGGGTTGCAGGAGGCCCGGCTGGGAGCAGACCGGGAATCCCAAATTCGTCTGTGCATGCGCAGAGTGCCATGCACTCTCTCTTCCGCTGTCTCGAGAGATCTGGGAGAAGGACCCGTGGGAGCCAAAGCACTCGGGAAAGAAATTACAGAGCATGTCCAAGGAAGACACCGAGCAAAGGGTAACTACAGACAAAGGCTGGAAGATGTTGGGAGAGCAGGTGGATGCTTCAGGGTAGACTCCCTGAACGTGGCCAGCAATAGAGTCATCAGACATTTAAAATCAGGAAGTACGATCAGGGCTGTTTTTTAAACAGTTAATCCCGCAGCAGCGAAGGGAAAAGATGGACACATGACCAGTCTTGGTGGGAGATGGCGGGGTTGAGCGACGTCTGTATCTTCATGGATATACTGGAGAGGGCTGGGAATTCCTCTTCCGATGCACCATTTCCCTTCCCTACTCCCCAGCAAAGCTTTGGGCAGATGCTCTGCTATGGAATGACCTGTGTTTATTTAGCCTTTGTCTCTTTTCCGCTGCATCGGGAAGAAAGGGGGTACCTTTAAGGACACGGTACCCAAATAACTCTAACACAGCGCCTACCCTTGGCAAGCATATTGTACCTGCCTCTCTGTCAACTCTTCCCGTTTTGGCATCTTTTGGAGAAGATGGGAACTAGGCTAGGAAGGGCAGGAAGAGGCAAAAGAGAGGCAGGAGAGAAAACTGCCACCGATGGGCTGCCTTGCACCCAGGAAATGCCCTTCACGGGGCTGATCTCTTCTCTCCCCCGGTTCCTCGGCCAGAAAGTGCTACCCACCAGGGCCCTGACCACAGAGCAGGAGAGTGTGGGAACAACGGGGTGCGGGGTGGGTGGTACTTGGAAGGTGCTGATTTCAGCAGCCCTGCAACATCCCTTTTGATCTAGAAACTCCTTCCCCGTCTTCAGGGACATCCTCCATACGCTGCCTTCTAGAGCAAGGAGAGCCAAGCTCTCCTATGGAATCTGGCACTCTCCCCTGTCACCTTCTCTTTCCTGAGCTGCTCTTAGCAATTGCTTCTGACTCTCCTGACGAGCCATAGGTCACCTTCCACAGCCTGGGAAACTGCTCATCATTGGAATCTGACAACCTAGTACGAGCGGATTTGCCTTGGCTCCAATCCAAGGTTAGAACATTTCGATTTCCGTCTGTGGCCACACTGGCCTCTCCACCAGAAGAGCTCTGCCCTCTCCCTGGCTGTCCGGGGACAAGCGCCCTTGGAGTTGAGGCTCCCTAACCCTCCCCCATGCCCAGCCCAGCGTGCGCACGAGCTGCTGGAGGAAAGGTCTGGGAGCACAAAGCAGGTTCAGCTCTGCATGTGGGAACCGCGAACAGCCGAGGGCCCTGGGAGACCAAGATCCTTCCCTTGAGGCCCTGAGATATCATGAGGGGGGGCATAAGCTACTGACCCGGCAGGCAATTGGTCTCTTGGTCAGAAATAAATGTACCTGTCTGATCTCTAGATGGGCACGTGCTTGGGGACCTCAGGGAAGTGAATGAGTCAAGAGATAAAGTAGGGGACCTGGGTCTCGAACCAGTTGGCAAGCCAGGCTCTTTTACGTCATTGTACTGAATCCTGGGGCTCTTGAGGTGTGTCGGCAGAGGAAACTGGAGCTCAGAAACAGTAAGTAACTGACCTAAGGGCACACAGCTAGAAAGGGCCAATCTGGGGTCCAAATCCAGTTCCGGCTGATTCTAGAACCTGAGCTCTCTCAGCCACATAGAACTACCCCTCTGGGGAGAGCATCAAGAAGAATGATATTGAAGATTCTGAGCCTCTTTCTGGGAAGAGTTAACAACAGTTCTGTTGTGTCACCAAAATTCATGTTAAAATCCTAACTCCCCATACCTCAGGATGTGGTGCATGTATTTGGAGATGGGGTTTTTGAGGCGGTAATTAAGTTAAGATGAAGTCATAAGGGTGGGCCCTAAGCCAATATGACTGGTGCCCTTATACGAAGAGGAAAGTAGGACACAGACACACGGAGGAAAGGCCACTGTGAGGACACAGAGAGAAGTCAGCCAGCCATGAACCAAGGGGAGAGGCCTCAGAAGGGACCACCCCTGCCGGCACCTTGATCTTGGACTTCTGGCCTCCAGACCTGAGGAAGTAACTTCCTGTTGGCTAAGCCACTCTGTCTGTGGTCCTTTGTTCTAGCAGCCCAAGCTGACTAACGCAGGTCCCCATTTTCTGGGTGCTCATTGTTGTCTCTACTGCATGCAGGGTATTTGACATGGACTCCTGTTCACAAAGGAACCACATCCAAGAGGGAGGCAGAAGAGGTCGCTTGGTCCTCTCAAAATAGGTCTAGAAGTAGGGGCGCCTGGCTGGCTCAGTCGGTTAAGGGACCGACTCTTGGTTTCAGCTCGAGTCATGGTCTCGTGGTTTCATGAGTTCGAGCCCTGCGTCAGACTCTGTGTTCACAGTGAGGAACCTGCTTGGAATTCTCTCTCTCTCTCTCTCTCTCTCTCTCTGCCCCTCCCTTCATGCTGTCTCTGTCTCTCTCAAAATACATAAACTTAAAAAAAAAAAAAAAAACAGGACCAGAAGAAGTGCAGGGGGAATTCGGATCGACAGACACTGACCTTCCCGGATGACAGACACAAGCTGACTTGAGGCACTGGCCGGTAGGGGGTCAGGCCCTTCTTCTCCCGGCCTTATCTGAGCAGCTGCTTTTCCCCTCTGCAGTGATGCCAGTGAAACGCAAGATGGCTCACTGCTGGATCCTCCCTGCACCCCCCTGTTCCCCCATCAATCCTCACCCAGTCTTTACTGCTGACCGTCCAGAGTGGTGATCAGCTGAAGACACGCGGGAAAACCCAGCCTGGAGGCAGAAGAGAATCGGTCTTTGAATTTTGCGAACACTTCATTTGAATACATCCTATCACCAGTGAACAGGAGTTAACACACACAACGGAAGAGGAAGAAAACCCCTTTGAATGGCAGGGTGGGGAAGGAACAAGGTTTCACAGAATTGAGCCCAGGCATGGAGAGGGAGGTCGGAAATGGGTGTTTCAGGAAGAAAAAAAATGTATACACATGCATTTGTGCAGATGTACACGTATATATAAACACATGCATACATGCATGTGTGTGCATATATGTACGTGTACCCACACATAGATGCGCACACACACACACATTTCATCTTCCGAAATCTTGGGGAATTTCATACAGGAAAAAGGCCTTTGCCAGAGCTGCCCTACAGAGAAGGATTAAGCCTGTCTGCAACATTTCTTTTCTTTTTTCTTTTTGAGAGAGAGAGAGCATGAGTAGGGGAGGAGCAGAGAGAGAGGGAGACAGAGGATCTGAAGGAGAGGATCCGAATCAAGCACAGAGCCTGATGCAGGGCTCGATCCCATGAACTGTGAGCTCATGATCTGAGCTGAAGGCAGCCACCTAACCGACTGAGCCACCCAAGTGTCCCGCACAACATTTTTCTTGATTCTTCAGTCAGCTGGAGAGAAGGCACAGAAACGGGGGTCCTCGTAAGTGAGACCAAAAGAATCTGTTTTTTTAGCATTCTGCAGCTTGGTATTTCCCAAACTTGTTAACTCCCAAGTGGAAATCTTGATCCTTTAAAAAACCATTTCAGTGTTTTTCGCAGCCCAAACACTGTGAAGTTACTGCTAAAGGTACCTCGTCTGATTTCTTGCCTTTCCTCCTAAACCAACACCAAATCCCCCAGAAAAATGTCTGCTCTAGAATTACATCCACTGACATTTGTGTAAAATGTTTAACAGTATGCTTTGTTCGCTCCACTTTTATTCACATGTATAAAAGAGAAAAAGGGGGAAAATATCCTCTGCCTGACTTAATATTCTAGAAGAGAATACATTCTGACCACACTTCATTACAAGCCTGAAAAATATCCCTTATGAAAGGAGGAAAAAAAATTATATGTGGTGTTTATGCCTCGGGCCAGGAAGTATATCCTTTAGCTTGGGCTCTGCTCTGCACAGCCATCTACACACATAAGCCTGTTTCAGTGTGACTGCCTTTGTGCGCCTCAGCTGAGCGGAAGCAGCGGGTCTGGTCAGGAGTTCCTGCGAAGCACACGCCTCTTCAGGGCAGGATCGGAAAGCGCCCGGGGCTGTGGACAGTTGATCAAGCTAAAGGGGTCCAAGGGGCAGCTGGCCCAGTGGACTAGCTGGAGGCTGAGGGTCCGGATGGGTGTCTCCAGACAACTGAGCCGTGGTCCTGGGTCTCGCGGCGACAAACATCGAAACCACATAAAAGGTGCAGGAAACGGTGGGCAGAGAAGCCAGCAAAGTGGTGGTGCGCTGGAGCAGGTGGATCCTGCAAGGCGTGAGGGGCATAAATGAAGCAGAGATGGGGGGCGGGGGGAGATACAAGAAGCCTCCGTTTTTTCCGAGCACCGTCACAGTAATTGGTATGTTGACAGGTCTCGGTTCCAGGCGTTCTGTAGAGCTCTGGCCTGAGGACTGTAGAAGTTTCATCAAGGCTCAAGTACAGAGCTTACGGCGTTGCCCTTAACGCACAGTCGGCAAGGGTTTTCATGTGAACTTGCTGCAATGTCTAAAATGAGTTTAATTTGGGGCGCCTGAGTGGCTTAGTCAGTTAAGCGTCCGACTTTCGCTTAGGTCATGATCTCGCGGTTCGTGGGTTCGAGCCCCACGTCGGGCTCTGTGCTGACTGCCAGCTCAGAGCCTGGAGCCTGTTTCAGTCTGTGACTCCCTCTCACTCTGACCCTCCCCTGCTCACGCTGTCTCTCTCTCTCTCTCCTAGAAATAAATTAAAAAAAAAAAAAAAACAAACATTTAAAAAAAAAATTTAAAAAAAAATAAAATAAAATGAGTTTAATTCTACCGCTGAAAATAAGGAAAATTCCTTTTGGAAGCGAGCAGCTTGCTGCAGACTGGATAGTTGCGTCTCCTCAAAATGCGTATGTTGAAACCCTCACTGCCAAGGTGATGGCCCGCCCAGGAGGTGGGGCTCTGGGAGGTGATTAGGCAGTGAGGGTGGAGCCCTCATGAATGGGATCAGTGCCCTTGTAAGTAGAGATGGGCCAGAGCTTGCGTCTTCCTCTCCATTCTGTGTGATGATGTCACGGAAAGACGGCCATCTGCAAGCCAGAATGCGGGTCACCCCACCAGCCCCCAGATCTGCTGGCACCGTGACCTTGGGCAGAATCCGCAGCCTCTGGGAAATAAATATCTCTTGTCTCAGCCGCTCTGTCTGCGGTACTTTGTTACAGCGGCCCAAACAACCCAAGACAGACAGCTTGCCCAGGAGTAGGATGCGAGGCTCCATTTCGTCAGGGACATGTCTCACATCTCTTGGTGACAAGAGAAGTTACCTTGCAGAAACAGTAAGAAAGGCACGAGCGTGAAGCAGCAAGGGTTAGAGGAAATCAGAAGCGGGAAGGGTCACGTTTCCCACTGAAGGGGTCACAGGTCTCACTGATACAGTGAGATGTGTGTGGAGATACATGGGGGTGGGTGGCGACATGTCGAAGGGGACGGGGTGGGGAGGGGGGTCACGGAGCAGTCCAGGATAGCAGGAAGCAGCAGAAAGGACCTAGGGGCCTTCCACGGCACCTTGGCCGATGGGCAAACACCTGGCTTAACAGCTGGGCCAGCTCAGTAGCCTGGCCCAATGACACTGAACCTGCCTGTGCTTTCCAATGCACTTGGACTTTTGCCTGCTGCACCTCCGTGGAGAGAATTATGTATAAATCAG
This sequence comes from Proteles cristata cristata, assembly GCA_017311185.1. Taxonomy (NCBI): domain Eukaryota; kingdom Metazoa; phylum Chordata; class Mammalia; order Carnivora; family Hyaenidae; genus Proteles; species Proteles cristata. The sequence continues at coordinate 44,784 of JAESUZ010004980.1, forward strand.
AAATGCCCCCTCACAGGCATCTCCCAGCTTCTAAAAAAATACTCTAAAAGAGGGGCGCCTGGGTGGCTCATTTGGTTAAGCGTCCGGCTTCGGCTCAGTTCATGATCTCACGATTTGTGGATTCGAGCCCCGGGCTCTGTGCTGACAGCCAGCTCAGAGCCTGGAGCCTGCTTCTGATTCTGTATCTCCCTCTCTCTCTGACCCTCCCCTGCTCATGCTGCCTCTCTCTCTCAGAAATAAATAAAACATTAAAAAATTTTCTCCAAAAGAAAGGGAATACATTGTGAAGAACGACGCTCCCCAAAATTCGTCTAAGCGTTTAGTCACACTCCCATTGAGAAGACGTGGAAAGTGAAGGTCAGAACTCATCCAAGGTTCCCCAGGTGCTAGATGGCCACATGGAAACCCACATTTGTCTGGCTCCAAAGCCTGCACCAAACGAAAGCCAGGTCTGGCGAGGATATAGCTCAGGTTCAAGGTAGGGGCATCGGATGGGCCTTGAAAAGGGACCTTTGGCACCTGACGGAGAAGACAGTTCTCATTACTTTTTTCCTTGGTAGGGAGGTTCAAGACTGTGTGACAGACCGGATACAGGACACCGAGAGTCTGGGGAAAAAGAGAAATAGATTAGATTAAAAATGGAGTTGGCTGGGTGCAAATTAGTTAACCTCTAATCAATGGGATAAATAGCAGGATGTAATTAACCACTGCTTAAAGAGGACCCTGGGTATTTTCCTCCGTGAGCAAACCCCTGGGGATTGTTATGCTAATCGCAGCTGAAGAGGTAGAGAAAGACTACAATTCTCATCTGGAAAAGAATAGAGCACATTTAGCGGTTTTCCTTTTGTATGTTGATGCCTGATGGCCCAAAGCATTTCTTTTAAAAAGCAAAAAATGGATTAAGCAGCAGATTAGATTATATGGAGGAAAACTTGCACTGTAGGAGGGGCAGCTCCTGGTGCAGAATGATGGAGGCAGACATGGTGACCAGGGTGCATGGAGGCGGGGCGGTCTGTCATTGTGCAGGGGAGTCTCAGAACCGAAGCCCACTGAGAAGCTTGAGGGAGACAGCGGAGACCTTTGGCTCCTCCTCACCTCGGTTTCTCCTTTTGTTCCTTTGAGGGGCTGGTAATCTGAGCATTTTATCCAGCTGGGAGAGGCTGTTCACACGGAGTCCAGACAACGATTATTTCAACTGGAGTGAACCGATCAATCTCCTGCACCGTCATAGGTCTTTTGCTTTTTGCTAAAACTGTCAGTTAAAGGTGGATATTTTTCATTCATGAATTGTTGGTTCTTGGCCTCTCCCTCCCGTCTACCTGAAAACTCAGAAATAAGGGCTTCAGGGTTTCTAAAGGATTAAGGGTTTCTAAAGCCACTGATTATTTGGACCAGCTCATCACTCAAGCAAAGGCCATGCTGAAACTCTGGTACGTTTCTTTGCACTACCCAGTACCTGCTTCAGCTGTGATATGGTTACGAAGGGGGTCAGGGTGCGGCGTCCCCAAATATGCCACTTTGCCATAAGGATTGTTTTGAGCTAAAGGCAATTGAAACAAGAGCTCTCTGTTCCATTTCCCATCTGCCTAAAAGCAGTGCATAAATTTCCCTTGTGCAGGTGTCTCCTTCTCCTTCTGTATAAGGAAGAGGAGAGCAATCCTCATCACCAGAGACAGACATGGCGCCCAGATGCATCTGTACATATCTTACTAAACAATCCTTACCTACCATTAGTCTCCCCCATAGATTTCCTAGTTGTCTTTCCTTATCGGCCCTAGAAGCCCAACCCCCTTCGTCTAATCATTTATCTACAATTTATTGCCCTTTGTTAAAATGGCATATAAGTCCTGACATTTAATCATTTCCTTGGTTTCCATTTCTATTTCGTGAAGCTCCTGTGCATGTAAAAAAAAAAAAAAAAAAAAAAGACAACCCCCCCAAAGCAAAACCCCAAATAAACAAAAACAATAAACAAAAATCCCAACCAACATCAATTAAAATTAAGTGCTTTTTCGGGTACCTGTGTGGTTCATTCAGTGAAGTGTCCAACTTCGGCTCCGGTTATGATCTTGCAGTTTGTAAGTTCGAGTCCTGCATCCGGCTGTGTGCTGACAGCTCGGAGCCTGGAGCCTTCTTTGGATTCTGTGTCTCCCTCTCTGTCTGCCCCTCCCCTGCTCGCACTCTGTTCCTCTCTCCCTCAAAATAAATAAACATTAAAATTAAATGCTTTTTCTCCTGCTAACCTATCTTTGTCAGTTTAATTTGCAGGCCCCATGTACAAACCTAAGAGGGTAAAGATTTTTTTTCCTCTCCTACAGTTCTGATGAGCGTTAATCAACTGTTACACAAACAAAACCTCAATGAAGCCAAAATGTAGAAGCAAAGAATAGCATAACATCTAATAGGCAGGACACACACTCCCCACACTTACTGGGTGGGACCACCTGCAGAATGAATGTGGGGATATAAGTGGGTAATGATGATCTGGGGCTATGGTGGCAACTATGGTAGCAAATAGGTGGACTGACACGGGTCTTCTTGGTTTTGGTTTTGTTTTTGTTTTGTTTTTACTGTTTCTCTAATGAAGAAATAATGCCACTAAATCCCAGATTTTTTGTAACAGTCTTAATTTGGGGCTGTTCCTATTGCTTTCGATTAAAGAAGATTTAGAAGACATAGAAACAAATGTGATTTAATGTTCATTTCTTGGTAAGAATTTTTATAGAAATAATTTTATAAGTCCAAAAGTCTTTTCTGAGCATGTACTCGACATGTGATTTGGCAAATATGTTCACCAAGGCTGGGTCCTTAGAAAGGTGATTTAGATATCTTGTTGTCCTAAAAAAAAAAAAAAAAAAGTAAATAAGAATGACATTATTTTTCCCAGTTTTACAGGTGGTAAAATTAAGATCTAGATCAACTGACTTGCTTGAGATGGTGTCACTGTCACTTGAGTTGGGCCCACACCCAGGTTACCTGGCATCTAAGGTCGGCTCACTGTCCACGGCATAGATTTTTCCAGAGTTTTTGCATCATCTTGGCTCTCTTGTAGCTTCCGACCAATCGCTCATCTATTTTTAGCAGGCAAAACCACTGGGGAAGAGAGAGGTTAACAAATGAAAGGAAAAGATATAAGGTACAAGGACAGAATGAATGTCAGAGGTGGGATAAAAGTTAAAAAAGAAAAGAAAAAGGGCCTAACAGAGAAGTCAAGGATAACATTTAAGCAGAGGAAATGCATTTTATTTGCACTGGCTTTTTTCTTCCATTCCCCTAATCCCGCAGCACCATGCAGTCCCTCCCCCTTTTTCCTGAATCCCACTGGCATTTTGTTGTTGTGGTTGTTCTTCCCTAATGATATTTATTAGATCCTACCCTGCACTAACACACAGTGACCTTCACACCCTCACTAAACTCTTTGAAATCATGGTCAATGTTTTGGACAAATTTGTTTCCCCCACTGAGTTTAATGTGTTTGTCGAATAAATGTTATCAGGCTACTTGGGGTATCAGCACTTGACACAAACCATCTAAATCAAAACTCCCAACTTTGCCTTCCATGAGCAAAAGAGGGACAGACAGGGGTTAGAGACTGTTCTTGGTCTTGGGCATTTAGTGCATGGCAGGCTCTGGGGACGGAAAAGAGAGGGCTGCTGAAGTTTGGGGTTGACAGGAAGCTCTCCTGCGTGGATTCACACAGGGTGGAAAGTGGACTCCACCTTAAAAACTGCCCTGCCCCAACTCTTCATTTGCAGACAAAGAAACTGAGACCCAGGGAGACTGTCTTGCCCAGGATCATACATGGTGGTATATAGCCTGGGTTGGATAGTTTTCAAATAGATTAGTGAACCAAGCAATGGATTAAAACCTTTCTGCTGAGACCCTAAGGTTAGAAACCTAGCATTTAAAATCATTAGCAAGTGTTACAGTATTATGCAGAGAAAATAAATGTGACAAAGTCAGGTCTAAAACTTCAGGCTATGTTTTTGACATCGCTAGGTGATTTCAGTCTAAATGCTGGAGAACGTTCCATGTTCCATTGCTTTTGAGTTCTGACTTGATGAGCAGAGGGAGCAGGGAAGGACATGCCTCAATTTCATTTGTACATGTCGCCTGAGAACACGTAGGGGACACACACCTGCTTTGAGGAGCATGGGACAGATTCCCCGTCCTTTTGAGCATTCTCACTGCCAGAGGGGAAGCTTCCCAATCAGCTGACCTAGCAAGCCTCACCAACAGGTCCTTGGAAAGTGGATCATTTCTGTTCCAAGTGAGAGTAATGAGCAAGGTAATTTTTCTGCTCAGGAAAGAGGAATCCACAGACCCTTTCTTTCCAATGCCACCTTGATTAATTCATTAATGGGTTTCCAGGCAAGTTTTATCCAGGCACTTTGGGACAGGGCAGTGAGTCAGAGGCTGGCATCGAAACCAGAATAGAAGCCATCGTCCTCTCTGGGGATCCTACTCTGGGCTTTAAGGTCCCTGATCACACAACATCCTAATTGGAAAGAAATGTTCTTAAACAAGAGGAGGGGTTTTGCCAGGTCGGCCAGTGACTAATAAGGTCGGTCTAAGGACTGTCTGATGAAAGAGAAGTTGGGTTTACATGTCACAGCGAATTTTTAAAGTATTTTCACCCGGAGGTTTACTGCTGAATATAAATAAAATCTCTCTCCCTGGGCAATCCCACCCGAACTCCTGCAGATATGCCTTCCTTAATTAAATTAACTTTGAAATGACATTCAAACAATGTCTTCCTATCAAACGCCTTTGTTTTCTTCTAAGATCTACCTTATTGACCACTCCCGGCCTGCACACTAATTGGAAACGAGTTTAGACGTCTCTATAGCCGGTATCAGGTAGCCCTCACATTGTATTTATTGAGCCGTGTACCAAATGGCCCGCACACTTACAATACCAAATATTAAAAATTAAGAAAAAATTATCTAGGGCGCTTACAGAGGATCGGGTAAATACAAAATTTAAATTTCATCTGCTGAAATTCACACAACTGAAGGCTCTGGAATTCCCCGAGTTGAGGAAAGAATTTTTTTTTTTTTTTAATCTATCAGAAACTAGGCATTCGCATTTGTAATTAAAGCTGCTGGGGCTTAAATACATTAAGTCTGAAGCTGCGGCTCCCCTCCAGGGTGCGGGCGCGCAGGCGCGGGCACGCAGATATGAACACACACACACACACACACACACACACACACGCGCGCGCGCGCCCGCCCACACTACCTTCCCTGTGAATCGCCTGCGGGATTTACGGGCTTCGCCACCAAGGATTACTGTCAGGTGCAGAAAGCAAGCCTTTGTCCTCGGGCATTTTCCTCCCCCCGCCCCCGGATTTGACGGTTATTTACCGGCCACGTGAGCGCTGGGCGGGGGTCGGGCAGGGAAACAAAGGCTAGCTGAGCGCGGTCAGTGTGGCCCAGGGACGGCTCCCCAGCTCCTGCGACACGTGTGAAATGAGCCCAGACCTGCCTCCGATTGAGAGGCTCATCCAAGAGAAATCTTGTCCAAGCCCTTATAAAGGTGTCGACGTTTCCTGAGGCCAGGGGAGCCAGTCGGCGGGTTCCTGGGTCGCCCCGGACGGCCGGGGCTTGGCAGGAGCTCCTTGGAAAGGGCGCGCACCCCTGGTGTACCAGTGAGAGCGAGTCTGTAGACAGACCTCGGCTCAGCAAATGAGAAACCGCACACGGGCCCCCTTTGCCTTCGGGAGGAAGTACCAACCCCTCCCCACAGGAGAGGTCGCGCAGTGAGCCTCAGACTGCTTACCTCCGCCCCCGCCCCCCCGCCCCCCGGAGTGCCTGGCGCCCAGGGGCCTGCCACCCGGAGGCCTCGGTCGTGCGCAGTTGTGACCCCCTCCAGGGCTCCGATTATGAGCAGCGTGCCTTGGGCGTCAAAATTTCGGAGGCACCGAGAAGTCAGGGATCAAAAGTGCAGTGCTTTTTAAAAACAAAGTTAATTGCAAAAAAATTGTATGAACGAAATAGCAGAGTCTAAATAGAGACAGGATCAGTGCAGAGCCACGCTGAGCCATTTTGCGGTCCGAGGTGAAAGGAAGATCTCCTACTCGGCCTGAGCCAGGATTATCAAGGGATTCGCGGCGCAGTGGGAGGGGAGCGCGGGTGGTAGGCCTCGGAGGCGGAGGCCCCCTCCCGAGGCCGGCTTGGGGAGTGGGGGAGGGGTCCTGGGGGCCGGAGGTGCGAGCTCCAAAGAATCGCCCTGCCGGTAACAAAGGCGGAGCGGAAGGCCCAGTTTTGGGGCGGGAAGGGGCCCCGCTGCGGCCGTCGCTGCCTGGGTCGTACTTCCAGGGGAGACCGAGAATGGAAGGCCCGGCCCCGCCTCCACCGGGGCCGCGAGCGAGTGGTTAATTCTCACTAACAAGATTTGGCAAGATGTCGGGCGAGTAATTTTTGGCTTGTGCCGTGTCCCCACGGCGGCGCGCACCAGCCCCGTGCCAAAAGCGGCCTCTGGGAAATTAAATGCCTAAGTAAAACTGGGGGCGGGAAAAACGCTACATGACCTGGAAAGGGGGATGCATGGAAACCCGAATCATTCTCAAAACTTATGAAATCCTTTACGCGTCCATTTCTCCGGGTCTAGCTTCGCACCAAACGTAGACCGTGACTGTCATTTCCCGAGATGACAATTCACATGCATGCAAGATGAGGCGAGGGCTTTTCCAAAAGCCCCAAACGTCGGGCTTTGCCCGCACCGGGATTCAATCAACATCTTTAGGAAGCGTGGACGGGAGTGGCACCCCTGCCTTCCTCCATAGGAACAACACTCCGGCAATTAATGCCTCCCTCTGGGTCGTAAAGCAACAAACCCAACACCTCACTAGTACTGGGCTGCGGGGCAGGAGGGCTTTTCTCTTTCATCTTGTAAGTTAGGGCTTGCCCACGTTCCTCGGGAAGCCATAAAGCGGATTTAATGGCTTGAGATGAAAATCGATCACGCGAACGCAGAAGCTAACGTCAGAGGGGTCGCTCTGATAAAACGACCCGCCGGGCGGAACGCACTCTGTACGCCCGGGGCGAGGGGGTCCCCGGCCAGGCCGGCGGGGCAGCGTTGCCGTCTCCACTTCGGTTTGCGGGAGGAGACCTGCGAGGCTGCTAAGGCGGAAGCACGCGGGCAAAAAGGAATGAAACCTCCAAACCGGGCCCCCGCCTGCGTTAGGCCGGCTTCCCGGCGGGCCGTTTTGCGCACGCCGAACGCCGCATCGCCAGGGCGGAGCGGAAGGGCTGCGCGGCCCGTAGGGTCCGGGCGGGAAGCGCGCCGGAGAGGCCGGGGCCGGCGGGCGGGCTGCCACAGGCGCTGCCGCGCTCCATTCACAAAGTCCCGGCGCGGCCGCTCGCCTGCCGGTCGGAGGCCGCCTCCCTCTTCCTCTAGGTCTTGGTTTTATGAATGGGCCTGAAGGCGAGCGCCGAGCGCCCTGTTTACTCTGCTCTTTGTGACGTCGCGTTCCCATGACTGGGCGCGAGCGGCCCGCTCTCCATTCACGCGCAGGGGAGGGGGAAGAGGAGGGACGGGTGGGGCGGAGGGAGCCGGCGCGGGGCGGGGAGCCGGCGCGGGGGGCGGGGGGCGGGCGCGAGGCCCAGAATGGCAAGAGGCGGGGCCTCGCGAGGTAGTAATGAATCTGCCCCCTCCCGGGGGAGAGCAGAGGAGCGTTAATACATCTACGAGCTAAAGAGGAAACTCTGGCTGGGGCAGTGAGAGGAGCTCCGGCTGCCGGTGGGGAGCGGCGGCCCGAACGGCAGCGGCACAACGGACAGAATACAATAGAGGCAGCAACAGACGGGAGCCCGTGGTCCTCTCCTCTCCAGTAAACACACTCCCCTCCACCACCCCCTGCAGCACCGCGCGCGGTGCCGCCCGGTGCCCGAGGCCGCTCGGACTGCTATGTAACCGCGAGACTGCGGGAGGAAGGGGACCGGGGAGAAGAGGTTCGCCCGTGGGGGCCAAGTTTGCGGCCACTTCTGCACGCGCTTTCCTTAGCCCCCGCTTGCAGTTTCCTGCAGCCCAGCTGGCCCGCGTGTCCTTCGCCGCCTCCTCGCGTGCCCAGCAGCCGCGGCTCCCGGCGACCATGGTGACGGTGGAGGAGCTGCGGGAGATGGACTGCAGCGTGCTCAAAAGGCTCATGAACCGGGAAGAGAACGGCGGTGCGGGCGGCAGCGGCAGCCACGGCGCCTTGGGGCTGCTGAGCGGCGGCAAGTGCCTGCTCCTGGACTGCAGACCGTTCCTGGCGCACAGCGCGGGCTACATCCGAGGCTCGGTCAACGTGCGCTGCAACACCATCGTGCGACGGCGGGCCAAGGGCTCCGTGAGCCTGGAGCAGATCCTGCCCGCGGAGGAGGAGGTGCGCGCCCGCCTGCGCTCCGGCCTCTACTCGGCGGTCATCGTCTACGATGAGCGCAGTCCGCGCGCCGAGTGTCTCCGCGAAGACAGCACCGTGTCGCTGGTAGTGCAGGCGCTGCGCCGCAACGCCGAGCGCACCGACATCTGCCTGCTCAAAGGTAAACTCGGGCACCGGGGCGCGGGCTGGAGGGTAGGTGTCGCGGGGTTTGGCGGCCTGCGCCTCAGTGGGCAGGGGAAGAAGTGCCCGCAGGGACTCGTGGCTGCGAGGCTTTCCGCGCACTCCTTTGTGCGTGCTGGTGTGCATGGGTTTGCAAGGTTTATGCGCGTTTGGGTGCAAGTGCGAGCGCCTGAAGTCCTCAGAGACGGTGAGGGTGCGTTTCCTCTGTCACCTGCCAGTCGGTACTCTTCCTGGAGACCGCATTTGTTTACACTCACTAACCGTCAGATCTCTTGGGCGTAGCGGCTCAACTGCGTTGCCCACCCGTATCTAGTCCAGGGAGCTGCTCCCAGTGCCGCCGTGCGGGGTGGCGCAGGTCAGGCCTGTTGGTTTGGCCTGCTCGGGCCCTGCACGGAGTCCGACCCCTTGAACCCAAGAGGTGGGGAAGACGGTGAAGAAGGGAGAGCGCCGAGGTGGGATCGGCTCGGTAAAGGCAGAAAGGAAGATCGGGTTGCGGACATGGTGTGCGGCTATCTGCTGCCCGACTCCGAGCTCCGTCTGGAAGGTGGCCAACTTCTCCCGCCTCGGGCCGACCCCAGCCCCGGGAGCGGGAGCGGGGGTGGGGGACTGAGTATTTGGGGAACGCGAGATGGGACCGTGCCTCTTAAATTCAGGCCACAGAGAAGTACGACCTTTTGTTCAGCCAGGATTCTCCGCTGTCTGTTAGCGCGTGCTTAAGTGAACCCTGGCAAAACTCTTCGGGGACAGGAGTTCTGGTCAAATCTGGAAGTCAGAAAGGACCCAAAGGACCTCATGCTAAGTAACCGGAGGGACGGTGCCACGGCCGCACCTGCCGGGCCCTGTCGAGTCCCGGGCCCTGTCGAGTCCCGGTCCCTGACGTTGCTCGCGCGGAAGAGCGGACAGGACGGGGTGTGCGTAGGGGCGCCCCTGCCGCGCTGCGCCCCTTCCTCCCCCAGCCGCATTCCGCGCATTCTTTCGCCCGCGTCCGGTCCTCGCCTCCGAACCCCAGAGGCGTTTCAGACCCTGGCCTTCAAAGAGCCGCTCCTTTCCCTGCTGGCGACCTTCGCCTCCTCCCTCCTTTCTTTCTCCTCCGGACCTGCTCACCCCAGAGGAAGGGAGGTGGTGGCGGGAGGAGGGGCGGAAACCTCTCCCCACCGCCCTTTCCAAAAAGCACAACAGAACTGCTCAGTGCCGCCGAGCCGGGTTCGCCCCTGCCGAACAGCGGGGGGCTTTGTTCTCTGCAGTTGTTTCCTGGCCATTTGACCTGTCAGCTGCTGGGGAAATGCTGCTGTTGACCTTTGGTTGAACTACTAAGGCGATTTTGCTGATTTTTCTTTCTCTGTGAGAGCTGCCTTTTGCACCTCCGATCCAGCCTAATCTTCCTTTCTTCTCCCCAAAGCGCTTTAAGAGAAAGTGCCGGGAAGGGGTAGCACCGGAAGGACCGGCGAGCCGGGCGCCTGGGACCCGGGGGCCGAGCTGTGCCCGGAGCCCCCGGCAGACGCACGTCCCGCTTCCTCCCGCGCCCGTGTGGGGGTCTGGGGCTGCCGAGCGCGCCTGCCCTCCCCTGCCTAGTGCCGGCGTCCATGGCGACAATGGGAGCAATTTCTCCCGGGAGAGGTCGCCCCTTCGGGTGGCACGGGCTGCCCTCCGTGCCGCGCTGCTCTGGATCCCTCCTGATGGAGAGCTCGAACCTGCGCGTTGCCTTCGCCGGCTCGGAAGCCAGGGCCTTTATCGAAGTAGTGCAGACCCACGTGGAGGCTGGCTGCGTTTTGTTTTGTTTTGTTTCTCTTCCTGGAGGAAACCCGTAGGGGATCGCTCTAGAGCAGCAGCTCGGGGGCCTTGGCCCCTGGGCTTCTGGGCGCGAGGACGCTTAAGCTCGGGACTAGGAGGCATGTTTTTAAGGTTTCCTCCTTCCGCTGGTGTGGGCACCTCCCTGGTCCCGTGGGGAGAGCCCAGAGCCAGATCCGTTCTGAGAGCCGTCCTGTCCTGCCGTTAAGCTGTTGGGCGCGAGGCTAATGCTAAGGACCGAGTAGCACAGAAGCCTCTGGGTAACATGACAGTTCCCTGGTCGTTGGCGAGGTCCTTGGACCGAGAAAAAGGAGCATTCTCACGGCTCCTTCCTACTGGGCCCTGCGTAGCTTCCTGTTGTCTGACCTGGGGTGATGGGAGGCCCACCCTCGGCTTCTCAAAGTCGACGTCCTTTAGCGTCTAGGCCTGGGCAGCAGGTTGAATTAATGCGTCTTAAGGAACAGGCCTGGGGAGTAGCCAGGACACTTGGCTGAACAGCTGCGTCTTCTAAGCGACAGGAGCCTGCTTTTGGAAGCAGCCGTGTAAAATGCAGTGGTGGTGGTGGTGGTGGTGGTGGTGGTGGTGAGGGGCCTGTTCTGTAGTCATGGTTGAAGTTGTTAGGGTCACAGGGTCTTATTCTGTTTAACCTGGCTTCCTTTCATATGTGTGCTAAGCAGGGGAAGTATTAATTACCACCGCCCCTCTTCCTTCCCTTGACCCCCTAATGAAAAGGCATCTCCAGTGAGTTGAGGACCGAAAGAACCAGAAGTGTCTGCTCCCCACACCCCTGGGAGATCACAGACGGGCCTCCTAAATCCTAGTGGCGAAGCCAGTAAAAAAAGGGAGAAAATGTGGGTTCATGGAAGAGCACTCTGGGGGCAGAGAACTAATGGGAAACCAGGGAAGAAAAGCCCCCTAGATTCTCTTTAGTAAAGGCCTAAATTGATTAAGAGTTGAGTAATTTGGTTTCCATCCGTGTTGTTCGTTGTAATTTCCATCTAGTGGGACTTTCTGTATATCTCCTTGCACACGTGGTGGGGAATGTGAGAGGATAGTGGCCAGACCCGACTGTTGTCCTCTGCCAACCTACAGGGATAGAAAAACAGTGGAATAGTTTCGGAAGTTATCTATTATCCTTCCCAGTCAAAGGCTATCTAATTCTGCCAACTAACTGTGTTTAATAATCTGAGTTTTCTGTTTTTGCTACGTAGAAGGCATTGGTAGAAATGAGTTAACTGCAGGTAGTTGACCAAAAGCACATGCAAGAGTTCATAGTTGAGAGTAAATGTTACTTAATATCAATACAATGCTGCCTGGGTTTTATATTTCGTAAATGTTCTCCAAGCTTTGCTAAGAGCGATAACCTGAATCACTACGTCCTCTGGTCTTTTTGCTAGTAAAAGATTGCCATTGGGGCAGACTCCCCCCCAGCCTTTAAGCTCATTTTATTTAAAATCATGTAAGGCATTTTTAGGGAAAATTTAGAAATTTCAGCTTTTCAGATTTCATTACACATCTCTTTTGAAATCCCTTTTTTTTTCTTCCACAAATCCTCAGATGAGGGTGTTAGACCCTGGTCATGAGGCAAAGCCGAAAGGGGCGTTTTCTTACCCTAATAGAAGTCATTCTTTGCTTCCCGTATTTCTCAAGTCAGTCAGTCTTAGACAGAAGACCTGAGGTATAAAGACACTATTTTACTTTTCTCCTGTCTCACATTCATCTCAGCTCATGAATTTTGTCCCTTTTTTATTGAAGTTCCGATTTAAAACTTGTCCTGGCGCTGTCTTCAGAAAGTGGAGCGATCCATTGAATATTCCAGCTTCTCCCTCCAGGTTGGGGGCTCACATACACTGTAGGCCCGAGGCCTGACCCTACGCAGTGTGTGACATTATACTTTCTGTAGAAAACAGCCACCAAGGCCAAGGATGGGGGAGGGGCGGCGCTCAGCCAGCAGCCCTGGTGACTCTGGTGACAGCCTTCTCTCTTGTCTCTGTCTCCATTTTCCCAGCCCATCCTAGTCCGTGACAGCCTTCTCTCTTGTCTCTGTCTCCATTTTCCCAGCCCATCCTAGTCCCTCAGGAGGTCAGAGGCATCAAACAGCAAACCCTGGGGGTATGAGGTTGCACACGTCTTCGACCCAAAGAGAAACGGACTGGCTTTTCTTCTTACAATTAGGACACCGTGCCCGTAACAGCCAAGGCTTGAGAGCATTAGAATTACACAAAATGGGGGGCGCATGGGTGGCTTAGTCGGTTAGGCGTCCGACTTTCGCTTAGGTCATGATCTCGCGGTTCGTGGGTTCGAGCCCCGCGTCGGGCTCTGTGCTGACTGACAGCTCAGAGCCTGGAGCCTGTTTCAGTCTGTGACTCCCTACTCTCTCTGACCCTCTCCAGCTCGCGCTGTCTCTCTCTCTCTCTCTCTCTTCTAGAAATAAAACATTAAAAAAAAAAATTACACAAAATGGCAGGCCTTAGAGAGAATCTCTCGCCTCTGTTGTCATTCGTTAAAGAATGACCGGGAACGAAGCAAACTCGCTTTTTCGTATCCTTCGAACTGGACATTTCCAGTCAACAGAAGTAACAAAGACAGGGTGTAGGTATCAATTGAAAGTGAAAACCCGATCACTAGGAAGCCTCTCACAGGTGCCTTGGGCTTGTCCTGAGGGTTTGGAACGGAGGGAAGGTTCCTTTCTTAAGGAGCCAAGAAATTCCTTTACAAAATCAGAACTTCTGAAGCCAGATAGCCAGTTTCCTTACTGGGAGGCAGTTGCTGCCTAACAAAGGAAGTTTGACAGGAAGAAAAGTTGACTCCCCAGCGGAAGGCGGCACAGGCCAGCTTGCTGAATGTAGCAGAGAGCCCAGAAGGCCTGGGAGGGACCCCGAACAGGCTTCAGCCCCAGGGCAGCACTGTCGGCCAGCTGAGCTAGCCCAGGACGCACGCGTTTGTGCATGGGGTCCCCGAGTGGGAAGCTCACTTAGGTGAGTCTTCAGCACTGCTCAGCATTTATGTGGGTACTTACTAAGTTAACGCCCCCATGAACGGGAGTTCTCAAAGCCAGATGACCCCACACTTCCTTGCTGGGCAGCTTGGCCTTGTACTGATAATGAAGTCCCAGGAGAGCAAGCCTCTGTCTGTGAATGGGTGACGTTCTGAGTGTTGAGAGAGGGTAACTGGAAGAGCGGCAGCCACATCCGGATCCGTGGCCATTGTCCCCACCATATGACTGGCTTCCCCATCACCCTGCTGTGGTGATGTGATCAGCACTGCATCAGCCTGTCCTGTCCTTTCTAGAGCACTTTTACGCATACTGTCTCAGCCCTGCACGGACGGGTGGCCCAGTGGGTCATCGTTTTAGTAAGCTGTGACCGTTGTCTTGCTTTGTGTGAGAAAGAGTGCCGAGTTCAGCTATGGATGTGGTTACCCCTTAAGAAAGTTGGTGGGGAGGGATTATATTCCTTTTCTTCCCTCAAGATGCTCAGGTTTCAAAATGAAGATGAGAAAATGAGAGCTCTAAGACTACAAAGTCTATTATTAGGGACACGGGGGAAAAACAGGTCAAAAGAAGTCAGAAGATCTGTTATGGAATTATATCCTATCGAAACTACACAGAAGAGGCGGAAAGTCATTGGTGTACATGTCATGATGAAGTTGCATCCAGAAGCTAGAAATGCAGATCTTAGACACCTGCTGTCGGTGTGACTTTGCAGATGAGTTTGTGACCTTTAGGATCAAGGCGTATTAGGCGTCAAAGAAGATAACGGTCTGAAATCCTTACATCGTGACCTTGTAGGGACACGTCTGAAACCAGAGGTCCGTGAACTTCCACCTTCTTTAAATGCAGTGCGTTCTAGAAGTTTCTGTCTTGTTCTTAAATAAAAAAGTGCTAGTCTTGACTCTTAGGACAACCTGTAGTTTGAAAAAAGCACTGGAAAGACGTGGAGTTTGGTGACATGTCAGGAGTGTCCTGTTCGGATCCTTTCTGTTTCTACATGAAAATTCTGTGTCTTCAACGGGATGACCCAGCAGTCTGTGCCTCCCCCAGGAGAAGGACCGCCTGGCAGGCAGAGATGGGCACACAGCAGGGTGGGCTCCTGACGGCCAGAGTAGTAGGTGGCTTCGAGGCCGGTGTCCCGAACGCTGGCACTGCCCTTAACCTGCGGTTGCCCTGCGCCTCAGTTTCCTCATCTGTAAAACTGGGGCCAGTCCCCCCTCAAGGACTGCTTTGGGAAGAGCCTGGCACATAGTGAGCTTTTCCTGTATTCCTTTTACTAACATAGAGCAGATACCCGGAGAGGACACGCTGGTCTCGTGGGGTGTGGACGTGGGTGGTTCCTAACTCGCAGCCTTCCGTCGCTGCCTCCCTGCCTGCATGCTCTGGGGCTGTCCTTGCTCTGTTCCGCCGAGGTCCCAGCCCAGTGCAGCTCATCCGCCTGCAGGAAGGAGTTCCTTGGGTGCAACTGCTCGTAAGGGTCAGCCACAGACCCCCCAAGAGCTAGCAACAGCTGAGGAGGGAGAATCCCTTCCAGGGCTGCGCTGCCTGGGACACTCCAGTCCCTCGGGCAAATCTGCTTTTTCACTTGGTTCCTTTCTACCTGTTTAAAGATCTGCCAGAGGGAACGGACCTCCGTAATCAGGTTTCTGCTCCATCCTAATGCTGCCTTCTCCCGCCCTCTCTGCCCAGTTATGAGAGGCTTGGGGGTGGTGCGGATGACAAGTGGGCCCCCTCAAGCCGGGTCTGGGCCCCCGGGTCATCTCTGTCCTTCGCAGTTGGCTGCCCTCTGGAGCCTTGGGCTGCGGGCGCTGTGCCCGCTGTGGGGCGGACTCAGGATCGACCTGGGGGCAACGGGAGTCCCCGATGGGGAAAGGTCCTGGAGCTCAGACAGTGCAGTGCCTGCCCTTCTGCTGTCTAACTACCAGATCCCCAGACAAGCAAAGCCCAGGAGGAGAAGGCTGTCCAGAGTCTAGGAAATTGCCAGTAATGCCACAGTCCCCCTGTAGGTGCCAGAAAAGGAAGTCTTCAAGGAGATGACTGCACCCCACCCCCCCCCGCCTCCCCAGGCCAGGCGCAGAGCACTGGCCGTTCCAACCTGTCCTCAGAGAATGCTGGGCGCAGATGTTTCATCATGTTTTACAAGTGAGGGAGAGGCTCAGAGAGGTTCGATGACAGCCCCAGGCTGCACAGCTTGATGATTTTACCAGGTGGGGATTCAACCCAGGCCTGTTTAGTGTGGCGCCCTGTCCTGTACCTTGTCAGCAACGGGAAGGGCATTGTGTCCACCACTCTGAGGCCCCTCCTACTTCCACTGCCCTTGGAGGGGGGGGTGCTCCTCCCCTGTGACCTTGCAGCCTGGCCCTGGCACCCCTGGGACTCCAGCACTTGCTTTCGGGGGGGGCACTGCTAGGCTGCCGGTCTCGGTGACGAGCTTTGGAAGTGCACCCACTGGGCCTTCCATGGACCTTTGAAAAAAAGCCTATTTGAATAGCTCAAATTATGTAATAGACAGGAATCATTTTACTTAAAATTATCTTTAAATCCTATAGAAATACACAGAGTAACAACGAATGGCCTTGTAGATTCAACCGTGGTTTGTTGATTGAGCCATTTCTCTTTCCACCTTTCAAAGGAGAACATTTCAGGAAGTTTCCCAGAGTTCTACCTCAGGAACGGGAGCTAAAGACATTTGCTGGCTCTTCCCCCAGTATTCACTGCATTTGGGGCAGCAGTGTTGGTAGCCTTGTAAAGAAAAGGGGGTGCTAATGGGAAGGAGGGGTGCCCCTGTGCTGAGATGACCTTGAAGGCCTCCCGAAACTGCCAGGACCGGCCCCTCCCCTCCAGGGGAGGCCGGTTAAGGAGCGGGGCCTGTGACGAGAGCTCCCCATTTATATCCCGAGGGACGGGGTGGAGGGGAACGAAGACTGGGGCAGAGAGGAAAAAATGTATACTCTGTTCCATGACCCTTATGATGTGGCAAAGCAGCATTCCCTTCTTCTGCAAAGCAGAATTTTCTAGGGGTGGGGTCTGGGCAAGGAATTGACTAACTGTCACATGTCTGCGTGTCGGAAGGTTACCGCGAATGGCTCTAGGAACTCGGCACCGTGCCGCTTACACGTCAGCATTTAATTGATGCTAGCTGCATTCGTGACTGTTGGTTGAATGGGTCCGTTACAGTGGATGTCCCATAGCCTGTGGGCTCTCCTGAACGAATTTATAACATGTTTTGGGTCCTACAGAAACTGCCAGAGAAAAATACAAAGCAGGGCCACACATGGACTATGGAGGCTAAGTTACTCGCAAAGCAAAGCCCCAGAACTGACGAGTAAATCAGATAGGAACCAAACCCTCCTCTCCTAGTGTTTTCTGCCGTTTCGCCAGCCTCTCTGCCCTCCCCCAGCCAGCAGGCGCTTTTCGCTCTTCGGCTTAGCACTGACACTATTCCAGAGAAGTCGGTCCTTTATCTCTTTTTACTTAAAAGACCTCCCTTCCCCGGAAGACGATCCCACAGATAACCATTCCAGAGCTTAGCAACTCTCAGGTCAGGAAATCCTGCCTTGCCCCAAACCTGTATGTGGCAAGAGGGATTTATATTTAAGCCCGTTTCCTCTTCTTTTGGCCCCTTGCTGATGAACAGCTGTTCATGAGGCTGGGCGATTGGCATCTGTTCTGTTGCGGAGATCCAGAAAGGCTGGTGCCAGGGTAAATTTTTCCCCTTCTCTCCCACATCGTAGAACCTCTCCAAAGGCTGGACTGGAGGTGGGGGATCACAGACATCTTTGCAGGTCCCAGGGCCCAGCGCCAGGCTGCCTCGGGGCTCCCGGAGACACATGGTGGCCTGTCTTCCATGCTTTGTTCTGTGGAAAGACCCCTGCACGTCATCCTTTCTGTTATATGCCTCCCAAACCCAAGTCCTGCTGCTAAAACTTCCCTTCCAGCCTTCAAGATACCTTCCTGGCCAAGTGCGGCTCTGTGAAGCCTCCATAGCCATGATCTCTGGGCCCACAGCGCCACCCGGTGGCCAGTGTAGGTCTGACCGGCCCCAGCTTCCCAGCCGTTCTCAGTCCAGGGATTGGATTCAAGTACTTTCCTGATGTTTTGCTGGCTTTGTGACTCTCTTAACCCCATCGCCTTTCTCTTTTAAAGGTGGCTATGAGAGGTTTTCCTCCGAGTACCCAGAATTCTGTTCCAAAACGAAGGCCCTGGCCGCCATCCCACCTGCTGTGCCCCCCAGCACTGCCGAGTCCTTGGAGGTGGGCTGCGGCTCCTGCGGAACCCCTCTGCACGACCAGGTAGACCTGGGGCCCAGAGCCTGGGAGAAAGGGGCGATGAGGGGGGGCAAGGGGGCTTATTTTCAGATTTGTGCTTTTCAGAGGCTTTGGATCCTGTGCCTCAATGTGGGGGGAATGGAGTGAACCCCACGTACTGCAGTTCAGTGTTAGGGAGGGTCCATTTGTTTCTTCTTTCTGTCTTATCACCCTCATTTGGAAAAATACAAAGATCTAACTCTCTGACTTGGCCTCTAAAGTTATGTGTGGACACGTGGGGATTGCTGCAGCCAGAGCGTGTGGGCTGCTGTGTAGAAAGAGCCAGGCCACCCCCTCCGTGTCCAAGCCAAATGCGAACACCAAACGGACGTAAATGGTCGGCCAACCCTCCCCCAAGAAAATCAGCTTAAGCTGCTCTGTTTCTTTTCTTTTTTTAATTTTTTAAATTTTTTAAAAAATGTTTTTTATTTATTTCTGGGAGAGAGAGAGAGAGAGACAGCGTGAACAGGGGAGGGTCAGAGAGAGAGGGAGACACAGAATCTGAAACAGGCTCCAGGCTCTGAGCTGGCAGTCCGCACAGAGCCCGACGGGGCTCGAACTCCTGAGCCGTGAGATCACGATCTGAGCTGAAGTCAGATGCCCAACTGACTGAGCCGCCCAGGTGCCCCAAGCCGCTCTGTTTCTTACCAGCCTTTTCACTTAGACAGAGAGTGGATTTATGGGGTCCAGCAACTCTGCTCCCAGATCCCAGACCATTCGAGTTGATCTGATTTAGACAACGTCATGAATTGAAGCCCACATTACCTAATAGATCCTGCCTCTTGTCAGTGAGGCCGACACAGCCTTTGTTTCTTTTTTTTTTTTTCTTCTTTATTTATTTTTGAGAGAGAGATAGAGACAGCATGAGCAGGGGAGGATCAGAGAGAGAGGGAGGCACAGAATCCGAAACAGGCTCCAGGCTCTGAGCTAGCTGTCAGCACAGAGCCTGATGCGGGGCTCGAACCCACGAACTGTGAGATCATGACCTGAGCCGAAGTCGGATGCTCAACCGACTGAGCCACCCAGGCGCCCCTACACAGCCTCTGTTTCTAACGTGCCAAGTGAAATAAGTCCCTGCACCACATAAACAGCCTGGCGACGAGTCAGGTGTAGATCCGTGTCCTAAGTGGTGTGGCAAGGCCCGCGTTATGTCTGCCACCTCATTTATCAAGGAGGAGGGCTGCTTGAACCTGCAGGTGGGCCTTTACCTGTCTTGGGTTTTCCACTCCCAGCAGAGCAAAGTGTGAAGGCTAGAGACGCCCACCAGGCCTTTCGTTCCGCGGGAGCCCCAGCAGGCCAAGGGGAAGCCTGGAAGGGCTGGCTCTCCAGGCGTTCTCCCCTGGGCCTGTGAAAGCCCACCTCGCACAGCTTCCCCCCTCCCCGCCCCCAGCACCCCAGCCCTTTTCCCGGTTGCCTTACACTCAAGATGTTTGGGGGGACTCCGCTTTCTCTTTCTGGCACAGGGGGGTCCTGTGGAGATCCTTCCCTTCCTCTACCTCGGCAGTGCCTACCACGCTGCCCGGAGGGACATGCTGGATGCCCTGGGGATCACGGCCCTGTTGAACGTCTCCTCCGATTGCCCAAACCACTTTGAAGGACACTATCAGTACAAGTGCATCCCGGTGGAAGATAACCACAAGGCAGACATCAGCTCCTGGTTCATGGAGGCCATCGAGTACATTGGTAGGTTGGCTCCGGTGGTGTGCAGGGGGGAGGCCGAGGGCAGGAGGGAGGGAGGGAACCGCGCGGACTCGATGTGGAACGAGGGGCGCTGTCTCCGGGGTGTGCCCGTTTCCCCTGTGCTCTAAGGAAGGCTCACTGCCTGGACGTCGTGTTGGGTGGGGATAGGGAGAGAGACTCCCGGCCGTGCTGTTCGCTTACCTAGCTGATGATGTTTTCCTTGCGAGGCTCCAGATGTCTCCGCGATAAGGCTTTGGGGATGGGGAGGAAACAAAGGGAGAATCGGGTCATTGTTTTTGTGTCTGCACCTGGAAATCCTTGAAGGTATGCTGGGATTTAACTGACTTTACCATGCAGTTTCCCCAAGCTTAGTGCATTTGTTTGGATACGTCTGGAAAACTGGCCCAGAACGGGTGGAATCCTAGAGTCCTTTGCAGTGGGCTTCCTCCTCCCCTTTCTCAGCCACGAATATTCTTCCTAGAATGGGAGCGCCCCTCCCCCAGCCCCCCTCCCCCCCCCCCCACGATGCGCCGGCTGCACCTGCCTTCTGGGGAAGCCTGGGGCTCGCGAGGGGCACTAACCGCCGCCCCTCTGCCCCTGCCCCAGATGCCGTGAAGGACTGCCGCGGCCGGGTGCTGGTGCACTGCCAGGCGGGCATCTCGCGCTCGGCCACCATCTGCCTGGCCTACCTGATGATGAAGAAGCGGGTGCGGCTGGAGGAGGCCTTCGAGTTCGTGAAGCAGCGGCGGAGCATCATCTCGCCCAACTTCAGCTTCATGGGGCAGCTGCTGCAGTTCGAGTCGCAGGTGCTGGCCACGTCCTGCGCCGTGGAGGCCGCCAGCCCGTCCGGGCCCCTGCGGGAGCGGGGCAAGGCCACCCCCACCCCCACGTCGCAGTTTGTCTTCAGCTTCCCGGTGTCGGTGGGCGTGCACTCGGCCCCCAGCAGCCTGCCCTACCTGCACAGCCCCATCACCACGTCCCCCAGCTGCTAGGGCCGCTCCGAGCCGCCCCTGAGCGCGCCGGCCCCGCCGGGACTGACCAGCGCGGCCAGCGGGTGGCCAAGCCCCTCCCCGGCCGCCCCTCCCGGGCCAGCCTGGAGCCAGCTAGAATGGCAATAAGGACTTCAACTACACATAACCACGAGCAAACAAAACACTCCAACCTAGAGCAATAACGGCTGCGGCTGCCTCGGCGGGCAGGGAAGACCTTGGTTTGGTTTGTGTGTCTGTTACTTTTCAGATAGGAATTTCTTACCTCATTTTTTTAAGCGGTAAGGCTTGAAGTTCGGAAACCCACAGATCCTGGCAAATGTGCCCACCCGGTTTTATTAAGGGGGGGGAGGGGGGTGGGAGTGGGAAAGGGACACAAAGAAAACGAGGTTGCCAGAAGTGCCTGGTTCTGTGTGCTTCGTCCTTTATTGGTTCTTGTAACAGGTTTTATTATTTTTGTTTGTTTTTTGTTTCTGTTTTGGTCTTTTCGTTTCCGTGTTTTGAAGAAATCTTACAGGACGTGGTTTTCCTTTCGAAGTCACCAACAGGTGAATAATTACGCTAAATAATAAATAAAAGTATTTATTAAGAATTTTCTCAGAGTAAGTAAGTACAAAGAGTCGAGCGACAGTGAGTTTCGGATACGTTTCTGTCGATGTCCCGCAGCGGAGCTCGACAGCGCGCACCTGTCGAAGCAGTTAGGAGGAGAGCGGCGTCTCCTAGGTGTGGACAAGGTGGCGGGATGGCCGCCTGGGATTGGCTGCCACTGAGAAGCAGCCGGGGCGGGGTGGCAGGCGGAAGAAAGGTAAGGACTGCTTTTTGATGACTTTCGAAGCTGGTTTCTGGGCACGTGGAACTGTGACGTGGCTTTACATCCCGACGAGAACACCTTCTCTTTCTGAGGATCGGTAACTGAGTTGGGGCGCGGGAGCGTGTTCCCCCAGACCTGCCTGAGGACTTGCAGATCGTCTGTGATACGCCGTATCTCGCAAGGTGCTTCTGGAAAAATCAGGCGCAGTGGAGGTTGTCCTCCAGGCAATCACTGGGCGAGGCCCTTGGGGAACGCAGCTAACTAGAGCCAGGCCTGACGTGACTCTTCTCAGAGTGGAGGGACACCAGGTAGAGAATTTGCTTTGAAGGAAGTACGTCAACAAATTCTTGCCTTCTTAAAGTTCCCTGGCTTAGGTGAAGGTTTTTAAAGGCCCTTATTGGAATAAAAAGAGGGGAGTGGACACCATGTTTCAGGTCTAGGAAGGAAGAGAGTGTGTGTGAGGAGCTGGGCAGCCCCTTTGCTTGGGAGCTGGCTTCTGGGCTTCCTAGGATGGGCACCATGGGCGCTCGGTGCCATTTTGGAATCCTTTCTTGGGACAACGCCATTTTAAGGGGCCTTTCCAAATGGAGGGAAGGCTTTTCGAGGGAGAAGGCTGTTGTGTGTGGGTTGGGCTTGGGGGGAGGGAGGAGGGAATCTACATGTTACTTTGTTTGTAGTAGTGTGGACCAGTGTTGTTACTGAGTGCCAGCTTAGAGGTATTTGCAAACTTGTCTAGAAATGAGAGCATGTTTGTTTTTTTGCTTGGTTTTTTTTTTTTCGTGTTTTGTTTTTAGCCCCTTGTGAGTCTAGATCTAGATGAACATTCTTGCTCATCCATGAATAACTTCAAGCCTCAGTGTCAGAATCGTGTTGGAATGCTCTTTCTTATCCTGGCATCCCAGACAGGACCAGGTTCATTACATTTCCTTCCATAAACATGAACCTGGGTTGGCATCACTCATCCTGCCTTTGTCAAGCCCTGTCTTTGGGTGAGGCCAGAGTTCCCGCTTCCTGTTTTTAGAAAAGCCGAAGGCTCCCTCATTCCCTAGGAGCTGCTTGGCTGAATAGGGGTGAGGTGTGGAGGGGTTAAGTTTCCTGGACAATGGACCTATTTAGAGATGGCACGGCTGGCCGTTCACACTTTTTCCTTGATTCCTGGAAGTTGCTTTATGTTTTGTGTTGAGTGAGGTCCAGTGGGCTCTGCAGCTGATCTGTGGGTTCCAACGGCAGATAGAGCTGGGTGCGGGGGTGGCGGCTACTGCGGGAGGAGGAAAAGGAACCCGGAACAGACTCACTTTCTATAGAACCAAGTGCACATCTGCCAAAACCCATGTTTTCCCAGACTGGATTCCAACCATATGGACGGCCGGAGCTCAGGTCCAGCCCCAGACATGTCTTCCCCCACTTTCCAGTCTTCTGTCACTGTGTCAAACTATTTATAAAGCCATTTTCTTTGTACTTGACAGTGTGAGTCCCAGAACTCTCAGAAATAAAAATAGGAAATTGGCTTGATTGGAAAAGGGGATTTTTTTTTTTTTGTGGGGGGGTCATAATTCTGCCACCAGAAGCCTCTTTGATGACTCGAAATAACTCTAATGAAGACCCCACCGCAGGGTCAGTTCGAATGGCCCGGTGGGTTTCCACCGGCGTCTCTCCCATGAAGTGATTTCCGGTGATGCAGACTTTCTGTGATGGCCAGAAAACATTGCCAGTTTCACTGATTATCAGCCACACTGTTGGCTACCTTGGATCTTCTCTAGAGACCAAGGGTGCTGTCCGCTGCCGGAGCCTTGTGTGACCGAGGCTGTTTGTGGAGCACTAAGGGTAGCGGACCTGACTTTCCTCAGGAGACGTATCAGGCCGCACATGCCGCGAACAGGCGGCTGGGAGCTCACTGTTTGCAGTCCTTTCCTCCTGAGGCCGTTTTGCTCAGGGTCTTGTTGGAGCTGGATTCCAGAGTTTCCAATAGCGTTAGGAGGCCATGAGAAAAAACATAAACATCTGCGGGAAAGTGGACAGAGGGAGGCAGGAGGGTTGAGAGGGATGGAGGTGGCCTCCGAGCCCGTAGCGTCGAAGCGGTGGTTCACCTTGGCTGTCCACTGGCATCAGCGGGGGAGTCTGCTACCGGGCTATCCCAGACCAACTAAGCCAAGATTTCTGGAGCTGGGACCCAGGCGTCCGTGTGTTTCCGAGCTCCCCACGTGTGCCCCATGTGCAGCCAAGGTGGAAAAAACCGCTTTGCTTTCTGGAAGGTGCTACTGGAGGTCGGTCTTCCTGACACAGAACTAGCTTGTCTCGAAGAAACCACAGCCCGGGGTTGGTCACCGGCTCAGCAGGGTCTTGCCACCAGTCCCAGTCCTTGGCTGAGGGACAAGATGGTTTCTCTCAGGACCCCAAGGAGCATGTGACCTCCTGAACGGGGCACCTCTCAGGATCCTTGAAAGTCATCGGATCTGTGGAACATTGTTGGCGAACTGAACACAGTGTCTGGACGTTGAGGTCTTAAGTTTTCCTTGTCGAGCAAGAAAGATGGGGGGTTTTCAGCTCTTGAAGATAACCCCATCCCCGAAGGGCACCTTGCCGGTTCTTAGAGCTTGTGGGTCGTATGAGGAAGAGGCTTCTTCGAGACAGAGCAATGCAATACTTGTAACTTCTGTAAATAGCCCCATCTTTCAGAGTGATGTCATTTCTACATTTGATATGCTTGTATTTCTGTAGGATGTATATAGTTTAGGGGATTTTTTTTGTTTGTTTGGTTTTGTTTTTTAGAAAAGTTGACATGTCTGTTTTTATTTATTGCTTGAAAAAGATCATTTGAAGAAAAATAAATACATTTTCAACCACCTCTGGCCTGGCTTATCCTTTCCTTGAAAACGGCACTGCTGGGATGACTCGGAAGAGAAGGGAAGGACTGCGTCACTTAACGTGCACTCAGTGACGTTGACAGTAAGATGGTAGACCAGCTGGTAACATCAGAGAGCCCATTGTGCTCCCTGAACACCACTCAAGGACAGTGACAGGATGGCTGACACGCATCTCTGAGAACCTGATTTCTCTAGGCAGACTCCTAGGGGAAGAATTAAACAGTGAGAGACAGGGAGTGTCCTTCCTCTGACAATCTCCTTAGGGCCAAGCACAGGATGGAGTGACAAGGATGACTCCTTGGTGGAAGAAGCCAATCAAACCACCTAAGCAGGAAGTGGTTGGGGCTGGAGTAAAATGTGTACAGAATCACTGCCACTGGGATATTGTCACCCCATCGATAACAAGGGGGTCCTGCCTGACTCGCACAGAATCTTAGGAAAGTTGGGACCATTGAAATTAGCAGTATTTTTCAAGGCCAGATTTAAGACCTACATGGATAAAGATTCTATAAATCAGTGGTCCCCCAGTGCTGATGTGGATTTTTACCAGATTCCATTGGTACAGAGTTTCCAAATTGTAAACCAACAACATAATTGGTAAACCTGCATTCCCACTATATCATTGTTATTTGACATTCTGGAAGCACTACCCAGTGTGATTGGCAAGCGATAAAAATGAGGTATACTGTTTGGAAAGCAGGAAGCCAAATGGTTTGCAGAGGATATGTGCCAGGAAAACACAGGAGAATCGACTAAAAGATGATCAGAAGTAAGAAAATTCGGTAAATACTTGACTGTAAAATTACTATGGGAAAATCAATAGGCCTCCTATGTGAACATAACAATTAACAAAGTAGAAGTAGTAGATCCAATTTACAGTATATCTTAAAGGTGAAATACCTCCCGGGCACCTGGGTGGATCCATCGGTTAAGCATCCGACGTTAGCTCAGGTCATGATCTCATGGTTCATGAGGTCGAGCCCCACTGGCTCAGGTCATGATCTCCCGGTTTGTGAGGTCGAGCCCCACACTGGGCTCGGTGCTGACAGCACAGAGCCTGCTTCAGCTCCTCTGGCCCCCTCTCTCCCTCTGCTCCTCCCCCACTGGCTCTCTCAATAAATGAATAAACTTAAAAAAAAAAAGGAAATGCCTAAAGTAAAATTACTGGAGGTAGGCAAGACCTATGTGACGGACACCGTACGTAAAGACATGCTGGAAAACTACAATCCAAGGAGTGAATGCAGGGAGGAGGGTTTGAAGTAACCACTGATTTCAGGACCCCTGCTTTGTCATGAAAGTTCACCTTTTTACATCTGTGTCCACCCAAGGTGTCTTCTCTGCTGCACAGTGAGGTGCAGAGACCCACCGAGTGCATGATACGGAGAACCAGTGGCTAGAGACAGTGTGCTGGATTCTCCGTCTGCAAAATACAGAGCTACTGAAACCGCGTCTGGCAGCCAGTTGAGGAAGGCAGACAAGGGTAGCTCGGGGGATCCATTCCTATGAGCTCTTGCTAAAACTCTTTCCTCTGCTCCTCTGGGGACACATACAGTGCCCTGAGGGTGGGGAGGTTTGGACTGGATTTTCACCCAAGGAGGTTATTAGTAACATCCACCAATGGGCTCTTACACAAGACCTGAGTTGGAGAACCCAGCTTAGACCAACAACTTTGTACTCCATGAACCTGGAAGAGCTGAGATGAAAGAACCAGCCCCACTTGAACTTACCTTCCTAGCTGCTGGTAGAGAAGGGAAGCGAAGGACTTTGTGTCAGGAGAAAGAACAAGAAAAACATGTTAACCTTGGTGCATAGGGACCTCACCCAGTGGAAAAGACTGGTCCAATGGCTGTCCTGAGTTCTGACCACCTAGATGGGCCTCCTCTTCTGGGAGAGAGGTTAGTTAGTGAGGGGGTGGATGGGCAGGCTGAGGCACAGAAAGGGGTTGGAAAGAAGGCGAAAAGGTCCGTTTCTCCAACATGCGCCTTCAGGGGGAGAGGCCTTTATAGAAAAGTCGTCTGTTACCTTGAGATTGGGCATTTTGACTGTCTCTTCCCTAAAGGTTGTCCACCCTCCGGATCCATGGGAATAATAAGTGGCGTGGGGTCTCTCTCTAATTGGCAAAAGTCCCATCGACGTCCTGGGAAGCTCACTACAACCAGCGCAGACGCAACAGGGAGCTAGGACGGTCTTCTGGAAACGGCTTGGATCTCTCATGAGAACAGGGAATCTAGTCTTATCAGAGCAATAGCCAAGGGAACCGGCTCCCGCAAGGTGCCCTAGGGAAGTTAAGTGGGAAGCAACTGAACTTGGCCTTGAGGCGTATCTCCCATCAGAGTTCCAAGCTGACTTTGTGTCAATGCTTTTGCGGGCGGTGGGGGGGGTGGGGGGGAGGAGATGGTGTACAACCCTTAAATTTAGTAAACTTACTAAAAATCACTGAATTGCACACTTAAAGTGGGTAGCTTTGTGACATATAAATTACATCCCAATAAAACTGCTCAATGATTGATATATGGAAATATGCTCACTGCCAAGAATTTCAAAGAACACAAATGCAGATGAGTAAAAATGGAAAGTTTCTCCTCCATATTTCTGCCCTACGTCCACCTCTTTTACTTTCCATAACCCAAACGAGCAATTCGGTGTAATTACTTGGTAACTTTTCTTGATGCATCATATAAATGTCGTGTGTTTGACAGGATAATGCTGTTAAGCCAGGACTTTTCCCTGTTGCTCACTTTTTCCTGCCCTGCCCTCCATTTGATTGGCTCACCATTCACTCTAATTGCCCCCAGGTCAGGGATGGCACTGGGCCAGAACACAGAAACTTAGTAATTACATTCTTCTTTTGAGTTGCAAAGACATAAAGCAATAGAAATGAGAAAACGTGTCTGCAGTCAGACCCTCCTGCTCTAGGAGGTGGTGGGGTTACACGTGGTGATCCAACCCGCTTTTTAACAGTATACTCTGGAGGTGTCTTGTGTCCGTATGTACCTTTAAAAAAATGTTTATCTTTAGAGAGAGAGCAAGAGAGCACAGGCAGGAAAGGGGCAGAAAGAGAATCCCAAGCAGGCTCTGCACTGACAGCACAGAGAGCCCCATGTGGGGCTTGATCTCACCAACTGTGAGATCGTGACCTGAGCTGAAATCAAGTCCGACTCTGAACCAGCTGTGCCACCCAGGCACCCCTTGGCCCTTCTTTAATTTTTAAGTAACAGTTGGGGGTTTATCTTTTAATCACAGAGGAAACACTGACCATTAAGTAATAGAAATAGGCTGACAGTATGGGCGGAATTCTGTAATTTGGCCAAATGTTGAGTCTGGGTATTTGTTTACCACAGTGTAACTGCATTTAATGTATAATCCATTGCTTTGAGCGGACACAGCAAGAGACAAGCCAAGAAAAGCCCTCCCCCCGGTCCTCTTCATTTCCACCTTCCCACTGAACAGATGCGCCTCCAACATTCTGAGCAAATGGGCAGAAACAGAGACACAACAGAATGGCACACCCATCGACACTGTCATCCCCATCGTGACTTCTGTCATTGCTAAGATGATTGCTTCTGCTTTAAGTTTCCAAACAGATGCAAGCAATTCACCTGGAGATCAGACTCTAAATTTAGAGGAGCGCTGAATTACTGAGCTACATGATTTTTTAAAAATTATGATTCCTTTTCCCCTCCCACAGTAAAATAGCTTTATTGAGGAATTCAAACATATCAAAATATTAAAAAGCAACAAACCTTCTGAAATCCTTATCTCTGAAACTACCGCCCTTAGATTCCACGAATGTTTTTTATATATGGATGTGGGGGTGTATGCATGGATATATACATATGTGCAAAATATATACAAATATACACATGGTTTGATGTCCTATTTAATGGATGAGTCACGATAGCTCTGTTATTTTATGGCCTACTCGTAGGTGGTGCTTCTTCCATGTTCAACAGAAGCAGATGCGCACGCGCACGCGCGCACACACACACACACACACACACACACACACACACACACACACACACACACAGTATTCCAAAAATATGTCAGACATGTTAAAGAATACTTTTTGACTGCGGTGCCTGGGTGGCTCAGTCTGTTAAGCATCTATCTCTTGATCTCTGCTCAGGTCATTCATGAGATGAATACTTTTTGACTTACCTCCCTCCTTCCACCAGATCCTGCAAACAACTATTGTACACAATCATGTGTTCTTTCGTAGCTCTCCCTGCTCAGATATAATGTACTGAATTATATGCTATCATGATATATTGTATATGTACCATGCATATAAGTGCATATAGGGATTTTATTTCATAGTTGCTCCATAAAAAAGCAAGACCATATAATATGCAATTTTCTGTATCTTGCTTTCCTTAATATATTGTGGAAACCCCTCCAAGTCTAAGATAAATAATCCAATTTGCTCCTAGGTTTTAGTTCTTTATATAATTTATTCATTTGGATGATCAAGATCTTAAAAATACAGAAGTGTATACAATGGTGTCTTCTTCTCAACTACGTTGTTTCACCACTCAGTGTACCCATGTTTCCAATGTTGTTGGATTTTTATATATTTACCCAGAAGATATGCCATGCATATACAAGTTACATGAAAGTGTGTGTTGACATTTATGTAATTTCGCCCCCCACTCACTGCTTTTTTACCCAAATAATCACTAACACTTTGTCATAAAACTTCCTGGGTTAATCTGATAGGTAAATTGCATTAATTTACTATTTTAACTTGTGTTTCTTTTATTATGAGATTGGACACTTTTATGTATTCAAGCACCATTTGTATTTTTTTCTATGAGCTGTGTGTTCACAACTGATTGTTTTTTTTTAAATCTTACAGCTTTTCACAAACTTTTTATGTGTATGAAGGATTTTAGCCCTTGTCTATAGTATGAATTGCAAACATTTCTTGTCATTTGTCTTTGCTTAGTTGTTTTTTTTTTTTGTTTTTTTTTAAACAAAGAGTCTTTGAGTCCCTGCTTTCAATGCTTCTGGGTATATACCAGGCTGCCTTCCTCGAACAAGGTAGACAGAGAGCAAAGCCGCTTGTCCTGTGGCCGGGCCCCCAGCCCTGCGCAAGGGAGTATCATGCATAAGGCACAGTCGTTGTATGTGCTGGCGAGTCCGTGGGAGGAGCTCACCCAGCTTACTGCTCTCTTTCTCTCACTGTTCTCCTGGGTCTCAGCTTTGGAGCATTGATCTATAAAATCCAGCTCCAAGTCCAAAGTGGAGGAAACACCAAGATGTTTTGTTTTTCCCCTTCGTTCTCCCAAGTTTTAAATTAATTAATAGTCCAGGATTCTTTAATATGTTTACACTGTTCACCTCCTTAAAGTCAAAGGAGGAGTTAATCAAAATTAACAAATTTTATTTAATATTTATTTGTGCGCATGTCTAGGTTTCCAGTCTCACTAAAAGAGAAAGTCTATCATCTATCTATCTATCTATCTATCTATCTATCTATCTATCTATCTATCATCTATCTATCATCTGTCATCTATCTTCTATCTATCCTATGCTTGAACATGTTTCTATTCCTCATCTCTCTCTCTCTTTGAAAATAGACTGAATTTTTAACAGCAGTTTTAGATTCACACCAAAACGGGAAGGTACAGAGATTTGCCACATACACAGTGTCCCCACACATGCGTGGCTTCCCCCCCCATTTCCATCAGAGCGGCTCCATTGTTACAGTGGATGAGGCTGCACCGAAACATCATAGGCACCCAATGTCCACAGTTTCCATGAGAGTTCACTCTTGGGTGTTGTTCATTTCATGGATTTGGACAAATGTCTGACACATGTCCAGCATCATGATATCCCATAGAGTATTCTCATTGCTCTAAGAATTTTCTGTGCCCCACCTGTCTGTCCCTCTCTTCCCACCTAACCCCTGGCATTCACTGGTCTCTTAACTGTCTCCATGGTTTTGCCTTTCCCAGAGTGTCACATATAGTTGGAATGGTCTTTTTAGATTGGTTTCTTTCACTTAGCAATAAGCATTCAAGTTTCTTCCACATCTTCTCATGGCTTGGTAGCTCGTTTCTTTTCAGTGCTGAATAATATCCCATCGTCTGGATGTGACACGGCTTATTTATCCATTTACCTGCTGAAGGACATTTTGGTCGCTTCCAATCTTGGCAGTTATGAATAAAGCCGCCACAAATCCCTGCATGCAGGTTTTTGCGTGGACATGTTTTTCAACTCCTTTGGGTAAATACCAAGGAGTGCAATTGCTGGATGGTGCGGTTACGTACAACCCCTGGATTGTTCGGTGTCTAGTTTTGTGAGAAAGTTGCCAAACTGTCTTTGAAGGTAGCGGTACTGTGGGGCGCTCCCACTGGCAACGGATGAGAGTTCTGTTGCTCCACATTCTCACCAGCATTCAGTCTTGTCTGCGGCCGAGATCTCAGCCATTCTAGGTGTGTGATGTTTTCTCGTTATTTAAGCTAGCGCCCACCCAGTGACAAATGATATGCAGCATCTTTTCACATGCTTCCTTACCATCTGTTCACCTTCTTTGGGGAGGTGTCTGTTCAGATCTGTGGCCTACATTTTACTCAGCTCGTTCATTTTGTTACTGTTGGGTTTTAGGAATTCTTTGTATCCTTTGAACAGGAAGGAGGACTTTTAGCAGATGCACATCTTCTGCAAATATTTTTTCCCAGCCTGTGGCTTGTCTTCTCATTTTCTCCACAGTGTCTTTCACAGAAGCTTTTAAAAATTTAATGAAGTTTATCAATTTCTTTCATGGATCATGCCTTTGGTGTTGAATTTTAAAAAGTCATTGTGAGACTCTGCCAAAGAACTATTAGAATGAATTCAGTGAACTCACAGGATACAAAATTAACAGACAGAAATCAGTTGCTTTTCTATACACTAATAATGAAGCAGCAGAAAGAAGCATTTAAAAAGCAATCTATCATTTCTTTCTAACCCCAGCAAAAACCACTGGGGAAACTTGCACCTAATGGCATTTAGAATCTGATCTTCTCATGAGATGTTGATGATATGAAACCATGTAGTAGAGTCACCTTGGTGGTTTTGTTCCTGCTTAAACACCACAACTTCCGACACAGGTTTGGTGCCTATCAATGTGTCAAAGTCTATATTGGAAAGAACTCTGGGACATCAATTATCTGTTTCACCTCTTTGAGTATCAGTTTCTTCATCTGTGAAATGGGGATTAAAATTCCCATTTTGTGGGGTTGTTCTTGACAATATCTATATGGAGTCCCTGGCTCATCATAAGGGCTCAGTGCCAGCTATTGCTCTTTGTGGGGTTATTCGCATGCATCCAAGTGCTCAATTTATGACTCTTTGTGACGCTGACACTCCCTTTGGCAAAGAAGTTATAGATAAAATCCTAGCTTCCAATTTGCTATTTAATGAGCCACTAGGCATGGAGAAAGGAGGATGGAAGAAAAGGGAATAATTTCCTAAGTGCTACGTGCCAGGTACCATGCTGGGTACTTGGCATTTCCCGTTGCGCCTGGAAGGCATCATGCTGGGAGTGGTGGAGGCAGGGAGTCTCGGCACAGAAGTTGTGCAGGGCGTCTGAGCTGCCCCAGAGGCTGGCGTGAGGCCTGCCGCCGGAGCCCGGGCCCCTTCATTGCAGAGATATTTTTAAAAGGAACCCGTGTTTCTTTCCCTTTGACCGCGGTACGTCACTAACTCCCATGCGAGCTTAGACGTGTGGATACGGCGTTTGCAGCACAGATCTGAGCAAGAAGACGGCAAGAGGGGCACTTGTGTTTGTGTTAGGGTGGTCAGGCTGCAATGGACAAGCAGGGAAATGAAGGCACTCCAGGGCTAACCGCTGTCCGTACATGGCATATTTTAAAAATGTTTTTATTGAATATTAAACAGTTACAAGTACTGTTAGACATTTAGCCAAAGCACAGTTACAGGTTAAATATAATCATAAAGATGTCTTAAATAGAAACCCACCATGCAGGCAGGTGACGTTCCTTGATGCCCTCGTTTGGAAAGTAGAAGGCGAGGAAAGAAGGTCTTCTGTTCCACGTGAAAGACAGTAAAGACTAGAAGAATTTACATGCTGTAAGCGATTTCCCAGGACCAAGTTGATAGGGTTGCCAGATTCAGTAAAACAAAATAAAACAAAGCAAAAAGCCAGGATTCTTGAATTTCAGATAATGAGAAACATTTTTTATTTACCATCATATATATATATGTGCCAAATAGTGCATGAAACATATTTAAGCTACAAAATTATTTATCTAAAATTCAAATGTAACTGGGTGCCTTGTGTTTCACCTGGCAATCCTACACATGGACGAATGCAAAAAAGCAAAGCGAGGGGACTGGAACCCCCCCTGCCACTGGTGGGTCACAGAGAGACTAAAAATAAAAACAACACCGATAATGAGCCAAGGAGTCACTACGATGGTTACGCACACAGACCAAGGTCACAATGGGAACGTACGATCACTACTCCAAACGCTGTTGCCGGGAACACTCTTAGATTTCCTCAAAGCTGGTTTTGTAAATGTTTTTGAGAAACCTCACTGATAAAAGTACCTTTAGAGTGTGCAGCTATCAAAGACAAATACTACTACCACTAAGACAGCTGATCTTGAAACAATGGAAGCAGAAGCAGGTATTGTATGCACATGAAGAGCTTAAATATTTTGTGTGATGAATACAATGGTTATAGGGTCAAGGTCACCTTCTAGGTTGAGGCTATTAACCTCAAAGATTTTGGTTCTGTTCCTACTGCTGTTTTCTAGCTCCTCATCCTGAACCTTGGGGGTGGGGTGGGCATGGGAGTGTGAGAGATATCCCGCTACCAGAGTTTTCCTGCGTTTCTCTGCAAACACTCTCAATCAACAAAGGGCTTTCAGGGCTGCCTGCGGAAATGCACAGAAAGGTCTAAAAGTAGCAAAACGATCTGAATTGTGGAGCACAAGAAATCTGAAAAGAAGAGAGGTCAGGTGAGCGACAGCATAAAGTAGGAAAGGAAACCTGAATGAAGGAAGAGTCCAAATGCAGTCACCTGTGCGGCGTGAATGTTATTTCAAAGGAGGCGGGACCTCTGGCAGATGTAGAAAACTGGTCACTCTGTGAGCGGGTTTGGTCTCCTGGGGCATAAACTCTGGAGCTTCCTACTGCCCTTCAAAAACAGCTTGGGCACCGCTCAGGTACCACATGGTATCACTTCATGAGATGCTGCTGTGTCCACCCCTCCCCTGTCCTAATGCTGACTAGGTTTCGAAATCTTGCTAGCATTTCTTTAAACCAGAATATCTGTTTGTCCAGGAACTTCAAGCATGGAGAAATCGGGAGGGATTGATTAGATCTGCTCCTTGGCATCTAAGGGAGCCATTACTTGTGAAATAGGTACCCTCATCACATCAGCTTTATGGGTGTGACGTACATACATGGAGACACACCCGACTGACGCCTTTCAAACACTAAGAAATGGAATTCCAACTTCTTATTTATTAGACTATAAAAGGTTAAAAAGTTTCTGCCATAGTTAAGGCTTTTTCTTTCTTAAGAAGAAACACTTAATTGTCTATTAACTTCAGAATGCACAAGGTATCCCAAGGCGCCTCATGCTTTAGGGCGGCTTTTCAGGAAACCATTTCCTATTCACGTGCTAACTGTGTCCGATCAAAGCTCACATGTTATCGTCCCCATTACTTTCTTTTCCTTTTTCTGTCACTGATTTGACATCAAACAAGTTTAAGTTTAGTCTTTAAGTGAAATTTCTAACACGGGGGACCCTATCTTAATGTCGGTTTGGAGTGTTCCCCAAATGACCGAAGTCGATAGCCCCGTGGAAGGAAGAAAACTGCCCGACGGAAAACACGGCAAGAAGGCCGCTTAGCACACATGGTCATACGAGTGGGCTCTGGCCACACTGGAGGCGAGGTGCGTGGGCACACCCCCCACTTCTGTTCGCAAGGCTGCTTACAGGGGTCCGGGGAGCGTGCACGTAGGGAAGGGAAGGCAAGCAATGGCCACCGGCCCCTGTGCACTTGGCAGCTGGACTGGCATAAAGAACAACCCAGGCAATCTAGTGCCTTCCACTGCTGCTCTTCCAGAACACACCGAGGTGTCAGTTTTTGTATAAAGACTATAATAATAGAATATTAATCTCTATTACTTCATTTGCCATGTTCAGGCATTTCTTTATGTCAATGCACTTTGCTATTTTGAGCGCAAAAGGAAATTAATCCAGCCGCTGACATCAAGCTCAAGGGGCACCAGGAGGCTGTCGTGAAAACCTCCCAATACTACGTATTCTACTTATGTTACTGAAAAGCTAGAAATTCCAAATTGCAAGAAGGAAAAGGTAAATAAGAATTCTGGTTGTACTGTTATTATTTTGCATAGAAGTAAAACTCTGGCTTCCACACTGTCGTTTGTTAACAAACTGGCAGAATCTCCGGAGCAAAGCCCCGGGGAGCCTCTTACGGGACCCGGCTGTGCTACGGAAGCAGAAGTACAGTCTCCTTTTGCAAGACTCAAGATGAAGAAAGGAGGAAAGTGAGTGGGGTCAAAGGTTAACTACAGGAGCTACTTATAGTTCCAGACTAGCAGCCTGAGGAAGAGGGAAGAAGGCCAAGTGCAAGGAGTGTCCAGGGCCCTCAACTTAGGAGCGAAGAACGCAGCCGGCAATACCCAGGAAACTGGCAGCGTCGCGCTAGATTTGCCTTTAGAAGTGCAGTAAGGCTGGTGGAGGTGTTCAGATCCTCTCTTCCATTCGGTTTGGGAAAGCAGAAGGGCAAGTTCAGGGGAGGCCACACTGGAGTCCTCCAGGTGCCAGCACTCCTCTAGAGTGCACGTGCAAGACAGCAAATGGATTTCAGCCTAAGTGAATGCCATGCTTTTATATTCCAAAGGGATGTTCACGCTGCTATGGATGGAAGTTCCAAATGGAATCAACTGTTACTAACTTGTGGGCACTCATGATGACCTTTGGTTTTCAAGTTTTGAAAAAATGTATTTGGCTCCTGTGAAATATGAACTAACCCATTCTCTTAGCAGATGAATAATATATACACATTCGTTCGACAACGACTATACACTGGAATCATTACAAGCACTGCAGTGTTTTCCTTACACAAGTACCTTTACTCGGCACACGCAGCATTGGATACAGAACGTTGGCAGGTTAGATACTGAACCACAGTTTGACTTCTCGAGTGTGAGGCTGAAGTTTAACACATCCATTAATCTAGTTAGTATGATGGAAACAACATATAACCACAGTTGAACAGCGGCTTATCTTTTTAATAAAGCCATAAAGCTTTTGGTATCTATACCATATTAACCCTTTTACTGAACTAAAAATCACAGCCATGTTTTACCATTTTAAACTATTTCTAAGTGAGGAGGCAAGTGTCATCCATTTTCACAGCTACTGAAAACGATACGGATGCCATTCCTCCGACCCGTTGTCACAGAAAAAAAGAAGGAAAGGAGGAAAAGAGCCCTCTTAACAAATATTAAACTCCGAAGCTTCGTATGGAATTCTAGTGCTATTACACAGGTAGCCAAGACACGGACACCCAGCAAGGGTCACTAAAACTTCAATAGAAGCAACGACTGAGGTTAATTCTTGATTTCATTTTGAGGACCCATGCAAGATTCTGCTATAAAACTCAAACTAGTTCCTGATGCCTAGTTCTAGTGCTGGACTTAAGCCAAAAAGAAAGCTAAGTGCATATTTTAAGAGCCTATTCTAGAATTTTTGCAGGTAACCATTTTATTTTCCTTCAGGAGATTAACTGAGGTCACAGCCTAATCAGCCTGCATAAAAAAACAAATTCGTTTCCAGAACTTGAAGTTGAAACGGCAAGTTTGTGTCACACTGTTTTTCCCTAATCACATTTATGTTACTTTTGCTTCAAAGCTGAGCAGATGAACAGCATGTCAAAGTAAGTGAGTTATGCAGCCAATTTGATATTTAGTTCAGGTGAAAAGGGCGAGTGTAAAAACTGGAATGGGTAATCTTTTACGAGCATTGATTTGCACCAGGCAAATATTGATTAAAACACGCAAAACAAAGTAGTAATTTCCTGCAGAAACAGTACAGTATTTCTCCACTGCAATTACAAAAATAACCGAATAGAGCTTTGGTTTCAGTATTTGTTCTCCTTGTCTGTTGAGAAGTTTGAAGAAATGGTTTGAAAATGTAGTGTAGGGACCTCTGTAAACTACTGGAAGCACCTCACTCAAAATAACCCCCAATCCGGAGTAAATGCAACCATCCCTGCGCATCTGTCTACTAAGGAGAATGTGAATCCTAGCTTTCTGGACTGGAGAAACCATAAAGATTTTTGTGACTCTAATGAAGTATAATAATTCCACTGAATTTGGAAATAAGGCAGCTAATTTTGGGGGCGACTATTCTGGCAGTCCGGGTCAAGCAAGAGAAGTACTTTTTCTTTGAGGAGGCCCTGGGATCCTTTCCTGCAGTGATATCCTGGAACCCCTATCCTGGAACCCCAAGCTCCTCCCACGTGTCAGCGGGGCCCCCCACGCACTGCCCTTGCCCTGGCTGCGCTCTCCTCGCTCTCCGCACTAGGTACCCTCCCTCCCAACACCCCCCAGGCAGGCTGAGAAGGGAAGAGCAGGGCCCACCAGAAGCTTCCATGCCTTCTCTGAGCCTGCATGCTCCTAAGTCAGTCTGACCTTTGTGCCTTTCCCCTGTAAGAGGACACTAAAACCTGATGTTTTTCCTTCCCAACCCGATTCACAATGGTAAGAAGTACAGATAGGAAATAGATCAAAGTGAAAAAAAAAAAGGGGAAACTAAGTCTTGCTCAGCCAGAAGCTTGTGTTGCGTTGCTAATGATTTTAGTCAGTGTGACTTTGTGCAAAATATCCTCGAGAAGGCTCTGGCTCATTTTCAAAGTAAACAAAAACACACGCACACACCAAAAAAAAAAAAAAAAAAAAGAATGATGCATGTTTAGAAAACATTTAAAATGAGCCTGACATATGTATTTGTTACATACACGTGCCATATATAACAAAGCAAACGTAGTGTGTATATTGTGAAATTTGGGGAAGTACATGTTATGTTTTTTTTTCCATTTCCAAGACCAGATCAAGGCAATCTTGTTTGAGAAATGGACAATTGCAATGCAAATGAGCCTGAGATATGTCAAAAGGCCGCCCCTGTAAACATTTCCTCAAAGGGAACAGTAGCAGTTGAGTATGTATCAGTTACTCATACTATCCTCATCACTATCGCAATGCTTTATAAAAGACAAACAGCTTATTTCTAGGCTGTCAGGGATTTACGGAGTATAGATTTTGTTGGAAACAATCCACTGTAATCCAGTCCCAAGTTTAAATCCGATCTGGCCTTTCCCCGGGGGGCCTTCACTAGGTCTTCTGCTCGGCGGCTGTGGCGGTTTGCGAAGGAGCTTCTGGCTTCATGATCTGGTACGTGATGAGATACTCTGGGTAGGCCTGCAAAGGACAGTAAGGGAACAAAGCACTCCTTCAGCAGGTACGATAGCACGTGGGTGTCTCAGAGGCCTTAGTTCACCATCACGATTCTATATAGACCCAAAATCCTGCAGAGGCCAGCCAATCAATAGGTGCCTAAGTCACACTCTCACACACACACACACGATCTACCTGTCTCTTGTACATAAACATATAGAGACCCTCTGATCTGGAGAACCGTTTTAATGTTATTTCCACTTTGAGTACTTTATAGTGTTGCATTCACCTGTCACGCACAAGCCACTCACAGGAAAGCTACGGCGGGCGAAAATCTCTCTCTGTCACATAGCATATGTTTAATACAGTTTGTTAAGTCAAAGAGTAATTTGGCCAAATCGATTTCAAATTAATTTCAAACTAATGAATCACAAACAGAACGTACTACACGAGAAGGAGGAAGAGTGAGGCCTGTGTAGTCACTAGTTGAGTAGAGGCAACAGTCTGGAGATAATGTTTTAAAAGGTAACTAATGAAAGGTAACTTTTACAGGTAACGTAATGGTTCAGATTTAGACCCTCTACCCCAAAAATTCTCTTTCCTCTTTTTCTTGTAGTACGTAATGAAAGACTCAGTATCTGGAATGGGAAGAGTACTTCTTAGGGGAAGTTGTTACAGACCGTCACCAGAAGTCACTACTAAGATAACTGAGTGGGGGGCAAAACCCCTTAATACCCATGTGCACAACAGAGGAGTTCTTCAACCCTAAATATAATGAGACAGCTAGATGCAGTATTTCAGAGCACTCTCGGGATGGAAACTAGTATCTGTGGGGAGGTAAATGTTTTGGGCCCAAAAATAATTTGCTGAATGCTGACTTATAAATTACTTGTATATAGATATGGAATAATAATTTAAAGAAGGATAAAAAAACCTGGACTTTAAAAAGATATATGAACATCTATGTTCACTGCAGCACTATTTACAGTAGCCAAGCAAGAAGCAACTTTAGTGTCCATCGACAGATGAAACGATAAAGGTGTGGTGTATATACGTGTGTGTGTGTGTGTATATATGTATATATATGTGTGTGTGTGTGTGTATATATATATGGAATATTACTCAGCCATTAAAAAAAAAAGGAGATCTTGCCATTAGGGACAATATGGATGGCCTTAGAGGTATTTCCTGAGTGAAGTAAGTCAGGCAGAGAAAGACAAATACCACATGCTTTCACTTATATATGGAATCTAAAAAACAAAACAAAACAAACGCAAGAAAATGCTAGCAAACCAAATCCAACAATACATTATAAAAGTCATTCACTGGGGCGTCTGGGTGGCTTAGTCGGTTAAGCGTCCGACTTTCGCTCAGGTCATGATCTCGCGGTTCGTGGGTTCGAGCCCCGCGTCGGGCTCTGTGCTGACTGCCAGCTCAGAGCCTGGAGCCTGTTTCAGTCTGTGACTCTCTCTCTCTCTGACCCTCCCCTGCTCACACTATCTTTCTCTCTCTCTCCTAGAAATAAATAAAAAAATCTTAAAAAAAAAAAAAAAAAAGTCATTCACCACAATCAAGTGGGATTCATTCTTGGGTTGCCAGGGTATTAATATTCATAAAAAAGGCCATATATGTAAAGTCCACAGCTGACATCATCCGCAATAATGTAAAAACCGAGAGCTTTCCCCGTAAGATCAGGAACAAGACAAGGATGTCTGCTCTCACCATTTTGATTCGACATAGTACTGGAAGTCGTAGCACAGCCATCAGAGAACACAAAGAAGTAAGAGGCATCCTAATTGGCAATGAACAAGTAAAACTTTCACTATTTGCAGATGACAAACTATGCTATATTCTACACTATCTGTATTTAGAAAGCCCTAAAGACTCCACCCCAATCTGCTAGAATTGGTAAATGAATTCAGTAAAATTGCAGCATACAAATTCAATGTACATAAATCTGTTGCATTTCTATACATCGACAATGAAGCAGCAGAAAGAGAAATTAAGAAAACAACCCCATTTACAACTGCACCAAAAATAATAAGATATCTAGGAAGGTAGCTTATAACCAAATAGGTGAAAGACCTATACTCTGAAAACTATAAAACACTAATGAAAGAAACTGAAGATGGTACAAAGAAATGGAAAGACATTCCATTCCATTCCATGCTCATGGATTGGAAGAACAAATATTGTTAAAATGTCTATACTATCCAAAGCCATCTATATATCTAATGCAATTCCTATCAAAGTATCAAAAGCATTTTTCACAGAACTAGAACACACCATCGTAAAATTTGAAAGGAACCACAAAAGACTTTGAACAGCCAAAGTCATCTTGAAAAAGAAAAGCAAAGCTGGAGGCATCACAGACTTCAGGCTACATTACAAAGCTGTAGTGACAAAAACAGTAAGAT
Organism: Proteles cristata cristata; assembly: GCA_017311185.1. Taxonomy (NCBI): domain Eukaryota; kingdom Metazoa; phylum Chordata; class Mammalia; order Carnivora; family Hyaenidae; genus Proteles; species Proteles cristata. The sequence continues at coordinate 84,623 of JAESUZ010004980.1, forward strand.
ACCCGCACAAAAACACACTGATCAGTGGAACAGAAGAGAAAACCCAGAAATAAACCCACAGTTATATAGTCAATTAATCTTCAACAAACCAGGCAAGCATATCCAATGGGAAAAAGATGATCTCTTCAACAGTGTTGGGAAAAATGGACAGTAACATGCAAAAAAAAAAAAAAAAAAGAAACAACCACTTTATTATACCATACACAAAAATAAAATTCAAAATGGATTAAAGACCTAAATATGAGACCTGAAACCATAAAAATTTTAGAAGAGAGCACTGGCAATAATTTCTCTGACACTGATCATAGCAATTTTTTTCTAGGTATGTCCCTTGAGGCAAGGAAAACAAAAGCAAAAATGAACCGCTGGGATTTCATCGAACGGGAGAAGATATTTGCAAATGACATAGCCGATAAAGGGTTAGTATCCAAAATATACATTAAAAAAACCCATGCAACTCAACACCCCCAAACCAAATAATCCAATTTAAAAAACAGGAAAAAGACATGAACAGACATTTGTCCAAAGAATACTTCCAGATGGCCAACACACATATGAAAAGATGCTCATTATCACGTATCATCAGGGAAATGCAAATAAAAACTATATGAGATATCACCTCACACGTGTCAGAATGACTAGAATCAAGAACATATGAAACAACAGGTGGTGGTGAGGATGTAGAGAAAAAGTAGCTATTGTGCGCTGTTGATGGGAATGCAAACTGGTGTAGTCACTGTGGAAAATAGTATGGAGGTTCCTCACAAAAATAAAAAAAACACTACACGGGGCACCTGGGTGGCTCAGTCGGTTAAGCGTCCGACTTCAGCTCAGGTCATGAACTCACAGTTCGTGGGTTCGAGCCCCACGTCGGGCTCTGTGCTGACAGCCAGCTCAGAGCCTGGAGCCTGTTTCAGATTCTGTGTCTCCCTCTCTCCCTGACCCTCCCCTGCTCACACTGTCTCTGTCTCTGTCTCTCTCTCAGAAATAAATAAAATAGAAAAAAATAAAAAATAAAAAAACACTACGCTATGATCCAGCAATCACACTACTGGGTATTTACCCAAAGAATACAAAACATTAATTCAAAGGGATATATGTACCCTGATGTTCATAACAGCATTATACCAAAGTGTCCACTGACTGATGGGTGGATAAACAAGAAGTGGTGTATACATATACAATGGAATATTACTCAGCCATAAAAAAGAATGAAAGCTTGCCATCCGCAACGACAAGGATGGGGCTTGAGAGCATAATGCTAGAATGAAAGAAGTCAGTCAGAGAAAGACAGATACCACAGGATTTCACTCATGTGGAATTTAAGAAAGAAAACAAATGAGCAAAGGGAAAAGGAGAGACAAACCAAGAAACAGACCCTTAACAATGGTTACAGAGGGGCAGTGGGTGAGGGGATGGGTGAAACAGGTGGTGGGGATTAGGGAGTGCACTTGTTGTGATGAGCACTGGTGATGGATGGAAGTGTAGAATCACTATAATGTACACCTGAATCTAATAATACACTGTATGTTAACTGATATTTAAATAAAGTCTTAAAAAAAAAAAACTTAAACAAAACAAACCAACCCAGCCTCACAAATGCAGAGAATAAGCTGGTGGTTGCCAAATGGGAAGGAGGCGAGGGGACGGGAGAAATAGGGGACAGGCATTAAGAGGTACAACATTCTAGTTATTTAAGTAAGTAGTGGGGGTGAAAAGTGCAGCATGGAGAATACAGCTGATAAACAAGAAAAAAACCTGGACTGTTGAATACTTAAAAGGCAGAAGTAAACATATAGCTGACTCACTGAATTACTTCTTTCTAATTTTACCTCTGATTTTTAGGAGGCAGAAACTGTTACAGGTCTTTGCCTTCACTTTCCTCATCTATACAGGGGATCAGTAATAATACTAAGATTTTTGTGAGGATTAAATACAAAGATCTTAGAATGGGTTTGGCCTACTAAGAATCTAGTATGTATAAGTCGTCACAATTCACAGTATGATGATGATGTATTAAAGACAAGTCCCTCCTGAGAGGGTCTCAGCAAGACTAAAAAGAACAAAAAATGTACATGTTTTTAAGTTGTAACTGTGTACACATGTAAGGAAACACTATCACTCATAATATTCTTTCCTGAAATTCTAGTCTGCTCTGGTTTGCCTTAAAAACAGCAATGGTTTCTATCTTCTTAGTACCTCTAGTTGGAATAACACCGTTAACAATCTTCATCTCTCCTGACTGTCCAATCTGAAGCTTCCATAACTAAAAAGTTTGTAGTCTTATTTTATTATGATTTGAACACTGCTTAATTCCTGAAATGGTTTTAAATGGTATTTTGGTTAACTAGTTACTACAATAGGCTAGGTCAGCAAATCTCCTAATTCTAGAGTTGGGTATAAACACTCTAGGGAAGCTCAAGCACTCCTGGAGAAATGGACAAACTGCCTAGTCAACGAGATGGTGTAATGGTCAAGAAAACTATTCACCCCCAATATACATGTACTGAGCATCTCTGTGTACAAAAGGCAGCCTGCGGTGAGATAAGGTCCTTTGCTGTCAAGGAGCTTCCAGGCTTGCTTGGGAAGATAAGTCAGACCCAAAAAAAGAAGAATTAAAAAATAACCCAAGCTGGCATGTGCCAAGTGTCAAAAATGAGTGTGAAGCACACTCCTACTTCTTTTTGTCCCGGCGAAATGTCATATCTACCATACTTCGTGTGACACATTCTTTTTGCTTGCAGAAAAGCCGCTGATGCAAAGGAGTTGGTAATGCTGGTGTTTACATTTTGGTGGCGCACTATTTAAGGCGATCCCTGTCACATGTCAATTTTAGGCAGGCAGATTCTAAGACTCCAGTGGTATGAATTACCAGGGCCTGGTTCATGCAGTTAGGCTACAGCACTGTGTGTGCAGCTGAGATAGTGACTACAGACATTCAAGTCCGGAGGGACGTAAGACAAGGGGATCATTTCACCGCAGGATGAGAAGGGCACAGGACCAACCAACAAGTGTTACTTCCTGTCAAGTCACTTTACTTCCACCCTGGTCCTAAAAGCATGGAATGTATTTTTTTTTTAAGTTCCTGTAAGAAAAAAATTCAACAACCACTTTGGTAACTAACTGCCTTTCAGGAGCCATTCCTTAATCCAAATCTCCACTGTTATCTAAACTCAAACACTTTGTGTTTATTCTTCACAGGGATGAAGAGGAAGTCATGGTCTCATGAATAATTTTACATATTTGAAAATCATGGTGTAAATTATTGTACAATTTTCTCTTTTCCAGGTTAAGTAACTACATTGTTCATGTCACTTCTGTAAAATTAAGGCTAAATCTCAGTAGCAACCAATGGCCAGAGACTACCTCTCCTTTAGGGCTAATTTAATGTGATGCTTAAAGTACAACATACAAAAATACTTCTGACATTTTGAGTCCAGCCATATACTAAAACCAGAACCACTTTTCTTCCAAGCATAATTTTGAACATATCTTTTCAATTCTAAAGAAAGAAACAATCTCACCAATGATGAAGGATACTCCTTAAGTCAACCCTCTTGAATAAGACATTTGTGTGCTCTTGAAAGTGTTAGCACTAAGGGTGAAGGATTTAAGGTGTAACTAAGAGGAAAGAAGTCAAGTTAGCAAAAGAAAACTTCATGCAAACTTTAGGAGCAACTGCTAAAATGGACACGGAAAATGACTCAGTCACCAGACAATACAGTTAACAATATCCATGCAGGCAAGTACACCCCGATATGGAAGAACAAGGGTGCTTCCCTGAAGTAACACTACTACCACCTGTATTTCATTGTGGGAGGGACCTTTTTCTTTCAAATAGATTTGGACCACATCATTCTCTAAAATTCTTTTTTTTTTTTTTAATGTTTATTTATTTCTAGGAGACAGAGAGAGAGACAGCGTGAGCAGGGGGGTCAGAGAGAGAGGAGTCACAGACTGAACAGGCTCCAGGCTCTGAGCTGGCAGTCAGCACAGAGCCGACGCGGGGCTCGAACCCACCAACCGTGAGATCATGACCTAAGCGAAAGTCGGACGCTTAACCGACTAAGCCACCCAGGCACCCCTAAAATTCTTTTAGCAAGAGATTCTAAACAAGTTATCAAGCCAAATTACTGGGGAAATGATTGATCGGCAATTATCAGAAAGGTAAACCTATTATTTTTGAAGTAGCCCTCATTATTTCTTTCCACCCAAATATGAGATACATTGTTTTTACTATAGGTAACTTCCTTGAAAAGTGTATGGTGAAGACAACTGAAATCACCTAAAATCTTAATATCTAGAGATAACTGCTCTTAAGTTTTGGGGTTGCTTCTGTGTAACATAAATGTTGTAAATATATTTTTTAAACTCACAGGCATATAACCATACAACACCTATTTAATCATTCTCTTTGTTGAATATTTAGGCAACTTAAATTTTTCATTATGGTAATCCAGAACAGTGGTGGCCATCCTTGTATGGTTTTGTGGGTTTCTTTTTGGTGGTGGTCATCATTTGATCATAATGAACACAAATTTCTAGAAGTGGAATTGCTGGATCAAAGTGAAAGCATTTTCTTTACAAGTATGGGGTTTCTGATTTACACAGAAAATTCTGACAAATTTGTTCTTTGGCAGTTTTTAAAAATTTTTTATTTGGAAAAAAATGCAAACTTACATATTAAATTGCAAAAATGAAAATGCCATCCAAACACCTGTATCCACCCCTATCCACCTATTGTTAAGCTTTTATTTACCCCTTTTGCTTTGTTATGTACGCCCTCCCCCACCTCTCTATATACTAGGGAGACAGACAGAGGCCCATATTTTTCTTGAACCACTTTAGAATAAGTTCTTTATCATCATGGTTCTTTAACCCTCAAATATTTATTTCCTAAGAATAGGGATACTCACTTACATAAGCACAGGATTGAACTATAATTTTATGCTGACATAATACCTATCCTTCATATTCCAATGTTCTTGGTCAATTTTTTAACAAGTTTAATTTATTTTTGAGACATAGCGAGAGAGTGGGGGAGAGGCAGAGAGAGAGAGAGAAAAAAAGAGAGAGAAAGAGAGGGAAGGAAGGGAGGGAGAGAATCCCAAGCAGGCTCTGCACTGACACTGCAACATAGGCCTCAAACTCATGATCTGTGAGATCCTGACCTGAGCTGAGAGAGGAACAGTAAGATGCCTAATCACCTGAGCTGTCTAGGTGCCCTCTCAGTGGATTTAATAATGCTGTTTCTCGGGGCGCCTGGGTGTCTTAGTCGGTTAAGTGTCCGACTTTCGCTTAGGTCATGATCTCGCGGTTCGTGGGTTCGGGCCCCGCGTCGGGCTCTGTGCTGACTGCCAGCTCAGGGCCTGGAGACTGTTTCAGTCTGTGACTCCCTCTCCCTCTGACCCTCCCTGCTCACGCTGTCTCTCTCTACTAGAAATAAATAAAAAATTAAAAAAAAAAAAAAAAGAAATAGAAGTGTATATATGCTCATATACATACGTATGCTTACATAGACTCTTACACACATACCTATACATAATGTGTATTTTTACAAATGCACACATGTACATATACTGAAAATGATGAGTTCCTATTGATACCTCCAATTTCAGTCCATCTCTACAAAGTCATTCTTACTCTCCCCTCTACGGCACTTTCGTAAGTCCGTTCTTCCACGATGAGAATCCCAGGTCCCAAATCAAACATCAATACATTTACTCATTTGCTCAATCCTACAGTGCACCTAAAGGCGTTAAATTGCTTTGCCTAACTCCCCACAATCAACTTATCTAATAAATGGAATTCAGGATTTGTGTGCAATTCCTACCCTTACTCCATATCCTATCTGGCCCACAACTGATAGCATATAATAAGATATTGATCTCATGTTACTTGTATTTAATTTCTGCCTTCCCTTTTTTGTCCCCCCTCTTCTCCACCAGGGTAGTTAAGGTATCCATTTGAAATTCAATTAAGTTCAGACAAACTGTTCTTTGTTTTTAGACAAATCGGTAGGCATTTAGCAATACTGTGAGAGTTAAGGACTAGGCTGAAAAGTGATAGAAAGTTTCCCTGCTTTGTTGACAATTTTACTTTGGAGCCTCAAGCAGTTACAGAATTTAATGTACTGTAGCTTTACAACTCAGAAAGCTATTATTCTATGTTAAGTGTCATGATCAGAAATCTAGAGCTTCAACTCATGTGACTGGTCTAGGGCAAGTACATCCATCCAGAAAACTCTTTAGGGGCACCCGGGTGACTCAACTGGTTAAGCGTCTAACTCTTGGCTTTGGTTTAGGTCATGATCTCATGGTGGCAGGATTGAGCCCCGTGTAGGGCTCCTCACTGAGCGTGAGCATGGGCCTGCTTGGGATTCTCTCTCTCCCTCTTTCTCTGCCCCTAGTAAAAAAAAAGTAGTAAAAGTTTTAAAATAAATATTTTTAAAAAAGGGAAAAAAAGGAGAATTCTCTAAATGGAAGCTCTTAGTTCTCCATGCACTGACATCTTAGCAGCTTATTTATGCTTATCTGACAAACAGCATACCTGTTCGCCTCTGTAGATGACATATTCGGCATACGCCAGCCCGTTCACACTCGGTCTCCCAATCACTGAGTGATGTCCCGGAGGGGCATGAGCCATTTTCATGGTGCTGAATTGCAGAAAGGATTTGCCAAGGGTCACTCTACAGAAAAGCATTTGTCTACAGAAGAAAAGGAAAGAAAGGAGTGATGCTTTGAAGGAGGCAGTCGATCTTAGAGTGATAAAAGTGTTAGGTTTGCTGATTTTATAAAAAAATATTTAACACAAGGCAAGATAGTTTCAAATGTCGCTTTCAAATGTGAGGAGGAATGGGATGGGATTTGACAGACTGATTTACTAGAAGCAGTCAGCAGGCACAAATTAGTTACACAACCAATGACAGAAAAATACCTGGAGAGTTTTGACTAGTGGGAAAAGCGAAATACTAGCAAAAACTGAGTTCTTATGAGGATGGACAGGAGGAACCTGAAGCAAATAAACAAATGGCAGCTGCATCTGAAATTAAGATTGGGTTTACTCATTAGGAAGAAGTAAAAACTAGGATGAGACAAATAATAATAAAAGTGGATCAATTACAAAAATACTTAGCTTAAATGTATGGCTGGGAATCCTTCTTGGGTGAAACACCAATTGGAGTAGATGTTAAATATTACAGAGAAAAAGAAAGTTGACTGGGAAGAAAGTGTATTATATAAACTAGGAGCTGAGAAACTATGGCCTATGGGCTAAATCTAGTCTCCCATCCGTTTTTGTAAAGAAAATGTTATTGGAACAAGCCACACGTTCATTTGCATGTCATCTGCGGCTGCTTTTGCACTACAAGGGCAGAGGTGAGTCACTGTGACAGGGATGATACGGCCTGCGAAGCCTAAAATATTTATTATGTGGCCCTTTAAAATAAAAGTTTGCAAACTTTTAATATACACTACAAACACTTTAGTCAGTGAGATTAGTCACACTGTTAAACGTGTAAAACAGTATTCAGTCAAATGGTTTGTTTTTAGTTACAGAGTATGATCTCTGCATTCTAACCAATCAGAGATACTATTTTGAGTTAATTCTGGGCCAGACCCCCTATAAATGGGTCCTGCCTGGGCCTGCTGTTTTAGCACGATGTGACTGATGGCTGTCTGTAGTGCCGGCTCGGTACCAGCTGCATCTCCCGTAGGTCCCAGAGGAAAAGGTTCGGCTCTGTATTAGTGGGAGGTGTTTGAGCTCCATCTCCACATTATGGTAGCACTTGGGGGAGGTCACTGGATCCTGCCCGCCCAGCCCACTGGGCCCACTGCCATGGCTACTCCCAGTCCTTAGGTCCTGCAGAGCTTGACATGACAGGCCCCCACCTCCTGGATTCTGCTTCCTGCCCTGGACTTCCCTGTAACCATGGAGGCAGGAGAAAATGCAGGACCGGCCCACGAAGCTGTGGGCGCAGACGCAGCAGCCTCAGCCACAGGGATCACGACATCCTGTGGGGCAACTAATGACCAGAGCCAGACAGGAGCCAGACATCCTCCCACGACGCCCTCCTGTGAGGCGTAGCAGTGCCCACTACCTCTCACGCGGTCTCATGGGCTGAGCAGCCACCTGCACTCGTTCTGAAACAGGCCAACTCACGGATGCATCTCACAGCCCCTGCTCTGCCTCCATCTCCACCTCACTTCTTCGTGTGGCCTTGTTCCTGCCTCCCCGGTATTGCCAAGAAAGTGCTGGTACATCAGCTTTAGCTTCGGGCTCTGTTTTCTAGGAAATCCTGGCTCAGACATAAACCTATGTGCCTAGTTGTCATGGGCAACTGCTCGTCTTCATCGAGGCTCATTTCTTTGTTTATTTAGGATAGGTGTGCAGCAGCACAGAGTTTTTGCATGTTACGTATCCCTGGGAAATTTTGTGTGTTATTAACCATGGCGGCTTCTATAGAAAGGTTCCTTCGGACATACCAGATCCATCCTAGAACTGCTGACATCTGTAAGTTTTTCAAAGTAAAGGGAAGCAGGAAGCTTTAAGGTCAAAAACTCTAATGAATTTCAAGGCTATCTGGGTCTTTTCGAACTTTCCTCTGAATTACAAGATCTCTAATTAACCTGACTTTCCATCCGGTTAAAAGAAAAATGCAATCAACTGTAATCTTTGTGATGTACAATTCTTTTGTATTTTTTCCAATGGTAGGGAAGAGAATGGTATTTTTTCACTGACATCAGAAAGAGTGTACTATCATTCTCTTGAATTTGAGTTTTAAGATTCTATTTAAAAAGCCAATATTCATTTGTTCACTATGAAATCCAAAGTTAATGTTCTGAAACTGGACTTCTCAAAGCTGATTATATGTCCTGCCTTAAAGCACTGCTCGCAACATCAGAAGTAAACTGAAGACTCAACTTCTTTACAGAAGTTGTGTGTCTTAGTTCAAATGTGTCTAAAGCCAGAGGTTCTTCGAGAGATGAAACTCTCAACCTTTTCTTGTTCTGACTCTGAACCCGAGCAAGTGAAGCTCAGGGAGCAAGTCCAGGTGGAGGGAGTTTCATCGTAACCTACGACTGGCTGCAGATATCTGGTGTTTCCCAGCACCGCTATTTATTGTACTGCCATTTCTCCTATTAGGACAGAGGTTGATCAGCTATTCGGATCCAACCCCGAACCCGTGTGATCCATTGTCAACACTGAGGATAACCTGTGACATGGGTAGAGCCTGAGAAACTAATCTGTGTGTGACCCGAGGCAGCAACCACTATACGGGGGGCAGGGTGCTCACCGGTGACATATATAACACGAGCGGTCTTTGTGTGTGGGGCAGCCGGTTCCTCCACCAATCCCATAGACGTACTGGTTGCTTTTGGAGGAGTTTTCAGCAAAATAAATCCCGGCACCAAACATTCCTCCTATATATGCGTGTCGCTCATCAAACCCTTTATGAATAATGGCATTAATGAAAGGAGAGCCTAAAAATATAAACACAGAAAGATCAGTTTTTGAAATCTTCTCTAGAATCCCAATGAGCTGCAAATTATTTTGCATTTGGCAGGTTAATATTAAGTAATTAGTAATGCATAAATAAAGTTGTAAGATGGTCTACCTTACATAAATTATTCTCTTGTACTAGAATCTCAGCGGGGACCCACAGTGTTTGCCAAGCAAGGATGTAATATGGATTCTGCAGATGGCAGGAGCTTTTAGATACCAAAGTACAATGTGGCTTTAAAAATATAGATTTTTCCATGCAATCTTACTTTACACAAAAACAGATAATCGGACAAACTGGAACAATTATGCTAAACTGTAATAAAAAGATTTCACTATCTAGATGGCTCAACTTGCAATAGAAGTTCTAGAACAATTTCAGCTAAGTTATTTTCATTCTGCACGCCTTGGGAAGCCCGTACTAACATGCAATGCATTACAAAACCAGTACCACCCATTTTTAACACAACACCGTTATGGTCAATGACATACGCTCTTCACTTTACTGGAATTTGCAAAAAAGCCCAGAGAGCTAACGGTGGTCCCTATGCTCACCGTGAAACAGCATGCGCTCATTGTGGTGGTTGTGGTTCTCCTCAGATACTTCCTTCTGTCTGTGACAGAACCGTTCCCTCAACTTCTTGTTGACAACCTTTTGAATCTTTAAGGATGAGGAAGAATGAAGCAAATGAGTGCAAAGAATGTCACGCGGCAGTTTATCATTTAAAATGAAAATTATGTTTTCTTTTAGGAAGGTTCAATTTTCATTGTTTTGTTTGCTTAAAACATTCCTTGAAAATGGTAACGTTGCCAGGTAGCATAGCTAAGTTAACATTCTGGCTTTTGTTATTCTGCACCAGACCTGGCTGTGCCTCAAAAATCACCTGAAGAATTAAAGTAAAAGGAAAGCCATTCCTAGACTCCTCCCAGACTTACTGAGTTTTAGGATACAGGGGCCTGTACATCTAGCTTCTTCTAAAATCTCTCCAGGTAATTCTGATGTGCACTGGTGTATCTTCCAAGGCACTGGTGTGAGCCTGCTCTCAACAGATTTTACTCATCGTTATGATGCTCCCTTGAAAAAGCACATCTATCTCATAGTATTGATTAAGATACTGAGATGAAGAGATATATGCATTCCGATACAATCGCTGACTCAGACTGAAAATCCAGGCTCTGGACACTGCTCTGAAGTGGTGATAAAAATTTCTGTCAGCTACAGTCTCAAGCTGTGGGTGGGCCGGGTCTCCTCAGTGCACTTGTACCAGCAACACCAGCGGATCTAGCCTCCATCTGTAGCTCTTCTGTTTCCACCCAGTCTGTTTCTAGCGAAGTACGGTCTTGACGGGTAAGAGGAAGGGAGCACCTGACTGCCAGGCAGCAGATGACTGATTATCTTGGCAGTTTAAAAATATGATGCTGAGAAAAAATTTGTCATTGTCTATATTTGACTTTCAGGCACACCTTGCAATCTAATTTTTACCCTGAAATTTTAAAAACTTACTCGAATGACATTGTATCTGTTGAAGATGCCACCAGCATTACCGCCATCTCTGTGTTCTCGAATTGTACTTTGCATCTACAGAACAAAATAAAAAAACTTCCTGAAAATACGCCAGCGTCTAATTCTAAGACATTCTTCTGTTGTTCAACGTTCACCTTCTGTTATACTGTTTTACTGAGAGTCTCAGACTCAACACTAAGAAATAAATGGGAGCTCGCTATAAATTGTTCAACAAAGTTTAGTGGATGAGTATTTCTGATGAGACAGTAAGTCAGAGACATAGATATTAAACCTCTACATTTTCTCTTTTCTAATAAAAAAAAGCTTTGAAAGACTTTCCTGGCAGCACAGTGGGGAAACAGAGATAAAACATCACACTGAGCCACCGGCACTGCTATGTTACGGTAGTGAGGAGAAGCAGCACCGGGGAGAAGTCAAACTTCAGCTCCTCACATTCGATGAGTACTCATTAAACAAACGTGATTTTTAAAAATCAGTAAGTTCTTCCTTGGATGAGATATCCTATTTTATCTCTTTCACCTGGGGCCTCAAGGTATATCTGCACAGACTGGGGAAAGCTGGATGTGACGTATGACCTAGGGGAGTGACCTTCTTCTGGGCAGTCCTTGCTCTTCTCCCGCTTTCCACATTCAAAAGAATGATGAAAAAGTGAAACGTTTGGAGGACCCACGTTCCTCACAGAATTGACTCAAAAGAGTTAATTCTCCATCTCGTTGCTCTGTCTGTGAAGTTACTCATCACAGTTTTGACATTATGATCCAAATTTGTGAAACCAGTAAAACAGTGATTAGGCGCTGAGCTGCTAGAAGATACGATGCTCTCCTGACAGGCTGGCCAGGCCTGAGCTGAAATGCCACCCTGAGCTGTAATGGTCCTGACTTCCCAGGATGAGAGCAATGTGAGCACTGATTAAAAGGCAGACAGTAAACAAAAATATGAATGCACGCCTTTCTCTGCAAAATTATGGAATTGGTTAGGCAGCTTATTTACTGTGATAATACCACCAGCACTGTGTTGATGATGTGTAAGAAATGAGGCATTACCCAGACGGGGAGGGGGAATCTCTATGGCATCTGTCTAGCAAGAGGGCCATCCATCAGCCTTACCACGGTGCTTTCACCCCGTGACTGAAGACTTGAAAGGTGACCTGAGTAATGAGGCAGATTGCATAGGTACACACGAACAGGAGGCATATTATTTTATTATCACATCTTATAACTTTGGTTGAAAATAAAAACAAGAAGATCTTTGTTATTCATGAGGCAAGATTCTCACTCCCTATCATTCTTAGGTAGCATTTTAATAGTGTAAGAAAATAATTCTGGTAGGGTTCTTTCTTGCATAGTGTCAGGAAAGTTTCCGGGATGAAAACTGGACATCTCTGGCCCACCCGCTGGACACCCAAGGCTTATTAGGATGTGAGAACACTGTGGCATAGTCCTAATCCAGAGTCCTATCTGAATTTGGGCAATATGGCCCCCCATGGCTAAGTCAGGTGAATGATGGTAAATCATTATAAGACAAGCTTAGCCCTACTGGAAAAACAGGCTTAACCACAGATTTCAGGAAGAGCATGAAAAATCTTGATGCACATTACCTCTTCTTCTACTGACTGATATTCCTTATCCTCTGGAGCAAGATCCAGCAAAATAGTTCCCTGATTAACACAGTGAAAAGTCAGATAAGGGTTGGTGCCTGTAGGAAAGAAAAATGAATACGTTAAAGTCCACACTACTCAGCCTCAATTTTAGGGAAAACCTTGTCATAAATAATTGACATTTTGGAAGCAGTCTAAATTACTGGCAATTCACACCTAATATATAAGGTTATATTGAACAAGTACATCCAAAGACAAGAGAAGTAACAGAGGTGTGACTGGGGACCAACTTTATCTGTTCTTACAGAGTTCCCCAGCAGGGCTCAGCTAATTTTTGTTGAACTGACTTCATTCATAAACATACATGAAACTATGTCTGACACAAAAGAGAAACACACTGATCACAATGCAGTCAGGTCTAAAACGGAAGAATGATCCTGCAAAAACTCTATGAGATGGCTTGAGATGGTCACTTATAATCAGTTTAAAATATATTATTCTTCTTCATTTCATTATGCTTGTTAATTTAATGCAGATAAATAAGCAAGACTTAAGCTCAAAACCTGCTAACATTTAATTTCATGCTACTCTTGAAATTTTATGGGCTGCAGAGGGGCTAATTCAAGTTTTTCCTTTTTCTACCTTTACTTTCCTATGGTAAAAGCACTTCTAACAAATAGAACAATGATAAAAATGGAGGTTGACAAAGGGGAAAGATAGGAGGCTTGTAACAGCAAAGTATGGTGGGAGGAAAAAGGCTGAGCTGACAGCTGTGAGTGGGGAGAAAGGTTCAGGATGAGGTCAGAGAGAAAGGTCAGATTATGAAAAGCCATGTCACGAATGTCTGATTTTATCCTAAAAGCGACAGGATTCTGTTGAAAGGTTTTAAGCAATGGAGTGATATGATCACACAGTCATTTTGAAAAGAGTCTTCTGTGTACATGTAGGGCAGGTACTGGTGGGGAGGCGAAGGTCAGGGTCGGAGATAAGCTCGAAGGCGGTTGTGACAGTCAAGGCGACAGATGACAGTGGCCTAGATTGGGTGACTTATACTGGATTAGACAGCAGTGGGAAAGGAGAGAAGTGTAGATTCCAGAGATGTTGAGGGTATAAAGTGAGAGGGGAGAGGGGAGAACGGGTAGACGGCTAGCTAGAGCAGCTGGAGGGAGAGCCAAGCAATAAGGAAGATGGGGCAGGCAGGAGGCGCTACACCGGACGGGCGCATGTGCCCTGGGTTCAGACCGCCTGAGCTCAAATGCCAGCCCTGACAACTCACTTGTTCCTTCTCAGATTTATTTATTTATTTTTCCTTACCTTGTTGTCCACCTAAGAGTCTTTCTACTCCTTTGATTAATTTATGGCGGTGTCCATATGCATTGATGCCTATTTCTTTCAACTCCTCATGACCCATATCAGCCAGTACATCTAGTGTAATCTTAAAAAAAAAAAAAAGGAACACAATTAATTGCTAAATCTTGAATTGTTCCTCAGTTCTTCCATTTGTCTTTAATGCTATAATATCCATCCAAATTAACAAATTCTTTTGTCTCCTTTATAAACCAATTTTAAGTTGTGATAATTTTATCAATTTTGTTTTTTGAGAGAGAGAGGCTGGAAGTGAGTGAGGGCTAAGAGAAAGAATCCTACGAGGGAAAGAATCCCACGAGAGGAAGAGAGAGAGAGAAAGAGAGAGAGAGAGAGAGAGAGGGAGAGGGAGAGCGAGAGTGAGAGCGAGAGCGAGAGAGAGAGAGAGAAGTGGGGCTCACCCGAAGCAGGACTTGAGCTCACCCTATGCGGGACTTGAACTCATGAACTGTGAGGTCATGACCTGAGTCAAAGTCAGATGCTTAACCAACTGGGTCACCCAAGTGCCCCTTATCAGCTTTTTACTCACTTGAAAAACTCTGTGCTTCCAGTTATTTGTGAATTAAAGTGGAAGAAACAATGCTATACAAATATAAAATGGTCACTGCTATATATCCTTTTGATTATTTAATTCTACCACTTCTTGCTTGCCTCAAAATAGAAGCGAGAACAACCAGAAGCATAAAAGTGGGGAAATACTGGGTCCCAGTATCCAGCAGGTAGCAGAGAAAAATGGTAGGGGAGTGGGAGAGAGGTTTATTAGCACAATGAAACAGAATGTGGCAAGGGGGTAAGCAGTTTTAGATAAGTGGGATTTTATATCAAGATAAAGAAGAACTTTCCAGTGCTGAGAAATATTCAAGCATGGAAAAGGCTACCTTAGAAAGTGGTGAGATTTAGATGGTAAGTATTTAGTTCAATTACAGATCATTTTACACAGAAGCTGCATACAAAATTCCAAAATGGAAAAGAGACAGTAGATGGCTTTTAAGTTTTCTTATAAAATCGCAGATGTAACCGTCCCTGAAGCCTAACATTCTATTGTAAAAAGAGTGGTTTTTAATTTTTGGTCCCTGAAGCCTAACATTCTATTGTTGTAAAAAGAGTGGTTTTTAATATTTGGTTCTTCATCCCTGCAAATGGAGACAGTTGGCTACCATCGGGACTCAAAATCATCCATTTCCTTTATTGAAACAGTTAACTGTGACTCTACCACCACCCAGTGGCAGAGTTCTGAACGCACAGGATAAAACGTTGGGCAGAAACACTGCTAGAGGGCTGAGCATGTCATTTTCTAGCTCAGACGAAGCTGGACCTATGACAATGCAGATACCAGTTTACAAGATCAGCCTTTAATTTTCTCTTTCCTTGGAAAACTGAGAAATCCTTTTAGACACCCTTTTCCCAACTCAAATGAGATATGTGTTAACTATCTGTATGTAGTATTCTCTACCTTTTTAGTTTACACATAACATTAAAAAAAACCCTGACAAATTAGGTCTGGAGTTCTACTGATTTTTATTGTCAGAATGAAGTATTTATAATGAGTCTGATCTTCTCGGTGCAGCAAGCATATACCATTCATTCTTTGGAAATAATTTACTGTATTGCTCTTAAGTGGCCATTTGAGAAATGATTGCTCTATTGTACAAAATGGGCAATTTGCTTCCAATTACCAAAAGGAAATTTTGAGCAGAGCTTTTAAAAAGCAACAGTTTTGAAATATGCATCTTGGAGATAGAACAGTTCACAATAATAATAGGTGCCTGTACATTTTTTAGCTGCATGTAATTTAATATACACTGGAAGCCATGCACAGGGTTTACTACATTACTGATGTCCCAATTTTTTCCTTTTAAACTTTGGTTCAAATAAAGCTGATATAAAAACAGGATCTCAATGGATGTGGTAGCTTCAATTCAGAGGAACCTTAAGCTTTTCTGAATTGGTGCATATTGTGTATATTTGGAAGAAGCAGAAACCAGGCAAACAAAGTATAGAGTGTTCTCTATGAGTTCCAGAAAAGAAATGAAGAATGTTTAATATATTCGTTGATTATATTGCTCCATCTATAAAATGAATACCTCAATTCCTCCTCACAGTCACCCAAGAAGAACTACAGATGCGCTCATGAGGAAACTGAGGCGGATTGTTGTTATAGGTCTTTCCCCGCTTATATTTCTATAAAGGGCTGACTAGAAAGTTAAAATAACATCGAGTTGCTTGGGGTTACATGGTACGCAATTTGTCCCCATACTTATCAGGCAGCGGCCACTGGAAAATCTTAAACAATAAGCTAAGGAATTCAGATTATTGTTCATTTGTTCATTCATTAATACATAATATATTTAATGAATACCTTCTATATGCTAGGTGTTTCCTAAGAAAGTAACTACTTAAACAATTCTAAAACTTCCCATTATAGTTCAGAAAGGTAGATAACTAGTCCAAAGGTGGTAAAGGAGCAGGGCCGGTAAACACAAGGTAGAACCACAAACGTTCATGCTATTTCCTCTACCAAGGAGAAAAGAAGTAAACGCTAAAATATGGTACAGGTTGGTCAATGTTTTGTAGGAATCCCTATGGGAACTCTCAGAAAGGTTCTTACTTGACCAAGGCTGTAGGTAGGGCGGGAAAAGATGGAAGGGACAGAAGGGGGTCAGGAAAGGTTCTTGGAAGAAGGTGATAGCTTGGCTGAGAAGCAAGAGCTGATCCGTCAGAAGAAGGGAAAGCTGTTTAAGACAAAGGGAACAACAGCATGTGCAAAAGGAATATCAAGTAAGAGAATACAGAACATTTGGGAGATTCTCAGCACTGAAGTCCAAGAGGGTGAGCGTACAATATACATACAGGAAAAAAGAAGGGATGGATAGAGCAGCAGGTTAGGGATAATCTTAATGGGCTTTTTAGATCATGTTAAGACAGTATGCAAAACCTCCTGGGGAGCCATTGCAGCAGAGCCACACAAAGTTGTACTTCATGAGGAGGACGGTATCGTTCTGAAGGGCAGGTTTGGAAGGGAAAGGGACTGCATGAACAAAGTCAAGATGGAGTGGAGTGGATGGGAGGAGTCAGAGAGAAACTTCAAAAAGATGACAGAGCCTGGTAAATAGAAATCGTTAAGGGGAGGACAAAAAAGGAAACAGAGTAGAGAGTATTATAAAAATGTATAAAATGGTGAATCTGAGACTATCCTATCAATAAAAGAAATGGAAATATCCAATATAACAAGTTAGACGGATTTTAGATATGTTGCTGTAAGATTCAGGGCTTTTATACTATTAGAAATAGTTTTTTTTTTTTTTTTTTTGAAAATTATCTTTAACGCGTCAAAAATAACTTTGTTACATCCAGGAAACCACAAGTTTCTTGGGCTAGTTATTTATATCTAGCACACATTGAAATCAAAGTGATCAGGGGCGCCTGGGTGGCTTAGTCGGTTAAGCATCCGACTTTCGCTTAGGTCATGATCTTGCGGTTGGTGGGTTCGAGCCCCGCATCGGGCTCTGTGCTGACTGCCAGCTCAGAGCCTGGAGCCTGTTTCAGAGTCTGTGACTCCCTCTCTCTCTCACCCTCCCCTGCTCACACTGTCTCTCTCTCTCTCCTAGAAATAAATAAAAACATTAAAAAAAATTAGAAAAAAAAAAAGTGATCAAACTTGTCAGACTGGCTACTATCACAAAGTAAAAAATAAGTGTTGTCAAGGATGTGGAGAAAAGGGAACTATTGGTGGAAACGTGAACTGGTGCAGCCACTGTGGAAAGCAGTATGGGGAATCCTCAAAAGATGAAAAACAGAACTATCCTATCATCCAGGAATTCCACTTCTGGGTATTTATGTAAAGAAAACAAAAACACCAATTCAAAGAGATAGATGCGTCCCTGGGTTCACTGAAGCATTATTTACAATAGCCAAGATATGGAAGTACCCCAAGTGTCCATTAACAGATGAATGGATACAGGTGTGGTGTATTTATATACAGTATTACTCAGCCATAGAGAAGAATGAAATCTTGGCATTCATGACAACACGGATGAACCTAGAGGCTATTATGCCAAGTGAAATTAGTCAGAGAGAGAAAGACAAACACCATATGATTTCACTCATATGTTGGATCTAAAATAGAAAACAGAAACAGAACCACAGATATAAGAGGCAAACTTGGTTACCAGAGGAGGTAGGGGTTGGGGGGGGTTGGTGAAGGAGATGAAGAGGTATAGACTTCCAGTTATAAAATAAGTAAGTGATGGTAATGCAATGGATAGTATAAGGAATATAGACAACAACATGGTAATAACTTTGGTGATAGATGTAACTAGACTTATCGTGGGGATAATTTTATTTGATAAAAATATCAAATCACTACGATGTACTCTTGAAACTAATAAATATCATACATCAATTATACTTCAATTAAAAAATCAAATTATAATCTTTGAAATAAGGATTATCCATGTATCAATGAAATCATCTTGCATATAAAGCAAATGTCACTTCAGGAAGGGTTGCCTTTTGTTCCTAAGATCTGTTCATTTTCTCTGGGGCAGGGAGAGAAAAAGTAGAGTTTTAATGAAAAACCCCTTTCTTTTAGGCATAAAAGGATGCAAGTCAGAGTAGAAATAACTTTACAATCATGTGCACGATTCATTTACTTGAGTCCATTCCGTGGTCTTTCGATTTTGAAATAAAAATTTATATGATCACTTTTCACAAAAATATATAGGTTGCCCATAAATATGTCCACAAAAAGTCTTCTAAGTCATAGCATTTCTATTTAGGAATTGCAGTGTAAATCAAATCAGCCTTTCTCATAGAAAAAGTGCTCTAATCAGGAAGCTATGTTATAAAGGAAGGGCCAGAGTGACACTGGTGCTATATTTCAATAACTATAAAAGACGTAGGTCTGTATTACTTGGCCAAGTATATGTGTTCAAACAAGCCAATTTAGGTAAGAGACTTCTGAGAGAATAATTGAGGAGATAAGAGGTGAGGCTGTGATGCTCCGAAGGCAGTTTTCCTAATACTGGAGTAAAAGAACTATATTCCCCAGCCCACTGGCAGAGAAGTATCCTTGAGCAGGAGCAGAGGCACCGAGGGTAAACTATAGAAAGGGTTACAGAATGTTTTACTCTATAACTGAAGGCTACTCAAGTAACACTTGCAGTCAAAGTGAAAATTAATTTGACTGCCTGATGACCGGGCCAGAAGACAAACACGGTTCAATACAAAGAAAGGTAAAATCATTTGTCGGCAAGAAAGGCGCCGTGTTGGGTAATATACACTAAAATGGAATAGTCAACATATTAATAAAAAGGATATAGAAATTATTCTGGCAAAAAAGAAAATCGATGGAGCCGTTTACTCAGAACAGAAGTGCAGTGTAAAAGACAATAAAATGGACCAAACGGGATAAGCGGTCAAAAGGACAGACTGTAAGATTAAACTACTACGATCAATAAGGAGATAACCATGTCATAGGAAATCAGTTACTGAGAGAATCAAGTAAAGAGAAAAAAGAAACCATAAAATTATGCTGCAAACTAACTGAAAGAGTAGAAACCGAAATCCTCTAAAAAATTTTCAATAGTCAATTGAAGTTATTTGTGATTTACACAAATGGGGTCTTTGGCTTATTAAGCAAAGATGTGTGAAATCACACAGTTATTGTGGAGCTGATCTGGGAGGAAGGGATACATTAAGATATAGCTTTTGGCTTTATCAGAAGATAATGCTTTTAAAACGGCTTTCAGACCTTCAGGGAGGGAATAAGGGGAAAACATTCCTCCTGTTTAGGACATTCTCGTAAGAAGTTTCTAAACCAGGGGTGCCTGGGTGGCTCAGTCGGTTAAGCGTCCAACTTTGGCTCAGGTCATGATCTCACAGCTCGTGGGTTTGAGCCCCACATCGGGCTCTGTGCTGACAGCTAGCTCAGAGCCTGGAGCCTGCTTCAGATTCTGTGTCTCCCTCTCTCTCTCTCAAAAATAGATAAAAACATTAAAAAAATTTTAGAAGTCTCTAAACCAGAGGGTAAATCAATGATAGGTGAAGCTAAAGGAAAAGGAAATTATTATATAAGTTTATAAAGTCCTCACCACTAGACAAAGACACATTTGATGCTTCATTAAAGCACATTCTAAAAACTGGCACAGAAGCAAGCATGACTGCAAATTTTAACTATCTGGACATTTGCAGGCGTTCTATTTTACAGTTAAGGGGAGTGATATGGTAAAGGCCTTACCCAATGTTACACAGTTAATAAGAAAAATAATAGAATCAAGGTCTTTTAGTCCAGTGCTGTTTCTACTCAACTGTTTTGATTAATAAGAGCATAAAAGATGAACTAAAATAAGTGCTATAAAGAAAGCTAAAAAAAAAAAAAAAAAAAAGACATTAGAACATCTTCACAGTATAAATACTATAAAAAAGAAATAGTGTTTTTAATTAACTCCTAATTGACTATAAGCCTACAAAGAAACCAGCAGAATGGGGCAAAGAGGCTAGTGAAGAATTTGGAAACTATGTCCATATAAAGAATAATTGGGGGGATAAAATGGTATATTTATCCTAAAACAGGAGAAGTTTTGTGGAGTGGGTGGCTGGAAAGATTAAGTCGATGATAAGTTGATTAGGTCTTAGAAATATATGAGAGGCTATATGACATGTTGTGGTGAGCTGAAGGGCGGCTGTCCATGTTTTGATTACCAAAATTTATGAAGGTTTCCTACTTGGAAACCTTTGTTTAGATCTTTGCATATGTTATTAAGAATCTTCATATGAGGAGATCATCTAGTATTATACAGATAGGCCTTATATCTAGTGTAAGCGTTCTTCTAAAAGCCACACAGGAGAAGACTGACAGAGAAGGCAAGGTGCCCATGGGAGCATAACTGCAGAAATGCGGCCATAAGCCAAAGGGGCCTAGAAGCTGGCAGAGGCGTGGGAGTGCAGACCTGTCAAAAGCTCAGTTTTGGGGGCACCTGGGTGGCTCAAGTCGGTTAAGCGTTTGGCTTTGGCTCAGTCATGATCTC
Organism: Proteles cristata cristata; assembly: GCA_017311185.1. Classification (NCBI taxonomy): domain Eukaryota; kingdom Metazoa; phylum Chordata; class Mammalia; order Carnivora; family Hyaenidae; genus Proteles; species Proteles cristata. The sequence goes on from JAESUZ010004980.1 coordinate 105,639, forward strand.
ACAGTTTGTGAGTTCAAGCCCTGCATCGGGCTCTGTGTTGACAGCTTAGAGCCTGGAGCCTACGTCAGATTCTGTGTGTATGTCTCTTTCTCTGCCCCTTCCTGCCCATCTCTCTCTCTCTCTCTCAAAAATATTAAACAAAAATTTTAAAAAACCGAAACAACTTGATTTTGAACATCAGGCTTCCAGGACTGCCATGGAATCTGTTGTTTAAGCCACCAAGTTTGAGGTAATTTGCTGTAACAAGCTTATGAAACTAATACATTAAGTAGACAAGGTTTAGATTTCTGTACAAAACAAGGTAAATGTAAACATAAAACTAATGGATTATATGCAGGGGCAGATTTGGGCACACTTTAAATTACAAGCATTTTATTACACTTCCCCAAAATGTAACAAGTTATCTTCCCACATGGATGTTAAAAGGGTAATTCCTATGTAGGATCTCAGAAAGTGACTTAATGACTTCTAAACACCTTTCTGATTTTAAGATTCTATATACAGTAGTAATAGTCAATTGAAAATCAGGAATTTATTCAATATTTAACTCTGATCCTGGTAATAAAATCATTAATTAGTTAAAAACTCATTATCCTGTATAAAAACAGAATAACAAACAGAAGGGTCTTAATTCATAAATACCTTCATAATGACCTCAGGCTAACACCTTTATATACATTTAAGATGTATGTGAAAACAGGATAGGTCTATGAATGTGAGGCCAATTTTAGGTTCACCATTATTTTAGACTCAAATGGACAACAGAAACTTCACAAAGAGGCTATTTGAAAAAGGCACACTTGTCTAAGAATTATTTTGCTTTCCAAATTTAACAGGTAAGTGCTTGGTGAAGATTTTGCTAATATAAAAATCTGTCATTGGTTTTAAGTGGAGTCAAGTCACATTAGTAGTAGATTGAGATAAATAAGGAACAACACTTTTTGGAAACAAAATAATGAGAGATGATTTTGAAAACATTCTTCTGAGGGGGTTTCATGGCCTAAGTTTTGACATGTAATAAAACAGAGTCAAACTGCTTATAGAGATATAACAAAATAACTATTAATGACTCCCACTGTCTATTAGCCAATTTTGGGGGAGAACTGTAAAATACTGGATTCCTCTAGCTTCTTTAGAAATTTGAGGAGTTTTAATGTATTGAGTAAGTGATTAAGAAATAAAAAAAAAAAACAAGGAATAGCAACTGATAGCTCTTAGCATGTAATAAAAACGACTCAGCTACATATGAGAGCTTACCTGTTCTGTTTCAAAGATGTCCCGAAGGTGTTCAAGACCAAGGCTTTTTAGGAATTGGCTGATATTCATGTCAAGACCTGCAACTAAAACAAACACATTGAAGTTTTCAGAAAGCAGAATCTAAAGGGAGCTACAGTATTTATTTAAAGCCATGACTCTCTGACACCCTTAGCTATGCAGATGATTTTACACGGCATAAAAATCATCCAGAATACAGAAATTTAATTCAGACGTTGCAGGTTATCTCTGAGTTTGGCAAAGAAGTAAAAGCACAATTTACCTTTATCTTACTAGGAGCATTTATATTAATTGCGATATTATAAAATATAATCTAAAGCTTTTAGTGAAATATTTAATAGCTGGAATTAAAAACTGAGTTGACTAGTTGTTGCTTCAGTTTCCATTCGTTCAATGATCTTTCAGGGTTTAAAAAAAATACAATTTCAATAATAAGACTCACGCGGTAGTTAATAAAATACTATGGTTATAAATGGGTATACTGGAGCATACATAAGTAAGAACAAGATCGATGTCAAGGGATTGATTCTGTGAAGACAGTTCTTGTACACTGGTGTGTATGAATACAGGATGTCTTTATGACAGGTGCTCAATACTTAGCAAGAGAGGTAAGTGAAATCTATTCATTTAAAAACCCCCAAACCAAACCAGCGTTCACAAGTGTACTTGCCTTCTCCTTCCTTCCTCTCGGCGCCCGCAGCCCCGTCCCCTGTGTTGGACGCTCCTCCAACTGCCAGTTCCGCTAAAGGGCCAGTGAGGTTATCGATGCTGCTGGCAGCAGACAGGCAGGAGGGGGTGGATGCTGGTGAGATCAGCGAGGCACTCACTACGGTAGCCTGAGGTTTAAAGCAGGTGGGTAAGGCCTCGGGGGGCATGGCATCTATCAGCAAAGCTCTGATGTCGTCAGCCTACAAATAATAATACAAAAAAAAAACCAAACACAAAAATACTGTATTTTAAAACAGTAAGTTTTTCACTAGGGACCAAATGCTTTCTGAAATTCGTCTTTAGCAAGTGCCTCTTTATTGCCTACTGGCTTTTGATCATTTGTTCCTGGCCACCAGCTCCAAAAAGTCCCAGCAGTTTCTACAGGTAGAACTAGAATCCCTATAATTTTTAAAAAATATTTCATCTTTTAAAGATCTGACGTACAACTTGGTGACTTTAGCTACTAATACTGTATTATATACCTGGAACCTGCTGAGAATAGATCTTGAATGTTCTCACCACACACATATCCAAATGTACGAGAGTTAACTATGAAAAAAAGTCTAAGAATGTAGAATGTAGACTATGTTGATTTCTGGAAACATATTTTAACACTATATGTGCATATAGTTGGTCATACTGATCACACATGTATTTAAAGGATAAGTTCATCTTTTTTTAGAGAGAGAGAGAGAGAGCGAGCATGCAAGTGGGTGAGGGGCAGAGAGAGAGGGGGAGAGAGAATCTTAAGCTCCCCCTGTCTGCACTGACAGCATAGAACCTGACTGAGGGCTTGATTTCATGACCTGAGCTGAAATCCAGAGTCAGATGCTTAACTGATGCCACCCAGGCGTCCCTCATCTCTCATTTACAAAAGAACCTGCTGCATAGTGTTGATTCTCAATCTCTTCTTCAGAATGAGTTTCCATGCTTTTACTATATTTTGCATATTGTTTAAATAACAATGATTTTTATACATTGGGCATTATTTAGTGCACAATTAATAATTTAATGTATAGTTAAAATCTGGAGTTTTTTTTAATGTTTATTTTTCAGAGAGAGAGAGACAGGACATGAGTAGGGAAGGGGCAGAGAGAGAGAGGGGGGGTGAGAGAATAACAAGCAGGCTCTGAGCTGTCAGCACAGAGCCCAAGTCGGGGCTCTTACCCAAGAATTGTGAGATCATGAATAAGTCGAAGTTGTACGCTTCACCGACTGAGCCACCCGGGGGCCCCTTTAATCTGGAGACATTTGACAAGGATGACATTTAAAACAATACTAAATAATTCGGAATGAAGACTTACCGTTGCCAGATCTAAAGGTGTCTGACCTTCCTGGTTCTTCATAGTTGGATCTGCACCGTGTGCTAGGAGTAGGGCACAGAGCTGTGTCCTTCCTTTCTGGGCTGCTTCATGGAGAGGAGTAAACGCCCACTTATCTGTTGCATTTACACACGTGTTGTATTTTATCAACAATGCTGCTATGTCCACATGCTGCAGAAAAACAAAGGACGTGAAGAGTTACAAATGAGACTGGAGAAGCTCCACCAGGTACGCTTGTTTTGTTTAACATTTCATTCCGTCTGTAGCTCTATTCTCATCCTTAATACACAGTCCTACTCTAGAAAAAACATACTTAGCCTATTCCTGTACTTTGGACTCCATCTTTTCTTGCCTATAGAATCTCAATTTCACAATCACTCCTTTACCTTGTAATTCTTCACAGGTGCTTTAAAAATTTTTTCATATAACATAACATTTCCACACAGTCAGGTCTATCTTAAAAACAAACACAAGAAATGCAACTATTTCCTGACTCCAAGTTTCCTATTAAAGGTCTAGTCCACCTGTCAAACCAGTGTTCTTATTTGCTTCTCTTATCTTGCTATGTCCCTTCTAGTCCTCTGCACTCTGATCTACTTATTGAAACACACATTTCAGAGAGTCTACATGTTCTCTCTTCAGCCTTGGGGAAAGGTAATGTAACATAACAAAGCGATATTGGGTGAAGCACAACTCAGCAGCAGACGCACTAACTGATAAGCTGGGGGTAAGGTTCTCACATGCTGAACTGTCACAGAGAAGAATAGAAAAGAAGGGCTACCTTTGAGAAATGGTGAAGGAAAAACTATTGGGCTTTAAAAAGACATGAACTACAGAGAAAGAAAAGTCAAAGATGACTACCTCTCTTTTTGCAAAATTGGTCTAGAAGATTAAAAAAACAGAAGTGGAACTATTAACAGAAACAGAGTAGCTTAAGTGGGAGTGTAAAAAAGTTAAGGTTCACTTGGAGGAAGTAGTTTTCGAGATAAAATATCAAAGTAATGATGTTCCGTTAATGATCTGACACAAACGGCCGGAGCACAGATAAGGGCCTGTTTATTTACTCACTTAACGCTCCCTCATCACCTCCCCCGTCAAGCACATATTGGTGAACACCTACTATGTGCCTGGCCCTGGGGGTAGGGGTCCCGGGGGTCTGCAAAACAGAATGTCCAGCTGATAGCTACAGCCAGGTGATAAATGAACTCTCTAAGAAAAGAAACTCAGAAAGATGATTTCAAGGGGGAATAAAACGTCAAGAGAACAAAATGTGGGAAAAGGAGAGTGAAGGGTCCCCAGAGGAGACAAAAGGGGCAGTGGGAACAGAAGAACTGTAAAGAGGCAGGACTGTGTAAGACAATGTAGGAGAAAGTTTCAAGGAGAGCAGTTTCTCTCAAATAGTACGTTCTACATAGCAAAAAGTTTGTTTCTTCCCCAAAGCCCTCATAAAATAAGCTTCAGATAAGCAATTATGCAACAGTAATATTGATTCAACAACTGGGCTTCTGAGAATAAGAAAAATAACTTTATTCTTATAAACATATCTAACTCATACTGCAATATATTGAAGCTTTTGTGAGAATGGGAAGAGATGGGGAAGGAAGGGAGAAACAGAAATATCCCAAGGCGAGATCTAGGGCACGCGTCTTCATGTTTTCTTTAAGACAGCCTTTGCTCTTTTGAAGACGCTCACCTCAAAAAGGACACTTTTTCTGAGGTTAATGTTAACGTTTTTAAAAGATAATACACGTAGTTTTTATAATACATAATAATAGATAATACACTATTTTCCTATTTCAGGAAAATAGTTTCAGAAAATAAAGAGAAGAAAATTTAATAGGAAAATACGAATCAAATAACTTCTAAGGAAACTCCCGCATTTGCTCTGAGAGTATAAGAAACAAAACAGGAGTAGAGGAACATAACGACATTAGGGCTTCCAAGAACAAGCTGTGTTTTGTGATCCTTTTGGGATTAAGAAAGATACATCATCATTATAAAACTGATTCTAACACAAAAGATAAAAACAGGTACCAACTGTGGCATTATCCAAATTACTTAAAACAAAACAATGGGGCGTCTGGGTGGCTCAGTGGGTTGAGCATCAGACTGCGGCTCAGATCACGATCTCACGGTTTCTGAGTTCGAGCCCCGTGTCGGGCTCTGTGCTGACGGGTCAGAGCCCGGAGCCTGCTTCGGATTCTGTGTCTCCCTCTCTCTCTCAAAAATAATAAACAGAGCCGTGTTCTGTTTCTTTGTCTCTCTCTCTCAAAAACAGTAAATAAATGTTAAAAATGGTTTTTAAATGTTTAAAGCAAATCAAAACAAAAATTCAACCCCCAAAATGTATCTCCCTTATTCAAAGGATATATGTTGAAAAGGGATAGCTCTTTTTGTTCAGCTAACCCAGTGCATAGAATAACTTCATGCTTTTCCCTGGTAAGGTTACAGGGCACTCAAACAGTGCTTCTGATGGTTATTTTGTGCTGTTCCCATGTGTACTGGCAGGGTAATATAACCTGGTAGAGTAATTTGCATGGGTTTCCAAAATTAGATAGTCCAAGGAAAATTAGTGTAGGTGTGTATTATGAATTGTATACAAGTATATGGTATTTACTATTCAACTCTCTTTACACTGAATATATAGTTGATGCTTGGAGAAACCAATTACATGCTTGTTAACTCTGCTGACAAACCTGTGAAAGAGCAATAAACAGGAAGGAGTGTATCACTACCAAAGTTGACAAAAAACACCATTCTTAAGTCTTCTAAATGGCTACACCACAGGGGCAAAAACAGTAACTGAAATTCGAGGTTGACAAATGCAATAAATAAGCTACAGCTTAGTTCTATGCCATTTATAAGAACAAAGTACTGAACTGGAAGGTCTAGAAAAGGAACTGAACTCTGCTGGAATGTTTCCAGAAGAAAGAGCCAATTAAACATGGTTTCAGAATCCAGCTGAAACACAGAATGCTTTAAGTGACAGATATTACATAAATACTGTGAGGGCCTTAATTTAATTTTAGAAAGCTGGGAAGCTGGGAGAAGAGAAACATGCTTGGGCTCCAGTTAGAGCCATTTAATTGTATGAATGTCATGAAATCCGCCCAATATTATACACTTTGGACAAAGCGCTGAAAAATGAAAAAGTCAGCAAGTTGATTTATGAGGTAACAGAAAATCACATGCTTTGCAGTAAATAAATATCGAGGTCTTACATTTATTAATAGAAAAATGAACTGTCTTGTGTAAACATATATTAAAAATATAAGGCATTATAATACAAAACACTAAACAGGATAATGTATATTACCATTCATATACACTCTCATGAAATCTCTACCTTTTATTTAAACTTCTTAAACTACGTGTTTCTCTGTTTAGAAAAACTGAGGTGGCAAAGTTCTTTCTGTATAAAATGGTTAAAGATCTACAGACAGCAGACTGAGCTCTCTAGAGGAAAAAAAGGTAAAATACAAGTCAAAGAATAATTACCAATAAATAACAGCTTAAGTAGTTTTATGTAATTTCACAGACACCTCACATGATTATTTTATCCCCAGGCTACCAGTCATTATGCCCTACTGAAGCCGGTTAGTCTGTGGCTATTTCACAGGGATAGCGAGCTGGTCAAGCACACACATTACTCCTAGGGCTGTGCGATGTCAGAGTGACACATACCCTTATTCTAACTAGTAGGATGGCCGTGGGGAGCGAGTTATCTTATAAGAAGAGTTATTAGCCCAGAGTTTAGAGTGCCTTAGGCTAGAGAATGCACGTTCCACATGCATGATCTCATCTAATAGTCACAACAACCCCGAAAAGGAGGTTTCGGTATCTCAGTTCTACTAATGAGAAAACTGAGGATCAGAAAGATTAAGGCACTTCCTGAAGACTGCTGGGCTACTGAGTAAACGCCTAAAGACTAGATCGCAGATGTTCAGATCCTGGGTTCAGGTCTTTCCATTATACACGGCTGCCTGCAAGGGCTTGGTGGACTAAAACTCAAGAGTCATTTCTTGAAGGGTTGACAATGGCAAAGTGTAGAGTATCAGCGAGAAGCCATGTAAGCAGGGACTATACCCAGGTAACACTATACCCAAAACTATTCTGCAAACAGCTTTATTTTTAACTTAGCAGTTTCTATTTCATATGAAGTACCACAAAAATCTCCACAAAACTGTTACTTCAGTGCAGTTTATCATAAACACCATACAGTCAGGCCAGGTTGGGCATCACTGGGATGAATATATTGTAACTAGTGTTTTGCCCCCTTAACCGAGGAATGTGGACTGAAATGGGGACCAGAGCCCTATGATTTCATTAAAATATCCAGCCAACACTCATTGCAACATGAATAAAAAGGGACTTTTGAAAGAAAAGAGGTTTATATATCCAGACAATAAAAATATAATTATATTTACCTTTCAGTTAAAAGACAAAGTAGCTTTAAAAATTTTTATATTGTGTTTAACATTCGTCCTTGTTTTAAATCTACTAATTGAGACTGAGATAAAAACAGACTTGATATGGTTATTAACAATGGATTAAACACTATACAAACTGCATTAGGTCAAATTAGTTTGTAGAGCAGAGATTCTCAATGGCGGGGATAATCTTACCTACCGTCAACTGAGAATCACTGTGGGAATCCTAAGGGATGTTACTGGGAGGGGGGTACATGTTGCACATGCCAAATCTATGGCAAAAAAGAAAGCTCAAGAAACCACAAAGGTAAAGCTTTCAGTGAATAACAATACATAGTCATTAACTCACAGATATTTGATTTTTGAATTTATAAGGTTAATACCAAAAGGACTTTTAATGACTCAAAAACTCCACCTACACAATGAGGTAAAAATAACTACTATAAACACATTTTCTAGCCTGTTAACATTGTTTAGTAGAAGGATGGGACAAACCATGTTGATCCAAACCTCTACCACATGCTCTTTACACAGCCTGCAGAATTTTCTGTTCATTTTTACTTCGATAAATTACCTTCGTTTACACAGAGGGATACCAGCAGGGATGTGATCGCACACAGGATAGTATGGGAAGAGAGAATGAAACAAAAAAATGTCCACTATTTTTCTCCCGTGGAGTTAGAAGGAGAGAGCAGATGGATGACAGTGAAGTAAGTTTATGACACAGAACAGTGGGTCTCTGCTCTGGACCCTGATTACATGACACCTCCCTCAGCTAATGGCAAGATGCTTCCAGGGAACAGGAAATAAGACCTGCACACCGCACTTCCCATTAACCACAAGACAGAGAGCACTGCACATTTTGATTCTCTCATCGTACGAGTCACCAAATGACACATGTGTAAGTAACATCTCATACACCTTTCAGATCAGGAGGATGGGAATTAAAAGGTAAAATGCTTTATTTACTTTCCAAGCAAGTTTTACTTTCTTTGCTCTCTGTGACAGCTGCGACAGCTGTGACAGGGGAAAACTGATGGGACAGAGCTTATCCACAGCCACAATGTATAAAATGCACTGAAAAGCACATGGATCTATGTGGTCTACACACAACTGACAGTGTAAGCTTTACCAAGTCAGGGCAAGAACTACTTCTACTGCCACACCTATCCTTACTCCAAAGACTCTGCTTTGAGTTCTGCTGAACCCATCCGCCTTAGAAACTCTGAACGGAGGCTTTAGCAAACGGATTAGTGGAACATAGTATGGAGAGAAGGATCATGCTAAGAAGTGAACATTAATCTCCAAATGATACATATTTGTAGTTCTCACACAGAGGTAAAGAAATTCTACATAACTGTGTAAGTAGGAAGTTAGCAGTAAATACTTAGCATACCTGGCCTTCAGGAGAAACATGGTGTACAGTGAAACTGGGCATCTTATATGAAGGAAAGTTAAAGGAAAATTTTAAAAAATCTCATTAAAGATAATCATCTTTGGACAGATTACTACAGTTTCAAAAGGATTTCAGTACTAATGAATCATGTAGTAAGTCTGATAACTTTCAATTAATTTATGTGACATTTGGAAGTATAATAATTTTCTTTCCTGTCTGTCCAACTCAAAACTGGACTGTTCGTTTTTCTTAAGAGTATTCCCACTCAGACTGTCATCTCTCTGAAATACTGGTTTCTGCAGAGGGGATATGAGAAGATGAGGCCATTCCTTATGAAGGGCAAGGGGGAAAGAGAATAAGAGGATACGGAAATCCCAATGATTACGTTTTATTTAATAGTTTGTTAGGCTTCTGCAGATCCAGAGACTGTCCTCATCAGTAGTGATTCCAGCTGTGAGAACCCCTGGTATGTACACTCGGGCATCTGTGGGTTTTTACAGTCCAACGGGGATTCAGTGAATGAACAGACAAGCACATGAGCATTCATCCTGTGGGATTATTCCTGTGTGACTCAGGCCTGAGTGGGCCTGAGTGACTTCCAGGCAGTCAGTTCCAACAGAGGTCATCAAGGCACCAACAGAGGTCATCAAGGCACTGCAATACACTCCCCTTCCTCATCCTCCTTCGGCAGATGGTTACAGTCAGAGTGCTTTGAGAACGGCTCTGGACTCTCATTGTAGGGCTTTAGCTACTCAATCTAATTCTATGAACCCACACGTACCACGAGCTCCACCTTTTACTTGCATGTTTTAAGATGTGGACAACAAACAAAAGCAAGCATCGTTTCCATGCCTGCAAATAAAAAGCCTCCTGGGTCTTACGGTTTCTAAAATCTACTAGGATCTATTATCTGTAATGATAAATATTAAATGAGCAGCCATTATACATCTATTACTGTGCTAGACAAATGTGAGGAGAACAGAGAGCTGTAAAGGGCATGGCCCTTGACCAAAAACATAGTTAAGCTTAACTGGGAAGTCCAGACACACTCTAGACAGTAAGATTAAAATTGTGCTAACTTACAGTGTTGCTTAGACATCTGCTTACTTCATGCACAGTATGTATTTGATAAAATAGTAAACATCAGTGAAGTTTCCTAGACTTGAAAGGTAGCATGCTCACCCCATAGGATGCTGCATTATGAAGAGGAATTAAACCGCCTTTGTCCTGGGCATTAACATCTGCTCCATGCTCCAGAAGATACTCAGCCACTTCCAGGTTATTGTAGCCTGCTGTTAGAGTGGAAAAGGCGAACATGTCAGATGAAAAAACTATCTATACCTTTGCATATAAATAACAAGGGCTGGAAAATGTCACGATTTTAATATTTTCGGCTTACTGAACAGCTACTACTACTCTCACACGACTAAGAGCCTTTATGATAAGATGTTATATAAAATAATGTCAATTGAAAGCATTTTCCTATTTCTGTGCAGCATGTTCTTCATCGTCTGGGGAGCTGTGTCGGGTACCCGAGGCAGCGCCGCGAGCCCCGGGGGTGCTGTGGTGCCCACCTGCCAGGTGCAGAGGAGTCGAGTTCCTGCCCTGGGTGTCCCTGCAGTTGATGTTCTCCGGCGTGCAGAGCTTCTGCACCCTTGCCAGGCAGCCTTTCTTAGCCGCGTCCAGCAAGGCGGCATCTCCCCGTAGCAAGTCCTGGATGTCCGTGTCTCCCTCTTTTACCAAATCTAATGGTGTGTTTCCATCTCTGTTCTTTTTGGTTGGGTCTGCTCCATGCTAAAACAATGACAATAAGACAAACAAAACCAAGTGGGGTTGGTATTTTCTACAGTAGCTTTCTTAAGGTTTTTAAAATTTTTAACTTCGCCCTCACTCACCTAAGGAAAGGTATCTATATGTGTTTTGAAAAACAGGGACAATACCAGGCTTTACTTTGTAAATTCCCTTCTTAGCAATATGGTGGATCAGCTCTGGAACTACTTTTCAATGGAAAGTCCAAGTCTTAGGATCAATGGCTATCGTGAAGTGGGGAAGGGGCCAGGCACCTTTAATGTGTCATGTCATATACTTTCTCAGACAGCATGCTGTCTTTGGAAACCCCTTTTCCTTTTAAGAATGGTCTGGATATTACTTTTTGACCAGATTTAAGTGATATAAAGATATTTAGTGTATATCATGAGAAGGAAGTAAGAAGAGGAAGACAGACTGGTGGAAAAAGTACTTAATTCTAAATACAATCAATACAAAAGACTGCTTATTTTTTTACTATTTTCATTTTAAGTCTTAATACCTCACATAAAATTAGGTATAAATGTATCAACAATTAATTCGATTTTAAAAGTTGAGTCATCTATACCTGCGACATGAAATGAATTAAAAGTCAAGGATCTTTATTATGGGCCTGACAAACTGCTACCAGCCCACTGGAGAAATTCAGAATAAACCAAACCAGACAGTGAATTCATAGTGACCTGGAAGTTCTTTGTTTGTTTATCCTGGAAGTTATTTCTTACCACCCAGTGAAGATAAAAATGGGCATCAAATACATTATTATTCTTAAGACTCATAAAAATATATTTGATGGCATAAAAGTGGTGAGGCAAGAAATCTATTTATATGTAACCAGCATAAGTTGTTTTTTAGTTAAAAAAAGAGACAGAAAACTACACAAATATATGTCTAATCATTTTTTACATCTTTCAATTTAAAAAGAATACAAAATTGTAAGTTAGTTTCATATAACTATTCGTTTCTACTATTTTGTTTCTATTCCCCAAATTTATATGAATGACTTTGTTTAAAGATTACTTTGTATTTTAATAAAAATCTAGTATTAAGGTTCTTACAAGACATATATGTTTAATGTTTAAAAATAAGCACTGAATTTGTTAATAATAATATAGCTTACTAAGAAAAAAATCAAAGTTGATCAAAAAACTTGTTTTCCCTTGAACTATGTTTTCTGATATTAATGCCATAAGTATAAACAATGCAAATAAATGCATCTCTTTCCAAAACCTACCTTGATGAATTGTGATGAACTGAACTTATCAGAAAGATACTTCAGACACTATTCAAAGCTATGTAAGTATCATATCACACTTAAATATCCCCCTAAAACAGAAAATGGAAGCAATCTCTACAGCACTTATTGTACTTAATAATTTACTTTGATGTAATTTTACATACTAACCAAAAATTAAATTAATTACTTGATATTTTATAATTTTTATAATTACATACTTTTAAAAGGAGCTTGCAGATTTCATATTTTCCTTTAGCGGCTGCTTCATGCAGAGGGGTAAATTTCCATAAGTCCGCCACATTGACAGAGGCCCCGTGCCTTACTAAAAGCTCAGCTACCTCATAGTGTCCATATGAACAAGCATTATGAAGGGGCACCAAGCCACTAAATGAAAGAAAAGTATTTTAAAAACATGTAACAGCTTTGCATTAAAATGACACTTATAATAAAAATAATGTAATTTTTCTTTGGCGGTGACTATACTGAACACTCACTTGAAAAGAAAGAATTCCCCTTGGGTCTTGAACATACAGTCACCTATTTCCAAGGATTAAGAATTTCAAAAACACCCCTTTCAATACAAGGATTTTCCCTGGCTTCTTGGTGATGGATAGAAATTTCACAGCACTCCTGTGCTTCGAATACATACAGATATACCCAGAGAAAAGGTTCTATCATGATATATTTTTCAATTAAAAAAATTTTAAAGTTTTTTTTTTGAGAGAGAGTGTGCAAGCAGGGGCGGGGCAGGGAGAGAGAATGCCAAGCAGGCTCCGCACTGCCAGCAGGAAGCCTGATATGGGGCTCAAACCCACAAACTGTGAGATCAGGACCTGAGCCGAAATCAAGAGCCGGATGCTCAGCCGACGGAGCCACCCGGCAGCCCCTCCATCATAATACTTTTAATTCAGGTTTCGTCCTGCTGATATGAAAAGCAATACTACAAGGTGATTTCAGGAATAATAATCAATAATCTGGTTTCATCCAGTCAGCTTTTCTTCATTTGGGTTTTCCTAAAATGCTATGCCTATTTATGAAATAGACAATAAAATGTAATTGATTTACTTAGGCAAGTTCTACCTCTTGTCTTTGGTTTTTATTTCTGAATTCCTAATAATTCAGCAGTGGCTTCTATGCAAGATTTAATATGTAGGTGTCAAGCAATGAAAACTCAAAATGCAAGTGATACAGGAACCGTAGTATTTGGTGAGGAAAATAACGACACCAACCATAAACTCCAGTTGCGTGAGAAACTCTAGCCGCCTCAGCTCATGAACAAAGTATTCTGAGGTAAGTCTAAGCTCTGGTTAGAGGCACTTGGCATCTAAAAGAATACAAAAGCTGTTCCCATAAAGAGAGTGCAACAGAAGGATATGCTTATGTTGCACTTAAACCATGACAAAACAAGGTATCAAACACCTTTTTATTTAGAGAGCAGCAATTTTTTTTAATATTCTGAGATCAAAAATACTAAGTGTTAACTAAAATGGTCAGTAGAAATAAATGCTGGTTGCTCTCCAGTGGTCTACAAACTTCAAGTCTGATGTGTCCCTTTTAAAGGATAAATCCATAATGGCTAATTAAGTCTAAATTGTATGGTTTAATTCTACAGTACTCTGATATGTAATTGCACAGAAAAGTGCTTGCTTATTTCTATTTTGAGATGATATGAAATTAACTCAGAATATGGAAGCTCATTTCAGTTAAAACTTCCTTCTTGCATTTCTAATTAGCTGCCATGGCTGCTTTAAACTGTGACTAGATAAATTAAAATAATTTAGTAAACTAACAGAGAAGTACAGAATATCTGAATTAGTAAAAATAAAATTATGTGTCTATTAATACCAATGACTTTGGGATGGATGGCTTCTTTTGGGAAGAGATTACACATTTTTTTTTTTTTAATTTTTTTAATGTTTTATTTATTTTTAGGAGAGAGAGAGAGACAGCGTGAGCAGGGGAGGGTCAGAGAGAGAGGGAGTCACAGGCTGAAACAGGCTCCAGGCCCCGAGCTGGCAGTCAGCACAGAGCCCGACGCGGGGCTCGAACCCACGAACCGCGAGATCATGACCTAAGCGAAAGTTGGACGCTTAACCGACTAAGCCACCCAGGCGCCCCGAGATTACACATTTTTAATGGCAAAAACAAAAAAGGACAAACAATAAATTACCAATGATGTAAACACATTCATACAATACAATAAAATACTATTATAGGCATTAAAAAGATAAGATGAACAATTAAGTATTGATATGGAAAGACATTCAAGATCTACTACTGGGTGAGAAAGCAAATTACAAAGTGGGCTGCATGAAATGGCCTCATCACTTATGTTAAAAACGAGCATGATACTCACTGATTTATGCTTTTAAAAAATTTGGAGGATTACAACAAAATTTTTATCTAGAAGGTGGGGTGATGAGGAATTTTTGTTTTCTATACTGTACGTTTCTATTAATGCTTTACATTTTAAAAAAGGTGCATCACTTTTTTAACAGGGAAACAAATCTGAGACTTCAAAAACATTTAACAGTCTTCAAGTCCCAAACAGCTAAATTCTAGCACCTACCCTTTGTCTTTGGCGTGGACATCGGCCCCGTGGTGTAGAAGGTATTCCACAACAGACACACGATTGTAGCCTGCTGCGAAGTGCAGAGGTGTAGAATGCCGACCCTCCAAATCTCTGCAATTCACATTTTGAGGGCTGCAAAGTTGCTTTAGTGACACACACACAAACACACAAAGAACATTAGTATTTATTCATAGGTTTTGCTCCAAAATACCGCAGGCATCTTGGATACACTGTAATTTTCTAATGAATATTTATTTCCAAAGATTAGATCACGCAAGTCATGTTTAAAACTCAGCACTATGCCTGGCTTCACAGTGTCTACAAATGTTCTTACTGTTTACAGAGTAATTTAATCTTTTTTTCCCCATCATTTCCTGGCCAAAATCCTAATCAAAGAGAACTAAACCCATAATAAAGCAAGAATTTCCAAGGCAAATGATGCCTTCATTTTTTATCCTCACAGGGCTTTCCTCCGAGACTGACTGCCACAGTGTGTCTGCCGGTCCCGCACGCCGTCAGCCATTCCTTCCTGGAGCAAGACCAACCCCGACTAACTGCAGAACCACCCAGAGCGCCCGTCTCTGCGGATGTGGCAAGCTAAGGGCCTCCAGAGCAACTGCATTACGTCTGCCTGGACTACCCACTCGGCCTTCCGCCCCACTACAGCATGCCAGGCAGTCACCAGTGCTTGACCTGATCTCTGGGCGATGTCTGTCTGACTCTGTGAGTCAAACTGATTCCAATCATGGTCTGGTGTTTCGCCTTCCCTTTTACCTCCTTCCAAATGCTACTGTTTGAGCACAAGCTCCATTCTGTCTGCTTACACCGCAGTGGGAGGACGCAAAGGAGGGCTGGTGGGCTGTGCCACTGGCGGTGACAGATGAATTATAGTAATAATATGTGAATAATAATCCACAATTTACAAAGCATCTCGTATTCTTTCAGTGAGAGAATTACTGTCTAGCTGAGAAGCTGCTCATCATCTCCACCTTATGGATAAATACACCAAGGTTCAGAAAGGCTAAGGAGCTTGTCTTTTTTCATAGAGTCGGCAAGGTCAAGGGTACAATGAAGACTCAAACCCGATTTTCCTGCTTTGTCATCTCTTGATCTTTCTGCTCTATCTTTGCTTACTGTCTTAATTACCTGCATTCAGGGAAGTGATGCGAAGAAAGGTAACAGAAGCTCTATGTGGAGAAGCCCCAGACTCTAAACTCTGAGGAGTCATTGTCACCTGGCCAGGTCATATATCGTACCCTCTCACTGACAAGTGAATCTGTGGCTACATTAATACATAAACTATAGAATCAAAAAACAAAATGAAATATAAATGAATACATAAAGTAAAAAGAAAGGATACAAACACTGGTAGCAAATGCCTTCTAGTGGTGTCTTACATGATTAAAGCTGCTTCGTGTTGCTGCTGGTGTTTCTTCAGGCTATTATACTCTAAATTCATTTTTTTTTTCCTTGCAGAGAATACTGGCAAGAGGGATGAGGTCGGGAAAAAAGCACACCTCATTTTGCCAGCTTACAAAAATAAAAGCCCATTCTGCTTATTGAATATTTGATTTCTAATATTTGGACGTTCTTTATTCTCTGTTCAATTTCACTTACCTTTTGAATGCCAAAGCATCCTGGCATCCTTCTCACCTGGTCTCCATAATTTCAAATATTTTACTCAGCAGACAGCCTTGCTTCTAATCCTATTTTTTAAAAGATACTTTCTGAAGTCTCGAGGGAAAGCAGCCCACCCCAGTTAATTCTCAATCTGTGCTGTGCTTTTCTCCTTCCACTTCCATTCCATTTATACAAATATATTTGGCCTTTACTGTGAATAGAATGGTTAGGAAACCTGAAAGCTGTGGTATATTGGCCTATCAGTACATACAGAACATATGGAATTAAAAACTACATATATGGAAAATACTAAACTATTAATTTAATGATAATGGGCACATGTGGTAAGTCTGGAGCCGAGATTATCATGCTGCGATGCAGAAAAGGAGTCCTGATCACTTTTCTATTTAAAGATTTTTTTAAAAAGTTTATTTATTTTGAGAGGCAGAAAGAGTGCGCAAGAGGGAGAGTGTGTGACGCACGAGTAGGGGAGGAGTAGGAAGGGAGAGAGAGAATCCCAAGCAGGCTCAGGCTCTGTGGTGTCAGCACAGAGGCTGACACAGGGTTTGGTCCCAGGAATCCGGAGATCATGACCTGAGCTGAAACCCAGAGTCAGACACTTAAACAACTGAGCTACCCAGGCACCCCTAAAGATTTTCTTTTATTAGGATACATTTCAAATGATAAGAAGTATGTAATTTTAATTAAGGGAAAAAAAGTACATAATTTTAGATCTAAGAGAACTTTAAAATTTCTCCCCAGTGGCCATTACAATAAAATTTACTATTTTCCTTCAAATAATTTAGATGTTCATGTAAGATGGAAATGATGTTAGAAATGGCCACATACTGAAACAAAAATAAAATTTCTAGGCAACAGAGCTTGAAAGCATTTGCTGTCATTTTCTAGTAGTACACAGCAGTAAGAATGCTAAAAGTAGTTTGTTAAAAACCACAAAAAGAGGTTGCTTCATAAGAAGTGACAAAGTTAGTTTGTAAAAATTAACCTGTTATGGCCATCAGTGCCAATTTCACATTAGCTTTTCTTAAAAAAGAAAAGAAAAAAAAGAGATTACAAACAAGACAAAGAACCAAGAACCAAGTGCTGCTTCTTTCTATCATCCCTGCAGGAGTGGTTACAGATAGGAAGAGTGTTTTTTTAAAAAAAATATTCAAGATCAGACTATTATGTCATAAATCTATAACCATGTTTCTATACCACAAATAAAGGCTATTAAAATTTTCCTGGCAAGCAGAGTTACATAGAAAAGAAAATCCATCCTCTGTACATAAGTAATTCCAAATGGTTGTAGGATCATAAGAATACTTTCCTAGAGCAATTGTGAGAGTCTCCTGGAAAAGCTGAAGAAATTTCAGAAATTTCAAAAATTGTTTTGAAATTTATAGTAATATTACCTGGGCTTGAACTAGCTTGGAAATTTACAAATGTGGCCAAAAATAACAGTTTCATTAATGTAACTGAAAATAAAAGAGCTTTCATATAATCAGAAGAAAAGTGACTAAAATTGGTTTAATAGATATAAAGCACAGACTAGGAAATCTTCCTGCTTTATGGATCGACTTGGTTCTTCCCTTTTATTGTTTGGAATTTAATTGTTTCACTTAGAAGCTTAAAATGAATTGGTTAGCAAAGTTCAACTGTGCCACATGAGATGCGAAAAGCACTGATTTACCTTCACAGTTTCCAAGTCTCCAGCTTTAGATGCCTCTAAAAGTCGATAGTCAACGTCAGAAGTTCGTATAGGTGTACTTTCTGAATAAAAGAGAAGAAAGATTAGTGTTAATTTTTAAGGAATCACAGAGTTAAGAAGGGAAAATTACTTGGTGAATGGAAAAAGAGATTAAGGGGTCAGAAATTCCTGAGATCTAATCTACAGATTTTTGTAAATTGTTTTCAGATAAGAAAAAAGCGGCTTATTTCGATTAACATCCATATCATCCTAAGCTACATTAAAAAAAAAAGTATTTATTTTGAGAGAGTGAGAGAGAGATCAGTGCGGGGAGGGGGTTAAAGAGGGAGAGAGAGAGAGAGACAGACAGATTTTAAGCAAGCTCTATGTTGTCAGCCCAGAGCCCAACATGGGGCTTGAATTTACAAATTGTGAGATTGTGACCTGAGCCAAGATCAAGAGTTGGATGCTTAACGGACTGAGCTACGCAGGCACCGCTATCCTAAGCTACATTTAAATAAATTCAAAGACACATAAATCCTCTCCATCCCTACTATTCTAGCCTTCAAATCTTCTGGCCAAAACTTGGCAAAGGGGAATAAAGAAACCTAGAACACGGTATCAAGCACATCTTTATGATACTTTGGTCTTACAAAGCGCTGTAGCAAAAGCTTTGCTGTTGATTCTGTTGTGCAAACCTAGGGAAAGACCACTCAACTTTTCAGTACTCAATGCTTAGCCTTATTCTTTTTGGACTCAACTTTCTCAATATGAAACAGAAGTACTACTCCTAAAATTAGTGATCTTAAAAAATATAATCAGTGTACTAAAATTCACATTAACTCATATTTATTGAATGGCTTCAGGGAAATGCAATTAAAAATGTCTGAACAATTGGGAGGCATGACACAAATGTCAAATGTAATAATTAGATTAGGCCGTTAGGTCTAGAAAAGTATGAGGTTAACGAATGAAGTGTTTTGATTAATATAAACCAAAAATTCATTACATATTGGCCCAAATAAAAAAAAAATTTTTTTTAAATTTTATTTATTTCTAGCAGAGAGAGAGAGACAGCGTGAGCAGGGGAGGGTCAGAGAGAGAGGGAGTCACAGACTGAAACAGGCTCCAGGCTCTGAGCTGGCAGTGAGCACAGAGCCCGACGCGGGGCTCGAACCCACGAACCGCGAGATCATGACCTAAGCGAATGTCGGACGCTTAACCGACTAAGCCACCCAGGCGCCCCTCAAATAAAAAATTTTTTAAAGAAAACAATGCACAAATACGTCACTCAAAATATGTTTGTGGACATTACATGTGGCTTTTATAATGCGCATATGTATACACATTCACCTAATACGAAAGGAGTGAAGTCTAGGAGACTTGGATTTTAAGGGTAATGATGGCCAAATCACTTCACAGCTTAGTTTTCGCACCAATAAAGTGAGTGTTGAGTTCCCTTATATCCTCTTTCAGATTTAAGACTACATTATCTTGTGATCAAAGAGCCTTTCTTGAGTCCACTGTCTATACGGGAAGAGTAAGTGATGCTATGAAAAGGTTTTAGATTTCAGAATAACTTGAGCTCTTTCTAAAGTGCTTCATTCAGGAGAGTGGCTTTTATAGCATAAGTTATGAGAACTCTTCCATAAAAGTTAAACTGTGTTTAATTAGTCATGGTAATACTTAGCAGATAAAATGCTAAGATTAAAGGGAGGAAAGGAGAGTATTTCACATAATGAAGTACATTTTTGAAACATTAGTAAGTACTTTTCTTAAGATGAGAGTTTATTACTCATTAGTTTGGAGAACTGTTGAGGAAAGAAATCAGGTCTTGCTCATCAGAAAGCATTTGCTGAACGGACCTCCGTGCTATTTTATATTGCGGTCAGTGTGTCTGGCCCGCCATTGCTCTTTCTTTGGTTGCCTTTATCCTGTTCTCTGTTGTCTCATTTGCCTCCTTTCTCGTTGTGTATGGTATTGCTGCATTGATGGGTGAGTCACGTCTCTGTGACAGTAATTCGGGAGGTTGGTGAAGCTCACTGAAACATCCTTTGGATATCTATAGGTAATATTTTTGGTTTATCACTTCAACAAAATGCAATGACAATTGTTTATCTATATAGAGTTAGAACTTTGGGTATTTTCAGATTCTAGCATTTGAAGGATACAATTCATATGGATAAGTGTTTTAATTCCATGAATTATTTCTAACTGGAGTATTGGTCTTGATACAGACTACTTGCAAAGGGTTATAATTTTACAAAAAAGCAAAAATTTTTATGCAAATATAAAAATACTTCTGAGAACTATGGAGAAATTGTTACTCCTTGTCAAAGAGTAGAAGGTAGCTATTTAAAGATATTGATTAATTACTATAGAAATTGTAGAGCTTTGCATCCATTATAAATCCTGAACAGGCTTAGAAGAGATCCATTTTTAGAAACAATGGGACCAAAGTAGTAGCTGAAAGGATATATATACACTCCAGGAGCTTTATACAAAGAGAAACAGAATTGAAAGGATATAAAAATGAAGTGAAAAGTTTTTACATAGGTAAAAGAAGAGTAGCTGAGAGTCGAAGTACTGTATTAGTAAATTCCTTTGTAAGCACACTGGCTTTTGCAGAGTATGAAATTAAAGATTTCACCTAGAGTCAAAGGCTAAAGATAAACTTCTAATTTTTTTCTCCAGTTCTATTCTGGCTCACCAGAATTTAGGACAGGACAGGACAGGAAAGGACATGACCCAAACTTAAAGTTTCAAATGCTGAAGGCAGTTTATTATTATTAAAAAAAAAAAAAATCTCCTGTAGACTGGCGGTTAACTGGACTGGCAATAGGTCTTACTGACTTATTTCAATGTGCAAATGTAAGTGGGGATTTCAGTGTTTAATTTAGCTATTTTAAATCCCCAAATCCTTACCTCTATAAATAATTAGGTAAAAGTAATGGAATAATCATACTGGAATATACAGTCAGAATAATTCATGCTAGGGCACCTGGGTGGCTCAGTCGGTTGAGCATCTGACTTCGGTTCAGGTCATGATCTTGCAGATCACATCAGGCTCTGTGCTGATAGCTCAGGGCCTGGAGCCTGCTTCAGATTCTGTCTCCCTCTCTCTGCCTCTCCCCCATCACACTCTCTCTCTCAAAAATAAACAAACATTTAAAAAAAAATATTTTGGGGCGCCTGGGTGGCTTAGTCGGTTAAGCGTCAGACTTTCGCTTAGGTCATGATCTCGCAGTTGGTGGGTTCGAGCCCCGCGTCGGGCTCTGTGCTGACTGCCAGCTCAGAGCCTGGAGCCTGTTTCAGAGTCTGTATCTCCCTCTCTCTCTCTGACCCTCCCCTGCTCATGCTGTCTCTCTCTCTCCCCTAGAAATAAAAATATTAAAAAAAAAAAAAAAAGAGTATTTCATGCAAGGTCTAGCCTAAATGTACTATTTAAAAGAACTATCGTGATGCTGGGAATATTCTTTATCTATGCTAATATAGTAGCCACTAGTCACATGTGGCTAGGACAACTGATGAACAGATTTAAAACTTTTATTTAATTTTAATTAATTTAAATTTAGCCACATGTAGCTAGTAGCTACTATATTGGACAGAGCAGAAATAGAGAAAGCAGGTCTGGAGAAAAAAGTCAAATCTTCTGAAAGCATGTTTTAAAATTCTGGTTTATTGGGGCACCTGGGTGGCTCAGTCAGTTAAGCGTCTGACTTTGGCTCAGGTCATGATCTCACGATTCTTGAGTTCGAGCTCTGCATGGGGCTCTGTGCTGACAGCTCAGAGCCTGGAGTCTGCTTTGGATTCTGTGTCTCCCTCTCTCCGCCCCTCCCCCACTCACACTCTGTCTCTCTCCCTCTTTCTCTCAAAAATAAACATTTAAAAATAAATAAATAAAATTCTGGTTTATAAAAAAGCTATCAGACATTAATTTTGACATAAATATTGCCAACAGTTTACAATTAAAACTTTATTCTATTTTTAAAGTATTTATTTCTTTTGAGAGAAAGAGAGAGAAAAAGACCAAGCACACAAGTGGGGAAGGAGCACAGAGAGAGAAAGAAAGAGTCCCAAGCAGGACCTGCACTGTCAGTACAGAGCCTGATGTGGGGCTTGAACCTATGAACCATGAGATCATGACCTGAGCTGAGACCAAGAATTGGACACATAACCGACTGAGCCACCCAGGCGCCCCCAATTCAAACTTTATTAATGGAAACTATTGGCAATAACTGACTTGGGAGCTAGAAGTGCAGGTTTCTAAAACTGGATCTTAAACCTGGTATCAGCATTATTATTTAAATGTATCTTTAAAAAAATGTTGCCCAGAACAGTACTCCAATAACCTGGTATACATCCTATATGACTGATGCATTCTTTTAGAAGTCATCACAGATATAACCTGAAATTGGATTAGTAAATTTAAGTATAATCAAAAAGTCCAGCTAGTACATGGTCCACTGACTATAGATACACAAGTTACTCATAGAAATATTAGTTTAAAAAATCGTATCCTCTGGGGCGCCTGGGTGGCTTAGTCGGTTAAGCGTCTGACTTTCACTTAGGTCATGATCTCGCGGTTCGTGGGTTCGAGCCCCGCGTCGGGCTCTGTGCTGACTGTCAGCTCAGAGCCTTCAGCCTGTTTCAGTCTGTGACTCCTCTCTCTGACCCTCCCCTGCTCACGCTGTCTCTCTCTCTCCTAGAAATAAATAAAACATTTAAAAATAAAAAATAAAAAAAATAAATTGTATCCTCGGGGTGCCTGGGTGGTTTAGTTGGTTGCGTGAATGATTCTTGATTTCAGCTCAGGTCATGATCCCAGGGTTGTGAGATCAAGCCCTGCTCAGCACGGAGCCTGCTTAAGATTCTCTCTCCTTCCCTCCCTCCCTCTCTCTCTTTCTGCTGCTCTCTCCCACTCATGCGTGTGTGCTCTAATAACACTAAAAATAAAAAAAACTGTATCCTCTTACAAACAAAAAACAATTCCCATTTCAAATCCTTTCGATAGACAAGATTTTATCATATAATTCTACTATCTGTATTATTTTTCCCTATCAATAAAGAATATTAAAAATTAATCCAAAGAGTTCTGGCATATCCTATGTTAAGCATTTAATTACCTATTCAGTGTTTTATCTTCCAAACAAACTTCTAAGAAGAATTATCAGAATAATTGAATAATATATTTCATTTGATTCAGTATTTAATTTTATCTTTTACCAGAAGTCATATATTCTAACTGCATTGATTTAGAAGACATTTAAAAAACATTAATGGATCTAATCTGCCTAATTTATTCAATCCTTTCTTCTCCATTTTGTCAATTATCTCTAAATCATGCATAGTATTATTAGAAATTTTAACGTGATAGCTATCTGTTTGCCTGATTTATGGTTATAATTTAAAGAAACTAACTTAAAACTCAGCACTAAATGGTTCTTGGGAAAAAGCGTAAGAAAAAAATTTAGAATGTTTGAACAAAAATCACAGCCTTTGGAAATTATAATTTACTGAGAAGGCAGAACTATTTCCTAGTCAAAGCATGATTACCTTAAGTAAATGTTCTATTGCTCTGTAGAAACAGGAAGTTAAATGAAGTCACGTTTTTCATAGTTTAAAGCTTGAAATCCTATAACAGGACATTTCATTCCTTTAAGATCTTCTTAGTTTTGATAGTAAAGGTGTCTTATAGGTCTTACTTCAACTGTCTCGAGATCAACTATCTAAGACTGGAGTTCTATGACACCATACACCAATAAATTAGCTTGAGGAAAGTAAATCCTAATTACTAGCTCTTATAATGTGGCACTCTCTTAGGAGGCTGGTTAGCTCTGATTCAGCTCTAACACATATGAGCTCACAAGTCTGGAAAGTTCCCTATTTCAGTATACAGCTCTGATGTTCAACTGCGCTGTACTTTGGGAGGGAACCTTCATAAATTTGTGGGTATATTTTTATCTTCTGGTGTAGTTTTGCTCAAGCTATTACTATTACAATAAGTATAAACTCTTTTAGTGTAACTTACTGTCATTCTCTATATTATAGTTAGGGCATTTAATATGAGATTTTTGGAAGGTAGCTGTAGAGTTAGGTCACATTGTTTATACACTTCATTTCTGTATAAGAAAAGGGGATATTATAAAATATTCATTGCGAAAAGAGGGGCATTGTGCTGCTCGAAGAAAGAACTACTGGGTTACAGGCAGGAGAAAGCAACTGAACTTTGGATTCCTAGTCTGTAGCCTTCCTTCTCCATTTAACTCTTCCAGTTGGTTATGTCGTTCTAGAGCAGATAGAGCCCACAGACAAAATAAAAGGGATGGGAAAGAAGAGTCAATTATATTAAATTAATTCTGTATCTAGTTCATGATTCTTTAATGGCTAGACTGTGTTATTTCCTCTAACCTGGAGGCTTGGGAAACTAATCTACTTTCATATCTGTTTACGTTTGATCTCCTTCAATAAGTTAAAGAGGTAAACCATCTAACGCTGTTCTAGGTAGGCACTAACGTTCAGCAAGACTTCATAATTACATTTAAGCTAGAAGAAAACCAAGATAATCTCGTAATGGGACAAAGAAGTTAAGAATTACAAAAAAGCAGGTCAGGCTATCACATGTGTAAGAACAATCAATTAAAGATCATCACCATATGAATGATTTCTAATTTTCTCTATTTGATAGATTTGAGAGCTACTGTAATTCCACACTGTTTATATGAGCCTTCAGTCACTTCTGATCGGCACACCCATGAGTCAGGTTTTCAATTTAAAATTGAAAAAAGAAGAGAATGTCTCCTCATGACACCTACCTCACTCCACGAAAAAGCCTGATAGGAAGGGCCTCAGTCACAAACTGTGAGCAAGGGGAGGTAGGAGAAATACTCAGGCAAAGAAAGCATTCGGAAGAGCTACTTAAAGCAAGCAGTGAAAGGTTAGCCTGCTTAGATGAGTGCCGTGAATCGGGAAGCTGAGACCACACCGTTTATCTGCTTGGACTCACCGCTCAGAATCTGCTGCACGGCTTCGTTCCCCATCTGTGCTGCCGTAAAGCCTTGTAAGGAGATGATGGAGGGATCAGAGCCGTAACTCAGCAGGAGGCGGCAGGTCTGCAGGTGGCCTGCGAGGGCAGCTCTGTGCAGAGCAGTCTGACCGAGGGTGTCCAGTGCGTTCATCTGAAAGATCAATGCGTGAGCACACGGAATTGAGCAACTGACTGTTCCCTTTTACACCCTAGCAAATACATTCCTATGAGAAAAATAAATTGTCAAAGTTTTTTTGAAAAATGCCATAGACTATTCAGTATTAACTTTTTTTTTCTGCTTCTGAAACAATATCCCTTTCTTGAAAAGTTATCCTTTTCTGACAACCTTACAAATACAAATGACAACATACTCATCCTTTCCCTGAATGGACTGTCTTCTTGTCCATCTTCCACGCCTGGCCACTCCCCTCCACAACTAGGAAGTAAGATCTCTGAGAGTGGGACTCTGGCGTGCACTGCCTGTCACATCTGAGACACGCATTAAATACTTATGGATGAATGGGTTTTACCAAATTTGCTCCAGTGGTTTAAAGATGACAGGATATGTAAGCAAACAGTTACAAAAAGTAACACCCTGCCCTCCAGAAATATTTAAAGATTCACGCGTTCCGTTTTTAAAACTTTAAAGAGTTATAAACAAACAAACAAACAAACAAACTTTGAGGAGTTATAAAGGATGAATCACATAGCTAGTTTTAAGACGGTTTAAGACAACATTATGCTTTGGGATCACGTTCATAATTTGATCAAACCTGTTTTCCAGGAGGCCCCAGTAAATACACTCTATTCCACTCAGACCACCGTCCCTGTTCACTGTACATGTTGCTCCTTCCAGACAAGCCTTTCTGGATTATGAAATCCAGCGCAAGTCTCATCTCTCTTAGGAAGTGTTCTTTGATTGCTTAAAGGCTTGATGATTACTGCCTTTCCGAATACCCATGTCAAGTTAGCACTATATTATAAATTATACCACTGGGGACGTTTTTGTTCACCAAGTTAAATTTATGGCTATTGAGGATATGGATTGTATTATATAGGTTTTCTGAGTCCTCTAGAAAACTCCTTTTAAGGATGTATAGTGAATTCACAAATATATGCTAGTTGGCTATTTTAAGCATTTATGCACATTCACCAAATAAATACAAGATTAAGGAAAGAAAAGATTTAAGACAACTGATCTCCATGTCTCTAGTCTTTCTTCATTATGAGTAAGGTGGTCACACTTGTTCCAGCAAAGGTTCATCTAAATTCTTAATGGTGTTTCACAAAATTTGCCATGAAATACTGACATATTTAGTTAGATCTCATTTGCTAGTGGAAAAGCGACCTTTTATACACACAACATAAAAACACAGCCATTACCATGTATTGATGGAAAACATATGCTCCCAAACTAAAGTTCTTGACTTTTTCTATGAACATTTCTCTGTTACTTCACCACAGGAGAAAAACTTAAAATTGGGAATATTCTAGTCATTAATGTTTTCCTGGAAATTGCATAAGAAACTCACTAAATTATTTAATCAGAGTGACAGAAATCCTCAATATAGCTTGTTAAACCATGGTAACATGGTTTGAGAATTACTACTCCAAAATACTGATATTATCTAAAGTTATTTTTCATCTCAAATGGAGGGACTCTCCAGTGCCTTCAAATAACTAAATCCTTCAGCATGTCATTTAAGACCATCTGTAATTTACTTTTACACTATCTTCCTTCCTACTTTATTTTCTCACCACAATTTGATAGGTCTGCTATGCTCCAGCTTTATTAGATTACACAGGAACCCCATTTTATGAAGGTGTTCATTTCTAAAGTCATTGTAAAAGGTAATCTTTGCCTTTGGCCAATACTATCCCTGAAAATACCTCAGCAATGCAATGGCAGAGACAGACATAAGGTTTCTCAGTTTTACTTTCAACGCGTGAACAGATCAACTGAACACCAGACATAGAGTGCCTCGAAACAGTAAGAACACACTCTGTGTGAGGGGGGTTCTCCCATTGCATATGCATGGTGAAACTGAGTGCAATACAGAAAACAGCAGATTCCCTTCCCTCTCCCACTCACCCTGGAGCATGCACTCATGGAGTCAAGTTGGGGCAAAAATCATCACTGTCTAATATTATTTACATGAACTTGTTCCTCTCCCCCTCTCAGTTTTGGATGGTTGTTCTGAATGCACTAATTCTCATTTCTCTACCCAGCGATTATTCTCTCCTCATGTTCCTTACCCTCGCACATAGGTGTCAAAATTAGAACCCGGTTGTTTACCTCCAAAGAAGTCTTGCAACTAACATTTACTAGGGACTTGCTAATATCAGGCTCTGTGCTAGATGCTCTATTTAAATTGTAAGCTATTTAAAAGCACAAATTATGACTTCCATTTCAATGTCACTCTTTCCTCTACCCTCTCCATCCCAAGAAATATAAAAGGTTAGGGCATTTCATGGAGCTTCATAAATATCTTGTGAATAATCGAAAAAAAAAAAAAAAAAAACAAGAATAATGTGTTAATCATTGTCAGAGTAAATTTATAAAATGAATTTTTTTATGTTTAGCTGACAAAAACTCCAACCATTTGATGAGGACTGGTAAATGTAGAAAGTTAAAACTGTGCTCATGTTCTGTGATGTTGCTGTAATTAAGCATTTATTGTTAACTCACATTTTAATTCTACTTAAGCTGCTGAACACGGGCATGTCTCACTCTAAACTGGATTTCAAGTAACCTGAGAATTGAAGCCAGTCTCTGTCTTCCTTTAGCTAGAATGACAATTCTAGCTAAAGAATTGTCTAACTAAATGACTTTCTCCCTAATCAGGACACTCTGAAAGTGAAAGCGAAGAGTTAAAACAAAAATAACAGGCATTAATAAATCTACAAGAAAGGAGCAAAAGATAGGGATCTGAAATAGGTCTATGT
This sequence comes from Proteles cristata cristata, assembly GCA_017311185.1. Classification (NCBI taxonomy): domain Eukaryota; kingdom Metazoa; phylum Chordata; class Mammalia; order Carnivora; family Hyaenidae; genus Proteles; species Proteles cristata. The sequence continues at coordinate 133,668 of JAESUZ010004980.1, forward strand.
CCTGGTAGACAGACTATAACCTAGGGAGCAGGTGGCAGGCATATTATAACATTTATAACATTGTCTACATTTCTGTAATTGGCCTTCTAGGAGAAAGTAGTTTTCTAGGAAGTATTTACCTTCCTGAAGCAGGATTCTGTGCATGCCACCTACCTGTTCAAAACTTCCCAATGGTTCCCCCAGTATTATGAGATCAAAATAAAAACTCTCCCATTGAAACTACCAAGACCTCGCTCCAACATATATTTTCAAGATTTTCATTATTCTCCTTTTTCAGTACCTACTGGATTCCCTAATTATAACTTCTGACTAACTCCTTTGCTTTCTTGATTGAGTCGTGAGTTGAAATATTGTTTGTATTTTGCCAATTTCTATATATCTAATCCCTGGACATTTCCAGCTGAAATCTTAGTTTCTTCATGAAATGTCTCCAATCTCTCCCCCAGCCTGTTACCACCAGTGGAAGTAACTGATCTCTGAATAGCAATCTACTCATACTTCTCTTATATATATCACTTTCCAATTTGTATGATACATATTCAAGTTGACTATAGTAGATACGACTATTACTAGATTTTAAGGCCCTTAAGAGAGCCTTTTGATCAAACTGAAACTTCATATATACCCCACAGTAACAAGTGCAATGCCTGGTACAAGCTGGGGGTTCAAAAATGGCTGGTGAATAAATGGTTCACAAATCATTAAGTGTGTATACTACGTGAACATCAGACTCTTAAGATATTTTCTAACCAGAAAATATGTATTCTTCTTTCCCTAGAAATCTGAAGGGAAAAAAAATTTAAATGCCAGTGTTGACAGAATTGTATAATATTGAAAATAACTAACTTACTTTATCTGTAGTAAGAGTATAATTTAAAGTTTTTACAGATATTTACAGAGCACTGTTATCCAAGTAGGATGGACATCTTTAAAGCCTCTCCTGTGAGGAATGAAATAGACAAAAATGACCATAATTTAATTCTTAGCTCAAATTCTGATACAGTCATCAATATTTTACTTTAAAAGGTTCTTAATCCTTGAACATTTCCTAGCTGACCTCGAGTGTATTATTTGCAAACCTTCAAAATTCGTGTGGAATTTTAACAAAAGAGATATATTATAATGGTATGTATTTTCTTTGCTTTATTAAAAGGGCACTCACCTTCTCATGTGCCCTAACTGTGTGAGAGACAACCCCCTGAGCAGAGCTGATTGGATGGGTGGGAGCCAATCCAATGGCCGTGTGGAACAAACTGCACTCTCATTCAGATTCTCCCTTTCTCCTCTGAGACTCAGGAAAGACAACAGCTGCAGGTGTTAGATTTTTAAGCCAAAGACTCATAAAACAGGGGCTACCAAGCCCACTTTTAAGCCATAGAGAAGTAAAACAGGAAAAGAATGAAGCAGATGACCTAAGACCAACACAGAAAAGAAACCCAAGCGACCACAGAGAGAGAGAGAGACAGACACAAAGACAGAGAATGCAGTTGAGGTACTCAATAGTTTCCAAATTCCTTGTTCTAGTCTTTTGTAGATCTCAGCTACAATTCCTGTAGATTGTTTCTATGGGATAACAATATGGGTAATCTCAGAAACGTAATAAGCATACATTTATAGAAGTAGATTTCCATTTGTGCTTAATCTAGATTCAGTTGATCTGTTACTGGTAACTAAAATGTCTCTGAGACATTGGCCCTTTTGCTCTTTGCGTTGACATGTTCAAACTGCAGACAGCTGAACGATAAGAGATACTTTACATCTACAGCTTTGAAAGCATTTTAACATCTTTGGGCTAATAGCAACTGCTTATCAGTCCACCTCTTGAATAGCATTAATCAGATCTTTATTATGAGTTAACATATTTCCCCAAAGTGAGCAAAGACTCTTCATCGCTTTTCAATGTGAGAAATAAGCCCACTTAATGCCAATTACTATTGACACAATTTCTTCTTACATATAATATAAATAAATCTGTCCAATAAAGACAAACGAACAATTGAAAGAAATTTCTCCATGTTCCACACATTTAACAGACGCTCGAGTAATGACAAAATAGCAAGTACTTTTATATATGAAAAAAAAAAAGCACTTTTGAATAAAACCTTTCATTTTTAGGCATTAATAATACCAATATGCAATTGGGACTTAAGTTCTACTTAATAATGATAGCAGACGGAGCTGTAGGAATGGAATGTCAAGGGAGACTAACAACAATAAAGAAAAAACTGCCACATGAAGGATAAAGTCTTCATGTCTCTCCCATTTAGGCTTTATAGTAGTCTCACAAAGCTGGGGGTTGGTAGAGATAATTAATCTTTTTGAGAAATAGAAATTTATTCCACTATAAAAGCTGATTTTTCAAATGAGTTGGCTAATACCCCCATTTTCTTATAGCCCTCCTTTCTTTACAAGCCATCTGTTTCCTATCTTTTTTCTGAATACTGCCTGCTGTCTATCCAGATAACTAGCTATCCTCCACCCTGCTCGATGTCCTGGGAAATTCACTTAAAAATGTGGATCAGATCAACGAGACCTTTTGCTCTTTAAGTTTTATTATATTTGGCCAATGGGAGGGAATGGCAAGAGACTGGTGGGGAGCACGGGTGTGAGGGGGAGGAGTCCGATATACCCCCATCAAAGGCTACACGTGGTGTCAGGGGACCTTCTCCAAATAGCTACCTTCTTCTGTTTCTTTGTCCCTTCAGGCCCAGAGATGATAATGTCTTCCAACTTGCTGCTATCCCTTGCTCATATCCTTAAACCATGCTCACCTTTGTATATGATTCTTTTATTAAACTTTCCTCAAATTACCCATTTTGAGTGTGCCGCTTATTGCCAAGACCCTAACGAATACAATTCTCTACCCCCGTATCTTTGGAACACCTCCTCTGAAAGTTGTCAAAGCTTTTACATAAACATTGCCAAGTAAAACGGCGTTGCGTACCTTGATTTCACTCTGTAGCACTGATCACCTGTTCCTTCTTCATACTTCTATTGCACTCAGTAGACACTGTGACAGAACTTTCAGTTTTCTCTTCCCATTGCTGCCCTTCAAACATGGTAATCTACAAAGGTCCTTTCCTAAATTCTCAACCCATCTCTCTATATTTTTTCTACAGACCCTGTTATGCACGATCACTATGTCGATGGCTTTCCAAAAAGGTCTTTCTAACTCTAGACTGTCTTTCACACTCTAGGGCATTATTTCCAACCACTGGCTATATCTAAATGTCCCTATATCATATCAACTCTCAGTACAAAATTATCAAGGCATAGGAAACTAGTATTTCTCTCTAGCTTTCACACTTCCCTGAATTGTACCACCCTTTTCTAAATCCATTCTAATTCCTGATTCATGTCCACATATATAACTATTCCTTCATAAGTGACTTTCATCTTTCTGTTCCTTCTTCATTACTAATGCCACTAATCAGGATTAGCTTCAATTTGGTAACTGCATACATTTCAAATTGGTACTTTCTACAGTATCTAGCACACAGTCTTAATCATTTTGCATCTCAGTATTTCTTGAGTTAACAGATCAAAACAAATTATAAAGGAACTGATATATAAACCTTACATAAAAATTTACATGATTAAAGGAAATACGTAATACATGTCTGAAAAGACAAACATGGAAAAATACAGTGCTCATATTTACTTATTTTTTTTTTGGCTTATGTAAAGACTACTAAGTTGTATCTGTCAAAGTAAGACAGACTGGCTCATGGTATTAGATCTCCCTATCCAAATCTCTGCCTTTTCTGATTTATTAGCCTTAATCTGGGAACTTGACATGAGGAGGGAAGGAGGCAGGATGGTAGAAATGGTGTAAGGGGGTTGAATTCTAATCCAAGGGTGGTGTTGCTTGTTAGGAAGGTGGTTTTAGAATCAAATGGGAAGCGTAAGTTGTCTAAAAATCAAACTGAAACCATGAGTTCTCCAGAAAGAACACTGAGCAAGCAAACAATGGGGCTCAAAAGTAGCTAAATAAGTTTTTACCAACACATTAGTCACCAAATAAACCAACCCTGAGGGATAGCAGCCTGCGCTGGAACCAGTGAGTAAGTGAGTGGGGAGGATGGCCACTGCTATCTATTGGTTCAGAGCCCTGATTCAATAGGATTTATCTTCCATTTTAAAGGGCCTAATAGTAGGAGTTCTCGATTTGGATGAGCTGCAGTGGAAGGACTAAGGAGGGCCAACTAGTCTAAAAGTCATTCTATATCACCGACAGAGTATTTAAAATCGCACATACCAAACTGATGAATTGAGACGTTACTGATGAGACTATACTGTGAACATAAGGAGCAGAATAAGATTGAGAACCACAGGGCTAGAGCAAGGAAACAGTGTTATTTTTCACAGAAACGCCATGAAATAAAATGACTCATGGGAGAAAACAAATAGATATCTTTCAAAATGAAGGGCATTGTTCACGGGCTTTCAAGAATATTATAAATGCCATAAACTGTTTTTAAAAATAGGTCAATGATAAACATATAATGCTCTTAAGTGTAGCAGAGAGTCCACTTAGCTTAGTATTTTCTGCTTGACGGAGCAACAAGACATTATTTATAAAACAATGCAGTAGTCGTACCCTCAAAATAGGTAATAAATCGGGGCACCTGGGTGGCATAGTCGGTTAAGCGTCCGACTTTCGCTTAGGTCATGATCTCGTGGTTCATGCGTTCGAGCCCCGCATTGGGCTCTGTGCTGACTGCCAGCTCAGAGCCTGGAGACTGTTTCAGTCTGTGGCTCCCTCTCTCTCTGACCCTCCCCTGCTCACACTCTCTCTCTCTCTCTCCTAGAAATAAATTTAAAAAAAAATAGGTAATAAATCAGTAGAACTATGTTCCCTTTCATTCTAGGTCATCCTGACTTTTTTTAGATAAAAATACCAATTGTCCTTTTAAAGCAAGGATATCTAAATTTTTGGACTCTGAATCTTATGAATAAAAAAATGTGTTGAGAACCCTTTCAATATACACATGTGTTTATTTGTAAATTGTAAGAACCAATGCTACACTAATACACAATAGACACATATAAAACTTATACAAAAAGAAATTACAAAGGATGGGAAAGAGATGATACAATTAAAAATTAAAAAATATTTTAATTACTAATGTACAAAATATCTTCTGGCTCAGTTTAAAAAAACTTTAAAAATCTTATAAAAATTGTGATGTAGATTTGAGTGTCGGATTCTAAGTTCATTTTCAATAGCTGGTACCACTGACCATATTAGCTCAAAAGATACAAGAGAAACATGTTAGAGCCACTGGGAAAAATGCACTGTTAGCAATGCCTACTAAGTCACAATACTTATTTTTGAACAATTTTTTTTAAGTTTATTTATTTGGAAAAACAGAGAGTGAACAAGGGAGGGACAGAGAGAGAGAGAGGGTGAGAGACAATCCCAAGCAGGCCCCTCACTATAGGCACAGAGCCTGATGTGGGGCTTGAACTCACAAACTATGACATCATGACCTGAGCCCAAACCAAGAGTTGGACACTTAATGGACAGAGCCACACAGGTGCCACCACAATGCTTATTTTTAATGTAATTTACTAATTTTGTTAAGGTTTTAATTGAAACTCTGCTAGTAAAATTCCATCCTTCTTGGTGTTTTCTAATAGGCTCAAAAACCACCTAAACACAAATTAGGAAAGACTTTAAAACAGGTTGAAAAATTCTGTTTTCAAGTTTTTAAATTATATGTAGATACGACAGGTGGGTGATACATTTACATCATTTTTTTTTTGGCAACAAAATCGCAAAACAGTGGACATTTTCCAAAAATCTATTCTCAAAATGTCCCCTTTATTTTTAAAGTTTCTTTAAACATGCAGTGACTTTCCTACTTACTCTAAAATATGTAATATTTGCCTTTAAGGGTCTGATTATGTTTCTTTTTTTTTATAAAGTACCTATATGCAAGTAAAAAAGATCTACATGCAAGTAGTCATTTGTCATCATAGATGACAACAAATTTTGAACCCTCTTATTTTCATTAAACAAAAAAAAGCACAAGAACTAAGAATGCATATTCTTGAAAATACTAATTCATGAAATAGCCAGACAATCTCTTTATGCTATCAGGTTGTCATTCCCTTGAATTACGAACAATGTTATTTATGAAGGATCTACCATTTAGGATAGTACCCATAAATCTACTCATGTGGACAGGTGTAAAGTGCAATATGTCACAACATGCTGGAATTGAACAGATGAATAAGTTTGTCAGTGTCAGCCCCTCACTACTCAGACTCCCATTCTCCTCAGAGGAAACATCTTGAACTGACTCAGACAGACTGACACACAGACCTAATGAGGGAGCCAGCATCAATCTTTGTATTAAATATTAGATCTTAATTTCTTTATTCATAAATAAGGGAATTATGATTTTAAACAATTAAAATTCTATTTTTTCCTATTCTTAATGGCTCATCTTGTATATTCCATAAAGTATCTACTTTGAAGACTTCTGCTTTAAAAATATAACTACTCTTAAGGATGTAAAAATATGCACATTCAAGTCACCTCTGAAAAACAACCGGTTTGCTTCCTTCCTCCCTCAAGCAATTCATAGATAATGCCAACAAAAATGGTTACCCCCAAATTTCACATATCTTCAGTGTTGAGGTTACTGGAGAAAAGTATTATCATTACCAGTTTGAAGGAATAAAAATGTTCTTTAGAGTAAGTAGCAATATTTTGAGTATCATTTACATAAATTATTCTCTGATAAACCATCAATGATGTTGACTATCAAAATATATCAATTTCGGTATTAATGTAAAACACAAAGTTTAATGTATTTCAATTGGTAAGATCGGAGCTATGTTTTATTGCCTTACAGAAGAATAATGTTAAAGTACAGTAAGACACAGGTAATTATTTTTATTAGCAACAAGACTTAAATCAGCTCGAAAAGAGAAGAGATGACTTCAAATACACGGTAACAGTCCTTTACAAAATGAATGTCTCCAGGAAAATCAGAGAGAATAGTAACAGTATTAAAAGCAGCTAGCTACTCAATTCCAAATTTGGCATTTTATTTTTGATGCGCGTCTTACCTTTGCTCCATGCTTGTGTAGAACTTCCATGACATCATTGTGAGCTCTTTCTGCGGCAACATGCAAGGGAGTCATGAAACTACAGAGAGGAGAGAAGGAAAAGGTGATGTCCTAGCTTTTGTTGCATTTCCCCTTTAGGAACTGAACATATCCTTCTGTGACTGCACTTACTCTTTATTTTTTTCATTAACATTTGCTCCTTTTCTAAGTAATAGTTCTGTCACTTGTTTTCGTTTGGGATGCAGGGAGGCCACAGCACAGTGCTGTAAAGTAAAAAAACTAAGTTAATAAGCTTCTATGTGAAAGCAGATTTCTAAATTAAATAGCATCTGCTGACTCTTTAGAACACTGTTATGTCAAAAAATGTTTATTTATATATTTTGCATTATGGAGATGAATGAATTCTCCCTAAATACACTGGAAGTACAAGACACAGGTCTTTAAAACAAGATAAAGCATTAAGAAATAAGAAAGACTTTGTTCCTTTTCCTTTGGCCAATACATAATTATCCAGAATATACTTATTTGAAGGTAACAGAATACTGCCTCTCCAAAGGTACAAATTTCTATACCTCAGCTGGTCAATCCTTCATTGGGTTGTCAGCCACATAAATCAACAGTGCTCAAAATCTTCCCCCGAGCCACTCCTGGCTCTGTATAAGACTATATGCCCAGGGACAGGCAAGAAGGTAATAGACTTGAATTTGTTTAGTGGAAGAAGTATTCTTAGAAGTTTAATGTTTTATACTATATTTATACAGTTTTTGTATTCAACTTTGTTTTATATTAAAATGTTAAGAGTAGGGGCACCTGGGTGGCTCAGTGTGTTAGGTGTCTGACTCTTGATTTCGGCTCAGGTTCTGATCTCATGGTTTGTGAGATCAAGCCCCATGTTGGGCTCTGTGCTGGCAGTGCGGAGCCTTCTTTGGGATTCTCTCTCTTTGTCCTCAATTCACTCTCTCTCCCTCTCTCTCAAAATAAATACACATTTAAAAATATAAAATTTTAAGAGTTAAAACCTACTAACTAATGAATAAACTGAACACTCCAAAAGAGCAGGCCAGGTTTATTCTGTTGCTTTGGGTATGTCCCGGCATAATGCTGTGTAATTTCTGAACCCCAGTTAGAGAGCATGTATTTAAGTATACATACAGCTGGCCCATTTCGGTTTGATGACCCTTTTAATGTCGTTTTCAGCAGGTATTGACTACAGGTTGACTTTTTTGTGCCGGCTATATTTGGGAATTTTAACTGAAGCATATTTAGAGGTCTGTGATATAGGCATCACATATGCTTAAATTCTGACTCAGGAATAATTTTATCAGCCCTATTCCTAAAACTTAATGTGATCACTAACAAGAAAAATAAGCTAATCTTTCTGAAAGTACATTAGAAGAAAAAATATGAAGAGTTTAAAAAAACAATCTGTATAGTCTAGAACAAAAAACTCATAATCTTAATATTTTTCTATAATGAATGTAGTAATTCTTTGGAGAATTAAGACTAATTCTTTGGATAACTGCTCCAAAGATTAATGCAAGTACCTCTGAAAATACTTTAATAGTCTATAGAAGACAAATAGTCTTTACCTAGCAACGATAAGAAAAAGATTCTATAGAGAAAATCACATCTTGTATTTTATGAAAGAATTGGCCACAAAAGTAGATTTGTTTTAATACAGTTGGGTAAAGACAAAGGTAAAAATAATTTCTAAGTCAAGTGTGAGCAAATGTCTATTCTCTCATGCATGAAAGCAATCATCTCCTGAACCGAATTTAAAAATCAATGCAACCAACATTAAAATGGAAATTCCTGGCATTTCAGATACTAAGTTACTTAAGGTTTCTGAAATGAAAACCATACTTTGTGCTTCTGCTACTATTACAGACCTTAGGAATGGATTAACAATGAACTCTTACCAGGGCAGTTTCGTGAGACTGTGGTTGTTTGAAATTAATGATTTCCAAAGCAAGTGTTTTTTTAACTTTGGCTAGGTCTGCTTCTCTGGCTGCTTGTAGTAAAGAATGACCTTTAAATTCATCTGCCAATGAAATAATGGTTGACATAAAAGATTTAAAATCTGTAAAACTCAATAGCATGATTATGATTAAGTAAGAAAATTATCAATTTTACATATGACTCTATTTTATCAATAGCAGCAACATGATGGTAGGACGATAAAAGTGCAGAGGATGTACAGTTAATGAAAAATTCTGAAAAATGTATGCTCTGAAATAAAACCATTTTATAGTCTCCGAGTCCACAGAGCACAAACGAAGACACTCACTGCAGCTAAGTTTTAAAATAAGCAACAAAAATGTCTACCAAATGGAAGCCGGTTCTAAACATATACATCAAAATACTTTATAATAAACAAAAAAGATAGGTCTGCACATACCATCAAGAAAATACATATAATTACACAAAAAATCAAGTAGCAAAAGAGGAATGACAGGTTGACCCATATTTTTATACTGTTACACTACCACTGCCACCACACAACTAAATACAAGAAATGGTACAAAACAGGCACTTAGAGAAATATTCACCAAAATATTAATAGTTTTAGCACAGAGAAGGAAAGAACTGAATTATAGGGGAAGTGCCGAGAGTTTGATAATTTTTTAAAGGACAAATAATATTTTCTTTATTATCTGTATAAGCAAATAAGAGATTTTTTTCAAATGCTATTTCTTAATTAACTGCCTAAATAAAAATCCAGTATTCTAATTAAAAACTTACAGTCATATTTTCTATTTTACAATTTTGGTTTGTATTTGGATACGACAAAAAGCTGGAAATTCTTCTAAAAAGATACAAATGATACATAAGTTAATGTATTACATAGCAATCCCTGGCCGGCCCACACAGGCCTCTGCACCTGCCTACTACTAAATTCCTTTCTTTTCCTCTCTCTTCTCCTGGGTTCCCCATTTCACTCCCCTCTGTCCCTCAAAAGACAGAGAAAGACACACACAGAAACATATCTGCCTTAATAACTCCTACTACTGTGATGAATCACAAACTTCTACTAGTGAAACTAAGATTATGCTATCTGTTAACTGACTGGAATTTAAATAAAACCTTAAAAAAGAGAAAAAAAACCCTTACTACCATTGTTCAAGGTCTCAGCTTAGATACTCTGGATAGGCCTACTTGACGTTCCCCATTACTGGGCTAGGATTCCTTCTTATGAAGTGACCTGCACTTGCATTAGCCTTGTATCACAGGACAAATCACATAGCCTTATTTGCTACGGTGGTCCTATCACTTAAGCACACTGCTTGTATACAGTATATTACATATTCAATGTTGCATGAATGCTCAATATTTATAAAATAAGTCATGGCAGGTGCTAGGGAAAAACCATTTTTAGGAAAGCTCTTGTTTAGTGATACCTTATCATTGCTAAATCCCTGAAAGTATAGGATTTTGAAACTTCAGAAGGTCAAAGTTGAGGTCAAATGCAGTAAAAGTAAACCAGTATTTTCAGAAAACAAAATTAATGATGTTCACGTTAATGAAAAATTAGGGATAAATCAAGGGGAAGAATTACAAGCTGCCACAGGTCAGGAATAGGATCCCGGCGACTGCAAAGGAAGGTGATGTATTGAGAATGGATTTCAAACACAAAGTACAGTTTTGCTTTGGCCATCAATCTGAGGAAACTTAAATTGAATTTAAATCATACTGGCTGTTTTTCTAATGACAAATGTTCTATGACTATCAAAATGATACAAGCAATTCTACTTTTTCAATTACTCTGAGTTCAGAATAGGTGCCTCAGAAAAAAAATTCAGGGCAAATTTATGAAAAACATAAATAATATAACTATAAAACTAAGGAAATTAAGAAATTAGGATGCATGGAACAATGCAACTAAACAACATGATTATTTTCTCAAATAACAAGAAATAAAATCTCCCTTATCTTTGCTTTTTAGGAAAAAGTAAAGGTTTCTACCCAAATTGACTTTCAAATCTAAAATATATTGATGTATACTCAACATTAAAAAAACCCAGAAAATGGAAAATCTATCAACAATATAATGAACCCTCCAAATGTAAAGGTTACATAAAGGTGTGTTTTTAAAACCTCAAGGAAGTACTTAAGTAGCAGAAAAGAAGGCAGTAAAATTGCAAATTACTCAAACTTACCCTCAAAACTTAATACTTACAAGATGCCATAAAAGTTTTTTTTTTTTTTAAGTTTATTTGAGAGAGAGAGAGAGAGAGAGAGAGAGAGGAAGGGAGAAAGAAAGGATCCCAAGTTGGCTCAACACTGCCAGTACAGAGTCCGATGCAGGGCTTGAACTCACAAACCATGAGATCATGACCTGACCTAGAATCAAGAGTCAGACACTTAAACCAACTAAGTCACCCAGGTGCCCCAAAAGTTCCTCTTCAAGTGCATTTTGAAACAAGAATGAAAGCTACATTCAGTATTTTCACTCTAACATATGCAGAATCCAAACTGCCTTGTTCATGTGGCTTCATGGAAACAATAAAAAAAAAAAAAAGAGAGAGAGAAGAGAAGAAAAAAAATGTGTGTAATAAAAATGCTATAACCATGGGTATGATCAAGATATTGGTTGTTTCTTATATAATTTAAAAAAAATTTTTTTTAATGTTTCTTTTTGAGAGAGAGAGAGAGAGAGAGTGAGTATGGAGAAGGGGCAGAGAGGGGGACAGAGGATCCGAAGCAGGCTCTGTGCTGACAGCAGAGAGCCCCATGCAGGGTGTAAACTCAGGAACCATGAGATCAGGAACTGAGCCAAAGTCAGAAGCTGGACTGAGCCACCCAGGCACCCCCTTGTATAATTTTCTTAAGAACTCTGTAATTGTGAATGCCTAGAGTAAGGCAGTGGGTATGATGATGAAAATCACAGAGAAGTTCCAATTTTGTTAACTCCTTTTCTTCAGATAATTTCTTGGTGGAGTTATATTTAATAAAGTAAAAGAAATATTGGGAAGGTTGAAAAGTACTCTAATCAGGGAACTTCTTTTACAAAACTATATACATAATTTCCATTAAATCATAATGTGTATACTGGAATCAGATAGCCCAGTGAAATATACTATAGAAACTCATATAACAGTACTCACAATGAGCAAAATGCTTGAAAGGAAAAATAAGTCAAAGGTGACAGGGAAGATAAAGCTGAGTCCAGGGTATAAACAAAAAGAAGGAAATTAAAAAAAGATTAAAAAAAAGTTTTGAGTTAAATTCAATTCAATAAACTTGCAGTGCACAGTATGCACAATGAACTGTGCTGGGCTGAGGGTAGGCAGAGAGAGAGACCCAGACACAAATACCATCAACATCTTTTTATTAGGTAACAAGGCATTGTGTGGGTGCTAAGAAGACAACAATGAAACAAAAAGTCTTTCGAGAATTTAAATTTCACTGGGAAGACAGAACATGCACACAGAAGAATGAACTATATAATGCAAGATAACATACGGCAAGGGTCATATGAGTGGCAGAGAGAATAAAAGCGTTTCTACGAGGATTCATTGCTGAGACACCTAGCTAGTTACAATCTGGTTGGTGCTGGCCTATAAAATAGTGGATGTCATCTGTGTCAATACCAAAGTAAGTCTAAATTTCTACTTAGAGTGAAAATTGCAAGTCTTCCTGTTTTACTATAAACCAGCTTAAAATCTATTTAAATTTAAATGACATCACCATTTTACTCTGTCTTTTTCTTAAAGTATCATTTAAAGATTTTTCTCAGGCATTTAAATCCAGTTACCTGACTCTTAGAATCCTTGGAGAGAATGACAACCATGGGACCAGTTAAATATTAGGTAAGTAATGCCTTAGTTTAATTTAAATCTGTAATGCCCACATGTAGAATTAAATGTACCTCTGTATTCGAGAGGGCAACTAAATGTAATGTGCTATCCTGAATGAGATCCTGGAACAGACGCAGAACTTTAGGTCAAAACTAAGGAAATCTGAGTAAAATATGGTCATTAGTTAGTAATCTATCAATACTAGTTCATTAATTATGGCAAATGTATCATACTAATGTAAGATGTTAGTAAGAGGGTAAACTAGACATGGAGTATATGAGAACTCTCTGCACTATTTTTATAACTTTTCTGTAAATCAGAAACTATTCCAAGACAGAGGCACCTGGGTGGCTCAGTCTGTTAAGCACCTGACTCTTAATTTTGGCTCAGGTCACCATCTCCTGGTTTGTGAGAATGAGCTCCATGCTGGGCTCTGTGCTCACGGCACAGAGCCTGCTCGGGATTCTCTCTTGGTCTCTCCCCAGCTCACTCTCATACTCATGCATGCTCTCTTTCTCAAAATAAATAAACCTTAAAAAAATATACAAAATTATTCCAAGACAAAAAGCTTATCTAAAAAACATGCAAATGGGGGGGCGCCTGGGTGGCTCAGTTGGTTAAGCATCCGACTTTGGCTGAGGTCACGATCTCGTAGTTCTTGAGGTCAAGCCCCACATCAGGCTCTGTGCTGACAGCTTGGAGCCTGGAACCTTCTTTGGATTCTGTGTCTCCCTTTCTCTCTGCGCTTCCCCAACTCATGCTCTGTCTCTCTCCATCTCTCAAAAATAAATAGACATTTTTTAAAAAATTAAAAAAAAAAAAATTGGGGCAAGTGATTGTACTTGGGCTATCACCCACATAAGAAACACAAACATGATTGTGCAACCTTGCAAGGCCTGGGAAACAGTGAGCGCTCGATAGCACAAGAATTTATAAGCTCTGTGAGCTCAGAATTTTTTTTCCTGGTTTGTACACTGTTATAGTTGCAGTACCTGGCATACAGTAAGCATGCAAGATATGGTCATTGATTGACTCACCCTCATTAGCCTTAGAAGAAAAGTACAGGATCAGAAAGGAGGATTATCAACTAGGGCACGGGTAAGAACAGAAGGTTATTCAAGCTGGACAAAACACCAGTCTCTCCATAGCTAAACAAAAGTGAGATACTGCAATTTACAACAAGCGATACTGAGTTTGAGATATAAATACATACAAGTCAACCTCTCCCGCAGCTCAGGAGTCGGAGCCATATCCACAGCACTTTTGCCATGGCAATTGACCAGCGTAGGATCAGCGCCATGGCTAAGCAACAGAGAGCAGACTTCCACGCGGTTCTTGGAAGCAGCCTCATGGAGTGGAGTGAATTGCCAGAGGTCCATCGCGTTGACGCAAGCTCCGTGCTGGATGGAGAAAAACGGTTTCAGGTCAGAGACAGTTTCGCCAGATCGAGTAAAACTCAGAGGACGTTTATTTCATTGTAAGTTGCAGATGTGACTCTCTGAGATGCCAGTAATACCGTGTTTTAGTTAATTTCAGCTTTTTAAAACAATTTAAAATAAGTTGAATGTTTTGAAAACTTTAAGGCAGTAGTATTTTCAAAAAACATTTTATGTTCTTAAAACTCTTATTAGCCCCCAAAACACATGAAAACTCATGACAAGTTAGGGGGACAAAAAGCAAAGAGCATTCAATATTTTAAAATATCTTTTACCTTTAGTAGCAGTTCTGTGACTTCATAATGTCCATATGAACATGCATTATGAAGAGGCACAAGTCCACTAAATGGGAAAAAAAAAGGTAATCAAAGTACTAAAATTTCAAACAAACAACACATAGTCATTTATCTAAATGCTAAAAGACAAAAACTAATAAATCCAAATATAATTATATAAAAATATTTTATTATTTATTTATTTATTTATTTTTAAAAATTTATTTCTAGGAGAGAGAGAGAGAGAGACAGCATGAGCAGGGGAGGGTCAGAGAGAGAGGGAGTCACAGACTCTGAAACAGGCTCCAGGCTCTGAGCTGGCAGTCAGCACAGAGCCCGACGCGGGGCTCGAACCCACGAACCGCGAGATCATGACCTAAGCGAAAGTCGGACGCTTAACTGACTAACCCACCCAGGCACCCCTATATTAAAATATTTTAAAACATTTAATAAGAGGATACAAAGCATAGCTAATGTTTAGCCTTTTGTATCTATCTTGTGCTTTGTGTACATAATCCTTACATATAATGATAAAACACCAATTAGGAAAGCATCGAGGTAAAAGAGCATGAGCTAATTGACAACTGCCTGCTTTAAAGATCACATATGTATAGAAAAATGTTAATTGATAGTGAGTTGAAATATTCCTACCATTTTATTTCACTCTGAAGGTAACTGCTGGCATAAGAATGAAACATCCAAACTATTATGACTTGCATGCCCAACTCTCATTCGGCATGAGTCAGAGACACCCCGTTTTTGTGGTGTACTTCTCTTGATGACTCACCTATTGTACACCCATCTATTTTCAGAGAAGCATCAGGCATTTGTGCCCCTGTACTATGGGGACACTGTTCACATAGGGCACAACTCAGGCGAGAGAGAAACAGTACCAACAAGATGATTCGAAATGATGGATTCCCTCCCTGGTAAGTGTCTCAGGTACTGAGCTGTTTCTTCATTTCTAATGTTTCCTGACATGGCGAGGGGCAAAGTAAAAGGAAGCCTCCTCCCTACAGGGCTTCTTTGCTTTATGCTGCCAATGACAGGCGTGTAATACGGATCTACATCACCTGGGTACTAAGGTCAATTCTCTTTTAGAACTGAAGGTGGGATAATGAGAAATGTTAGCCCATCTCATAGGAGCAGACTTAATTCATGCCTCTGAAGATGAGGTAAGAAACTGGTACAAAGTAAACAATTTCACTGCTTTCTTAGCTGTCCCTCTCCCCTCCATTCCCACCTCAACCTTCGTAAATGTTCTCAGTTCGAATGTCCAAGATTTTATCAGGATAAAAGCCAAATCAGATTATTATAAACTTATGATTTTGGTTTATTAAGAAAAGATGATCCTTACACACCAGATGAACAGGACAACTACATTACTGGATTATCAGAATTTTCAATTTGTTTCATCTCCCTTTCTGAAATACAACTTGAGTTGAAAAATCAATGTAATTGAGAAAAGCAAAATTTAACTTCAAATAATAGAACTGCGATAAAACTGAACTAATTTGGAAGTTACTATGTGAAAGCATCTTCAATGAGTAGAACATGAAAATGAAGTCAAAGTGAAGTTGTAAACATTCTTAAAATGCTATACAAACTACAAAGTCATGAGATACAGGACTCTGTCCAGTGAGCAAAAGCTTTAGTGTAACAGATGCTAAAACAAAGTATAACAGGCCGTGGGTAAGACCACTAAAGGAAATAAATTGAGGGGCGCCTCGGTGGCTCAGTCAGTGAAGCGTCCAACTTCGGCTCAGGTCATGATCTCACAGCTCGTGAGTTCAATCCCTGCGTAGGGCTCTGTGCTGATGGCTCAGAGCCTGGAGCCTGCTTCAGATTCTGTGTCTCCTTCTCTCTCTGCCCCTCCCTTCCCCCACCTCCACTAGCGCACTCTCTGTCTCTCATGAATAAATAAACAGTAAGAAACAAATATTTTTAATTAAAAAAAAAAAGGAAACAGATACACTTACCCTTTGTCTTTTGCGTGAACATCAGCACCATGCTGGAGAAGAAGCTGTACTATCCTCACTCTGTTGTAGCCTGCCGCTAGATGTAGAGGTGTAGACTAGAAAAGCAAAACACATTCTCTCTTCAGGTAAATCACTCTCGCTTTGTCATTTCACCTGTGTTTATTTAGACTGAAACACAATACCTTCTAACATACACAGAAAGCACTGCGTCAAAGTGCCAGAAAGGCACATTTCATAACTGGATGAGAGACAGTTCACTCACCTCAGGGCAAACTCTAACTTCAGTGTCATTCACCCATTTCTCCTACTTGCTTTTAGGGCCTTCAGTGCCCTACCTTCTCTACTTTATTTCTTATTTCTTTCCATCAGGAACCATCCTCAGTGTTCTGAGAAGACATGTGATGACCAAAAACATTCTTCCTTAACCTACTTAAACCTACTTAAAAGCCCACTTTTCAAGTTCAACTTCAAATCCCAGTTCAACCATAAGGACTTCCCTTAAGACCTGGCTCTCAAAATTTCTCCTAAGTACAGAGGTTGAGAAGCCTCTCTAAAGAACAATTTGAAGAAACTTTAGTGGTGAACAAAAAGGACAATGGACCATATTCATTGCACATGGCTGTTAGCAATGGGTCAAAATTAATTTGCTCTTTCAGATGCAATGAAACATAACATAGCATTTAATTCTTCTATTTTATGTACTATATGCGGCATATATAAAAAATCTAGTTTCTTCTCAACTAATTTCTGCCATGTTAATTTGAACCAAGTTATTAAAAGAATCTCTGCTCATATTTAAAATGGTAATTAAAATAATCAAACTTCTTGCTTTTTTTAAAAACGAAATAACAGTAATGAAAAGGTTCTCTGCAACCACTGCAATTTTCCCACCTTTGCTCATTTACGTAAAGTTTAAATACTTTAACAGCATTTCACCCAAGGCCTAACATACACCTTCATGTACTCTCATCTCTTCCCGTCTTCTATTTGGGCCTTGGTATTTAGTAAGATTTTAAATTTCTTCTCTTCATATACTATAAATATCAAGATACAAAACAATCACTAAATACTGTACTTTCTGTTACTACTTTCACAGTGCGCTGTATATTCCAGCAGTCTTTAAGTTTAGGAAATATTTTTGAGGGAACACAGCTAATAATGAGGAGATCGAGTAGATGAGAAGAGTCTCGAAGGGGAAGTCAGGAAACCTGATTCTATTTCTGAGTCTTAGAAACTGTGAAAGCCGTATTACCTATATATCTCAGCCTCTCCATGTGTAACCCAGACAGAAAATCACCCATCCTAGCTACCTCAAAAATGTGCTGAAAGAAAGTTTTCTCCCATACATAAACACTTTTAAAATGCAAAATGCCATATCAGGATAGATGATTAAAATGTCTGCATCATCAAACCACTTGCCCATCCAAGTTTCTGCTTTCAGACACATGTCTAATGTTACTGCAAATAAAATTGCTAGGGAATATCAAGTTTTTTCAAAACTGTTTCCCCCTCTCCTTTAATATTTGAAAGATGTTGCTTCACTCTCTTCTGGCTTGCATCATTTCGGACTAGAAATTTGCCAACATGCATATGCTTATTCTTTGTATGTGCGCTTTTCCTCCAGATGCTTTGATATTTTCTCTGTATCACTGGCTCTAAGCAACCTGTGAGGTATATTGGTGTACCCTCCCCCCCTGCCCCTTCCTTCTCCTTCTTCTCCTTTTGTGACGCTTGGCACTAGCTGGGCTTTTTAGATCTGTGCTTTATAGTTTTCACCAAACTTGGAAAACGTTCAGCTATCATTTTTTCAAATACTTTTTCTGCCCTCTCTCCCAACATTCTCTCCTTCAGGGACTCCAATGATATATATTGTAGGTTGCTTTCAAAGCTCGTTTTTAAGCTTTGTTAAATAGGCTCGGAGCAGCCTTTTTAGTCGAGGACTAATTTTCCTCTTCTAGTGAGGTATTTATTACCCTTCTTAGTAGTCTGTGATATCTGATGAATTAAGAGGTTCGTCCACTCTGGCTGGTAGCAACAGACACAGTCACAGACACCATGTGACCCATCAGAGCTGTTCCCTCTAACCCTCTTTTTGGTGGTTCTTCTCTCACCTCCTGTGGCTTCCTTGTACTCACAGAACAGCAGTATGCAGCTGAGCATGGGAAGGGGCCCCTCTGCAGATCTCTGGAGCTCTCTTTGTGTAGCTCTCCTTTCGCTGGCCCCCAACCTGCTAACTCTTGCCCCAGGGTCTCCCCAAACTCTTAATTCCATCTTCTCAACTCAGGGAGACCAATTTCCGGTTTAAGGACTGGAAATGCTTTCTAGACAATAAGCTAGAGCAATCACACCACTCGGGTTATTTAACGCTTATCTCTCAGGGATCACTACATGTACTGCATGATGTCCAATATCTGCAACCATCGTTTTATAGATTTTGTTCAGGTGTGTGTATGTGTGTGTTTATTGTTTCAAGAGGGAAAGTAAAACTAGTCCCTATTACTCCACCTTGACCCACTTTCAGGACTTAATTGAACTTTTTACCGCACTTGGGAAGCTTCTTCCAGAGACAATGACTGCTCTGGATGACTGGTCAGTAAGTCAGTGAGTTCTTTTATAGGACAAAGCTGCCATTTAATATTATATGAAAAAAGTGACACCTTCATTACTAATGCACAAAAAGATTCCCCTCTTTCATACTAAGAATCTTTTACAAAATTTTATTTGTATATAGTTGATTTAATAACAGTTTTTCTGATTCCTGAAAATGAACAAAGTCCCTAAGTAGGTAAATGCATACACACACACACATCAACTGTTTATTTAGAAGAATAAATCAGAAGAAAAAAAATTTCGTTTCTGGATTTTTAACAAACAGTGAGACTAAAAATTATTTATAATGCTTTCAAAATGGTTATGTACTTAGCTTCTAAACTGTTGTCATTAGGTAAAGTAGAAGGCTCTGTATTGACAAGGTGGGAAGTGATAGGAGGCTTGAGATAAAGCAGTTGTGGGAAAAACAAGAATTGAGGAATGAGTAGTGTCAAGAACTATTAGAAAACAGAAGACACAGATCTGATAAATGACTGATGCAGGTAGTAAGGGATAGAGCAGATCTAGTTTGGAAATGTCAGTGACAGACAAAAGGAAAGAAGGCTATAAGCTAGGGTGGGGAAGGGAGGAGAGAAGAGGAAGAGGTTTGGGTTTATGAATCTGAAGTGCCTCTCTGATGCCCTACTGACTATTTTAGCACGTCCAATGCATCTTGGAGTTTGTGAAGTGACGGGTAAGCATGGTAAATAAGAAAGGCTCAATACTTGGCCTTGTTGAGTCTTCTTCCTCCAAAACATGAGTCCCTAAATGAAATACATATATACTAATTCTTCAGAAGGACAAAGATCAGGAATCAACTAGAGAAAGTAAATACTATTTTTTTTAATTGAAATTCTTGTTAGTTAACATATAGTATAGCATTAGTTTCAGGAGTAGAATTTAGTGATTCATCACTTACATAAAACACCGAGTGCTCATCAAGTGCTATTAAATATGACAAACAGCATAGTAAGGGAAGTTCGGGATGTCAAGAGAGGCTAGAGGCTGCATCCCTAAACCACTCTGGAGGCCAGCAAAGGGGCTGAGAGAAGAGTCTCTGAACTGCTGCCTGAGGGGAGACTTGAGGATAAGCAGAAATCACTGAGGTAAAAGGTTGGGGAACTTCATTCTAGGTAGTATGAAGAGCACATATTAATACCCAGTGGACACGGAGGAACTAAAAACAATTCAGTGGCTAAGTTTAGTGTGTGAGATTAGGTGAGCATCTAAGAACAACGGGAACCCCCTGAAGAATGTGAAGCAGAAAATAATGTCAGATTGCAGCTTTGGAAAGATTGCTCTAGTTATTCCATTGAAGATAAATTGGGGGTGGGGGCCAGACTAGTGGCTGAAGACCTGAATTAAAGACTGCAGGACTAATGGAGGAGAGAGATACTGACCATTGTCAGTTAGCAAAATGGAAGCTGTGCCTCAGTAAAGGTGGCTGAGCTGAGGGAGTAGATAAATTTACAGGGAGAGTAAGTACAGAATAAGCTAGAGGAGACTTTCCAAGTAGTCACTGTAATGAGGATGCTAATTATGCAAACTAAATAGTATCACTAGAAGGCACGTACAAATCTGTAAATGCATGCAATAAACTTGAAAAAATGGTAGAAAGCAAAAAGAAAAAGTACAAATTAAGAACAAAGGATGGTTTGAACAAGCTTATACTAAGAGCCCAGAGGTTTTTCTTCTAGAAGGAAGTTCAGTAAGTATACTGTTTAGCGTCTAGCGTCTAGACGCTAAACATTACATACCAAATACTATTTTTTGATGCAAAGCAATTAAAATCATGTGGCCTAAGACTAAATTTCGTGAATGGTTAACACACAGTGCCAATTTTATACTTTTACAATTGCCAAATGACCAAGTAATGATAAAAGTAATTTTCTAAATGCTAGGATAATTAACAGTGTAATTTAGGCTTTGAAAAAATAAAGAAGACCCATTTGTAAAATATTCACACATGTTCCTTGATAATTTTGTGGTGGTTGCAAACTAGTAAACCCAAGAAGCAAATACTTAAGACATCATACATAGGCTAGCAATCACACCTTAGATGCACTCTTAAAACTGATTTTTCTTGTTGGAATATTTTTAAAAGTCAAGACTGAGAAGTGATGAAGTGTGGAACAATTGCAAAAATAAAAACTTTTTTCTCTGCTGTAAGAGAACGTTATTACTGATATTTCATATTGTAAAATGTTTATAGAAAAAAGAATCTTTACTGAAAAAATCTCATAATTCAAAGTTTCTTCTTGGAATCAGGCCACAGGAAAAAAACAAACGTATATATGTACCCTTGCCTTTTATGATATAAATTTGCAGCACAGAATCAAGCGTGTAAGATAGATTTCACTTATCCTACACATACGTGCATAAAGTAATGTCAAGTGAAAACCCTGTTAAAAAACGGTGGTGGCAACCTTACTTTAAGTCCAGCAGCTCAATATAAGGAAATAAGTAAAGACTTTTAAATTTGGGGTTTGCATTCTTGCTTTGCAACTTTGCAAGGTATACCGTTTTGTACTAATTTCTTAGCGTCTTGGAGCCTTGGCTTCTAATATCTATAAAATGAGATTTGTAATTCTTACCATATAAGGCTATTTTCTGGATTACAGAAAACTGTATACAGCACCTAATCCAGGATCCCACAGAAAAAGCCCAGTGAATAGTAGTTATAACTTATTATCACCTTACTAAGTATCTTAAACACTTAGCAGTTATCTCTTAGTGGTCATTTGTTAGTCCTCATCTTATTTTATCTATCAGACCTATTTGATATTGCTGATCACTTCTTCCTTCTTGAAATATTTTTCCCCTTGGTTTCTAGGACACCTAGATACCTTCCTCACTGGTTACTCCTTAGTCTTTTTTTCTGGTTGCTCTTCATTTTCTTGACATTGGAGCACTCCAGGCCTATGTCCTTAGATCTCTTTTCTTCATTATCTATACTCTTCCTTGTGGCTTCAAATGACATTCATACACTGACAACTCCTCATTCGTATCTTCAGCTCAGTCCTCTTTGCTGGACTCCTGACTCTTATAATCTAATTTCCTACTGGACATCATCACAAGGACACACAGGGGACCTCTCATGCTGGTCATGTCCACAACTGAGCTCCTAGCATTCCCTCCAAAACCTACTCTGAAGAATTTCCTATTGTTGTAACAGCAACTCTACCCTCTTAGTCACCCAGGTCAAAAACTTTGAGTTCTTCCTGATTACCATGTTTCTCTCACACACAATGCTCACTGCGTCAGGGTATTTCTGTTGGCCCTAGCTCCAAAACATCTTCAGGATCCAGTCCCTGCTCGGTCACTGGACTGGTCTACGTCACTCTCCTCTGTAGCTGACCGAGTGGCAAGAGCCTTCTATTTGGCATTCTTAACTTCCAGAGGAATCCCCTCAGAGTTCATGCAACAGAGTAGCAGAGTGATCCTGTTACAATATACAGGTTAGACACACTGTCCCCTGTTCAGAATATTCCAGTGGTTCTTCATCTCACTATAAGTAAAAGCCGAGTCTATATAATGATCTAGAAGGCCATAGGAAATCTCTCCCCTACTACTCTCCAACTTTCCAACATCATCTTTTACTATGCTCCCCGTGGCTCACTCCACATGGCTCAAATGCCCTAATTACTAATTAGTTGGAATGAATGGGAATTAGATAATACTAATAAGTGAAATACCTTCTGAAGAAATTAACTAGTAACAAAACATTCCCCCATTTAAATTGAATTTCACCCGACTTCTTAACAAATCCAAACAACAATGAAAAGACAAAATATTCTTGAGGGTTAAATGTCAAAATAAAAGAATCTTAGGGATCCGTAAGACAGCTATGAGCTTTCGGTGACCTATATATTATTATGTGCCTAAAATATAAAAATTTAATTTCTAAATCTTTTTTTTCCATTGAGCAAAGAAATCATGATAACCATATCTCAAGATTTAAATGCATTATTATACAGTCAATGCCAAAGGTATTTTAGCATTTATACTTTATTAATTTTTTATTAATGTTTATTTATTTTTGAGAGGGAGGGAAGGGCAGAGAAAGAGGGAGACACAGACTCTGAAGCAGGCTCCAGGCTCTGAGCTATCAGCACAGAACCCAACGCCAGGCTCGAACTCACGAACCCCGAGATCATGACCTGAGCTGATGCTTAATTGACTGAGCCACCCAGGCACCCCTTAGCATTTATATTTTAACACAAAACACACATTGCTCTCTCACAAATGACTGCTGGGTACAGGAGAAAGTGTTCCTTGATCTGACAGTGCTGAGAAAGCTTTTGAAGTAAACCATTATCACACAGAATATCAACTTTGTAACACTGTTCATCTAAAATGCATAAAATATAAACACTAATTCTTAATTTCTTAAGACTGTTATTATTCTATTTTTATAAAGCACAAAGTTTGGGACATGCCTTAAACAAGATTTTAAAATGAGCTTCCAAAATCCCAATACTCCAAATAATTCTCTTTTCCTCTTCGGTCTTTGTATAATACTTTTGCAAATAAAATACAAAAAGGACTGCCAAAGACTGGTCCTAAAACCATTTGCCACAATCTTTTACTGTAACACTCATCACAAAATAACATACAGTCATTATTTATTTGTCTCCTCTAATCCACCATGAGCTCCTAAGAACAGAGAATATATCTTAATTTCATGTTGGAAGGCTTAACATAGTCCCTTATATTTAGTAGGGTGTTAAAAAAACCAAAGTTATTGTCAGCTTTTGATTTACATTACTAACAGGGAATGGACGACATGAATAATCCAGCTCAGCGAATTAGGCTTTAAGTTTTCGTGAAAGATTTACACCTACATTTCAACGCAGGCCTAGGTGATGTTTGATGCATTCCCTAGGAAAGAACAAACCCACAACTGTGAAGCCATGGGGTAAGTCATCAGAAAGCTGTCTAACCTCATGATATATCACGTATTTGGGTTTTCATTAAGATGAAGGCCCAGTGTGACCTCTAGCAAATCCTCTAGAACTTCCTAGACGAGAGTGACTAGCTCATCCTGCCCAAGAATTTTTTGGTCCCAGGAAGCCCAGTCCTCCGAGACAAACTGCGATGCTTGGTCACCCTACTCCAGCGTAATGCTGAGCTTCTAGGTTCCCAGAGCTGTCCCAAGGCAGAGAACTGTGCGTGTGTCTGTATGTGCGGCCTACTTGCAAGGGGACACAGGCGTTCCGAATTAAGCAAGACTTATTCCTCTGGCCAAACTAGGAAATGAATCCTATTAAAAGTTGGCTCAAGAGATAACAAAGAATACTTCTCTTTCCACTTAACACTTTCTTCAGAAGACTCAAGCTTAGTCATTTCTCAGTCCAACAAGCTCCACATACTATTCAAGTTCTTCCTCCAGCCTCTTGCTCTAGTTATGTTACAAAAATGGCTTCAGAGGATAAAATGTTACGATCTTTTCAGCACTTGAACACTCATGTAAGCATCACCCAGATTCAAGGATCATTAATTATTAAGACTTTGTTACATTGGGCTCTGCTATCTCTTTATTATCTTTTATTTTTCCCACCAAAGTCTTCTGCCACAAATTCAAGACACTGTAACATTTCTCCCCTACACACTTCCACAGGTGTCTCTAAAAATGATGGGCATTTTCTTTCAAAACCCCAAACTTATTACATCTAACAATAGGGATAAATCCATCTATCACCCATGCCAATATTCACATTTCCTAATGGGCTGAAAAACTTTCTAACTTTGTTTCACTGGATGTCAGGATCAGTACTTTTGTTCTTATGTCAGTACGTCTCCCTGCATGTATGACGGTCTTCATCTCTCCTTTTGTCTTGTTTTACCTTATGGACTTGTTGAAGAGACCTTGTTAGTCACTGTCTTTCCTGTTTGATTATTTAACTTATGCCTATCTAGATTTTCAGTATTTCATGTAAATTAGAAGTTAACTTCCTCTTTCATGTGAAACCTCTTTAGCAAGAATATTTCATAGACTATACTTCATATGGAATCATAGCAGGGAACATTTCATGTCTGGATATTCTACTTTTTGTGGTTAGACTGCTCTGTGTACCATCCGTTTTACAATTACTACCTCTCTGAATCTGTGAATTAGAGATATCATGTGTTTTTGTTTGTTTGTTTGTCTGGGGGGGGGAGTGGCAGAGAAAGAGAATCTTAAGCAGGCTCCATGCTCGTCATGGAGCCTGATGTAGAGCTTGATCCAAAGACCCTGGGATCATGACCTGAGCCAAAATCGAGAGTCAGAGGCTTAATCAAATGAGCCATCCAGGTGCCCCCTGCCATCTTTTATAAAGTATATATAAACAAACAGAAAATCATTCCACTTAAATTCCAATACTTGGGGTGCCTGGGTGGCTCAGTCAGTTTAGGTCGTGGTCTCATGGTCTGTGAGTTCAAGCTCCACATCAAGCTCTGTGCTGACAGCTCAGAGCCTGGAGCCTGCTTTGGATTCGGTGTCTCCCTCATTCTCTGTTCCTCTCCCACTTGTACTGTCTCTGTCCCTCAAAAAAAAATTCCAATATTTATTTCCACTTTTTTATAAAAACATACTTTTAGATGTGGTTTTAAAAATGAGGTAATACAGGGACGCCTGGGTGGCTCAGTTGGTTAAGGACCTGACACTTGATTTTGGCTCAGGTCACACCCAAACAGTTGTTAAGACAGAGCACCACAGCCCCTACCCCGCATTGGCTCTGTGGTGGGCATGGAACCTCCTTAAGATTCTCTCTCCCCGCTCTCCCTTTGCCTCTCCCCCACTCATGCTTGAGCTCAGAGAGCATTCTCTCTCAAAACAAAATGAGGTATTTCATATGTATTTTCTCAGTTTTAACTGGTCTTATTTATCATTTACCTTTACTCACTATTCTCTCCCCAACAGAATTCTTTTCAATGATAAAATGATTCCCTCTAAAATAACATAAAGTAAAATGTCCTCTCTATTTCTTCCTCTAGCTCAACAAATCCCTTTCCTGAAAGTAACCACTGCTTATAGATGCACAAGTAGCATTTCAGATTTTTTTCTACATACATGGACATGTGTGTTCCTCTGAGTTCTTTTTGCTGTTGTTTGGGTCACACAAATGGATATTATATTTTTCTGCAATTTGCTTTTTTTCTCTTAAAATATTAGTACATATAAGTTTATCTTACTCTTTGCATAGTATTTGCATTGTGTAGTTGTATCATAATTATTTGCCCATTGTCTGTAGATAGACAGCTCTGGTTATCTTAACAAAAAACATCTCATTCAGACTTATCATTTGGTTAAGATATATCAGTATTTCCACTTCTACAAAGAAAATATTGTTAGCAGCCATTAATATAAATTCCCAGTAAAGTATAATAACCTCATAATCAGAGCTTATTAAATTTCTTTCAGGCAGAGAGACACGATTCATCTGCTTGCTAGGGGATACCTAAGAAGTTCTTTGAGACAGACACTTAAATCAAAATCAAAACAAACTATAAGCCAGAGAATCCATATGGGCATGCATCCATGGAAATACATATCACCGATGCCTGTCTTTGAAAGGGAGATTTAAACTAGTACCATAATGAATATTAGATAATCTCCTTGAAGTTTCTCAATTCTTGGGCTATTATAAAGAGAATTTGAAAGAGAAACTATCTGTGAAATAAAACTGATGTGCCAAAGTAGAAATAAAACTTTTAAAAAAGATATTGTATTCATATCTTTTTCAAAAACTATGTCTCCCTTAACTTGTCTCTTCTACAGATTATACATTACTAGATCCTTCTATAGTAATATTTTCTTTCCAGTCTTTTCTTCTGGTCCTGGGCTGCTGGTCAATGGTCCTCTGAAGCACAGTACTTCGAGCTAAACACAGCTAATCACATATATGGTCTTATCAGAGTGGACTATGTCAGGACTATACTTTTCTTTTCTTTTTAGGTTTATTTCTTTGTGAGGGAGAAGAGAGAGAGAATCCAAGGCAGGCTATGTGCTATCAGCACAGAGCCTGATGTGGGGCTCCAACTCATGAACCATGAGAACATGACCTGGGCCAAAATCAAGAGTTGGACACCTAACTGACTGAGCCACCCTGGAGTTCCATGACTATGACTTCTCAATAATAGACATGACACCACTCCTACAACCAAAGAGGGCTTAACATATTAATGTTTTTAAGTCACAGTCTCTGTAAAGGTGGAGTTGGGCGACAACAGTACTGGTTTCCTCACCGAGTGATTTTCAGGCTAAAATCAAACAGAAGACATGAAAATATTTTGAAAATACAAAGTAGTTTATTGAAAATGACAGCTCAAATCTACTGGGTACTTTCTATGTACCAAGCACTCTTCAAAACGTATTATATTTATTAAGTTGTATTTACTTGCACTGACTTTACACAACAATGATCAGAGCTAGAAACTATTCTTATCTCCATACAACAAAAGGGTAAACTGAGGAAGAGGAGGATTAATACAGCAAGTTAATAGCAGAGTTGGAGATCAAAATAGTTGGAGTCTGACTTCAGAACTCTCATTCTGCTTTCCTTCTTTTCCTCTGCCTGGGTGCTCAGGTTCTGGACAGCATGTCCAGAAATGGACCAGTATGGCTAAGTGTGGAAGGGTAACTTGGTAGGCTGGGATCACTTTGGTCGTTCTGGCTATTTCAGCTGTGATCCAAAGGATACTGTATGTGAAACCTTACCAATAATGACAGTGTGACCATACCACTGGACAAGCACCCCAGAAACGTAGGACTTCTTAACAACAGAAGTTATCTGAAACAGTAAGTATTAGGGGACAAGAAAGAGTAACAGAAAATTGAAATTGGAGAAGGCAATTTACCTGTCTCTTTCCTAGTGCAGGATTCTTCCACAGACCCTAACAGATAGTCATCTGGTCTCTTGAACTAAACCCCTGCAGTTGCCTCAACTGATTAATCCAGAATAATATCCTGACTACCCCCCTAGTCACCCTCGGGCTGGTCAATGTACCTCCCTAATGTGTGGAACTAGAAATTCAGCATGAAATCAGATGTGGGCTGATCCAAACCAGTGAGAGTGAGCTCTCTCTTTTTTAGGAATGTATTCAAGTGGAGCCAGATGACAATCTGTCAGAGTTCCTATAGCAAAGACGAGAGCTGTACTGGGAAGCTGGACTAGTTGTTATTTAAGTTCTCCTCCAAGTAAGATTCCATGAATTCTAGATAAGCTACATGAACAGAGGTAAAATATGATTGATATTCTCCAGGATCAGAGAGGATATTCTACCAAAGCATATGTAGGCATCTTTAGGAAGGAATCTAAGGCATTTGAAAATTTGTAGAATTTCTGAAATATATTCTAAAGCAAAGTTTCTGTACTTCAGCTGCTTTTTACAATATAAATTTATTTTTATATTGAGAATATAAAGGACTATCTTTAGTGCACGCATTGGGAAGAGAAGGAGAGGGGAAAGGAAATGAGCATACAAGAAAGAACAGGAAATCCACAGAGGAATCTTTGTGAGAATAAAGCTCTGAATGCCAACTTAATTCAATTTTAACTTAACGTTCTCATCATGGAAACTCCAAGGGGATTCTTCAACAGCCAGAAATTTGTTTTTCTCTTTACCAGCCTCAGATTCAGCAGAATTGAAATGTATGCGTGAAAATGAGTTTCTAGCTTCCTCTCATAGGGTTTGTATGGGAGGAAGGAAAAAACAGAATGCTTAGCACTCTCAGAAGGTGCAACATTAATTTTGCATTGTTTAATAAGAAACAGCTGGCAGACTTTATGGAAAGCAGGTTTCATGTCTGATACTAACCTGATGTTTTATACCTTAAACAGGAAAGTTTTCACACAATCCAAACCTCGCATGAATTCCTTTTTACAATTAATATTTACAATCTTGGGTTTTTAAATCTAAACATCAAAGATTCTAACTAATGTTCAATAGAAAGTTGGCTTATTCTTCAAACAGGACACAAGTTACACTGACTGGCATCTAAAGGTTATGTATGAGGGTATCGTTCCACATTAGATCATTCAACGGTCATTTTAACTGTGTAAACTGGGAGGAATTCCTCACAGTTCCTTCAGCGATAAAGTCCTTGTTGTTTCTGGGTTTGCGTTTGTGAATATGGCAGCCAAAAGGAGCCAGGAGCAGAGAGCTGTAGTTCTGTTCCCTGCCTGCAGCCCCTTCCCCAATTCTAAGAGGTACTGAAACCCTCTCTGAAACTGGGAGATGACTTTAATGGGTGTTTTTTTATGGTATTCAGAGTAGGGTTTTATCATGTTACTATCTTCAGAAAAGGAAAATCAATATATGAAACATTTTATATTTAGAGTTTGTCTATTTTCAAATTTGCTAATTTGGCTACCCAAATACGCATTTCAAACAATTATGCATGGTATTCATAGTGTTTTTCAAGTTTTACTACTGATGCTATTCTTAGTAGAGAAAGATGTTTTCTTATTAGTCACTGAAAACAGTCTTTTGAAAAAAAGAATACTATGAGGATTCTTGATATGTCAAGAAATTTTCTTTTATAATTCTAATTTAATTGAGCAAGTAAATAAATGGATGAATATGCATTGGGGGGAGGGAAGTAGGATTCCTGAGCGTTATTGTATTTCATTTCTTTTTTTTTCTTTTTTAAAGGTAGTGACACAAAAGTAACCAAGTGTTACAGACTGAGTGTTTTGGGTCCACACCCACCCTGGCAAATTCATATGCTGAAGTCCTAACCCTAATGTGGTGGCATTTGAAGACAGGACCTTTAGGAGTAGTTAGGGTTGGATAAGGTAATGAAGTGGGGTCCTCACGATGGGGTTAGTGCCCAAGGAGCTCAATTTCTCCTTCAGCAAGAAGGCTGCCCTCCCCAAGCCAAGAGGAGAGCCCCACATGAGAACCTGACCATGTTGGCACCTTGATCTTGGACTTCCCAGCCTCCAGAACTATGAGAAAAAAATTTTTGTTATTTAAATCACCCAGCCTATGGTATGGCAACCTGAGCTAAGATTTCAGGTAACTGGTACAAAATGAATTAGAACAAGTAACAGTTTATATTGATTTTGTCTGATGGCCAGACCACAGTTCCTAATAATGCTAATTCAAAGCTACATACAGCCTCGAAGTTCTTAAGCCCATAATTAACTCTTCAGTTTTGGCTGCTTCTCATCAAGCCCGAACTTTCTGAAATCACACTTCTCTCTGTCCCTAAGCAAGCCTTTTCACCCACTAAGGTCCACCCTCTACCAAAAGGATTTAAGAACTTTTTCTGAATACTCTGTTAACCGATGTTAACCGAATACTTTAAGCCAAAGAGATGATATCAAATCATAATCATTATAGGGCTATTTTTAAATGTCTTCCGTGTGTATTAATGGATACAGAAAGGTATGTTAATAACACCATCCACCATCCCACTCAAGTGCAGAACGAGGGCATCAGTGATACCACTGAAGCTACTTTGTGTGTTTTTTCCAGAACCTATTCCCTTGCCACTCTGCCAGATGGAGGTTTCCCAGGTGAACGCTGTAGCCGTAATCCACTGTACTCTATAAGGTTTGGTTTACTTGTAGAGGCAAAAAGAGCACTTTCAACTTAGACTCTTGCCATTTGAAAGAAATGACACTTAAGTGTCACTTCTGTAAAGTGGCTCCTATAATTCAAATTGTAGTAATGAATCATACTCACAGCAAAACGATTTAATACTCACTCTTTTTCTATCCCTTGGCCAGTAACCAGTCTAATGTTGAAAACTGCAGCAAACGTGCTTTTGGAAACAAGTGTAGGAGAAACCAAAGTGAGAAGAGTGCCTAAGCAGAGCTTAAATGAACTCCTATATTAGCACCTGCTTTAAAAAAATTTTTTTTTAATGTTTTATTTATTTCTGAGAGAGAGAGACAGCGTGAGCAGGGGAGGGTCAGAGAGAGAGGGGAACACAGAATCTGAGGCAGGCTCCAGGCTCTGAGCTAGCTGTCAGCACAGAGCCTGACGCGGGGCTCGAACCCACGAACTGTGAGATCATGACCTGAGCCGAAGTCGGACGCTTAACCGACTGAGCCACCCAGGCGCCCCAGCACCTGTTTTTTAACAAAGGTCTCTTTCTACTAAAAATTCTCTCCTCACAGAGAGAAACAGAGCACAGTTGGCATGGGTACTAATTACCCTCACCAGTAGAAATGTCATGCTTGACAAAATAGAGACTGTTTTAGTAGAAGCGATTCCCCAATGAAAAATAAAAAAGACATTTTCAAGCCCTTATTGTTACAAAATGAATATACACAGGCATAAAGATTTTATACAATATATTCCATCATAAGTAGGCAAGAAAACTTGCTCTCAGGGATTTCTGCATTACAGCAAGACATGCATTGCTCAGCAAGATATACTTTAAAGAACTGATTAGATTAGATATATAATTAAACGTAAAGTACTTGAAGAGTTCCCTAATGCATTTTGACCTTCCTGTAATCCCACGTAACATCTGAATTACGGTCCATAAAAGCTGGATATTAAAAAGTGATATGACCTTTCGTCTGCCAAGATTTGCCAAGAACAGAGGAGGATGATAAAGGCCACTGAAGGCCACTGAAGACCACCAAGAGCCAGGCCCGGGCCCCAGGCAATGCTAACACTTTCTTAAAGGGGAAAAAGGCTCTATATAGACTTTATTCCAGATTCCAGGAGTATCTTATCTAATGTGACTCCATACACCTTTACATAATCCAATTCTGTATTGCTGGTAATTACTGCTCTAATGAAATAAATAACAAAATACATTACAATCTTAAAATGTTAGAGGTGAAAGGTATTTTTTTTTTTTTTTTTTTTTTTTTGAGAGAGAGAGACAGAGCACAAATAGGAGAGGGGCAGAGAGAGAGGGAGACACAGAATCCGAAGCAGGCTCCAGGCTCTGAGCCGTCAGCACAGAGCCCAACACGGAGCTTGAACCCACGAATTACAAGACCATGAGATGCTTAACTGACTGAGCCACCCAGCTGCCCCTAGAGTTGAAAGGTATTTAAGAACTCATGTGGCCCAAATCCTTCATTTTACAGGCTAAAAAATGGAGAAGTCAGAGGCATGACAAAACTTGCCTCATGGTAATTTTAACTTAAAAGCTATGAATAATTTTAACTTAAAACTTGGTCATCTAGCTTCAAATTCCTGTTTTTTCCCCCATACTGTGACCACCTAAGATGTACATGAAATTACTTTTTTTGCATTCTGAGGGGGAAAATAATCTTATAAGATATAAATTCAAAATCATCTTTAAATCTAAAGAAATCAATATATTTGGAGATTTATCTTTAAATCTTCACTTACTTTTCCACACAGCTATGAAACAGCAATTTTCAGTAATCCACCTGAGAAAAGATGCAATCTTCTTGCCCAGTAGATAACAAGCACTGCGTTAGATTTTCTTATGGTAGGGGTATTTCAGTTTTCTTTTACTAGGTAACCCTCCCCCCCCCCCCTTCCCGCCCCAACTGCTGGTGGCTTATGTGGGTGGTCCTTCTACTCTGTGTGGTATGGGCTGGGGTGCTGGGGATGGCCAATGTCACCTGGAGGCTAAACTGGGAGCTCAGCTGAGGCTATGATGCCTGCACAATGAGCTGTTTAGAGGCTTCCCTGAGCTCAAGTGGGTCTCTAGCTAGAGGCCTGGCACGGCTGCCTGGGCTGCTTCATGGCATGGCAGCCGGGTTCAAAGAGGGAGCATTCCAGAAGCAGAGAACTAGCGAGCGTGGGGCCACCTTGGAGGCTAGTCCTGGAAGTGGCAGAGCGCACTTCTGCTCCATTTCACGCATCAAAGCTGTCCTGGGCTTAGCTCAAGTCCGTGTAAGAGGGAACTGCACCAAAGCATGAATAAAGAGAGGCATGGTTTCATTGAGGGGTCATCAAAGCAATAATCTAACATAAATGGCTGTTTAAATCCTGGTCAAACATGATACGTGGTGGAGACTTAACAGTGAGGGAGGGAGCTGTTAACCAAGAATATGGAGAAATTCTATACTACAGTATGACAAAGGTACATACCGTGAGCATTCCAATATAAGTACAAAGAAAGTTCACGAACCTTCCATATTCTCTGTGCTACACTGGATGTGCTCTATGCAATTCAAATGAATACTGTTATTCATTTGAATATTTTCAGCCAGATATTAATTTTTCATAAATATAGTCTTAAAGATGGTTATATAGATCTCGAAAACACATTTCTGAATTTATATACTGTTAATATAAACAAACTTATGTATTAAATGTGATGTTTTCGGAGGGTGGTGAAGACTGAAATCCTAAAGAATGATTTCAATCGTATGCTTTATAGACTAACTGGTAACATCAATATTCACATGACATTTGTGACGGAGCTTGGATAATAAAGACAATATCCGTGGTGGAGTGGGGAATGTTGGAATACTCAAAACTATATACATGTCCATTCTAAGTATGTCTAAAAGCCTAAAAAAATGTTTCAAAGGAGTAGGGAATCTAATTTACTGAGGTTCTACTAAGTACTACGACGGCATAAAGTCATCACATTATTTCACTTCATCCTCTCGACTACCTTGTGGAATGAGTCTGATTATCTCCACTTACAAATGAATGCATTGAAAACTACAGAGCCATACTTCCACACTTAGAAAGTGGAACAACAGAGAAGAGAACCCAATCTGTCTGACCTTAAAGCCTATTTGCTCTTTCAACTAAATAATTCTTTATGGTATCTTCAAGGGATGGCATTAAATTCTACTTTATTTCTGATTGATCTCTATTAAAAAATAGTTTTTAAACACTTCTCTCTGTTTCCAGAATTTTACTCCTTATTAACTGTTTTATGGAAGCAAATATTTACACAGTAGAAATGTGACATTTAAAGATACCCTTCAGTTAATCTTTCTGAGTTTAAATCATGCTCTCCAACTGTCTGTTCATCTAAATCTGTGGTTTCTTAGAGAAGAGGATCCATATCTAAAAACCAATGCTTTAAAATATCCCCCCCACCCCCGCCAAACACCCACCTTAAATCTACACTTTATAACTGTATCACAGCATATCAACTGGTAGCTCAGTCGGTTAAGCATCAGACTTCAGCTCAGGTCATGATCTTACGGTTCATGGGTTCCAGCCCCATGTCGGGCTCTGTGCTGACAGCTCAGAGCCTGGAGCCTGCTTCGGATTCTGTGTCTCCCTCTCTCTCTGTCCCTCCCCTGCCTGCACTCTGTCTCTCAAAAATAGATAAATGTTTTAATTGTATCACCGCAAAAGGAATCATATATATATATTTTTTAGAGAATTAGCTTCAACATACTGGACAATGTCTTTTTTTTTGTTGTTTATTTATCTTGAGAGAGACAGAGAAAAGGAATGAGCAGGGGAGAGGCAGAGAGAGAGGAGAGAAGGAGAATCCAAAGCGGACTCCACACTGCCAGTGCAGTCTGATGCGGAGCTTGAACTTACAAACCGTGAGATCATGACCTGAGATGAAGTCAGATTCGTAAGTGAGTGAGCCACCCAGGTGCCCCACAAAGGAAGCCACAGGGAAGCCACAGCCACCGTGGCAGGTTTTTTTTTTAATGTTTCATACTGGATGATGTCTTAATCATTCTATCCATGGCAACCACTACCAGTAAACACGTATGTATCTCCCAGGACTCTTAGCACAGTGACCTATACACTGTAAGTACTGGGTGCTGGTTGAATGGGTGAAAGGAACACAAAGAAACCTGAAATACCGGAAATTACCAGCCAAATATTAGTTACTTTCATTATTTGGTGATATACAATCATATCAACAGTAGGCACCATACATGCATGCAAAGGTATATACTCCTGTTTAGGAATGAGCACAGTAACGCTCAACTCTATGGCCTTATTACAAGGAGGAGATGACCGCACACCATTTATTTTGGAAGGGGATAAGGCAGACAAGAAAGGGGAATGGCACAAAGGGGACCAAAAAGAACTCTGAAGAGGGTTGAGTACTGGAATATTCTGAGATGTATTCAATTATTTTTTATTCACTGTATAAAGGCATCCTTATGAAAATCAATATGGAAAGACAAGAGACCACGACCACTTGTAAACTTAAAAGTTACAGGTAAACAATTATTTGGTTAATTGCTAATAAAACATAAACAGAAAATACTGTAAAGGGAGATTAAAGAACTACAAATCTAAGCTTGTAAACATAGGAAAAAAGAATTCTAGAAAGGGAATAATCTGAAAAATTTAGTTGCATTTCTCTGCAGTTCAAAATAAGGAACCGTAGAATGTTCTGTCTAGTCATAATGGGTAGAAGATTGAAGAATAACTTCTATCTATGTCCCTATGTTTCTAAAGTGGTCATCATTTGAATGTGTATGTAAGTATATAAAAGTGGAATTTTAGAACAAAACATTACAAAAAAATATTGTCTTTGGTTTTTTTTGGGGAAAAAACAACTGGAAATTTCTAGAGTAGCCAAGCTCCGCTTTGATTTACATGCAAAATAACAACATAAATTACTTAAAACCTTATTGGCACTTCACTATTTTCAGAATTCTACAGGTTAGAAAAACAAATGTCTGTGGGAAATAAAAACATTAACCACTTATTTATTACCTAATTAGATAATCACCAAGTGACAGTATTAGAATTAAAGGCTATTGAAAAGTTACACTGTCATTGTATAACCCCACGTATTGCATTAAAGAGGAACGCTGTAGTTTAAAACCCCCGCATATATCCAAGGCAAATTCTACACCTACCAGTTAATGTATAAAGAACATTTCTTTTCTAAATCATTATGGAATTGACATTTCCATGTCAAGTTTTAAATGGACAAATCAG
Organism: Proteles cristata cristata; assembly: GCA_017311185.1. Classification (NCBI taxonomy): domain Eukaryota; kingdom Metazoa; phylum Chordata; class Mammalia; order Carnivora; family Hyaenidae; genus Proteles; species Proteles cristata. Next base: position 169,646 of record JAESUZ010004980.1, read on the forward strand.
AGCTTTTTAAATTTACAAACCAGGAATCATAGTAAAAACAGAGACCAGCACGGATTCAGTGAAGCATTAATACAGTCATTTAGAAACCCGTTAAAAATAAGTTTGATTCAGTATTGTGCTCTAAAATGCAAATTTAAGAAATAAAACTTTATATACCTAACTTACTATATATGTAAAGTTCCTTTACCCTTTTGTTAATATGCAATCTGATTTCCTAATTGTAGATAAACACAGGACAATGGCCTGAAAAAATATGAAATACATAAGACAGACTTGTAATTTCACAGCTAGATTTCCTTACACATTTTCTTGACACCAACTAAAGGATCTTACCCCAATCTCCATTAGCCAGAATATTTGCCACTTTGTGTGCCATTGTGCCATTGTAGCTGGCACATTTAATAAGGACTACTCTGTGCTATAAATAAGGGTAATACATAAATATGAACATAATTCAATTTTAATTATGAAAATGTATTTGAATTTTGCATACTAATGCACAACTGTGACTTATTTTTTTATGTTATATGCATAGCACCAAAACCTAATAAATGTTTACATCTAATTTTATTTTTCTATCTAATTGGAGCAAATTAATAATCTAAAAAAGTATAGGAGCCCATTCTGGAGAATTACTGCATTACTTATATGGTATGAATCCTACAGCAAAATAATAATATGTGAAACATGTTTTTAAAATGTAGTTTTCCTTCAGGATATAATAAACAAAAATAAATTAGTAAAATAATACTAGTAGTAACATATAATAATAGAAAATATAAAACCCCCTATTTACACACTTGTGAATTCATTTTCTAAATGGAAAAGAGCACAGATGATTTTTCGCTCAGAGGATAAAATCATGTCTATTAAGGAGCATAGTCATCTCCTAAGATTCTGGCTACCTGCACAGTACCAGGCTTGGTCCAGAGCAAAATTCAAAGAGCTAATGGATGAACAGAAGAGCAAACTTGGTGGTAAATGCCATAGAATAATACAGAAAAGGAGCCAGAGGAATTTGGGTAAGGAATCCACTGGTTCCAGCTAAAGGAATGAGGGGCGTGTATTCTCCTTTGGGCAGAAAGGAAAATAAAGGAGCTTATATAGTTAGGCAGGGGGTGAGGCAGGGAGAAGAGGTAATTTGTTAATTATCAGTGTTCGTGCTCCTTAATTCTCATGACTTCCTGAGCTACAGCTACAAATGGGACTGGTGAGGTATGAGGGTGATGATGGGAGGCAGGGGTGGGAATCGACTCCTGCTGGAGTCCTCTCACAGCAAGTCTGTAATATTAAAATGACTACGGAAAACGGAGTAGGCGGGGCTCCAGACGAGTTCTAGCTAAAGACACAGCTACACTTACCATAGTAAGAAGGCCCTCTTCTGCACAGTGATAAAAGTCACTTTATTTACTGAGAGGATCCAAACAAAATCTGGAGCTCAAAGTAGCTCAAGAATGTTAAAATCCCCAAAGCAACTTCAAAATTGAAGGAAAAAAAGGAGCAGTTATCATTTAAAAGCACCTCCCAAAAGTCATTAAAAATACTGAGTAAATCTCTGCTACTTTATAGCTTGATATATGCATAATTTAACCTTCCATTAAAGTAGAAGTCTGTCCCTAAATTATCCAGAGAAACTGGACGCTCAGTAGGCCACGTGAAATAATATACAAACCACCTATAATAACAAATAACATACATTCGGAGGGGAGGGCTCATTCAGTTCCTTGCCACTGTGATACCGGTTTCACTGGAAGGGAACACTGTGTGGAGGACTGTAAAGACACGGTATCTACGGGGTGTACCCTCCAGCCTGATATTTTCCACAGCACATTTTCACTATAAAATAATTTCAAAGAAATGAATTCTTTAAATACTAGACACAAATGATGTTCTCAATATTTACAGTGTAACTTCAGAAATATTTTACACTTTTAAAATACAAAAGCTATCCTTAAATATGAAAATATGAGCTGTTATTTTTAAACAAGGCTTTACAATACAGAGTGCTTTGTTTTTCGATATCTATTAGAGAAATCACTGCAAAACTTTGCAGTCAATTACCAAAGGCTGTGAAGGGTTACATTTCAGCCTATATTCAGCAAGAATACAGAGCATGTAATAAAGATGCCAGCTATACATTTTATATATACCTTACGTTTGTAACAACTGTAAATTAGTGCAGACTATTTCTCTCCTTTTTAATCTATTCTCTTTCAATATACCATGATAAAAACATAGCCAGTAGAAAAATAAGAAACAAAAGAGCAGCAGATATGCTGTTGCATATCTAAAAACTGTTAGCATTTTCTCAGCTTTAAATGAAAAAAGTGTTGGTATCTAGCAAACAAATCATCCTCTGCCAAACAGGAAATCAAAAATGCAAATATCCTAACAAAGACAGGTAAAATGGGACATAAACAAATATTTCCAATTTCTATGATCATACATAGAAAATAATACATGTTGCTATAATTTTAATCACCGACAAAGCTGCAGTTCTATTTAACAAACAACTTTCAGTGTCTGACATTTAAGAGGAAAAGCTTAAAACCATGCTTCACCAGCTCTATGAATATCTCACAACTGCCAATAACAAGATACGCAGTGTTTCATTTTATGGTGAAAAGATGCCAGGAAAAATAGTTAAATGTACATATATGCCAACTTCAAAATTTTCAGTATAAAGCAAGAAGAAATTGTTGAACGGGGATATTAAATAACTTACCTTTCGCCCATCACTTGCGTGGCAATTCACATTTAGAGGAGTCAGTAAAGCCATTAGTTTTTCTTCATTACCACTCCTGCAAAAAGGTAGTAAGTCAATTCCTATGATATTAGGGAGTTTTTATGAATATTTATGGACATTTTTCGGAAGGAAAATAATATGGGTTTGTTTTGATTTCTTATATACGGCTCTCAATGAATCTCTTTTGGTATGATGAATTAAATTAACATATTCCTAATTAATTCCTGTTAATCATCAATCAGTGGTACATCTCTGATAATATAGCTTTCTACATTTTTATTTATTTATCTGCATCAAGTCACCTTCTTAATTACAAACTTTATTTTGATAAGTGACCTAAAACACTGGACTTAAAAATACATACAAAATGATGAAAAAAGCCAATTAATTAAATTATAAATGACCAAGAACAAAAGAAAATGGATGAGAATTTTAACATTTACTTTATACTCCCCAGTCAGGCTTTGCTAGAGAAATATTCAGAGAATAATGAAGAGATAGGTTTTTAAATACTCCCAAGAAGATCTTCCGAAAAGCTGGGCAACTAAGGTCTGCAGGTACCTTGAGAAATGTTCCAAATAAAATTAACCTTATAATCTTCACCATGTTGCACAACTCTATCATTTAATAAACTAGTTATGTAAAATAAAGTATACGGAGATTGAGTATAAGGTCTTATCCGCATTATCGCGCAAAATTCAAGCGAGACAATAACATGTTATAATTTTTATAGTCCTCCACTTGCCCTCCCCCTTTTCTCCCTTACGTGCATTATACTCACTTAAAATGAATGGAATCACTTACCTAGCAGCTTCTAGGAGTTCGTCTTTCTTGTATTCACCTAGATGATTGCAAAATATCATGCTGTTAGCATTTGGCAGAAGACAGATTAAGAAATGCAGTAGGCAGCAAATAGAGAATTAAATAGAGAAGAACAGAAAAAGAGAGTCCACACCCCGCTGGGTGATGGAGCCGTGACGTTAGCCAGCTTGTGAAGGCAGCATCACCAGTGCCTTGGAGACGGGCAGCAAATTGACGCAGCTTCTTGTCCAATCCTCAGATGAAATAGCTTTCTTCAGACAACCAATGAATGCTAAATCTCGTGTCCAGAAACACATTCCCTCTGATAACAGCATGCCAGCTGAAGACAATGTCCCCTCCCCCCTTTCCTATTCAGGCTGTCACAGTATACTTGTGAAGCATAATACATTCTGAGACAAAAGCAAAATAATGTGGCTCTTTAAAGGTACAAATTACTAGCCTTCAAAAAAAGCCTCAGTTTTATTTGTAATGGCATGGAAAGTTTTTTCAAAAAAAATTAATTACCGTTGCTGAGCATTATAGCAGTAGAAAAAAAATACATGAGCATCATGAAGCTTTTGCCTCAACAGGGTAGGTCCGTAGACTAGAAATACGTGAACTCCGTACCAAATGCTATGAACCTCTTGGAGGCAGTGCTCCAAACATCAAAACAGTGAATATGTTCTTAAATGACAAAAATATTCTAACATGCTGCAGCCTTCAGACTTTATACAAATTCAATGAAGCCAAATTTTAATGAACAAGAAACCCTTAAAATTATTTTTTAAAGGAGGCTGGGGTCTCTGAGAATAAGCAGAGAGCCAACTATTGGGATGTGGATAATTTTGCTCCCTTCTATTTTTTAAAATATCAGACTGAAAATAGGTATATCATTTCAAACCTTTGATACACATTTCTTAGAGTATTCAAGATCTAACAAATAAGCTTCTTTTGCAAGCTCAGTTGAAGGACAAGGAATTTTAATAATACAGTGTTTGTTCATTCAATAAATAAAAAGAAGAGCCAGGACTATGATTCAGCTATAATGTGCTGACTCAGTTTGCTGTATCATTAGAGAAATAATTATACAAAATGTCTAAGCAAATAATTACATGAAAGCAAATATTCAGCATACATAAGAGAAAAAAATTTCATTCAGATTAAATGAAAATGTTATAGTCTATTAAGAAGTAAGTTTAAAGTATTGTAAACACCGTATCATTTATAAATATGGATTTCTTTACATTTTGTTTCTGTTTTGTTACAGAATGAAGAATATTGATGCAAATACTCTTAACACACCTAAGGACAACCAAGTACACGCTGAAATTCTCTAACCCATCATGGCAAATATTCTTTTAGTTTAAACTTTGTCTTGCTCTCATATTAAGATACATTAAAATCTAGAAACTGTAAACAGTTGTTTTCAAATAAGGAAAAACGAAGTAAATATCTATTCTCTCCTAAGGGAATTTTATATACCACTGAAGTCCTAGGTTCAACAATATACATGGATAAGTTAGAATGTATCATTCATCATCATAGAGTTGGTCTTTCCAATTTCCCATATGTTGTATTCCACATTCTTTAAATGATTGACAGTTTTAAGATTTATATTACTATATCTCTCAGCCAATAAGGTTTTGTCTTCCCAAAGCCAAAGACCTACCTTTATTACACATTTTAGGTGGCAACATAGAAGTGAGTGAGTCGATTTAAAAAGCTCCTTGTGAGGAAAACGACATAACGCATACTCTCAGATGCCTCAAGGATCAGGAGCAAAGTAAGTCAAATTATGAGATTATCTATAGAAGTCATCCAGTCAGTCAACAAACATTTATTTGAAAGCCTTATATGCCAGATTCAAAACCACAACACATTACTATCGTCTCTGAACTCAAGGAATATTAGTTTCTTAAGTGAGCCAGACAAGCAGAAGATTCTGGTAGAGTATGAAAACAATCTTGTGAAAGCCATAAACAGCTTAAAGGCTAGTCTGAGATTAATAAGAGGCAGGGTAACTGTGGTTCAAGGAAGGTTTACTGGAAGAGGGGAAATGTATGCAGAGTTTTGAAGGAAGAGCAAGTAATACTCAGGTTAAAAAAAAAGGGGGTGGGGGTAAAGGAGAAGCAAGCAACCAAAGTAAACAACAACAACAACAACAACAACAACGGAAACAGTAGCTCTGAAAGCCTGAAACCACACTCACACTCACACTCACACTGCAGGGGAAAGGGAAGGAAAGGAACAGATCACGAATGGCTAAGAAGTTTCAACTTTATTTCCAAAACAATTAAGAAATATTGAACTATCTTAACAAGAGGGGTACAAAGTACATTTAAAGACCTGTATATTGTGTAATAATATAAAATATCTCTAGACTCTACTTCTGTGAACTGTTGTAGGGGAGAAAAGTGGCCCAAGAGATAGGGGGTGGGGAGAGACAATGAATTCTGACACAGTTCATATTTTGGAGTAAGTGTAAATTCCCTGATTAACAGTCACAACACATGAAAATTGGGAACTGATAGCTACTACTGAAATCTGAGTCATAGTGAAACAAGACTCTGATAGGCTAGATAATAAAAGTGCAAGGTATTTAGGATTTTCAAAGTTCAAATCAGTCTACCTACATAGCTTCTCATCAAGTACTGTTTATTAATGTTTTCTCCAAAAGGCACATTTTTACAAAAATGTTATTCCTGCATGGATAAGATGATAATAAACTAAAGCTTTCTAAAGGAACCATATAAGTGCACCGGACAGAGTCAGGCACAGGTATTACAAACGACTTTCTACTTTTACCTTTGGAGACTCTAGTACTTTAATCAGCTTTTCTGCAATACATTCCAACATCCACTATCTGGTGCCCAAGGACCATAATCCATAAACAGCTGAAGCTATTTTTCAAATGCCACATCTCAGGAACAATGAACAGTGAATTTAGAATCCCTTGTACTTTCTGACAACAAATCTGAGCTACTTACTAAACATCCAAACCACTAGTTCGGTTTCATTTTAGCTAAGAATCTGAAAACATTCTGGCTGGGACTATGGTGCTCTATGGAGCATCTATATTCTTTAATAACATCCAGATAAAGGCGAGCAATAGATCAGCCAGAAGGGAAACTAGGCAATTAGAGTCAAGATAATAGCAGGCAGGAATGTTGAAAATAGATAGCTTAAAATATTTTTCTTTGATTAGAATAAAATAAGTGGGATTAAAAAAATAAGCAAGCCACAAAGTTTACTTTTCAAAGTCTGAACTGCTTTCTTTTTTAGTAAACTAATGCCAAGATACATGTAAAATTAAATACACACACACACAGGAGGTGTGAGTCAATGTGTTACAAAGAAAGAAGGTTTTTAAAAAAAAAGGTTAAAAAAAAGGTTAAAAAATAACAGTTAATACAGGCTAAAAATGAAACTCCCCTTTGCATTTCTCTGAGGGGGTTATGAAAAAAAGTTCTCCTTTCATTTAGTATGAAGGCAAAATTACTTTTTGAATAAAAATGAAGAAAATGTACATCAGTAAACAGGAGTCAAAATTATGGAGTTATCTCATTTCAACATTTAAAAGTGCTTTTGCCTCTTTCTTTAGCAACTGACAGGATCAAAGGAGACTTAGTTCTGTAAAAATGAGTCATTTGGCTTTGCTGAGGGGAAATACTATGGAAAGGTTATGAACACAGGATCACAAATTCTTAAAGCAATGAGGGGCCAAAAAAGGATTATGACTTTTGTCTACTTTGAAGCCATTTGCAATATACACTTATAGTAGAATCTTCTTAGATGCAATGAGGGGAACAGAATTTGAAAGTCACCTTTCTTCTGTCACCTCACCTCCAATTTCAGAATTGTTTTCCTAAGGGATCATCTGCAACATATTCATTTACAGTTAATGAAATTGACACCAAGGCAGTTAAATGAATTGTCTAAGATTTTACTGAGCATTATTCATGATCTGCCAGGCCCTGAAAAAAGCTAATATGTAAGCACAAGCTAACAAATCTGAGCTCTACAAGATGATGTAAACCAAAGAGAAACAAAACAATAGCAATAAAATAATTTTAAAACAATAACTAACTTTCAATAGGTTAAGCCTATTTATTTTTATAAGCTAAATATTTCCATCAAAACCATTTTAAAGCATTTGAACTTTCACATGAGTTTGTAAACATGGGCAAAAAAAAGCATATAGAGTTTAACCTTTTTAGTTCGTTTTTAACATTTTGGACCAAAGCAATAGGAATGAAAAAAATTCATTCCAGGTCTGTTCAAATGATCAATGCTTTCTGCATTTCCAGTAACATGCTTAATTCCTCCTGCTTTAGAGATCTCAAGGGAAGAGCTATGTAAAGACTTTAATCAATCATCTCAGCCATCAGGTTTATGGACACTTTACATTGCTGAGTGCTAAATAGTACCATGAATTGATAATTCTTACAGAGATACCTTCTCATCAAGGTACCAGCAAATATAAGAGATGAACTGATTCTTGTAGCTAAACTGACAGCCTACACGGGATATAAAATATTAATTTAGGTGACAAACTCCACTGTATTTTCAATAATAGATTTGAAAATTTAGAATCAACTATGTAATTGTGGAAGGACTTTCATTAAAGCACCAGGAAATAATCTCATCTCAAGAAGCCAAAGCTACATGCAGGTCTTCCACCAAAAGCAATGTGCAGACAGACTGGTATTGTACTATAATAAACAAGGACCCTAGGAGTTCTTGAATTCTTTTTTCTCTCTGAAATCTTTCCTAAATATTTTCAGTACAACTGGAGAAAAATTACAACGTTATAAGAGTTCTTCGTGCCTTCCTCGTACTGCTGAATCTTACCAGTCTTCACATTCATTCTGATACTGGAGTCAAAGTCCATACCATTAGTTAATTAAGTCTAGAATCATGGTCAAAGTACACACTCCACATCCAATCTAAACACAGAATAACGTGGGGCTTTCAAATTCTAGGCTTGAACAGAGTATTTTCCTAGTGGAGATCTTTTTTTTCTTGTGCCTCCTACAACTCTGACCTTTTTAATTAGCTAACATCAGCTAACATTAAACATAGCCTGTGCTATAATACCCCATAACCTCAAAGCCATGCTGTCCTATACAGTACCCACAACTCTCACATAGTTATTTACTTTTACAGACATTAACATTATAAAAAAACAAAACTCTGTTCAACAGTTGCACTAGCCTTATGTCAAGTTTTCAATAGGCACATGTGGTTACTGTCTACTGTAGCAGACAGTGCAGAAAGAACATTAGAACAGTTAAAACTCTTTGGACCATGCTACTCTAGGGTTTTTATTGACTATTTAAAAAGTCATCTCAAAAAAAAAAAAGTCATCTTTAATAAGTTACTTGCCATATTATTCTTACTATTAATTTGTCAATGTCAAAACTCTATAAACTTTTTTTTTCTCCTATTAAATATTAAACAACTTCTTCATCAGTATGAAATTTAGGGGAAGACACTGAACTCCATGATAAAAGATCTGGAGTGGATTCGAGCTCTGACGTCAATTTATTTGTGTGACCGCAGGAAAGTCACTCTATCTTCCAGGACCTTCTTCCATTTTATTGTCATCTGGAACGGGAAGGTGAGGGGTTAAATGAATTTGGGTTCCAGCTGTAAAATTCTAATCCTCTATCTGATTCTCAATATTGCTCAGCTCTTTCTCTAATATAATTTTAACGTTGCTCAAAACAAACTTGAAGGAAAAACATAAAATTATGAGGGGAACAAAATCTCTACTAAACTATCTTAAGACGTACTACACCTGCGAATTACAGGATTGGTAATAAAGCAATTTTATTCAACCTATACTATTTACTTAGTTGATTCTATATTTTGGAGACACTCTAACAGAAGCTAAATGAAAATAGCTCTTTCAGAAGAAAGTGGTGATTTGTAGAATTCTGATATTTAATTATAGATATTTCTATTTTGTTGGTAAGATTTTTTTTAAGGAAGAAAAGTTCATCTAAGTATTGAACTAGATATAAACAAAAGGATTATTTGAGACTTTTCCAATTCTTTAGGAAAATGGAAGTGTCCTGCTTTCTGCAAGGCAGCTAAAAATCAATTTTCAAAGAAAAAGACCCCCAAATACAACCATATTATCCTATATCACAACATTTAAATGATAAAAAAAAACAGATTACATGTCAATACAAACCTAAACTGATGTCCTAAAACATTTCAAAAACATAATACAATGTTCAAATATAACAAAGGCCCTACAAAAAAACATGTAATGCAACCAATAAATAACAATTATTTTCTTTAAAATTTTTTTTAATGTTTATTTTTGAAGGGGAGAGATGGAGTACGAGCAGGGGAGAGACAGAGATAGAGAGAGAGACACAGAATCTGAAGCAGGGTCCAGGCTCTGAGCTGTCAGAACAGAGCTCAATGTGGGGCTTGATCCCACGAGTGGTGAGATCATGGACCTGAGCCGAAGTTGGGTGCTTAGCTGACTAAGCCATCCAGGTGCCCAAATAAATAACAGAATTGTTAATGCTTAGTTTCTTTATAGGGGGTCATATCGCCTTGCTTAGCCCCAGCAACAACTAAGATACATGTTCCAATCATGGGCACTTTGCAGAGTTTCAAATAATTTATACATGTCTCTGACATTCTGTCAGTTGTATTTGGCAGGTAATAAGACTTTACACTGGGTTTTTGTTATTAAATAAGTATTTAAATTTGGGGCAGAAAAATAAATGTACAGTAACCCCAGCAAAAAGGGCTGTATTACAAGATATATACACTCTCTAAAACTGGTTATTAATAGGGGTGCCTGGGTGGCTCGGTCAGTTGAGTGTCCATCTTCGGCTCAGGTCATGATCTCATGGTTCATGGGTTCGAGCCCCGCGTCGGGCTCTGTGCTGACAGCTAGCTCAGAGCCTGGAGCCTGTTTCAGATTCTGTGTCTCCCTCTCTCTCTGACCCTCCCCTGCTCATGCTGTCTCTCTCTCTCTCTCAGAAATAAATAAAAAAATTAAAAAAATTAAAACTGGATATTAAAAGCAAGAAAGGTGTTCTAACAGCACATTATTAACCGATGAGAAATTCTCCAAAGTATGCCTACACTTTAAAAGAAAAGAACTTTTAGGTTATGCTGCAGAGGAAAAGATCTTTTGAGACATCAGAAAGAAGACAAGAAGGGAGAGCTGAGACAAGACTGGTAGACGTGGGACATTGATTCTTTATTACCATCATAATATCTGTTCCCCAAAAAAAGTGGTTTAGAAAAGTAAAATCCATATTTGGTCCAAAACAGTTAGGCCAATAGTTTTATATTTTTTGTTCTATACCAGTGGTCCTTTTCCCATAGTCATCAATCAACAATTTCTTCTCTGCAAACCTCAAATCCAAAAGGCTCTGAAACCTCATCTGGCAGCAAAACTTGACCTACTCAGCATACACAGCTATCATAAGTTTCATTGCAAAAATATTAATGTTTGACTACAAGGTACAGCACAAGACTCTACTGGGATGATTTACAGGATATAGGAGATAGATGTACAGTGTCTTCTTTTATTCTCATACTGGAGTATAATTTACATAAAGTAAAATCCATCCCTTTTAGATGTACAATTCTATGAACTGTGACAAACTTACATGGCCATAGCCACTACCTCCGGATACAGAACATTTCCATCACCCAGGAAGTCTCCTCGGGTCCCTCTATAATCAGTCTATCACAACCCACTTCCCTGGTAACTGCTGAGCTGATTTTGTCCCTACAGTTTTACTTATTTTTTTTTTTTTGAACGTCATACAAATGGAAGAATATGTCAACTTTTGAATATGGATTCTTATACTTAGTACAAATGCTTATTCATGTCATTGGACAGGTTAATATTTGTTCTTTTTGAGTGTGAAGCAGTATTCCCTTATATGAATGCACCTGAATTTGCATACTCACTAGCTAATAGAGATCCGGGTTGTTGCCAGCTTTTTGGTAGATTATGAATACAGTTACTATAAAAATTCAGATGTTGCAAGGATCTATTCTTCATTTCCTTGGGCAAATATTAGGAGTAGAGGTGCTACATATAATAAATATACATTTAAACTTTATAAGAAACTGCCAAATCATGACTTTTTTAAAAATTTGAAAAATTCTTAATTCTGGAATATGGATGTTATCACCTGTAGAAAGGAATAAGAGGGGCACCTGAGTGACTCAGTCGGTTGAGTCGCCGACTCTTGATTTTGGCCCTGGTCATGATCCCAGGGTTATGGGATCAAGCTCTGCATGGGACTCAGCCCTGAATGTAGAGCCTGCTTAAGGTTCTCTCTCCCTCTCCTCTCCCTTGTTCGCATGGTTCTCTTAAATAACTAAGTAAATAAATAAGAAGGAAAGAAAGGAATAAGAACAAAACAGAAGAAGTTTACTAATGAGAGACAAGACAATACTGCCAAAACCTCACAGCTAGAAATCCCAACCCTGCCCCAACAGGGGCAATTCACCTAAACTGAACAAATTTGCATACGTTTTTAGTTCTTGATTTCTTACTTGTGCTTTTGTATTTCTTTTAATTTTTAAAAAAATGTTCATTTATTTTGAGAAAGAGAGCGTGTGAGTAGGGGAAGGGCAGGAAGAGAGAGGGAGAGACAGAACCCCAAGCAGGCTTCACACTCAGCACAGAGTCCTGCATGGGGCTTGATCTCAAGACCATGAGCTCATGACCTGGGCCGATTTAGTAAGAGTGGGATGCTCAAACAAGTGAGCCACGGAAGCACTGTCGTATTTTTTTTTAAACAGGGAGAAAATACAAATTTGATCTCTTCATTCAAGAAACTGGTACACAGTACCTGCAACACCAGAGCTATGAGAATATACACACAAGGCATATTTTGCTGTATAGGAACCAGGGAAAGAAAATTACTTTCCTGCAGTCCTTACACTTATCAGGATGCTTGGTCCCTCAGTGCATGGGCGCACTCAGGGCCTGGAGTTTGATGAGACACCTACTTGGGAACTGTCCAATCTCTGCTTCTTATAATGAGGAACTAAAGAAGCAAAGGCAATGTAGAAGGGCAAAGTGACTACCTTTTGAATAGCATAAGAACTGGTTTGTCTTTATTGTAATTATTGTGTATGGCTGTGTTTATATTCTTTGCATACTGTATTTTGTCCTTGGTTTTACAAAAGATGTAGTAGCCTTGTTTGCCATTTTGGCCTTCTCAAGAGGCACCAATTGTGGTTTATTTCAACTGCAAATGCTTAATGTATTTTTTTCTACTTTCCCCTAAGTATCACTAAATCTCTTTTTGAGTGTTGAGTTCATTAACTTTAGTGAAGTTTGATTGATGGTACTGTCGTAGGCATAGTCTTTCTCATTCAAACTCTTGCTCTTTTTTTTTTTTTTAAATCTGTGATTCATTTATTAGTTCTCCTTTGAATGACATCCTTCCTTCATTCATTTAAAATATATGTTCTCGATAGCTACAATATGGCAATAATAATACAGCTACCACTTCCTTATTGTATGCTTAACCTGGATGGGTAGGAGAAAAAGTGTTAGAACTAGAGCTAGCACACCAGGCGTGGCACCAACCTACAGAGTATCCTACGCATTCAGCGAGCTGCGGTGCAGAACTGTGTTGATGGATGTGTATGTCTATCACCCATGTGAACACTATCTGTCACGTGTGCTGAGGAAAAGTGGTGGAGGACCACTTTTCGGAGATAACGGAGCTAAGCGCTATGTTTTTCAAGCTTTTAGATATTTACCGATGTGACTGAGAGAGCTACTGTGTGTATCTGGGTATGTCTGTGTAAACAGAAGATTCAGATCAGGGAAATGGACGGTTCCTAACCTTTGTTGGATCATGGACCATCCTAAGGAATTAAAGAAAGAGTAGCTTTAGACCCCCTCCCTAGGGAGAAAATACCTTGCACATTGACCATAAACTCAAATCTTTGTCTTAGAGTTTTTACAGGCTTTTTGGATTCATAAAGACACAACAGGTTAAGAACCTCTGGTTTGTGCTCGTTGCTTCTAAATATAATCTTAAAACAGGTTTGGTAGTTTAAACAGTTTGATGTCCTTATTTTATACATGATTCATATAAGACCCCAAATTTTAAAACGATGTAGTGACAAAACTAGTACTATAATCCCTGCCCTGTGACAGCATGGAGCGGGCAAGACAGAGGAGCAGCATGGATGCTTTCCTCTTCTGATGGTATTTTTTTTTAATTTTTAAAAATGTTTTATTTATTTCTGAGAGACAGAGAGAGAGAGAGAGAGAGAGAGAGAGGGTGAGCAAGGGAGGGTCAGAGAGAGAGGGAGACAAAGAATCTGGAGCAGGCTCCAGGCTGTGAGCTGTCAGCACAGAGCCCGACGCAGGGCTCGAACCCACAGAGCATGAGATCATGACTCGAGCTGCAGTCGGACAATTAACCGACTGAGCCTCCCAGGTGCCCCCTAACAGTATTTTTTATACGAATGATGTGGAGTGATTTCATGAAGTCAAGTCATATACAAGCTTGGCCACATATTTGTGGGCAGGGTTTTAAACATGTGAAATGACAGAAGGTTGGATAATTATCTACCTGAGCAAAGAAGTTTGAAAATTCAAGGTATATTTGGGGAAAAGTGACCGATGTCCAATATGTTGAAAACGCATAAAGAACACTGAATAATACTTTAAAAAAATAAATTTGGTCTCAATTTTAAAGGATCTTGAATGTTAGGTTGCAGAACTGAACATTATTCTGTAAGGCACAGGAAGAGGGGAGTTATTCTTTGCCTTTTTTGAGCACAAGAGTAAGCAAATTAAAGCTGAACTTAACCTGGTAACTCAATGAGTTATGACCTGGAGACACTGGAGATTAGTCCCAGGGCCACTGCCAGAGGACGGTGGGAGAAAAAAGAACACGGATGACAGCGACAAGAACGGAAAGAATGCCAAGGAGAGAAAAGGCACTGAGTGGATCATGATGCGGCAGCTTGTAGTCTGATGTGTTAGCTTTATGGTATCACCAGGAGTATCATGTTGCACAACTATAATTTGTAAAATTCAAAATATTTGTATCTTGATCTTAGATTAACACTTTGTCCAATAATCTTTCTGAACATAATCACAGAAGCACTTTGATGTTTCAGTTTGTACTTAATAAGTATATTACTATAGAGTCAGACTTCATATACTGAGAAATGTCTATTAAATTAGAATAACCTATTTAAATAATACAGTTTATTTAATTATTCAGTTGGCAAAATTGAGTAGCCTTTCATTCTTATACAGCCCACTTCAAAACACATATTGTGGGTTCACAGTTCAGCTAGGAGGCACTTCAAACATATTAAAGATAATGTTCTCCAGGAAAAATAGTTTTGAAAAATATTATACCTGAAAGACTATGAAGAGAGCTACTGAGATATAATGCCTGGGAAGTCAATTTGGCCTTTTCCTGAGCATAATATTAACTTCGAAAAATGTTTTTAATGTTTCTATTTGTATTTGAGAGAGAGAGAGAAAGAGAGAGAGAGAGAGCGAGAGAGAGAGCGAGCATAAGCGAGGGAGGAGCAGAGAGAGAGAGGGAGACACAGAATCTGAAGCAGGCTCCAGGCTCTGAGCTGTCAGCAGAGCCCCACGTGGGGTTCGAACTCACAGACCACGAGATCATAACCTAAGCTGAAGTTGGATGCTAAACTGACTGAGCCACCTAGGTGCCCCAGCTTCAAAAATTTCTAATACAGTTGAACATTTACTTGATTAATCTACCTAACCATTTTATCATAAAGTGAATCCCCTGGGCTATTGTACTACTATGGTTACTTTTGGCTGCAACTATTCTCTTGCATTTTTATCTACTTTCCTTATTTTGTTCAGCGAGGAGACATAAGATGTTTACTATTTCAGAAAAATATGGAAAAAAGACTTTAAAGTTGAGAAAATAAAAAGGACATATTTGCATTGGGGGAAAATTATTTTGTAGTATTTTGCTTTGGGAAATAGTTTCATGTCTGACTAAATGAAAGTCAGAAAAATGTTTTTTATTTG
This sequence comes from Proteles cristata cristata, assembly GCA_017311185.1. NCBI lineage: Eukaryota > Metazoa > Chordata > Mammalia > Carnivora > Hyaenidae > Proteles > Proteles cristata. The sequence goes on from JAESUZ010004980.1 coordinate 185,239, forward strand.
AAGTAGCAAATAGGAGAAATAAGATATTCAACTCAGATAATCTTAAAAAATCTCTTATTGGAATACATTCTTCTATGCAGAGTTGGCATGTCAACTGTACATTTTCATTTTCTTATCTAAAATATATTAAACCCCATCCTGTAGTATCAGTTTTATTGTCTACTTCCTTCTTATTTTAAATACCTAGCAGTACAGGGCAGCGACATTTCCAACGGAAATATGTCTAAGACAATCTGATATTAATAACAATAAAGTGTGAGTCAAAATTCCTTGTCTTTTTGTCTTTTCCTCGCTGATATAAATTTGTCTGCCTAGTTATTACATCTTAGAGGGCAGAAGTTAGGTTTATGTAATTTTCAGTGCTTGGTATCTTTTTTGGAACATAATCCTTCAGAAATTCTTTGTTCCTCTTATTTTTTAGAAAGTGGAGATTAACCTGTGATACTCATCACTTGATGCACACAATATTGCCAGGAGGTTCAGAGACTGATGGTAACATTAGTTTGCTTTTCCAATGCTAAGTTTTGGGTTTGCATCACCCATAACTTTATTGTAGAATTTGCCAGTGAGAAATGTTTATCACCATTTCTAAACACAGATGACCAAAGACAAAGATTGTGAGTACTACATACTAAAGTTTCTTGAATGATGAGATCAAATTTATATACAGGTTCAAAAAATTTTTCTTGAAATAATGACTTTAATATAAACACAATAGTTGACATCAAATTTTAAACATTTCCAAAGAAACAAACTGTTTTTGAGTATTTTGGGATTTCTACTCTTTGATGGGCTTATTTTCCTTGCGTGAATTTTTCACCTACTCTCATGTAAAAATCGTTACTCTGCCCTATTAGAAAGCTGCTGCCATAAAAATTAACTCTCTTGGAACACTCAAAGACTACATCACACCACATAGCCAAGTTTTCAATATAACTGCTAATTTAGCAGTTTATTTCCTCTGCTCCTGATGGCATCTCTTTGTGAAATATATTACACAATTATATGCATTTAAAAATGGGTTATTCCAAACATAACTTAACCTTTCTTGACAAATCAGGACCAATTATTATGAACATGTATTGCATTACATGTACATGTATTGCAGCCAGACTGTGCAATAATGCCACCATGTTCTCTGGGGGTACTGAGATGTACAGGAACAGTGTGCCTGTCCAATATGATCGCTATACACTTCGTTATTTTTAATGTATAATTTATTTTTCTCTTTTTCTTTGGCCTAATGAAGCTCCTTAATTTAGAGTGTCTAAAAATGCTGTCTACTGCAAATATAATTCAAGGCGTGTGTAATTTAAAATTCTCTAGTAACCATGTTTTTTAAAAAGTGAACAGAAGATACTAATTTTAATAATACATTTTATGTCACCCAATATATCTAAAATATGATCATTTCACCATGTGACACTAGACCCATTGCTCTGTTCAACAGATAACTGTGGCCAGTAGCTACTGTTCTGGACGGTTAATATCTAAAACCATCATGAGCTGGAGGATTACAAAAGTCAGTAAACACTGTCACTAAGGTAGGAGCAAATTCTAAGTTAAGAATGGTTCTCCTAACTTCCGATTCAGAGTATGACTTCTGGACATTTATTTGGCCAGGGTGGAGTGATGGGCGGGAGAAGAAGAAAGGGAAGGGGAGTAAAACATACGACGTACTGAACACTATTGACCAGATAATGCAGAAATGAGGCTTTTCTTGGTAGGTAAATAGGGCTTTTAAAGATGTATGCAACAGTGCAGAGAATTCACAGGACTGAAGAGTCCTTGCCACATGCTAGAGGGTCCAGAAAGGGAGGCTGGCCATGGCTAACATGGACTCACAGAGGCAGCACAGGCTTTTTACCAGGCTACCTCACTCCAATGCATATGCCAAAACGTGTCTGAGAGCATGCTCAGATTATGTGTCAAACACACCACTAACCACTTTTAATGGGTCTTATAGAGAGGAACGACCTTACCAAAAGAAATATAGATCATTTCTCGTCACACTCAAGTCCTGGGCAAGGGACCAAAGGACTTGATAAATTCATTATTTCTTATTGAAACTTAAAAAGAAAAGAAAAGAAAAGAAAACAACTTTGAAAAAAACAAGGAACAGCTGGCTATCCAGATAACATGGAAGAATAAAATCTGGTCTTGAGGAACTTGAGCTTTAGGACACAAAATGATGATGACTGGTAGTGAGCACTGCAAGAATAACATGAATAACAAGGATAAACAGTGTCCTGCTATTAGAACAAATTAAAAAAATAGTTGACTGCTCAAATATGTAAGAAATACTTAAACTGACTTAAGACTAGCCAAGATTAAACTACTCTGAAGCTCATTTGACAGGAAGCTCAATGAATTAAGTGACAAATTTACAAAAAAGCAAATGGAAACTTCCATTGTATCGGCAGAATAAAATAAGGTAGGAGTGGGTGCCATTCAGCCTACATTATAAAAACGGAGATGATAGAGGCGGTGGTTATAGTGACAGGAAGTGTCCTCTATTACTGTTAGAATTTCAGAGGAGGTTCTTCAAAAGACAAATGCAAAGCCATACACAGTGTAACTTCAAAAAGAAGTTACTGCATTTTGCTTAATAAATGGGTGAAATATTACTAACCATTTAGGCTATTCAACAATGGACTAATTATGTCAGAGAGCTCATAGGGATACGGTGTAGAAATGTCACCTAGGATTAGCTGAGCTCTGAATCTCAGGTACCTTCCAGATCCATGATTGTACATGTAATGTTTATGTTACAGTTATCTAGTTGTTAATTATAATACAACTAGACTGAAATTATAGATGTATGCATTCTGTACTGTCTGTTCTTCATTAGTCTCGAAGTTGAGTTCATATATAAAATTAGAGATCTTATTAACTATCCTTGAATGAACTCATTTAATCCTCAAATAATGTTTGGTTCTATTATTTCCATCTTTACAGATGGAGAAACTGAAAAATAGAAGGTTCCAGAGCTAACTGTATTAGGTTCCCTTTTACTGTAATAAATTACTAGAAACTTAATGGTTTAAAATACAGATCTATTGTCTTAGGATTCTGGAGGCCAGAAGTTTGAAATGGATGAGCGAGGCTGCATTCTTTCTGGAGGCTCTAAAAAAGAATCCATTTCCTTGCTTTTCTAGCTTCTAAAGCATGCCCACATTCCTTGGCTTGTGGCCCTGTATCACTACAACCTCTATTTGCATGTCACATCTCTTGCTCTAATCGGCTTTCTTTCCTACCAACCCAGATAATTTAAAATAATCTCCCATCAGAGCATCCTTAACTTAATGACACCGAAAAAGTCCTTTTCACCCCATTAAGGTAACACTCGCAGGTTCTGAGTATCAGTATGTGGACATCTCTGGGAGGCCATCGTTGTGCCTACTATAGCTAGGAGAGAGCAGATGGAGGATTTTTAACCACAATGAACACTGCTTCTCAAATACTGTTCCTTTGTAAGTGGAAAGTACATTCTATCGTATAAGGTATCCCCTACCAGCTGCTAGGAATAACATACCTATTGACTGAAGTCAATAGACTTCAGTTTAACACCTAGAATTATAGACTATAAAGCAAGAAATAAAATTCTACCTGGCATAACCTTCTTTTGGAGCATAAAAAATATATTTTCTATTTAAAAATATATATATGGTGAATGTCTAAAGAAAATAGCTACTCTACTTTTGGTTAAGTTTGCAATGATATTAAAAACAATCTTTATCAATAAAACCATGTTTATATATTTTGAAAGGAAGATTTTGGTGAAATTCTGAAGAACTTCATTCATACCTCCTTCCAATTGCAAAGGTATTAACATTTCATTTTTCTTGTAAATGCATGGATGTTATATATGGAATATTCTATCTTTAGTTAACGAGTACTAGGTTAGGAAAAAACTAGAGGAAAACATAAATCCAAACAGAAAAGCACAAAAGACCTGCTATTTTTGTCTGCTACATCTTTCCTCTGATACATGCTTTTTCCCTTGTTGTGAGGCGTTTCCCTCCTTTACTGTGTCTGTGTGGTTGTAGTGGGGTTCCCAATCACAGAGCCCTGCTCCACCCCTGGTCAGTCATCGGACTCCAGCCACAGACCCATGACTGATGCAGGTACAGATATTTGACTCAGAGTTCTTCCTTGAGAGGGTTCACTACACAACTGGGAAAAAGCCCCCTTTTTACATCAGAAACATAAGAAAAGCTATAGAGCTGTGGGCCCAGAGCTGTCAACGGCCATGTTCTTTGACATCTGAAGACTCTAAGAAAACAAGAAAATGAAACAGACAGAGAGGCAGGCGACAAAACAACAGAGAAGCGGAGGAGAAAGAACAGGAATGAGGGGAAGGAAGCAGGGAAGAGGGCAGAGTGCTCAGAGCGCGGGGCCTGAGGAGGTAGATCGATGGGTTAGAGAAACAGTGGCAGTCAGATACCCGATGCAGTCTGAGTCTCCGGATCCAGCAGACCTTGATGTCAAATATATCTCTGCCTTTGTGTAGTTAAGACCCTTAAACAACAAACTTTGTCACTTAAATAACAGTAATTTGATTCATGAGTGTTTACAATGTGCTTTGTTCTCTTCCCTGAAACTTCCTCCCACCTCACCTTTAAAAAGCAACAGGCAAATTCAAACCAATCTGCAGCAGCTGAAGCCTCCAACCTACTTTTTAAAAATACGGCTTTAGATTCCAAATAATTTAACACTACTATGATTTAATTCATTTATTTGCTTAATATTGTTTTTAAAACGTTTACATTTATTTTTATATAATTCACAATGCCCTTTAAAACGTACATAAGTACCTGACTCAGAAATAATCTAGAAAAGGAGATATAGATATATGTGTATATATATATATATCCTTATAAAATATAAAAGGATATATATGTATAAAAAATCTAAATTTTTTTCTTCTTTGACTCAAGAACAAAGTCTTTCTGGTTAAAAACATTTCTTTTGTGTCTGGGATTTTTACAGTAATCTTTGATATTAAGTAAAATGGGTTAATAATGAGTCTCTTCCAGAGCTCCACATGCTTTTTGAGAACAAAAAATAAAAGGAGAAGCTAAAAAGCTCTAATTGAAGTCAGGATGGCATATTACTGCTGTCTTTAATCTTTTTTCTTCCTGTAACTTCAGGACTTTGATCATAAAGAGGGGGGTGCTACACACACTTGTTCACGGGGAGCAGGGCCTGGGCTTGGCCTGGGAGGCACCGCTAAATCACAAAAAAAGCATCACCTTTGGCGCCATTTTGCGCCAGACCTTTGGAATGCTAGGTCTGCTACTGTCTCACCGAGTGAGTGAGACCAAATCATTTAACCTTCCTCTGAGTTTCATGTTTCTTATAGTAAAATGAGAAAGATAATATTTGTCTTATGGGTGGCTCTGAGGGTCAGGGATAAGACAGACAAAACAGCCAACAATGCTGGATTCACAGTAAATCTCCAACACAAAATGATGATGATGATGATGACGACAATGATGAGGCTTTTCAAATTTTAAAACATTTGATTTTACTAGTAACTGTTTACTATTTCTTCCTAGAAATCACCAGGAAGCTAGGACCTCTTTTTCATTAACATCAGTGAAAGAATTTTAATTAACTAACATTTAAGGAATTTGAGAAAACAGATTTCTCCCTACCCCACTAAATTTCTCTATAATAAAATAGCTTTTTTAAAAAATGTTTTATTTATTTCTAGGAGAGAGAGAGAAAGAGAGACAGCGTGACCAGGGGAGGATCAGAGAGAGAGGGAGTCACAGACTCTGAAACAGGCTCCAGGCTCTGAGCTGGCAGTCAGCACAGACCCCGACGCGGGGCTCGAACCCACGAACCGCGAGATCATGACCTAAGCAAAAGTCAGACGCTTAACCGACTAAGCCACCCAGGTGCCCCTAAAATGGCTTTCATACAATGAAAAGAGACGGGAGGCATTTTGTCTCTGGCCCTAAAAATCCTACTGGGCCCTTAGAAAGCTGTAATCACAATATAAGAAGAAAGCTATCGAAACTGATGTACCACATAAATAAAATAGTAGGAAAAAAAATGGGGTGGTTTAAATAATTTCTAAGAAAAAGTGAAAGCTATTCAAAGAGGATAATTAGAAACACCAGGCAAATGAAACTTGCCTTCTCCTCCACACCAAAAAAGATAGAACCTTATGAAGACTGATGGAAACTTACAAGGAGTAAATCTCTAGTTCCTCAATAGAAAACTTCATTCCACAAGAAAGATGTATTATGTACCGGTAATAAGTTCCTATCCTACAGTCATGTGATATTTCTTAAATCCTAGTGACTTCAAGTATATCCACCTGTCAATAATGATAAGTCTGTGTTTGGTTTTTGGTTCATTTTAACTTTAGATTTACTTTAAATTACATATAATGATTTCATGAAATGCATATCGATTTTGGCAAATTTTATGTAGCTACCACAGAAATGTGCCATTCATATGATGCAGTAAACTTTATGAAACTCGGCTCAAGATTAATACACACCTATGTAAGGAGTCAGTATTTTAAAGCATGAGTTTTGAGATAAATTAAAACTAAAAGTAATCTAGGATTAGTACTATGGTAAATACTGAGGAAGTGAAAGTCAGCCTGCTGATAGTGACTGTCCATCAGGACATGGACAAGGCCACATAAAACAAGGCCATCCCATAGCTATGAAAGTGTCTGACAATCTTTTCTAACGAGTTACTATTGCTTTCATAAAGATACCACCAGCCTGGCTTTGGGATCAGTTCTGCTAGTCACTGATTGTGTGCCTGCGTGCGTGTGTTTCAGTGTGTGGGTCCCCAGTACATTAGCTCCGAGTAAACACTAAATAAAGCAGAAATCCATGATGGGCAGATTGGAGACACCTATTTCCTTTTCCCTTCTTCTTGCTTCTTTGGTAGCAAGACATTCATTAATAACTAAGGAAAATATTTAAAAGGGTATGTTTGAAACTCATGTTAAATAAGCTACTCCCTGTTACCATCTTCAGGAATAGGTTCCAAGGCTGTATAAGCTTTAACTTGAAAAAACTAGCAAACCAGTGCATATACACAGGCAAGCATACTTTTATCCTCATTTGAGACAATAATTTCTTGTGTTCACGTTCTACATAATGACTGTAATCACTTGATGCCTCCAGTTGGATACAGAAGGAAAGTGCTATCTATGCAGGAGAATCATATTGTTGTTGTTGAGAACAAGATAGAAAAGAATTGTATTTCTTTTGCTTAATTTGTTTATTACATTTGTTTTCATGCCATGCTTTCAGATGACCTAGAAGTAACTGGAGAGTGAAATTGAGTATCATTTAGTTTTCGTCTAGGCTGTATTCTTTTGACACTGTTGAGCGAAAGTATGGAAAAACAAAATATTCTAAATGGAAAAATACACAAAAATATTAGAAAATATTCAGCCTCAAAAGTAGAGAACCACCGGAGTATGGTAAATGGTGAGTTCCTGGCTGTAATAATTTCTCTGGAGAATCAATTGCTCTTTCCTCTATGATCCAAACACTCTGTGTTGTATAAAAAATTATTTGTGTTCCTTGCCTAACCTAAGCTCCTTTAAGTCAGACAGCATATTTTACTTTCATTCTTATATCCCCTAGGAACATTCAATGTATTTTATTAAAACAAGAGGAATATCTATCTCACCTTTCCATATCTAGAGAGGGTCCATGTTTCTTAAAAAGAATGTCTTATCTAAAGGAAGTACCATTATAATAGTATCTAGGATTAGAACTGAGAATAAAAGTATCACAAGATTGCATGGAAATTCCTAAAAAGAAAAAAAAAATCCAATACTACAGGATTAGGATACAGACTTAGTAATTGCATTATGAGTAAAACAGGATAAATATATACTGAATATGATGTGGCAATCTGAAATTGCTGAGTCAGGTGGCTTTTAATTCAGCTAAATATTATTATAGCCATATATAAATATATAAATGTACTTTCCAGCATTTAAGTGTGGCTTGCTATAGTTTGTTAGCTTTTTAGAATGTATCTCTTACCTCTGAATGAAAGGCAAATAGTTGAGACAGCTATCTGAATTACACTAGGAAGAAAATATTTCAACAGTAATCAATAAACTAATCAAACATAGCTATTTATGTTATGCAAAGAACTTGTTATTTCTTTCTCCAGGAGCATACTGGACTAATTATAAGCAGTGAGCCTTTTCTAAGAATGAATAAAATCCGTTTTATGGTCATACCACATTTCTTTATCCATTTATCTTGTGATGGGCACTTCAATTGCTCCCACCTTTTGGGTACTGCAAATAATGCTATTATGAATATGAGTATACACATAGTTTTGAGTCTCTGCTTTCAATTTTTTAAAATAAATACTCAGAAGTTGAACTGCTGGATCAAGGTAATTCTGTTCTTATTTTTGAGGAACCTCCATACTGTTTTCTATAGTGCCTGCGTCATTTCACATTCCCACCAACACTGCACAAGGTTCTGACTTCTCCACATCCTGTCTGATATGTGCAGTTTTCTGGGTTTTTTAAAATAGTAACATCCTAATGGGTGTGAAATGGTATCACTCCAGATTTTTTTATATCTCTTTTCAAAACTATGTCTAATGAATATATTTTTCATACAAACTCACTCCCCAAGACTCCATAAATGACTCCAAAGTTAGGGCAAAAAGCAAACTTCTCTGGATAATTTCTCATATTAAATGATGCATAATAAAGCAAATTTTGGTTTTTACTTGATCGGTCTCTTCCTTTCACTGACTTAAAATTAATATAAAATAAATAAAATGTTTGTCTTTTCATACCATTCTGGGAGTATAGCATAATCCTTATGCTAATCTTATGACATAAACTTTATGACAAGAGGATATAAAGATGTATAGTATTTATATACTTGTAGTCAGGTACTTACTATGATAGTCCTCCAAAAGAGGTAAAATAATGAATTTTCTATATTTTGATTTAAATTTACATGAATTTTTATGAGATTATAAAGTATGTGCATTTATTTAGTAATATTTTCTTTGCAGGTATAAACCAAGGAAAGAACTAACACATTTCTACTAAGCTACTATTATTCATTTTAAATAGAGAATTAAAGTATCTCCAGAAAAGACTTGAGGAGAAATTAGGGCTAAAAAGAAAGGAAAGGAAAAAAATGGGTGGCCAATATTCTAAACCAAAGGGAAATGAATCCTATTTCAAGGACAATATTAAAGGATTTCTTTTTTACATAAAAAAAGTCTGACAAGTTATAGTGAGCTAGTTCATAGCTGGCCATGCTTATGAAGGATGACATTACTCTGGCCCATTTGCCACCATCTGCAAATCATTTGTCTCCACGCCAAAGAGAATATACAGACACAAACAAAATTTAAACTATACTTGTGGAAATTTTAATGTGACGAAAGCAGGTACCTCTTTCAAATAAATTCATATTTCTAAGTTGTGATTAGGTAATAATAGTCATACATTTTAGGGAACGCTATAATTAACAGCAACTAGAACCATGCAAATACTGAAAATGATTCTTCCTTTCAAAATTCTCATTCTGTGCTAGCAAAAAATACTATGCATTCATTTTGAGTAAATGTGGTTTAATTGATAGAGGCAGCCATTTCTATAATGGTTTCTGCAAATAATTACATGAGGATGGTGACAAGGATTACCTATAAGTGACTGAGTACAAAATTTTAGCGAGCTATTTTCAGATTCCTGACAGCCTAATGTTTTCTCATCTTGATAACCTTTAAAGATTTAAGGCAAACACATCTACAATAAGCTTATAAAGAAGTATCTGTAGCTGTTTGGAAGTGTAAACATTTTAAGTCCCAGGGATCCACCGATTTGCCTTGGAGTATAAGAAGACTTGCTGAGGTTATCTGCCAAAGAGCGAAACCAAGAAACGCTTTAAGATTCATCCTCTGCTTTGTGTGAAATGAAGATCTATAATTTTCACGACAGAGAATGAATTGAGAAATGTTCATATCTTACAGAAAACAACTCATGGAGATAGATATATCCTGGGGTAGATGGTGGAATGAACTGTAATTCCAGAGGTTCTTTTAGGAAGGCACATATCATCATAACTGGCCATCAGGTAGTTCTGCGTAAATTATTGTGACTGAGGTACAAAGTAAACGTCTCTCTCTCAGTCTCTTTGACACACACACACACACACACACACACACACACACACACACACACACACACACACCATTCTCAGAGTGATTATTTTATAATGTTATACTCAATGGCACAAAGTTTTTGTGAATAAGTTCCAAAAAGTAATAAGCCCCTGTCAAGGTATTAGGCAAAGGAAACCAGAATTCCACACCCTATACAAAAGTTAACAACTTTTCAAGCATTTTTTGCCTTCGGATGAAATATGGTAAAAATGAGTATAATCTATAAAGGAAAAAGATTTATAACTAAGTCAGATTCATGCTTATTACATGAAAATATATCAATTGCTTATTTTGAAATTTCCTAGAAGGCAGAGACAGTATCCTTATATACTTAACAAACATTAAAATGTCTGACATGTAAGTGGTAACAAACAGGCTGAATTGAATATATATATACAAAAAGTTAACAAAGCAGTCAACCCCTAAATGTTGGGAGAATAATTTGCATCTTAAGAAATATGTTTAAGGACAGTGTCAGTGCCTTCTAACCAAACAAGACCAGGAACAGCTACAGCTGAGTAAGTTGGTCTGTGATTCATTATAGTGAGGGCGAACAAAGCCATAGGAGACAGTGGGCATTTACTGAGACTTGCAAGGAGGGTCTGAGGAAACGGAGGTCTGTCTTGATAAAAAAAAAATGGGGGCAAGTCTATGAATGGCTAAAAAAGCAGCTGTTACTCTTATCAGCCAGGTGAGGAGGATGCTTGCTGAGTTGTGGGTGCAGAGTGACCTTGTTTTTGTCTGTGGCCTGAATGTGTCATAGCACTTCCCATGAATAAAGGTGCTATTTTTTCAAAAGGAGCATTTAATTTGATAGTGAAAACATTACTTCTATGCTGAGCCCAAATGTACAAGTGAACGTTTTCTTGGAGGACTCATCCTATGCCAGATTTAATTCTCAAATCACTGCAATCCATATAACCTAATACACATTGCTGAATATAATGGATCTAGTCAGATAGTAATTTATTTATTTTCCAATATTAGATAGTCTAACTCAAAGTGGACAGGAGTGAACAATTCTCCAATAAGTAACTCAAATAGTATATAACCTTGTATTTCTGGATAAATCTAATATTGCCATGATTATGATGTAAGAATATCAAAATTACCACTGAGGCCTTTTGATATATTCCCTGTATAAGTGCTTTTCAGCTTCAAGAGTTCAGATACAGTGGGAAAGATTTACAGTGGTCCATGATGCTCTTTGGCAAGTATCCTTTGTTAAGTAAATAAAAGAACATCTCCTACTGCTCTTCAATTTTCCTGATTGTGTTGGAACACCAAGCTTTATACAAGTATTTAGCAGAAGGCATATGTAGAAATGAGTGTCTTAAGGGAAAATGAATAAAAGATTTGAAGTATTCAGAAGCACTAGAGAAGTACACTCTTCAATCCACCTCCTCACTGCAACAGACTCACTATACAAACCAAAATCTATCATGACATGAAGAACTAACCATAATTTTCAGGAATGGCTTCAGGAGTTATTTAAGCCCATTTAATCAAATCACAGATAAACAGAAAAGTGACTGAACTGCATTAGACACAGAAACATAGTACATATATGTGGTATTATCCTACATGATGAAAGATAGAAGGTCTTTCATAGAATACTCAGGAAAATAACAGATTAATTAGATGTACAAGATTATACAGTAGAAAGGAAAAAACAAAGAGTATGTGATATATTTTAAAGCAATCATATATACTTTATCATTTCAATTAACAAATAAAATTCACTGGTCTTACCCCAAAGAGAAAGGCTTGGTCAAAATCAAAAGAAAGCTGCTCTCACATTCTATCGATAAAATTTTTTCTTAAGCTTTTCACCTTATGTTGAAACAACTTACTGTTTGTAAATGTGGGCTACTTGAAAGCTTAACTGGTTTTCATACCAAGTAAAATTGGGTCTATTTAAACAAACAAACAAACAAACAAAAATAAATTAGTGCTGCTGATTGTTTTTTTAAATTTTCAAGTTAGTTAACATACTGTGTAGTCCTAGCTTCAGGATAGAACCCAATAATTCATCTCTTACATGACACCCAGTGCTCATCCCAAAAAGTGCCGTCTTATAGCCAATCACCCATTTACCTCACCCCTCAAGCCCCCTGTGCCAATCAACCCTCAGTTTGTTCTCTGTATTTAAGAGTAGTGTTTCTGAATTTTAACCTTAAGGAATTTATAAGGTTAACACTCATTTGTTTTGAAAAACAACACTGAGAACACTCAGACTTAATTACATCACACTACTGGACAATGGTAAACCTATTGACAAAGTGTGATGATAAAAGTCTAGCAATATTTTTCAACTCAAGTTCATAGAAAGTAAGTTAACTCAATAACAAAAGTGGGTGAGACAACCATTTGAGGGAAAACAGAAGTCAGGCATTCCATAAATTTAAGTCTTCTTGCGATCTACATAGCTTCTTAAGAACCTCACTCACTTTATTCTCTATGAGTAAAAATTTCAGGACATTCTCCAGCTCCCTTTCTCTTTCAGTTTGTGGAAAGTTTTCCAATCATTCATTCCTTTTAGTGTTCCTTAGCTCTGTAATCCAGGCACCAACTGTACAAAGTATGTACACGCATTTCTCTTGAAAGGCTCTGTGAATATCACCTTCCTATTTCTTTTCTATTCCAAAAAATGTGCCATTCTCTTTTCTAGAAGAGTAGTCTCTTATGGTTTTGAATACATTTACAAATTTTTTTCTACTTCATATTTTTAAGATTTCTTTACCTTAATTCTTTGGTCATGTATAAAAATATATCAATTTTCATCCAACAATTTTTCTCAGAAAAGTACCACATAAAGACTTAAAATATATTTGGAATAACATTTTCCATTTTCTTTAAGAAACAAAATATACAAACTATCATGCAACAACATCTCTTTGCTCTGAAAGAAAAAAAGAGTAATCATATAAAATGAATATGTGTGTGTATACACACGTGGATCACACACATACATATACACACGTGGATGTCACTGTATGATCATGGTTACTGTCTTCTCTAAGAGAGGAAGCAATCTTTAGGTCCAAATCCTGCCATAATTCAAAGTATCACTCATAACATTTATATATGACATTTGGCCCAAAGCGTACTTTAAGTAATGAACAGAGTAACAATGACGAAAGCAATGATTAAGGTAAATACAGAGAAACATAAAAGGATCCAAGGACTTTCTATGAAATCCTAGTTCTTTAAGTTGTCAAATGTCCTCTAATTAAGAACCAAAATATCAAGGAAAGTATATATAAAAATATATCCGTAAGAGAAAGGAATGAATAAAATCACAAACTTTGGTATGATGGTACTAAGCATAAGGCATTTAAATATTGCTTTCATTCTTTTTTAAAAAAAAAAACGTTTTTTACTGATTATTTTTGAAAGAGAGATAGACAGCGTGTGAACAGAGGATGGGCAGAGAGGGGGAGACAGAATTCAAAGGAGGCTCCAGGCTCTGAGCTGTCGGCACAGAGCCCCACGTGGGGCTTGAACTCATGAACCGTGAGATCCTGACCTGAGCCGCGGTCAAATGTTTAACCGACTGAGCCACCCAGGTGCTCCAATACTGCTTCCATTCGTAATTGAGTTTCTGTTCTGTATTCTTGGCCAGGTTTCTCTTCCATAAATAATCATTAATGTTTCTATTTGGCATGTTTTTCTTTTTGCTTTAGAACGATTATAGGTGAGCAGTTATTTTCTACATCCCTTATTAGGTTTTTAAAAATGAATGAAGACTTATTTTTCAAACAAGTCCACAAAATTTGTCACTCTTCTGGAGAAAAGTATGCGTCTCTCGTGTCTGTCTGTTATTGCCAACGGCATTCTAATGACTTCTTAAAAACAAGAGTCATTTTTATGTCCTGTCATAAGCAATATATCACTTTCAGTGCCATGGAAGGTAACAGAATAACAGAAAAACAACATAGAAAGATTAGAACATCAACTGAGAAAAAGATTATTTTTCACTCACCTGGGGCCTACTTCCCCACATTGATGCCAAATACATATACCTAAAATTAAGAGCAATGAATTTTTCCTCACAAAGAAAAAGCCAGAAGGAAGGAACCTAAGTAAGGACTGATACACAGCATTGTTACTTCTGACAGAAAGAAAAGAATTATAACCTAAACTGGAGGTGACAAAGCTCTGATAATCCACAAATCAATGGACAGACTATTAGTAGAGCCCCGATTTCCTGTTTAATTAATCTAAAAATGACTTCTTTGAAAAGAAATGCCCACACATAAAACAATACTCATAGTCATTTCAGATACACAGTTTCCTCTTTCATTCAAAAAGACGTGAGCAGATGATTTGTGTTATTCCTCTTACTGCCTGGTCAAGCTGTCAATTCGGATGACTTTTCAATGCCCACGTCAAGGAAGGAAGGAAGGAAGGAAGGAAGGAAGGAAGGAAGGAAGGAAGGAAGGAAGGACGGACAAGCATTTTTAAACTGTCAGAGGCTGATAATCAAATTTACAATTTTAAGATACTCTAAATTACTGACACTGTGAGTGAACCTAGTCCTTTCCCTGAGAAAAGAAAATCCCACTCACCTCCCTATGCACAAAAAGTCAGATGCACAAAACTAAGAACGTTAATTAGGTTAAAAAGCTGCCCGGGCACTAACACCTACCTAGTGCCCACTAAGGTCATGTATCCTCAAAGCAGGAAGTGAATACATTCTCACCCAAAGAACATTGAGTCTATTGTGTTCTTGAGAAAAGAAAAGAGAAAAAGATCCAGATATTATTTGTTTCAAAACAATCTCAACAAATGTAATGCCCAAGAGTTTTCTTCAGAGAAAGGCAGAAAACAAAGATAGTTAAGAATCATAATAACGCTTAAAAAATGGTATGCTCATCTAAAGCAAGGCATGCGGACTTTGACCTTCATTTCCAGAATAGAAATAAGCATTTAATTTTGAGAGAATAATAAACAGAATAGCAATGCAGTTAGAAGTAAAATGGAAAGAAAACACTGAGCTTTTCCTAAATACTAGTAATGTGAAAAGATAACCCTGAGATCTGAGTTTGAAAAGCAGGAAATAGTAGATTTTAATAATTTTTAACCCAACTGTCACTTTTTAAAAATAATTTTTTAACGTTTACTTATTTTTCAGAGAGAGAGAGAGAGAGAGAGAGAGAGAGAGAGAGAGAGAGAGAGATCATGAGCAGGGGAAGGGCAGAGTGAGACGGAGACACAGAATCCGAAGCAGGCTCCAGGCTCTGAGCTGTCAGCACAGACCCCTATGTGGGGCTCGAACCCAAAAACCTTGACATCATGACCTGAGCCAAAGTCAGAGGCTTAACCGACTTAGCCACTTGGGACCTAGTTGGTTCCCCCTCCCCCCCCCCGCCCAATAGTGATAACTTGAAAAATCTTGAAATAATTTCAAACCTAGAGAAAAACTGCAAAATTAGTACAGAGGATTCTTGCACATTCTTTGCCCAGACTCAGTAACTTTTAATTCTCTACCTACGTGCTTTACATTCTCTCCCTCTTTTTCCAGTAGGGGCCAAGGGCAGGCCACCTCAAAATGGGTCACTTCAGTACGATATATGGATTCTTCTAAGTAAGTTGCTTTAGAAACAGCTGGTGCAAGGACACTGAGACCCTCCTCTGTGGACAGGGGCACTCAGGGACACTGAGACCCTGTAAGTAGGAGACAAATCTCCCATATGACAAATACCCTCCCTGTACTGAGAAGTAAAAAGATATCCTGATCAACAGAGAGAGGGACTCCAAAGCCAAGCCAGCTATAGGAACAACCTTGTTTTTTCTCACCTACCACCTCAGCCTAAATTCTGCTTGGAATCCTCTATTAACTAGAGCTCCCAAACCCCAGTCTTCTTGATCCTGTCAATTCTCCCATAAACTTGCGGATGGTCTCTCCATCTAAAATATGTAAAAACTGCCCACAATGGTCATTTCTTTAGGTCTCAATTTCATGAGTGGGCCTCCACGCATATATATTAAAACTCTGGTCTTTTTCTATTGATCTGTCTCACATAAATTTCATTTGTAGTCTAGTGGGAAGGCGTTGG
This sequence comes from Proteles cristata cristata, assembly GCA_017311185.1. Lineage (NCBI taxonomy): Eukaryota > Metazoa > Chordata > Mammalia > Carnivora > Hyaenidae > Proteles > Proteles cristata. The sequence goes on from JAESUZ010004980.1 coordinate 201,498, forward strand.
AGGGCAGAGAAAAAAATACTTTTTCTTCCCAATACCCTCTATATCTCTGTGTATGTTTGTATAAGTAACAAATAATTTTCCTGAGCCATTTCAGAAAGCTGCAATACATCATGTCTCTTTGCCTTTTATTACTTCAGCATCTGTTTCCTAAAACACAAGGATATTTTTTTTAATGTAAGACTGCAAAGTAATTAAATTCAGGAAATTAAACACTGGTTCAACACTTTTACCTAACAGAGAGTAAGTATTCCAATTTTGTTACTGTTCCAGTAATATCTTTTTACAGCAGTCCAGTCCAGATCATGTAGTTTGTATTTAGAGGTCGGTCTCTTTTAATTTGGAATAATTCTTCAGTCTTTGTCTTTCAAGACATTGACATTTTTGAAAAATAGAGAATTATTTTATAGAATGTGCCTAAATTTCTATTTGTCTCCTGTCTTTTCACGAGATTGAGTTTCGCATCCCTGGCTAGACTACAACAGAAGAGATACTACGTCTTTCTCAGGTATTACATCTGTCAGCACAGAAAGTTTATCTGACTCACTGATTATATTACTTTTGGTTTCCCAAAGAAAGTAATGTCCAATGTCTCTACTGTATAGCTAGTGTTTTCCTGAGCAGTAATCAATCCAGCGGCAGACATGCTGAGAATCAGCAGCATACATACTGTCATTAAATATGGTCCTTAAGGTTCAGCATCCACTATTGTTTCTTGTCCTAATCAGTCTTCACTACGATGGTTGTAAACGGTGATTTTCCAACTCCAATAGTCCCTCCACATTTATCAATAGACATGCTAACAGCAAGAAAGAATCTCTCCCCATTCATTCATTCACTCATTTTATTATAACTATATGAATGTAACTATTCCTATTTTATCTAATGGGTTATAATCCATTACTCTCATTGTTTATTTTGATGGTCAAATTGTCCCGGAGCAGGCCAACGGGGGCCCCTTTGAGATGTCTCCTGTGTCCTTTTGACATATCTCCATAATTTTTTTGAGTACTTCTTTACTTTCTAAAACAATAAAATGCTCTGGATCATCTTACACCATCCCGTACTAGCCCTGAAATCAGTCTTTTTTTTTTTCCTTTTTCTTTCAAAAGAGCTCTTTTTATCACATGTAAGCGAATAGTATGTAGAAACCAAGATACAGAAATTAGGTGTGCTTCACTGCTGTGGGCGACACACTGCTTGTAGGCCTTGCCTGCAGCAGACCTAGGAGATCCCCACCCCTGCCCTTGATTCTGATGCCTACACCTTCAATCGAACGCCACAAGACTCTCCTTGGTCTTCTACATTCCACATTTGTATGTCTCTTGTGCCACAGTAAGAACCTTGGCTCCCAAAATATTTAGTCAATCTTACAATATACATAAAAATCCCTTCTGAAGAACTATCTTATATCACTGCAAAAAATCCTAACAAAGAATTCAAGGTTTGTTTGAATTTGCCCCCTTTTCCCTTTTTAGACTGAAGGTATAAAGTCAAAGTGGTGTGTTCAATTTAAAAATGGTTCATTTTTTTGTTTCAAGTCAAATTTTAGGATCCCTAACAACCTTTGATTTAATTTAATTTTTTGTAGGTTTATTTATTTTGAGGAGGGGAAGGTTTGGAGCGTGGGGTGGAAATCCCAAGCACTGACAGTGTGAAGCCTGATGCAGGGCTCGAACCCCCGAATGGTGAAATCATGAGACACTGATTTCATGAGCTGAAATCGACAATCAGAAGTTTAACCAAATGAGCCACCCAGGCACCCTTAACTTCATTTTTTAACATGTAAAACATTAACATGCTTCCAGAAATTAAAATTATATCAAAAAAGTATACTACAGAAAATGTCTTACCTTCTCTTATCCCACTGGAATCCCCACACCTTGGTAGATAACCAATTTCAATGTTTTCAAGTTTAGCCTTCTTGTATTTCATTTTCCAATTAACAGCAGCAACAACAATAATAATAAGCAGTTAAATAAATGTTTTAAAAGATGTTCCCTTGTGTACTGGTAATTTATTTCTATCTAACAAATTACTTCAAGACTTCGTGGCTTAAAAGAACAAATACTTCATAAGACTTCTAAGGGTTGGGAACCTGGGATGGTTAACTGCAGGATTTGGATTTAATGTCTAACAGAGCTGCAGCTAAGCAGCAGGCTCGAGACTCTTCCACCAAGTACAGTGCTCTCTTGTGGCTGGCAGGCCTCAGTTTCTCACTGGTTATTGGCCAGAGGATTTGGTACCTCCCCAGTGAACTTCTCTACAGGGTGGCTCACAACATGGCAGCTGGCTCCTCCAAAGCAAGGGATCCAAGAGGAAGAAAAAAAAATCCCAGGACAAAAGTCACAGGCTTCTATGATCCATCTCAAAAGTGACAGACCATCAGCTCTGCCATCTTGCTATTGTTCACACAGAATAACTCTGACACAGCATGGGTGGGAGGGACAACACAAACGTGCGAAAAAGGCCAGGCAGGCAAGGTAACTGGGGACTAGATACCACTTCTCGTTTTACAGAAAGGACAGCATATTATAAGTGGTCTTTCATATTTTGTTCCGGTAAACAATATTCCTTAGGGAATTACATCCTCAGTGTACAAAAAACTTCATTATTTTACAGACATGAAATATCTATGAAATATTGTGTACCACAGATCATTCAACCATTTTCCTATAAGTGGGCATTTAGGAAGTTTCCAATATTTTGCACCTATAAATAATGAAACTTTTGCCTATGTATTTTTATTGTTGAAAATTATAAGTTCTTAGAAAATCCAGTCTGGATCACCAATGCATTAAACTCCCTTGAGAAAATCAGTAGTAAATTTTTTGAAGGGGGATTAAAAAGTCTTAATTTGATTTTTAAAACAATTTTATCTTGCATTTCTGAAGAGCCTAATATAAGTAGTAATGCATCATGTTCCATAATTCCTACCTGCATCCAAATATCCCTGTAAAGAACAACACAAACACAGCCAGTCATAACATCATTAAACCAAAAGTAAAAGCCATAAAAGAAAAAAGGCAACTACTTCAGTGAACAGATCTACAATCTCTAAGTGTCCATGAATGAGTTCAGGGGTGCCTGGATAGCTCAGTCAGTTGAGAGTCCGACTCTGGCTCAGGTCATGATCTCACAGTTCATGAGTTTCAGCCCTGCATGAGGCTCTGTGCTGATGGCTCAGAGCCTGGAGCCTGCTTCTGATTCTGTGTCTCCCTCTCTCTACCCTCCCCTGCTCACAGACTGTCTCTCTCTCTCTCTCTCTCTCTCTCAAAAATAAAAATTAGGGGCGCCTGGGTGGCTTAGTCGGTTAAGTGTCCGACTTTCGCTTAGGTCATGATCTCGCGGTTCGTGGGTTCGAGCTCCGTGTCAGGCTCTATGCTGACTGCCAGCTCACAGTCTGGAGCCTATTTCGGAGTCTGTGTCTCCCTCTCTCTCTGACCCTCCCCTGCTCACGCTGTCTCTCTCTCTCTCTCCTAAAAATAAATAAAAATATTTAAAAAAATAAAAATTAAAATTAAAAAAATTAAAAAAGAAAGAGTTCAAAGGGTTCAAAAGCTACTTAAAGAAACAGAGTTCCCTGGTATTAATGAGAAAAGACGGAGGCCAAGAAATATTTTCATAAAACAGTAGGAAGATGAATTGTATATTAGAAATACAGAATTGTATTAATGCTTAATTTCCCAAGCATAATTGTATTCTAGTTCTTAGGAGATATATGCTGAAGTGTTTAGGTGTGAAGCTCGACAGTGTCTACAGGTAAGTCTAAAATAGTTCGGAGAAGAAAAAATATAGAGATTGAAAAAGATAAAAAATAAACCTGGAAAATGTTAACAATTGGTGAATCTATGAGAAGGGTATATAAAGTATTCAGTTTGCTATTCTTTTAACTTCTCTGTAAATTGGAAATATTTTTAAAATATAAATTCTGGGGAAATAGCAGTTGGGAAGACTGACATTAGCACTGACATATGAATCACGCAATTCAATAGCTCAACTACTTATCCAAGAGATGATACAATTTTGAGGCAGAATGGCAGTTGCATCTGTATTAAGAAAGTTTAAGCAGTAAAAATGTTATTGTATTTCAGTATATGAAATCTGTCATCTTTTGCTTATCAAAGGTCTAATGGCAAGTTATTAACTATGAATATCATTAAGTTCTCTAGAGATATAAATAATAATAACACCTAAAATTGCCACTAATGATCCATCCAAACCTTTTTTCAAAGATTTTAATGCAAAATCTAATTACTTTTGAACATACAACCCAATGTTCATCTGCCCCCTTTTATAAGAAGACTTATAAATGAGTGAATCATTGAAGAATGCACAATTGTCATTCCAGCTGCCATTTTATGATACCACATCTGCATTCCGTAGGTATTAACGTTAAAATTTCTTAAATATCTGCCACCTTTTTCTTGGAAAAAAATGAACTAAACAGGTTCATTAGATTCTGTTTTAGCTCTATTTTGGAAAAGTCTTTTATAACTGAAGAAGAAAACCAAAAAGAGAAAAAGGAAAATTAAGGGCTTGCAAATATAAAATTAAAAATTTTGTTTACTGGAATAATAAATTTTGAAGCAGATTTACCTTTTGAATCCAATATCTAATTAAGTCTATAGAAAAAAAGACCAGGTTGTTTATCTGGTTGATAAGAACCCCAAATTGGGTTAGTTCTTAGTACATTTCCTTCTATGACAAAAGAAAACAATCTAATTTTATAAAATAATTACCAGTGCCTTCTTTTTCATCAGTATATTTTATGACCTCTAAGCAAACACTTGAAAACATATCCACAAAAATCATATCACACTGGAGTAGGATTGTTCTCAGTCATGGGAGGCTTTCAATCTTTTGTCTACCCTAAAATGCCCTAAAATGGCTCCTGATTGTGACAATGTCATGCCATGGCAGGTGTCAGTAAAAGTTCTGTCACTGGAAGATCCCTTTTAACACTCCACAGAAGCACAAGAAGATTCTTGCTATGTAAAAATTTCAGGTGTTAGCAATGTTACGGAATACTTCATGAACAGTCAGCTTTATGAACAAGCTGACTCTTAAAATGAAATCTTTGAAATCAACACAATGATAGATATGAAGTTTCTAAACTTTAGCAAGAATATCTACCTTGGGTTCCTGGGTGACTCAGTCGGTTAAGCATCCAATTCTTGGTTTCGGCTTAGGTCATGGCTTCAAGGTTCATGAGATCGAGCCTCGCCTCGGGCTCTGCAGTGACACACAGAGCCTGCTTGGGATTCTCTGTCTCACTTTCTCACTCTGTCCCTTCCCTGCTTGCATGCATGCACGTGCACTTTTGCTCTCTCTCCCAAAAAATAGAATGAACTTAAAAAAAGGAATATCTAACTTATAATATTGTCTTTTGAGAATCAATAGAATCAAAAGTTGTTTTCTTTAAAAGTTAAGATCCACTTGGGGCACTTGGGTGGCTCAGTTGGCTCAGTCGGTTAGGCATCCGGCTTCAGCTCATAAGCTTGAGCCCCATGTCTGGCTTTCTGCTGACAGCTCAGAACCTGGAGCCTGCTCCGATTTCTGTGTCTCCATCTCTCTATGCCCCTCTCCTGCCCATGCTCAGTCTCTCTCTGTCTCTCAAAAAACAATGTTTTTAAAAGTTAAGATCAAACTGCATGGAGATTTAAGAAGCCTCATGAGGATGTATGCACTGCTTCATCAAGAAGAGAAATAAGACAGTAAAAGAAGGTTCTACATTGGACACAATTAAGAACGTGTGGCTGAAATTATGAAATATTAAAAAAAATCTGAGGGTGTATAGAGAGTATAAAAATCAGTAAAAATCAACTGAAGAGTTTCAGAATCTCCTTCTTGATAGGTTATTTTATACATCTGGGATTATTATTTTGTATATAAACTATACAAATTATACAACTAGTGCTCTGTAATTGTTCTTTAGTAACAAAAACTATTCTTACTGGGGTCCTACGAGGGGCCAGATATTGCACTGGTCACAATGGGAAATTTTATATAGCATGAATTTTACACAAAAGATGTTTTCATTTCTCACTAATGATGAGGGTTATTTCTTAAGCAATCTAACTAATAAGCAAGTTTGTCAGTTTATTTAAGAGCAGATGGAAATGGCACTTGCAGATTTTGGGACCAACAGATCAACACAGATTAACGAACCAACACTAGATTGGATAATTTATCAAGGATCCCTTCCAGGATTTTATTGTCAATGGCAGCTTGCCTGACTGAGGTATCATTTCTTGTACATTTTATAGTTCTGGAATGCTGTTTTGATTTTACCGTGTTATAGCAGTATAATAAAACAGTTCTAGTTTATGAAGTACCAATCAGCTGAATGATCATTCATTTAACAAATATTTAGAGAATGCTGACACTATAAACAATGAACAAAAGAGAAAAATCTCACTTCTCAAGAAGCCAGTACTAGAATTCAGGGGATGGGAGCTAAGTAATAAATAAGCAAAAAAGTCAATAAATGAAGTAATTCAGACAGTGATAGATTGGTGATATGAAAGGTGACCAGCAGCTGGCCTGGACATTAGCTTATTTAAGGGGTTAGGACGAACTTATTTAAGGCAGTGATTTTTGAGTTGAGACCTAAATATTGAGAGAAAGTAGTTAAGACAAGATCTGAGGAAAAGAACATCCTAGTAAAGGAACCAGCATACCAAGGAGAGGATAGAAGGCAGAGAAAGAAATCAAGACAGACACCAACTTGGTGTCAGTAGTTAATAGAAATGCAGTTGGTGGTGTGTCTGGGCTGTAAGGAGGAACAGAGAAACAGTTACACAATGCAGTCAGAGAGAGGACTGATAAAGAGTTTGAGTTTTATTATGAGTAGAATTACTTTTAAAGAAATGAATGAAATTAACCAGTTAAAATTTTTAAAAGTTTATTGGCTGCTCTATACAGACAATAGTCTAAAGGAAGTTTGACAGGAGGCCGTCGGCAGTGGTCTAGACCAACACTCATCAAAGGAGCTAGCCCGCAACAAGGTCAGGAGCTTGCCATCAGAATGTGAATCAGTGCAATGGGTTTTCTTCAAAGCAGTCTTGCAATTAAAAAAGGTGGGGGGCACAGGGGTGGGTCAGTTGGCTGAATATCTAAGTTTAGCTCAGGTCATGATCTCGCTGTTCGTGAGTTCTAGTCCCACAGTGGGCTTGCTGCTGTCAGCACAGAGCCTGCTTCAGATAATCTGTCCCCACATCTCTCTGCTCTTCCCTGGCTCACTCTCTCTTTCTCAAAAATAAATAAATATATATATTTAAAAAATATATAAATATACATATAGTTAGCTATACTAAGGCTATTCTTACTGATATACTGATATAGTTCATTTATATTCTGGTGCCACTCCCTTATCTCATCACAAGCCAGAAAGAGCTCACCAGGACGGGCCTATAGACCAACTCTGCTTAGCCCTGGTCTAAATTAGAATTGTGATGGTAGGAGGAAAGACTGAAAAATAAATATGGAATTGATTTTGGAGGTAAAACCAACAGAATTAAGTGATGAGCCGAATACAAGGTATGAGAACAAGAGAAGAATCAAGCCTGGCCTGAGCAACTTGGTAGATTTTTATGCCACTTCTTAAGAGTCTGAAAGAATGGGGTCCAAGCTTGATGGGCTCGGCGATGGCATCAGACAGGGAGATGAAGAATACTGTGTTGGCCAGGTTAAGTTTGAGATGTCTGCAGTGAAGTTGGAAGTGTCAAGTAGGATGTGTCAGCACTACAGTCATATATTGGTGGGATACAGGGTTTGTGAGGCCACAGAGATACTATTTAAAATGAATGGACTAGGTGAGATCAGCTTGAAAGTCAGAAAGGAAACGAGAATCCCAAAACTATTTCTGGGCTCTTCCAGTATTTAGATGTGGACCAAAGGAGAAAAAATCAGTAAGGAGAAGGACCCATCAGTGAAATGGAGGGTGTGGCGACCTAGAAGCCATCAGAAGACCGCACTGGGAAGTGACCACTAGGTATACAGGACAGAATTTAACGATAAACTTGGGAGAAAAAAGAAAAGAGTTTATCACAATGGCTAGGGGCAAAAATTAGACAAGATGAATTTTGTTCAGAATAAGAAGAAAGTAAAGAGCAACCACGGGTAACTTCTTGTACACAAGGGGGAAGCACAAAAACGGGGTCCTAGAGAGTGATGTAGGGATCAAGAGAAAAATTTTTGTTTTTATTGTGTTTTTTAAAGATGGGAGCTACTAGAATTCATATATATGCAAATGGCTACAAGCCAACAGGGAGACCAAAACTGCAGAAGGTCCCGGAACAGGTGAGATGGAATGAAATCCAGAGCAAATGTAGAAGAGGGCTGGCCTTAGAGAGAAGCAGGACGCTGTCCCCACTGGTAGAAGGAAGCAGAGTATGTGAATACAGAGCTAGCTAGGCTGATTGAAGCGGCCCTAGCAACAAGTTCTTGCTTGACACCATCTACTTTTTCAATGAAATTTAAGAAAATAAATTAGTTGAACAAAAGAAATAGAATAGGAGCTAAAGATTCAAGGAGAGAAATGGCTGAAACAAGAATAAAAGCCAATTTGAGGTTTATGGTTATGATACTAAAGTGAAATCCAACAACTCTATATATACATATTTTCCTTTTTCTCAGCCACATTCATTTCTCAAGTAGAGGAATAAAATAAGCAGATAGCTGGGCTTAAATACTACAGTGTCGCCAAGTGAGTACACTGGCTAGAGAGCCAGTAAATAGGTGTGTTTGTGTGCAAAGGAAGACAATGGTGGGCAATGAAATCTAAGCTGGATAATTAGATGGTAAAGACAAAAGCGGGTGACATATTGGAAAAAAAAAAAGGTAGAGTCTATTAACTAGAGGGCCTGATGAAATTCAAGAATGTACAAAATAATAGAGTTGGAGAGATAGAAGGACAAGAGCCATAAGTCCTGATACAAAATCAAGATTTTGGATGTACAGGAGTTATTATAAGACAAGATGAAGAGTCTGACGACAGTGTGAGTAGCTAAGATAGGATGGAAGAAAAATCAGTTTGACACAAGCAGTCAAGAAACTGAAAAGTTAGTGTGTTAAGTGGTCACCCATGTGGAAGATGAAATAACATCATGATGTTAGTGAAATAATACTTCAATTTCCCTAAATAATATGATCTGAAAAAGTAAGTGAAACAACTGTTATTTAGGGATTTCAAGGCCATAAAAGGTCTGGCATATGAATATTTGCTTTTTTTTTGTCACTCGTTCCAGTAATACCTATTAATATAATTGTTTTCTTTTATCCTTTGGAAAAGGCTGAAAATGATCACACACACACACACACACACACACACACACACACACACACACACACACGACATTCTTTGAAGACAAAAACTGACACGCATAACATAGCATACAATCTTCTCTCTCTGTTTTTAGAGGTTAGTTTCCAAGGAACTTTCGGACCCAAACCACTATAAGGACACAGTATCTTAACCCCTTGCTTTTTAGCTGAATCTGCTTCAAAGTACCCTAAAAAGGAACACACCAAGATATTCTTTTTTCTTTAATTTTTAAAAATGTTTTATTTACTTTTGAGAGAGCGAATGTGTGTGTGTGAGCAGGGGAGGGGCAGAGAGAGAGGGAGACTCAGACTCTGGAGCAGGCTCCTGGCTCTGAGCTGTCAGCACAGAGTCTGACACAGGGCTCGAACTCACAGTGAGATCATGACCAGAGTCGAAGTCGGACATTTAACCAAGTGAGCCACCCAGGTGCCCCACCAAGATATTCTAAATATGAAAAAATGATCTAGAATCAATTTATTATCCAATTATGTAGACAAAAATGTAGATATGTCAAAATACAGTAGTGTTACAGATAAGTTGTGTTTATGTCTTTCTGATACCCTTGCGATTAATGGCTTATCATATAATTAAAACAAACAGAAATCAAATAATTTTAAAGAGAGAAGATTGTCATCTCCCATTCTCACTTCTATTTATGGAAGAAGAAATAGAAGCAAACTTACTCACCAAAGGCCACAAAACTAATAAGGGGGCATATAAGACTACAACTGGCATCTCTTGTTACCAAATATAAAGCTCTTTGTAAGCATATTATTTTGGCTCACAAATACCTGAATAATGAGCTAGCCCATTTATTCTAAATAAATTTAAAAGTTAAATACACACACACACACACACACAGTAGTTATATCAAATCCATTCTTTTCACATATCTTGAACTCATCCCTTTCTTTTCATTTTACAGTCTAGTAATCCATTCCCTCACCATCATCACCTCAAGCCTCAATTATACTTTTCTCCAAAGCAGTTTCCTTACTTCCTATCTTTCCTTATATGAACAAACTTAATGCACGTATGTCTAATTCATATTCTTGACACAGAACACTCTCCAAGCAAATCCCCACTTAGAAACTAAAAAGGGCTCCATGGGGAACAAATCTAAGACTTTTATTGGGTCTCACCTTTCCTCCAAACTTAGAGTTGATGTCTCCTGATATTAAACATTTTCTGTTCTACCAAATAGAATATACTCTTCCCCCTTTTCTTCATCCATGCAAATTAGACATGTGGAGACCTGGGGATAAGGCAGGGTGGTGTCAACAAACTTTAGAGGAAAACGGTCTACCCACCATTCTAATCATACTGATGCAGAGCTATAGCTCATCTGATCTTAATAACATATTGCTAAAGCAAATTCTTAAGCTGTGAAAAGGCTTCAATGTGTTCCTGACTTTAACTGGATACTGTTATTTATGGCTTTCTCCTGTATTTGCTCAAATGCTTCATGAATCAATTTCTACTTCTTTCTAGTACACTCTATATAAACCTATAAGTTTATTTTCTGGTAGGAAGAGTGAAGTTTTTATTTGTATTAAAGTTCTTACATTTTAATATATGAATACATATATAAGAATAGAAACATCATTTATGAATTTATGTTTTGATCAATCTCTTTTCCATCTACATCTTTGGAAACTCAAAAGACTCAGTACATATTCCTAATGACTCACCCCAACATTATCCCTCTTATCCCTCATAAGAATATAAGCTTCATAAGGGCAAAACTTTGATGATTTTGTTCATTGCTTATTCCCATCATCCAGAATGACAAATCCCCTCTGCTTCCTATCCTGTTTGTTCTATTACTGTGGTTGTTCAGTCTTGGAAATTTTATACTTTCAGAGGTACAACGACCACCACTAAGGAGTCATTGTTGTCTGCAAGGAAAATACTGTTTTGTTATGTTTCCAAAGTCTCCTTGTTGATATCCAAGATACATTTTTTTAACTATAAATTTACTATTTTATATTCAAGAATACTGACCTATAATTTTCCCAGGTATAGTGGAACAAGGGGGAGAAGAAGGGAGGAAATGGTGGGGGAAAGGGAGAGAGGCAAACTATGAGAGACTCTTGAATGCTGACAAAAACTGAGGACTGATGGATGGAGGGGGGAGGGGAGATGGGCATGGAGGAGGGCACTCGTGGGGATGAGCACTGGGTGTTATGTGGAAACTAATTTGACAACAAACTATTTGTAAAAAAAAAAAAATTTTTCCCAGGTATAATGGATCAGTTAAAATCACAGATAATTTCTAAACATCTCAGAGTCAACACATTTTTATGACTTTCATCAAAGGTATTAGCAAAGAACAGACTTGGTTAATGAGACTTCCTTTGCCCTCCTTTACTGAAGAAACAGTACATAAAGTTTTCAAACTGGAGCTTGTACCAAAATCACCTGAAGGGCTTATGGTCAAACAGAGTGCAGGGTCCCAGGCCCCAAATTTCTCATTCAGTAATTCTGGGATGAAGCCTGAAGACCTGCATTTCTAACAAGTTCCAAATGATGTCAGTGTAGTTGAGCTGAGGATAATGGACTAACCTAACCTAAAGAATAAAATAAAGAACAACGCGAATGATTCTACAAGCCACAGAAGAGCTAAGTTGATAATATTTAAAGCCAAAGCAATAAACATGCTCATTATTAACAAAATACAATGTAGTGATTTTTTTCTATGTATCAAGTGTTTTCAAATAAATTTATTCTATATACAACCCCAGAAGTAGGTATCATCACCTCCACTATCTCAATGAGAAAATGTAGGAAACCAAAGCTTAGAAAGGCAAAGTAACTTCCCCAGGTTTACAACTAATAAGTAGCAGAACTGGATTCTAATGCAGATATTCTTGATTCCAAAACTCCTGTAACTGTGCTGTATAGCCGCTGCTGCAGTCTTACACAATAGCCACAAACCTGCTGCTAGGGAGGTCTTTTCTTCCGCCTGGCCTAAAAAGGCTTGAGAAGAGCACGGTACCTTCTCAAGGTAATGAGGTAATGAGGCTCCCCTCTCCCACCTCCAGCCCTGTGGAATCAATGGAGGTTATTTGAAGAAAATCAGCAAGGATACAGAAAAACTCAACATCATCAACTAATGGGATCTAACAGACATTTACAGAATATCCAACCAATAAAAGCTGAAAACACATTCTTATCATGTGCCCATGGAACATACCAAAATAGACCACATCCTGGGATAAAAACAAAAACTTTAAAAAGAAAAAAAGGAAGAATGCATTGGAATGCATTCCACAATGGAATCAAACTCTAGTTTCTAAAGTAATATCAGCAAGGTGACAGAAAAATCTCCAAATATTTAGTGTCTAAACAACATACTTCTAAATAATCAGTGGGTTACCAATTATCAAAAATGAAGTAGGAAATATCGTTATAGATCCTACAAACACCAAAAACCCAAGAAGAGAAGACTATAAAAAACTTAACACAAAGAAATTTGACAACTTAGGTGAAACTGAGACATTCCTTGAAAGACATAAGCCCAAAATTCACACAAGGAATAATATATAACCTTGTTAGCTCTATGTCTATTAAAGAAACTGAGTCAATAATAATCTTCCAAAAAACAAAGCACTAGGCCCAAATGGTTTCACTGATGAATTTGACTAAAAGAAATAATCTCTTCCAGAAAATAACTCAACGTGTCCTAAAGAATACTTCCTAACTCATCCTATGAAGCCAGCATCACCCCAATACCAAAATAGATAAACACATTATAAACAGAGAAACTGCAGAACAACATCTCCCAAGATGGAAATGTTCTGCATCTTGACTATATCAATGTCAATATTCCGATTATGATACCATACCACAGTTTTTGTAAGATGTTACCACTGGGGAAAATAACACACTAGGTACAGGGGGCCTCTCTGTTACTTCTTACCAACTGCATGGAAATCTACAATTAGGTCAAAATAAAAATTTAGTAAAAATTTCAAATAATAGAGCCATTAACCCTTACAATACCAAAGCATTAATGACTTCTAATGTCATGTGCTACTTTAAGAAAGTAAATGTTAACAGCAATTACTTTATTATAAGAAATTTTAAAAGAACACTTAAAATAGCCATAATCTGGGGCACCTGGATGGCTCGGTCAGTTGAGTGTCCAACTCTCGGTTTTGGCTCAGGTCATGATCTCGCGTTTGGTGAGCTCGAGTTCAAGCTCCACATCACACTCAGTGCTGCTGGTGTGGAGCCTGCTTGCGATTCTCTCCCCCACACCCACACCCATCCCGTCCCTTTCTTGCTGTCTCTCTCAAAAAGAATTTTTTAAGTCTCAAAAAGACTTTAAAAAATAAAATAAAATAGGGGCGCCTGGGTGGCTTAGTCGGTTAAGCGTCCGACTTTCACTTAGGTCATGATCTCAGGTTCGTGGGTTTGGGCCCCGCGTCGGGCTCTGTGCTGAGTGCCAGCTCAGAGCCTGGAGCCTGTTTCAGAGTCTGTGTCTCCCTCTCTCTCTGACCCTCCCCTGCTCACGCTGTCTCTCTCTCTCTCTCTCCTAGAAATAAATAAAAATATTAAAAAAATAAAATAAAATAAAATAGCCATAATTTGGTTGTACTTGAGGCTGTAATCCAAAATGCAATGAAGATGCTATATGACTGCTACAGTTCAACAGGGAAAATGACAGCTGCTCTCAGGGTGTACACTCACAAGTTATTATGCTTCACAAAGATGTCATTTTCGATGACTTGAAAGATCATGCTGGTTTTAATGATGCAGGCTTGCTAGCTTTAGTTACATCAAAAGGTAGATGGGAAGAATTTGAAATACTGGAATGCTAGGTTATCAAAACAGAAACATAGCTTCTATTCCCTCTTACTCCTTATACATACGTAACTGCTTATAACTCGTGAATGGTTTATGTACATTATTTGAGATGCTTCTTATCTATGAATAGCTCAAACATTTTGAAATTACATCTTTCCTTATAGGTTCAAAATATTGTTTTTTTAATGTGTCAAATAAATGTTATTCAAACCTACTGACTAGATAGCAAAGACTTAAAAATCGCATTTATAAAGTTAGATAAGTAGTTCTTATTATCCAATTAACTCAGTTTATAATAATACGATGATGAATCTTGCAGATAATATTAATCAGGTAAATTTTCTTTTTTGAAAGGAATAATCTTTAAGAAAGTAGAGAAACCTGTTAACAGGTTGGATTTAAGCTCTGAATTTATGAGTTTGTCCAATTTTCCAAATATGTTTATACCACATCCTTCCAAATGAATGAGTAGGTAAAAAATCTGACTCTGCATCAGAGCACTGATTCTTCCGGAGCCAAACTGTTTTGAGTTCAAATCCCAGTGATTTCCCTTAATGTTTGTGTGAATTCATAAAAGTAACCTGATATCTGTAAAAATGGGTACAATCATGTCTATTTCCCAGTGCTGTGAGGATCAATGCTCTTAGAACAGTGCTTGGCTCACAGAAGCACTCAGGAGTTGTCAATTATTATTACTACTACTATTATTATTATTATAACTAGATTCAGTAAGGTTTTGACTTGTTTATTTAAGATGTAATATTTTAAAATTTAAATCAATATGACCTATGTCAGCTAAGATCTTTTAAAAAAGGTACTAGCTGGGGTGCCTGGGTGGCTTAGTCGGTTGGGCGTCTGACTTTCGCTTGGGTCATGATCTCGCGGTTCGTGGGTTCGAGCCCCGCGTCGGGCTCTGTGCTGACTGCCAGCTCAGAGCCTGGAGCGTATTTTGGAGTCTGTGTCTCCCTCTCTCTCTGACCCTCCCCTGCTCACGCTGTCTCTCTCTCTCTCTCTCTCTCTCTCCTAGAAATAAAATAAAAATATTAAAAAAAAAAAAGGTACTAGCTTTATATTCCTATCCTAAATTATTTTCATACTTTTAAAGTTTCAAATAAAAGATGTTTCAATCACTTTTAGTAATAAAATCTTATACTTTCCTACTCATGCCCAAAATTACAGACAGATCAAAGCATTAATAAAATTTTCTTACGAATTATGTGGTTTAGGGATTAACATTTTCAACATACCTTTAAAAGGAGTGTTCACACTGATTTATTTCAGCAATAACACGTTTTAACTTTCTTACTCTTACACTAAAGGGAATTTATTTTAAAGACCAGGAATTTATCTTAACATAACAATAATTTTCCCTAATAAAATTAAGGTATATAGGGGCACCTGGGTGGCTCAGTCAGTTAAGCGGCCAACTTCAGCTCAGGTCATGATCTCGCGGTTCGTGAGTTTGAGTCCCGCATCAGGCTCTGCACTGACAGCTCAGAGCCTGGAGCCTGCTTCAGATTCTGTGTCTCTTTCTTTTTCTGACCTTCCCCTGCTTACACTCTGTCTCTCTGTCTCTCAAAAATAAATAAACATTTTTAAAAAATGAGGTGGATAAACATACAGCTCTTTTTTAAAAGTAAGCTATTTCCTCTTATGGTTTACTCTCAGCAGGGGGGCGGGGGGGTACATACTATACTATTAGACTTCCTATTAACTGATAAAAATAATTCCTAAAGTTCAAATTAAGGGTCTAAGAAATCAGCATCAATCATGTAGGTTGACAGTAAAAATGTATTACACCTGATAATGCAATCTGCCACAATGTAGTAGTATTAGCTACTGTACAGAATAGCATAGTAACGGAGCAATGCCAAAAAACCCCCAGTAAAAATCAGGCCCTGGTCTGACATCTAGAAGTCTGATGTGACAGCTGCAGGCAGTTTGATCTTTCCAGAACCGGAATGTTCTCAATCAAAGGAGCTATCCAAGAAATCTATTGATGAAAGGGTCCGTACACACCTCACCCATTACACCAATTTAAAAATCCTTTTAAATGGACTGATTTAACAAATGTCCATGACTATAAGCAATCCAAAACCATTTTTAGGAAGTACAAAATTTAAGAAGACTATTCTATTATGGCATGAGACATCAAATAATTAATGGTTAATGAGTATTTATTTGTAGGACCTGGAAAATATGCAGCCCTCAGTCACCAGTAATCAGTATTTGTGTATTTAATGATTTCATGTGTTTATGTAAGTCCTGGGCACAATAAAGTGAGCAAGACACACAACGGTCCAAATCCTTATAAAGCTTCCGTTGTATTGGGGCAAATAAACAAGCACAAAAAAATAATGCAATTTCAGATACCAATAAATCCCTGTAGAAAAGAAAGAACCCTAATGGGACTGAGGACAAAAAGACATCTCTGAGGAGTAAACATTTGCTTGAACCACGTGCAGTTCTGCGGCAGTGCCCCCGGGTCAGTGAGTAGCATGTGCTAGTCCAGACACAGACAAGGCCTTCATCTGGTGGCGGACCGGCAAGCATCCAGCTGTAGCCGAAGCAAAGAGATCAAGGGAGAACACAGTGGAAGAGGAGATGAGAGAGAAGCGAGGCAGGGGCCCATCATGCTATGCTGTGGCCAGAGAGTTTGGACTTTATTGAAGGGTAATGAGAATATATTAAGGGACTTTCTAATCATAGGGCTGATCTATGCTTTAGAAAGACCACTCCAGCTACAGTGAAAACTGAGTGAAAAATAAGTGGAGGCAGAGACTCGCTGCATGGTTACTGCTGTCAGGAAAGAAAGACGATGGAGGTGCGTACTAAGGCTGAAGCAGTGACGCTGGGTTGGAGCTCAAAGTACCGTAGACCTGAGGTTCTGACAGTGCAGATAACAAAGTATGAGAAAAAGAGAGGAATCTTAAATTTTGGCCTGAGCAAAAGCTCGCGATCAAACCTATCTGGGTAGGGTCCAGTTCACCGAAGTCCTCACTCATCATGCTGAAGATTTTGGTTTCTTCTGAAAAGCAGTACGAAGCAGTGGAGTAAGAAAAAAAGCAGGATTCCAGATGTATTTTGTTGATTTAACATGCCACACTCAGCAAGCACGTGCCAGAACCTTCAAAGCTGCCTCTAGCCTGAGCCACGGCTGAGTCCTTCTGGAAAGATTGGGAGCCAGCCCATCAATCACCGACTGGGATTTCCTCAGAAGTGCAATGAATCCAAGTGAAAGCTTATTCTTGAGACCTTGGTGCAAACACATCCTTCTTCCCTACTTCCCTACCCTGCTAGAAAACCGCTGGGACCAATTATCTGGGCATGCTTGTGACCATCTAAACGCGTCCACTTTACATCCCTGTCACCTTCGGTTCTTCCAATGATAAACACTCCCTTGGTCGGGTATCCTTTCCCAAACGCTCAGCTTCACTGCGCTGTTACCGCTTCTCCTGACTCAACTTCCCACGGTGCCCCACAGAACCTCCTTTACAGGATTAACAGACACCTCTATAGCCTTGCCCTCTCTAATGAACATTTCTTGTCTCAGCCAACTTTAATTTAAATGTGGTTCTCCCCATATAATACCACATGCAATGCAGCCCCTTGAGAGGGAAGCTCCTCATTCTCCAAATCCTCACATACTTCAGTCAGGAATGGGGAGAGATGACACGTTTGTGGATGCTAAGATTGACTATGATAAAGAAGCACATTTCCAACAGAACAGATAAAATGACTCTAAATTTACAAGGAAGATAGAGAGTGAAAATAACCCACCTAAATGGCAAACACGAGAGTAGTAGCTCAAAAACTAAAATATGTCTATAAAAGGATATTATAAAGTCATTATAAATTCATGTTCCAGAAGAATACTTAATGCATCCTGGGAGTATCCATGTAATTCAATTTTTTAAAAAAGTATTATTAAGCAGCATGCAGTGTATAAGACTGACCTGATTAAAGAGAAAGAAGAGTGCGGGATATGTGGGCTCAGAAAAAAAAATGGTTATAAATAAAGTAGACAAAATGGTCTCTCTAGGTAGTAGAAATAAGAATGAATTGTTTCCTTTCTTGTACTTTTTCTATGTTCCTTAATTTCTACAACATATGTATTTCTTTTAACTAGGGGGGATAAAAGGCCAAAGTAAAGGCACATCCACACTGCTCTGGAATAAAATTTACATAGTCTGTTTTAGGATTTTTATATGCTTACTCCCTAAAAATAAAAGCAAACAAACAACCACCTCCAAGACCTTAGGTTAACTGCCCAGAACTTAGGAGGGGCTAACAAACCTCCCCCTACAAAACCAAACAAAAAACCCTCAAGATTTCTTCTAGCATGTCATTCACTTAGCACAATAGGAGTTTGATGAGTCTCTCCAATTAGTTATTCTAAAGGTATGCTGTTGTTTTATATGACTTTATAAAAATCCATGCATTGTTTCTGCACACAAGGATATTATTATTTACATATTTTTAAATATTCTATAAAGAGATATTCACATTGCTAATTTCCTTTAAGGAATATACACATACACCTGTACACAATTTTGCCTAATGCATAAGCAGTAACATAAAAGATCTTAGAAAGCCATCTTCAGCAATTAAATTCCCAAAGAGGAAAAATATTAAGAATGGGAAGTTTACTCTTAAGATAAGTACTAATACTACAACTGTACCTGGCATAAAAACCAAGAATGGCACATAACCCAAAATAATCCTTACTAACTCTAAATTACGGCATTTTTTTTTAAAGATTCTTTTTATCAATGCTTTCTTGTTTTAATTTAGCTTTGGAAATATATTTCCTCTATAATGCCATTCGAAAGAACTGCTTGGAAGAAAACCTGTATGGGCAAAAATCATTTTAGAATGCATGTCCCTAAAGTGGTTATTCACTAGATTATATAACATCAGTAGCTTATATTTTCCACAAAATTAACTACCACTACTAGCACGTTTATCTTTTAAATCTAAAAAGTTGTGCATCATTTCCAAAAAGGTAAATATTCGTGAAAAGGACAATTAGTGAATTCAGGATCAGGACCAAGAAGAATGAGTATCTTCTTATCTAAGCAAAGTACAGTGCAAGATGGTTTTCAAATCAAGCTTAACAGATATGATATCTGTCTTCCAGAAATCTAGTCTCCATGAGTTACGATGCCAAAGCTCTTTTGCAAACTAACAGCAGCCAATACAATGCCCCAAGAAATTCAATTCAAATTAGGAGGTAGATTCTTGCTGTTAATAATTTATATTTAAACTTTGTTTCTTGAAAAACTGAAAGTGGATTTAAACACAGGGTTACGTTAAATGAATCTAACAAACGGACAAGAAGGGCTTTGAGGGCTGAAGAGAAGGGAAGGTCAGGAGGAGGACACTCCGATACAGAGACAGTCTTGGTCAGCATTTATAACACACCTCTGTTACCACAACGGCTGTTTCTCCTCTGGTCAGAGGCCACTCCAAGGCTGTTCCCATTGCCCAGTGCTTTGTGAAAAGAAGAGATGGAAAGGCTGCAAAACCCAAGGAGGCCTGAGGCTACATATTTTAATTTCACTATTTAAAATTATAGAATTATATTTAAATGCCTTCTTATCTACACTGGTTTAAAACAGCTTTATCTCTCTAGTATATGTTATCCTGATTTGGTAACCAAATCCCTTCACCAATTCAAATCACTTAATTAATGGAGAAAAGTCATATTACTTTGATTAAGCAGAGATTTATCTTAATTTTAACAATAGTGGGAAGCTGTCTTTCTACATAATTAAGCAAAATTCCACATATTTTCAAAGCTTTCTATGCATAAACACTTTCCATTCACCTCAGGCTCTTGTTAAAAATGCGCAGCATGTACTCTAAACTTAAAAGTGAATGTTAAGATTTATTTTCTTCAAACATGGGCAAATTTAAAAGGAAGGTAAAAGTCATTTACTTTCACACAACCTAAAACAATACTGTTAGCACTGCAGTGACAAAGAGCCTCCAAATGACAAAGGTCAGTTAAGTAAAAGAAGGCAAAGGCAGCAGAACTCAGATGCTGAGAATAAAAACAAAAATAGATTCAATGCAGTATTCTGAGAATGAAGATCAATGAGAACAGTTGTTCCGTCTCATCTCACTTCTAGCATCATCTTCTAGATTGTTGTGAGACAACCTTCCTATTCCAGCATTTTCTCTTTGCTGGTTCTTGACATTTGCCTTAATAAAACCAATACTTAAGCCCCCAATTTTCATCATCTGAAAGAAAAAGGCAATACACTGCCTCATCTACAAAGTGCTTAGCTCTCATGGGCAAAGTGAGAAGACAGGATAAAAATATAAACAGAAGGGCAAGGAAGGAACAGTATCATATTTTATTTAACTATTGATCTGAGTAATAAGGCAGCAGGTTGTCTTTCCAATCAAAACTACTTTTATAAAGTAAAACAAATGCCCTTGCTTGCTCAATGGTGAAGGTCTTCAAAAGAAATCAACTGAGAAGAGGACGTACAGGGAAATTATGATCTAAACCATAAAAAAGGGCTAAATATGAGTGAATACTTTGTTATCATTTAATGCTATAATTCTCAGAAATTGAAAGCAGAATAAACAATCTTATTTCCTATGATTATGACAGCATAGAAATTAATGAGACAGTTAATACAGCAAATCAATAATAAAGTAGAGATAATGGCACGCATATTTGTTGTGCTTAACCAGCAGGAAAACAAAATTGAGCACATAAAGGTTTTACATAAAATCGAGCTAGAAGTTCCAGAGAAAAAAGAACATGGGCTCTCTGCTTCCTTACCTGTAAGGACAGCTTTGGCTGACGAGTCGGCCAGGTCCAGGGCTGACTTCCCATCCGTGTTCCGAATGTTTGGATCGGCTCCGTGCTGCAGCAGCACTGTGCAGGGAAAGCAGAGACAGTATCTTACCTCAGGGATACAGAGATTATTTACTGGTAAGTGTCGCCTCGGCATGGCGTAGGCATAAACATACATTGCACAGTTTTTTCTCTTTCAAGAAAAAAAAAAGAGGAAAGACAGACACAGAAAGGTGGAAAACAAGCACTGCAGCAGAAGATCCTCTCTAGAGTAAAGCAAAGTTGGCAACTTGTGGTACAGTATTATCACATGACTTAACATCATAAACACGAAACTAGAAAAATCTTGCAAGAAGACAGTCTGGGTCTGCCTCCTTCAGGCAGTGGAATGGGAGGCTGTATGTTCACTGCCTCACACTGTGAAATACGCTAACCGTGAACCTCCCTATCTTTACTACCACTGTGGCTGCTTGTTGCTGCTATTTTACTGCTGAATTTCCTAGCGCTTCCTCTCCTCAGCAGAGTTGTAAGACTGTGCAAGCCTTTTAGTGGCTCGCTGCTTACATAGGAAACTCACCATAACATACTGGCTCGCTTCCAGGACTTTAAGGGACATAGGAATGCATGCAACTCTGCTCCCCTGCAGGCAGGCTGCAAAAAAGAACTGCCTTCTGCAAAAATTCTTTCCATAAAAAATGTTTAGGAGCAGAGTATCACTATAATATATGCTAAGGAATGAATGCTGCACATGCTATATTAGGCAGAAAGTGGCTACAGAGAATTCTTAACCCCAAAGAGAGAAGCCCTGTTTAAGTAAAATCCGGATTTAATAATTTATTAATCCAAAACACTTCTCTACCACATCTGGTATGTGAGTGGGGGGTGGGGGGGATGCTGTAATATCACCCAACCAATGGTTAAGCTAATAAATACAATAAAAATTAGTCCAAACAAGCAAGGTTCAATTATAAGTTATTCTAACAGTTCAAATCGTTAAGATTTTGTGTACTACTAAGGAGAACAGTAGCTATTACCATCTACCACTATACTACAACATAAATTTAAAACAAAGCAGAAATATTATATTCAAGTAAGCGGTTAAAGAGATGCTATATAACATCTAAAAACATCTGAGCCACTACAGTGGGTGAGCTCTGAATTTTCATTCATTGATATTCCGAGCTAAAGTACATACATTCCTTGGGAGTATTTGGAAGGCAATCCTCATAGATTACTAAGCAATAAGTCCTGCTGTTTATAAAGCTCTTCCCCCTCCTTTAATCCATAAGCCATCTAGTCAGTGGCTTCGTTATAAAGGAATAGCCTTATCTGGAATTAGGACGCACCTGCTGGAACAGTGTGCATCAGCGCCTCTTGCATTGAATCTTGGCTACTCTCACATATGGGATAGTAAAAAGTAGCCAGGGCTGAGAAGATGCGGGTGAGATTTTGCCAGGACTTTTCATATTATTTCATCCTTGAATGCAAGCAATCATAATTATTTTCCAGATGTTTACAAACTGACTCGAGAGTAAACAGGATAAAATAGCAAGTATCACAATCTCAAACTGTAGTTACTCTTTCATCATAATGAGTAAGCTTTCATGGGGACAGTTTTGTTTTTGTTTTTGTTTTGTTTTAATTCCAAGAAGAAATCCCAACATGAAGGTTTGGCTTGTAAAGGGTCTTTATCACGAAGGGGACTCATGTATCAAATGTAAAGCTGACAGCTATCACTTATCTTTATTTAGTTGCTGAGTGATCACATGCAAAGGGTAGGAAAACAAAAAAGTACATCTACCATGAAAAGCAGAGTTTTTACTGCATACTTTGGGAACTTCAGACCTGCTTTAAATAAGTAAGCAGTATGTTAATTTAACAAGGCTTGACAATTATATGATGGGAGCTTTTTTTTTTTTTTTTTTTGCAGTTTATGAGGTAGAGGAAAAAACCTGAAAGCCTTATCGTTTCTCCAAAAGTCACCTAAAATCTCAA
Source organism: Proteles cristata cristata (assembly GCA_017311185.1). Classification (NCBI taxonomy): domain Eukaryota; kingdom Metazoa; phylum Chordata; class Mammalia; order Carnivora; family Hyaenidae; genus Proteles; species Proteles cristata. Next base: position 224,444 of record JAESUZ010004980.1, read on the forward strand.
TCTTTTTTGTTGTAACTAGTACTTTACCTATTATCTCTCCACTATTTTACAATAGAAGCCTGCTATTAACCTTGGGTGCAGTTTTGCTTTATTTTAGGTGACTTTTAAAGGAGTAATCTTGTTACTAAAAATATCTATTTTCTAAAGATTCTGAGTCCTATGTATTTCTTTCATTAGACCTGAACCCACAGAAATATCAGTGCAGACAAATGTAGCAACAGTGAAGAAGTCGGATTTTCTGAAGCAGATGCTGACAACAAAATCCACATTAGAAAGTATTTAATCATTTTTAATTAATTGGAGACCAATTAATTAAAAACCAAACTCAGGAGAATTAAGAGTTTGGGGGGGGGGCACCTGGGTGGCTCAGTTGGTTAAGTGTCCAGCTTCGGCTCAGGTCATGATCTCATGGTTTGTGGGTTCGAGCGCCACATCAGGCTCTGTGATGACAGAGCCTGGAGCCTGCTTTAGATTCTGTGTCTCCATCTCTCTGCCCCTTCCTTGCTTTTGCTCTTTCTCTCAAAAAATAAACATTATAAAAAATTTTTTTAAAAAGGGGATTTAGGGGCAATAAAGGCATCTATAACTAGAAGTAAGCTAACAATTCTCTAACTTGTACAAAAGGGCAGTGCTGGGAAGTTGACATAAGAACAGTGGCAGGCGTAAGCGCTAAGCACGGAGCCTGTACTACACAGCAGCTAATGATAACGTTTAAAGCACATCTGTAAATGGAGACCTTGTTTGTACTCTCAACTCTGCCACTAACTACTAATTCAATGCTTTGTCCTAAAGCCAGCTCTTTAGATCTTTACTTTTCTGCAAAGGGTCAGATAGTAAGTATATCAGACTCTGTAGACCATATGGTCTCTGTCTCAACTACTCATCCCCGCCTCAATCTCATCCTTACAGGGGAAAAGCCGCTACAGACAATACTTGAAAGAACATGTGTGGCTGTGTTCCAACAAAATCTTAGTTAAGGACAGTGAAATATTAATGTTAGATAGTTTTTGTGTATCACAAAATACTGTACTGTAAAATTTTAAAAAATCGCTTTAAAAATGTGAAAACAATTCTTTGCTTACATACAAAAAGCAAGGGGTGAGCTGTATTTGGCCCACACATGACCATTTGCCAACTCCTACCTTGACAGTGAGATACCAAGTATGGTCTACAGACTATTCTAGTCCCAGAACTCTTTGTAATCCATCTACATTGAAGTAAGCATAGAAATTAAGAGGAAGCATTTAGAACTTTGTATGTTATTTTAAAATTATTTTCTGGTATTTCGTTTTTATTATTCATTACAAAATTATTGGCCCGCCATGCACTGGACAAGAAGAAAAAACTAGTCTTCTACCTCATACGGTTTGAGACTAAAAAAATTATCTGGGCCAGACTTCCAAGTCTATAAAATGAAGAAGCTGGACTAGGCAGGTGATGTCTAGATATCTAAGGTAGAAACTTAATTTAAAATAAAAAAAAAGAGTTATTTCAAGTAGAACCTTTTCCTTCCCTACCCTCTAAATCAAAATTTTAAAAAATGTTTTCCATTTACACTAACATTTTATCTAACAAAAACAAAACTCAGAGTCCATAATCAATGGAAGTTGTGAGGTACATACTAAAACGTCCCAAGCTACTCCAAAGCAATTCCTTCAACTGAATTGCTGTTTCACACCATTCTCTATGGGGATTTGTTTCTCTGCTTCCAACACCAGAAGACTAGCACATACATCAGTCAAAGGTAAAAAAATGGATTTCAAGAATGTCAGTCTAGACTTGAAGTGGTGACATGAGAACTCTCAATCCTGCTTCAAATTTTGCATTCAAAATTCTGAGCTACCAAGTAGTTACAAAATGTGACTTCCAATATATAATACAATTAGAAATTCCTCTCCCCTTCCTTGCACGCACTCGCTTATATGCTCTGGCCCCCTCAAAATAAATAAATAGTGGGGCACCTGGGTGGCTCAGTTGGTTAAGCGTCCGACTTCGGCTTGGGTCATAATCTCACAGTTCATGAGTTCGAGCCCCACACTGGGCTCTGTGCTGACAAATTGAAGCCTGCTTAGGATTCTGTGTCTCCCTCCCTCTGTCTCTCTCTCTCTCAAAAATAAACATCAAAATAAATAAACTTAAAAAAAAAGAAATTCATCTTGTAACATCAACATGCACTGACAACACACTCATATAAAACAGATTCTCCTTCAAAAGTAGCACAAATGTCTGAAGCAAAGTTCCTAAAGTATACAAACAACATAGAAAGTAAGATTTGAAAGAAAAACAAGGGAACTAAAATCTGAGTAATAATTCAGTACATAAATTCAAGACCACTGCAGCCATTCAAAAATCTCCTGTACTATCTTTAACCAATTAATTAGGTCATCATCAAACCTCAAATCCCAAATGACTTGAGTATATCCAATTGTTTGACTGATGCATCTCCAATCCATTTATCTCTTTCTGGGTTTAGGAGGATGGAGAAAATATAGGAGCTGGCATAACAACAGATAGTTAAAACTAAGGTAGGATTACAGTATTCAAAATGTCATTCTCAAAAGAGTGTTTGCCAAGAAGGACATGTGATTTTCCTATTTCTGGTGCAAGCATTCAGCTATAGGGAGCCAGATTCAGAAAGCACGCCTTTACCCTGTGACCAATACAGTAGAAACTGAAATTGTTTCATTTATCAAAACTATTAAATTTAAGCATGCCTATCATTTTCATTCTTCCAAATAATAAGAAAAGATTTTTACATGTATGCAAAGCCTCGTCCTTTCAAATTCCTAGAAAAATACAAAGTGCTACTATAGCAGATTGTATTTAATTATAGGTATTAGTTACTTATTTAAGAAGATAAAAGAGGGCCGCGTAGGTGGCTCAGTCTGTTGAGTGTCTGACCTTGGCTCAGGTCATGATCTCATGGTTTATGGGTTCGACCCCTGCGTCGGGCTCTGTGCTGACAGCTAGCTCACAGCCTGGAGCCTGCTTCGGATTCTGTATCTCCCTCTCTCTCTGACCCTCCCCTGCTCATGCTCTCTCTCTCTCTCTCTCAGAAATAAATAAAAAACATTAAAAAAAAAGAGAAGATAAAAGAAATATAAACAATATGAATTTCCAAGGTAAAAACGTAGCAAGACTTTTAGGTAAGTTATCAAAAAGTGTTTTCACTATAAAAGGTAGAAATCCCCTATTAAAATATCGTAAATTCTTTGTTATGTGAATTTTAGAGCTACATTAAAGGTCTAAAACTGTTCCTCACAAAGAATACTCACTTTTATTTATTTATTTGTTTGTTTGTTTTTTAATTTTGAAAGAGAGACACAGAGAGAGAAAACAAGTGGGACAGGAGCAGAGAGAACAGGACAGAGAGAATCCCAAGCTGAGTGTGGAGTCTGATGAGGGACTCACTCTTACGAACCACAAGATCATGATCTGAACCAAAATTGAGTAGACGCCTGACCAAATGAGCCATCTAGGAGCCCCTGAACACTCCATTTTAAAAGCAGTTATGTTTATATTAAAATGTATTTCATAGTCATCTTACTCTTTATGAGTATAAAGATATTCATCTGACTGAGCTTCCAAAACTGAATCACACAGAGGACTAAATCTGTTAGACTTTCTTCTTTTTTTAGCAAATAAAACTTAATTTTAGAGCAAAATATCAAGGACCAAATTTTAACAACTAAAATCTTCAATGTACAGGACTTTCACCAACACACATGGCTTCTAAAAGACAAATTATTTTTTTCCTGTTTTATGTGTATTTATTTATTTTGAGAGAGAGAGAGCATGAGCAGGGGAGGAGGGGCAGAGAGAGGGTGAGAGAGAATCCCAAGCAGGCTTTGTCCTGTCAGCACAGAGTCTGACGCAGGGCTCAAACCAAGACTGTGAGATCATGACCTGAGCTGAAATCAAGAGTCGGACTCTCAGCTGACCGAGCCACCCAGGCGCCCCAACAAATTATTTTTTCTAAGTGATATACATGGCATATCCTAAAGTTAATACCTATTCAGACTGCCTTTTCCATAGAAACATGTACAATACTACAACTGTATAATACTATGTAATGGCATAGTATTATATCACTATAATCCTGTATATATATCATACATCTTTTTTTTTCAATATTTTTATTTATTTCTAGGAGAGAGAGAGAGAGAGAGAGAGAGAGAGAGAGAGTCAGAGAGAGAGGGAGTCACAGACTGAAACAGGCTCCAGGCTCTGAGCTGGCAGTCAGCACAGAGCCCGACGCGGGGCTCGAACCCACGAACCTCGAGATCATGACCTAGGCGAAAGTCGGACGCTTAACCGACTAAGCCACCCAGGTGCCCCACATACATCTTTTTTTTGAAAAGCCATTTATCTTTTCATTTTGGACACACTTTACTTACTACGGCATAAAAGTAAACTACTGTACTTTATTTTAAAAAAATCGAGTTGATTTATCACTAACAGTAGACATGAAAATTTAAGGTATCAGTGTTTGCCTATACAGTAGTATGGCTTACTGAATCGGAGTTAGAATTTAAATGATATGATTTTTTTTTCAGTATTGACTGACCATTTATTTGGACCAATCCTCAGGCTGTGACTAATGAACAGAACTAGATTTAAAACAAAAACATAACTTCATCTAAGAGCTGATAACAAAGAATTACTAGCCCCAAACTAAGGTCCAAATGGGAATCTAGAGGACAAACATGTATGGAAACTCCCTTTGTTCTGAAAGCACTTAATCCAGAAAAATATAAGTGTCCTTTCAATGTCTCATAGGACAGAGGGAACAGCAATCATAGCCACGCCCCCACAAAGCAAGTACTCTAACGAAGACTGACCCCATACAAAAAGAGTTATATGCTCAGGATGACGATAAAGTGACGTGAACTCACCCTAGTACAGAATCATATTTCTGGTTGGAAACTTTGGGTGTCCAAACTATCTGGAGCCTTGAGTTTAATTTTAAGGTGTCCCAGATTGGCAGTAATGTCAGGATACCTGGCAAACATATATGCCCATCCTCTCAGGGGAAGGTACTTTCATCAAAGGGCAAAAATTTAGTCCTGCAGATAAATGTATAGTAAAATGCCCAGCACATAACCAAGATAACCAAGTACAGAGGTAATCCAAAATGCAGAAGCAACAATTAACATCAATAAACGCAAAAAACAGAGCCATAAAAACTTCAGGTATCAGAAAGAACTACCAGATACATTATAAAAAGAACTATGCTATTTAATAAACAAGTAAAGACTGAAAAACAAAGAGAACTATGTTTATTGTGTTTAATGTCCTAAAAGACAACCTAAAATATCTAAGTTAGATAAAAGTATAAAAAGTGATAAGGCAAATTTGTAAAAGAACCAAAAAGAATCTTGAGAAATAAAAATGCAATTCACTGAAATTAAAAACCAGGGCTTTAGTTTCCAGCCAAGATGGAGTAACAGTGTATCAGACTAGCCCACTCTTCCTAATGCAAATAATTATGATGTAGACAAAATACATGAAGCAACTAACTGAAGGCAGTGGTCAACAGCTTCGCTAAACTGTGATCTTTGAAAGAAGGGAAACTCAAAAGATGGGTACCATAATCAGCTCTCTGCCTGAAACAATTTGGCAACCACCCGCATACAACCAGAATCAAAAGAGAACAAGGTGGTCATGCTGAGCTAAGAAGACAGAGATCTGAATTTGGAGTACAGAAGCTGGCTGGAATCTGCGGGATGGGAAACTGGAGAGGACTGACTATGCAGCACACAGGGCCCAAAGGTCTGTGTAGGAGTCCCTTGCAATCACAGGGCTGTGGGCGGGCCTTGTATAGTCTGTATAAGACTGCCTGAGGCTTAGCAGGTAGTAGCTACTATTGGATTGAGCACATAACACAGTGGAGGTCAAAAAGTGCTAGGTGGGGAGAAGTGCTGAGAGAAATTCTGGCCTTAAGAAAGTACAGAGATCCTAGGGGTCTCTGGATGACTCAGTCGGTTAAGCAACCAACTCTGGCTCGGGTTACAATCTCACGGTTCATGAGTTCAAGCCCCATGTCAGGCTCTGTGCTGACAGCTCAGAGCCTGGAGCCTGCTTTGGATTCTGTGACTCTCTCTCTGTCTGTCTGTCCCTACCCCGCTTACTGTCTGTCTCTCAAAAAATAAATAAACATTAAAAAAAAAAAAAAAAAGAAAGAAAGTACAGAGATCCTAAAAACACTTCCTCAACACAGTGCAGAGCTGAGAAAACAAAAGGCCATCTGAGTTATGAATATGTACCACACCCTAGAGCAGAGACTTGGGGTCTACAACATCACTAATTACCCTTTTTTGTTATTATTAACATCTGCACTGACGGTACAAGAACAAAGAATAAAACTGCTGGTAACTTAGCACAAACCAAGGCAGTGTCATCAAACTATACTAGGGATCCCTGCATTCTTCACTACCTTAAAAGGAAAGAATAAATAAGTAAAAGCGGTTTCATTTTAGAATGTCCTTAATGACAGTAAAAATTACTAATTGTATTAAATCTTGACCCACAGATACACGTCTTCTTAATGTTCTCTGCGAAGAACTGGAACATGCATACAGGACTTCTACTGTCTGTTACAGGGCTCATGGGATTACTGTGGTTGCAAGCTGAAATAGCCACTCTTTTTCATGATGCACCATTTTTAATTAAAAGAAAAACAAACAGAAATACAATGGTCATTCAGACTTGAATCATTTTTAAAATGCCAATGATGGAAAATTTAAGCTTTCACACAAAAATCAGAACTCTGTAAATTTTCTTTCTCTGCCTACGTGAACGTGAACTTATCGTAAATACTTAAGACTTTTCTGTTGACATCAGTATTACAAAAGTAATTTTTTGATAGAGATCTGAAATGAGTCAACATTTTGGAATTTCCAACTCAGCGAATTAATATTTTCAAGATGACCAATGGAAACTTACAAAATCATGTTTGAGTCCAGAACCTTTCAAAGTGAAACACACGTTAACAGACCGTGATGTTACAGAGTACAAAAGCTTTTCTGTTATGGTTTGTTTCCATATTGCAATTGCCCGTTTAGAACCTACCACTTGTGAAGTCTGGATTGGGATATCAAAGAAGAATATTCACAAGTATCCTGCTGTCTTTGATTAAGCCAGAAAATAAAGATTATATGCATTAATGCCAATATTTTTACTACTTTATTTTGGAAAACATAGTTACTTTTCATAAAAACATTATTTCTTTTTTTTTTTTAATTTTTTAATGTTTTTATTTATTTCTAGGAGAGAGAGAGAGAGACAGTGTGAGCAAAGAAGGGTCAGAGAGAGAGGGAGTCACAGACTGAAACAGGCTCCAGGCTCTGAGCTGGCAGTCAGCACAGAGCCCGACGCGGGGCTCGAACCCACGAACCGTGAGATCATGACCTAAGCGAAAGTCGGACGCTTAACCAACTAAGCCACCCGGGCGCCCCATAAAAACATTATTTCTATCAATAATAGTAAATTTACTATTAGTGAAATAAATTAGTACCTTTATGAAGATTGTAGTTTTGATTTCTAATGTTATATATGGCCCAAATAAACAAAAGCCCTTCAGAACACAAAAAGGCCAAAATATATGCAAACTGCTCTAGAATAAGCCTTAGAATAGACACAGCCTAAAAAATTCTAAAACCAAACCTTGACAAGATTGGCAGGGGACGCTATGAACACTGAGTCCCTCTATGAGAGATTTTAGGCTTGGGCTTTCCACAGAAATGCACTTATTTAATAAGCATAAATCCAAACATCCAGAAGTTCAGGTGATTCACCAGCAACCGAAGTCTCTGCTAAAACAAGAATAAAAATTTTTCAGAGGAAGATAAGTAAAAATAATATTGCAGTTCCTGTACTATCTACTTTTGAATAAAAATTATTAAACATACAAAGAAAATGGAAAATGTGATCCACAGTCAAGAACCAAAAAAGCAGTCAAAAGAAATCATGTCCAAGATGGCCAAGATGTTGGACTTAGCAGACAGGACTTTAAGGCAATTATTAGAAATGAGTCCAAAGAATTAAAGGAAAATATGATCTGAAAAAGTAAACAGAGAGCGATACTCTAAGAACCATGCTGGAAAGCTGAAGAAATCATGATACTCGTTTCAAGATTTATTATAAAGATAAGACAGAGAATTATTGGGATAAAACCCAATATTCAGAACAATACAAAAGAAAACAAACCAACACAAGTATAGCCAATTGATTTTTCTATAAAGAAGGGAAGGATGGAGCAGCTGGGTGGCTCAGTTGGTTAAGCCTCTGACTCCTGATCTCGGCGCAGGTCATGATCCCACGGTTTGTGAGAATGAGCCCCCCAAAGGGCTCTGTGCTGACAGCACAATCTTGTTTGGGATTCTCTCCCTCTTCTCTCTCTCTCTGCTCCTCCCCCACTTGCATGCTCAGGCTCTCTTTCTCTCAAAATAAATAAATAAGCTTAATAAAAAACAAAGGCGGCAAAGTAATACAATGATGGGAAAAAAGTAGTATTTTGAACAAATCATGTTGGAACAACGGTTGCCTACACAGATAAGAAAAAGAAAACACACAAACATAAAGTCAAACTCTTACCTCACACGTAAAAACAAATTAACTCCAAATGAGCTATAAATTCAAAAATAAAAGTTAAAACAATAAAACCTGTAGGACAAGACATGGAAGAGACATGGCCTTGAGACAGAAAAGATTTCTTAAGATAAAAATAGCCTACCTGCGAAAAAAGTTGGTAAACTGTACTTCATCAAAATTAAGACCTTCTGCTTTTCCAAAGACACAATTACAAACATGAAAAGGAAAGTCACAGACTAGAACAAAATATTTGCAACAAATACATGTGAGAAAGAACCTAGATCCAGATTATATAATGCTAAGACTGTAGAAAAGAATCTTAAGTAAAACAGTCCAGAAACAATTTTCTATTGTGTAAAAGTCCAAGTTTTTAATCATACCTTTTGTTTTAGTCTTTGTCTTTCATACAAAAATCGCCAAAAATTCAGAATTCTGTCATCTGGGACTAGCATACTTGGGGTACATTTCTTAATTGCACCGCAATGAACTACCTGCCTTTTTGTGCCTTATTAGATACTGACTTACTACTTTTTCCCATGTGCCTCACTGCGGGGGGTGGGGGGGAAGACTGCATTTCTTTTTTGAAAAAAAGTTCAAAAAGATCAAATTCTCTACAAGTCTTCTTCACTTACTAATGGTAAAACATCCTAGTTAACAGTTAAGAACAGAGCTGCGGTGAAGAGACCATCCCCTTGAACTGGACTGCGTGGGTTCGAGTCCTAGCTTCCCTTCCTCCTAGTTCTGGGGCCCTAGGAAGCCGTTTCCTCCCTCTGCTCTCCCATTTTCTCATCTGTAAATAAGGAGATAGTAACAGTACCCACTGCGTGGAGTTATTAGGAGAACAAAAAGAATAAATATTTGAGGTGTTCTTAGAATAATGCCCAGCATATAGTAAGCATGAGTATAAATAAGGCAAAGGGTATAAACTTCCAGTTAGAAAATAAATAAGACATGAGGATGTAAAGCACAGCATGAGTTGTATACTAAATACTGTAATAACTTTGGCGACAGATCGTAACTAGACTTACCGTGGAGATCGCTATCATGTATACCTGAAACTACTCTATGTGTTTAAGAATTAAAAAATATTTACTCACTCAAAAAATTATTCCAAGAAAATAAAAATTTACTGAACTCACACAGAAGAGTAGTTCTTCATGATCATATTTTGGCATGAAAATTTATAATAAAGGAACCCTCCAGTTAGATTTTGCTCCCATTATCAAGTTCACCAACAAACTCAGAAAAACAAGAAGTTTTTAAAAGGCTCACTGCATCCAGAGTAACTCAGAAACAGATTACTCCGTATGCATATATAGTGGATGTTTAGATCCAGGTCAATTGCATCCTTTTTGCAATAGAGGCAGGCCAGGCCACAATACATCTGTGAAATCAGCATTATCTGCTTACACAAACCACAATTTAAGACAAAGCAGGCCCTAGAATTAATCTAAGAATTATTATAACAAAGGATACCCTTTCTACCTGGAAACCCCACAGAGTCAAGTCTAAAAAGTACTGCCCAGCAGTTGTACAAACCTGGGTTTTAGAACACTGTTCTGTACTTTACAATTGTTTGACCTTACACAAGTTACTTCACCTCTGTCAATCTCAATTTCCTCTTTCATAAAACACTACCTACCTCAGAGAATTGCTGTTATAATTAAGTGAGACAATATATATAAACCCAGCTTGCTTGGTTCTTGGCATATGATAGGGACGCAATAAACATCTTGTCCCTTCAATCAGGATCTTTTCATCTGCCTTTCAAAAACAGAATCATACACACAGGAAGTGCTAAAAATCTATCTGCTGGACTGAAATAAAGGCAAAATGGTAACAGTCTTAGGAACAATGAATTCATTTATGCCAAGTCAATTATTGTTTTATGCTTCTTTTTATTTAGGGGGAGATTACTTTTTCTAAACCTTGACTAGACTCTGCTAAATGAAACACTAATAAGAACAAAGCAAATAACCTTAGTCTAACTACACAAGTTTATAAAAGGATTACAGATATTTTTACAGTTCTAAGGGGCAATGACCACATCCAAAAGGTGCTCTGGGAGAGAAAGGCAGATCTTAGCTACCTTTCTGAAACCTTACCTAAACTGTCACCCCCACCTCCCCTCTCTCAAGTCCTCAAGGACTTAGTATTCCAGGCAAACTCCTCATTAGTATAAAACATTACAGCCAATTAAAATTCATTTTAGTGCCACTAGATACAAGGTTTAAAGTTGCACATTTAGAAACATTTGCCTCAAGGAACACAGGATTGAACCTGTACCATAACATTCTGATTCTGCTTTGAACTTTAGTTTAAGAAATTATACCACCACTATGGGGCACCTAGGTGGCTCAGTTGGTTAAGTGTCCGACTTCGGCTCAGGTCATGATCTTGAGGTTCAAGAGTTCGAGCCCCGTATTGGGCTCTGTGCTGACGGCTTAGAGCCTGGAGCCGGCTTTGGATTCTGTGTCCCCCTCTCTGCCCCTTCCCCGTTCACATTCTGTCTGTCTGTCTCTCTCTCTCTCTCACAAATAAACAAACATTAAAAGTTAAAAAAAAAAGAAATTTTATCACTACTATTATTTTTCTATATCTCTGAGAATTGATTCAACAGACTCAACTTCAATGCACTGTTGTTCTTTCAATCTGACAGGGACAAAGAATAGACCGCTTTTACATTTTCACTCTTTGGGAAATATACCATATAATTTTTTTAAACTCACTTTTGTTTTTCTATTAGAACTGATAAATTATCCCATTAGCAATATTCTTTCCTTTCTTCTTTTGTTTTTTGCTCTACTTTTCATCCCCGTGGCTATTTTACAACTGGAAATTTGCACCCCTGGCCCCCTTCACCTGTTTTGCCCACACACTGGCCAACCAATATTAGCAATATTTTTAATAACAGTACTCAATCACATTTTCACACCCCACCTCAGCTCCTTTGCCCGACGTTGAGGAAAAACAACTGATTTCATGCCTTATTAAATCATAACTCAACTTTAAAAAATTACACAGGATACGAAACAAAGGACATAAACTAATTTGCATTGATGGTAACAAAGAATGGCATATGGTAATGGATAGTTATCCGGTCCATCATTAGCTTATACAAAACCCACCTATAAGAACACCTTACTGCTGCCACCCAAGGGAAAAGAGAGTGAAAACAAAGGAACATTTACTGAAGCTCTACCTGCTTTACTGTCTCACTTAACTCTCCCCCTAACAACCCAATGCAATATGATGCTCATTTTATAAATGAGAAACTGATGCTCACAGCAATTAAATTTGCTATCTGTGCAAGGTGACAGTCTATAGGTGGAAAGGCGAAGTCATACCTAATACTAACGTCAGGCATTTAATTTCTACCTTATCATTCTGCACAAGAACAAGGCAGGAACATCCCCGAACTGTAACTCAAGCCTTTTTCCCCTTAGGTGAATTCTGAAACACACATCTATCTACACATTTGTCCTAAATAACCTTACTTACTAATCCCAAGACCAATGTCATCTTTCTCATCCCATCGAACAACCCCCCAGTGGGAAACCAAGAAGCCAAGATTCAGAAATAACACCCATGACAGCCAGAGTTCCATTTTAGGAGACCCACTAGAAAATTTCCTGTTCTTGTTCCCTCAATCCTTATGATCAAGCATATTCCTTCTAAAGATCAACACTCAAAACTGTGTCCCAAAATAAGCACAGTAAATAAAAGGCAATATAAAATATATGTCTTCTATTTCTAACCATGATTACTTGTACCACACAGCAAATTTAGAAATTTTCAGGGCTGACATAAAATAAACATATATATTTGGACACACTGTGGGATTTCTTAATGTCTTATTTGTAACTGTCATATCTAAGGGCAAAATATGGAACAATTCACAGTAAGGTTTATATATGTAGTCCTAGATTCTGTTTACAGAAGAAAAGTCTAATATCCACTCCATTTAAAAGAGAAAGTTAAGGACCCCCTGGATGGCTTAGTTGGTTAAGCATCTGACACTTGATTTCAGCCCAGGTCACAATCTCACATTTCATGAGATGGAGCCTCTCATCGGGCTCTGCGCTGACAGCCCAGAGCCAGCTTGGGATTCTCGCTCTCCCTCCCTCTCTCTTCCTCTCTCCCTCTCTCTCCTCCAAAATAAATAAACATACACTTAAAAAATAATTAAAAAAAATTAATAGATTCCAACAATTTAAGGACTAAGAGTACATATTTTTTTAAAGCCTGGAACTGTACCTACTATACTTAATAATTTTCTATGTAGTTTGGGTCGGCTGAGAATAAAGAGTGAAAAGGACTCTGTAAATCTTTCTTTCCCATCTGGACCTGCTTCTGCAATCTCAGTTACCATGGAACTATACAAAGGGAGGACAGAGCTTTATTATGAACACGTTTCAGATAATATGATAACCATGTAAAGAGAGAACTGACTGATTACATGGACCATTTGCATCAAATACCATTTTCATACAACCACAAATTTAAGCTGGACATCTCCCTGAAATCCAGATTGTTTTGGACCGACACATTTAATCTAAAAGTAAATGCAAATGTATAATTAATTCCTTCAATAGACAGACTTGAGCAATAAGCAAATCCCTACACCACTTCAAAAACTATATGAGGTTTGTGTTGTTGTTCTTGGTTTTTGACTTTTTTCCTCCTATATTTCTTAAGGCCTTAAAAGAATGAAAGCATTCACTCTGGGAATTCTAATAAAATACAACTGAACAAATATAAAACTTATATATAAATATATATACTTACCACCATTAACCACAATGCCTACCAAAGTAGTACCAAATTTATCAGTAAATGCATAAATACTCTAACTTTCTTGAAAGCAGCTGAACCTAAGTGGGCAAGTTATCAAGATAATGGTTTTCAGTGTCAGTGGGGATTTTTTCAGAAGGGAAAAATTACGATCATCCTTGGCTCTTCTTATCCTTTTTAAGGATACGAGTGCGGACTTTTGCCAACTTTTACTTTTTATGAAAATGCTATATTGAGACTTGTTTAAAAGATCTCAACTCATTTTTTATATGAGAAACTGATGTTAAAAAAGCCTAAGGGAGGTATTCTGGCAGGAAAAGGGAAAAGAAACAATCATGAAACAAAAGTAAGCGAATCACATTCTCAAGAGCTTCACTGAATTTTCAATGAATTTTTGCAAAGAGTAAGGAAGATGTGGGAAATGACTTTCCTTAACCCAGCCCATTTATGAATGACATATAAATACATAATATGACAGATTAAACCAAGGACCTTAGTGGAGATATCCAGCAGTTATAATTTTTTGATTCTTATTAAGAATTTGTGGTTTTCCAGGAATTTATGCTAAGATAATTAAGGTTTATGCATATATTTAAAGAAAGCAACATTCTTTATAGTACTATTTATAAAACAAAAGTGAAAAATCAGAAATATTATAAATGGTATTAATATAGGTGACTGATTTTAAAAAATGGTTATTTCCATATAACTCTTGCAGCCATTAAAAATGAGATTAGACAAAAATATTCACTGATAATGAAATATGTTCACAACACAAAGTGAAAAAATAAGAAAAGTATGCATGAAATGATCCCATTTTTACTGTAAAAAGGATTATATACACAGGTACAGTGGGGTCTAACAATATTGCTCAACAGAAATTCCTACCATGATGGATATTTCTATAACCTGCACACTCTGATATGATAGCCAATAGTCACATATGGTTATTACACAGTTGAAATTCAGCTAGGGCAAGTGAGACCCTAAATTTTTTATTTTTTAAATTTTAGCTAATTTTATTTAATGGCTACCATATTGGACAGAAAACAAGATGTGACAGTTGTTATAGGTATATTTTCTCATTTTTCTTTGATGAACACCTTTAACTTCTAATAATACTGTTAAGACAATACCAAAAAAGTTGCTAATTTTTGACATACTATGTTTAAAATAACAAGAGGTAAGTATGTACCTGGGGGGAGGGGTCCAACACCAGTCCCACTCTTCCCTTCCTGACCCCCAATGTATGCCATTCCAAGTTCCAGGGCTTTTAACTTCATCAAAGGACAGGTAACCATGGAAGTGATTGGGCAAAACTCCATTTAAAATAGAGTTTATACAGGGAAAGTAAATATCTTTTTCTAGATAGCAGATAAATAAAATGGAGTTACCAGGAAATTATGAGAATATATTACTTTATGAGTGGATTACAATAATAAAAACTTGGTTTAAGTTTTGTAAATAGATTAGATTTTGTTTTTTTGGGTGCTTTTTTTTTTTTTTTAATAAGGCTAGCTTGGTAATGATTACTACTCAAATTTGGTAAGAATTATACAATCTCAAAAGCTAACCTAAAAATTTGGCACACTTTAAAGAATGAAATTATTTTTTTATGCTGAAAATACATTCTTGAATAAATTCCCACTAAGCAGACAGAACTTTCAGTTCTCAATAAAGAAACACTTCTATTATAACAACCCTATATCAGCTTTACGGACTGCTGGGAATTAACAATGTTCTCCTTTCCTCACTGATAAAATGGTAGGTGATATGAATTACCTGCCTCATACATCAAATATAAATATTAGCAAAATTAATTTGGCTAAGTGCTTTGAGCCACCTCAAAGGGAAACGCTTTATTATGTATCATCCATCCACAGCAATTTTTGGTACATTTGCCACCATCACCTTTTTTTTCTTCTCCCTCCCTACCTCAATTTCTCAGTTCCTGACAGCAGCAATTCAAAGGTTTAATCCACAAGTAACAACAAAAACTGCTTGCCCATTCTTTATAGAAAATCCACTATAATAGAGGTGAACGCGTGACTGGAATCAATATTCAACGACCCAGCCTACTGAAGATAAGCAATGATTTGACAAATGACAGATAATCTAAACATAATTTATACCTGACCATAAAACGTGTCTTGTATGTGTACATGAATATGGAAATGTTGGACATATTGCAAACTCATCTATCTTTAAAATAAAAAGCACTTCAAAATATCACCTAATCAAGAAGTGGAAAATTACTTGGCTTCCTTATCCCCATTAACACAGGATTAATGCAGAAAAGACCGGATAGAACAATGCTATCTTCTTGTGAACTGCTTTGCCATCCCCCACACATCAGTGTATGTGGAACACGCCACACACACTAGTACCAGTGATGGGCAATAAGAGTACAAGAATGAATCAGAAGATTATTGTTAGTTCCCTATCAAAGGGAATTAACAATCTATCAAGCTAGAAGAACCAACTATGATCAAGTAGAATACTATGAAAGCATATAACAAGGCACTAACCTATCTGGAGCATAATCAAGTTCACACCTTACCTGATTCAGTTTAAGAGACTGGCCCCAGGTCTTAAAGCTGCATTAGAAAGTAAATATACTTTGATTATAGCCGTTTTAATTTAATTCATCACTGTGCACATACCAATTGTTTATGCTAATAAATAGGAAGGTATTTTAAAGTATGTGTAGGACCCCGGTTTACTTGGGGAACAACTCCAAGATATTTCTCTCCATAATGGCATCCAAACAAGTCATTCTTTCTAAATAATCATTTCTTTACTGTTTATTTTCACTTGCATTCAATTCTATAAACAGAGTGTTTTCAGTCAGTCTAGCCTAAGTTATGTTGCAGTAGCAAAATGCTCCAGAATCCCATAGGCTTATTAGAAAAATTAAGGTTATTTCTTACTCATACAACTTGAAAAAGTGACAGCAGGGGAGTTTCATTACATGTCAGGCTGAAGAGAGCTCTCTGTTAAAATGTGATACCTGCCTAACCAAGGTGGGGAAAAACAAAATATAGTAAACTATACCTTGGCTCTTACACTTCTGCTCAGAAATTATATATTTTCCTCCGACTCACATTTTGTTGGGTAGGAAAAGAAGAAAGTAAATACATCCAGTGGACAGAGGACTGTTTATTTCCAGGTGCCAAGAAGAACTGGAGATTTGCTGGACTACACCAGACTGAAAAGATCAGTGTTTGAAGCTTTGCTCATATTTCCTGTCTCGATGTTGTAGAAATATGGAAAACTATGAGAATTATACCAAAATCAGTAACAATGAGAAATAGCTCAAAGAATATCTATGTGTCCTCTGATCTCAGAGAAGCAGAGGGAAAGCACAAGCGAAAAAAACGTTTAACTATAAGGAATTGAGTCTTCCTTTATGGGAAGGTTTCAGACAACAAGCTATTAAAATAAACTATTTCCCTAAATTATAGTAATATACTTCCAAACAGTAGGGGCAAGCAATATTATCTCAAAAATAAGCATGCATATTTTAGATAATTATTTTCTAATTAAAGAAGGTCCGCCTGACATTTACTCTTAAATCTTAAAATTGACCTCTATAATATATTCAGTTTTCATTATAGAGCAGCTTATTCTTTCATTTTGAATTTTAAAAGTAAGTCCTAAACAAATTGTTATAATGCACTTCAAGCAGAAACCCTTAAACCCCAAACTACTTTCCTACATTTTTGCAATGTAATTAAAATTACAATCTTATTTCCATATAAACTGTTTTTAACCTAAAAATTGTTGTCTAATAGAAATCTACTTTATTATCCCAATGCTGGTAAAATACTAAATGCTTTTCTATTTTAATTGACAAACTGGCCTTCACCAAAATTAAAAACCTTTGCTTGTCCAAAGACACAGATTAGGAGGAAGCATTCACACTAATGCTTACGATAATCACAAATCTTGGGACCCATATCTAAAACCCAGAAAGAATTCTTACAATCTCAAAAAATAATATACACAAATGACCAGTAAGGATGAAAATATGCTTAATACATTCAGCCATCAGGAAAATTCAGCTTCTTAGAAAGTTCAACACAGACATAGCATTCCATCTAGCAATCCCATTCCTAGGCATCCACCTACGAGAAATGAAACAATATGTTCACACCAAGACCTACACACCAGTGTCCACAGCAGCATTCTTCGTAACAGCCACAGATTGGAAAGCACCCAAATGGCTGTCAACTGGACTACATCCATGCGGGAACACTACACAACAAAAAGGAAGGAACTACCGAGAAGCACAGTAACATAAGCTACCAAACTTTTAGCTAAACGGACTCAGAAAAAGAAGACTCAAATAACCAGAATCACACATGAAAGGATTACATTACTACAGAAATAAAAAGGATTATAAAGAAATACTGTGAATTGAATGGGAAAACTAGATACCCACAAAGTTGGACCTCTTATCTCACAAGTATTAACTCCATTTGGATCGCAGACCAAAAAAAAGAACTAAAACTATAAAACACAGAAGAAATATTCCCTATGTTTAGAAGAAAACAGGGTTAACTCTTCATAACCTGAGATTCGGCAAAGGATTCATTCTTTTGACACCAAAGCACAAACAACAAAAGAAAAGGTAGACTTTTTAATGTTATTAATCAAATCATCAAAATTAAAAACGTTCAGTTCAAAGTATGTTATCAAGAAAGTGAAAAGACAACACAGAATGGAAGAAAGTATTTGCAAATCATGTTTCTGGGATAAAACATGCTTCTAGATATATTAAAAAACACAATTCAATAATAAAGAGGCAATCTACTTAAAAATGGGCAAAGGACATAAACAGGCATATCTCCAAAAAATATACACAAATGGCCACAGGGCACATGAAAAGATGCTCACTGTTACTCATCAGGGAAATGCAAAATAAAACTACAACAAGGTGGTTTTTGCTCTGGGTAGGCACAGAGGTATGTACTCTTGGAAACAGTGCAAAATAAGGCAGACAAGGTTCCTGTGTTTTTACTCAGGCACAGAGTAGGAAAGAGAACACAGAGGTGACAGTTGAATATATGATTAAACAAATATATAATTCCAGATAATAAGTGCTATTAAGTAAAATGAAACATGGTTGGTAAAATAAAAAATGGTTCGAGAAACCAGACAAGCAGGGCAGGGCAAGACATTATGATAGCATCATAGCAAAGGTACAAGGATTTAACATCGTGTGTGAAAATCTGAGACGAATGTGTTCTAGGCAAAATAACAACTACGCAGATCCTGATAAAGACACACATTTGGTTCATTCCAGAGACAAAAAGGCCAGTGAAGCTGTAACAGGAAGAAAGGGAGAGAGTGACAGGCATGAGGTCCATGATGTAGGTGGGAGCCTCACCCAGATCAAGGAGCGCCCTGATAAGGGATTAAGATGTCATTCGAGTATAGAGAATTCTTTGTGGAGCACTTTAACCAGGCCAAAGGTGTGATCTGATCAAGACATATAACCTGTGCAGCTGCACAGGGCCCCAGGCTAGGTTTATGCTCTGCTGTCACTGTCTTGTAATACTTAATGATTTTAGCTTTTAACACCGATTTTGTAAACAAAGTCCAATGGGACAATGGAGTATGTTGCAACAGAAGAGATACCCTGGGCAGCAGCACATACACACACAATAAAATAGAAGTTTATACAGAATACTTTTTTTTCCTTAACCCAGAAACAGTATGAAGGTATCCTTGAAGGCATGATGGCATGGCTCAAAGAATGCTAATTATTATTCAATATTTGAAGGAATCCAAATTCAAAACCAAACTCATTTTTACTTCTTGGTTTCCCTGACTCACCCTACCGTCTGCACCTCACCACTTGGTACCTCTCTAGGAATGGCACCCTGTTGCTAGAGTGAGGCCCGGAGAGCCATGTCCATACTAGAGAACTTCTGATAACAAAGATGACTGGTTAAAAGTCAACATCTGACTCCAGCTGGGGCATCAGATTCTTTCTATCTCAAGTCTGAAAACCAGACTGGATCCAAAGCCAAGACACATCAACATCACTGGGAAGTTCTAGTGAGGAGGTCCACAAACCTGAGCTATTGAAGTCCCCAGAGCCAGCTTGGTTCTTCACATCTCCATTCTCAGTTTTCCTGAATGGTTGAGTTCCTGACTCAACCATGTGACATGCAGTCTGACAACTTTACATGGAGTATTTATTATAACCACAAATACCTGTCTGACCCTTTGCAAATGTCCTCTATTCTATAAACGATAGCAGACCCTTCTGGTCTAGCTGATCCTACTACCAACCATAATCCAGAATTCCTATCTAGCTTCCAAGTTTCCTAATTCTCCAATCAAATCTACTCAACACAAAGTGGATTATTCTTCATTTACTACAGGCTGGATGGCTTCAATTCATCCAAACAAATCACTGTCTACAGAATTTTTTATCACCTGAACAGAACTCAGTAAGAGCAGGAGGTAATTCTATGAGATCAATCACTATACATAATCAGAAGGTTTCAACCATAAGATTTAATATCAGATTAATGGTATTCAAATAATAAAATTAAATCATTTAGGATAAATTGTAAAGATTATGGAAAACTCAACTGTTTAATTTCCAAAAATGTAAAATGGAACATTTTCTCACTTGAGATAAGAGGAGTCTATCTGAGCATTCATATCAATTTTGTTACTTAAAATACTCTTAATCAGTTTATATTCAAATAATTATTTTTTTCGGGGCGCCTGGGTGGCTTAGTCGGTTAAGCGTCCGACTTTCGCTTAGGTCATGATCTCGCGGTTCGTGGGTTCGAGCCCCGCGTCGGGCTCTGTGCTGACTGCCAGCTCAGAGCCTGGAGCCTGTTTCAGAGTCTGTGTCTCCCTCTCTCTCTGACCCTCCCCTGCTCATGCTGTCTCTCTCTCTGTCTGTCCTAGAAATAAATAAAAAATATTAAAAAAAAAAATTATTTTTTTGGACCAAGTATATCACCATCTATTTTGATGCTATAAACATTTTAAAATTCTGTTTTAGTCACCAATGTATAAATCTAAATGCCTAGCAAGTGCCAAATGTTTGAAAACAATAAAGTATTTGTTGTTTAAGCGATCAATGGTGAGGTGTTATGTTATTTGCAAGTTAATGTATCCCAGGTAATACAGCATCTTACTCCATTTTAAAAAATGGGGCAAGGAACACCTGGGTGGCTCAGTTGGCTATGCATCTGACTTTGGCTCAGGTCATGATCTCATGGTTGTGGGTTCAAGTTTTGTGTCCAGCTCTGTGCTGACAGCTCAGAGCCTGGAGCCTGCTTCAGATTCTGTGTCTGTCTCTCTCTGACCTTCCCCTGCTTTCTCTTCTCTCAAAAATAAACAAACCTTTAAAAAAAATTTAAAAAAAAGAAAAAGGGCAAAAGACATGAAGAGATATTTTACACCAAAGGATATACAGACAGTAAATAAGCATGTGAAAAGACATTTAACATCCCTAGCCATTAGGAAGTACAAATTGAAATCACCCTGAGCTATCCCTTCATACCTATTAGAATAGCTAAAATAAAAGAAAGTGACAATACCAAGTGCTGGCAAGATGCAGAGAAATTAGATCTCTCATGTACTGTAGTTAGGAATGGAAAATGATATAACACTCTGGAAAACAATATGACAGCTCCTTTAGAAAACTAAACAAACACTTAAGATCCAGTCATCATACTCCAGAACTTTTATCTTAGAAAAATGAAAACTCATATCCAGGTAAAAATTTGTACACAAATGTTCATAGAAGATTTATTTATAATAGTCTGAAACTGGGAACAACCAAAATGTCTCTCACTTGGTGAAGGGCTAAATCATGGTATATCAACAACATGAAATACTAATCAGCAATTAAACAAACAAAACTGAAAGGCACTGTGCAGTGTGGGAAAAAGGTCAATTTCAAAAAAAAAATCACATTATGATTCTAGCATTTTCGAAGTGACAAAATTATACAGACTGAAACAGATTAGTGGTTCTTAGGGGTTAAGGATGGGGTTTGGGGAGTAGACCATAAAAGTACACCATAAATAAGTAGAATGAGAGTGATCTTTGTGATAAAAGTATTGTATCTGGATTGCAGTAGTAATTACATGAATTCCCATATGTGATGAAATGGCACAGAACTATACAAACAATGTACCAACACGAGTTTCCTGTGCTTAGTATTGTACTACAAATAGTCATAAGGTATAACCAATGGGAAAACTAGGCGCCCCCATTTCCCTGCTTTTTCAGTCTCCTAGAGGCCCCTGCATTCCTTGGTTCATGGCCTCCTTCCCCATTTTCAAAGAAAGTGATGGCTGGTTGAATCCTTCTTACAATGCATCATTCTGACTTCCTTCCTGTCTCCCTTTTCCAATTTTAAGGAACCTTGTGATACTTGAGGCCCACCAAGATAATTCAGGATATCTCTCCATCTTTAGGTTAACTGACTGGCAACCCTAATTCTATCTGTAACTTTAATTCCTGTTTGCATGTAAACTAAAACATTCCCAGGTTCCAGAAATTGGGATGTAGACATCTCTGGGCTATTATTTTGCTGCATACTACATATAGCATGTCCCTTCTTATAACTGTAAATTTTAAAAGCACACTGTAACCCATAGGACATTCTACCGTCTCATATTATCTATAAAAAATAACAGCAAGCTAAAAAATAAATACAGCAGTTCTATTATTTCCACTTGACAAGCGAAGTAACCAAGGCACAGGGAGTAATCTGGCCCATAATCTATCCCAAGTCAAAGTGCTTGCTAATGAGAGAGCCAAGAGCAGTCACAAGGTCCCAGGATTTCCTATTTTGTTGCCCCCTGCAGCAGACCACAACTGTCTTCAATTACTCTAAGAGCAAGGTCTTCCCTATTGCTGAAAACTTCCAGGCTCATTTTTATCATCCCATAAGTTAAATGAATCATCAGTTAGGTTATTTACTGCCTAATTTCACACACACACACACACACACACACACACTTGTACATACATGAGTGTATTTATATAAAAATTATATAAACTGTATAACGTAATAATTTCTGCTTTAACTTTTTTCTGAACCAGGATCTTATCCAGGTTAATATATTACATTTGATTGAATGAACTTAAGTTTTATCCAGTTGAATGCTCACAAACTAAGGCATTCCCATTTCTATGGCAAAGAAAAAGAAAAACAGACAAAACACAATTATGTAAGACTCCCCAAATGGTAAATAATGGGGGGGAAAAGGGCAGAAATCCTATTATATATGAAATAATTAACTGAAGTTCTAAATTGGGATAAGAAAAAAATGAGAATGTAGCTAAGAATTTTTATTAATTCATTCCAGTAGCTAACTTTAATTATGGTATTAAATGTTACTATGTAAAGTTGGCCTAATCTTTCCTAATAAACCAATTTGCTTAAAGACTTCTTAGAAAAATATCATCTTACCTCTATATTTCCTTACATTTTTCAACAAATATAAAAGTACCTGAATCAATACTATGTAACACAATAGGAATGTTATTTCTGATGTTATTTTTATATTACCATAAGAGCAGTTACCAATCACTGAGCACATACACCACACAGATATTACATGAAGATGTTTTATTTGCATTTTCTCACTTAATCCCCTTACCAGCTATATGAAGTACAGTTATTACCGCCATTTTAATCACTGAAAGAGAATAAGTACCTTGTTCAAAAACCCACATCTCTTAGACTCCAACCAGTATAATATAACACCATTGAGCTTGAAAAAAACCTTTGGAGCCTGAAAATATTTTTAAAGTGCTAATTGTTAGATTTTAAGTAGGAGTTATATATATATATATATATGAAGGATCCTCTTAGTCTTTGCATGTAAGACAAATGAAGTCAAGAATTATTTCAAAGTACAGAAAGAAAGAAAGCAAGTGACAGGAGCTTTGTTTCTCTAAAGTAACATCACTTGCTCTATTCAGCCTTTCATACTCCCACAAAGCTTAAGAACTCCTCTTAATCAAGCGAATTACAGGTTTTTTTCTTCTAGTAGTCTGACTTCAAGTTTTCAGTGTTGTAAATGGAAAGTTCTTCACTTAATTTTTCCCTTTGTAGGCAACTTATTATTTCTGCCTGGAAAAGTTCAGTATATAGATACATACCTTCCTCAGTGTGTCTTTTCACATCAATCAATACAGTAGAGAGCTCTGTGAGCCTTTTCAATATTAAGACTCGGGTTGTTCTATGCTTATCATTTGTTTAACTATTACCGATCTCTTCCATCAGTAATTTTTTTTCTTTTTCCCTCCTGAAACTCCTATCACATGTAAGGTTTTAAAAGATGTTGACTTCCTGGGTCTATTTACCTTTTTTCAGGACTTCTTTATGCTAACATTTTGCTCTGTACTTGGGGTTATTTCTTATATGCGATCTTTGATGCTACTAATGTGGTCTTTAAGTCATCTACTGAATTTTTTACTTTGAAAAAAATAATAATCTAGATTGTTTGGGCCCCAGGAAGTTTCTCCCATAGTACAGTTTAATTTCCCTGATGGAATCTTTTTATTTTTATTTTTTCATTCAGGGGTATGCATTCAGATTGTTCAATCTTCCCCTCTGAGCATTTTTCATTTGGTTTACTGGGTTTTCAGGTCTAAACCCTGGGCATTCCAATCAGTGAGAATCCCACAGGTGTTATGAAACCTTGCACCATTGAAACTGTCTGCTGTGGAAGTAAGCGGGCTGTCCTGTGGCCACTGAAGAACCAGAAGTCTCCAAAGGGAACTTGCTCTTTCCCTCTCTCCCTTGAGAATCACACAGTTTAAGCAGAGATGGGACTGTGATATAAGTGTGCATGCGTTGGAATTACATAAAGATTCAAGAGATTTCCTTATTAGTTTAAAGGCCCCATACTAGAACTTCCACTTAGCTCTCTTTTCAGGATCTCTGTGTTATATACACTGGGAAATGACAAAAACCCATTCTGTCTACCTTAAACGGGCAGAGACACTACCAATACCATAGGAAAAAAATTGCTGTTATGAATGATTCCTTAACACCTCTATGCCTTTTGGGGTGCCTGGGTGACTCAGTTGGTTGAGCACCGGACTTTGGCTCAGGTCATGGTCTTGCAGTCCATTAGTTCGAGCCCTGCGTCAGGCTTGGTGCTGACAGCTCAGAGCTTGGAGCCTGCTTCAGATTCTGTGTTTCCCTCTCTCTGCTCCTCCCCCGCTCATGCTCTGTCTCTCCATCTCTCAAAAATAAATAAATGCTAAAAAAATCGTAAATATCGCTAAGTCTTTGTACTCAAAATTCTACAATATACAAGGGGAAGGAGTGTGCCTGCTTGACCAAAACAGATCATCCCTGTGTATTCCTCTCCATAATGATCATAGTTTTAAATCTCCAAAATCAGGAAAAGCAGCTGGATACTAGTTAGCCAAAATTAAACAAACAAAAGACAAATGTCCATTATTCTGGCAGACTTTCTATCAGTTAACTTTGCAGAAGATACATCTACAACTTGTTTTTAAAATGAACTTCAAAGCACTAACACTTGGATAGTCTCAAAAAAAAAACCACATAACATATATTCAGAAAAGAAGATGTCTTTTATTTTATTTTTTAGAGACTTGATTCCTGGGAGTAGAGAGAAGTAGAGAGAAATGAGTAAGTTCTAAAGTTAGAAGTATTGATTTCTAAAATAAATTAGGCTTGTTCGATATAATATAAAGATTATATCATTGACATTACTATAATGAACTATGACCTCTGCCTTAAGTAGTTGGTTTAACTATTCAAGCATTTAAAGTTGATTTTTTAAAATAATCTTAGGCAGTATTGTTTTGTTTTTTTGTTTTTTGTTTTGGATGGTAGCTAAATAGCATCTAAGAAACACATGGGATAGACTCTTTGATTTTTAAACTTTAAGTCTATATTCTTAATCTCCTTCACCTATTTCACCCATACCCCTGCTAACCTCCCTTCTGCCAACCACTAGTTTACTCTTGTATTTGTGTCTGTTTTTATTTGTTTGTTTTGTTGGAATAGACTTTAAATATGCCTTTAAAAAATGTCAATAAAGGGCAAACAAAAGAAACCAGGAAGTATACATTACATAGTAGTCACAATTCAGATTGAGATCTTAGCAATAATAATAGCAATCAATAATAGCTCTTGTACCTGTCAGAATGGCTAGAATCAAAAAGATAGGACGTAGCAAGTGTTGGCAAGGATGTGGAGAAAAAGGAACCCTCATAAAATTGGTGGGAATGCAAACTGGTGTAGCCACTGTGGAGATCAGTATGGAGGTTCCTCAAAAAATTAAAAGGAGAACTATCACACAATCCTGTAATTCTACTACTGGGTATTTACTCAAAGAAAATGAAAACACTACTTCAAAAAGATACATGCACCCCAACGTTTACTGCAGAATTATTTACAATAGCCAAGAGATGAAAGCAACCCAAGTGTGCACTGACAGATGAAAGGATGAAGATGTGGTATACACACACATACAATGGACTATCACTCAGCCGTAAAAATGTGTAAGATCTTGCCATTTACAAAGTGGATGGACCCAGAGGTGTTTTTTTTTAACCTACAGGGTATTATGTTAAGTGAAATAAATAGAGAAAGAAGAATACCATATGCATTCACTTATATGTGCAATCTAAAAAAAAAAGAAAAGCAAGCAAACAAACAAACAAACAAGCAGAA
This sequence comes from Proteles cristata cristata, assembly GCA_017311185.1. Lineage (NCBI taxonomy): Eukaryota > Metazoa > Chordata > Mammalia > Carnivora > Hyaenidae > Proteles > Proteles cristata. The sequence continues at coordinate 250,542 of JAESUZ010004980.1, forward strand.
ACAGACTGGTGGTTGCCAAAGGGAAGGGGGTTCGAGGATGGGAAAAAGGCGTGCAGTGGAGTGGGAGGTACAGGGTTCCGGTTATGGAACCGGTTATGGAAGGAGTAAGCCATAGGGAGGAAAGGTACAGCGCAGGGAATAGAGTCAATGTAATCGTAATAGCACTGTGAGGTGACAGATGACAGCTATACTTGTGGTGAGCACAGCATGAAGTATACACTTGTCTAATCACTATGTTGTATACCTGAAATTATATCAATTATACTTCAGTGAAAAAAGCCAGCAATCAATATTTAATGTTCACTGTATCAGATATTCTAAGTACTTAAATGTGTTATCAGCTAATTCCCCAAGAACCCAAGTATTCCCATTTCACATATAAATATGGCACTTAAATGGCCCCTGATCTCATAGAGCAGGTGATCACTGATCACATCAGGGATACAAGCCCAGAACATACGCTTTGAAGCAATCCATCCTGCTGCCTCCTTTAAACCAGTGACAATGTGGCTTGGCTCTACTTTTATAAATTAAAAAAAAAAAAAAAAGCCACTATTATACCTCATACATGGAGATATGATTAATCTGAAAATAATCAGGTCAGGATTTCATCATCTAGGCAAAATTCTTTCAAAAATCAATTTTGTACACTAATCTCTCCAAACCATCAGACTCAAGTTTTCATCTAGTTGTCCCAAAGTGGAAATTTGCCTAATAGAAACATTTCAGAGTTTCTTAACTATACTCAATTCACAAAATATGATATACTGCATAATCAGAGATTTTGGTATATTTGGTTTCTTAATAGATTCCTGAAAGCTAATTAAATGTACAGAAGGATCTATAACCAATTTTACTTCCCATAATAACTATTTTAATAGCAGCTACAGCCTCAATTATGTCTTCATTATAGTTTTGAAGGTGCCCTTCCCCTTCTCTCACCTTTTCTAAGACACAAGCACTTAAACAGAAGGAAAGCAATATGTGCCAGAGTACACCGAGGACAAGGGGCTGGGGGACTGCGGAGATCCATTCTGTGAAAATTCAAGTCCTACATCTAGTCTCTTATTCCAAAAGAACCTAGATAAAAGGTGCATTTTCATTATGTAATTTTGGGAGTGGGATTAGGAAGAGGAGGAAAGAGTATTAATTGCAATAAGATATTCAGAGGGGCACAGGTAAGAAAATATAATACCAAAGCCTAGAAAGGATAATAATTCAAGAAGGTGAAAACTATATAAAATTTTGTGACTAATGATGGAAAAATCCAATGGATATGACAAGGTAAAGCAAGAAGGGATAAAGGTAGGAAGCTGAAAGCTGAGATTAGGTAAGACTACGTCGCAAATTCAAAAATAATTATCACATGGTAACTTAACACGAGTAACTTAAGAGAGGTTTTGTGTTCAGAGAGGATATTTTAGAAGTTCAAGCTTTTCAGGTAGTTTTATGTAATGACTCAGTCCAGGACGTGGCTGTTTTCATTAAAGACTTAGAAAGAAATGGGAGAATCAACTGAAAATGGAAGCTCTCAGAGATCCAAAAAGGACCAGGATACCCAAAGGCTTATGTCAACAGATGTAGAAGGGAGAAAAGATAACAAAAGACAATGTGATAAAGAAGCTATATGTCAGGAATTGCAATTTGAGGAAGAATGAAAAATATAGTGGAAGCTGGAATAGATGGCTATGAAGAGGGAGAAAATTTTAATAACACCACCATCGCTGTATCTTTAAAAATGACATATATATTTGAGTTTTATCATAAAGATAAAAATGAAAGATTAAACTTGAAATGGATGTCACCCTGAAAGACAATTTTGAAAACCAATCTGCCATGGGTTAAACATCCACCATCTTGAGTGTAAAGAAACAGATATACTCAAAAGAAACTAGGCTTGTCCTCTAGAAGCTTGTTTTAGATTTCAAAATGAAAGATTTTTATATAATAAAGTAAAATCTAAAATATATACATATATACACATTTAGGTAAATATGAAAAAGAAAGAAATGTTGGTTGAATACAATTTCATATAAGCTCAATATTTAAAATGGTTGAAAAGTTTAATTTTACTTGAAATGGCTGTTTTTCTAGACTATGGCACATGTTGAAAATATTAAGCTTTTAATACTACTGTATTCGAACCACTCACTCAAAGCTGTCCAGCGCTAATAACTGGCATTCAATTTTAGCAACATGAGGAAAAAAGATTGTGCCTTAGCGCTGGATGACTTTCCCTGAATCAGCCTGAAACACTCCAGTAAGTCATCCAATTCAGTAAGAACTTGTATTTTACAATGGCTTGCATTTGATGCTAGAATGGAAAATCTGCAGTCTTTTAAAGAGACTATAAATTAACTAAATTTGATAATAGCAATCCATCAAAATTTAGTTCCACGTCAGTTGGCATTTGACTTGCATTTGGAAAGTTAATGTTGTGAATCCTGTTCTTAACCAACTTTATATTGCCATCTCTCTACTTCCCTTTTGATGGGGAAAAAAAAGTCTTCTAAGAATAAGAAGTAATAAGGCCTTCTTTATTTATTCTGAGAGAACACTATCTGCACCACAATTTAAAAAAAAAAAAATGAGAGAAAAAATGTTAAACCTTCATTTCAAATTTTATACCTGTCAGATTGATCTTACAACTTATACTTACCAATACATACGTCGATTTTCCCTTTAATAGCAGCTTCGTGCAGAGGCGTGTAGTTCCAGTTATCCCTGGCATTTGGATCGGCTCCTTGACACAGTAACAGACTCACGACCTCGGCATGGCCAAAAGAACAGGCATTATGAAGCGGGATGAGACCGCCATCATCACGAGCATGGACATTAGCACCCATCTGTAGTAAGTGTTCTACCACATCCTTCCTTCCAAAACCTGAAAAGGAGAATATATATGTAAACAATTTTGTAAAAAAACAAAAACACCAAAACACTAGAATTTCTTTAATAATATTAATATTAACAAATATGAACACCTGAAGTACTGTAGCAAAAAAGGGTTTAAAAAATGGCTACCATCCAAATGGACTGATTCTCTCCTCTTAGAGAACTCGGAACTAAGAAAGTTCCTGAGGTCTTTGGGCAGTTCATTTGAAAGACATTTCTTCAACATCTTTTATGGCCTGGGGCAACTGTGCTAGAAATACAAAATAGAAGAAGACTCCTGTCCGAAGCACTTTCCTCTCATGTTTCACAAGAAAAATCATTATATCTATAAAATCCATCTCTATATTTTAAGAAATAAAGGTTATTTAAATACTGCTGACAACTAAATCTAAGACAAATTACAACCTTATAGAGAAGAACATAGGGATACTAGAATATGTGTAATAGTTTGGTTACAAGATCTTAGAAAAGGAAGAATTAAAAATAATGGCAAAACATTCTACTCTTGGGAATTAGGACCAAACTAAAATATTGCAAGCCTGGATTTAGTAACTCTAAGGAAATAATATGACCAAGAAGCCCGAACAGAGGCATTTGGAAATGCAGAACCAGAAAACTAGTGAGAAGTATCATAATTTTCAGACAGAAAAAGTGGGGGACGGAGCCAGAGTGTATCAGAAGCAGTATAAGAACTAGGCACATGCTGAGAAAGGTGAAGATTATGAAGAAAGTACATTATAAAAGTCAAAGGGCAACAACATTATGCAAAGTCCAGCATGATGAGGATTTAGAAAGGGTAAAAAAGCTGCTGACAATTTTAAATTTTAGTACAGTGATGAAATTATAAGTTACGTTGTTACGGATTAAAAAGAAAGGAAACCATAAGCATTAGTATTTTTATCTTTATAAGCTAATACACTTTATTAAGGATTCTTCCTTTGCTACTTTAAATTTTATTTGGTCTTACTCTCTAAGTATCAATACCTCTATGCTATTACTTACTGTGTAATGTAGTTTAGAAAATGGCATCATAAATAAACCTAAAAGAATAAAACCGTCATATCTTTCCCCATTTTATGCATAAATAAACTAAATGAGAACTATGAGGAAAATTGAAAAAAAGAGACTTATTTCAAGATAATGTTCCCCATACTATCTACAGAAATTCATTTAATTCAGGAGAGCAGGCTCTAAGAAAAAGTCTTCAAAGTAAAAGATTATGTTTCCACAGATACATATTACAAGGTCGGAAGTGGGTTTCTGTAGAAAATATCCTTCAAATTAAGCGGAAAATTTTGGGTGAAAAGAGGTCAGTTTTGTACTACTACCTTTGTAATACCCAAAGTAGAGGATACATGCTAATGTAAATATCACCATCTTGCTGTTTGTTTTTTAATATCTGCTCAACCTTATAGATGTTAGGTTCTGTTTATTTCTCTAACTTCAGCGTGCTTCTCACCCTACTACCTACTAGCATAACCTTACTCTGCCACTGAGCCACACATACTTTCCTTGCTCATGAAGATTGCATCATTTTCCCTCTATGGTTTGAATAAAGTCTCCATGGCAAACTCACATTTCCCTAATCAATGCGTTAATAATACTTGAGACTGAATTTCCTTTCTTCACTAACAAATAGGTTAAAATAGATATTTTTGAACTTATCACCTGGCATTTTAAAAAGTATCCAGGGGCACCTGGGTGGCTCAATAAGTTGAGTGTCTGACTTTGGCTAAGGTCATGATCCCGTAGTTCACAAGTTTAAGCCCCACGTAGGGCTCTGTGCTGACAGCTCAGAGCCTGGAGCTTATTTCAGATTCTGTGTCTCCCTGTCTCTCTGCCCCTCCCCAGCTCGTACTCTGTGCCTCTCAAAAATAAATGAAGCACTAAAAAATTTTAATAAAACAATGGATACTTTTTTAAAAAGTATCCATTACAACTTTGAAGCAAAAGAGCAAAGTGTGTATTTACTTTTTACTAACACTTTTAGATCTAAAATATAAAAAACAAAAACAGAAACTGCTTGGTATCAGTAAGAGGGTGAAGAAATGGAATTGTGCTCATACACTGATAATGTGAGTGCAAACTGGTATCATACTTCGTTTATTTTGTTTTGTTTTTTTTGGTGCAAAAAAAGTGGTTTTATTAAAGCATAGGGACAGGACCCATAGAGAGAAAGGGCTGCCTGGTACATTTTAGAAAAAAATATAGCATTATCTGACCAAAGATTCTGCACAAGATGTTTATCAAAGCACTATTTATGGACAATCATGGAAACAATTCACATGTCCAACAATAAAGTATCTGTTAAATAAATGATGGTTTTTCATATAACATCATCCTGTACTAAAAGGATGCTATAGAACACTGTGACTATACTTAATGGCACTGAATTATACACTAAAAAATGGCTAAAATGGTAAATTTTGTTTAAAAATAAATTTTTTTCAATTTTAAATTTGTGTATTTTACTGCAGTTAAGATCATTAAAAAAGTATAAACTATACGTGCAAGAAAAAACAGGGTATTATAGAAAACAACATGGAAAAGTATTTTTAGATTGGTCTTTTAGATTAAAATATATACAAAACAAAATACAGGACAAAAAATATATATACATATATATTTGAAACACAGAAAAAAGGACTAAATCACTAAGTAGTGGCATTACAGAGTTTCCTTTTCTTCTCTTTTTCTGTTTTCTTAATTATCACATAAAAAACACAATTTGGTATAAAATATGTGTTAAGTGTGTAACACATATATGTTTATAAAAGAAGGTAGAGGTGGGGGCGTCTGGGTGACTCAATAGGTTGAGCATCCAACTTCGGCTCAAGTCATGATTTTGCTCATAGGTTCTAGCCCCATACTGGGCTCTGTGCTGACAGCTCAGGGCCTGAAGCCTGCTTCAGATTCTCTCTCTGCCCCTCCCTTGCTCACACTCTGTCTCTCTCTCTCAAAATAAATAAATGTTAAAAAAAATAAAAATAAAAAGGTATAGGTGAATAGTCAAAATCAGTAAAGACAATAAAGAAGTTATCTTTTTTTGTTTTGTTTTGTTTTGTTTTAAAGGGAGCACAAGAGGGGCGCCTGGGTGGCTTAGTCGGTTAAGCGTCCGACATTCGCTTAGGTCATGATCTCGCGGTTCGTGGGTTCGAGCCCCGCGTCGGGCTCTGTGCTGACTGCCAGCTCAGAGCCTGGAGCCTGTTTCAGTCTGTGACTCCCTCTCTCTCTGACCCTCCCCTGCTCACACCGTCTCTCTCTCTCATAGAAATAAATAAAAATATTTAAAAAAATAAATAAAAAAAAATAAAGAGAGCACAAGTGCAAGCAGCAGAGAGGGCAGAGGGACAGACAGCGAATCTTAAGCAGTCCTCATGCTCATCCAGAGCCCAAGATGGGACTCAATCCCATGACCCTGGGATCATGACCAAAGCTGAAATCAAGAGTTGGCCACTCAACCAACTGAGCCACCCAGGTACCCCTGAAATTAGCTCATTTAATTTGGGTTTGAATTTATGAAATGTATTAAATCAGAGGTTTTGTTATCCACAACACAAAACAGTCCTCTATCTAAACTACTTAGAAATTTAGTAATCAGGAACTTTTACTTAAAACATAAAGTTTACTTGAAACGTATATTCTACCCGTTCTATTGAGTACAAATCAAAATTGCTCATTCATCATTTGACAATGCTAAATGCTTATATGTTATTTTTACCCATAAACAGAATTCATTATCTTTGATGGTTGGTTATACAAGACCTTTGTTTCACGAAGTTTGTAGTCATAATTATCCCTATAATTGAATTGCTTATTTGGGTCTAAAGAACCAAAATAAAAGTAGTAATTAGGATCACAGTCAAAGAACTACATAGAATTTGAAGAAACTTAACATTAATTCACTTGTAGGAAAATAGTCCCTAAGCAAAAGCATTACAGACACATACTTGCAGACAAGATTTTCAGTGTCTCACTTCATCAAACTAGCACATGTTTAAAAAATAGCTAAATCACAACTTTTTAAAGAAATAATGTTGCCATTTACACATACTTGCTACTTATACATATATTTATGGCTCAGTGTTACGGAGTAAAGAAGGAAATCAATAAATCTTCTCTCTCTGATCCCAGCAAAAGTCACTAAAAATTAAGACTAATTCTCTGATCTTTACCAATACCCACTGTGTGTTTTAACAGACATCCAATCTGAGTTGTACTCGTATTATTTAACTTCTACAGAAAAACTCTTTTTGCTCAAAGACCATGCCCTATTCTTGACAATAATAAAAATAACAATGGTAAGTAACAGTTTGTAAGCTCTCATGTGTCAAAAAGGATGCCAAATACTTGACATGCATTAGCTCTTGTGATAAAACCCTATGGGAGATACCATTATCCTCATTTTGTTAAGTGATTCTTTCCCTTAGTGCTGATATTCATGAACTGCTTCCAAATACCCATTTCAATTCTATCTACTTACTCCCCAGCACTACCATCTCAGTTTCTAGTTCAATAATCTCTTGCCTAGACTTCAGCATATACCTTTTAAGAGCATATACCCTTCTAACTAGATTCTGTTGTCACATCTGCTGCCCTACAATTCATCCTTAACATAATAGGCACAGTGATCTTTTCAAGGCATGTATCAGATCAGGTCACTTGCCTGCTTAAAATCCTGCAATGTGTTCCCATAATGCATATAATATTACTACAAACTTCTGAGGACCTACAGGGCTTTCTGTGAACTGGAGCCCTGTGAGCTCTCCCATGTGTTTGACTTTCCTCCCTCTGTCTTTCACTCTCTGTTCTTTGAATATGACAAACTCCTTTCAGCCTAGGCGACTTTGCACTGTCCTCCACCTGAGAAGTTGGACCCGGATCTTCACATGCCTAGCTCTTTATGCCATCCAATTATCAGCCTAAAGTTAATAAGCAACTTAGAGGACTCTGTCGACCACCCAATTTAACATCATCCATGCATGACACATTCTTTTCCATCAGTGATACCAATATCACCAATATCACTCAGAAAGTTTTACTTTCTTTCTGCATTTAATCACTACCTAAAAGTACCTTGTTCATTTATCTATTTGCCTTTTATGTATCTCCCCACTCAAGATGTTCTATAAAATGAGCTATTCTTGACTTATGAATTATCTTATGAGCTGTCTGTATCTGCAGCATCTAAAACAGTGCCTGAATGGCTTCAATAAAATATCTGTTGACTACATAAATATACATAATGTTTACTTCATCATAATTAAATCAAAAAGTGAGTAGCTTTTAATTTTATATTTTTAACTTACAAATGAAAATTCTTAAAGCCTTTTCCAGATACAAAAATGTCAGAAATATTTTAAAATATTAAAAAAAAAAACACAAAGTTTGCAGAAAGGGAAATCATCTGTAATGCCATCATCATCCAGAGATCACCATGAACATTTTGATGATTAAGCTTCTAGATGTCATTCTTTGCATGTGTGTGTGTATTTAAACATCTTTGTTCTGGCTTTTCACTTTTCAAATTTTTCAGTCAAAAATTTTAAATCTATACACCATTTTCCTATGAATTACTTAGCATTCTATTACATGAATATGTCATAATGTATTTAGTTGGGTGGTTTTCCACGTTATAAAAAGGAGATTTTGCCATTATGTAAAACAGTTACAAATAAATACCATTGTATACGTATCTTTATACATCTGTCCAGTTCTATAAAATAAATTTCTCAAAGTAGAAGGATGAGGTCAAAGGATACACATTTAAAATTTTTTATGTTGCCAAGCTGTCCTCTAATTCAGTCTATCAATTTTCATTTTTAACCAAAATACACCCATTTCTCCCATCTTATGTCCGTGAACATAAATACATAAGCTTTATAAGCGAAGAGGCAAAAACAAAAAACGCATTGTTCAATTTACATTTTGGGGGTTCAAATATTTGCTCTTTTTTAGAAAATTAAATATATGAATACAGTTGAAATCTCTCTTAATCCTAGTCTTCTTTCTTCTCCAAAGACATCATTACACAAACTCAACGTTATACTTGTGCATATTTTTATATCTTTCACATATGTGTGTTTATACATTTTTACATGTTATATATATTTCATATTAATATATCTATATGTTATGTTTCACATTCCATGTTATTATATACAGTCATATTATATTATCAATATCACCTGGTCTTCCCCCCTCTATTAGGGAGGCTGATAGTTGTGGTGATTATCCCCTCTTCTTATAGGGCCACAGAAACTCAATTACTGCTCAGGAATCGGTCAGAATGCAATATGCTAAGACTACTCCCCAGTCTAAGGAGTAATCCTCATTATTACAGGCCAGAGAGATGAATTCATTCCTCTTTGGCACTGACTGGCAATAAGAAAGAACGTAAAATCTAGAAGCTTCTGGAAAGACTTTTCTTCCTGCTAACAGAATGTATGTAGAGGAAAAGGATTGCTTTCTCCTCTCTCCCTTCCTCTCTATTTCTAAAAAACTTTTCCCATAAGGTTGTGACTTTTGGAGTTGCTGATCCCATGATGGGAAAGTCACGACAATTATGAAAATCCTACATACATGCCCCACTGTGCTCACAGAGTACTCACCTCATTCTTGAACTTCTTACCTCTAGACTTGCCAAGCAGGAAATAAATGTCCTGAGGCATTATTTCTGTTGGTTGAATTCTGGAATATTTGGAGCTGAACCCATGCAAATTAATACAAACATCTGTCTGTATATTTACTAACCATTCAAGTCTCACCCATCAGCTTTCAGTTCACGGTCTAGCCCAAATTTTTTGTCTTTTTCTTATTATTTTGTAGGAGATCTTTATATTTTCTAAACACTAATCTTATACTGGTTACATGAATTAAAAATACATACTTTTGTTTAAGGCTTGTCCTTACCCTCTATTTACACAGAGTTTGATTTCAGACAAGTTTTAAACCTTAACATAATAAATACATCAATCTTTCCCCACACTGTTTGTACTTTCTACATAGTCTATAATAAATCCTTCCTATTCCTACACTGTTCATACATTTTCTTCCAGATTCCTCTTATAATTCTGCTTTCCATATTTAGATCTTTAATCTACCTGTCTGTATGGTATGAGCCAGAAATCTAATTTTATTTTTCCTATACCTTTTCTCTTTGGTTGATAAGTTTGTCTGTTTAAGATTATCTCGGGTATTAATGCTTTTTGATGTTCAGTATGAGTATCTTTAAGTTCCACAAAGAAATGTGTTAGAAAAAAAATGTTTTAAGCTCATCGATTAGAATTAATCCTATAATGCTGACAAATTTACAATACTGAGTCTTTTAATCCACGTATATGATATATCTCTCCTCAAATTCACATCTTTCATTTTGTGTTTTCTTTTCCTCCATTAATTTCTTGCAACTATTTGTCAAGAACTTTTGGGTATGTGAAAGGTTTTTGTTGATATTGGGATGGAGAGCAGTGGTACACTAGAGGCGATCAGTAAAACCAGATCACACAGAGCCTTTGAGTCAGAAGGAGTTTGGATCTGAGCAGGAGTTTGTCAGCCAAGATTTGTCTGCTAGCTAATGTGACCAGAGGTAGTAATGACAAAATGAGGTCAGAAGGTAGGCAAGATCTAGATCATGTAGGGCCTTTATCGGTGAGGAACACATCCAGCTACAAATAACAAAATACTTAGCTAATGGAGGCTTAAAAAAAAAGTGTAGAGATTCACATATCTTATTTAACTTGTCCAGTCAGACGCAATTCAGGCTCATATAGCAGTTTAACAAAAGCTCTTTAAAAATGTTTCCACTCTGGCATGCTTAGCATGGGTAAGGATCTTCTACTTGTTTGTCACCTCATGGTGAGAAAAAGAGTGCTACACCTCAAAGCCTGGTATTCAGGGTACCACACAAGAAAGAAGAGGGCAAAGGGAGAAAAAGACCTTCTCTTAGTCTTTATTATTAAGGAAGCCTCTCTAAGATACTTTCACTTATACCGAAAATGAGTCATCTGACCAGCTCCCCCAAAAGTCTAGAAAATCAGTTCGCTTATAGCTCGGCACAGTGCTGACTTGACCAAAATCTAAGATCTGTTTGTGAAGATTAAGGAGAAAATGAACTTTGAGTGAATAACCGACAGATTCTGCAACAACTCACCTGGTATAGTTTCTGCGACTCACCAAGGAGCGAACTCATGTTGGCTCGTCTACTCATACACTTAACTATTTCTCTTATCCTCATGTTAGAGTCTAAATTAAGGCCATTCAAAAATGTTTCAGTATCAAATGTGAGGTCATTTGGCATATATTCACCTGGTCCAAGTTTAGAGATAGAAAACTGTTTCACTCATGTTCAACATTTTACACCTGCCTAAAAGTAAAGCCTCAAAGGAACAACTCTGACCGATATTAAACTTTCTAACTAACAATTATGATTTCTAAAATGTAATAAAAGGAGAGAAAGCTAAGGCATCTGGAGTATTTTAAAGTGATGTTTTTATTTATGATAGCAAAGTCATAGCTTAAAGATATTTTTCACACTAATTGGACTGTCAGCAAAGCAACAACTACTGTACATCATTTGAACTGCAAAATCCACTGACCTACACTTATATACTCAATGAGAAAATTTATATTACATCTCCCATATTTATATATTTAAATTTTTTTCCTTAAGGATAGAAAAACCTAATTATACTCAGAAGATACTCAAAGTAAGAGTAAAATAAGTTTGACATTATCTTGGAAATACTAATGAACTCTCACATATATTATTGTTTTCCTGATACAAAGAAATCACAAGAGCAAAGCTGGGAAAGATAAAAAGGTACTTGATGGCAGATATGAATGTTCACTATTCTCTCTAAAAACATTAGAAAAAAACTAGAATTTAAAATAGTAGAAGAATGTACTTACTTTCTTAAGCATTATTAATCCACTCCCATACAAATAAAAAACAAAATAAAAACTCATCAATGACAAAATTACTTTCAATGAAACAAATTTACTTATGATATATTTATGCAATAGATACAAGGTATTTAAGTAACTTTTCTTTCCTCCTCAACAGACTTACCATTCATCTATTTAACACTGGTAGTTCCAGATATCTGTGAGCACTGTAAAAAGTCCATAAACAGTAGTTTATAACTTCACTGAATCTGAATTGTACCTGTATCTTAGCTGATGTGCAAGAGGTGGCCTCAAAATTACAGGGGGTGCCTAGCGAGCATTTCTACATGATTCCTAATTTTCCTTGCTTTCTTGTACAGATCTATCTTCTAAAGTTTGTAAGTTTCCAGTTTTAATATATTTTATGAAGGAAATTACATGCTATAATGGCATTCTCAAATCTGGGGAGTAGGGAAAGTCTTCTGACACATTCTTTTAAAAATGTCAAGGGCGTGTGAGTCACCTGGGTGGCTTAGTTGGTTAAAGGGCTGACTTCAGCTCAGGTCATGACCTCGAGGTTGGTGAGTTCGAGCCCCGTACTGGGCTCCATACTGACAGCTCAGAGCCTGGACCCTCCTTTGGATTCTGTGTCTCCCTCTCTCTCTGGCCCTCCCCTACTCATTCATTTCTCTCTCTCTCAAAAATAAATGAACATTAAAAAAATACTCTCTGGACCTACTGACATATATGGAGCTGTCTGGTTCTTTTTTAATTAGTTGTACAATATTCCATTATATAAGCTGTTTTTATTTAACCAGGTTTAAACAACCATTTGAGTTGAGATTTAGGCGCCGGTTATGATCCCAGGGTTGTGAGATCGAGCTCCATGTCAGGCTCCACACTGAGCAGGGACCCTACTTAAGATTCTCTCTGGGTGAGGCTGCCTTGGTGCCTCAGTCAGTTAAGCGACTGACTTTGGCTCAGGTCATGTCACAGTTTGTGAGTTCGAGCCCCACACTAGGTTCTGTGTTGACAGTTCAAAGCCTGAAGCCTACTTCAGATTCTGTCTCCCTTTCTCTCTGCTCTTCCCCCACTCATGCTCTCTCTCTCTCTCAAAACTAAACATTAAAAACATTTTTTTAATGTCAAGGGTTTCCTATATACTAGGCTAAATTTATGCAGTCTAATATACACAGACCATAGATACCTGCTTACTGTATAATAAATATTCTATGACAAAGAAACATATATTTTCTATTTAATATTCAAAGTCATTATTGCTTCCTCTTCTTATTTCAATTCTAACTATATTAGCCTTTAAATAAAGTACTATTGGGCACCTGGGTGGCTCAGTCAGTTAAGTGTCTGACTTCAGCTCAGGTCATGATCTCACGGTTTGCAGGTTCGAGCCCCGCATTGGGCTCTGTGCTGACAGCTAGCTCAGAGCCTGGAGCCTGCTTCAGATTCCCCTCCCCTGCTCATGAGCTTTCTCTCTCAGAAATAAATAAAACATTTAAAAAGTTTTAAATAAATAACTATTTTACACTTTATTAGGTCAAAGGTCACTGTTAAGCAATAACGAGTATGTATATTCCCTGTTGGTTCTAGAATAACAATATAGAAAACTAACCACAAAATGACTTCAATGTCAATGAAGTTGCATATTTTTCATTTGTCAAAGGCAGACTCTCGCCAATTAATTTTTCCATTTTTTAGAACCTGGTTAAAAAAACATTTCTGCTTAGATAAAATAGTATTTAATTAATTGGCACGTATAGTCTAGAATGTGTGCCTTCCCCAAATCCAGCTGAGAAAGCACCAGAAGCAGAAAGAGTAAGAGATAAATCCCAGGTTCTAGCTTATAACATTAAAACAACAACAACAACAACAACAGAACAGTGAAGAAGGAAGGCGAAATGTTTGGGTGCCGCTGTGAGAAGAAACATCTGCTTAAAAGACAGATCAGGTATCCTGGCCGGAGACATGCCTCCGGGTAGAGAGGCTCTGGATAGTAATTTTTGCTCAACTTCATCCAGGTTGCTCAGAATTTCTCTGACCCTTCTCTTCTCAAAGTGCTGTCACCGTCGTTGTAATTGCCTAATTGGGAGTCCACCGGTCCTTTGCTTCCCACCCTGAACAAGTGCTAATATTCTACCTTGATGTTACCTTCTTCTTTTGGCTAGAACTGGGCTGGAAATATTGCGTTCATACTCCACAGTAGCATAGGGGGGGAATGTGACAATGTTGAGGAGTGACAGGACACAAAAGGGACACCTTCTTCTGGCCTCTCCTCTGCCCAGGAGGAGGACCAAAACCAAGAACACAGGCCTTCAGCACCTCTAAACCTGACCTCCATCAAACCCATTCTCCCATAATAATGCAATATTGGCCCAAAGAGCTGTTAGCTTCAAGGGAATATAAACTCATAGCAGAAAATAATAACATGTCTGAAGAGTCCAAGTACCATGAAAGAAGAACAAAATGTAAGTGAAATTTAAGGGGAAAAGAGACATTTAAAGATGGCAAATTAAATGCTTCAGGAGAAAAAGCTGGGGAATACTGAAAGCATGACATGAGAACAAAAATCTACCCAGTAAAGCCAACTGGAAATACTGACATGAAGATGTAAGTGGAGAAACAAAAAAATATAATGAATTGATTGAATAGTAATGAAAACAAAGAATAAATTCCTGAGAAAATCAGGTTGAAAGACTATCCCATAAAGTGTCTGATAGGGATAAACAGATGGAGAAGAAAGTAGAAGTAGAAAATGGGAAGAGAAGAAACATACCTATGTAGAAGCAATGATAGCACTTCTCATAATTAAAGAAAAATATAAAGTTTCAGATTAATAAGAGTTCATGTAGTGCCAAACAGAACGGACACATTATATGTAATCTGCCAATATTAAAGGCTATGAAATTTCTTTTTTTAAGTTTATTTACTTATTTATTTATTTAGAGAGAGAGCATGCATGGGAGTGGGGGGGGGGGGAGAGACAGAGAGAGAAAGGAAATCCCAAGTAGGCTCTGTGCTGTCAGCACAGCCCAACGTGGGGCTTGAATTCACTAACAGTGAGATCATGACCTAAGCCAAGATCAAGAGTCAGGTGCTTAACCAACTGAACCACTCATGTGCCCAAAGGCTACAAAATTTCTAAATCCTTCAGAAAGAAAACACAGATCATCTACAAAAACAGAAATTGTTTTAGTTCAGGCTGAAGTCAGCCTTCTTGAGACACCTGGGTGGCTCAATCAGTTAAGTTCAGCTCAGGTTATGATCTCACTGCTCCGTGGGTTCAAGCCCCACATCGGGCTCTGTGCTGACAGCTCAGAGCCTGGAGTCTGCAGCCTGCTTCAGATTCTATCTCTGTCTTTTTGCCCCACCCCGGCTTGCAGTCTCTCTCATATAAAAAAAAATACAAAATAATAACAAAGTCAACCTTCTCAGTTTCTGCATTTTGATGCTTAATTTTATATCTAGCTCTTTATTTACATAGAAAGAGCAAAGTTATTCTCATATATGTAAAATCTCAAAGTTGAACACAAAAAGATCCCAATTGAAAGTACTCTCATCAGAATACTTCAGCATGATGAAAAACTGATTTAATAATCTGTGTGTGCATATGAGTGCATCTGTATATCATAAATTATCTCAGTAAAAGTTTACTGCCATCTCCAAGAAGACTAAACAACTAACATTTTAGCAAATAACTGCTATGTGTGGGTTACAAAGAGTAACTTAACTGAGCCTGGGGTAGGAAACCTTCCCATAAAGTGATAGTTTGAGCTAAGATGTGAATAAGCAGTTAACCAGACAAAAGGATAGGAATAAATGTTCTAAGGAGGACAAGGTATAGTATACCCAAAGGTCAAGAGGTAAGAAACGCTTTATACATTCAAGTACCTAAAAAAAGTTCAGAATGGTTCAGAGAGACAGTAATAAAGATGCTGAAATAGGAAATAGCATAGAATCAACCAACTTTCTACCACAAACAATCATGGAGAAAAAGGATCATCCTTCAAAACCAGTAGTAGATCAGAACTAAAAATCCTTTCAATTAAATTCTGTAAGTCACTGGGAAGAGTATGACGTACCCTACCAAAATGGCATAATTCAAAATTTCTGGAATGCAAATATGGGTAACTGTAAAAAAAAAGTGCAAACTGTAAACATCTATAATATACATCAATTTTAGGAGAGCTAAAGACTTGAAATTCCACTGATAGTTTTCAGTCTACTTCCAATTAATTTCAGTAGAGAACTTATTGGAGAAGATTCTTTTACTATTAAAGTAGAAGAGGAAAGGTCAAATACAAATATAGTACAATGAATTAATCACATAGTTAACCAGAAGTCAAAGAAAAAAGATATAAAATGTGTCCTACAACATACTTTTGTTTTCAGCTATAATAATAAGTAGACTTCATCTTTTATTTTAATGGTTATACTTACTATACAATAAGTGGTTCAAGGAAACCGGCAACCTACTTAGGAAAAAAACTTTTAAATCCTTACTTCTCAGTATGTAGCAAAATAAATTCAAAACAGATTAAGGTGCAAAATGAGAAAACGAAACCATAAAAAAAATGAGGTGGACATTTGCATGATTTCATAATGGAAATAATTTTTTAAACATAAAATAGAAGACAAAAAAAATTTTAAAGGCAACATGTTTGTAAAGCTTATGGATAAAATTAGAAAGCAAACCAGGGATCCTGGCTGGCTCAGTCAGTTAGGCATCCGACTCTTGGTCTCGGCTCAGGTTACGATTTCTAGGTTGGTGAGTTCAAGCCTCACGTTGGGATCACAGATCCCAGCTGTCAGCATGGAGCCCACTTCAGATCCTCTGTCTCCCTCCCCCTCTCTCTGCCCCTCCCCAGCTCTCTTTCTTTCAAAAATAGATAAACATTTGAAAGAAAGCAAACCAGGAAAATATGTGTAATGATAGATAAGAAAAACATCAAAAGGAAAAATAATAATAGCATAAGGGAAAAAGATAATACACTAAAAGCAAATATCAATTATTTTTAAAAGTAAAATCAATTAATCCAGATATAATCAAAGAGATGTATATTAAAACATGAATTCTGCTTTTTTTTTAATCAAAAAGCTAAGAAACATGTCTTAAATGATGACGTTTAGAGACACATACAAAAATGCTCAAAGGAGCACTATTCACAATAATATAAGGAAACTTTCCAAATGTTCATCACCAGTAGAACAGGTAAGTTGTAGTATATTCACACCATGGAATTCTATATAACAATGAAAATGAACAAACCATAACTGTGCAGGACAGATGAACTGCACACAATATATACTATATACAACATACTATACAATATGATTTATATCAAGTTCCAAAACAGACAAAACTAATCTATGGTTGCTGCAGAGGCAGTGAGTAACTCAAGATGACACATGACAGGAGTTTAAAGTGGTTCTGCCAAGGGTGTGGTAGGAATATAAATTAGTAGAACCTTTAAATAATGCAAATTTAATAAGATATATATATCCACATATAAAAACTCTCTAGGAATATATGTCTTGAACTATCTTAAAAATTTTCGGGGAGGGAGCTCACTGCTGTTAGCACAGAGCCAGTTTTATTTTATTTTATTTTATTTTATAATATTTGTAATGTTTTATTTATTTATTTTTTATTTTTTATTTTTTTTTTTACAAATAGTTTATTGTCAAATTAGTTTCCAAATAACACCCAGTGCTCATCCCCACAAGTGTCCTCCTCCATGCCCACCCCTCCTCCCCCCCACATCCACCAGTCCTCAGTTTTTGTCAGCATTCAAGAGTCTCTCATGGTTTGCCTCTCTCCCTTTCCCCCACCATTTCCGCCCTTCTTCTCCCCCTTGGTCCTCCGTCAAGTTCCTCCTAATCCTCCTATACGTGCAAACATATGATATTTGTCCTTGTCTGCCTGACTTATTTCGCTCAGCATAACACCCTCAAGGTCCATCCATGTTGCTACACATGGCCAGATTTCATTGTTTCTCATTGCCATGTAGTATTCCACGGTATAGATAAACCACATCTTCTTGATCCATTCATCTGTTGATGGACACTTAGGCTCTTTCCATGTTTTAGCTATTGTGGAGAGTGCTGCTATGAACATTGGGGTACATGTGCTCCTATGCATCAGCATTTCTGTATCCCTTGGGTAAATTCCTAGCAGTGCTATTGCTGGGTCATAGGGGAGTTCTATTGTTAGTCTCCTTAGGGACCTCCACACTGTTTTCCAGAGGGGCTGTACCAGTTTACATTCCCACCAACAGTGTAGGAGGGTGCCTGTTTCTCCACATCCTCGCCAGCATCTAGGGTTCTCTGATTGGCTCATTTTAGCCACTCTGACTGGCGTGAGGTGGTATCTCAGTGTGGTTTTGATTTGTATTTCCCTGATGAGGAGGGATGCTGAGCATCGTTTCATGTGTCTGTTGGCCATCTGGATGTCCTCTTGGGAGAAGTGTCTGTTCATATCTTCTGCCCATTTCTTCACTGGGTTGTTTGTTTTTCGGGCCTGTAGTTTGGTGAGTTCCTTGTAGATTCTGGATATCAACCCTTTATCTGATATGTCATTTGCAACTATCTTTTCCCATTCCGTTGGTTGCCTATTAATTTTCTGGGTTGTTTCCTTGGCTGTGCAGAAGCTTTTAATCTTGATGAGGTCCCAACAGTTTATTTTGCTCTTGATTCTCTTGCTTTTGGGGATGTGTCAAGTAAGAAGTTGCTGCAGTGGAGGTCAAGGAGGTTGTTTCCTGCTTTCTCCTCTAGGGTGTTGATAGTTTCCTGTCTCACGTTCAGGTCCTTTATCCATTTTGAGTTTGTTTTTTGTGCATGGTGTGAAAAAATGATCTAGTTTCATTCTTCTGCATGTTGCTGTCCAGTTCTCCCAACACCATCTGTTAAAGAGGCTGTCTTTTATCCATTGGATACTCTTTCCTGCTTTGTCAAAGATTAGTTGGCTGTATACTTTGGGTCCACTTCTGAGTTCTCAATTCTGTTCCATTGGTCTATGTGTCTGTTTTTGTGCCAATACCATACTGTCTTATGATGACAGCTTTGTAGTAGAGGCTAAAGTCTGGGATGGTGATCCCTCCCGTTTTGGTTTTATTTTCCAGGATTACTTTGGCTATTCGGGGTCTTTTGTGGTTCCATACAAATTTTTGGATAGTTTGTTCTAGTTTTGAGAAGTATGCTGGTGCAATTTTGATTGGAATTGCATTGAATGTGTAGAGTGCCTTAGGTAGTAATGACATCTTAACTATATTTATTCTTCCTATCCATGAGCATGGAATGTTTTTCCATTTCTTTGTATCTTCTTCAATTTCCTTCATAAGTTTTCTATATATAGTTTTCCTCATACAGATCTCTTGTATCCTTGGTTAGGTTTATTCCGAGGTATTTTATGGTTTTTTGTGCAATTGTGAATGGGATCCGTTTCTTGATTTCTCTTTCTGTTGCTTCATTGTTGGTGTATAAAAATGCAAACGATTTCTGTACATTGATTTTGTACCCTGCAACTTGGCTGAATTCTTGGATCAGTTCTAGTAGGCTTCTGGTGGAGTCTGTCGGGTTTTCGATGTAGAGTATATGTCATCTGCAAAGAGGGAAAGTTTGACTTCCTCTTTGCCAATTCTGATGCCTTTGATTTCCTTTTGGTGTCTGATGGCTGATGCTAGGACTTCTAGCACTATGTTAAACAGCAGTGGTGAGAGTGGGCATCCCTGTCGTGTTCCTGATCTCAGGGGGAAAGCTCTGAGTTTTTTCCCGTTGAGGATGATGTTAACTGAAGGCTTCTCATAGATGGCTTTGATGATGTTTAAGGAGGTTCCTTCTATCCCAACTTTATCGAGAGTCTCTATTAAGAAGGGATGCTGTATTTTGTCAAATGCTTTTTCTGCATCTATTGACAGGATCATATGGTTTTTATCTTTTCTTTTATTGATATGATGTATCACATTGATTGATTTGCGAATGTTGAACCAGCCCAGCACAGAGCCAGTTTTAGATCCTGTCTCCTTCTCTCTCTGCCCCTCCCCTACTCATGCTTGCTCACTTGCTCTCTCTCAAAAATTAACATTAAGAAAAAAAAAAAACCTTCCAGCAATTACCCTTTTAGTTCATTTCATAGACTCAAAACCCGGAATAACTATAAAATTATAATTCCTTAAATCCCAAGCCAAGTTTTCCCCAGAGATAATAACTACCTTACAGGCTTGTAAGTAGTCAGTGAGTCACAATTATCAAAATATTTCCTAGAACATAAAAAGTTATACAAATATTAGATGTTCTTAATCTCACTAGACTTGAGTCTTAATCTGTGTTACATGTATCCTCAAGCAGTGATTCTCAAACCTGTCTGCATGTGAGAATCACTAGAGGAGATTTAAAAAAATAAAAAATAAAAAACAAAGGCTTGCCCTTACTCCTGTGATTTGACTTTGGTCCAGGGTTAAGAATCACTATTCACAAAGTGAACATCAACATCAGCAATTACCTGGGACTTGTTAAAAATGGAAATTCTCAGCCTCTACTCCAGAGCAGCTCAATGAGAAATTTAGGGAGTGTAGTCTAGCAACCTGTTATAATAAGTCCTTCAGGTTATCCTGATGCAGAGTTTAAGAAACATAGTTCTAGTGCTTCGGGATATTTGTAATCCTCTGAAAATCACATGTAAAATTTGGTGTTTAAGTATATCTTTCTGGAGAGAACGCCTACACCTTTCATCAGATCCTCAAAAGAATGCTGACAAAATTAAGAACCACTTACATAAGTCCAGCAGCTTTCAAAGTGTGGCCAGTAAGTACCTCTGTTGGTCTCTGAGATGTTTTCTGGGGGTCTGAGAAGTGAAAACTATTTACAAAATAATACTAAGATGATTCTACCTTTTCGTTATCAGGACACTGATAAGTACATGCTTTCATAACATCATGTGGTTGGTCATCTGACAACTGTACTCATGGTGCTCGTGATACAAAGCAATGGTAGGTGAAACCGCTGACATCTTGGCATGAACCAAGATGGTTGCCCAACACGTAAGTGCTTTTTTGATAAGACTGGTGTGGTAGAAATAAATATGCTTTACAATTTCCTATAAAATAAAACGTGTGAACATTTAGAAGATCTGCATACCTCAAACTAATATTTTACAAATGACTGAAAGACGTATAGGCATAAGATCCATCTGTAAAAAAGAGACCAATGGATTTTAACAGAGTATGAAAAACTCATTGATAGGCTCCAGATTTCATGTTGCAAATAACCTTTAGGAAACCATTACTTATCAAATTAGGGTGTAATACCAAAGAAAAACATCTATGATTATCTGAAGATGCTATTAAAATAGTCCTTTCTTTTCAAACTACATATCTGTTTAAAGCAGGACTTTTTCCATGTACTTCAATCCAACACAACAAAGGACACACAGAAGCAGATGAGACTTCTCTTCTCTTCTAATAAGTCAGACATTAAAGTGACTTGCAAAGTGTAAAATAACGCCTCTCCTCATTAATTTATGTGTTGGAAAATAGTTACTTTTCATTAACAGTGTGATTTACTCTAACATCTAAGAAAAGTTTTTTTTATATATTTTTTTAATTCTCAGTTTTAATTCTTAACATGATAAATCTCCAAAGACACAAACAAAAAGCTCTTTCAGCTCTTTTTAAGAATGTAAGACCCTGGGTGGCTCAGTTGGTTAAGCGGCCAACTTCGGCTCAGGTTATGATCTCGCAGTTTGTGAGTTCAAGCCCTGCATCGGGCTCTGTGCTGACAGCTCAGAGCCTGGAGCTTGCTTCTGATTCTGTGTCTCCTTCTCTCTCTGCACCTCCCCTGCTCACACTCTGTCTCTCTGTCTCTCAAAAATAAATAAACGTTAAAAAATTTAAAAAAGAATGTAAGAGAAGAAACCTGGGTAGCTCGGTCAGCTGACATTCGGCTCTTGATTTCAGCTCAGATCACGATCTCATCGTTTGGTGAGGTCAAGCCTCATGTCAGGTGTCAGTGCAGAGCTTGCTTGGGATTGTCTCTCTCCCTTCTCTCTCTGCCCCTCCCCCACTCACACAATACATATTTTTAAAAAAGTATAAAAGAGTTCTGAGATCACAAAATTTGGGAATGACTGCATTTTGATAATAAACTTCCTTAAGGGTGGGAAATAATGCCATTCTCATCATCCTGCTCCTTATGGCACTTATAATTCTTGAGTTGTTATTGAACTACTATAAAACCTTAGTAAAATCTTAGGAATCATGCCAGATTCCTGAGAAATAGACCAAAGGGGGAAGACACACTATGGAATTGTCCTCGTGGCTAATTAAACAAACTGCACAAAGTTCTTTTGAATTTCCATATACATTTAACTAAAAGTGGGTCTCACACTCCCAGAAAAGATTTCAGTCACTCTTAGAGACATGAATTAATGGAGTGATAAAAAGCTTGTCTGCAATATATCACTAGGATTCACTCTACTGAATATGTTATTTTCCATATTTCATGCTGGTGATATTATGAAAGGAGTTCTCTCTAGAACAACAGAAAAACCAAAATGCCACTATGATAGATACCCCATTCAAAAACGTTGAATGGTAATAAAATACCTGTAATAAGATTTACCACTATAACCATTTTTAAGTGTACAATTTAGGGGCATTAAGTACTTTCAAACTGTTGTGATTCCAGGTGTTTTATTCAAAATGCATTTTTTCCTTGACTACTTCTATGAATCAAAACATAGAGCAGTCTGGGGCGCCTGGGTGGCTCAGTCGGTTAAGCAACCGACTCTGGCTCAGGTCATGATCTTGTGGTTTGTGAGTTGGAGCCCTGTATCAGGCTCTGTGCTGACAGCTCAGAGAGCTGGAGCCTGTTTCAGATTCTGTGTCTCCCTCTCTCTCTGCCCCTCCCCAGCTCATGCTCTGTCTCTCTCTGTCTCTCAAAAATAAATAAAAACGTCAAAAAAAAAAAATCAAAACATAGAGCAGTTTATCTTCAAGATTTTCTAACAATTTTAAGTAGTCTTTATCTTTTTTTTTTTTTAAGATTTTTAATGTTTATTTTTTAGAGAGAGAAAGAGAGAGCCCCAACTCAGGGCATGAACTCACTAGCCCTGAGATCATGACTTGAGTGACAGCTGGACACTCAACCAACTGAACCACCCAGGCACCCCATCAATTTTAAGTAGTCTTTAAAAGAAAGGAGTTGTGGGGTGCGTGGGAGGCTCAGTCGGTTAATAAGCATTCCACTCTTGGTTTTGGCTCAGGTCGAGGTCTCACAGTTTCATGAGATGGAGTCCTGCACTGGGCTCTGCACTGACAGTGCAAAGCCCGCTTGGGATTCTCCCTCTCTTTCCCTCTCTGCTCCTCCCCTACACTCACTCTCTCAAAATAAATAAACTTAAAAAAAAATAGGAGTTGCTAAAAGATCATTCTTCCATTTGATTATGAATTCTGCGTGAAGTTTTGCTCTATTTTAAATGCCTACAAGAAAAAGCTGGAAGGAAATATGCCAAAATGAGCATATTTGAGGTAGTGAGGTAATGGACTTCTTACTGTAGTTTCCAAAATCTGTACAATTACTTTTATTTTCAGAAAACAAACATAAGAAAGTGGTAACAACTGTCAAATAACAAAATGACTCAAAAACTTTATTTCTGATTACTACCTACTTTCTAGTTGAGTTAGCACAGGCCAAATGATTTTAGACAGCCAGATATGGGTTTAAATCCAGCTATGTGACCTTGGACAAGATATAGCGCTCTTGAGTCTCAGTTTCTTCATCTATTAAAAAAGACTTAAAATCTACCTTGTACTACACTGCTGTAAGGATTAAATAAAATTACATAGGGAAAGCACAAAAATCACTCTAAGACAACTGTTATTTTTATTAGTTTTTATACTATTATGTAGTAATAATTTCAAAACTAAGTTCATTCATATAGGTGGCAATAGAACAGTGAAAGCACTCTGATGACAAAAGTCTAGACTACTATACAAGGACTACTATTTACATATTTAAGAAAGTCCGAAGATCAGACAGACAGCAGAGGCATTAACTAACAAAGTTCACTACTTGAACATTTATAGTGTGCATACTAGGAGCAATTCAACGAATTAAAGACTTGAACTTCTCTTATTACATACCTCAAATTTATCTGCTTTCATGTAACTCTAACAGGAGAACAATTGCACTTACCTACTATCAAATTTTAGGAGACAGGGACGGGGAGAGGGAGGGGAGGCCAAGGTTTTGACACCTTGCAGGTTCTTTTTAAACTATAACTGATGATGCAGGAACTTTAATTTAAAAAATTTTTAGTCAATCAGTAAGTTAAGTTTGTCATTAATACGTATCACCTAAAACTACCAAATGCCTCTTCACTTTTTAAAAAAATCTACCATAAAAGAAACAAGTTGCAAGTCCAAACAAACAGCTACCACCAACCATTAATGTACTTTTTGTTATACAGAGAAGGCAGAAGAGAGAGGAAAGTTCATATCATTTTACTTTCTTTTTCTACAATTAAAAAAGACACTAGTCTAAACTGAATAGAGAGCTGACATAATACCCCCCCTCAAAAAAAAGAGAAAAAAGAAAGAGAGAAAAAAAAGGAAAAAATGGACTCAAACTCATAGTTTTGAATTCTATACACAAATACCTGACCAAACAGGCAGAACAAGTTTCTACCTGACAAAGAACCCAGCAACTTGCTGGAAAAAAAGCAATCTTGGACATCTGGTGAAATCTGAAAAAGAAAACCCAGGGAGCCCACAAAAACAAAGAACTCCTAATTTTTCTCAATTACTCAAAAAACAATTTTTAGAAAATGACCCTCAAAAATGAGCCAAGTATCTAGGCTTCAGTGGAAATCCCATGATCAAGGCTATATCCCACCTTCCTGAGCATTTTTGTCAGAGAAATAAAATTAAGTTAAAGTAACTTCAAGGACCTTAATGGGGGGGAGATAAGAATTTAAGAGACACTGGTCTCTTCAACTGTATCTACTGCATTTTTAGTTAACCATCCAAAAGATTTCTTTGTCGTGAAGCAAAAGGAAGCTATTAAATGAATTTAAGAATAGCTACTCTAGTGGCACCTGGGTTGCTCAGAGGGTTAGGCATCTGACTCTTAGTTTCGGCTTAGGGCATGATCTCACGTTTTCGGGGGTTCGAGCCTTGAGTCAGCCTCTGTACTGGCAGTGCAGAGCGTTCCTGGGATCCTCTCTCCCTCTCTTTCTGCCTCTCCCTTGCTCATGCTCTCTGTGTCTTTCTCAAAAATAAGTAAATAAACATAAAAAATTATCTATTAAGAATAGAAAAAGTCACGCTGTCTCTCTCTCTATCCTAGAAATAAAGAAAACATTAAAAAAAAAAAGAAAAAAAAAAAAGAATAGCTACTCTAGTGTTTTTACCAACATTTTATCATAACACTCTTGATGATGTTTATTCTTTTCCAAAATGAGGTACTACAGTAAAATCTATTTTCTTAGCATCAAGTACGTTCTTGATTACATTTCTTCTCCTGAGATCTAAGGTTAAGACCTCATTTTTTTAAACATATGTAATCTCACAACTTGGCCCTTGACTGGCCTCCTATCCCCCAGATATATTTCTTTACCCTTTAAACTGCCAAAGAATCACTTTATATCTGGAAGGATGGAACACCTAGCTGTGATCTATATAGTTCCTGGGGCAGGAAGGGCTGCCCCAGGGGAAAGTAATGGCAGAGGAGTAGACTAAACTTCTTGTCAAAAAAATCTATGTAAATAGACTATGAGGAAAGGATATTACTATTAAAAGTCCCTTAACAAAATGTCTCTGGTTAACACCCATAGAGAGAAGTACGTAGGCTATCTAAGCTGAGATATGAAATGGTGATGTTTCATAATTCAAATGCTACTACAGTAAGAGATGAACCTTATAGACAGACTTCATCTATTCTAGATCAGAGTTGCATGTCCAACACGAGAAGAAAGAACAAATGGAGTTACCCTCGATTTCTCAGACCTTCATTTTTTTTTCAGGCCTCTATATTACTTACCAATTTCTATAAACATGAGCAATGGAAAAAAATTAAAGTAAAATCCCATGCAAAGTTATTATAAGAATAATTTGAGCAGAATAATATCCCCCATAAACAAGGCATGTCAGAAGAAAACACTGACAAAAACAAAATTATGATCTACTATTTCTTTCTCCTAAAAGGCAACAGTAAAAGGATTCAAGATATGAAAATGTAGCAGTATGTGAATTCAAAATAAGATGACAAAACTCAGAAAATAATTCAAAATTCAATAACTTCACAAGTAAAAACTTCTTGTTTAAGAAGGAAAACAAAAGTGAAAAAAATACCACAGAGAATGCCCTGTGATGGGGATCAGCAAGCTACAACCCATGAGCCAAATATGGCTACCACCTGCTTCCACAAATAATGCTTTATTGGAACAAACCACACCCAGTCACTTATGTATTGTCTATGGACACTTTAAAGGCACAAAAGCAGATCTGTGTAGTTGAAACAAAGACCATATAGGACACAAAGCCTAAAATATTGTCTAGCCACAGGAAAACCTTCCAAACTCCTGCCTCGAGAAAAAGGGAAGGTAAAAGAACATTTTTAAAAGCAAAAAGAAATGAAGATGTATTTTTTGAAAAAAGATTCAAGAGAAAGCAACAGTCTTCAGGGCTTGGGGGAAGGTGGAAATGAGCAGTTAGTGTTGAAATGAGTACAGAGTTTGTATTTAGGACTACGAAAAAGTTTTGGAAATGGACAGTGGTGATGGCTGTACAACGCTGTGAATATACTTCATGACACTGAACATAACACTTAAAAATGGCCAAAATGGTAAACTTTGTTATGTATTATTTTACCACACACAGAGAGCAAAGTAACAAATTTAGAAAGGTGAAGCTCCAAGATACATAAAAGGAAAAAAACCCCAAATACTAAAACCTAAAATTCAAAAAAGTTTTCTGAAATAAAAGATCTAAAACTATATAAAGAAAAGGCACATGATATACCTGAGAAAATCAATTTAGAGGAGCTAAGACCAAGGTATACTCCATTAGAATATGTTGACTTTATGGAAGAGAAAAAACTCCTTTGGACATCCAGGAAAAAAGACCAAGGGAAAGAAAATCAGATCGCCATCACTTTCAACATTACCAGTTTTTACCAGAAGAAAATGTTTTAAATACTCAGGAAAGAAAATGAGAACCAAAGATTTTATATACAGTCAAACTGACTTTCAAGAATAAGGCAACAACTGTTACTGACATTAAAAACTTTCAGACAATGCTGTTTCCAAGACACCTTCCTGGGTAAACTCTGGAGAACAAGTGACCACCAAAATAACTAGAGACTTCAATATCAGGACCAGCAGTGAGCATTTGCAGCAAAAATGGCTAGAATTGTAGCTATAAATAATGATTTCAGGAATCTATTGCTGTATAACAAACTATTCCAAAATCTATGGCTTATAAGAACAACTACGACTTCTTATTCTGATGATACTATGAATTAACTAAACTTAGTCATCTGGAGGCTTGATGAGGCTGGAATATCCAAGCTGGTTCACTCATTCAGCTGGCAGTGGAGACTGACTGAGAGCCACAAGCCTTACTTCTCTTCTCCCTGGTTTCTATCAAAGCATAGTGGCTGGGTTCCAGAAGAGAAAGTTTCCAATGCATGAATGAGAAAATTTAAGATCTCTGAAGGCTTGGTGTTACACAGCAACACTTCTGCCACATTCCATTCATCCTGGCAGATCACAAAACCAACTCAAATACAAGGGGAGGGAAATAGCCTACACCTTTTGATAAGTGATGTAGCATACGTATACATAAAATGGAGGAATATATGGTAGTCACCTTTGGGGACTATCTATCACACATACACTTGTAGAACTAAAACTAAATAAAGTTTATAAGAGAAAAACAAAGTAAGTGTACAAGACAGCTTCCAGGATGGCTCTCAACGACCCCCATTTCTCATCAGACATACCCTTGTATAATCCTCTCCCTTTTAATACAGGCTGGCCCTATTGATTTCCTTCTAGCTAACAGAATACTGTAAACGTTGATGAGAAAATACTAGGGATATTATATTTCAAGAGGACTCTAGCTTCCATCTTGCTTGTCCTTTCTTGTTCTCTTACTTGCTGGCTCTAAAAGAAGTCAAATGCCATGTTGTGAGCTGCTCTGTAGAACCTGAGGGAGACCTCAGTCCAACAACCTGCAAAGCACTAAATCTTGCTAACAATCACATGCACAAGTTTGGAAGCAGATTCTCCCCTTAATCACCCCTTTAGATAAGACTGTAGCCCTAACCCACATTTTGACTGCAGCCAAATAGAAGACTTTGAGCCAGAGGACATAGCTAAGTCATGCCCAGATTCCTGACCCACACCTGGAATTGTGACCCACAGCAACTGTGAAATAATAAATGTTTGTAATTTAAAGCTCTTAAATTTCAGGGTTGTTTCATAAACAGCAATAAGTAACTAACAAAGTAAACTCAAAATAAGTATTAAGAAGGAAATAATTAAGGGAAGAAACTATGGAGAAAATTAACAAAGCTGAAAGTTGGTTGAAAAGATCAACAGAATTGATAAATCTCCTAGGAAGTCTAATCAAAGAAAACACAAATTATCAGTATGAAAAATAATAAAAGGATTTTATCTCATTAGCTCTTATAGACAATGTAATAAAAATATTATAAACAAATTTATGCAAACAAATTTGACAACTTAAATAAATTCCTTGGAAAATATAATTCACCAAAATTGAGTGATAATTGAGACAATCTCTTAGCCATCTAAGTATAAAAGAAATTCAGTATCAAAAATCCTCCCACAAAGAAAAGTACAGGTCTAGTTAGTGTCATTTGGAGATTCTAATCAAATATTTGAGGAAAATTAATGGCAATTCTCCAAAACTTCATTCAGAAAATAGAGAAATGAACACTGCCAAATACACTTGACAAATACAAATAAAGTATATTTGGCATAATCTTAATGCCAAAACTTGACAAAGACATCACACACACAAAAAGAAAATTATACACCAATACTTCTCATAAACTTAGATGCAAAAATATTAGCAAATAAAATCTAGCAATATATTAAAAGGATAATATTCATCATGACCTGGTAGTGTCTACCTCAAGAATGCAAGGTTTTACTTAACATTTCAAAACTCAGTGTAATGTAATATATTAAAAGAATAAAGGAGAAAACCTATTCGGTCATCCCAATATATGCAGAAAAAGCGTCTGATAAAATTCAACAAGGTTTCACAAAAAACATACTCAACATACCAGAAATAAAAGAGAACGTCCTCAATATGATAAAGAACAGCTTTGAAAAACTTATAGCTAACATCATACTTAATGTGAAATAGTGAACATTTTCCCCCTAAGAGTTGGAACAAGACAAACAAGTCTATCCTCTCCACTTTTATTCAACATCATCAAGAACAAATACAAATCATAACTGTCTCTATTTGAAGATATGACTCTTTAATAAAATCCTAAGGAAACTGAAATTTTCTAGATCATAGGATACAGTTAATATAGAAATTGATCAAATTAGCAAACAATTGAAAAATAAAAATTTTCAAAATCCATTACAATGGCATTTACATACATTAAAAAAACTTAGGAATAAAAAAATCTCATGAAAGACTCCTACACTAAAATTTATGAAAACTGCTGAGAGAAAATAAAGGCCTAAATAATGTTCATGAATTGGAAGACTCAATATTGTTAAGATGTCAATCTTTCCTAAACTGACCAACAGAGTCAATATAATCCCAATGATCATCTCAGCATGCATTGTTGTAGAAATTGATAACCTGATTCTAAAAATTTCAATGAAAATGCAACAGACCTGGAAGATCTAAAGCATCTTAGAAAGGTTAGCCAAATTGGAACATTCAAACTATCAACTTCAAAACTAACTACAAAGTTAGTTTACCTGGCAAATGTAATTCTGACATAACAACAGGCAAATATAACAACAAGACAGAATAATAAGCCTGAATGCAGACCCCCTCGTACACACACTTATAAAAGCATCTGATTTTTGGCAATGAAGAAAAGCAATCCAATAGAGAAAAGAAAGTCTTTTCAAGAAATAGCATCAAAAAACCCTGGATATCCACATAGAGAAAAATAAACCTCAACTCAAGTTCACAAATAACACAACAATGAACACAAGATTGATCACAAATATAAATGTAAATGCTAAAACCATAAAGCTTTTAGTAAGAAACATATATCTTTGTTACTTGGGAACAGTGAAAGTTCTTACCCAAGTCATAGGTCACAGAAAGCAATAACTATAAAATAAACATATAGATAACATAAATTTGGGGCACCCAGGTGGCTCAGTCAGTTAAGTGCCCTACTTCGGCTCTGGTCATGATCTCACAGTCCGTGGGTTCGAGCCCCCTGTCAGGCTCTGTGCTGTCAGCTCAGAGCCTGAAGCCTGCTTCAGATTCTTTATCTCCCTCTCTCTCTCTGCCCCTCCCCCATTCACTCTCTGTCTCTCAAAATAAAAAAAAAAAAATAAAGACTTAAAAAAATTTAAATAATATAAATTTATAACTTCTGTTCAAAGAACTTACTAATAATGGATCAGCACATGTGTAACATATAACTAACAAAGGACTAATATGTAAATATATAAAGTACTCCCACAATTCAACAATAAAAAGGTAAAGCCAATGAAAGTAAACTTTGTCTAATTAAAAAAAAGACAAAAACTTCATAAAAGATATATAAATGGCAACTAAACAGATGAAAAAGTCTTCAACATTAGACTTTGGAGAAATGCAAAATAAAATCACAATGAGATACTACACAATGAGATACTACACAATCCCACCAAAATGGTTAAAACTGAAATGAAATGATGAAGATGAAGATACAGAACAGCTAGAACTCTTACACATTACATTACTGGGAATGTAAAATGGGCACATCCACTTTGGGAAAACATCGGTAAGTTTCTTAAAAAACTGAGTATTTACCTACCCTAAGCCCCAGAAATTTCAATACTCAACATTTGCCCAAGAGAAAGTCTATGTCCACAAAAAAAAATTTTTTTTACAGGAATGCTCATAACATGTTTATTCACTATAGTCCAAAACTGGAAATACCCTAAAAGTTCACCAACAGAAGAAATAAACCAACTGTAGCACTTCCATATAATGAAATACTACTCAGCAGTAGTAAGGAGCTATTGAGTCATGTTATAACATCAAAAATATATCTTACAGAAAAGAGTAGATATTATACAACTCCATTTTTATGAACTTCTAAAACAGGCAATTTATAACCTAGAGTGGACAAAAAGAACAATATTTGTATCTGGGTCAGGGATTGAGGGAATGGACATGAAGGAACCTTCTGAGGCTATGACGACTCTCCATAAGGGTTTGAGGTGCCACATTTGTCAAAACTCAGTGAATGGGGGCGCCTGGGTGACTCAGTCACTTAAGCATCCCAACTCTTGATTTCAGCTCAGGCTGTGATCTCACAATTCATGAGAGTGAGCCTTGCAACTGGCTCAGTGCTGACAGGGAGGGGCCTGCTTAGTATTCTCTCTCCCTCTCTCTGTGCCCCTTCCCAGCTTGCACATACACACATACACACACACACACTCTCTCTCTCAAAATAAATAAAGTTAAATAAATTAGTTAAAAAGAACTCAGTGAATGTACAAATAAGATTTGTACAGATTTTACATCAAAACACAACTTTGGTAACAAACACTGAACTCTAGATAATAATATGCATATATTGGCACACTTAGGGAAGGTGCACAGATACTTGCAATTTATACTGACCTGCCCCCCAAAAATAGATTGATAGAAGAATATACAAGCATTACATATGTAATAGAAATTACATACATAGTAGAAATTAGTTATATAAATACTCCTCTATTGTTGACTAGTTTTATGTAACATCTTACACATAGCTATTTTGTTCTTTAAATCCTTTGCCTCCAGAGAGTGACACAGTTAAAGTAGAAGAAAGAAATTTACCAACCACATCTTCTAACTAAAAGCTCAATGTAACTTTTTTTTAATGGTACCTTAAAGCAGAAGGCTTTAAGAAAACACTAAATAAAAGACAAAATGGGAAGATTGAAGCTAGTTCCTTTTACAAATTAGACCCTTCTTAAACTCTGAAGCAGGGTATTTGCTTGAAAGTATAATCAAGGAGCTTGCCAATCAATGTTAATGAAGATTCTCACCCCAGGACTGAAGTGTTCTGACTCATTTTCTTAGCCATCAATGGGCAACAGTTCAGGAAACAGGCTGCTCTTTATGTGTCCTTTTTTCAGGTGTAGGAACTTCATTTGTACCATCAAAGTCAAAAGAAAGTATAAAACTGCCATACATATTTTGCTGGTTTTGATGCTGAAGTGCCTTAGGAACTACTTAGGAAGCCTATTTCAAAACTTCATCAATTTAAATACTACAAAAATCTTGGAATTCAATGCTTTGTTAAAGCCCTTTTTTAAAAGACCCCATCTAAACTTTAATAGAGATCACATGAGAACATACTGGTCAAAAATATGTCACTACTAGGAACTGAACTGAACACTCCAAATTGATACTATTTATAAAGCTTTGACTGCTATCCTTTAAATAATAGAAAATCAGGGCCAAGGATCTTATTTGCAGGAGAAAATCTTATATAAACTCTAGTCAACAATGAAAAGACTGGATCCTTTTGATATGGCCATCTTAAGAAGGCATTAGAAACAGTATTTTGAGAATCTGCATAAACAATGGAAACTAGAGATTACGTTTCTAATTGTGGATAGAGTGATTCCATTATTGTGTCTAAGCCACATTTTAAATAAATAATTATCACAGTCTAAAATGGAACAGAAAAAAATGTTTAATTCTGCCTCTAGAAAGAATTATGATAATATTTTTAAAGTTATAAGGATTTAGGGGTTCCCAGGTAGTTCTGTGGGTTAAGCCCCAGACTCTTCATTTCAGTTCGGATCATGACCTCATGTTTCATGGGTTCAAGCCCTGAGTAGGGCTCTGCACTAACTGCACAGAGGCCCTCCCTCTCTGCTCCTCTCCTCCCTCTCTCAAAATAAATAAATAAACAATTTTTTAGTATTAAGAGTTATAAGGATTTAAATATGACTTCATACCACTTGAGATCTTCAGAATGGTTTCATTTCATTCTATACAACTGTAAACTCATTTCTAAGTGGCATTAATTAACACTCTTCCTTTTCAATCTTTGGCTAGATTGGACTCATCGTTTAAATCCCTTTCTATCTAAAAAGACTTCCTTAAATGCTCTAAAACCAGGACAAGAATCCCTACTGCCTCCTCCACAGAAGTATATTCCGATAACTCCAAGTTACACAACTTTATGGGATTTTGTTATCACTGCTGTTCTTGTTTACCCTTCCCTATTGGACTGTAAGCTCCGTAAGGACAAGGACTACCTACTACATCAAAACTGAATGACCTATAACAAGTAACAAAACATTTGTGGAACAAACGAATTACAATTTTAAAATTTTTCCGTCCAAGGGACTGTTCCAATTTCCTCTTTAAAACAGCTTATCTATGGCAATCCCATTACTAGCATTCTAACCAAGAGTCAACGGAGAATTGTTCCTAACTACTCATCTGTCACCATGCTATACATGCGAACAGGAAAGCATGATAAACTGACTGCAGAGTGTTATGTTTTTATACTATGTAGAGTTTTACTGTTTTTATCTGTTTTTCACAACCAAACTAAATAAATTTTCTTAAAAAAAAAAACAATTCAAAGTCAGGTTCTCATAATTACAATATAGTTACAGGGCTGTGTGTAATTGTCTTATAACTTATCTGGGGACTCATAAAACTCTGAAACAGCATAAAGAGTAACTATTACAGCAAACAGAAGAAGTTGATTTAGAAGACAAGCACTGTTTTATGTGTGACTAATTCTAAATAAGTACATTATCACAGAAGTAAACCTAACTATCCTCTGTTAATGATTACTTACAATGGGGTAAGTGAGGAACGACAAGGTTTGTGACACGTGCTAAAATAGACAAATTTGGAACAAAGCATGCGAGAGAAAGCCTCAGTTGATTTATTATATCACACTTACAAGATCTTTCATTTGACCTAAAGAAAAAGAAACACTATTTCATCTAAAATAAGCAACACTCTTGAGCAAATATCTAGTTATATGGGCCTGTTTATGATTCAATACACTAAATACCTAATAGTACCGACACTATCTATTAAGTGTCTATACATCAAAAATAGATCTAGTAATCTAATAATGATTTCCTCTTTCTCATATTGCTGATCATGACCCACTAACAAACCACAAACAGCATTTGTAACAACTGAAGTGGAATAGTATATAAAACATAAGAAGACCACACATGTAAAAAAAGAAAGTAGTATTTCCCAAAACTTTTGATTCAGTTTCTGTGTGTGTGAGACAATGTAAACTAGATTTCTAAGTATAGGCTGCAATAAAGAACGTGTGAATGCTTTTAGAGTTCATGTCCCCAGTTACTTCCTCCCCCCAAAACACCGCAAAAGCAGAAACTTTCCATCACACCCACTCACAAAATGAAAAGTGACTTTAACCCAGATATTGGTTTTAATAGTTTAAGCTTCATTTCACAAACTGTAAAATCACACGGAGTTCAAATGCAGGTTCCATGATTTTCTGTGTGAATTTGGACTTTTTAAAAAATAATATGTGCTTTACTTCTGTCATCTGTAAAATGAGGGTAACAATATCTTTCAAGTTGGGGTAAAAATATGTAATACACATAGTAAGTTCATAACATATCTCTTACCATAAATAGCACAAATCAAAAGAGTGATACATATTACTAACACTGCAAGAAACTTAACAGAGGTATCTTTGGTATGTTATCCTTGATGTGTGTGTGTGTGTGTGTGTGTGTGTGCGCGTGTGTGTGTGTGGTGCTTTTTCATTTTGTACATTTCTGTCCTGTATGAATTTTATAATGTATATATAACATACACGCTTTTA
Source organism: Proteles cristata cristata (assembly GCA_017311185.1). Lineage (NCBI taxonomy): Eukaryota > Metazoa > Chordata > Mammalia > Carnivora > Hyaenidae > Proteles > Proteles cristata. The sequence continues at coordinate 285,393 of JAESUZ010004980.1, forward strand.
ATGTTTCGAATGTATATAATCTTATTACCTTTATTTTACATCAATAGTAGGTATCTGGGAAGTGAGATTATGGTCCTTTTTAAAATACTACTCTGTATTTTATAAAAGTATATTAGGTATTTTTAAAAGACAACGGCCAACTACTTGATAAAATGAAAAAAAGAAGAAGACAGAAAGTGTGTGATCCAGAGTTTAAGAACTAGTAGAGTTTTTCTGTAAAACTAATGTGCCAGATGCTTCTCACACAAACTTAGTATATCCTTTTTGCCCACAAGAAAACTGAGGCAATTGAGATAAAGTAAACTGTCTATGACACAAGTAACAAATAGAGAAGTATCTAGGACTTCAAAGCCTTTATTTCTTCTACCATCACATAATGCACCCAAATATTCTTCTCCAGTTGTTTCATATAGGCATATTTTAATCTACCCAATTAGACTGTAAACTCCTTGAGAAAGAGGAAAAGTTTCACATACTTCATTTATGTCTTTCATTACAAAAGTACCATGGATCCTTAAACACTTGTTGAGTTACAGTAAACTTCTTTTGGTCTAGACTATCCTCACGTAACATACCCTTGTTGTAAAAACGAAATAAACTAGCAAACAAACGACAAAATTCTTAAGACTGCCCAAACCTAACTTTACTCCTTCACACTCGTAACCAAAAAGTTTAAGTATACCCATATCTGGAGACTACCTCTAAGGGAGTTTGGAAACGAGCACAGGGACCACTGGGCGAACGCTAAAAAAGAATGGATTCACACATTTCCCCCACCACGCCCCCGTCATCCAGGCACTAACCTAAAGAAAGGGGCCTCTAGTCTTCCGGTGAGGGGGTCGAGGAACCATAACCACGCCCCCATTTTTGTCTATCATAACTTGTTTTCTATCCCTACCCAGACCCCTGTCCCCAAGACCAAAACCCTTAATAAACAAAGTCTCTGACCTGCAGCGAAGTGCAGGGGAGAAGACTTCCGGCCGGCCATGTCCTTAGCATTCACGTTTGCCGCGTCCACCAGCCTCTTTACCCGGGACACGTCCCCATTGCGACAGGCCTCCAACAGTTCCCGTAAGGCCCCGCTTACTGCTGGGACCCCGGGCCCAGGTCCCGCTGCCCCAGGCCCCAATGTTGCTGTGGTGCTAACTCCTGCCGCCTCGGGGCTCTCCGCCAAGCTCGATCCAGGGGAGGATGGAGAGGAAGATGAGGAAGAAGTCGGGGAAGACGAGGACGACGGTGAATTGTTACTGCCACCGCCGGCTGGGTTGGAAGCGACCCCGACGGAAGATGAAGCGGAAACTGCCGGGGCCACGGGGGCGGCGGCAGCCGTACAGACTGTGCTGGTGGTACTGCAACAGCTGGTACTGTCAACCGGCTCCGGGGATCGAGGCCTGTCGGGCGGATCCCGACTGCCATCCCCCTCCGGCAGCGCTAGGCCGTGCCGCGGGGAGGCGAAGGGGGCCAGGCCACCCGCCGTTGGGGAGGCTGGGGTGGTCCCCGGGGCCAGGCCAGGGCTGAGTGGGGGGGGAGGTGGCGGCGGCGGCGCCGAAGCCCCTGGGGCGGGCTGGAGCTGTTGTTGATGATGGTGGTGATGATGCTGAGAGCGACGCGACGCCGCCATCTTCGGACTCCCCCAGCACTGTCACTGCGGCAACGGCCCCACCGCCCGCCCTCACTTCCGACCGCTAGACCAATTAGCATCCAGCGCACAGGAAATGATGCTGGGCGGAGTGGGCGGGGCCAAAGAGAAGGAGGGAAGTATTGGGAGCTCAGAGAACAGCCACGGAATGGGGCGTGGCTCTGTGACTAAGGGGCGGGCTTTGTGACGCCTTGGCGGGTCGACTACGGAGATTTGAAAGTTGGAACCGACCACTCTGTAAATGGATCACTTTTCCTCCATTGTCGCTTTCAGCTTGCTTGCCTTGCTCTGCTCGATTCTGTCGTCACGTCTCCTCAGTCTTCCGTATCTTGCTCCACAGCGTGCCACTGAGGCGTAATTCAGTGCAAGAAGGTACTGTATCATTTATCATGTCTCAGGTGGCCTCTTCTGAGAAATGGAACCCCGAGTACCTACCTCACAGAACTGTTAGCGGAATTATGTGAACAAATGTACACAAGCGCTCTGACTGGTACTAAAAGATAACTATATTTAGCCCATTGGTAATTTTTTTCATGGAGCCCACCCATCTTTGCCCCCCTCCCATCTTCCTTCCCCCTCCCCTCCCCCCGTTATTCTCTTGGTCTTTATGTCCCTTCCTGTAAGTATTCTCGCTCTGTCCACTTTGTTAATACTCCATTTTAAAATAGTGGTTCAGGAGGCGCCTGGGTGGCTCAGTGCGTTCAGCGTGGGACTCAACTTTGACTGAGGTTGTGATCTCACGGCTCCTAAGTTCCAGCCCTGCATGGGGCTCTGTGCTGGCAGTGCAGAGCCTGCTTGAGAGCCTTTGCTCACACTCTCCCAAAATAAAGAATAATTAATTAATTAATGGTTCAGATTGCCGGGATCGGATTTCAAACTTCGTAATTTACTAGCTGCGTAAATTTGGGCAAGCTGCGTAACCACTTTGCATCTCACGGCCTCCTCTGCAAAATCGAATTAACGGTTCAGTAACTGTTAACTATTAAAATTGTGATTGTTCTATGCTTTTATCTCTGTACTTTTATTTCTTGCCTAAAGTTCGACTCAAATAATTATGAATATGTTCCTTTTGAATTCTTTTTAGCTGAACCTTTCTTCCCCAGTAACTCTCGCTTCTGTTCTCTCCCTCCCAAACTAAGATAAAAACTTGACTGCTATCCGTCATTCACCTTCAGATGCCATTCTTTAGCAACTACTTTTTCTCTCTCTCCTCCACCTGTACCTATTTTTGGATCTGCCATGGAAGAGATGTGTCAGCACATGAGATCATCTCAGAACAGTGTCCATTTCCTGCTCCTATTTAACAGTCAACTGTGCATTGTGGAAGTTTAAACAAACAGCATTATTCCAACAGAGGGGACATAGATGGAGATTGTGTCTTAAGAAAGGACAAAGATTGGGGCGCCTGGGTGGCTTAGTCGGTTAAGCGTCCGACTTTCAGTTAGGTCATGATCTCGCGGTTCGTGGGTTCGGGCCCCGCGTCGGGCTCTGTGCTGACTGCCAGCTCAGAGCCTGGAGCCTGTTTCAGTCTGTGACTCCCTCTCTCTCTGACCCTCCCCTGCTCACGCTGTCTCTCTCTCTCTCCTAGAAATAAATAGAAACATAAAAAAAAAAAAAAAAAAGAAAGGACAAAGATTGCATGGGTCAAGTAGAAATTGGACATGGCAGAATGTTAGATCAGGTATTGTTTCATATGTTCATTATTAAATATAATTACTGTGAGGTTAATAGTCCCACCTAAGTAAATAGGTTTATTTAGGAATACTATCTACATAAAACAAGGTCAGTAACATAATATTATGAGTGACACTTGTTATCATCTCATCTGGGATTACAGATTATAACTTCCAACTGTATGCATCTGTTTTACAAATTTGTGCCATTGTTCAGAAATGTGTGGCTGGATAGGAAAACTCCATCAGTATAACTACCATCTGCCCACAATACACATTCTTCTGGTTTTGAATTTTTTTTAAATTTCTTTGTTTTGTGAGAGACAGAGAGAGCGTAAGTAGGGGAGGAGCAGAAGGAGAGAGGGAGGATTCCAAGCTGACTCTGCACTATCAGGAGCAGGGCTCAAACTCACAAAAACTGTGAGATCATGACCTGAGCTGAAATCAAGAGTCTGGATACTTAACTGACTGAGCACCCAGGTGCTCCACTCCTGGTATTGCATCTTATTGCACAGCACTGGATAGTATGGAGAAAAGGATTTATCAACATGATACATTAGTTGCTCCAATTCACCTTGCACCCCCTTGACTACGGCCTTCTTCCTGAATGGGAGGCATAAGAAATATCCCACTGGGCACCTGATGTCCAATTACTCATAGATCAGAGAAGTAGTAATGTTTACCCTAATTCAAATGCATCTACTCTGTCTGTTTATCAGTATAAGATAATAAAATTTCTACTGGATAAAGAGAAACAGGCCAAATTGCCTGAAACTGTTCTACTGGTAAACTAGGTCTGAAAATGCATTCGATCAATTGGAAATTGCCTTTCCCTCTTCCAGTGGTAAAGTAGTAAAGGTACTTAACATTAAGTATTTATAAGGGTGAGGTTTATATGGACTAATGTTGAGCTCTAAACAGGAAAGGGCAGATATCATTACCTAATCTTTTACAGCTACACGCAATTCCATGAGGGATGCATCGTACTCTAATGAAAAGAGCAAAGCCTAAAGTCAAATGGGCTTGAATCAGATCTCTGACTATTATTAGTTGGTTAATCTTGGTAGATATGCTTCAGCTCTGTCATTCAAAAATTCTGATTTTATTGCAGCATTGTCATGAGGATTAAAGGACCTGGGTGTTTTGTAAGCACTTCTTGAGTGTTAGTTTGATTCTCTTACGTGGCATACATAAGGTTTAATAGGAACTCATAGCCACTATCGATGCTATCTCCTTACAACTGCCTTGGTGGCAAAAATAGTGGCTAGGAATAAATAGCCAACATTTTACATGTAACAGGAGTCTTAAACAAAGAAAGATCAGGTTTAATTGTTCCTTCACCTGAAAATTCAAGATTTTATACAGGCCTTGACTACCTCCAAGAATTATTGAGAATCAAAACTATGTGGCACCCTATCACTTTTAAACATATTTTCAGAAAAATATTGTCCATGTGGTATAAAAATGTGAGTACATAGCACTCTCTGGAGCATTATTGTTGACACAAAAGAAAGAGCCACCAGCTCAAAGGGCACTCCCCTTCTGGACTCTGATGTAATGTTTGTTTTTCCCCCAGAGGGATCATATGAACATACTTCGTAAGTTACACAGTCATAAACCTGCACAGTTTCCAAATTTCAACTAGACTTCATGTGGTTATTGCATCCAAGTACTTCTCATTGATCTGCTGCAGATCCAGGTTCACTGGTAGAATTTTGGATCTACTAAGTCCACTTGTGCTCCCATGCTCTGAGCAAAGCCTTCTCTGCAAACTCTGAAGCACAACTAGAGCTATAGTTTAGCTGAGTCAGTGCCATTTCCTCACCTTGGCCTTAGAAGATGTTATTCTTAAGTCAGAAATAGCCATTATGCCCACAGCCCAGATTTCTCTATGAAAGTAGTAATAAGCTGACAGAAACTTTAGCTGCATTGCTATTCAGAAACCCAGGAGAATATTATCTTGTAAAGCCATAGATGTACAAAGATTCCAACAGCTTCAATCATGCTAACCACATGGTATCTGAGAAAGTTTCATTAAATGGAAAAGCTAAACAAGTTATTACAATGCAAGAAAATTATGGTAATTTAATACCCCATATGTTAATTTATTAGATTTTCAGTTGCTTTAGAAGATAGCTCTTCCATAGCAGGGTCTCTGGATACTGTTCCTAAGACATTTATAATCTGCCCTCCGATAACTTAGGTTTTCTCCTGGTGTGGTCTGTATATTTGAGACTAGTCACTTCAATGTGAAGTATTAATTGCAAGCAGGAGAGCAATATAATATAGTAGTAAAGAATGGATTCTGCGGGCACCTGGGTGGCTCAGTCGGTTAAGTGTCTACCTCTTGATTTCGGTTCAAGTCATGATTTCACAGTTCCTGAGTTCGGGCCCCATGTGGGATTCTGTCTCTCTCCCTCCTTGTCTCTGCCCCTTCCCTGCTCTCTTTTTCTCTCTCTCAAAATAAATAAATAAACTTTTAAAAAAGTAAAGTAACAAAAAACGTACATGGATTCTGCATTTCGACTGCATGGATATGAATCCTAGCTTTGCCACTAATTATATGTGATTAAAGGATACCACATCCTACGTTTTAACAGAGATCATCCTACGTTTTAACAGAAATATATAAAAACCGGGGCACCTGGGTGGCTTAGTTGGTTAAGCGTGTGACTTTCGCTCAGGTCATGATCTCGCGGTTCGTGGGTTCGAGCCCCGCGTCGGGCTCTGTGCTGACTGCCAGCTCAGAGCCTGGAGCCTGTTTCAGATTCTGTGACTCCCTCTCTCTCTGTCCCTCCCCTGCTCACACTCTGTCTCTCTCTCTGTCTCAAAACTAAAGATTAAAAAAAAAAAAAAATTAAAAAAAAAAAAGAAATATATAAAAACCTATTTGCTGTGCTTTAAAAAAGTGGTAAACAAGCTTTCCCACCAAAACATTCGTTTCCTTGTAAGCATTTTTTACAAAAGTAATTAAAAGTGTGTGTGTGTATGTGTGTGTGTGTGTATTATGGATTAGCATATAGCTTCCTCCTCAAAAAAGAGAAATACCTGATATCCCCCCAAAATCATAAACAAGTCTAGAAAAGTTCTTGAATGTTCTGGAATGTATTGATAAGGAATGGTGTAACTAGCTAATAATGCACATGTAATGGTGCAATGGCTTATGCAAGTTTGGGTATTGCTAACCTGAATAGAGCTGATGGAAGAGCAAAGCAATAGACAGTGAGGAAAACCCAGGATGCTCAGCATCCCCAGACAGAGCATGGCGCTAGCCAGCCAAGCCATAATGAACACATATCCTCAACTGTCAGGAGTTGCAGACTACCACATAGTGACCATGACCTGACCCCCAGTGAAGACTGGAGTAAAGACCTTGGCAAGCAGAGCCCACCAGACCTACTGGCTGGAGTAAGTGGCAGCCAAGCCATTGAGAGACACTAGTCAGTCTCCTAGTAGGTGATGGTGGAGGGGGGAGGGCTTCACCAGCTATCTCCTTTTGCTTTCTTGCAGTTTTGCTTGGCTCACTGAGAGAAATAAATGAGTAAAAGTTGTTTGAGTTAAATGATATTTGTGTGCAACTTCTCATATGATTGCCTACTTCCTTCTCATCTTGTCTTTGTGTTGATGTTGTTGCTCAGAAGACATTGAGCAATCCAGGAAAAGTTATTTAACCCTCTGTAAACCCACCAGCAAGGCAGATATATAAAGCTTTGTTGTGAGAAGTAAATGAATTGATCTATACCAAGTGCTCAGAACAGCTTCTGGCACATGACAAATGCTATGTAAATGTCAGCTCTTATTCGAAAAGATATATGCACCCCTATGCTTATTGCTGCATTATTTTCAATAGCCAAATTATGGATGTAACCCAAGTGTCCATTGATATATGAATGAATAAAGATGTGGTGTATATACTGATGGAACATTATTCAGCCATAAAAAAGAATGAAATCTTGCCATTGATGACAATATGGATGGATCTAGAGGGTATAATGCTAAATTAAATAAGCCAGTCAGAGAAAGACAAATACCATATGATTTCATTCATATGTGGAATTTAAGAAACAAAACAAATGGACAAAGAAAAAAGAGACAAACCAGAAAACAGACTCTAAACTATAGGGAACATACTGATGGTTCACATTGGGGCTGGAGGATGGGTGAAATAAGTGAAGGGTATTAGGAATACACTTATTGCAATGAGCACTGAGTAATGTGTAGAATTGTTGAATCTCTACATTGTACACCTGAAACATAACACTGTATGTTAATTAACTAAAATTTTAAAAAACAAAATAAAAGTCATGGAAAGTTACAAGTAAATGTCAGCTCCTATTATCAAGAACTGGGAAGGCCTCTGGTAATGGAATGTTAAAGGTTTCCTGGGAGATGTGACCAGTTTTGCCAGCCCAAAAAAAGCAGGTTTCTTTTCACCCAATGACATTGGTATCCAGCCTCTTCCACCTACTTCTTTTTTTTGCTTTGCAGTGTTTTAAAGGAAGGTCTAGAAAGCTTGGAAACTGAAAGGGCCTCTTACATTTGGGGAAGTGCAAATACCATCCCTTCTGGCTGCAGTCAGGCATGGGGGAGGTGGAGATCGAAAAAGAGGGCACCTCAGAAGGGAAGTATGTAGGTTTCTCCCTCAAAAGATTCTGCCCCACTCCCTGTGCTGAGAAACCACTGCGGATATTGTACGGGGGACCATCTCCTGAGAACCCAGCAGCCATGGTCCTGAAGTCACTGAGAAACAGGATGTTTGCAGAAGGAATCTCCCACAGAAGATGAGCTTACCATAAATCCGCAAGCATGTGAGAAGGGCCAACAGTGTGAGAGAAGCAACAAACCCAGTGACTGAAAGGCCCTGCATCAGAGAAAACAATAGAGCAATCCACAGTTAATTTTTATATCCGTATTTCCGCCTTGTGGTAAGCCAAATAATGGCACCGCAAGGATATCCATGTCCTAATCCCCGGAACCTGTGGATTTAAGGTGGCAGATGGAATTAAGGCTGCTAGTCAACTTACCTTAAAAGAGGGGGTTTTTCCCAGATTTTGTAGGCGGGCCTTAATGTAATCACAGGAATTCTGAAACATGCAGAGGGGAGGCGGAAAAGGACATTGTCAGAAGCAATGTGAAAGGGAATCAACCAGCCATTGCTGGCTTTGGAGATGAAGGAAGGGAGCCACAAGCCAAGGAGTGTGGGCAGCTTCTAGAAGGTGCAAAGGGAAGGAAATGAATGCTCCTTTAGCATCTCCAGAAAAGAATGCAGACCTGCCTACATCTTAAGTTAAACCCAGCAAAGCCCATGCCATCCTTAAGGCCTACAGAACTATAAAATAATACGTTCATGTTGCTTGAAGCTACTCAATGTGTGATAATCTGTTATGACAGCAAAAGAAAACTAATGCATTTGTTGGAAAATGAATTGATACAAAGCACCCAGCCCACTTTTCTGCATGGTGATAGGCTAACATGGCATAGTGGCTGCCACCTGGTATTGCCAAAGGGCAATTATTCCCCCATCATTTCTTTTATTAGTTTGTAACTAGTTGGCTTTACCCAGTTAAGGTCCTGGCCCCAGAGACACGGAGTGTTTTCTATGTGCCATGTGCCATATCAGGTGGATTACCAAGATGAATTAGACCTGGCCCTAAATGTTGAATCTTTATGGTCCAGTAGGGAAGACGGATTCATAAACAGGTAACATCAACACAATACTGGGAGTGCTCCAAAAGGTGCATCCAGAATACCCTGGAGACACAAAGCAGTGTGTAGTCCAGTCCTGGGTTTGCACGCAAGGAAGCAATAACTCCACATTGCACTGAGATCCTAGCCCCAAATAGCACCATTATCGCTGTCATTTACACAGTACCTGCTCCATGTCCTATATAAGTCACACACACACACACACACACACACACACACACACACACACACACAATGTCCTAAGTGCCTTGTCGACATTAATCAACTTAGTCTTTCCAATAACTCTATCAGGTAGCTATTGTTATTAAATGCATTGCACAGATGAGAAAATGCGGAACTGAAAATTCAGGTTGCTTACCAAGGTCACATGACCATTAAGTGTGGAGCCACAGTCTGAGCCTAGGGATTTTGGCTCTGGTGACTGGGCTTTTAGCCCCTGCCCTACACCACCTTCTATGGTAACTCCAGCACCTTTGTATGAATTCCAGAACTGGAATTAATGTCTGTGCTCACAGTGAGACCCACATCTCCCCTGGATATTTGTTTTGCCCTGATTTGCAGAGATACCAATTCTCTTCACAGGTGAAAGCACTCCTCCCATAGCCCCACTGTTTTTGCTGGAAATGGCTTGTACTAAATGTGGTTCTTGAAGGAGGAATAGAAAGTAGCCAGACAAGTGGAAAGAGGAAGAACAAGGGAATCCTTGCCCTCTTCTTTCCTCCATGTGTATGTACTTCCTGGATGATTCCATCCGTACCCATGATGCTAATAACACTTGGCAGGTAGTCACTTTTTATCAAGACATTTAAGGTATGTCAGGTCAGTCTGAGTAATCATTAAGTTCAACCACAGTGAATGAAGCAGATTATATATCACTATGCAGGTTAACCAAATTCTTCAATGCCGCATATCCATCCATCCCACCATTCATCAAATATTTACTGAGTACATACCAAGTGCCAAGCACAATCCCACATTCTGAGGATACAGAACAAAACAAAAGTTCTTGCTGTCATGAAACTTACATCTCTGCGTAGGAGAAATAGATAATAAATAGGTAAAATCTGTGGTCTGTCAGGTGGTGATAAGTAATACTACAGAAAAAAAAGCTGGGAAAACCAGGGTGAGGGGGATAAGGATTATAATTTAAAATGTGGTATAAATAAATAAAATGTATTTAGGCCAGGTCTCATTGCAAAGGTAACATCTGAGCAAGGATGTGAATGAGCTTAAGGAGTAAGCATGGGTATAGTGGGGGGAGGAGAGTTCCAGGAAGTGGATGCAACAAAAATACAAAGGTCCTGGGGCAGGAGATAGTTGGCATATTCAAGGAACATCAGAGAAGTTCATGTGGCTGGAACAGAGTTAATGAGAAGGGGAAAAGAAATAGGGTCAAAGAATAACAGAAGATCAGATTGCACAGGGCTTTAAAGTCCAGGGGTAAGTTGGGGGGGCTATTGAAGAATTTTGAGCAGAAAAGTGACATTATCTGATGCATTTTCTTAAAATCTTACTCCAGCTGCTATATCAAAAACAGACTCTAGGAAGGAAGAGTCTGTTAAAATATGAGATGATGGTGACAAAAAGGGAAGAATGACTCTGGAAGGAAAGAGTTGCCATTGGGCGGACATACAGAAGGGGTGGCTTAAGGAGAAGATCAAGATTTTCTTTTCAGATATGTTACATTTGGGGCACCTGGGTGGCTCAGTTGGTTAAGTGTCTGACTTCGGCTCAGGTCATGATCTCGCGGTTTGTGAGTTCAAGCCCCGCGTCGGGCTCTGTGTTGACAGCTCAGAGCCTGGAGTCTGCTTTGAATTCTGTGTCTCCTCCTCTCTCTGCCTTTCCCCTGCTCATGCTCTGTCCCTCTGTCTCTCAAAAATAAATAAACATTAAAAAATACATTTAAAAAATAGATACGCTGCATTTAAAATTACTATTAGCCATTCAAATGTAGACAGTTGGGTATATGATCTAGAGTTCAGGGGAGAGATCAGAGTGAAAATGCAAACGGGGAGCCATCAAAATATAGACAATTTTTAAAACCATAAAGCTAAGGAGATCACCACAAGAACCACTATAGCTACAGAAGAAGTCTAAGGACTGATCCTTGAGACATTCCAATTCCACTGCTGAGAAGGAGCAGCCCAAGGGTAAGAGTAAAACTAGTAGATTGTACAATTCTGGAAACCAATGAGGTGGATCAAAATAGTGCATTAAATTAAAGACCCCCAGTCTTCATCCCTCCCTGTTTCCATGCTCTTTGGCATAAGTATTCCCCCTAAAGATAGAACGTATTTAAGGGTCCTTTGATTTGGAACTCAAAGACACTATTTTCTTTGGCTGATGGGATTTAGGTGGAAAAGCCAGTGTCAGTTGAGTGTAGACCTTACAGACATCCTATGTTTCCACTTGCCTTTTTGCAGTCTGTCATCAACAAGAGATTAGAAGCATGGCCTCGTAAGTTCGCTGGCCCAAGAAGGACCTGAGCCCATCCTGCTGCCTGGAGCCCAGCCTCTTTTGAGCCAAGCCCAGATCAGAAGACCCCTCACGTGACCCACAGGTGAATGGGCAAAATAAATGTTTTCAACTACTGAGGTTTGGAATGATTTGTTACACTGCACTATTGTAGCTGTGTAGCAAGGATAATAAGGAAACGGCAGGCAAACTGTTGAACACGACTGATAGGACAAGTAAGATCAGAACTGAGAAATGACCATCGGATATAACTACACGGAGGTTGCTGGTGTCCCTGAAGACAGTTTTATTGAAGTGGTGTGGTGATACTTTGAATGGAGTAAATCCAATAAATGTTGGAAAAGAGGGATTGGAGAAAAGCAGTAGAGACAATTCTTAAACTTTGGGTGCAAAGGGAAGGGGAGGAATAAAATGGCACCTGGAAGGAGTGATGTCAAGAGAGAGCTTTTTTTAACGAATGTACTTTTATCTTCTATCTCTGTTTTCTACTTTATCATATTTCTATTAATGAATAGATGCTACATACATCATTTTCATAGGATACATTTGCAAATATTTTCAAATCTTCCATTAAAGTCGATGAAACAGGATTGCAACTTATTCTACCCAATTTCAAATATTTGGGTATCATATCTGCCAGCTTTATCTTTTCAAATAATAGCTCTGTTGAGATACACTTCACATACATACAATTCATTTATATGTGTATAGCATTTCAAGTATACATGTTAATGATTTTTAGTATATAGTTTATTCAGCATTGTGTAACCATCACCAAAATCAATTTTAGAACATTTCCAGTACCCCAAAAGGAAACTTGTACCCATTAGCAGTTACTTAGAAGAGGGGCGTTTAATATGGGGATAATAATGTGTGTTTTTCTGCTGATGAGAAGAATCCAATAGAGAGAGAAATTTATGATGCAGGAACTACAGAGAGAATTGCTGGGGCAATTCCTTAGATAGCAATTGTTCTGAGATAGATAAGAAGGATGAGCTTTGGAGGGCAATCACTGACATACAGACTAAGTATGGTTTAAGGAGATTGGTACGGGTGCCAGGTTGACAAGGTAGACTGATGGTCAGCTTGACTAAGATATACGACCCAGCTATTTGATCAGACAATGGTCTAGTATTGCTATAAAGATATTTTGCAAATGTTGTTAGCATCTACAATCATTTGACTATAAGTAAAGGAGAGTTTCTTCCATTTTGCGGGTGAATCTCATCTAAACAGTTTAAGACTTCTAAAACAGGGGTGCCTGGGTGGCTCAGTCCATTAAGCGTCCAACTCTGGTTCTCAGCTCAGGTTTTGATATCAGGGTCATGAATTCAAGTCCCACGCTGGGCTCCACACTGGGCATGGAGCCAACCTTAAAAAAATAAGTCTTCTTGGGGGGCCTGGGTGGCTTAGTCGGTTAAGTGTCCGACTTTCACTTAGGTCATGATCTCGCGGTTCGTGGGTCCGAGCCCCGCGTCGGGCTCTGTGCTGACTGCCAGCCCAGAGCCTGCAGCCTGTTTCAGTCTGTGACTCCCTCTCTCTCTGACCCTCCCCTGCTCACACTGTCTCTCTCTCTCTCCTAGAAATAAATAAAACATTAAAAAAAAATTAAAAAAAATAAGTGTTCTAAAACAGGTTCAAGCTGGATGAGGGGAAAGTTTTAACTTACAAATTCCATTTTTTATTATTTTACTATTCTGTTCACGTATACTATGAAAAGAAGACTATTCTTATTTTAATCATACCCTTAAAAGACGCCATTGTTTATTTTCTTAACATTCTGTTAATAAATAAAAGAAAAGTTCTTTGACTATTATCCCTTTTGCACATTTGTACCCCTATAATCTATGAGGGGAGGGCTATTTAATCTCATCTGTCCTTTTATTTTTGAGAAGGTAAGACCTACATCTTATCCACAATAGATTTCTCTATTACGGATAATAGTGCCACCTTGACCACTCTGTTCACTCAAAGCTTTTCCAATTTGTCTACCAGCCTCAATAATACATGATACTCCACAATGGATGGGTCCACTTCCCTCTGCAAATTCCTGACCTTCAGACTGCACAAACTACACAGGCAAAGCTGACTTTGAGTAAGGATAATTATGGGTATCACAGAGGAGTGGGCAGTTCTTGCTACATAACATCACAGGAAGGACAAGCTGGGCTCTCTTCAGTTTCCTGCTGTGCCCTCCAGACCCTGGGTCTGGCTCCATGCTCAGGAAGGAAATGAGTCTTAGTGGAACCTAGTCCCTTGGGAGAATAGCAGGGCTCTGTTCTCTTATATCCTGGAAACTATCATGCTGACCTAAACTTCTTCATGATGAATAATGATCTCTTTCTCTTTGGTCTTCTCATTTTAGTCCTGGGATTGGTAATCAGTCTATGGGAGATCTCCTGGAATGCACTCAGATTCTAAAGAACCCAACATAAGCAGGGCTGTGTGCAGCTAATAAGCAGAAGTGGGGCTGCATGAATTGTTGTTGACTGATATCTGTCTGATTGGTTGGTGGCCAGGCCATAGAGGTTGTTAAATATTTTGCATACTGTCTCTGCCATATGCAGAAGGTTGAAAATACATACAACTCTACTATGTTTTGAAAGCTCCATGGGATCACATATTCAATAATAATAGTTCTGTGATTTTGTACAACATTGAAAATGTCACAGACTTTTGATATATACCAATCAGCCAGTTGGGTGCTGTGTGTATTCATGAGGTACCATCATTGCTTCTCAAGGTCTCATTAAACATGATGAGTACTATTAACAGCATTACAATCATTGATGATGCTGCTCCCTGGGTGCCCAGAGCCAGATAGAAGGCAGCACTCTGTAAACAGAGTGCCCAGAATCATACCATGGTCTTCCTTGGGAGAACTCCATGCCACCCCAAGGGCACCCACGGAGAAGTGCCTATGAACACCAGTGATCCATATCTTTATAGAATGTCATCTCAGCATCTAACTTAGAATATTTGAACATCGGCTGGCAGTTACAGCACTGTCATTTGGATTTATATCTCAAGTGAACTTACACTTCATAAAGGGATCTGTTCCATTATCTCAGATTTGTTTTATTGGATTCCCTTTCTAGTTTTTTAGAAAAAAAAAAAAAAAGCAGACAAAGAAAATGGATAGAACGTGACTAAGGTGGGTAATTATCTTTACAGTTCTCACCAATATACTCAAATTCATTTTATCATTTTTCTTTTGGCTCTCTGGGAAGCAAATCTCTTTGAAAGTTTGAACTTATTGAAAATCTTTAGACTTCAGCCAACCCTCTCTAAAGAGCAAGGGCATCATTATGGCTTTTTCTCAAGCACAAAAAGAGGTGCTCAACTTTAATTATACAAAGCTTTTATTGATTTGGCTGACTTAATATCTTAAGCCTTGATTAACATTGGAAACTTACAATCATCACTATTCAGAATTGGAGAGATGGAGGAGAGCCAAAGAGGTCAGCCACCAAGGCTGTCCAGTTTTAGAGGAGGATGCTCCCAAGGGACAAAGACATGCATTAAGACAGGGAGCCCAGTGGCTCTTGGTAGCAATTGAGAGTACTTGGGGGTGCTTATTGATCGTGTAAAATCAAAACAGATGTAAGGGGCACCTGGATGGCTCAGTCAGTTAATCTGAGCGACTCTTGATTTTGGCTTAGGTCATGATCTCACGGTTCATGGGATTGAGCCCTGCATCCGGCTCTGCACTGTGCATGCGGAGCATGCTTGGAATTCTCTCTCCCTCTCTTTCTGCCCCTCCCCACTAAAAAAAGAAAAAGATGTAAATACTTAGAAAGTCAGAGCTTACTACAAGAAACTTCTTTCAAAGGCACACTGCAGTAACATAATAAGAATGGTAATGACGCATTCGTTTATGAGGTGCTGCTAAAATGCTGCTTGGTGTCCCAAACAAATGTAGCCTATGGAACTCCTGCAGAACCCATTTACTGCCTTCTACCCTCAGTTTGACTGGAAAGTCTGGATTCTCCCTATTTTATTTCCTATTTTACTTTCCTTAGAATGCCTGGCTTCTAGATTGCCAGGAATATTCAGATATTTTTGAATCAGCTGCAGAGATTCTTCCCACTATGATTTATTACAAGTGTGTGCCACGGGAAACAAACGCGTGTAAGATGATAGCTGGAAAAAAAAAACCTTGCAGACAACCACAGCTTGCTACTATTTCCTTTTGTAAGGTAAGAGTCTTAGCCTTACCATTTATGACAATAAAATAGGGTCACATATTTATAGCCAAATGTACACCTTAGGGTGACAGTCCAGGCTTTTCCTAGGTTTCCCTTCTCCAAGTATCCTCTAGGACTCCCAGGGTTGCTTATGCTTTTTTTTTAAATAAATGTTTTATTTATTTTTGAGAGCACAAGCAGGGAACAGAGGCTGTCTGCCTTGGATGTTTCTGGCTGTGTGGCCTCGCTGAAATCACTAAACCTGCGGCAGCCAAGCCCTGGCAGTCCTTCAAGGATGGTCCCTGATTAGGATGGGCTTGAGTATACTTATTCCATCTGGAAAATCAAATAGGAAAATATATAAGGATGTTAACAGAAATTATGTCACCTGCCTTCCTTCTTGACATATTTCCATACTAATATTCTTAAAAGTAGTCATTAGAGCAGCAAGAGGCAAATGTCATAAGGATCTTTACAGTCTTGGTGGCTTTGTTCCATTCAAGGCAAAGCTTTTCGCAATAAAACAGAAATTATAATATTCACTGGAAAGACATGAAATGTTATAACCGAAAGTAATTTTAGGCATAGAGTTCCCTAAACTCCTAGTTTCACAGCTGGGAAAATAGTTCACTTGTATTGTCATATAGCTGCGGTCCACATCTTGGCCCCAGGTATGAGGACACCAGTTCAGAAGCCATCTGCCCAAATCTCCAGCCAATGTGTTTTGGAGACAGAATTGAAGAGCCCTTCATGCTTGAGTTACCCCATTGTTAAACCAGCCTGGCTTTCCAGAATTCAGGTTTGAAGTGAGATGGAGTGATGAAGGGAAGAGGTGGGCAGCGATACTCTGCTTCTTCTTTGGAGGGTTGATGGTGGTGCCTTAATTTTATTTTCTCAGAGTGAGCGAAAACTTCTCAAAGCACTGGTTCTGCTCTTAGCAGTAGTGCCATCATGTGCATATGACAGTTCACAGTTGACAAGCATGTGCAAACGTGTTCTTCTACTTGATAATTACAACCAATTTGAGAGGTCCATCATAGAGTACCACTTATTTGTACAAAAGAATGTGGAGCTGAAGAAGGTGAACTGAGTTGTTCAGTTTCTTTCAGATCTTAGATGACAGCGCTGGCCCCATATTTGATTGTTTTAGTTCTGAGTGTGCTATTCCTTCCAGTAGAAAGAGATGCATCTTGTTCATGATCTACTTGCCCCTTGACTGCCAGTTTGATCTCAGATGAGCCACTTTCCCTTGTTCTGTATTGTACTGCGTGGGGCATTCCCCAGGCTCCCTTGCCTCTAGGCCACCGGGTGGGCTCAGTCAGTGGAGACACTAATAGGAGGGGAGGAAGAAGGGAGAAGTCAGCATAATTCTCCACCTCTCTAAGCTTCCCGGGGCATCTCTGGGCATCTCTGGGCTGTGGCCTCCATGGCTCTGTCTCCTGTCAGACAGCCTTTCTTTTTTTATATTTATTAATTTTTGAGAGAGAGAGCACACATGTGAGAGAGAAGGAGGGAACAGAGGATCCAAAGCAGGCTCTGCACTGACACCCACGCAGGACTCGAACTCAAGAACCCTGAGATCATGACCTGAGCCCAAGTCAGATGCTTAACTGACTGAGCCACCCAGGCACTCCTGACAGCCCTTTCTTTATCAGAGCCAGATCCCCCTGGCCTTCTGGGCTTTGGCAATATCACCCCCTCCTGTTGAACCTCCAGCCCCAAGAGAGGTAAATGATTTCCTGCTGCTCCTAGTTTCTGGGGTCCTTCATTATGCCCTGCTTATTTTCTCTGTCCTTCCATAAGCTTTGCACTTGATTCCCTATATTAAAGTCCCTTCATCTGAAAGACCTACAGTGGATCCTAACTGATAAAATATGTGAATTTAAATAAACGTCCTTAATAAACTGCTCATAAAGGTAACTAGTACCCTCACTGAACAAGCCTTGGCCATGGAGAGAATTTGTCAGACA
This sequence comes from Proteles cristata cristata, assembly GCA_017311185.1. Lineage (NCBI taxonomy): Eukaryota > Metazoa > Chordata > Mammalia > Carnivora > Hyaenidae > Proteles > Proteles cristata. The sequence continues at coordinate 303,043 of JAESUZ010004980.1, forward strand.
TTTTATGGGCACATATTTTTTGATCCTTGGCTTTAAAGAAACCACTTAAATAGTGCTAATTTTGGTATCCTTGGTTATCTGAAACTACACAAAATTTACCAAAGTGAAGTTTCTTTCCCCTTCCCTCTCCCCTCCCTGCCCCCACTCCATATATACAGAGTGTTGGCTGGGTCTTTCTGTCTCAAAAGCAATAAGAGTACAGATGCAGTCTGTTTTTTTGGTAGAGCACTCATCTGGGCACACATCCCTTGTAGGGAGCTCCACAGACATGTCCCCCTCTGGGGCTTCTACTTATGGGGGCTGGGGAGGGGACTCTTGTGGTTCTTATTATGATCGCAGGACACACTCCAACAAAAACCATCAGGGAACTTTGAGGAATAGTATTTGTTACTAACAAGTCCTGGCGGATGCATGGCAAGCCCCAAGGGCTACCAGCAAGCTTGCAGGTAACAAGACAGAGAGGAACACAGACCTGGGCCTGCCTTTATTAGCGTGGAGAGTTTGGGTGCCTAAAGGTTCTTGGGTTCACTCTTTATTGGCAAATTTAAAACTTAAGAGTAGGAATTAAAGCATGGGAAGGGAGAAGCAGGGGTCATTCGAGTGGTCAGTCATCTAGGTTGCCCAGGGCTTTCTATAATGGGAACTTCAGGTAGGGTGCAGCCTAGTTCTGTATGTGTTGGTTTGCTCGCAGCTGCATCCTACAGCTGGCAGTATGTTTATTTCACATGGGAGTCTTTTGTAGTGGGTACCTCAGCAATCAAGGCCTAATGTCAGGTACCTACACTGTTGCTAGTGATGTTGGATATGTTTTCATGTGCTTATTGGCAGTATAATATATATAAATATATACAATATATAGAAATACCTTATATATAACATAAAGTATGTGTATATATATTTTTAGAAATGTCTATGCAAATCCTATGCCCATTTTTGAATTGGGTTGTTCAGTTTTTTGGTTGCTGTTGGATAATTTGCATTTTAAACAAGTGTCCAGGTGATGCTGATCTGAGAATCACATGTTGAGAATCACTGTTTTAGATGAGATTGTATATGTCAAGTGATTAAGTGCCAGCCTTGTTTATGGTACGGAAGTTGGATAAAATTTGCATGGTGTGTGGTTTTGATCATTTCTTAAATATCATTCTTTTGATAATTCATCTTCTGTGGATTTTCTGGGATTTGGTATATTATCTTGTTCCCCATGCAGCAACAATGGAAATCAAGGTGGACCTGAAATTGAAAAATCCCAGTACTATGCACCCCACACCTTCAGACTTCCCCAGAGATATTATCTGGCTGTGTTACAAAACCCTGGGAATACACATCTTACGAAAGCTGGACAGGATGTTAGTACTGACCTGAAGATTTAGGAAACTCTTATTTATATATCATCATGAAGCCTCAAAACTCCTGACCAATAGGCGCTGTTTCATAAATGTGGCTTTTTTTTTTTTTTTTTTTTAAAGAAAGAATAATTCGAGGCTCCTGGGTGGCTCCATTGGTTAAGTGTCGACTCTTGATTTTGACTCAGGTCATGATCTCACAGTTCATGAGATCGAGCCCTGTGGTGGGCTCTGCAGAGCCTGCTTGGAATTTTCTCTGTCCTTTCTCTCTCTCTTTCTCAAAAATAAATAAATAAACTTTAAAGAAAGAATAATTATCTTAAAGAACCCTTGCTTATTAGACTGAGTTGGCAGAATTATCATTGACCATGTGAATATGTAATTACCATGATTTATTTGTCAAGTACTAAACATAGGTAAATTTCCTACACTTTTATTGAATTTGAGAAGTTAATTAGTATGACTATTAAGCAAAACCCAGAGATCATTATATATGAAATATTTCTCTATAATTCTAATAAACTGATTTCAAAACCTATTAGCCTTGAAATTTCATTCAATAATCCCCAAACATTTTCCCCTTTGGTTAATGGATCTCTGTACTTATCCTTCTCACTAAAAATATTCTAGGACCATTTAAAAGGTTTATAACAGTTCTTGCTGGACATACATAATTAAGTTTATTTTCTGTGAAATCTGTGGAAACGTCCCTTGGAATTAATTGAAAAGTATAATTTGTCTTGTTGTTACTTAGTATTTATGTAGCACTTCATATTCCTTAAGTATTATATAATCACTCGTTCCTCCTGAGCAATTTTTATGTCATTCATTATAATGTCCTTTTGATATAATACGTGATTTACTTGTGTCATGATTTTTGATATATTCAAGAGAGGAGTGGACAAGGATGGGCAGTTGTAACACCCTGTGTTTGGGGGGTCCCCAAGATCACCATCCAAGTTGGATGATTCGCAAGGAACACCCACAGGATTCAACATCTAGTTGTACTGACAGGTATGATTTATTACAGCAAAAGGAATCAAAGCCCAATTAGACAAAGGAAGAGACCCAGGAAAAGGCCTACTGGAGACCAGACACAGGCTTCTAAGGGTCCAGTGGTTTCATGCAGGGCACAGTAAATTCCTCCAACAGCAAGTTGTGACAACATTTTACCAAGGAAGCTCATTAGAGACTTATTGCCTAAGGTTTTTATTGAGAGCTGATCACAGAGGGAAACTTTGCCCGGCATGTGCCATATATCCAGACTTCCAGAAGCAAAGTAGGTGTTCAGCATTCTGATGATTCATTTTCTGTGTCAACTTGATGGGCCATAGTGACCAGATACTTGATCAAACATTATTTTGATGTTTCTGTGAGGGTGCTTTGGATGGAACTGACATTTAAATCGGTGGATTTGAACAAAGCAGACTATTCCTTATAATGTTGACGGACCTTACCCAATCAGTTGGGTACAGAACCGAACAAAAGATTGACCTTTCCTAAGCACAAAGAAATCCTGTCAGCAGAAAGCCTTTGGACTTGAATTGCAACATTGGCTATCCCTGGATCTTAAGCCTAATGGCTTAATCTTGCAGATCTTCAGAGTTTGAACTTACCTTCCATAATCATGTGAGCCAATTCCTTAAAATAAATCTTTTTCTTTTCTCTCTTTCAGTCTCTCTCACATATATATCATCTTTCTATTCTATTCTATTATGTTCTGTTCTATTCTATTCTATTCTATTCTATTCTATTCTATTCTATTCTATTCTAATCTATTGCTTCTGTTCCTCTGTAGAACCCTGGGTAATACAAGTATAAGCCATATGGTTTATACAGTTTGGATGCAGTGAGCCATTCTGATCTCTCAATGGGTGGAACACTCCTCAAATATAATTTCCAGAAGCCAGCCAAGGGCAAATCTTGCAGCAGGCCTTTCTAAAAATAGCAGTTCAAGCCTATGGGGTTAACTTTTCTCAGATACCTCCATCTCATATACAATATATATAAAGAAACAAAAGGGAAGGTAGGAGGAGGGTGTTCTTGTCTCTTTGCTGGATCCTTGCAGATGTAAACCTTGTTTAAAAATTGGGGAGGGGGGAATCCCTTGTATCCATAGAACTGGAGGAACATTCTTGTGACATATAAAACCATGAACCAGCAAAAGCATCCCCTATACTTCCCTCTTTGTTACTGTTTAGTATTTTCAATCTATCTTAACATCAGACTGCGTTATCCAAGTAAAGAAGTTAGTGTCAAAAAAGGTTGATCCACCTCTGAAGCTTTCAGATCTGGCCTGCTTGCAGCATCTGCCCTGTGATTTTTCAGCAGATAACATAACTTTTCTTTTAACTTCACAGGAAATTCCATGCTCAAATGTGCCCTGAGATATGAAGCATGACAAGAACTACCACCCAAGCGGTTGTCAGAATGCAGACGGTCTGACCATGGTCCCTCCAGGGACTTGCCCTTCTCCCGCAAACCGTCAACAATGGGGATACTCCTGGGAAAGAAGGATGGTGACTTTTTGGGCAGAAGCCGTGTTTTCAGAATCTGTACTTGTTACTCAAGGATCCACATAAAGAAGCAGACATGGGCCAGGGCAAAGCACACGTTCTAATGCTTGGCTACCTCAAACTCTTCATTGTCTTTTCTCAGCGTTTTGCCAATGTCTTAACTAGTCTCCTGTGTCTTCTCTCCCCATTTTCAAGTTGCTTCATAAGTTGCCATGAGAATATTTCTATAAACACGAAGCCAGTCGTATTGCCTCACTCAGTCCACATTCACTGTGTCTGGTCTACTGAATACATCCTCAAGCCCTTGGCACTGCACTGAGAGAACGTCACAGTATGGCCTGAATTTACCCTCCTAGCCATTCTTCTAGTCACCTCCTCATCAAGGGTGGGTCAGTCACTCCCCTTTGACCCCCAAATCTAAGAATCCATCAGACTGTAAAGTTGTATGATTTTGTAAGAACCCACTGTCAGTAAGATACGTACTTTTCAACTAAATTTAATATTGAAATACACAAATGAGTACACACGCTTTAATTGTGTAGCTTGATTGATTTTTGAAATAAACACATCACTTTCACGGTCATCTAAATCAAGAAATAGACCATCACCAGGACTGCCTATAAGTCTCTCCAGACCCCCTCTCGCTCACTTCCTGTCTCCTGCCTGCTATCACCTAGGATTCATTTTTCCTGTTTTACAACTCTGTAGAAATGGAACCGTACAGGAGGAATTCTTTTGTACCTAGCTTCTTTTCCTCAATAGTTTGTAAGGTTTATCTGTGTCAACGCTAACGATTGTTGGTTGCTCTCGTTGCTGTCTGGTGTTCCAATGTACTCATTTGCTTTTTTAAGTTTATGTATTTTTGAGAGATTGAGAGAAACTGAGGGGCAGAGAGACAGGGAGAGGAAGAATCCCAAGCAGGTCCCTTGCTATCAGTGTAGAGCCCAATGTAAGGTTTGAACTCATGAACCGTGATATCATGACCCTAGCTGAGATCAAGAGTCAAATGCTTAACCGACTAAGCCACCCAGGCAACCCATTTACCCATTTTATTTTGACAGGTGTTTTCATTATTCAGCTACTAAGCATAGTGCTGCTCTAAACATTTTTGTGTGTGTGTTTCAATAACTGTGTATATGCATGACTATAGAATGTATACCCAGGAGTAAAAGTATCGGGTCATCGGGTATGAATGTCGCTAGCTTTAGTGGATACTACCAAGCAATTTACTAAAATAGTTGTGCCAGTTTACATTCCCGGTGGCAGTGAGTGAGTGTTCCTTCATGCCAACACTTGGTATTGTGGTCTTTTTCCATATTAGCCGTTTCGGTGGATATGTAATGTTATCTCATTGTGGTTTTAATTTATGGTCACTTAGTGGCAACAGATGCTGAGACACTTTTCACGTCTACTGACCATTTTGATTTTTTTTTTTTTTTGGTAAAGTATCCATTCAAGTCCTTTGCTCATTTTGTTTTCTATTGATTTTAGGACATATCTATGAGGAGTTACATATCCTACATAGAGGAAATTGTATACACACACACATGCACATTTATCCCATTCTGTGTCTTGCCTTTTCACTCTCAGTGTATTTTTTGATGGACATAACTTCTTAATTTTAATGAAGTCTAATAAGTTCATTTTTTAAAATATGGTTCTGTTGTCCTGTTGGGAACTCTGCTTCTCTAAACTATCAAGATATTCTCCCATTTAGAGGCCATATTGCTTTGTGTTTTTCGTCTAAATCTGAAATCTTTTAGATTTGATTTTTGCTTATGATGTGAGGCAGGAATCATACGGTGGCTTTTCCATATGGATATTCATTTGACCAATTTACCAAAAAGTCCATCGTTTTCCTTCTGCACTACTAAGTCACCTTTTTATTTTATTTTTTAACGTTTATTTATTTTTGAGAGAGTGCAAGTGGGAGAGGGGCAGAGAGAGAGGGAGAGGGAGACACAGAATCGGAAGCAGGCTCCAGGCTCCAAGCTGTCAGCACAGAGCCCAATGCGGGGCTCGAACTCATGAACTGTGAGATCATGATCTGAGCTGAAGTTAGGTGCTTAACCAACTTAGCCACTCAGGCAAAACCACCTTTTCATAAGTCAGATAGCTACATTTGTTTTGAGTCTATATTTGGATTCTCTATTCAGTTCCATCAGTCTGTTTTCCTGTCCTGTACCAATGCCACATTGTCTTAATAACTGTGGCTTTATTTATTTATAATAAGTTGTGGCATTTGGTATTGGAAGTCCTTCGGCTTTGTTCTTCAAAGTTGTCTTGGCTATTCCACATTATTTGCATTGTCATATAAACTTTAGAATCAGTTTGCCAATTTTCACAAAAATAAATCTGGGATTTTGATCGATATTTCACTGGATCTATATATCGGTTTTTTGTTTTGTTTTTGAGAAAGAGGGCACAAGTGAACAAAGGGCAGGAAGAGAGGGAGAGAGAGAATCCCACAAGGGGCAAGAAGAGAGAAGGAGAGAGGGAGAAGTGGAGCTCACCCAAAGCAGGGCTTGAGCTCACCCAATGTGGGGCTCAAACTCATGAAATGTGAGATCCTGACCTGAGCCGAAGTCAGATGCTTACCCCACTGAGCCACCCAGGTGCCACTAGATCTATATATCTATTTGTGGGAGAATTTACATTTTATAATATCAAATTTTCCAGTTGGTGCATATGGTTCATTCATCTATTTAGGACTGCTTTGATTTTTGTAAAAATGCTTTATGGTTTTCTATGAAGAGGTCTAGGCTAACACATTGCTTAGGATATTAGCATCTATGCTCATGAGAGATATTACTCTATAATTTTCCTTTCCTGTAATGTCATTGTTAGGTGCTGATGGCCTTATAAAATGAGGTAAGAAGTGCTTCTACTCTTCAATTCTGTGGAAGAGTTTGTTAAGACTGGTGTTATCCCGGGGCGCCTGGGTGGCTTAGTCGGTTAAGCGTCTGACTTTCACTCAGGTCATGATCTCGCGGTTCGTGGCTTCGAGCCCCGCGTCAAGCTCTGTGCTGACTGCCAGCTCAGAGCCTGGAGCCTGTTTCGGTCTGTGACTCCCTCTGTCTCTGACCCTCCCCTTCTCACGCTGTCTCTCTCTCTCCTAGAAATAAATAAAGCATTAAAAAAAAAATTATAAAAAAAAAGACTGGTGTTATCCCGTCCTTCAGTATGTTTAGATAGATTTACTAGCCCTGCCATCTAGCTCTGGAAATTTCTTTGTAAGAGAGGTTTTTTAAAAGTTTATTTGTTTTGAGAGACAGAGCATGCACAGGGACAGGGGAGGGGCAGAGAGAGAGGAAGAGAAAGAATCCCAAGCAGACTCCACGCTGTCAGCGCAGAACCCGACTCAGGGCTTGAACCTGTGAACTGTGGGACCTGATCTGAGCCAAAAGCAAGAGTTGGACACTTAACCTACTAAGCTACACAGGAGCCCTGTAAAAAAGTTTTAAATACATAATTAATAGATACATGTTTGAAATTTTAAATGTAATTTTCTGTCAGCTTAATTGTGTTTTTCTTTGGATGTGTACATTTGGTTTAAATTGCCCATTTGTTGACATAATGCTGCTCATAATACCTTATTAGCTTTTTCACATGTTTAATCTACAGTGATGTTCTTTTTTTATTTCCAATATTCACAATTTGTGTCTTATCTCTATTTTTCTTATCAGCTATGCTAAATATCTATCACTTTTAAATGTCTTTCAAAGAACCAACTTTTGACATTGATTTTATTTGCTTTATAATTTCAATTTCATTAATTGCCCCTCTTTATTTCATTTCTTCTTCATTATCTGGATTTAACTCACTGCATTTTAAAAAATTGCTTGTGATGGATACTAGCAATATATGAATTTAAAGCACTTCTTTTATATTATCATATGATACCATTCACCTTTTTCCCCATTCTTATTTTTTTTTTAAATTTTAATGTTTATTTCTTTTTGACACAGAGAGAAACAGAGCACAAGTGAGGGAGGGACAGAGAGAGAGGGAGACACAGAATCCAAAGCAGTCTCCAGGTTCCAAGCTGTCAGCCCAGAGCCAGATGCAGGGCTCAAACTCATGAATCATGAGATCATGACTTGAGCCAAAGTCAGCCGCTTAACTAACTGAGCCACCCAGGCACTCCTCTCTATTCTATTCTGTGTGACCCAAAGCATGTGTTTCCCAATGAAGGCCCTTTAAAAAACTAGGGATATAGTTTGTTAATATGAAAATCTTATTTAAAAGGCAACTTCTCTGGTGAAGAGCTCTGGCCATAATTATAATTGTTAATGTAACAATTCAAAATGTTGCCTAGTGGTTTGGATGAGGGGAATCTTCATTTACACACCCAAGTGTTTACACAGGAAGTGACTTAGCACCAGAAACCATTGACAACTGGGCAGTGTCCTTGGATGATATGTCATTTTTCATCTCCTTTTGAGATGAGTCTATTCGTAGGACTGTATTAGTTTCCTACGCCTGCCATGACTAAGTACCAGCTACGGGATGGCTCAACCAGAAATTTATTGTCTCGCAGCCATGGAGGCTAGAAGTCTGAGATCAAAGTATGGGCTGGTCTGCACTTCCACTGAAACCTTACGGGAAAGGATCTTTTTTGCCTCTTCCTAGCTTTGGGCAGTTTGCCAGCGATCTTGGGTGACCCCTGACTTTCAGATGCATCACTCCAATCTTCCACCTTCACATGTCCATCCTCTCACTTTGTTTGTCTGTCTCTGTATTCAACTTTCCCCTCCTTAAGGACACTGGTCCTGTTTGTATAATTTATATTGTATCATAGGATTGTATATAGGATTGTATAATAATCTTATTTGATGACGGTTACCCTTATGACCTCATTTTAAGTTGATTACCCCTGCAAAGACCCCATTTCTTTTTTTTTTAATTTATTTTTTTAAATGTTTTTATTTATTTCTAGGAGAGAGAGAGACAGCGTGAGCAGGGGAGGGTCAGAGAGAGAGGGAGTCACAGGCTGAAACAGGCTCCAGGCTCTGAGCTGGCAGCCAGCACAGAGCCCCACGCGGGGCTCGAACCCACGAACCGCGAGATCATGACCCAAGCGAAAGTCGGACGCTTAACCGACTAAGCCACCCAGGCGCCCCAAGACCCCATTTCTAAATAAAGTCATATTCTGACGTAGTGGGGGTTAGGACTCCAACATGGCTTTTTTGAGGGATATAACAACACACGAAAAAGACAATGTCAGTGCTTATTGAGAAGGCTCCACAGATGGCCAAATGGAGAGCTAGACAATGGAGAGGGGAAGGACAAACACCCCATAGACAGGCAGCTGGGGCACTCTCCTCGCATATGACACATATCGTTTCCGTGACTGACATTTGCTCCACAGATTCACCAGCCTTCTTAGGCAATATGATTTCCAACATGTGACCATACTTGCTTTAGTCCTCGGAGTGAACATCTGATCGCCTGTAGCTCCCATATGCACAAACTAATTTGGTCCCGGGGTTTGGATATATCACTGATAAGAAACCTGGCTCAGAATTGTGAGGCCAAATTGTACAAACTGCTTTCAAACCGATTCATGTTAACCTAAGTCCCTATTTTCAAGGTGGCAGTAAGCTTAGGAGAAAAGCAGTTGTTTAGAACCCAATTGGCAGCTAATGCATGTACTTCTAGAATCCATCGGTGCTTCTCTGTGGCACCTCTTAACCTCTCAGAAATTTAGTACCTACTCTTCTTCTGTGATTCTCTGTTGTTTTTCTACAATGTTTCCTTCTCAACTGCACTTTAGCTGGATCCCCCTCTAGAGAGCATCCATAGATTTTTAAGAGCAGAAAGCGGCCCGGCAAATGAATCACTAAAAATAGCGACATTCGTGGATCAATTAAATCCAACTTGACATCCTTAGCACATCTGTAATGTGATAACGATGATCCCCCTCATTGCGGTGTGGTGAGGAATAACCAATGAAAGATTGTAAAGCACTCTGAAAATAGAAAGGGCCCAATAAAAGCTTGTAATTATTAACGGTAATCATTTGCAAGTGACCTAGAAATTACTGTTATAGCATTCATCTTGTCGTGCATTCTTTTTGTGTAACACTTGGATTTCCAGCCCCAAGCTCTGTGTTGAGAGTAGAAGCTGCCGCACGCAGCAGTCCTCTGGAGCCTTCTAAGGAAAAACTTAAAAGCAATCCATCCATGTACTGTATACAGGGCATACTGTATATCCCCATATCTCTGGCCTTTAAATTTTTTCTTTCTTCCCTGCAGTTGAAATTAGAGCTACATTCTTGATTGTCATTCATTCATTCGATTGTTACTTATCGGGCATCATAGGCACAGACTTGGGTTGTGTCTGAGGACACAAAGCAGAAAAAAATAGACATAGTACCTATTTTCTTGGAGTTTATGGTCTGTACAGATAAAAATAAAATAATCCAGCAAGTGAGGTGGCGATAGCAGAGGATGCTAGGAAGGGACAGATTCCCAGCCAGCCCATCCCCAGGAGGGGGTGTATAGGCAGGGACTGGATCAAGAGTGTACTGTTCAGGTGGAACATCACACATCACCATGGAGAGTCGTCCTGCCCCATCTCTACCCTGCTTTCCCAAAAGAACTGTGATTATGGGTCATCCGCCCCACCGCCTTACTTCTCCGGGTAATCATTCATCAATGTCTTTTGTCCTCTTTTCAAAAAGCTGAAAAGGAGAGGCAGATCTTTTACCAAACCAGGCAGGACTTACTCTATCTCCTCAGCTATCTAGGGGCCATGTTGAATCAGCTGGTAACTGGGTACCAGACAAATGTGCAATAATCCGTTAGATTTCCACGTCTGCTGGACCTGAACATTCTCTGTAAAGAACATGGAACCCTTCCAGTAGGTTTGACTTTATTGCGAAACTAACAGCGGCCTCACTAGTGGTCCTGGTCAGGGCTTTGGGCTTTGGGTTATCAATCCCACTGTCCTTACCTCCTCCGCATCCTTGGTGTCTCCTCCTTCCTGTGTCTTGGTGATTAAGGTCCTGATTCATCTCCCAGTTCCTTGGAGCCGGGATTCTTATTTTCTCCGCATTTTCTGATGAGCGGATATTTCATCGGTACCCCGGACCTTCTTTGTGATTAATGAGTCCCTCAACCCGTGTGTCCTGGAGATGGAGTCCTCAGCCACAGCCCTTTTTCTAATGGTTGCTATTCCATACCTGAGAGCTCAGGCATGGCTTTTTCTGTTCCTTCCTGACACAACCCTGGACCTGGACTAAATGGTGTGTTAGTCGTACTTGAATCTGACGTATTCACTCCTTGTTTTCCTCCCTGCCTTCCACAAATATTTTGAGTGCCTTCTCTGATCTCAGCACAGTGCTTGACCCTGGAGACACAAAGGTTTCAATAACATTTGGATGCCTATGCAGCTGTCTCTAAAATCACCAAACATAAGCTGGATCCTTGGTGGGGACCCATACTGCTTCACAACCTGTGAGGTGAAATGCACGTAAAGATAAGGTCAGTTAAGGCCAGGGTTTGAAACCACACTTCAAAAAGTGGCACCTCCCTGGGCACTTTACCACAGCAGCTGACCACTGGCTGGGACCAGCTTGGATCTCTCTGTTCTGACTTTAGACTCATTCAGCTTCCTCTCAGCTCTGCTTAGCCATCAGCAGTCTCCTCCAAACACACTCTGACCCAACCAGTAGCTATTTTTTTTCTGCTCAGCACATCCTGTAATTCCTGTAATTGTTCCTAGCTTCTGTAATGGGCTTTGATTGTGACCATGAATGTTTCTTCTGGGTCTGATTTTCCCAAAGCTCCAGGAGGAAGTACTTGACTCTCTAGTTTCTTGCATTTGACCTCTTGGATCCATTTTAGAAGCTCAGTCAAGGATGTGGAGCCTAGGAGCGCAGAGATTCAGATCGCCCTGCCTGGACTTTTGTTTTACTAGCTGGACCCATCCTCCTGCTGCCCCCACAGTGTGATTTTAGCACAGAGGAGAGAGCACAATGATTGCTCACTTACAGGTTGCAGGAAGTAGTAGAAAGGATGTGCTCTGGGCTAGGGGTTTGGAATTCGGCTCCACCACCTACCTGGTTGTGTGATTTGGGGCAATTGACTTAACACCCATAAACCTCTACTCTATAATTAAGGGAGATAAAATCTATTCCAGCAGGCTGTTGTGAATATTGCATAAGACAGTAAGTGGAAAGTACTAGCACAAGGCCTGGCATTGAGTAGGTGCTCACAGATGCTGGTTCTTTCATAATGTTTAGAGCTGCTGCTTCAAAGCTGCAGCATTGGCTCGACTTCTCAAATCTCCTTAAGGTCTGCATTCTGTCCACTTCAGATTGCACGTTGCTATTATCATCGTGAAATGCATTTCTAAACTGGACATGGGGAAAAAGAGACAACAGATTAAAATCAACCAAGATTGGCAACCCCCAGGGAAGAGTATGGTTTTATATGTCCTTAAACGCATGTCGCTCAGAACAATGTCACCCAATAGTGCTAATGGTAAATATCTGCTAATGCCCAGCACAGAGTAGAATGGCCTGTCTCAGTACTCACAGAATTTAGAAATCCACCGCTGGGTCTAGGTCAGGTGTGTCCCTCAGTGCCTATTTTCTAAACTCCAAGAATTGGAGAGAATCATAATTTTTTTAAAGCGATTGCTCGGGGAGGCTTCCTAAGGCTATAGTTTAGTACAATTATGAGGTTAGATTCTAGGGCTGCTAACCTGGCAGTCCTGTGACCCCCCAAGGACAAATTAATTTAAAGTGAATGAAGAAGAACTACAATTATTACCTTTTGGAGGGCCAAGGAGTGCTTGTTAGGAACAAAGTGTGCAATCAAATGCTAATGATGGTTCTGCAGACTGAGCGTTGCTCAATACTTTAGGTACACAAATTGCTTTTGGTTCATGTAACTCTGTTTAGAAGTGAAATTTGCTCCTCAGGGGAAGCGTAAAAGATAAATGTAAGTCTTCTCTTTGGGTCCACTGCTCAGGGAAAAATGGCATCGTTTTCATATAATGAGGCATGAGGTGGGAGAGGGTTCTGGTTCTCTATTTCTCTGTTTTGTTTTTCTGCATCAGAGATAGCACAGAGTGAGCTCATCTGAGCATTTTTGTAGATTGGGATTGTCATTAATCAAATATATTGCAGTGCTTATTTTTGGAATATAAATCTTCAGATGACATAACAAAGATAGAGTGAGTTCCTTTTGAATTGTCACCAAAGGACGATGGAACCCCAGTTCCTCAACTGTTGTGGTCAGGGCTGGGAATCTGCCCCTTTCAAGGACCCTTGAGGTTAAGTAATATGATGTTTCTCAGAAATACAAGTGATGAAATATTGTAATAAAACAATAATTACACTCTAGATTTGTATTTCTTTTAAATAGTTTAAGATGCTTTTCATGTGTTTTCTCTCCTTTGTGGGCGGGGGGGACCCTGGGAACATTTTCCGTTTATGCCTCTATATTTTAGAATAAAAACTGTATTTTATTGATTCTACATGATGAGATTATTCACCCTCAAATGCTCCATTAGGGAGAAGGCCTTTTGGATGCTTAACAATGGGCCTAGAATCTGTAATTCACGACCTTTAGTAAACCCCTAGCTACTGCCTTGCTTTAGGTGGATTTAGGCAAGTATTTTACCTCTCTGGACTTTCACTTGTCTCTGCAGGAAATAAGTGAGGGTTAATACAGAAAAAGGTGTCCAGTTGCTTGGCTAGCACTGTTACCTGAGAGTTCCACATGGCCTCCTCCTTGATTGTGGGGGGAGTTGGTAGTGAGGAAACGCAAAAGATGCTGGCAGATACACCTACCTAGAATCTACCTCTCCTTGCCTTCTGTACCTGCACTTAAGGGACTCCAGACTTCTCCACATGCCTGTAGCCTCAGATAGGAGGAGACATTTGGGCTTCTCAGTTACTTTGATGGAAATGGCCACAGAAGCAGCCCTTCCCTCCCCATCAACTTGTGTAGGCATTGAATTGCTTTGTCCTGTGTGGGTACCCATGCTCTTCATTAGGATGGCTACTTTGCTCTATCATCTCCTTAGTTGGGGCCACCTCTGAGACTTTGTTGCAAATTCAGGGCCATGGCCAGTCTTGGTGGGTGAGGTCTTGGTGGGTCTGTTTTTCCCAATCTGTTTTCTTCATTCTATTGCCTCAGTCTCTACACCCCTGAAAGTGAGGAAACTGCTCATCTCAACAAAATAATCAACAAGCAGACCTAATGAGTTCCCAATTTTATACCCAGAAGCCTACCCTATTGTGTATGTTTTTGAAAGCCAGGTCTTTATATTTACATATGGTTGAAAAAATTGTCAGATACATGGAATAAAATCTCCTATATTTCTCATTCTTTCTCAATTCCTCCTACCTACTAGAATAGCCAAGGGCTTTAGGATACAAAGACATTTTCAATGCTACCCCGAATGGACAGCAAGTCACATCTTAAATACCACGAATTTTCTTCTCGGCTATTGTCTATTCTTCTATCCACATGCATGCCATTTTGAGCTCTGAGTTTTATCATATCATACCACAGCATTAAAGTCTAATCCTTACCGCTAACTCATAGTCCTGCACTGATACAACAGATTGAAGGGACTTCACATGGGTGGATTTGCTGATTAGCAGCTTTCTTTGATCTAAGAAACTAAAGTTAACATACTTGCCTTTGAGTTTCTGCCAGTCTTTTATTTGAGACATCTAAACAGATCTCCCCCACATGACAGTATATATATTAGGGAGGCTTCCAAACAGCACCTAAAAAGACAAAGCTGCCAAGAGATAGTAAACAACATTCAATAAATAGAACCTGTTTTGGAGAATGCCTTCTGGTGTTGTGTGTTTTGATGCAGTACTTGGAAATGTTCCCAATCTGTTAATAATTGATGAGCTATTCGAATATACTGAGGCACAAATATATAGCTTTACGTGGGAAAATTTTATTTGTCATTATTCACCCCCTTTCTTGTCCCCATAGAGTTATTTGTTGTCATAACATTCTAAGGGTGTTCTTCCAAAGTAATTCCAGAGTCTAAGAAGGCATTCAGGGATAGTTTTTAGTACCCAGATGGATTCCACACACTCTCCAAAGAATTCCTCAGGGTTGACCCAATCAGGTTAGATTTTAAAGTTAATCTACTTGGAGCACCTGGATGTCTCAAGTCAGTTAAACATCTGACTCTTGGTTTCAGCTCAGGTCATGATCTCACAATTCAGGAGTTCGAGCCCCATGTCTGGCTCTGTGCTGACAGTGCAGAGCCTGCTTGGGATTCTCTCTCTCTCTCTCTCTCTCTCTCTCTGCTTCTCCCCAACTCGTGCTGTCTCTGTCTCTCTCAAGATAAGTAAACTTAAAAAAAAAAGTTAATTTACTCAAAACAGACTGGATGGGAATATTTTGGAGAAATAATTGCTTTACTTATAAAGCAGTGTATCTAATTAGACAAGAAGAAGAATGACTCCTATTTTCTTGGCAGATAGAGAGCTTTCTCCTGTGTTCTGAAACATTCAGCCCAAATCTCGCCTTATTCTGAGATGGGGCTGGTCGTGCCTGTGGAAGCAACAGAGCCCCCCTTTGTTACTGAGCCCTGCAGGATGTTAACTGTAGCCTGAACAGCCTCCAGCATTCCCATCAGGTCTGCGGAGTAAAAGCCTGGTGCAGAGCCGCAGGCAGAAAAGCAGGGGGGCTGAGTTTTAATTAATCAACAAAGTAATTAGATAAGGTACAAGGCGGCCTGCAAAGGTACACAGCATACAGCAATGTAGAAAATAAGGAAGGAAGTCAAGAAGAGTGGTGCATGTAGGAGAAAGGAAATGAAGGGAAGGGATTAAGATGAAAGTAAGGGTGAAGCTTGTACTGAAAACGCACCTCTAAAGCCCAGGGCACATCGGGTGCGCAGAGTATGATCATTTACACTTGACACCGGAATGAGCCTGGTCTCAGGGCCTGCATCGCTGTCCTCCATCTTCCGGCCACAAAGAACTTCCTTTCACAGGTTTTTATCTGGAATATCTGCTACCTCATTCCCGCATCAAACACCGTGATCAGATTTAATGTGGTTATTTGGTTTAATTCTTTCAGTGTAGGCAGAAGAAAGATCACATTCTCTAAGTCAAATAGATGTGACAGAGCTTTCTCTCTGAGACTCACAACAACAGTCTAACTCTGTGTTCTCATGCTTCAACTCGCCTGCATCTCTCCTTAGTGCTCTGCACAGGAAGGAGGACAAAGAATAGAAAGCAAATATTCATTTTTCTCTTACTGTGTGTGATTTACATAGATAATTCTTTTTAGTCCTCACAATAAACCTGGAAAGGAGGTACTATTTCCCCCATATTATAGGGGAGGAAAGAGGCTCCCATAGGTTTGTAAATGTACCTGAGACTGGTGTGTGTCCCAGGCAGGGTTTGCACCTGCAGCTGACTTCGATGATAAATCAAATACCACCATAGTTTCTGCTTAAATCAATCAATTGGCAAGATCTTTCTAAGATCTGCCTTGTGCCTGGCCCCAGGGATATTCCATAATTCCCATCTATTTGCTAACTCTCAGCATGGGGAAAAGATCTGTGGATAAAAGAAGGGTAAAAGGGATTTGATCTTTTTAATATTCTAGTGATAATTCATTTTACCATCTTATTATTATTTTTTTCCTGATCATCCTCCCCAAAGCAGTATGTTGGTCAGGATAAAAATGAGCAAAAAAAATGAGCAAAAAACCCTTTTGACTTTTTTTCCAGCTACTCTTTATTTAAGCAAGGCATAGCTAGCTAGAGGTAATTTCAATCCATTTTTGAGAAAAGACTGCCTGCCTTGGTGTGTTTTTATCCATAATACCATCAGGCTGTACATGAATCCAGGACAAAGTGTCTTCATTGTATTATGTGGGAGAGAAATAGAGTCAAAGTCATCTTAACTTTGTAATGAATAGCATTTTGTCAGAGTGAATATTTGGCTCATGGGATGTTAGAGGAGAAACAGGACTAAAATGCTTTAATAGTCCAGAGACTAGCACAGCGAAATGAATTTATTGCTTTTAGTAGGGTTCCCAGTGGACAGCACATAATGAAACTCGCTATCTGATAAGGCCGCCTTGGTGTGGGAGACTCGATGGCAGGCAGGCGTAGAATATTGAATACCGGGCTCTCAGGAAACCTGAGGTGACCCTCTCTCCTGCAGCACAAGCGGTAGATTGCTCCCCGGTCTGGGTGAATTGATACGCAGAAGAAATGATGTGAGAGCCTTTGAGGGGCCGGGTGGGGGTGTCACAGGCCTATCCCTGCTCCAGATCATTCATTCTCAAGGTTGGCCATTCACATATTATTAGACAGACTAAGCGCAAATAGGACACTGACGGCCTGACTGTACTTGGATGAGCTATAAAATCAATTGCCCCAATTTGTTTCCCGAAGGGGGTGTTTTACAAGACCCAGAGGCCCAAATAAGATCTCTGGATGCCAAAAACCAAGTAATTTGGCACCTCTGACCTCCAGCCACAGGCCACTCATTGGACAGTAGAAAATTTGCAGAGTGGGGACAAATGAGGATTGCAAGAGGTGTGTAAGGGGCTGATGCTTTTTTTGTGCCAAAGAACAGAATCGTAGGGTGAGGCTTTCGGTTTTGCCAAGGAATAAAAGGTTAAAACGTTCCAGTAGCCTCTAAGATGGAGGTGAGCCCAGAAGACTCACAGCACAAACAATTCCACAAGTAGGAAAACAGGAGTGGAAGGCGAGAAACAAGCATCTTATCTGGAGGTAATTCTAATGAGTATCGATTGAGAGGAAGAGACTGATCCAGATACCACTTTCCCCTCATTGCTACGAGGCCTATCTTGGAGCTTACATTTCATCATTCACCAGTTTATGTATGTGTAATAATAAATCATTTCATTAGTTTTGCATATATTCCACTGGATTGAATGCTGTCTAGGACAGAGACCATATTACTAGGGGAGCACGAATGAGTACAACCACTTTGGGAAACGGTTGGTGCTATCTCCTAAAGGTGAACCTTAATGTACCCTATTACCTAACAGCTCCACTTTTAGGCTTATAGCCAAGATAAATTCTTGTACATACACAGCAGGGGATATGTATAAGAATGTTCATAATACTAAAACCTGGGAACAGATGCTTATAACCGAAGAGAACAAATAAATGGTGGATTCACATAATAGATATTATACAGTAATCAAACAAATGAACCACAGCAATGTTACAACAGTATGGATAAATCTCTGCAATAATACGCAGGTGGGAGAAAAACCGAGACTGATCAAAATGAATATACCCTTCTGTAAAGTTAAAAACAAATTATATACTTTTATTTATTTTTTTAAAGTGTATTTACTTATTTTGAAAGAGACAGAGAGAGAGCATGTGCAAGCAGGGGAATGGCAAAGAGAGATAGAGAGAGAATCTCAAGCAGGCTCTGCACTGTCAGCACAGATCTAGACGTGAGGCTCAATCCCATGAACTGTGAAAGCATGACCTGAGCCAAAATCAAGAGTCAGATGTTTAACCAACTGAATCAACCAGGTGTCCCTAAATCATATGCTTTTAAAGAGCTCCATAGACATACAGAGAATACACACATGTATATATGAAAACATGGGAATGATGATCATAGAATTCAGGGTGATTTGGGATGGGTTGGGGAGACTATGTAGTTGGATGTGAGTTGTCAAGGTCCTGGATTTTATTTTATTTGGGTTTGCATGTGCTTATTACAGATGACTAAATGAGAAATAAATAGAAAGGGGCCATGCATGGGCCAGTGATGAGAGTAACCAAGGTTTATTATGATGCATCCAATTACAGCCACCTGAGATCCAAAGGCAAAACCAAGAAAGAGAAAGGAAGAAATTATGATGATCCCAGAACATTTCATTTAGTACTTGGTGTTTAACAGGCTTGCACAGCCATGCTGCTGGAATAAAATATTTGAATCTAATCAGGCTCCTTGGTGATAATGGTGCTTATAATTAGTACTCCACGCAGAGTGGTTCTTACATGCTGGTCCAAGTTTTTGAGCCTTGAATCAAGCATCGACATAATTCATATGAAGAAATTATTTTTTTCTAACTCTCTCAACATTTATTTCTTTCAACATTTTATCAAAGTGGAGACAGAAACATTGAAAGAACTTTACAATGAGCCTTCATATATCTACCACCTAGATTTTACCATTAACATTTTACTCCACTTATTTTATCACATTTCCACCCATTCTTTTATCCATTATTTCAGTTTTTGGGGGGGTATTTCAAAATCAATTACAAATCTCAGGCTGCGTCTTACTACAGCATTCATATCTTTAACTAGTTTCAACATTTATTTTCATTTCTGATTTACAGGGGCTATCGATGAAGAAAATTAAGGCGTTTCTTGAATGAGAATGAAAAGTGAAGTAGATTTGAAACTGAAAGGAATAAAAAGAATGTGGCTTAAAAAAATGCTTTTAAACAAGCACTTTCCAACATCTCAAGAGCATCATGACCAGAGAAGTGCTCTTCTACCATTAAAGGAGGATGAGTTGGTCCTGAATGTGGCCCAAGAGAGACCCACTGCAGAGCTAGGCAGTGCCAAGGTGAATGCACACAAGGAACTGTTGCAAAGCCAAGTCAAATTGCCTCCCTGTCGATTCATGTGGATTCTACCACAGGAGCACTCGCCGCCTTCCTGGAGCATTGCTGCTCAGCTTCTGTTCTGAGCCACACTGGGTGTGATCCTTCAGCTAGGAGAAGTCCCGATAAGACTCTCGCAAGCAAACATCACAGATTCTGGTGAGGCGGTATTTACCTCAATGCAAAACCATGATTGCCTAACCAACAGGGCAAAACTCTTACAGTTCCCATTCCACGTTCTTCACGCTCCGATCAGAAGAGGAGACTATTGAATGAATAACTGTCATCCTAGGTGAGCCCACTGCGTAGACCTTCCGCCTGCCACCAAAAAAATTGCTCCCTTGGATTAATTCTACCAAAAGCATCTGAGCAAACCAATTCTTGGTATGATGGACTACGATCAGAGAGCTCCGGTTAACACACAGGTAACTTAATGAGCACAGATGTAACCTGGAAGGTAGATTCTGTACATAAATTTAGCCTGAAACATTTACAATCAATCATTTTGAAGGGAACCATGACAAGGAGGGAACCCCAAGGGATAAGAGAAACACAGGACATAGGAGTTGACTCAGGGCTTTCACAGGCCAGAGCCTCTTAAATTTGATGCACAGCTAACTTGTATCCTAATTGACAATGCAAGTCAGCTTAATACACTCCCTCCGGGCCACTTAAACCCGGATGGCTGCAGTAAAAGGTGCAATTCGAAAACATATCCTGAGTCGGCCTTGATTTAGAGGAAAAACCTAATGAGGATTTGAAAGCATGCAGTGCTACCACACAATCATCCTGTACCTAGTCCATCCTCAGAGCCTCGTGGGAGGTCATTTTGCTATCAGAGGGGTGATAAAATGGCAGTGAGGAAGGACTAGACACAAAACATAATGCCTTGCTTTCCACTGGTAGGAACTCAAGCTACATTCTCTTCTCACATAAGAGTCTCTCTAGTCTGTTCTCAGGGGATGCTCTCAACTCTTTCCCAGGGTCTTTGGAGCTCAGAGGGTCAGCTACACACAAGGGGTGGGGGGTTATTTAGAGGGCTAGGTTAGGCTGTTCCTATGGAGGCCGAGCTGGTGACCTCTGAAGGCTGCTTCAATAAGAAGAATCTCTGATTCTATCCATAAACAACCAGAAAAAAGTCCCCCTGGGATCCCACTGTAAGCCAGGGGAGAGAATTCTCTTTTCCTCCAGCGAAATGTGCCATAAGCAAACTGACCCTCTAGGGAGTGCCTACCCCACCTACTGGGACCTGCAGTTCCAAATACTGGGCAGGAATGACAAATGAGACTCTGAAATAGTTGTGAAGAGATTCCTTTCTGTACTTAAAAATTTTTTTGATGTTTATTTATTTCTGAGAGAGAGAGAGAGAAAGCAGAGGAGGGCAGAGAGAAAGGGAGATATAGAATCTGAAGCAGATTCCAAGCTCCGAGCTGTCAACACAGAGCCCGACATGGGACTCGAACCCACGAACTACAAGATCATGACCTGAGCTGAAATTGGACGCTCAACCGAGTCACTCAGGTGCCCTCCTCCCCCTTTCTGTACTTCTGAGGTATAATGGATATATAACACATTAATTTCAGGGGTACAACATACTAATTTGGCATTTGCATCTATTGCAAAATGATCACCACAGTAAGTCTGGTTATGACAGCCATCATTACACACAGCCACCACTTTTCTTGTGATGAGAACTTTTAAGATCTACTCTCTTAGCAACTTACAAACATGCAATACAGTATTATTAACTATAGTTGCCATGCTGTCCATCACATTTCCAGGACTTAATTTATTTTATAACTGGAAAGTTGTACCTTTTCACCTCCTTCATCCATTGCACCCACCTCTCATGGATGAGATTCCTTTTTGAAAGCCCATGAAATGCGTGGGAGGAGGGGTTTGAGTGGGTGCACACACAGGTGAGAAAGGCAGGGGCAGGGCCCCAGACAGGCTTCTTCTTGCCCTTTAGACCTGGAAGTTCTCTTTTCCCCTGGGATGCCTTTCATCATCCCAATACTGCCAAACTTTACCCAAATTTCAAGACCACTTGTGACTCCATTGTGCAGTCTCCTTAGATGGTCCCTGGCAGAGGTGGTTACCTCCCATCATGTTTCCATGACACTCAGTTAATTTCTCTATTTTGGCCGGGTTATGATGTGTCCTGGCTGTGAGCTCCCCAGGACACAGGTGCTGCCTGTGTTCTTTGTGTCCCCTGCTTGCCCAGTCATACAATGCAGGCTTACAAAGAAAATCTACCCAGTGCTCTGTTTTGTTCTGGTATGCAGTACCTTAACACTATGCTTAAATTGGGGCGCCTGGGTGACTCGGTCAGTTAAACGTCTGACTCTTGGTTTTGGCTTGGGTCGTGATCTCTGTTTCTGGGTTCAAGCCCTGCATGGGGTTCTGTGCTGATCCTGCTTGGGATTCTCTCTCTCTTCCTCTCTCTGCACCTCCCTTGCTCACTTGCTTGCTCTCTCTTTCTCAAAATAAATAAACATTTAAAAAAACTAAAAGTATGCTTAAATTGTCTCCTATAAAGAATGGGTAATGTATGTGCCAGGCACTGTGGTCTGTACCTGGGATGCAAAGGTGAATGGAAAATGGTTCCCAGACTCTAGGGTATTATAGTTTAGTGCGGAGACTTACATAACCAGAGAGAAGTGAGTGGAGCTACTTTAGAAGCAAGAGCAAAGAAGGACGTGTAAACCTCTCCTGGAGAGGCCAAGAAAGGGTGCCTGGTGAGAGTGTGAGAATTTAGGCAACCCTTAACAGTGAATCTTTTGTGTGTGGGGGCAGGGAGGGGGTCCAATGGGGCTGGAGAGTGGGAAGTAGATGGATGGGGGAGATATTTTAGAGTGTTTAGGTCTAGAATCATGGGGGGAAAGAGCACAGAAATGTACTTTCTGCTGATTACCCTGAGGGTAGCTACTCTCTTTTCCTGGACCATTACGGTTCTGGGGATGACCATCTCTAAAAGAGAAAGGAAGAAAATGACCACTCCACTAGTTGGACCATGGGTTGGACCAAAATTGGCAACTCCCACATTCAGGGATCATAAGATAGCAAGCTAAAAAGGAAAACCTATAAAATTAGTCAATTTTACACAACCCAGTAGGCAGTAATAAGGCTCCGGCATCATTTTGTCAGAGAGAGGCCAATAATTTTAGGGTGGAAACTGATCCATTTACACAATGAGAGAATTTCCCTCATGCACAAAGTGCTCCCTAGCAATTTGTGGCCTCACAGAATGCCATTTATAGTTCCCGCGGTGGCAGGAAAATTAGGGGGCAGAGCGATTATTAGACTAATCGCAGAGCTGAAAGATGCATTGGTCATACTGGTCTACTTTGCCTTTCATGCCAGCCTGGGACTGCTCTACTTGGCTTTCAGCATTGAAGAAACAAAGTGGAAAGGGCCGATCAGTTCCTCTCTTAGATATTATCTTTCAGCTTGAATCCTCATTAGCTGCTAACTATAGTCTAGGGTCTGAAGTCATTACCCAGAACAATGCTCCATTTTCATTTAAAAAAAAAAAAAAGTCTCTTAAATCCTTCTTTGGAGAGTCAACCTGAGCTCAGGAAGTGGGATCTCAGGGAAAACAAGGTCCCCAAAGAAGCCCTGACTATTTTGCACAAAGCATCCCCGTCATCTTTCTAAACAGTTCATTTAAATGTTGTACTTTATTCTTGCTGAATACTTGGATGGTTCCCAATTTGCACTTTGTGAGGAAGAAATAAACATGATCTTCCTGTCTGGATTGCGTGGAGAGGTATTCATAGCAGGATCTCCTTTGTTGCGCTCGGCTAATTGCTAATTATGTAGTGATGGATGGAAATCACACAGTTGGCATTTCAGGCTCACGGACTCCCTAGCTGTTTCTTCTACTAAGAAGAAAGGCTGAAATAGTAAGAGATTACCAACTATATCTTTATCCATGAACATAAAGTCTAAATGGGTGAAATGACTCTTTGGAAGAGCAGAAAATACTTGGAGGAGGAGGATCTCAGAGGTGGATCCTGCTCAGACTCTGCCATGCCATGATTTGGCAGCAGAAAATGTCTCTGAGTTTCAGTTAACAAGGAAGCAGGACTGGGTGCAATATCCCTGGTGTCCGAATGTTTTGTTCAGAGAAGAATAAATACTATGTCTTTGAAAAGCATGTTGAATTTTAAGCTTTTCTCACTACCTCCTTGAATTGTCCAATAACAAGATTATTGAGGGAGTCCTATTGCTTTTTTTTTAATTAAAAAAATGTAATGTTTATTTTTGAGAGAGAGACAGAGAGCGAGCAGAGGAGGGATGGAGATGGGGACACACAATCCAAGCAGGATCCAGACTCTGAGCTGTCAGCACAGAGCCCAACACAGGGCTCGAACTCATGAACCATGGGATGATGACCTGAGCCAAAGTTGGACGCTTAACCAACTGAGCCACCCAGGCTCCCCAAATGAGTCCTATTGTTAACTCCCATTTGTAGAGATGAAACTAAAAAGCCAAGCAAAGCTAATGCTGTAACTAAGTCACCCTGCTGGCTAATGGTAACAAAGGCAGATCCCAACATCATATTTGCTGTCGGTCTGGTGCCGATGTGGTCATAGCCATGTGACTGTCTCTTAGCATCTCTCTTATTGTTAGAATTTTGGTTTGTAGGTTCATTTTGAGCAGGGAGATTTTTACTTATGATTTTCTTTCTTCCTTTCTATTGTATCCTTGATACTGAGAAAGTAAAACTTAGTTCAGAATAATAAAGCGAAGCATCTGCCATGTTAATGATCACTCTGGGGTAACAGATAACAGATAAAGCCAACTGCAAAGGTAAGAGGAACCAGTATTTCTCCCAAGGACACTCTGCCATTGTAAAATGTCACAACTCCGATCTTTAAGGCATCGTTCTTTTATTCACCGAGAAGCCTTGTTTCCCAAAATCATAGATTGTCTAAAAATTTGAGGTATGAAATTATATCAGCAAGAATGAGCTTTCCACTTTTGCCTGGAAGATGAGTCACTTTGCAACAGGGAAGCAGCCTCAATTACCAAACCAGGCACAGAGGCTCAAATAAAGGGTTTCTGAACACATTTCACATTAACTTCACTCTGCAGTTTCCAAGAAAATCAGATCCAAGTCTTCTTGCTGGTCCCAACCTTTTACACACAGTCCTGCTTAGCGCGGAGCCTATCCAAACAATGGCTCATTCCGCAGAGAGATACCATTTCATACCTAGTAGGATGGCTATAATCAAAAACATGAAAAATAGCAAGTGTTGGTGAGGATGTGGAGAAATTGTAACATTGCTAGTGGGGATGTAAAATCGTGCAGCTACTGTGGAAACAGTCTGGCAGTTCTTCAAAAAGCTCAGTGCAGAATTACCATATGGCCCAGCAATTCCATTTCTGGATACAAGCCCAAAAGGATTGAAAGCGGGCACTCAAACAGGTATTTGTGCATCGGTGTTCATAGGAGAGTTATTCTGCACAGCCAAAAATGTGGAAACAACCCGAGTGTCCATGGACTGGTGAGTGAAAAAGCAAAACGTGATAGATACATACAATGGAATATTATTGAGCTTTAAAAAGGAAAGAAATTTTGATACATGTTACAACATGGATGAACCTTGGAGACATCATGTCATGTGAAATAAGGCAGTCACAGAAGGACAGTGACTGAATGGTCCCACTTATATGAGATGCCTAGGGTAGTCGTAGAGACAGAAAGCAGGGGAGTGGTTGCCAGGGGCTGGGGGTCAGAGGTGGGGGGAAGGAAGAGCAGTTAATGTTTAAAGGATACAGAGTTTCAGTTGTGCAAAATGAAGGGTTCTGTAGAAGATGGTGGTAATGGACACACAGCAATGCAAATATATCTAATGCTGCTAAACTGTACACTTCACAATTCCATCCAAGCTCCACCCTTCTTCCTCTGATCTTGTACTAATTCTAGTTTTCCCTTTTGTTTGGTAAGACACTCACCATTTTTCTGCGATGCGGCCACTTCATAGCAATAAGCCAATAAACCTGACTTTGTCAGGCTGCGGGTGGGTCACTGGTGAACTTTGGTTGATGGGGCTGAGAGAGGATTCACTCTCCCTTGCCTGGCAAACCCGATCTTATTATAATGGAGTTTGGGGAGTATTGGCACGTGAGGACCTTGGTGGATATTTCAGGTTTATTCACTTTGACAAAGGGAAAACATAATTCAAGCCCCACTTGAAGACTAACTTATTCTCTCCTCCCTGTGTCTATTGACCGTGGCTCCAGGTACAGGCTGGGCAACAATGTGTTCAGTATCTTTTCAAGAACAGAGAGCCCCTCCCCACCCACCCAGTCCGTGGGCTCTCCATCCACTTGACTGCAGGTGCATCTGGGGGAAACACTGTTCATCCTTGACATTCTGACGTGGTGACACCTCACTCAATGCTGCTGGCCTCCTGACCCCGATCCCAGCCAGGCAGCGACTTCTGACCCCCCACTATTCTGAAATCCTATTCAGCTTTTGGTCCAAGAGATCAATCTTGTTTTATTCATATGGACTATGCTCATTTGGTTATTTCCCATTGCTGTTGGTTTTGATCAGGAGTTGGCGGGGGGGCGGGGAGGGGGGAACGCAGCAAAGCATGAAGATACTGTGTCATCTTGACCAGAAGTTCTGGTTTAAAAACTCTAATGACACTGAGCTCTAAAAAGATTGAGGAGCCTCTGGGGCGCCTGGGTGGCTTAGTTAGTTAGGCGTCCGACTTTCGCTTAGGTCATGATCTCGCGGTTCGTGGGTTTGAGCCCCACATAGGGCTCTGTGCTGACTGCCAGCTCAGAGCCTGGACCCTGTTTCAGTCTGTGACTCCCTCTCTCTCTGACCCTCCCCTGCTCATGCCGTCTCTCTCTCTCTCTCCTAGAAATAAATAAAAACATTAAAATATTAAAAAAAAAAAAAAGATTGAGGAGCCTCTCAGCAATAGAATTTAAAGGGAAAATACTGCTAAGCTATCAGTTAGGCGCAAAACCATCTAACCATATTCTGATTTTCTTAAATGAAGACTACTTTGGTTTCTTCAGGAAAATATCAGCCCTCAAATTCTTTCCATTCTCCTTTCTGCCTCTGGTTTGCTGATTTGCCAACCATTTATATAGGTCCTTCAATATAGCGCTGCCATGACCAGTTAAGTATATACAGGTCTTGTATAATAACCTAATCCTGGAAGTGGTGAGATGATCAATTTGAGGAATAGTGACTTTGGCCTGAAGGACCAGTGTTAATTTTTATGTTTTTAAAATGATTTCTAAAAGTTTATTTATTTATTTTGAGAGAGAGAGAGAGTGAGAACACATGAGCAGGGGAGGGGCAGAGAGAGAGAGAGAGAGAGAGAGAGAGAATCTCAGCATTGTCAGTGCAGTGCCTGACTCGGGGCTTGAACTCACAAACAGTGAGATCATGACCTGAGCCAAGATCAAGAGTTGGATGCTTACCTGACTGAGCCACCCAGGCGCCCCTAATTTTTGGATTTTACAGTGGGGACTGTTCAAGTAAAATCACCAGCAACCAATAACATCCTTAACAATTGCACACAGGGTCTTAAAGAGCCCTGTCAATGCTGAGCTTTGATTCTGGTCTACTTTGGTCAGCTGTGCATTTGATGGAAAACAAACAAACGAGGTCCATTGTTCTTAGAGCTTACCTGGCAACACTGTGACATTAGCAAGGTTACTTAAGGCTACTTTCCCTTTTGCTTACAAGGAGTATACTTCCATAATTCGTGTTTCTGGATTCAGGTATCTCTCCTATGTCTTGTTCTTGTAGACCCTTGGAAAGAAACTGAGGCACAGGGTAGGGGAAAGGCACGAGATGGGGAATTAAATACATTGGACCTTAGTTCCAGTTCCAACAGTTAGCTTTGTGACCTTGGGTCTCAATTTAGCTCGTCTAATACATTTCAGGGAAGGGAGTAGTTGTACTACTAAGATATCTTTTGTCTACATATTTAATAGTTTTAGGATGTATCATTCCCACTAGTAAGTTAGTTGATGAAGAATCATTTTTCTCTCAGAGATTTAATAGGGGTATCTTGGAAACCCAAACATCTCCAAATCCTTAAATTTTCAACAGTGATAATTTCAGGCACCATGGCAGGTTGATGGAGAAATATTTTTCTGTGGGAATCTTTTAAGACAGCCTTAAAATGCACAAAAGAGTTGACTTACTTATCGGAGAGTCTGGATCTGGGAAACAGGATTTTTAATTTGCTGGTTTAATTACTTTCACCAGTTTGAAGGTTGACTCTGTATCAAGCACTGATGTGATGGCTCTGTGATCCCTCTCTCTTTGGTAGAAGCACATTGTGTGTAACTCCTTGTTTCTCCGCATTTTCCTCTTGTGTTTATTCATGATGCTCACGATACACATTGCTTGTGGTTAAATTTATGTCGCTAAATAATACTGTTGTAAATCAGGTACCACATTCTGTGATCTTGTTTAGATCTCATCAGTGGAGCTCTATTAACTCTGAGATATTTTCAGTCACAGATAAATTGCTCTGTTCAATATGCATTTCAGTAATTTTCTGATCTAGACGTGTGGTTGGTAATGGGCATAATAATTCAGGAAGGGTGAGTTGAGGGGAGGGAATATCCTGAAAGGCTTGTATCTTTAGCAACATCCCCAAAGACTCACTATGCAATACCTTTCACGATGCAGTACCTTCGTATATTTGAATAAATAAGAGTTAATTATCTTTATAAAACAGTGCTGGAGATGGTGTCAGCTATTTTCCTCTCCGTGTATATTCTGCTGTCAGTTTGAATTCAAATTGGTCTGGTAAGGAGTTTTGCCTCAGGGGTCCATTTTAGTAGCAGCATTTCTGATTTGTCATAATTTACTGGAATGCATGAACTATTATATTAAAACTGTGATTTCAAAGGCCTGCTCTTAGAAGGAAGACATTGATGGTTGGTTATCTGGCTTGATTTCTGCTTGTGGCCTCTCTAGTCTTTATTCTTTGATTAAGTCTTTCCTCATAGTTTCCTGTGTGTGTGTGTGTGTGTGTGTGTGTGTGTGTGTGTGTGTATTTCTACCTTTATAAAGATTAAAGTATCTTGAAGGAGAGACTTAGGTTACTTAAAGCACCCAGTCCAATGATGGACAATTAGTAGGTACATATGAAGTCTATATGAAATAGACTTCTCTATCTAAACCCAGAAACATAGTACTTGTCTAAAGAATAGCACACACACACACACACACACACACACACACACACACACAGCTGAGAAGTGGTTTATTGATTGGCTTCTTTGTTTTCAAAATGCCAAACAAATGATCTGAATGATTTTTTCCCATTATTGAATTTATATATGTGTATGTGGGGGTTGGGAGTTAGGCATTTAATCAACTATCCTGACAGGTTGTTTTTGCCTTCTGAAAACAGTTTTAAATTAAAAAAAAAAAACCTGGACCCATTAACTGATATGAAATTGTTTTAACTCCATTCACTGCATAAAATGTGATATGTATGTATGTATTCACATATACACAATATTGAAATTATAAAAGGGAAAAGAACTTGACCATTGCTTTTTAAGGTGCTTCTTTCTCTCTTGTAAAAAATAAAATAATAATACATGTTATGAAAAGTAAACACTAAAGAATAAGACAACCAAAGGACTCTCATTCCTTACCCACCCTGGAACTACTGTTCAGAAAAAATAAGTATTAACTGCTTCTTATATAGCCTTTCAGAGATATTTAATGGAAACACATACACACACACATTTTATAGGTTGTTTATTGCTTGAATGTTGACTATAATGAACATTTTTTCATAGCAGCAAATGTACTTCTGTCTCTTTAAATTTGAACTATTTTTTAAATACATGAAAAAAAATTTTGGTAATGTTTATTTGTTTTTGAGAGAGAGAGACAGAGTGCGAGCTGGGGAGGGGCAGAGAGAGGAGGAGACACAGAATCTGAAGCAGGCTCCAAGCTCTGAGCTGTCAGCACAGAGCCCAACACAGAGCTCAAACCCATGAACCATGAGATCCTGACCTGAGCCCAAGTCAGATGCTTAACTGACTAAACCACCCAGGCACCCCTCATTTTAAACTATTTTTAAGTTTACTTATTTATTTTGAGAGAAAGTGTGTGAATGGAGAGAGTTACAGAGAGAGAAGGAGAGAGAGTTGTAAGCATAGAGCCTGAAGTGGGGCTTGAACTTGAGAACCGTGACATCATGACGTCAAGAATCATAACATTATAACCTGAGCCGAAACCAAGAGTCAGACACTTAACTGACTGAGCCACCCAGGTGCCTGTATATTTTTCATATTATGGCTACAAAGCATTTCCTTAAATGAATGTATCAAATTTAAACAGCATGATATTAATTTAAATCTAATACTTGCTATTGCAAACAAAACTGTGGGGGCAGCATGGGTTAAGCATCTGACTCTTGATTTCAGCTCAGGTCATGATCTCACCATGATACCCAGCCCTGCATCTGGCTCCACACTGTCATGGAGCCTGGATAAGATCCCCTCTCCATCTCCCTCTGTCTCTCCCCTGCTAGTGCACGTGCATGCTGTCACTCTCTCTCAAAAAAACTAACTAACTAAATAAATAAATAAACAAACAAATACCAAACAAAGCTGTGAATAAGCATCCTATAACATATAATCTTGGCACACTGGTGCAAGGTGTATTTATTTTAAATTTTGGTAGATATTGTTAAAAAAAAGAATGCCAATAGGGGTGTCTGGATGGCTCAGCTGGTTAGGCATCTGACTTCAACTCAGGTCATAATCTCCAGGTCAGTGAGTTTGAGTCCCGTACTAGGCTCTGTGCTGATAGCTCAGAGCCTGGAACTTGCTTCAGATTCTGTGCCTCCTTTTTTCTCTGCCCACCCCCTGCTCACACTCTGTCTTTCTCTTTTCGCAAAAATAAATAAACATTAAAAAAGAGAGAGAATGCCAGCTTACACTTCCACCAATAGTAGGTGAAAGTGCCTGTTTCCTTGTATCCTTACCAACACTGAGTTTTATCAAGATTTAAAATTTTCACCACTCTGATACATGGAATTTGAGTTGCCTTTTTATGAACAGTGTTGAATGCATTTTTATACTTATTGGCCATTTATATTTCTTCAATCCATCAGCTCCCTGTTCATGCTTTTTGTCCATTTTAATTATTCTCTTTCTTAAGGATTTGTAAGAGTTTTTTGTGTGTAATAAGGAAATTAGTCCACTGTCATATCCATTTGTTCATTATTCTAACAATATTTATTGAGGGGCTATTATTATGTTACAGGCATTGGAGATAGTGCAGTGAACAAAATAGATATAATCCTTGCTCTCATATAGCTTACATTTATTGGAAAGAGACAAAAAATAAATAAGCTAAATAGAACGTATGTGGGCTAAGTGAGGAGATGGGGTGAGAGCTTGAGAACGGTCTCCTGTGATTGTTCCTGTTCTCTCAGCAAGAGAGGAAACAACATCATTCACTGAAGGTGAGGGTCAAGGGGATGTTGGAGGTTTGAGGAGAGAAGACAAGGTATGAGATAGCTGCACATGATGGAAAGAGAGAAGAGGACTAGGCACATGAAGAATGATTGCCCTGAAACACCAGGGCCCACTTGACATGATTAGTCTTGAGTGTCATGTGACACCAGTCACCACACTTGGGTGTTGTTGTTGCTGTTGGTGGTGGAGTCAAGTTCAATTGTGCAGCTACACAAGGGAAATTGGGGGAAAGAGGAATCTTGCCAGATGTATTTTTGCTACGGCCCTACAACAAAATACCACAGATGGGTGGCTTATACAACAGAAATTTATTTTCTCACAGTTCTAGGGGCTGGAAGTTCAAGACAAAGGTGCCAGGTGGTAAAAGAGCCAAATGCCTGATATTGGACTGTAGAGGGGTTGCATTTATTGGTAATGAGATGTTTGGCCATGGGAGGGTCAGTGGCTGCAATGAGGTGAAGGACATGATCATTGGAGGAAAAGAGGTGAAAGAACCCAGAGGTCAAAGATGCCAGGATGTTACCAGGATCACCTCTGCATATGTTGAAATCACAAATAGTTAGGACAAGAGTAGCATTAAAGAGAATTAAAGAAGCAAATCGGCACCTCGAAAGTCTTTGAAAATGGGAAAGGTGGTCTGGGCCAATGGATGACTATAACAGGAAGTGCCAGTCTTAGGACATGAGTTCTCAAGTTGAGGAGAGAGAACCGATGGCCCAGTCATGGCAATCAGAGGGAGGACACCCACCTGATTTCCAGGTCTAGAGAGGAAGAAGGGGCAGAGAGAGAAAAGACACCCCTGGATAGGGCTATGAGGAAGTACTGTGCTCGGGGCCAGCCAGGTTGCAGTTGGAGCAAGGGGTTGATGGAAATGTTCAAAGAAGAAGTTAAGCATATAGGAGATCTGAATTTGACCAACAGCATGGCGGGATGATTTTAGGAATTAGGGGTGGGCGAGGGGTGAAGCCAGAAATGGAGGGGAATGGGCCACATGGGAGTAAGGGTCTAGATAATGAGGGAAATCTGGGCTTCTTGAGGTGATCCAGATTAACACGGATAAAGATCATAATGGAAATCAATGCTGATGATCTCCAAGAGGTTAAAGGAGGTGAAGCTCTGGGAGTGGGCGCAAGGGGATGTGAGGAACTGAAACTGGGAGAAAAGGGAGCTTTATTATGAGCACACAGAGTTCTAGAGCAACTTTTAACTCCTGCAGATAGAGGTGTGGAAGCCAGGTGGCGGGAGGGTGGTTACGCATGTTATCAGCGGTTTTCTACTCAGATTGATTTTGATTTTATCAATATATATTTTTATTATATATATTCACCAAAATTTTTATATGGTCAAATTTATTGATATTTTTTCCTCTCTGGCTCTTAATAATATTTTATGCCTAGGAATATCTTTCCTATTTTAAAATCATAACTTTTGTTTTTAGAAAAACATTCTAAAAATATTTTCTGTTAGTATATGTATTATTTTCCATTTGGAGTCTATTTCGGATTCATGAGTATGTGGCAGTCTGGAGTTTTGTTTTTCTACATGGCCAGCTCACTGTTCCAACGCCATTCATCACAGAGTCCATCATTTTTCTCTGCTTTGAAATATCTTCGGTTGCTCTTTGAATGTTTACTTATTATAAAGTAATATAAGTATTAATTAATATATATATATTCACACCTTTCCCCTGTCAGCTCCTAACCAAACCTTGAACTAAAATGACCAGTTCACAGCCTTTTTATTTTTATTTTAAATGGTTTTTTAATGTTTATTTTTGAGAGAGCAAGTGAGCCAGAAGGGGGCAGAGAGAGAGAGGGAGACACAGAATCTGAAGAAGGCTCCAGGCTCTGAGCTGTCAGCACAGAGGCTGATGCAGGGCTTGAACCCACGAACTATGAGATCATGATCTGAGCTGAAGTCGGACACTTAACCAACTGAGCCACCCAGGTGCCCCAGTTCACAAGCCTTTTTAAAGCTTCTGTGCTTTGAGCCTTCAGCCTCTCTGCTTGAAACAAAAAGCTGAAAATAAATGTCTTCTACCTCTAAAATCCACAAGTATCCTTGATCCTTAAGCATCTTGGAGAGTTTGATTGCACCTGGGCATAGGACAATTCATGCTAATTCTGCGATCTGTGTTTTTGGGGAAAGGTGTGAAATAGCTCCAGAATAAAACCCCTCTCAGTATTGTTTCCTAATGAATTGATTTTTTTTTTCAAATGTTTTATTTATTTCTAGGAGAGAGAGAGAGAGACAGCGTGAACAGGGGAGGGTCAGAGAGAGAGGGAGTCACAGACTGAAACAGGCTCCAGGCTCTGAGCTGGCAGTCAGCACAGAGCCTGACGCGGGGCTCGAACCCACGTCGAAACCCAAGCGAAAGTCGGACGCTTAACCGACTAAGCCACCCAGGCACCCCCCTAATGACTTGATTTTGACCAACAGACTTTTTCCAGAAGACTATTGAAATGCAGAGCCTTGGGAATATGAAATACACAGTATTCCACAGTCCATTTAAAAAATGACAACCCCAATAGCTCTTTGTATTTTTTTTTTTAATTTTTTAATGTTTATGTATTTTTGAGAGAGAGAGATACAGAGTGTGAGTAGGCAGGGGGCAGAGAGAGGGAGACACGGAATGCGAAGCAGGCTCCAGGCTCTGAGCTGCAGCACAGAGCCCTATGTGGGACTCGAACTCATGAACCATGAGATCACGACCTGAGCCAAAGTCAGACGCTTTACCTACTGAGCCACCCAGGCGCCCCTAGCTGTTTGTATTTTGATGCCGTATTGGAGGTATTTTTATGGTAAACTAGGGGCTTCGAGAGCAAGAAACATTACCTTGTTGCAAGCTCACAAACTACCTTTAGTTTTTGCTTGTTCTTATATTCAGAGCCTTCTCACTTCAATCCTTCGTGGCTGCCTTAAACTTTTTTTTTTTCTAGGAGAAAGAGAGAGAGAGACAGCATGAGCAGGGGAGGGTCAGAGAGAGAGAGAGATGGCTGCCTTAAATTTGTCAGACTTTTAAGTCTGAAGAAGAGGACAGAACACTAAACTGCATTGCCCGAGAGAAATGAGCGTGGGCCGCATCACTAACACCTGCAATCCATCCTGTCAGAGGGAAGCCCCCCTGCTCTCTCTTCCCTTC
Source organism: Proteles cristata cristata (assembly GCA_017311185.1). NCBI lineage: Eukaryota > Metazoa > Chordata > Mammalia > Carnivora > Hyaenidae > Proteles > Proteles cristata. The sequence continues at coordinate 337,163 of JAESUZ010004980.1, forward strand.
CCACACTCTTGTTCGCCCTGTGTCCCTGCATAGTCACTGAGGTCTTCCTGCCTGCAGCTCTCTCCCTTCCGATCTGTGGTCCAGCTGGCCTCCCCGGTTCTCTTTCCAACATGCAAATGAGCGCATGTGGCTCCCCTCCTGAGGGAGTGCTGGGGACTCCCAGCTCCAGGAGTGGAGCCTGACGTGACAGATTCCTCTCACTCTGACTCTAACCTGCAGCTGTAGCTGGATCCCCTGCTCTTCCCCTCAGCCACCCCACAGTGCATGTCTGTCTGGCTACATGTTGTCACATCCCAAGTCTTGTTTACAGAGCTCGCCATGCCAGTGATACCATCTCCCCAAACCAGGGAGGCATGGCAGGTCCCTGAAGGCTGAGCTCAAATGTCACCATCTCTGGAGCATCCTCTCTGCTCGCTCAGACAGAATCCATCATTTCCTCATGTGCATTCTTACAGAACTTGGTTTATATCACTATGACAACAGTGCTCGTTGTTTTTTAGAGGGTTGACTTTGACACTGGCTCTTGCCTCAGACCGGGATGCTTTGTCGGTAGAAATATGTTGAGCCAGCGTAGCTGTCCTGTGTTGAGCACGTGCGTCATCTCATTTTATCTTCCAAACAATCCTGTGAGGCAGGCATTTTTATAATCTCCATTTTCAGATAAGAAATGGAGCCTTAAAAAGATTCGGTAATTAGCTTGCACGCAGATTGTATATTCTGTGCCTGGGACTCAGTCCCTTTGTGTGACTCCAAAGCCTGTGAATGAATGAAAGAACCGTGTGCCACCTGGTGACTTCTTGCAGAGAAATTTTCTTGTGTGGGAGGTCCATATGGCACCGGGAGCTTCTTACAGTCTGTGTGACCTTGGGCAAGTTACGGAATATGTCTGAGTCTCTGGGCTTACATCTGTAAAACTAAGATAATGAACTGCTTAACTACCTCACAGGGCTTCTGAGAGGATTAAATAAAATGATGTATGCAAAAGACATAAAGGTTTTGCCAGAATAAGTTAGTAATAGATACTTTGTCTTTCCTTTTCCCCCATCACCTGTTCCATGAAGACAAGATTGTCCTCACAGGCCTATCTGGCCTCCCTGACCAGAGAGGAAACCAAGCAAGACCTATGGAGATAAACATCCAATGGAATGACAGGTTTATAGGCAGAATTACCTAAGGCTTGTACCACTTCCATGAGGACCTCAGATAAATAATGTTCTTAAAAATACCATAGCCTTACTTTTATCGCCTGTATTCATTTTGGGGGAGGAATAGCCTCATAGAGTGCCACAGAAAGGAAGAAGCAACCAGAAATTATCTCTTGTTTGTCCTAAAGGGACTATCATTTCTTGCCACAAGAGCTGACAGCTCGCACACTGGCTTTCAGATTCAAGAGAAAAACAACGCCTTAGAGATTCTTTTCATTTGCTTTTTGGCACTACTAGCACCATTATCAAATGACTTCAACATTCTGTGCTCCAGTGATTAGATGGCGGCTCTCCGGGCTGGTGAGAGAATGGGAGAGGAAGGTGTTTCAGCACTTTTGGGGTGTGGCTTTATAGAACTTTGTGTCTTTATCCCATTCAAGTTTCAGATATCAAGTATATGGTTAACACCTAAGACATGTGAGAGACAAGGGCATTAGGGTGAGAGCGGTCCCTGGAGTGTGCGAGGCTTGTCGGGTGGCAGAGGCAAACAGGCATAACATGGCAGCTGGCTTGGGTGGTTGGTGATTTGAGATGGGTAAACACAGAGTGTCAGGGGAGTGCTAGAAAAAAATGTCCAGCCCATCTGTGAATCAGTAAACAGGTCGGTAGTGGTCTGGAGCCCCCCGGAGAAGGCATCCTGGGATCAAAGTCTTGGAAGGTGACTAGAAGTTAGCCAGACTAAGAAGGAACACACGGCCTTTCTTATCCTGAGTCCAACCTGCTACTGGAAAGTCTTTCCTGAGTACTTAATCCTGTTACAACTTCCACAGACAGTCAAAGTTACAAGTTCACACACAAATTTTGTGAGATACATAGTTTAGAAATGAAGAACTCTAGAGATTTTTGGACAATTTTTCTGAAATTCTACTGCTAGTCAATGGAGAGGTTGGGATTTGAATCCAGGCCAGACTTTGAAATATTTGATTATTCTATTACACTAAGCTAATTCTGCATAGTTCCCAGGAATATCTGCATTCACCCCAGGACAATTATGTTGATCACCAAGACATCATAGAATCTTAAAACTGAATTGAGATGTAATTTATGTTTAAATGTTTTGAGGGCTTATTTTAAAAGAACAAGAAAGGAATCTTTCTGTGTGTGATGTGAGGTTTGCGGTGATATAAATGGCATCAATGAAAATAATATAATTTTGGCAAAAAAGTGTTACAGGGTGGCTGGCTACCTCAGTCAGTTAAACATTGGACTCTTGATTTCAGCTCAGGTCATGATCTCACTGTTTGTGAGTTTGAGCCCTGAATCAGTCTCTTCATTCACAGCATGGAGCCTGCTTGGGATTCTGTTTCTCTCTCTCTCTCTCTCTCTCTCTCTGCTCCTTTCCTGCTTGCTCTCTATCTCTCTCTTTTTCAATATAAATAAACAATTTTTTTTAAAAAGTGTGCACAGATTAGTTTTGAAAAATAATGCAAAGCATATGCCATTATCAGAATTGAGTTTGTGTTATTCTAACTCTGTGCCCGATGCTATGAATCTAAAACAAGTTAAGCATATTAGTGTGTATGCGCTCTTAGATTAAAATTTCAATTAAGTATAAAAGACTGGATTAAGATCCATGTGAATCTCTTTGTTTCTGTCGGATCACTCAAACTCGTAACACCCCTCTGAATTTCCCTGTTACCTGTTGATAAGGTGGGTGTCAACTTCACTTTATAGATGAGGAAACTGTGGTTACATAGCTCGCTCAAAATCTTAGCTGAGGGCAGTGGAGAAATGATCATTAGGACACAGCACTTCCTGAAGCAGAAGGAAACGTATGTGCTAGGCACTTGCTTGGACTTTTCACACAATTTCTATGTAATGCCTATTGTAGCTCTGGAATGTAGGTGTGTCCCCTACTTTTGGAAGTGAGAAAATGGGCTGAGAGGTGGGATATGACCAAATGAAGACTACAACATGGCTGGGTTTGAATGTGAGCCCGGCTTTCCAAAGCCACACATCCGTCCTGCGCATTTCTGTGAACCACCTGTATTTTCCGGCTGTATCCCCACATTTAGCATCATGTAGGTCACACTGTGGCTGCTCTTTTGTGTCCCCTTTTGTGGAAAAACTAAGTGATAATTGAACATGTACTTGGGTGACTACCAAGTAGCCCAACAGGGATACAGAAAATAGTGGATGGAAGTTGCCTCACTGCTAAGGAGGAAGCCACGGCCAGGGGAGTGAAACCCCACCAAATAAAAGCTCACAGGGTATAAAGAAATAGCAAAAGTATTACTGCAAATAGAACTTGAGTTCCTTGTTCAGAGTCTGTGAGCATGGCATTCGAGCGCTTCTCGGGCTCCCCAGCTGCCTTGGTTATGGAAGCACTCTGACTTTGTCCTCACCCCAAATAGCCTTAGACAAACACCCTTGCCCTTTGCCAGACCCTGTAGGAAATGCAAGCTCTCTACAAATAACATCTAGGCTAGAGCCCGGATATGGAATTACTTCTTACTTTTTTTTTTTTAATGTTTTATTTATTTCTTGGAGAGAGAGAGACAGCGTGAACAGGGGAGGGTCAGAGAGAGAGGGAGTCACAGACTCTGAAACAGCCTCCAGGCTCTGAGCTGGCAGTCAGCACAGAGCCCGACACTGGGCTCGAACCCACGAACCGCGAGATCATGACCTAGGCGAAAGTCGAACGCTTAACCGGCTAAGCCACCCAGGCGCCCCTCCTTACTTATTTTTTAAGATGCCATTTGTCACAGATGACTCTCCGCTAATGAGTAACGTTGGCTTTGGTTGAATTGGAGTCTCAGTTTTGCAGCAACATGGATTCACTAGCTATTCTCAGCAACAGAGGACATTACCAGCTTTCCTTTCGATGGCAGAGAAAACCTGATGTCATGTGACGCTCTCCTGAGTCCTAGTCGTGGGTTCCAGCACTGTCTCCATCACCAATTACTGTACGAGCCAGGCCACTGAGCATCTTACCCTGGACATCTGTAAATTTAAGACATTCTTTGGATCTGTTTATGGCCTAACTGTGTCCTTAGGGGATATTCGGGAATGCGTGGGACTGTATGGGGTCATCAAAATGATTGAGGGGGTGCCACTGGCATTTAGTGCTTAGCGACCAGGGATGATAAATGCCATGCAACATGGGGGTCAGTCTCCTGCGACAAGAACACATATTCTGACCAAGATTGGAACTGTCTTTCCACTGGGAAATGAAGATTGAAATCCTCCCCAGTTCTTGTGTTCTCTAATTTTAAGACAGTGACTGAGAGGCAAATTACAGTTCTGTTAACTTTGACAAAGTCAATAAGCAAGGACATTAAATATAGGCTAGCTACTGGCAAAGTGCCTTCTAAGAAGCAGAAACCACAAAACAATGGGAGCCTTTAATACTAGCAATACACACTGGCAAAGAAGTTACGAAAATACCATTCATTATCGTACCCCATTTTGTATTAATTATCGTAGTTTGTAAAGCAACAGCGTGAACACCACATGGAACATTAATTCTGCTAATGAATTCAGTGACTGTAGTTTCCTCAGCTTCTTACCATAATCTTAGCTTCATACCACTTTGGATCCTATGAGAAAGGGTCCAAGATTTGGTAAACTTGCCTTTATACCACTGAATTTCTTTTATAACAGAAGAGCTATTTGCTCCAGACTTACTGCTGCCTGACTATTTCATTTTGCCATTAAAGATAATTGTCAGTAAAGATAATGAAAATGACTCTGAGACATTTAAGTAATTTGAATCATCATAAGTTCTTGGTAAAACGATACCAGTTGACAGTCCCCTCCCGGACCAGCCATATACTGTTCAGAAGCCATCCCACTTATAGCCCTCTGTGCCTTGTGAAATTATAGGGCTCCAAAGCTTTTTAAAACAATAAAATCCACTTTAAAATATGAGGAATAGACATAAATGTTGTTTTCGACCAAAGCAAAGTTTGGAAATATTTCTCCTGTTTCATTCAGTTCAGGAATAGGTAAATCAATCTGCTCTTCCCACATTTCGGAGTGTGGCTAGAAGCACCCGTGGGTTTTTTTTTTTTTTCTCACCCACTTCTTTTTTTTAATCAAAAATGTTTCTTTATTTATTTTGAGAGAGAGTGAGTGCAAGCAGGGGAGGGCAGAGAGAGAGCATCCCAAGCAGGCTCCACGCTGTCATCACAGAGTCCAATGTAGGGCTTGAACCCACAAATTGTGAAATCACAACCTGAGCTGAAACCAAGAGTCAGATGCTTAACCGACTGAGCCACCCAGGTGCCCCTCCCCTCTCCCTTCTTAAGATGACCTGGCCTCATTTCCTCATTTTCTCTGAGCTTGCGTGTTCGTTACTTCACCACATAATGTTTGATCCTCACTTGGCCAGCTCTATTACCACAACCAAATCTCACTTTTGTTTGGAGCAGCCATGAGTCCAGCCTTGGGTAATGGATTGTGACTGATCATGAGAAGTCAAGACGAGTCTGGCCCCCAATATCCCAGCTGTTTTTGCAGAAATGAGTTGCCATGCTAACTGTTTCCAGTGATGAGATCCTGACTTTGAGGGAACTCCTGTGTAGGGCTTTCTAAGAAGGCTCTTTGTCTGAAAAAACAGAACCTAATGCCTGGAAATATGGCAGCCATCTTGTGACCAGGAGATGCAGAAATGATCTAAATAGGTTGGTTCTCTGATGGCATCTTAAAGTGCCTGTCTGGACCTGTCTGCTCAACTTAGGACTTCTTTGAATGTTAGAAAACAATCAACCTCTATTTGCTTAAATAATTGTAGTAAATTTTTTTTTAATTTACCATCAAATATAAAACTGACTGATATATCATGATTTATGCTAAACTGAAGATATGACTCTGGGGGATGGGTCTTAGAAATTTTGTTATGAGAATATTGCTGGCAGCAGTATAGTATAGTGAACGTAATATTAATATATTTTTAAAAATTTTTTATTTGGGGGGAGGGGCAGAGAGAGAGAGAGAGGTACCGAGGATCTGAAGTGGGCTCTGCACTGAAAGCAGAGAGACTGATGTGGGGCTCAAACTCATGAACCCTGAGATCATGATCTGAGTTGAAGTTGCATACTCAACCGACTGAGCCATTCAGGTGCCCTAACAATAATATTTAATTTTTTAAGGTTTTTAATGTTTATTTTTGAGAGAGAGAGGGGAGTCGCAGAGAGAGAGGGAGACTCCACCTAAAGCTGGTTCCAGGCTCTGAACTGTCCACACAGATCCCAACACGGTTCAACCCACAAACTGGGAGATCATGACTTGAGCTGAGTTTTAAAACTATTGTATATGAAACATTCCTTCCTTCTCCAGGAAGGAATATTTGGATAAAGCAGGTCCTCCCATTGCCCCAGATGTGCTTCAAGAAGTCAAAGTGTCATATGATAGGGGTGTAAAAATGTCAGGACTGGACATCCCCAAAGCATCACTTCCATAATAAAATGATAGAACTGGGAGAAGAAAAGAAAACAAATAGATTAAATTGAATTGAATTGAACATATGGGAATATAGTTGTGAGTTGAATTGTATGTATGTCCTATTATTCAAGTGACTGAAGAGGGTATAATGGTGCTTCCCAAAGGAAATAATTCACATTTTTCTTATTGGGTTTTAAAGTATACTGGAAAAAACAATGGACCTTAGTCAACATTTCTGAATCCTATTTATACTCCACAATTTTACTCAGTCTCTCTTGAGTGCCAGTTTCGCAACTATAAAATGGGGATAATAACTCATGTCTTGTCTATACAGAATTGCCATAGAAATCAAGTAAGAGAAAATGTATAAAATCCCATTTTATACTATATTTGCTATGTAAATGAGAAAGGCTGTCAGCATCATCATAACCATATCATTCCAAGTTTTACACGACGGACTTGATCATTATTGTCATCCTATCAGTTTGGCTGTGAAGACAAATGTTTGGTTTATTTCCACTTTAATAGCATCTTCTAGAGTGAGTGATCCCCCCACAGGCTAGATGTCGTTGCCCACATACTTGACTCGCCCCACACAGGGCTACCGGAGACACACATCAGCACGTTTGTGCACCATGTTGTATTAAAGAGCAACAACCACTTACTATTCCGGGAACTCTGAGCAGCTCTGAATAGTGAAGAACCAAATGAAGGATCAGATCCTTCTTTTGGAGCTGGAACAGGAGAACAATGGAGATAGAGGGCATAGTAATAGAGGGACCTGGAGGAGGAGGAATACACAGAGAAAAGGCCTGGGACAGAAGACACGGGGCAGTCAGAGCCGCGAGTAAGCAGAAGCTGATTACAGAGGAGGACAGGGAGATATGGCTGCAACAGCCAGCAGTGACAGCAGTAAAGGAGAGACAGGAACCAGGTCCTGTGGATGACACAGTAAAGCAGAGATCTCTGAGGGGATGACAAGGCAAGTGGTCCCATGACTGTCACAGGAGTTGTCGTATTTATGCCAGGTTTGTCAGATGAGAGCAGAGAGCCACTGCAGCGTTTGGAAAGGTGGTGGGGTCCCTGCAGTTCGAAAGGACTAAATGAGCAGCACGAAAAGATTCCTTTTTGTTCTTTCTCTTGTAGTTCTTCTTATATAGCATCTGGTGTAACCGAAACCCACCTCTTTCCAATCAGCCTGAAAAGAATGAATGTAGTCTCCATTTACACATTCACATGTGCTCATATTTTACTTATTAGTATTTTTTTCCAAAAGTTTATTTTGAGAGAGACTGAGATAGCGTGAATGGGGGAGGGGTAGAGAGAGAGGGAGAGAGAGACAATCCCAAGCAGGCTTTGCACCATCGTGGAGGGCACGGAGCCTGATGTGGGGCTTGAACTCACAAAACTGTGAGATCATGACGTGAGACAAAAATTAAGAGTTGGATTCTTAACTGAGCTACCCAGGCGCCCCTACTTACTAGTATTTTAAATAAGAATAGCCATGTCCCTGTTTGGTAATTTCCCCCTTACATATATCATAAATATCTTCCCATCCTAAAAAATACACTTCTACAATTTTTTTTTAATGTTTTATTTATTTCTAGGAGAGAGAGAGAGAGACACCGTGAGCAGGGGAGGGTCAGAGAGAGAGGGAGTCACAGACTGAAACAGGCTCCAGGCTCTGAGCTGGCAGTCAGCACAGAGCCCGATGCGGGGCTCAAACCCACGAACCGCGAGATCATGACCTAAGCGAAAGTCAGACACTTAACCGACTAAGCCACCCAGGTGCCCCACACTTCTACAATTTTTAATGGTGGATCCAATGTGCACAGAAAACTTCCCCTTCTTCCCTAATATATAAATGACAGATAAAATAATAAAAAGATATTAAGACCATATAGGTGTGCTTAAAAATAGGAAAGAAAATCATTGTGAGCAGGAATCAAAGGAACCCAATACATTCAGGGAGAAGAGCATAAAGTAGCAGCAAGGGGGAGGGAGGTTGACGCTTTGTGGTCCCCTGGGAGCTGCTGATATGCACCACATATAGCAGGAGGCTGGGAAGCTGTGTGAATTAGAGGCTGAGAACGTTCTTCATAGTAGATAGAGGCTAGAAAATAGCCTGGGGTCACAGCTGGAAATGGACCCATTGTCAGGTACCAGGAGAAGAAACAGATTTCTCTCGAAATGGGGATCTGATCCACATGACTTCGGGTCTAGGGCTTGGAAATACACCATCCCTGTGGGGAGGGTCCAGAGTCCAGTCAGCTGCCAGAGAACTTCTGAGCACCACACCGTCTATAGGGCTGGAGAGAGTCAATCCTGAAACTGAAACGTTCTAGCAGCAACTGAAAATAAAGAACAAGGAGGGGTTGCAGGGAGCTTCCTGTCGGAGACGAGAGGTATTACAAAACCACAGCCAATCAAACTGCGTGGCGTGGGAGTAAAATGAGCCAACAGATCAATGGTAGGGAATAAAGAGCTCAGAAACACATCTGTGCACACCATGGAAACTAGATTTATGATAGAGATGGCTTTGCAAGTCAGTGGAGGAAAGGATCTATTATTTCATAAATAGTATAGAGACAATTGGTTTTCAAAACAAATAAAAAATTATCCAAACCTCACAACACACGTACATATATGTATGTATATGCCTACATGTATGTATGTATATGTATATATACGCCTACATATATACATAATTCCAGATAGATTAAGTTTTAAAGAAGAGAAAAAAATCAGTTGGAATAAAATATAGAATATGTTCGTAATAAATAATATAGGGAACAAATAACACAGAGAGTAACAGCTAAAGCATAAGCTCTGAAAAAAGGTTTTAAAATTTGACTGCATCAATATTTTAGAAATGTTTTGGTATCAAAGATATCATAACAAAGTGAAAAGGCAAGACATAATTTAGAAGAAAACATTCACAGATGGATAAAATATTAACGTCTGGAGAAGCCCTACCCACCAGGAAGCTAAGCCAAGCCATGCATACTTTTTTACTGTGATAAAAGACCATGTAACATGAGATCTCCTCTCTTACCAAACTTTTATATGCGTAGGACAGTATTGTTAACAAAATGTACAGTTTTGTACGGCAGATCTCTAGAACTTCCTCACGTGTGTGACTGAAGCTTTACACCCATTGATCAGGACTGCCCGTTTCTCCTCCTCCCAGGCCTGGGCAACCTTCATTCAACTCCCTGCTTCCACGAATTGAACTACTTTAGATCCGGCGTATAATGGGGTCATGCAGTCTTTTCCTCCTGTGCCTGGCTTATTTCCCTTAGCATAATGTCCTCACAGTTCATCCATGCTGTACCATACGACAGACTCCCTGCACGCCAGCCTTTTGAAAGGCTGAAAAATGTTTAATCGTAGGTATAAGCCACATTTTGCTTATCCATATGTCTGCTGATGGATATTTACTTATTTCCGCTTCTTGACCATTGTAAATAACGCTGCAGTGAGGACAGGAATGCAAATATCTTTCAAGAGCCTGTTTTCAATTCTTTTGGGTAAATGCCTAGAAGGGAGGTTGCTGGATCAAATGGTAGTTCCATTTTTTTTTTTTTTTTTGAGGGGAAACTCTACGTTGTTTCCCCCAAGGTGGCTGTACCAATTTATATTCCCAGAAACAATTCATAAGCATTTCAATAACCCCACATTGTGACCAGCACTTGTTATTTTCTGTTTTGTTTTGTTTTGTTTTGATTTTGTAATGGCCATCCTGCCAGATATGAGGTGATAACCTCATTGTGGGTTTGATGTATATTCCCCTGATGATGAGTGATGTTGAGCATCTTTTCATATTACCTGTTGGTCATCTGCATGTCTTATTTGGAGGGATGTCTAATCAAGTCTTTGCCCATTTTAAAATCAGGTTATCTGTTTTTTGTTGTTGTTTCCTATTTCTACAAAAAAAAAATGCCATTAGGGTTTGATGTAGACTGAATCTGTAGATTGCTTTGGGAAGTATGGACATTTAACAATATTACATCTTCTGAACAATGAACACAGGATGTCTCCATTTCTTTCCATCTTTTTAAATTCCTTTCAGTAATGTGCATTTCAGTGTATAAGTCTTTCAGCTCCTTGGTTAAGTTTAGCCTAGGTATTTCATTCTTTTTTTGATGCTGCTGTAAATGAGATTGTTTTCTTACTTTACTTCTTGGATTGCTCATTGTTAGTAGAAACATGACTGATTTCTGTGTGTTGATTTTGTATCCTGCAACTTTGCTGAATTTGTTGACTAGTTCTACTAGCTTTTTTTGCAGAATCTTTAGGGTTTTCTATCTATAGGATTATGTCATCTGAAGAAATGTCTTCCTTTCAGATTTGGATGACTTTTCTTTTTTTGTCTCATTGCTCTTGTAGGACTTGTAGTAATGAATTGAATAAAAGAGATGAGAGTGGGCATCCTTGCTTTGTTTCTGATCTTAGAGGAAAATCTTTCCATTTTCACCACTGAACATGTTACTTGTGAAGCTTACATATATTATTTTTATTATGTTAAAATAATTTCCTTCTATTTCTATAGAAGTAGAGTTGAGTTGTTGTTTTTTAATCATGACAGGGTATGGGATTTTTTCAAATACTTTTACTGTATCTGTTGAGTTGATCATGTAATTTTTTTAAATGTTTACTTATTTTGAGAGAGAGAGTATGAGAAGAGGAGGGGCAGAGAGAGAGGGGGAGAAAGTGAATCCCAAGCAAGCTCCATGCTATCAGCACAGAGACCGATGTGAGGCTCAATCTCACGGACCATGAGATTTTGACCTGAGGCAAAATCAAGCTACTGACTGAACTACTCAGGTGCCTGATCATGTAATTTTTATCCTTTGTTCTGTCAGTGTGGTGTTATCTCATTAATTGGTTGGATTGCAGATGTTGAGCAATCCTTGCATCCCAGGGAGAAATCCCACTTGGTCATAGTATATGATTCATGTGCTGCTGAATGGGAGTTGCTAGTATTTTGTTGAGGATTTTTGGTTTTATATATCTAGTAAAGTCTTTACTCCTCCTTCATTTTTAAAGGACTGTTTTGCTGGGTAGACTATTCGTTGTTGGCAGGATTTTTTTTTCTTTTATCGCTTTGAATATATCATCCTATTCCCTTCTGGCCTATATGGTTTCTGATGAGAAACTGGCTGATAGTCTTATGTAGTTTCCCTTGTATGTGTCAAGTTGGTTTTCTCTTGCTGCTTTTTTTTTTAATGTTTTATTTATTTCTGAAAGAGAGAGACAGCATGAGCAGGGGAGGGTCAGAGAGAGAGGGAGACACATAATCTGAAACAGGGTCCAGGCTCTGAGCTAGCTGTCTGCACAGAGCCCGATGCAGGGCTCAAACCCATGAACTGTGAGATCATGACCTGAGCCAAAGTTGGATGCTTAACCGACTGAGCCACCCAGGTGCCCTGTCACTTGCTGCTTTTAAAATTTTCTTTGTTTTTTTTTTTTTTTTTTTTCACATTTGAGAATTTGATTATGATGTGATTCTGTGTGAACATTTGGGGGTAAATTATTTTGGAGTCCTTTGTGCCCCTTGGATCTGAATGGCCTTTGCTTTTACCAGAGTTGGAAAGTTTTCAGCCACTATTTCTCCAAATAAGTTTTTCACTCCTTTCCTCTCTCTTCCCCTTCTGGGGAATCTCATAACGTGTGTGTTTATCCACTTGATGGTGTCCTACAGAAAACCCATAGGTTTTCTTCACTTCATCTTTTTTTTTTCTTTCTACTCCATCTCTGACTGATTAATTGTGAATGACCTATTTTTGAGTTTACCAATTCATCCTTTTGGTTGATCAAGTCTGTTGAACCCCTCTAGGGAATTTTTCAACTCAGCTTCTGTATTTTCCAGCTCTAGAATTTCTGTTTGATTATTTTTAAAAATACATTTTCTATATCTTTGTTGATATTCTCATTTTTGTTCCTGCATCATTTTCCTGAGGTCATCAAACTTCTTTATGACAGTTATTTTGAATTGTTTTTCAAGTCATTTAAATACCTTCTGTTTTTTAGGGCTGATTTGAGAGATTTATTTTGTTCCTTTGACTGGATCACAGTTTGCTGTTTCCTTTGTGTTTGTATTTGAAAAAATACAGCCACTTCTCCCAGTCTTTACTGCTCTGCATCATATAGGAGAGATTCTGGGGGCCTTGCAAACCTTTCCCGTGGCTGCATCCTTTCTGGACTGCTGTCCATTTCCAGTTAGTGAGTCTCCAGGCAGAAGGATTTCTTAGTTTCTTTTTTCAGGAGCTCATACTCTCTTACCCCCACTATGTCTGTCTGCAGTATTGCAGCTTCTCTGGAGCTGCCACACACCACCCAGCTCTCTTTTGTTCTCCGCAGTCCTCAGGCGTCTGGAGCATTCTAGGTCTGTCAGTACTCTGGGTCAAGTGGCACACAAATCAGTCCCTCATGCATCTGGAAGAAGCCAGAATGTTGAACACATGGTCCATTCTCTTCTCCCCTCCTTCTACTCCAGAGAGAGCCCATCGAGCTGTGTCAGTGTCTGTCTGCGGTACTATGTACCCTTTAGAACTGAAGCAGACTCCTCAGATTTTGTTTGTTCCCAGCAGCTACCAGGCATCTAGAGTATGTAGGGCTCCATTAGTGCTCAGAAACAGGTGAACCAGGAAGCAGTCCCTTGGGAAGCCCTCTGAAAAGGTGAGAAATTAAATGAGGGCTCCAAATCTTTCTCTCCCCAGGGCCAAGCTGCAATGGGGTGGTTCCTCCAGCCTGCTCTGTGCTGAGCAGACAGGAAGGGCAATGGGGAGTGAGTGACTGAGTGAGTGAGTGATAGCCGCTGCCTTTAACATAGCAACCTTGACTGTTAAGTGCTTAGAATCAGGCAAGGCAGAAACCAGTCCCTCAGCAGCCCCTGGGAAGTTTGAGTTCCAGTCTTCTATTCCCTTCCCCTGGAGAAGGCAGGAGGTGGGAGTTTCTCTGCACTGCACCAGGCTGAGCTGGGGACAGGGAATTTGGTGAGTGAGTGCTGGGAATTTTCCTCCTGGCTCTGATGTAGCTGGTTTCATACTTGCCTGAGGTGCAGGGGCCTCTTAACTATTTTCTAGACTACTCACAAAGGGAGTTGATTCCATGTATGGTTGTTGAATTAGTGTCCTTAGGGGAAGGCGTTCCTCTTTCCCCAATTTCCCCAAATACACCATTATGTACTTTTAAAATTTTCTAGTAATCAAGGAGCACCTGGGTTGCTCAGCGGTTAAGCATCCGACTTTGCCTCAGGTCATGATCTCATGGTTTGTGAGTTTGAGCCCTGTGTCGGGCTCTATGCTGACAGCTCAGATCCTAGAACCTGCTTTAGGTTCCGTGTCTCCCTCCCTCTGCCTCTCCCTCACTCACACTCTGTATCTCTCTCTTAAAAATAAATGAACATTATAAAAATTTAAAATTTTTTCTAGTGATCACATTAATAAGTACCTTTAAAAAATTATCCTAGCAGCCCCTTGTAAGAAGAAACAAGTGAAATTAATTTTAATAATGTGTTTTAGTTAAACCACTGTATCCTAAATATTATTATTTCAACATATAATCAATAGAAAATTATTAATGAGATATTTTACATTCTATATTTTGTACTAAGTTTTTGAGACCTAGTGTCTATTTTACATTTGGAGCACATTTCAGTTTAGACTAACCACCGTTTAAGTGTTGAAGAACCACAGGTGACTAGTAGGTACTATATTGGACAGCATAGATTTATAATATAAAGATTTTTCCTATAAGCAAATTTAAGAAAGACAACCAAAATACTAATTTAGGACCATTCAGAGAGGAGAAAATTTGAATGATCATAAACATATGGAAAGATATTTTCCTTTGATGGATAGGGAAATACAAATTAGAACAATAAGATGCTATTTTTCATTTACTAGATTATCAAGGAGCTTAAGGGAGAAAAAGCATTGTGGAACTTTTGCATGGTCCTTTCTGCCTTTTTTTTCCAACAGAAAGGAGCATTCTTCCCCTTCCACCTGAAAATGAGCTAATTTGCATTTACATCCTTATAGGAAAGTAATGATAAAATGATCATATTAGTTTGTTTCTTGTAATTGCAGCTGAGCCTCTGATTTAATCATTTGATTGAACAAATTTCATCAGAATCTAGGTTTTTTTTAAGTTTATTTCTTTATTTTGAGAGGGAGAGTGTGAGCAGGGGAGGGTCAAGAGAGGGAGAGAGAGAGAATTCCAATCAGGCCCTCGCGGTCAGTGTGGAGCCCAATGTGGGGCTGGAACCCACGAACCGAACCATGAGGTCATAACCTGAGCTGAAACAAAGAGTCTGACCCCCAACGGACAGAGCCTCCCCGGACCCCATCAGAATCTAGTTTTTAGAACACAAAAATACGGTTTAAATTTGACTTTAAATTTCTCACAAAATTAAATGTTCTTCAGTAAAATTTCCACCCGTCTTTACTTGTAGTGAATGATCTGTAAACGTTTGCATACAGGAATTAATCTTGGAAGGATTCTTTTTTGTAAGCAATTCCTTTAAATACTATCATAGTCCTTTTGAAAATCCAGGTGTCCACAGAGTGAGTATTTCTATACAGCGGCTCACCTACAATGGGAAAATGGTTCAGGCTACCAGTTTAAAGATCTGTCCATACATCTGCCTGTGGTTGGTCTTAGTCAAGCAGAGCCATTGATGAGAACAAGAATTCCTTTTGGTGGCTGAATGAAAGGAGGAGGGGAATTGCCCTTAAAATAAAGACAAAAAGAAAAAAGAAGGGAAATGTTTTATCCCCTGGGTATTGTCATTCGAGAAGAGACCAGAACACAACCACGCTGAAGAACGGATGTCATTGAAATAAGAAATCTGGGCCAGAACAGCCTGGGGCGCAAAGAATTGTGGGAATCCACTGCTTCTGAATATCACTTAAAAGGGCTCTACCAGGCACACACACCTTAAAATGATGTTCCTAATTGTTCTTCCTTTTCTTTTTTTCTCTCGCAAATCACAATGAAGAGGGTAAAGGCTCAATAGGAAGGGCCAGCTGCTGAGCCTGTTAGGAGAAGAAAGAGTGTGGATCTGATATTAATTTTGCTTCATTATCTCTCCCTTTACAAACGGCAGCCTGACAGGTGAACACTCTCCCCAGAAAATCTGGGGAGTTTTGATCAGCAATAGCAGTGTGTCAGGGGAGGCCATATTATCTAAAAATCTCCATGAACAAGGAGAGGAGAAAGAAACAAAAGCCTATATTATTTCCATCAATTCTCCAAGGCAATGGCCTGCTAGTAGATTGGGGAAAGATAACAGCTTTGCTCTCCAGAACTATATTCAGCTTCCAGAGTACAGGTACATTAAAGAGAAGCCGAAACATGTACTGTGATTACTTCTGGGGAAGAAACGGGCTTCAAGCTGTACTTACATCAATATCTGTAGCTAGGGAGGTAATGCACAAGCTATTGTACTTCCCTCTCTCTGCTGTCTTTCTGGCACATATCCACACAGGCACGTGGGCCCAGAGCACCATGATTCATTGTGCAGAGCACAGAGATTCTGATCTGCCCCTCATGCAATGCAAGTGCTGACACTGGGGAAGAGCCAGAATTCTCCCTAAATGAGAATTCCCCCATTTAGAGATAGAGGCACAAGAGTTCATTTTTCTCAGAACATCACTTCTCCCCGGGAAGACAGAAAGAAGGGTCCATATTTTTCTGTTGTTACCAAATGGGACTATACATATCTGGCCTAACCAGCTGGCTTTGGGGCTAGTTCTGGGTTGGACTGAAAATCATGTTAAGCATGCCAGCATTTCCCTATTTTATTTATATGTATTTTTTAAGAGTTTAAAAAATGTTTATTGACGTGTGTGTGTGTGTGTGTGTGTGTGTGTGAAAAAGAGAGAGAGCGCAGGCGGGGGAAGGGCAGAGAGAGAAAGGGAGGAAGGATCCAAAGTGTGCTCTGTGCTGACAGCAGAGAGCATGATGTGGGGCTTGAACCAACAAACCATGAGATCATGAGCCAAAGTCATCCGCTTAACCACCTGAGTCACCCAGGTGCCCCACAGCATTTCCCTGTTTTGGACAGGTCACACATGCTGTCACTACTTTTCAGCTCAGACAACCACATCATCTCCAAGGGTTCAAAGTCATGGCCCTGGGTCCCTTCAGGCAGTTTAATTGCGCATGCCGAGCTGTGTACCTTAGTGCTCTGGTCTTGCGGTTTCTTGTCACTGAGTAAAGTCACTGGCCTGCTAAATAAAGGAAGGCGTCAGCTCTTGCCTCTGCTGACCTCACTAGGATCATTCACTCTCCGTCCTAGCTCCCTCACTATTCAGCCACGGTGGGCGTATAGGAGACCATGACTCGTGTGGGCACATCGGTTGGTGGCGTCCGGGATGAGCATTACTTAACCTTCCTTTGCCTCATCTGTCAAGTGGTGATACCAGCCTTAATATCCACTTTATAGAAGGATTTAATTAGTAAGTCCATTTAACATGCTTAGAACAGTGCCAGAGACATAAGGTTTACTACATGCTAAATATTACTATTATTATATAATGAGCACCCCTATAATTCTTTAAAATCAAGTTCAAGATCTGTGGGTCCAGTTTGCTCATCTTGGATTCTAAATCTCCTTTATGCTCAGCCCTCCAGAGTCGTCCTAGGTTGGAGCTCTGTGTTGTTTTCTCAACCTTTTTCCTCAGACACAGACCTTCTCTTAACTCTTGTCTTGCCAATCCTTCATTGTGTACCAGGAATAAGTATCTTACATGGTTACTGCCTGTCCTTCAGACAGAATGGTCTAGAGAATAGGGATGCTAATGATTGCCAGAGACATACCCACTCTCCGTGTGGGGAGAAAGGAATTTTCTGCAATTGGGGCTCAACTGTAAGATGGAAGTTCCTAATTGCCCCTGAATTGTTCAATTCAGTGTTCATAACCATACAATCCAAGCAGAAGTTACTTTGGACACAGCATGTTAGAAAAAGTCTCCTTCTCTTAGAGCCTTACCCTTAGGGGTGACAAACTGTCTCACTTTCCGCTGGACTGTTCTGGTTCTGACACTGAAACTCTTGGGTCTCAGGAAACCCCTCAGTCTGGAGAAACCAAGAAGGTTGGTCCCCCTCTGTCCCATAGATACTAGGTTGGGTCTCCAGGGAACTACGTAGGAATGCTCAGTTGAGGCACTCCTGGATGGCTCAGCCAGTTAAGTGTTGGACTCTTGATTTTGGCTCAAGTCATGATCTCATGGTTCGAGCCCTATATCAGGCTCTGTGCCGATAGGGCGGAGCCTGTTTGGGATTCTCTCTACCCCTCCCTTCTCAAAATAAATAAATAACTTAAAGGGAAAAAAAAGCTCAATTGGACTCCTGGCTGTAAGGCAAGGGCTTGGCTGGGGTATGGGCCCAGCCATACTAACCCTCAGAAGTATGAAGCTCAGAAGAACCTCCTGATTGTGCTGGTTTAGATCACCAAGTGTGGAAAACACACCAGCACTTTTTGTTTGCAAGGTGGGCCTAGAGCAAAATTAGGCTGAATGCTTCATATTTTCTGTAACAGAATAGGGATCTGAGGAATTCCACAATATGGTGCTTTGTGTAAGGCACTCGGAACCTGTATCCTCCAGTCTGTCATGTTTTCTGATGTGAATAACAGCAAGAGCTGTGAATATCAATTTTTCCCCACGTCTGGAGATTTATATGCTGACTACATTTCAGTTGGATGACAGCAGAAGGGTTTGCTTTCCTATTTCCCCAGAAGAAGAGATTTGGGAGGGAAAAAAACAAGGAACTAGATTTTATAGAGTTGTAGAAATTACAAATGTTGCCAAGGTAGTTAATCAACAACCAAAGCCAACATAAAATCTCATCCTGCGCCTGCACATATATCCCTCTAACCCCAGTGGGCGTGAGTAATAATATCGAAATGAAGGAAATTACCTGAAGGAAATTGCCTGAATGGGACCGCTATAACAGGATGGTAGGGCTTACTTAATTAAAGCACAGTTTAATTATTGCTATAACTTAAGGAAATGGAGTGCCATGCAATAATATGGGGGTATGAGAGGTTTGAGCCTTGTCGGATAACAATTAATTTTGAATAGTTTGGGGAGGAGGGAGGCATGATTAAATACAGGAGCAGCTGACAAGTGAATTGTTGGTGAAGTGCATTTCTAACTAAATGGAAATGAGTCTAAGAGGAATGGCTGGGGAGGGGGGTGTGGGTGTGGGTGGGGGGAGTGGGTGTGTGGGGATCATTGTGGCCTTGCGGTAGGTAAGCTTGTTGCAGGGCTGCTCACAAAGGCCCAGGAGTGTCCTTTGCTCTAGGCCTCACACTCTGTTCCAAGCCACCACCTAAGTCCACGCAGTGTCCAGGGAGCCACAGAGTTCATGGTCCCAAATCCCAATCGGGGCCTGCCCTCTCCCCTGCCCAGATCCCAGCAAGGGCGTTCTCCACCCGGCACTCCCAGCTTCCCCTTGTCATTCATCAAGTCAGGAAAGAACATTCTCACTTCTTACCTACCTCAAAAGAAAACTAGAAGATAACAACAGCATATAAAGCTACCAGCGAGGGAAGAGATTTGTCCCACTAAGGATGAAGACGAGAACAAGAATATAAGGTATTGCCTTTCATTTGAGAGAATTATCCTAAGTAGATGAGAAAGAGAAGAAAGGGGAGAAAGCTCTTAATCCACTCAGGAATTTATACACACCCATTCCTAAAATTAAAACATGTGGATATATTTTTCAATATAATTTATTATTTTGAAAGAATTTCCACGCTACCAGAAAGCCCGAGAGTAACTCAGAGAATTGTTATATGTGCTTTACTCCCGTTCACCGATTTGTTAACATTTTGCCTCATTTGTTCTCTCTCTGTCTCTCTCTGCACACACACGCATTATTATTTGGAGTGGGTTGATGGCATTACTGTCTTATTACATCAATGTGTATTTCCTGGAAACACAGTTGTTCTTCTAAGTACCCATAACGAAATTATACAACTTGGAAATTTAACATTCATCTAATACTCTACTAGATACATATTCCAATGTGGTCAATTGTTCCAATAATGAGTTTTACATAGGTTTTCCCTCCAGTGTAATAAACACAGCCCAGGATCAGGTATAATGTTAATTGTCATGTCTCTTTATTCTCCTTAATCTGGAATGGTTTCTCCAGACTTTCTGTATCTTTCATAACACTGGCATTTTTTAAGAGAAAAGGCCAGTTATTTTATAGAATGTTTTTCAATATGGGTTTGCCTGAATTTTCTGCATGATTAGATTCGGTTTATGCACCGAAGTCCAGGATACCACAAAACTGAGGCTGTGTCCTATCCGGAGGCACACAAGGCCAGTCGGCCCATTGCCAATGTTACCAGTGCAGTTTCTCCACCGTGTAATCATTATTTTTCCTCTTACAATGAATAAATATTCAGCGGAGAGACATATCAACACCAAAAAAATATCCTGCTTCTCATCACATTCCCTTTCTACCCCATCAGATTTAGTATCTATTGATGATTCTCCTCTGAAATAATTTTTATTGTGATCTTGGTTAAACAGTAGTTTTCAACCTCATAACTACCTACACATTTACCAGTTGTCAGGGGTGATACAAGTGAAAAATCACTATTATTTTAAGTTTATTTATATTGAGACAGAGAGGGAGAGGTGGGGAGGGGCAGAGAGATTGAGAATCTGAAGCAGGCTCCACACTGCGCAGAGCCCGATGTTGGGCTCGACTCATGAATTGTGAGAGCTGAACCGTGAGATCATGACCTGAGCTGAGACCAAGAGGCAGATGCCTACCTGGATAGGCTGCCCAGGTGCCCCCCAAATCACTATTTTTAAAGAAATGAATGAGCTGTGTAAATTTCTACATGTGGAGATCAGCAACTCTAAGTAAATTCTTATCATGTATGAAAACTGAAATGAACAAGTGGGGCACCGCTTAGCTCACAAAATCTCTGTCGCAGTCTGACTCTTCAGAGGAGTTTTTAAAGCACTTATTTTTCCGACTTTGATTTGAAATCATTGTCACCCATAGCGCTTCACTACTGCACTTGCGGGCATTTGATGGGTTATCACATAACCAGTGGGATGGTGAGGGAGGCCGTGGGAACCACAGGTGCCAGGAGACAGCGGTCAGAAGGCCAGCGATTTCTCCCACAACAGATCATAAAGTATAAAAGGAACCTATGCGCATCATTCCAAGGGTTAGGGGTCTTGATCACAAAGAGATGAGCTCTTGAAATGTTGGATGTCTAGGCTTTAAAACAAAGGTTCTAGGAGCCCTGTGACATCTGAGGACTGTGGACTATTGGCTTTAAATTCATGAGCTGTATTGATTTCTCCCCTCCATTGTGGTTTCTGAGCAGTTGCCTTATCTACTCATTTCTCTCATGAAACTCGACTTGCTATCTTCACTTCTTTCCCTTATTTTTTACTCTTTAGCCCAATGGTTTCAATGCTGGGCTCTAGAATCAGACATACATGGATTTAAATCTTGTCTCTGCCCTGTCCTAGTGGTGTACTTGGTATCTCTAGTTCCTTGACTGCAAGATGGGTTTGACATTGGCAGTGACTTCATAGAAAGATTAAATTAGATAACGTACGTAAAGTCCAAAGTGTTTGATATCTCGATGGTGAACCTAGTCAACAAATCTTTTTGATTATTCAAATTTATTTGTTATTTTAAAATTCATTCAGTGATGCAAGTCACTAGAGAAAATTTGGAAAACATTAGGAAGACAACTGGCAATAATCTCGTTAGCCGAAACAATCACCTTCATCATTGTTGTATTTCTATTCATTTTTTAATGTTTTTTGAATTCTACTTTCATTCTTCTACGTTTTTGCATTGTCCTCATTAATGCTACAAAATAGCTTTGTTTTTTGTTTTTGTTTTTTTTTTTTAATATTTTTATTTATTTCTAGGACAGAGAGAGAGAGAGACAGTGTGATCAGGGGAGGGTCAGAGAGAGAGGGAGATACAGACTCTGAAATAGGCTCCAGGCTCCGAGCTGGCAGTCAGTACAGAGCCCGATGAGGGGCTCGAACCCACAAACCGCGAGATCATGACCTAAGCGAAAGTCGGACGCTTAACCGACTAAGCCACCCAGGCGCCCCACAAAATAGCTTTGTAATTACTATTTTCAATAACTGTGATAATTGCATTAACAAGATGAAATGGGATTTATTCATTGGTTGACCTAGCAATGAATATTGAAGTGATTAATTTAAAGTTCCACTGTTAGTAATATTTCTGCCATGACCAGTATTTGCACAGTCTTCTTTCTTGGTGTTTTGGATAATTCCTGAAGATACCCTTTTACAAGTAGAATTACTGAATCAAAGGATACAGATTTCTCTTGCCTCTTAATATGTATTATAAAGAGTTTTACTATAAGAACTATTCCAATTTGATTTGCAATATCACCAGCTACAGATAATTTGAATCTTTTTTTTTTTTTAAATAACAGAGGGGTTCTCTGTTTCTTTCTTAAATATTTGAAAAAATTTAATAATAAGAGCACTATGGCTTGAAACTGCATATTGTATCTAGCACTTGGATAGCATTTCTCATTTTTCTCTTGGTTATTTGTCTACTTAGTCTGCTTGTGGCAGACACTGCTGATTGAGCCCTGATATTCTTTCTCTGCTTCCTCTTTTGTGATAGAATCTCTTAAAAAATTTTTTTTAATGTTTTATTTATTTCTGAGCTAAAGAGAGAGAGAGCATGAGCACGGGAGGGTCAGAGAGAGAGGGAGATACAGAATCAGAAACAGGCTCCAGGCTCTGAGCTAGCTGTCAGCACAGAGCCTGACATGGGGCTCAAACCCACAAACTGCGAGATGATGACGTAAGCCATAGTTGGATGCTCAACTGACTGAGCCACCCAGGCATACCAGAATTTCTTTTTTCTTAAGTTTATTTTTTTGGGGGGGGAGGGGCAGAGAGAGAGGGAGAGAGAATTCCAAGCACACTCTGTTATTACAGAGCCCGACTCTGGCTCCATCTCACGAACCATGAGATCATGACCTGAGCTGAAACCAAGAGTCAGATGCTTAACTGACTGAGTCACCCAGGTGCCCCAGTGATAGAATTTCTGACTTTTAGCCTGGCATATGGCCAATTAGAATAAGGAGTATACTTTTCAGCTTCTTTTGCAGCTGTGGTGGCCAACCGAGTAAGTTTTGGTGGTTGGAATGTGTATTAATTACTGCAATAGCAACTTCTACAACACATAGCTATTATCTCACAGTCTCTGTGGGTCAAGAGTCTGGGCTCAGGTTAACCGAGACCTCTGCTTTAGCACCTCTCGTAAAGCGTCAAGCAAGGTGGCAGTTAGGGCTGGGGGCTTTTCTGAGGCTCGACTGGGGTAGCATCCATGTTCAAGCCCATGTAGTTCCTGGCAAGATTTAGTTCCCCATGGACCTGATGGCCTCAGATCTTTGACCAAAAGCTACCCTTGACTAAAAGCTTTGACCAGCTGTTGACCAAAAGCTACTCTTTGTTCCTTGTCACATAGACCTCTTTGAATGTCCACTTCTTCATCAAAGCCAGCAAGGGGGAGTGTCACTCAAGGGTATGCTTACAAGACGAAGTTATGATCTTATAGGACATAAGTCATATGCTATCACCTTTGGCAGATTTATCTGTTAGAAATAAATTATAAGTCCCACTCACAATCAGGGAAAAGAACTTGCATAAAAGTGCAAATACCAAAAGGTGGGGATATTTGAGGACCATCTGAAAGTCTGTCCAGCAAAGAGTAGGTGCAAGGAAATCGTAGTAAGGAAATCGTCCTTAAAAGGAGAGTGTGTATCTTTTTCCCTGCTTGGTAAAATACACATCTGATGGCTGGAACCAAAACAGTTAAATAACTGCGTGACTTTGAGGATGGCAGAGAAACACAATAATAGAATTAGACCTGGATTTGCATGTGTGTGTGTGTGTGAGAGAGGGAGAGAACGCTTCACCCTTATTTTGGATTTCCAGTCACTTGAAACCATACCAAATCTTAACTGACAGACTATTTATTGTGCCAACTTTAGTCATCATGTATTTTTATAAAATTATTCCATTAAGTTCTTCTTAAGTATTATCCACTTTTATATAGTACAGCTTCTATTTTAAAATCTCCATACTGGGACACCTGGGTTGCTCAGTCGGTTAAGTGTTTGCCTATTCATTTTGTCTCAGGTCATAATCTCACAGTCCATGAGATTTAGCCCTACATCAGGCTCTGTGCTGATAGCTTGGAGCCTGCTTGAGATTTTCTCTCTCCCTCTCTCTCTGTCCTTCCCTTGCTCATGCTCTCTCTCTCTCTCTCTCAAAATAAATAAATAAACACGAAATAAAATAAAATCTCTGTAACAGGGGTAAGATTATATTTATTGTTATATTTTTTATTCATTAAAATTTTCTGAGTTTTATCTATTATAAAATCTTTTTCAATGACCCAGACTGTGGTTTATTTTTTAAAAATGTTTATTTATTTATTTATTTTGAGAGAGAGAGTGTATGTGCAAGGGTCAGAGAGAGAAGTAGAGAGAGAGAATCCCAAGCAAGCTCCATACTGTCAGCACAGAGCCCAATGCAGGGCTCTATCTCATAAACCATGAGATCCTGACCTGAGCTGAAATCAAGAGTCCAATGCTTAACCAACTGAGCCACCCAGGCACCCCTTATTTTTTTAAGTATATTTATATGAGTGCAATATCTTAGAAAGAACATATTTCAGTGGATGGAATATAGTGGGAAATAAGGTAATGTTTAAAGTCCTACAGACTTGAGCTCAAATTCCTTTCACAACTTAAAAGCTATGAAGCCTTGAAATAGTTCCCCATCTTCTCTGATACTCAGTTTCCTCATCTGTAAAATAAAATAATAAAACCCAATTTGTAATCTTATAGAGATTAGAGAATGTATACAAAAGAACCTGACATATGGTAGACACTCATTATAAGTAAGATGTCATTATTTCTTCTCTTAACTTTATGATTTCCCTCCTTGGGATGATTTTTTCTCTCTCTCAAAAATCTTAACAGCTTAATATGTTTTTTCTTCTTTAATTAAACAAAGTTCATGAATTTATTTCTAAATCCTGCTTGGCCTCATCCATGCTTTAATATGTATTCATTGTTTCCATTATTTTCTAAATGATACGTAATTGTATTATCAATTTCTTCCTTAGCCCAGTGGTTATTGAAAGATTTTTTTAAAGTTCCAAATTCTTGTGTGGTTTTTTTTTTTTTGTCTTGGCTTTGTTTGTTGGGGGTTTTTTGTTATAATTTAAACAAATTGCTTTTAGTTTTATTGTATTTTAATTAGGGAATGCGGCCTATCTAATTTCTACTCTTTTGAATTTATTGAGATTTTCTTTATTTTCAACCATATGGTTAGTACTTGGTCAATGTTCTATGATCTCTGGAAAAGATCTATTTTCTGTAGAAGAGAAGAGTATCAAGGGTCCCCAGCTAGATTAAAGTTCAGATTCAATAATGCCAGGGCATAAGCCTGGGCAATACTGGCCATGTGCCATATATGGCAAGAAGCCCGTGGGCAACCTGACACCTGCCCGTAATGGGATTTAGTCAAGTATAGGCATATTTAGTGGGTGGAGGTCATCCAGATTGCTAGGTAGAATTAATTAAATAAAAGTACCATAGAAGAGAACAGCATCAGGCGTGTGGGCTGGAGTCGGCATCAGGCTCTGACCAGGGAACTGCTCTTCAGAGCAAGACTGTGCTACCAGGTAGCACCCAGAAACACTGCTGTGCCCAGGAATTTGGACAGTGTTCCTGAGAGCTCCGTCTGTGGCTCCATGGTCTGGAAAGAGGAAGTTAAAGTACTGTCACCTGAGTCCAAGAAATGCTACTGTTTTGTTTTTTTCTCTGCTCCACAGAAAGAACGTCTAACGGGTGGGCCAGTACGGCAACATAGCAGACACACGACTTACGGAAATCAGTGCAGCTGTATAACACGGGCATGGACGGTACTCAAGGCAAGCCCCCTCTTCTGGCAGAGGAGGGGCCTGAGCCCTGGCCATCCGCAGAGGAAGGCAATGTTGGGATGCTAAAGGTCAAGGTGGTCAGAGCTGATGGGCACCAAACACCCATCTCGGAGTCAGCACTGCGCATGCATTACCACAGACAGCTACTATTATTATCCCATTTTACAGATTAGGAAACGGAGGCTTAGATAAATGAGGTATTTCTTTTCTTAAGAGAACCAAAGAACTAAGAATTGAAGTCTGACTCCAGAGCCTTACTCTTGACCCTATATTGCTCCCTTCCTAAAGACACAGGGACCAGCTACTACAGGACCACACCAAGCATCCCAGCCTTGGAAAGATTATAAATACATACATGTTTGCATATACACTTATGTATATGTATACAATATATTTTAAAAGTTATATTACTCAAAAAATTTTCTTAAACTTCAAGGGCATCAGTTAGCTCTGTTATCAACTGATGACCTTACAAAAATTGTGTTTTTGCAATATTTCCTTTCTTTTAATGGTTTTCTCTAGGTCTTTTGTTGCTGCTTTCTGGATACTACGTCTTTAGTATTTTTCTCATATTTTTTAATAGAAGTGTTATTTTACATGGTGACTCTGTGGTACAAAAGAGTACACGTACACATGCACACGTATTTGGAGGTTGTTCCACATCCCATCACCTCTGTACTTATGCATTATCACAGGTGTGTGTACTCTTGACTAGGTGTGAGGAGATCATACACTATCTTGTACTCTATATTATAAGCAAGAAGAGTAGCATTTCTCTGTATAAGCTCTACTTTCTTTTAAACGTAAACACGGGGGCACCTGGGTAGTTCAGTCAGTTAAATGTCTGACTTCGGCTCAGGTCATGATTTCGCGGTTCGTGAGTTTGAGCCCCGCGTTGGGCTCTGTACTGACAGCTCAGAGCCTGGAGCCTGCTTCAGATTCTGTGTCTCCCTCTCTCTGCCTGCACCCCGCTCACACTCTGTCTCTCTCTCTCTGTCTTTCAAAAATAAATAAACATTAGAAAAAATTTAAACTGTAAACACTTATTAATTGTCTCTAAAATCTGACTCATTGTTCCATAAATATTCATTTTAATGCATTTTATCATACTTTTCAACGATTCCTAGCTAAATAAGGGATCCCTTTTTGCAGTAAAGGGACTTGGATAATTTTGGGTGTGGAGATGTACCAGGGAAGTTTCAGGGCCTGATGTAATTTCCTATTCACCATAACGTTTGTATTAAAACTATCGGTCACCTTCAAACATACCATGGCAGGGAAACTTTCCATATTTCCTACAGTGCTCAGAAGTGTCAGAATCATTTCAGGTAAGTTACAGAGCAAGTCAAGATATCTAAAACACCACACCAGGTTCCAAAGAAACAAAGAAAGAAAGAAAGGAAGGCAGGAAGGATCATTTCTTCCATGCTTTAGCATGTTTTGTACTTACCATTATTAAAGTACGTATAATAACGTGTCATGGTTAATTGTAAGTGGATTCTGTTGTGTCACTTCCCAGATTCTGAACTTATAAGGACTGTGTCTCATTCTCTCTATGATCACAAGCTCACTCAGAAGCTGCCATACTTAGCATCTGCTCGCAGATGTTTGGGGACTGGGCATGTGACTGTGTGGCTCAGGAGTTTTCCTCCTTGGTCCTGAATGGGGATTTTTGACTCTGAGACCCAGGCATGCACACATCTATTTCCATGAATGAATGGTACACCCTTAGAGAAAGAGATTTCTCTGCGTGACCCAGATCAGAGGCAGGCATTGAAGATGGGCTGCCCAGGCAGCACCATTGAGTTGAATAATAACATAATCTAATTTGTATTGTCTGATGGGCTTCGGAAAGCTTGGGTTATAAAGAAATAATAACCAAATAGTTTTAAATAGAGGTCATGTATAAAATGTGAAAAATCACCTGCTCACCAGAATTATGATGTGATTAGGTGCTTTGTAGGTATGTCAAAACACTGATTGGGTAGTTTAGGGTAGGGGCAAACTTCCCATTTCCTGTGTTTGTCACCATGGAATCGATCATTTGAGTGGGCATTGAACCTGGAGCCCGTTCACCTTGAAAGATTAAAGTCCAGGAGAAAAATGCGTTTGAGAGGATGCAGGGAAGTGACATCCTGGCTGTCCCCCCCCGCCAGTTACTTCAAAGGGGAATTTACTCTGGTGACTTAACCACAGTCTAGGGTCTGGCCTTTAGTTTTTCAGGTCCAAAACCTGAGAAAATTGGTGTTGTCAGCACACTGAGGCAAGATCAGTTTATCGGGCCCTCAGTCATACTAGCCAAGTTCACGAGAGACAGATGTGTAAATCAAAACGCCATTTTATTAATTTACAATGACAAGTAAAATCGGCCAGGAGATCAGACACACGTTTCAAGCACATTCTCTCCCTGTGGTGAAATCTACGTGGGAAGTCAAATTATCATCGGAAGACAGCCAGGCAAGGCTGGAATCCGAGCGAGAAGAGGGAGCTGGCTGTCTGCTTGGAATGTTAAATAAGCCGGATGCTTCCCCCGCCACCAAAGGGATATATCTAGAGGAGATCAGACAGACTGCATTCTTGGGGACATGTCGCCCGCTCTGAGCACAGAGCCCGGCGTGCACAGCTCCTTCTTCCTATTGGACACTGCCTTGTCCTGTGAAGACCACAGCTCTGGGCTGACCTGCTTTCTCCAACTGTATCACTTCCATTGACTAGGTTACAGCCCCATTCTTTCTCTTCTTTGCCTTTGCTTTCAGCCCTGCCTACCAGTGAGTCTGGGAAATGGACTGTTGTCCCAGAGTGACCCCAACTGAGAGTGGGCACTGCCTGGCACGCTCTGCTTAGGTCAGAAAGCCTCAGATAGTCATGCGTGATCAGTGTGTAAGTGTGTAAGCCAAATGCCATGCCCCCAGGCTTTGCCTGTCAACCTTCAGGCCAGATTGGCGGGGGGTGGGGGTGTGGGGGGGTGGGGGGGTACAGAGGATGCCAATGAATTGTTAATGAAGGGTGATCAATGCCTTTATCTCAGAAGAGGGGTGGGGCTGCCTCTTCTCTGCAAACCATCTGCTGCCTTAAGTGAACCCAGAGTAAGCTGCTGGTAGGAGCTGAGTGGATGAGAGTCTCAGTCTTGGAATCAGAGGCTCATTCTCTACATCAGCACTCACACATCGTGTCTGAAATGCTCAGGATGTTAGCGGACATCTTTGTGAAGGAAAGAAGTAGCCTGAGGGAACAGCTCTGGTTTGCTTTGTGGTGTAAGAGACATTCACTGCACTCACTGCCTTGAGTGTCACCCTTGGGTCCAGTGTGTTTGTGCCCCGATCATCCCGTTCTGTAGATACCTCTCCTACAAGCAGAATGACCCATGCGAGTCTTCACTTTACCTAAATCCCGTTTTATAGGTAACAGTTGCTGTGAGCTTGTCAAGTGCTGGACCCTGTTCTAAGCCGTTTACATATTAATTCATTCAATCCTCTCAACAATCCTGTGGAGTTGCTTGCTATTATTATCTTCTTGTTACAGAGGAGGAAATGAGACATAGAGCATGTAAGTAACTTACCCAAGGTCACTAGCTAATGAGTGGCAGACCCAGAACCCAAACTGGTCAGTCGGATTCCGGAGCCTGCCCGTTTACGTGCAGTGTTAACCAGAGCTGAGAGGTTTCTCTAAACGTCTTCAACCTTCCCTGCAGAACTGTTTAAATCGTAGCTGACTGTACTTGCTCTTACTATCTGAGTTTCAGGGAATCTGCTTAAAAATTGGAGTATCTTAACAACCAATATTTAGTTCTACTAGTTGTACATCCTGGCAGAGGTCGCTCATCTCTGTGGCATTTGGGTAATTAAAAGTGAGAGGGTTATGGGGCGCCTGGGCGGCTCAGTTGATTAAGCAACTGACTTTGGGTCAGGTCATGATCTCGAGGTTTGTGAGTTCGAGCTCCACGTTGGGCTCTGTGCTGACAGCTCAGAGCCTGGAGCCTGCTTTGGACTCTGTCTCCCTTGCTCTCTGCCCCTCCCTCACTCATATTCTGTCTCTCAAAAATAATAAATAAACATTAAAAAATTTTTAATGATAAGTTTATGGGTTGCCTGGGTGGCCCAGTCAGTTAAGCATCCAACTCCGGCTCAGGTCATGATCTCACAGTTCATGAGTTCAAGCTGTGCACCAGGCTCTGTGCTAACAGTTCAGAGTTTGGAGCCTGCTTCAGATTCTGTGCCTCCCTCTCTCTTTGCCTCTTCCCTGTTCACACTTTTGTTTATCTTTCCCAAAAATAAATAAACATTAAAAATGTTTTTTTTTTTTTTTAATGAGAGGGTTAGACTACAGAATATTTCCATTTCCTTCCAATGTTGACTTTCTGAGTTTGCTACCATTACTACTACCGCTGCTTTGTATTTGTAAGGATTTTAACAATTTACCTAAGTTATTTTATTTTTTTCTGTTAAATGACCGTTGAGTCATTTAACACTTGTGTACCTATATATTTGCAGAAATAACTAGTACAGCATTGGGCATTGTGGATACTGCTTGTACATTTATTAACTTGAACTGATATTCACTGTCGTCCCGAAAGAGGGGCAAGAAACATTATCATCTTCACTTTACAGATGAGGCAATGGAAGTTTAGAGAGCTTTAACTGATGACCTCAAATTACAGAGTTCACTCTATGCCCTTCTTTGTTTCCATCCATCCCTCAGTGGTGTTGTAAATGCGCATGTCCTCCTATAGGAGCCGATGACTTTCAGGTACTAAACAACAGTCCGGAGTACCTTTCATAGGCAGCTGTTTGCCAGGGCAACAATTACATCATGCTTGGCATAATGTAACTTGTCTACCTACTCATTTAAGAGAACAAATTGTTCTAAGATGCGTTCTGTAGCGGTATGGATCCGGTGAATACTGTGGTCCATGTCATTTTGAAATTGAGTAATTTGTAGCAAAAGATGAATACTTGAGTGCTTTTTGTTGACTGAATTGGAAATCCTCATGTGGAACAATGACTCGCGCAAAATCACCCGGGGAACTTGAAGCTCGAGTGATTCAGACTTCAACATGGTGGAGTGTGATTGCTTTTGGTTATGGGGCAAAGTAGCCCAAATTTCTGCAAACCCCAAATCCAATGGAGATGCAATCAGCTTGTCAAGAATTGGATTCACATTTTGATTAATTAGGGTTTTATATGTGATCATGAATGACTTTTGCCACCAAACGTTTTCCAGAGAGAGACTGCATGAAGGAAAAAGAGTGCTAATGACCTCAAGATCAGTCTAAAGTTTTATTCCCTGAGGCTCAGTTCTCTGGGAACTGTTCAGTTCCTCTAAGCTTCCAATTCTCCAAACTTCAGAAGGAATATTGGCCTCAGATGGGATGATCCACTGCAAATACAGAGCCCCATAAATACATCGATTCTAATTATCACTGTGAAAAATCTTCCTTGGAGAAGCTTGAGTGTAGTCAGGACCGGGAAATGTATGACAAGAGGAAGGGGCTGAATGAGATGAGGAAGTCAGGGTCACTTTGGCTGAAAAGCATAACGTGTAGCTTGAACTCCCATGAGCCACTGAAATGAAGAGTCTCACCATATGCCTGGCTTCTAGGAGCACCATGCTTGCTTTATTCCTGGTGAAATGGCTAGGCCCCTCTGAAGCTGTTGTTTTTCAAAAGCACCTTTGGGGAACAAGAAACAAATATCTAGATGTAATTATAACAGGCTATGGTTTATCCCATTCACCCATGGAAGCACTCACACTCATCTCGAGCAAGTACAGGGCAGGGCTATTTTGTTTTACCTCTTTAGCTCATTTCCTATCCTCCTCAGTGCTCCTTATTATCTATGGATGGGCTCACCTTGTTACTTCAATGCAGCTTCAGTGGGGTCCCAGTACTTTTTTAAAATTAGAAAATAGTCCGTTTTCCATAAATAACAGAAAGTTTAAGTTCACAGGACCGAGATTTGCTGAGGGGTAATATATCTAGGTATTGTATGGGTTTTGTTGTTTCTGTGATTGGGTTTTCCCAACTGTGTCTTTCAATTAGTTATTTCTGATGGGTAGGAAATCAATTGCATGAGTAGGTTTTACTGCAAAAATGATGCATACTAAACTACCTCAAAACACCATGGATTGCACTATCATGTATACTCATGGTCTGTGGGTCAGATGGGGGTGGCTCGCATAGGCTGGACTTGGCTCAGTGGCCTAGGTGAGCTAGGGGCCCATCTGGCTGACGCAGCTCCACAGCTCTTCATCCCTGGGCCTGGGATGAAGGGCGGCAGCGATCTGGGAGAGGTCTTTCCCTGGTGATGGCAGAAGTCCTAGGAGCCAAGCAGGAAAATCAAATGCTTTCTAAGATCTGTCGTGAGTTGAATTATGTGCCCCCCCCCATCTCTTATCTATATGAATGTGACCTTATTTTGGACATCAGGTCTTTGCAGATGTAGTCAAATTAAGATGAGATGATACTGGATTGAGGTTACTCCTAGTCCAATGACTGGTGTCCTTAAAACAGGAGAAATTTGGACACAGACACATAGGGAGAAGACCATATGGTGATGGAGACAAAGACTGGAGTTTTGTCAGACTGGAGTTTTGTTGACACAACCCAAGAACTCCAAGGATGTGGGCAACTGCCCAAAACTAGGGGAGAGACATGAAATGCATTCTCCCTTTGTCGGCAAGAAGGAACTGTCCTGTGCAAACCTTGATTTGGGACTTCTGGACTCCAGAACTGTGAGAGAATAGATTTCTGTTGCTATAAGATTAGTATGTAGTAATTTGTTATGGAAGCACCAGGAGACTAATACAAGGCCCAAGCCATCATTTCTGTTTGCATTTTATTGTCCAAAGCAGGTAACATGGCCAACCCAAAGGTCAAGGGGCAGAAAGAACATGCTGAAGCACTGTGAGGCCATGACAAGGGTGTGGATATAGGAAGAGGTGGGGAATTTGGGGTAATTATTTAATCTGTCCCATATAATATTCAGAAAGTTTTGTATTCTGAAGTATCTTCAGGCAAGATAGTAGAATCTAATGATTATTAGTATGGGTCTTGAATAGAGAAAGTTTTAAGTTTGAATCCTTGTTCTGACACTTCCTACTGGTGTGATCTTAGGCAAATTGCCTCCAAGCATTATTTCCTTTATTAAAAAAATGTTTATTTATTTTTGAAAGAAAGAGAGTCTGCATGCACTTGGGGGAGGGGCAGAGAGAGGGACAGAAGATCCAAAGCAGGCTCTGCGCAGACAGCACAGAGCTCAATGTGGAGCTTGAACTCACGAACCGCAAGATCATGACCTGAGCTGAAGTCAGATACTTAACTGACTGAGCCACCCAGGCGCCCCTTATTTCCTTTATCTGTAAAATGAGAAAATTAATAGTGCCTATCTCACAGGACTCTTATGAATGTTACATGAACTGATGTTTGTGAAATATCTCCGCTGACATATATCAGGGACCAATAAGTATTATCTGTTAGTATTATTATCGCTGTAATAATGTAACAGTGAAGGACTTGGAGATACAGGTAGTATTTTTCTTCAGAGACTTCAGAAGTGAGATGAAGATTGGCTTTGCAAAGGCTGTGAGATTTGAAGTTTGATTCATGAAGCATAAGTTAAGATATGGTGATGATTCTTTGGGTTGGCCTAGGTTGTATTTCACCAAGAGAAGGAAGAGTCTATTTGCCTGGAGAATCGCCAGTTAGTTTAAGAAACTTTACACTGAAGATAAAGGGGGGAGAGATCAAGTTCCCAACTGCAGAGGAATACGGGGCTTTGTCAGAAACTCACATGGCATAATGCTGAAGGCAGGGAGAGGGCGAAACAGAACCGAACATTTGATGTCTACATGCCAACATGCAGAGCCTTGGAATGAAATGGACATAACATAAAAATACAGTCTTAGGAGTTGATAGCTTTAACCTATGGGACGGAACTCAGAATTTTAGTGGGGGAGGGATGAATGTGCCTTTTTCAAAGGGAACCAGCTGCTGGGGAGAGACATGCGGTGTGGCCCTGTGTATCCAGAAATATTTACCTACTGGGGTTGCCACAACCCTAAGGGAAGCTTGTGGGAAACCTCTGGGAAGAGGTCAAAGAAGAGAGACTCAGATGGCATAATTACTTGGGTTTTATTTATATCGTATGATTAGATGAAGAAAAGGAATTAGGTTGTTTTTAGTAAATGTCAGATATGATAGAAGTAATGGTGGGAGAAAGTGGAGAAACAGGAAGCACTTTAGCTTCCAGAATGTGGAGGCTCCTCATCAGGCTGGAAGCAGCAGAAACAACAAGTCTTTGACTTTCCTTAGAGAAAATGAAGCAAATAAGGGAACTGTTATTAGAATTTTATTTGTGCAGGCAATGAGGCATTTGTTGGGGAAAACATATTATATGAATAAACAATAACTAAAACTCACGGAGTGCTTACTATGGGCCAACCACTTATCTAAATCATTATATACTCTGGGGCGCCTGGGTGTCTCAGTTGGTTAAGTGTCTGACTTCAGTTCAGGTCATGATCTCACAGTTCGTGGGTTTGAGCCCTGCATTGGACTCTGTGCTGACAGCTCAGAGCCTGGAGCCTGCTTCGGATTCTGTGTCTCCCTCTCTCTGCCCCTCCCCTGCTCGTGCTCTGTCTCTCTCTCAAAAAAAAAAAAAAAAAAGAGTAAATAAATATGTAAAAAATTAAATCATTATGTACTTCATCACATTTAGTCTTTGCAATCACTTTACGAAGTTAGTGCCTTTTAATCTTTTATTTTATATGTGAAAAAACTGAGGCAAAAGAGGCTAAGTCAATCGCTGCAGGTCACCGAGGAGGGGGCAGAAATGATTTCAGAGTATATGCTCTTCACCTCCCCCCACCCCCAGTTATCCCGCCATCATTGCCTACAGAGTGGCTCAGTCACCACCATCTTTATGAGCAGGGGAGACTTTTGGAAGAAGGTGACCCCCAAAGGTCTAGTAGATGCTGACAGAATGAGCCATCTGGTGCTGAAGGACCAGGAAACCTGAGCTCAAGTGGCCTATGATGTAGGGTTAGGAAATGGGCCAAAATGTGCATCAGCCATCCATGCTTTTACCAACTGAACATCTTTGTTTAAGGAATGACTACTGTCCTGTTGTCGTGTGTACTGACGTCATCATTTTCTGAACCTACTGTGCAAGTTGGTACTTCTGGACCTTTAAAAAGGCTGTTCTGCTGCTTGGAATATCAGTTCATCTCTCCTCTACCTGGCAAACTTCTATTCTTCCTCCAAGGCTCAGCTCAAGTGGCATCTCCTCTTTTGAAGCCCCCTCTGTCTCTGACTAGCTGTGAGCCCTTGGGGACAGAGACTGTGTCTTCCTCACCTTCTCTGAGCTCTCTGACACTATCCCAGGGCCTGGCACTGGCAGGTTTCAGTGCATATCGGCTGGATATACACATCAACATGAGTTGATATGTAAGTCACCATAAAACAATCAAAATGCCACATACGTGACACCCTGGGCTATTTGTCTAGCATTTTGGAAGCATGCTATTGCTTATTCTAACTGAAAGGCAAAAGTTAGAGAAGCGTGCAACCTATTTTCTTTCGAAAGAAAATTTGTCTTGCTGTTTTATGTGCGTGGGTAAAATACACTCATAAAACAATCTGTTCCAAGAATAGCAAATGTTTTGGGAAAATTTCAATGGAGCAAGTTCTTTGATTTCATTACCTAACCCTCCGTAAAAATGCCTTTGGAAAGACAAAAGACACAGATGAGGGAAATGGTTCCAAATATTATAGACAGGAGCAGAATAGCTGAACAGAAATTTGTTATTAAGAAAGATTTATGCAAATCTCAAGAGTGCCTTAAAAGTTAATCTTAAAAAAAATCCCTCTAGTTTGAGCAGATTATGCTTAAGAAAATCTTTTTTGAGTAAATCTATGGAAAAATGCATTTTGTAATTTAAAGGAAAATAGTATACACTTATAACAGCAATTTAGGACTTCTTGTTTTAGGTAAAGTCACACCAAAAATGTTTGTCACTGATATATCCTGCCTCTGTGTTTTCTAGGTTTTTTTTGTGGAAGTTCTAATTTCAGCTAAAGTATGTTAGTTACAATGAATCCTCCAAATTCAGCTTTCAAGCAATAATAATATATTAGGAAAGAAAACGTGTCCCTTTGGAGATGAGCCAATGAAATGTTGGACTGTCAGAGTTCATAGAATAGGAAATGATGAGATCTAAATACATATTTGCTCAGGTAGGGATAGGACCGAAGCAGTTACAACAAATAAATCTCATTACTTGTTGATTCACACCCTTGCTAGAATCAACTAAAAAGAAAATGAGCCACCAACATGTAGTCATGTGAATTTCAAGCATTTATGTATCGGGTAGTTCCTGAAGAAGGTTTGAAAGAAGTGAACATTATTTTTCCAAGTCCACACCAGACACATGTGCTAAATATGGCCTCCTCAGAGCCCAGGTGGCTCTGTGCAATTGTCTCTTCTCTTTGTAAGGTATTTCCACTTACCCTCAGAGACTAAAATAGACTAGATGTAGAGATTTCAGAATTGGAAGGATTTTTAAAGATTATCACAAAAGCTACCATTTATTGAGTGCTTACTCTGTTCCAGTCACTGTGAAAAGCACTTCACATGCATTATCTCATTTAATTTTCAGACCAACCCTACAAAGTCAGTATTGTTAACTCTAGGCTTATGGCTAAGAAACGTATGGCTTAGAGAAGTAAATGCTTCAAGTCTTATAGCTTGTAAGTAGTGGGCCTGTAATTGGAAGGCAGGTCAGACTCTGGGATCTGCCTTGGACATGAATACTGCAATATTTGGTGCTACTACACATCCTGCTAAGTGATCTAGCCCATGTTTAAGTGCTCTCATGATAATGTGAGCCCTATAAGGTTAGAGATTGTATGTACTTTTTTTCTTACAATTGTACACGATGTATAGGGCAATATAGCCTTGGCCATTATTCATATTTGTTGAAAGAACAAATCTCCTTACCTGCATGTGAAACTTCCATGTGCTTAGAAGTTGAGACAATCTACACAATTATATAATTCTTCTGCTCCGCTGAAAAACATAGCTTTCAACAGATGGGAAAACATAAGTCTAAAAGGATTGAGTGAGTTGACCAATATCCCACAGCAAGCAATCTGTGGCTTATCACAGGCCACCTCTCTGCCGGTTCTATGCGCGGTGCTGAAAGATGTCTGTCCTGATCTTTGACCGTCTGAACCTCTCTGTCTCTCCCTGGCTTTCCATCTTCCTCTCCATGTCTTTCTCCTGTAAGCCAGAGAGCAGAGATTGTACCATTTCACATGGCTTTGACCATCTCTGTATCCCAGAATCTAGAAGGCTCTTAAAAATATCGATTGATTCAATAGATGAATCATGGAAACATATAATTCTTATCCCAAACATCATCATTCTCTTTTTAGACTCGAGACTACTCTCTGCATTATGAATGTTTCTGTAAGTGACACTTCCGTGACACAATGGGAAAGCTACAGAAAAGAATACTCACCTGATGTAATCTAACAATCTCTTAAGTCTGTAGTTGTTTCTATGTTTTAGTCACTGAGAAATTGCATCTGTTTTAGCTGATGTGCTTCCGTTCCTATTGAATAGCATAGGCGAGTGTACTGTTCAGGACTCTGCCCTTAACCTTAATCTTCCAGAGAACCTCTAAAAACATTCAGAAGCAATGTACACGTGGAGGGAGAATGTGTTGAATTCTATCTTTCCTGAAAGCAGCTGACAGTCCTACCCATGGGACTCTTTGTGCTCTGTGGCAAAATGAAGGATTTCTCCCCCCCTCCCCACCCCGGCAAATCCCAAGGCCTCCATTATGTAAAACAAACTGCAGGCCATGTTCAATAGCAGGTGCAGAATTGCTGATGGAATTCCGGCTCTTAGGGCCACACTGCAGGGTTTCCATGCCTATAAATGTGCTGCTTTGCTCTTTAGGAAGATTTCAAGGATAAATTTGGGAAACACTAGAAGGCTGACACAGTGCGCCCAATGAAATGGGGCTAATTTGTGGGCTCTCTCAGCACAGTCCTCTCCCTGTTTTGGCAATGAAGTGGTTAAAGCTACCTCTAATGGTTCCTGCCACGTTTTCTCCATAAGTATGATTGCAGGCAGCGTCAGACACCTGCTGGGTGGCAGCGAGGCCAGCGTTAGCTATAGGAGTGGAGAAAGCATCTCAACGCTAAACACATTCGAGAAAGCCTTAGAGCCACACTCCCCTGCAGGAAATCCCCAGGAAGAGACATCTCAGGGGTCCGTGCCCATCAGCGTCTTCCCACCCTACCTTCCTAGACGCCTGTGTCTCAAGTCAGCGCTGCTTGGGAGGTTTCATTCATTCACGTGAAGGGCTTCCAAAGAGGAGAAGCATGGCATCTGCTCTTCGTCTCCAATCATTTTATGTTGCACCCAAGGGGGAAAAAACAAAAGAAAAAAGAAAAATAACCCTCCCCCCCCCCCCACTCCGGAAGTGTAGCAGAAAGAACAGAAGTTCAGGAGAAGCGAAAAGCTTGGGTCACCCAGAGCAACTGGAGACAGTGGTAAAGGTGAGGAAAGGGGAGGTGAGGCACCTAAGTTGTCACACGAAGCCAGTCTGGGCTCTGGTACCTTCATTTCTTAGTTCTCTCAGCCCTCATGATGTTTGTGCCTCATCTGGCCAGGGAAGAGGTAGTGTCCC
This sequence comes from Proteles cristata cristata, assembly GCA_017311185.1. Classification (NCBI taxonomy): domain Eukaryota; kingdom Metazoa; phylum Chordata; class Mammalia; order Carnivora; family Hyaenidae; genus Proteles; species Proteles cristata. Next base: position 375,460 of record JAESUZ010004980.1, read on the forward strand.
AGCTCTCCAGAGCTCTTCCAGGTTACTCCGACCCTGGAGGTTTTCTAGGTCATGGGAATAATGGGCCATTTTTCTGCATAATCCAGGAAGCTGAACTATCTTTCTCTAGTCAACATGTGGGGAGGAGGTGGGGCTACAGTGCCAAAGTGGGGGGAATGGGGACCCGTCGTTGCTCCACACTTAACGGTTTCAAAGTGCTTTCCCACTCTATGATTTCACTCTCTAGGAGGCCCTGTGAGGGAGGCTTCATGTGACGTCGACCTGTTTCGCAGAAGAGAGAAGAAAGGGACTTTGCCGGGGTCACAGGGCTCATGAGGGGCGGAGGGGGCTTGAACGCAGGTTTCCCAACCCCGCCACCCTGCTTAGCATGCTCTCCAAGAGCAGGGTTTCCTTTGCTCCATGCTAGGGCGGTATGACGGTGTGACGGTGGCTAGGACTTCAGTGAAAAGGTAAGACCATGCATCTGTAAGAGACTATGGTCTAGGGATGGCTCCTCTTATACATGTGCTCTCCTCTTAGACATGTGCTCCCCACATCCAGCAGCCCGGGAGCTGCCCCTCTGTCTGGATGCCCCCAGGCTCACTCCCCTGGAGTGGGGAGCTGGTACAGCTCAGTGCTCAAGGGAATATTCTTCTCTTTTTCTCATGCTTATCACTTCCTGTAGCTCTCACCATCGCCAATATCTCCGAGTGACTGAGATATAAGGTTGAGTCCTTCTTTCTGTAAATAAAAATTTTATTTTTATTCAAATTTTATACTCATTAGTTTTTAAAACATATTTCTAAGAAGACCACCTTTGAGGAGTCCTACCCCCACCAACTTGTTTTCTTTTCTAGAAACAAGCCCCCTCCCACTTTTTAAATGTTTATTTGTTTATTTTGAGAGAGAGAGAGAGAGAGAGAAATTGAGAGAGTCGGGGAGGAGCACAGAAAGAGGGAGACAGAGAATCCCAAGCAGGCTCCATAGCTGTCAACACAAAGACATGTGCCTTAAGACCAAGACCTGAGCCGAAACAAAGAGTTGGACCCTCAACTGACTGAGCCACCCGGGTGCCCCTAGAAGCAAGCCGTTTTAACCCTTGTAGGTAAAGTCATCTGATGTTTATTTCCATATTTTCTATACAATATACATTTTCTGCAATTTCTTAGTGTATCAATTTTAGATAGTGTCTATGACTCCATTAAGGTAGGTATTTAGCTCTCTTACATCTCCAGCTGCTTCCTCTCCCCCTTTCTCTAATGTAGTTTTATTATAATTTTTAAACATTATTATGAAATATAATATATAAATAAATTTTACTGCTGAGTCAAATACTGTGATTCATTTTGTATTAGTTATCGATTGCTGCAAAACAAATTACATAAAAGCCTAGCAATAAAACAACAGTTAACATTTATTATCTCACACGGTCTGTAGGTCTCAAGTTTGAGAACGACTTAGTTGGGTGTCTGTGGCTTGGGATTTCTCACAAGATTTCAGCCAAGTTGCCGACCCCAATGACTCACGTCTGTCCCACATGTAGCATTCACTAGCTCTTCTCGAAAGGTTCCCCAAAGTCTGATACCATCAGTTAGAAGTCCAGGATGTCTTTGTTGAAATCAGGTTCAGGGAAGATGAGAATAGTTCTCCAAATACAGCTCCCCTCAACCTGAAGACCTGTGAACTAAAGAGAAAAGTTATGTGCAGGCCACACACTCAGCATACATTGGTGGGACAGGTATATAATAAGTGCTAGAAACTCTCCTGTCAAAAAGAGGGGAAAAAGGAGACAAGAATCAATCGTCCATAGCAATTTTTAAATTTAGCAGGATGCAGTTGACAGTTCCGTGATTAAGTCTCAGAGCCGGGCTAGCAGACACATGAAAAAATGCTCAACATCTCCCATCATCAGAGAAATACAAATCAAAACCACAACGAGATACCACTTCACACCTGTCAGAATGGTAACATTAACAACTCAGGCAACAACAGATGTTGACGAGGATGCGGAGAAAGATCTTTTGCACCGCTGGTGGGAATGCAAACGTGAGCCACTCGAAAACAGTATCGAGGTTCCTCAAAAAGTGAAAAATAGAACTACCCTATGACCCAGCAATTGCACTACTGAGTATTTATCCAACGGATACATGTATGCTATTTCAATAGGGCACATGCACCCCAATATTTATAGCATGGAAGGAGCCCAAATGTTCATTGATGAATGAATGGATGAAGAAGATGTGGTGTATATATATATATATGAATCACTGGAATCTACTCCTGAAATCATTATTGTATTATACGCTAACTGACATGGATATAAATTAAAAAAAAAAGAAAGACTCAGAGCCAGGGAAGAATTCTCCATGGCTTTTGTCCCGACCATTTATTTCTAGCTTCTGAGTCAATCTTTCATTTTCACAAAAGGTAGATTTTGTTTGCAAGTGAGAAGTTGTTTCAGCCTGCTTTCCATCTGTAGAAGTTTGAAGGTCCAAAGCCTTTTTAAAAGTAATTTGTTCTATTTCTTTACCTTTCAATTCAAGCTGGTGGTATTTTTGCCCATACAGTTCTCATAAGAACTTTATAAGTCTCCTGTGAACCTTACTGGGGATTCATGCCATTAGACAAAAGCCACATTCAGAAATCCCTTTGGGATTAACTCTTTTTCTACCTTGGGATTGTGCCAAGATAACTGAGGAACAGAAGCCCTGGGTTGTTTGGAGGCCTTATTTTATTGAATAGTTCTCTGAGGCATTACCTTAGATATTTCTGAAGTTTTCCTCCTTGTTTGTTCAGTGGTTTGTTTGTTTTTACAACCACATAGTCAGTTTCGTGTTTATACCATGTTTTCCTGACTTTGCCTGGATTTGATCTTTGCCTGGGAGCCATTTCTTAGTTTTAAAATCATTAGCCACCTGGAGATGCTGGGAGATGCACTATCAAGTGCCATCTCTTTTTGGTTTAAAACAAAACAAAACAAAGCCAATCTCTCTACTCTCACATTTTACTCCTGAGCTCGACTACACACTTCATTAGGTCCATTTCCCATGCTGCCACAGGCAACAGCATTGTTAAACTTTTGGCTCCTATGTAACAAGAGTTGCCTTTCTTCCAATTTCCCCCACTTTCTTCTAGGCTTTCCCCAGTATCCTCCTCAAAGGCCATCATGCTTCTCTACTAATAATATCTTTAATATCCTTTAGGCTTTCACTAATACTCCCCTGAAGGCCCTTCCAGCTTCAGCCAAAGTCTAGATCTACACCCAGGCTTTGAGGATTTTGGTATAGCTGCACCCATTTTCCATTTCCAGGTCCCCAAGCCTTTCTATTCCAAATTCATCTTAAAACTTAGTGCCTTAACGCAGCGATGTGCATTTATTATCTTACACAGTTTCTGTGGGTCAGGAATCAAGAATAGCTTTGGCCAGAAGTTTGGGCTCAGGGTCTTTCATAAACTTGCAGTCAAAGTGTTGACTGGGGACTGAGTCATATGAAGGCTTGGCTGGAGCTGGAGGAACTATTTCAGTTGTTACACCGTTATTCCTATTGAATATGGGAGTTTATTATACAAGTTGCATGAAAACCAAGAAGTGGGGGTAACTGAGCACCGCTTGAAAGCTTACCTATCTATATTCCATGCCAAATTTTCCTGTAATTAATAATTGTCTAATTTTATTCATTTAGCTGTTTAAGCATTAATCTCCAGTTTTCCCCAAATGTTTCAACATCTTTAAACACCTAGGATTTTTTCCCAAATGTCAAAATATATCAGATTATTGACCTCTTATATATTTTTTCCCATAGGGACATGTCTCTTCCACATCCCTTCATCTTTTGACTCCATCTGAACTAGTTCCTTTCTAGGCTTCATGCACAATTGTCATCTGAGGTCTTCCCTTCACCATTATTCTGTGTGATAAGTTTGTTTCCTGGATCCCAGGTCTTTCTCTTTGTTGGGTTTTTCTTCATTTTGCCAGAGCACAGGCTCCAGGAGTTTGGGAAATGGCATGTGAGAAATCAAGTTTTCAAGTTCTGTGTGCTGGACACTGTCTCTATTTTACCTTCACTTGCCTGTCCACATCTACTTAACATGAAGGAGCTAAAGTGACGATGATAAGCTTGGTGCATGTGGGCAGAGTTTGTCAAATTGTAGGTTCCTCTGACAGGTGTCAGGGAGCAAGTGGGTTTTATGGTTTTCCATTGCTAGACTCTTGAGTCTAGTAGCACCAAGCTTCCCCTGCCCTTACTTGTGTCTTGGGCACCCAATCTCCAGCTCAGTTTCTCCTGAAAACAACACAGAACCCCCTTTTCTCACTGGAGAGTGTACAGAGAGGTGGTTACTCTCTTCAGAGTAAGATGGGTCCTGTTTGTTCAACACCTCAATGCCGACCCTTTCTAAGAGCTGACCTGTTCAGGAGGCATCATCACCAACCCATTGGCAGCCTTCTACATCCACATTCCTCTTCCAGGCTAACTCAATCCCTCATGTATCCATCTTCTCAGGCTGTCATGACAAAATCCTATAGTCTTGGTGGCTTACAGATTAATCATTTATTTCTCCTGGTTCTGGAGACTGGAAGTCCCATGAAGGTGTCAGTATGATCAGGTTCTAGTGAAAACTTTCTTCCTGGCTTCCAGGTGGCTGCCTTCACCCTGTGTGCTCATGTGTCTTTTTCTTTATGTGCACACACTGAGGAGAGACATGTCTCTGGTCTCTCTCTTCTTATGATAAGGACACTATCTGATCAGCATACATCCCTATGACTTCATTTAACTTCAATTACTCCCACCGCCAAATGCCATATCACTGGGAATTATGCATCAGCATATGCATTTTGAGGGGACACAATTCAATCCATAGCACCCCATCTGCTCTCTGATTCCCCTCAAGTTATAAAAATCCTTTAGCTTTTGTTTCATCCTTTCATTTCTATTCTCTTTGCCTATAGGTTAATGTCTACTTTCCATCTCTATATTATTATTTTTATAGGGGTTTCGGAAAGGAACCAAAGGTAAACATGTTTGTTCATTTCTCCATGCATACGTGTATGCCCATGTAGAGAATTTCAACTTGTAAACCAAAAAACAAAAAACAAAAAAAACCCCAAAAACCCCAAAAACAAAAAAACAAAAAAACCCCCTGTGACACAAAAACTCAAAACAAAAGGAAGTCAGCCTAAAAACACTCAGATGGAGGGAAAGGAGGGAACTGATCGATGTTGCCCCAAATGAGCATGCCCTTATAGAGCACCAGTCTTGCGGAAGATGAATCTTTACACCTTCACTGAACAAGAAAACACCGTTACTTCTCTGGCACCCAGCTCACTTTCAAGCATCTGTAGCTTGTGCTGCCGGCATGGACCCAAGGAGAGCAGATGGCTTTCAAGCACTGATTAATCACTGCTCTTCCTTCACTTCGGCTTCCAGCTGTGCTTTACTTTCTCCTTCCTGGCGTGGACTCATTGCTGCTGGTTTCTTTGCTCTCTGGTCCAATGGAAGAAGCACTCCTGTCTTTTACTAAATCTCCTCTGGTCATCAGCTCCCTACAGCTAGTGGTTACCACTGCTTTTTGCCTTATTTCAAAGTCATCTTCAGGCTATAATCTTATCTTCTGTGGCATGAGGAAAATCTATTCTTGTCCAGTTCTTTGACCTCTGATTGTACATTGTGGCCAATGGGAAGCAGAAAGTCAAACTAAAGGAACCCTTCATGGGTGAGAGAAGTCTTTCTGTATGTCTTCTAGAGTTGGACGCGTGAGAGAAGTTACCTCCAGGCTTCTAAGATCCCTTTTCAGCCTCATTTCAAAGTCACATCAAATGGCACATTCGATAACCCCAATACAGTCATCAGTGATGAAGCATTAGAGGCTGGCAAATGGTTGGTCAAATTTGTCAGCGCTGAAATAGTACAGCATGGCGTGTGGCTTTGGCGGTGGAGCTACCACATAACCATCTCTTTTCTCTTCACCGTGATTCTGAACCACGGATGTGCATCAGGGTCGCCTTGGGAATTTTGTCCTTAGATAATACGTCCACATCTCACTCTGAAAATTTATCACATTCAAGGTATTTGAATTTTGGAATAACTGTCCAGGTGATTTTGGTTCAGAAACACTGCTCTAAAGAAACAGATTTAGGGGCAACTGGAAAGTTCAGCTGGTTAGGCATCTGACTCTTGCTTTCAGCTCAGGTCATGATCTCATGGTTCATGGGTTCGAGCTGACAGCACATACAGCCTGCTTGGAATTCTCTTTCTTCCTCTCTCTCTGCCCCTTCCACCACTCACACGTGTGCTTCTTTTCTCTTTCGAAATAAATGAATAAACTTAAAAAAGAAAAAACTTCAAAGTGAAAGAGGCAGCACAGTAGAATTTATTATTAAAAAATAAAAACCCTGGATACCTGAGTGCAGGTTCTGGCTCCAGCAAGGTTGCTTCTCTCGTTCATAGGGAAACCATATAATTTATCATCCATATTAAGATACATGTGAGAGTAAAAGAGGGAGCTATTAATAACTATATCAGAACAAGAGGCATAAATTGAAACTGTCTGGACGAACAGGTCACCCTACTCATTAGCCCAATGAGAGATTGGAGTAGACAACTCTGAGGTCCCTTTCAGATTTATGATTCTATAATTTATGACCACTGGGACAAGTGCAAAATAAGTTTCCATTCCAAATGCGTGTAGGATAGAGTTGTTTAGGTCATCTTTGCTTGGGGAAATGGAAATGGCAAACACTGGCATCTTAGAGCCTGGAGACCTGACAGTGCTAAAGCTGGCCGGCCAGGCAAAGACAGCAAACAGGAGTGAGTGACCCACCTGGAGTGAAAGGACTCCAAGACATAGGTCGGGGGGCGGGGGGAGGGCAGACACACACCCCGGGTTTGTCAGAGGCAGCTGCGATTGCCATCAGGACCCCGAGGATAGAAATGAATGTCATCTGAGGTCTCTTGACATTTGTACATGCTTCTGGATCATATTCCAACATGATGCGCTGAGACATTTAGACAAATTTCCATATTATCTTCCAATATGTTACACAAAGAATTTATACAACCATTTCCTTGGTGCTTCACGTGTGATACAATTAAGAAAAAGGGTGTTTAGGTCAATCAAATGTCCCAGTTAATTATAAGTTACCCTATAATAAATTAGACCACACATAAATCACCAATTTTCCAAAAACCAAACATCATAAAATAACACTGCCCCCAGCCCCCAAACTCTGATCATTTTATCCTTCATATGTTTAGAAAGTGCTTCAAGGCTCTGTATTGTCGTAATAAAGATCAAGTCCCATTGTAGCTGTGAAAGGTCAGCCTAATTGAATCTGGGATGCCGACAAGTTTTCAGGAACACAGGAGAGTTAAGCTCAGTGTGGTTTGGTTTTTATGACATTTCTCTGCTGTAGTTCTTATGCTGGTGCTTATCAAGTATGGATCAGGAGAATCTGGAAGGCAAGCCACTGGGACACAGTGAGCAAGAGTGAGTGGAGGACACTACCAGAATAGAGGGAGCACTCTGTAGTTTCAGAGAAGTGGGCTGGACTTGCTTATTTGCGTGGAGTTAGGAGAAATGTGGGGACAGAGGGATGCACAGCTAAGAGGGAAGCTTAAGAGAGGGAAATGGGGGAAGAGGGAGAGAGAGCGAGGAAAGCAGTGAGAAAAAAGAGTGGGGAGAGAGGTGAGAGTGACAGAGAGAAAGGAGGGGGAAGGAAGGGAGGAGAGATTCAAACATATAAACAGAAACAAACAGAAAGATGGAGAGAGATACCAGAGAGGGGAGGGAAAGGCGGGGTACAGGAGCCATGTTAGAGGTATGTGTATACACGCACACACATTCGTGTGTCTCTGAGGGAATAAAAAGGTAACCCCTAGGTTTGAATTTTTTAGTCAAAGCCTCAAAAGTCTCGTATCAGAACACAGGAAATGGCCCGCTCACGTAGTTGCTGAAGCTATTTTGATGAACGCAATCCAGTTCATTTCACGTCGATCCAGGCTCCGGCCGCCTGGAAGGAAATTGCACACCGCGGCTCTGCTTTAGGGGTGTAATCAGAGGCACTGGCATTGATGGAGAGCTTCTTGCTGCTGCTCTAGGAGGAAGCCAGCAGATTGCGAACAGCTCTGTTTCCACGACTGTAGCTGCGTGGTTCGTTTGTCAGAATGTGTGCCCTGCATGCATTTGGGGTGTGGGCATGCTTAGCCAAGGATTAGATGTCTTCTGGCTGCAGACTGGTTTTTGCTCCTTACTGATACTTGCCTGTGGCAGAGAAGAGCAGCACAGCAAGGAGACATTGCAATTATCTGGCTAGGAGTCATTTTTGCAGAGCCTTGGAGGAGGGTCTGACCCTGAGAGATGGGAGGTCGGGGGGCGGAGAAGGAAGCCAAGAGGTCATAGTTGGTTCATCCCCTAACAGGAGGTTGATGTGACTGCAATGGCCAACATGAGGCTGTGTCTCCAGGAGGAGCTTTGAAAACAAATAACAAACACTTAACTTTCACCTGAGGAAACGCACACTTCTCACCCATTGCTTCTAGAAAGGCAGAATGGAAGTGGAGGAGGGCCAGGGATGGGCCAGGGAAATAAATGACCAGGGGATTGGAGGACTGGGCAGATGGAAAATATTGGAACCGTGTCAGTCCAGTCCTCTGAGCAGCAGAGGCAAAGAAGGAGTGGGACAGACCTGTGAAATGAAGAAAAGGGTAGAGATGCAGAACACGAGCTTGATCACAGGATTCTTGGATGTCAAAGCCTTGAAGGTTTCATGTTAGGACAAAAGAAATCAAAGCATGAATTTCTGTAGTGAATGGTAACTTTAGGACACTTGTAGATTGTTGCCAAACACCCCAATCACCATCCCATAGACGCTCGTTGGCTTTGGGCATGAACTCTCCTGATTCAGTCCAGGCAGGTGGTTATTAATTTGTCTCTCTGTCAGGGGCCGAGTCTATATCCTGGTATTTGCCTTGGGATACAGGGAATTTGCCCAACAAAATTTGGACACCTGGTGAAAGATGTAATGTTGCCAAGAGGCAGGTACGGAACGAGAGAAAGGATGGGCAGTGTCCTGGAAATGAACTCAAAAAATGGCATGCAGGAATAGCCAACACAGACCAAGACAGAGAATCGCGGGATAATAGCAAAGGAAAAAGTCCTTAAGTAGTCCATGAGGCATCACAGAGGGTGAGCAGGATCCTCCTCTAGAGTCAGAACCTGGAGGGTTGGACATGTTTGATATACTTAATATCATTGGAATGTTCCTAAAAACAGAAGAACAAATCCTCTGGGCTGGTTTAGCTCTTCAGGAAACAGAATGAGAAAGCATTGCAGGGAGCCCAAAACAGAGATGATGGGAATCACCGATCTGGTGTAGACGTACCTCGTCTGTCTCCCCACTGCTCCCAGCCCTACTGCATCCTGACACTTGCCATGCTTCAGAGTCTGTTTATTCATCTGACTTTGCCACTAGACTGTGAGCTCTGTGATGGCAGAGAAGCTCGGTGTCATCCATCAACAAATTCACTTGGCGCGTCCTGGGTGTCTGTTGGATGGATAGACCCCTGTCAGCTTGGCTCCAGGCAGGACATCCGGTCGTTAGCGTGGCCTCCATATGCTTGGTTTGTCCTTCCCAGGGAGCTGAGTGCCCTCCCTGAATCTCCTCCATCCCTCTGTCCTCAGGTACAGAAGCATCCCTAGAGGGGACATGACAAGTGTTTAGAGAACATGGAAGACCCCATTTCACAGAAGAGAAAACTGAGGTTCAGACAGGGAAAGTCAAGTCAAGCCAAAGTCTGTCCCACGGTGACTCTGTGCTAGTTCGAAGATCAGAACTCAGACTACCCCTCCATCACCACTCTTGTTGCTAGGCAACGCTGCTTTGGTTCAGTGGTTTTCCAAATTCTAAAATAGATTGCATTAATTGATTTAGTCATTGTTAGCTTTGTGGGAGGGGGAAGGTGGAATTCAAATGCACTGGGTTAACCCTACCTCAGTGCTCTCAGAGATAAGCTTTCCCCACCTTGTTAGTGGTGTTAGGGATGCTGGTGACATTTGTGGAGGGTGAGGTGAGTGGCAGGGAGAGACAGGGAGGGAATTTCGGAGGCAGCATGCAGGGAGGGCAGAGCTGAGTGGGCCTGCCCAGGGCTCTTCATTGTCCTTCTTTGCTTACAAAGTTCAGTGTAAGCTTGGCTCCTTAGCCGGACATTTAATGTCCTTTCTGATCTGTGCCCAACCTGCATTTTAGCCATATTTTTCCCTAAGAGCAAAGATGATAGCACATTTCATTTGAGTAGCAGTTCAGAATCTTCAAATGACTGTCACATCCTCTATTTAATTTGATCCTTCCAGGGACTCGAAGAGGGAGAAAGGGTTGCTGAGAAAGGAAATCCCAGGGCCGCAGTAGCTTGTTGACTTTGCCCAAGGCCGGTGCACAGTCCCGCTGGCCTTGTGCAAGGTCAGGGCAGATGCCGCCTCTTCTGGCCCTTGTCTGGTGCTCTCGCTGATGTGGGCCTCCTCGCTGCTTCGTTCACTCACCTCGTGTCACTGGCTCCACTCAGAATTCCCACCCCTCTCTGCCCCACCCTCTCCCTCTCCCTCCACTCCTGCTTCAACTCCTGATTCCCTTCCTCCATGAAATCTTCCTTGAAGTCTCTGACCCTTTGCTCTCCTATTCCTGGCACCGCTAGCCTGCTCAGGTGGCCCTTAAAATAGGCTGTCTTGGGGGCGCCCGTGTGGCTCAGTCAGTTAAGCATCTGACTCTTGATTTTGGCTCAGGTCATGATTTCACAGTTCGAGCCCCACGGTGGGCTCTGGGCTGGCAGTGCAGCATCTGCTTGCGATTCTCTCTCCCTCTCTCTCTACCCCTCCCTGCTTTCTCACTCTCTTTCTCTCTCTCTCTCTCAAAATAAATAAACTTGAAAAAAAATTTTTTTTAATGGGCTGTCTTGGATTACCAGATACCTTCTCTGTGTTCATGTCTGTCTCTCTGGAGGATGTGCGTACAACACCTCCATTTATTCACAGAGCCTCACACGGGGCCCTGCTCATTGTCAGAACAGGTTGGTGGCCAACACCTCCCCTAGGGATGTGACAAGAATCACGGGCAGCTGGTGTGTCTCAAATGTCAAGACCCAGGCAGCCCCTGCTGTCCACCTTCTAGGGAAATCACACCTAGGGCTGGGACCTCCAATTTCATTAATATTTTCCACTAAGAGCACCGTTTCCCACTCATATGTGGAAGGCAATTGATTTCTGGACATGCAGCCCGCAGGAGGCCTGGTGAGATTGTGGCAAGGGGGAAGCGATTTCATGACAGTTCCCACTGAGCTGTCACAAATGTAACCTCTAGTTACCTGGATGCCAATAAGGAGATTAGACTAGAGCTCGGGTGGATGATATTCGATGAGTCGCCAGTCTTTAGAGGAAAAGGCAGGCTTGTGTTGGCCCAGGCTTGCTACAGATAAAACAGAATTTAAAAACCCAGATCATTCAAAAAGCCCCAAATCAAAAGTGGAGATACTTTCTAGACTTTGGACCATGCCAAAAGAACTGCCCTAGACTTCGTTTTTTAAAAAATGCTTTTATTTATTTTTGAAAGAGAGAGACAGAGATCACAAGCACAAGCAGTGGAGGGGCAGAGAGAGAGGGAGATACAGAATGTGAAGATGGTTCCGGGCTCTGAGCTGTTAGCACAGAGCCCTGTACAGTGCTTGAACCCACGAACCCGTGGTGAGACCATGACCTGAGCCGAAGTTGGATGCTTAACTGACTGAGCCACCCGGGTGACCCGAGTTTGTTATTTTGGAGAAAGGCAAGCTTACAAATAGTATAGAGCACTTCATGAATTTTTCATATTCTATTACTGTCAATCCACAGATGCACTCATATTTACTCATTCACTCCACAGTGATTTTTTTCCCTGTACTTTCTCTGTGCCAGATGCTGCTCATAAACTTGAGGTAAAACTTTAGGGGACATTCTCCTTGTGCACAAGCAACTCTTGTGCTGATGGACTGTTCTCGTGTGGTGAAGCGGAAGAGATGATTTCCGGTTTACAAAAGAGGACACAAAACTTCAGAGAAACTTGGAGAATTTCTCTTGTTCCATCTCTAATATATAATGATGCCTTTAAAAGGTCAATGTGAGGATCATCTCCCTTCCTCTCAAACCTTGACAACAGTCCCCAAAGATCCGTAATTTATTATGTAAATGAGTAGTTCTGAATTTGAAACCTGTATTTCTTCCTCCCTGAATCACAGTAGATCTTGAAGCCCAGAATAAATTGAGGGCATGAATGCAAGGCTGTACAACTTGACGGAGTTCAGAGGGATGTGGCCAAACCCTAATACCTCCTGTGGTGCTGTGGGGGACAAACTTTTGGCCTGAGAACCAGCATATCTAAGACCTAGGCACACAAGTCATTTAAAAAAAATATTTATTTTCTATTTGGGGGGTGGTGGTGTGCACTGACACATATGCGGGGGAGAAGCAGAGAGAGGAACAGAGAGAATCTCAAGCAGGCTCCGTGCCACCAGCACAAAGCCCCAAGCGGGGCTCGAACCCATCAACTGTGAAACCATGACCTGAGCCGAAACCAAGAGCTGGATGCTCAACCAACTGAGCCACCCAGGCATCCACAAATCATTTTCTATAAAGAAAAGGAATACTTTGTTGACTACAATAGAGCTAATCTTAAAGTCAGGAATATTCCTGAAGAATCTACCCAACTCAACTCTGGTGTGTTGGGTAGTTCATTGCAAGGTTGCTTGAGACTAAATTTATTCCTTCCTCAAGTTTAATTGGCTCATTTGTTCCTATCCCAACTCCTTGATCTGAAAGGAACATCTATTATGGACGTAGAAGAACAAAAGGGTACCTCCTCCAATTTGATGTTCTGTTCTGAGAATGACAACAAGAGAATTATCCCTTCAAAAGAGAAAAATCAGCCCAGCCTTCTCTGAGGGGTGCCGCACTCACATACAGCAAGAGATGGAGCCCTCTCTTTAGAGGATGTATATGTTGAGTTAAAAGGGGATGTTGTCCATTTTGTTGCCCTGCACAGCACATCAGTTTGAAGGAGCACACGTGTAGCCACCTTGATTTGCCTGATTCCTATGGATCCTGTTTTCACACTTGCAGGTGGAAGATCAGAAAGTGGAGGGAAGTGAGACTCCGCGTTCACGGATGAAGACTTACTGCAGACTGTGTAATGTGATAGTTTCAGATGCTGTGTGCCTGATTGATTTGTTCTTTTCTCATCTTCAAGAATTCATGTATAAATGTTTTCGAGGATTGCTAATGTCATGCCGATGAATCTCTTCAAATGATCTTCTTCGGGGGAATAAATAGCGATCGTCTCTTCTTGCCACGATATTACTCTTTCCTGATGTCACTTTGTGGAATAAATGGGCAACATTTCTCTTCGACTTCCCTTCTGCATACACACACACACACACACACACACACACACACACACACACACTGGTTTAGAATTTTTGCCTTCTAGTCTTCTTTTAAAGGAGTCTCTTTTTAAAGGGTGGACGTTTTTTTTTTTTTAATGTTTGTTTTTGAGACAGAGAGAGACAAAATGTGAACAGGGGAAGGGCAGAGAGAGAAGGAGGGAGACACAGAATCTGAAGCAGGCTCCAGACTCTGAGCTGTCAGCACAGAGCCCGACATGGGGCTCGAACCCACAAACTGCGAGATCATGACCTGAGCCGAAGTTGGACGCTTAACTGACTGAGTCACCCAGGCACTCCTTAAAGGGTCGATTTTTAATTTTTTACAACCTGGTCTGTCAATTAACTCTACTCAAATACATTCTTTTTGGAGAATGACAAGTCTGGAAGTTTCAAAGTTTTTTTTTTTTTTATCTTAGTACAGTGTTGGGCTTAAATCAGGCAATCAAACTGTTGACTCATTGAGGCATCTACTCTGGGAAAAATGTTCTGTAAGCCACGGGCAGGGGGATGTCTTTTTCCTGGAAGAGAGGAGACAGCACAGTAATTTGGGGGAAGACTGTTAAGGAGGAGGCATCACTCAGTGGACAGTCTGTTCAGACCATGAGCTTTGGAATGAATAGAAGGCAGTTCTAATCCTATCTCTGCTGTTTACCATCACTGTAACCTTGAGCGAGCTGCTTAAATTTTCTAAGCTCCCATGTCTTCATCTGTAAAATGGGGACAATATCATCCCTTATTTCATAAAGCTTTTGTGAGGAGGTCATGATCTCAGTATGTAAAGTTTTTAACATGGTGCCTTGACATCTAGAAAACACTCAGTTGAGCTCTTGTTGTTATCCTCATAATTATTAGAGCAACATGGAGATCTTCTAGCCGGGTAAAAAGATTGTTCACTTAGGAGCCAGAAACCTGGGAACCTGCATTCCCATGCTCATTTAGAAAGTGGCCGTGCCTGTCACTGTTTTCACACAGGGTTCCTCATTCTCTGGTACCTTTCAAGTGACAGTAGAGTTGCACAAAAATCCAAGAAGCCAAAAGTCAAAGTTTGATGAAGAGTGTTCCCATTTGATTTATGGAGTAGGTTACCTTTATGGGCTTTTCTTAAAAGGCTTGAGGCTGAGTAGGAGAAAAACCATTAGGGATATTTTCTGAGGAGAGATGTTCAGCAAGCTTCACTAGAAGAGATTGGACCATCTTTCTCTTTTTGAAAAGCTTTCTGGAAGGAACTACTGATGAGCCACAAAACAACTAGATCCATCACTTTGGCAGGCTGGTTTTCCGAGGGCCCTCGAGCACCAACTGTAACCCTAAATGGCAATCTCTACTTATCTGGGACAATTTCAGAGAAAAAGAGGAGAAGTAAAACCACTTTTCACAGAGTTTCACTTCTTATTAGGTCTGTATTAAACTGTCAAACAACTTTAGAGAAAAGGATAATATAACATTTCAACAGTTTCAATGATGATTTCCTTCCGTCGGTTACCAATATACCCCTTATTTTTACCTAGCACACGTACACTAAGGATAACTATTTCCAGCTTCCTTCTGCTTAATATTAATATTATGCTTAAAATTAATGCTTAAAATTAATATTATTAAGCTTAATATTATGCTGTATGTATGTTTTCACGAATCGACACAGCTTACGGACTCATCATTTGCAATATTGCTCAACTGTGGGCTTTTAGCTTTATGTCGTAAAACTAGAATCATAGAACAATAGAGCTGCAGAGATCTTGGAGCGATATTATTCATAAGAGCTAATTCGTATCAAACACTTTCTGTGAGCCCAGCACTATGTGCTAAGTGCTTTATACATTTATTTGAACATTCTAATAATCCTACGAGGTAGGTTCTGTTTATTCATTTCACAGATGGAGACATTGGAGATAAAGATGAAGACGTCTTGCTCAGAGTCATGTAGCTAGTAGGCTGGAAACTCAAACACAGGCTTGACCGAGTCTACGCTGTTACTCAACCACTATGCTATGAGCCAGATACCATGCGGTCCTTAGTTTTCAGATGAGGGTCCTGGACACCCAGAACAGGAACACGAATTCTCTCTGAGTCCTCCATTTATTAGCCGTCAGGGTTGGAAACCAGTTCTCTGGACTCCTGGCCCCCCATCTCTCCCTTATATATGTCACCCTACTTCATGGATAGGAGGATAAGGTATAGGATACTCCTGTGTCCTTCTGGAACTCTCCTACTTTCCCTGTGTTTGCAAAAGGACAGTGGGTCCTTTTATTTAATTAAAATTAAACTTTTATGTAAGCTGCTTTAAAAATGACATAGTTTCTGTTTTTTCAGACCTTCTCTTCGGGTTTCATTCTCTTGGGGCAATCTAAATTTTCAGAATTGCTCAGAAGCTTCTCTTTGAATGAACCATCACCCCCTAAATGTATTCCCCAAGAACTCTTTTGGATTCTTTGGATAACAGCTCTGCAAAGGGACTAGAGAAGGCACCATTCCACTTGCTCCGTTGTTAAGCCTTTGTCTCTTCAGAAAGCAGAATAAAACACATGTCCTGTCCATAATAGAACCTAAAAGAAGAAATAGTCAGATAAAAAAAATATGCCCAGATTCAAACTTAATTTTATTTGGCTTATTTTCAGCCAGCTCCTTGTGGTCTAGATATAGCCCCAGTAGATCCTTAAATAAATGGCCCCGATGTTTATTCCACACACCTGTCAAATATCTCATTAGGACTTACCAGATCAGGGTATCCCTGCTGGGATCCCAAGAGCAAAGTGATGGATGAAATCTGCTCCTTATGTGTGTGTGTCTATGTCACTGTTTATTTACTTTCTGGATGAATTCATATTAGAAGAAGATTCTGGAAGGGTTGTTAATTATCCCTGTAATCTAATTTGTGGCCTCAGGCTTCTGATATGTTCTATACCTTAGATAATGTTAATTTTATTCTTTTGTGAGCTGAGTCTGGTGTTCGTGAAAAGCTATAAGACGTAATTTATTTCTCCCCACTTGCCTTCTAAATATTAACTCTATTGAAAAATGATTAAATAGATTATGTAAATCATGGTCATTGCATCCACTTTAAAGGTTAATCCTGCCATCATGTAGCCAGATAATTAATTTGAATTTGTTCCCAAGCACTAATTCTCAGGGAAGCCAAGGTGTAATGGGCTGCAGTGCCCTACTATGGATGTCACTGTCTGCTTGCCTGTGATAAAATTTGGAAGAAACAAATCCCAAAGCTTTGAGAACAAAAGTTCTTTGGGGCCATCGGAAGGCCCGGTGCATCATGGGATTAGAGCTACACTTTCTTCAGAATTTCAGGAGATAGTTTTTACCAACCATCCTTCATTTCTCCGAGTTTTCTCAAGTGTCACTTCCCTTCTTGGGAGGCCGGACCTGGATTGATTTTGAAAATTTTAGGACAGCCCTGCTGCTGCAGATAAAAAAAAACCTTAGCCATTTTCAGAACGTTCCAAGCCCGGAGAGGTCCTATCAGAGGATTTCGTAGCTTCACCTTTCAGACACCATGCTCTCCGCGTGAGCATGCCCACTGACCAACCACCTTCACCTCCCTGCTAGGAGTCAGCCACCAGCCACGTGACTCTCTCCTCCCTCGCTGATAAAACTGGCCCCATGAATCTTCTCCATTGTTTCACGGGAAACCTACTGCTAACACCTCTTCTGACCTACTTCCTCAATCAGAAGCTTGAAGCTTATTCAATTTTTCACGGGCTTTCTTCAAGAAAAGGAATAGAAAAGTACCAATTAAAACAAAATACAAACACGAATATGTATTTAGAATGGGAACAGAAAGCGCAATCGTAAGTTTTAAAGAGCCACCAGATACCATAAGTATCATGAAAGTCATAAAAATAACAATACAATCATTATTTAATCATCTGAAACACTTTATAATACATTCCCACCAATTTTTTGGCTGCCTACTCTTTGATCACTTCATATGGCAACAATTTTGCAATTTTTCTCTAGAAAGAAAAGCAAGATAATTTAGTCTTCCCTCTACCACAGATCATCAGAATTTGTTTCTTACATTTGCTAGTCAGATTGACTAAAAGATACCAACTGCATACACAGATGTGCTTGCTGTTTATAGTAGTGCTTCAGGTTTGGGTTCTTCAAACATAAGGTTTCTGATAAATTCTGGGGTGTCCAGGTGGTTCAGCTGGCTAAGTGGCAGACTCTTGATTTTGGCTCAGGTCATGATCTCACGGTTTGTGAATTTGAGCCCCATATTAGGCTCCATGCTCAGCATGGAGCCCTCTCTCTGTCTCTCTGCCCCTCCCCTGCTCATGTTCTCTGTGTCTCTCTCTCTCAAAATACATAAGTAAACATTAAAAATTTTCTGATAAATTTTATTTTGTGTGATTCTCATCAAAAAAGAAAAAAACTGTAAGATGGGTTTATGGTTGTATGTGTCGCCTTACTGAGTCTATTCCTGACAGAGAACTTCTACTTTGATTTGGCATTGATCTGGCTCTGCTCATCTGATGATTAGAATTTTCCTAGATTAGCTCTGGCTCCACACATGTTAAAGCTGATTTCCTCTCCCGTGATTCAGATCCTTCCCTGCCCGTCACCAGAGAACTTGCTCCTGTCTTGGTGTGATCCCTGCGCTGCACCTTCTCGCTAAGTCAACACCCACATGCTAGGTATGTTCTAGAAGCCATTCCTATCTGGAATGACAGGCAATTCATGGAAATGACTGAAAGCCGTGTTAATATGTCCCATTAAACACAGACTAAATGTACCCCCAAGTCAAACTCCCTTTCGCCAGATCCCTAAAAGGACCTTGGACATTTCAGGACCGCTTGACATATGGGCACTTGGCCTACTTAGGGCAAAGGGGAAGTTGGAATAAAGAGAATCATCAACTTTAAGTAATTATAGTTAAAGCACATTTTCCCCCAATCTTACCAATCATATGATCATATGAATACCTTGTCAGTACACTGTGTAGGCCCTTGGAAAAGGGCTTTGGGGAGTCAGGGGCCCTCAGCCTTCGCCATCCCCATGTATCAGCCCCTATCTGCCCATAACATCTGCTGGTGCAGGGGCTTCTCTTTCCTCTCCTACCAAAGTCTTATCCTGGACTGGAGCCCAGAGCACTGGACTGTAGCTCTGTCTCCTTGGGGTCATTTCTTTTTGTCTCTTCTCTTGGGTTATTTCTCCCACCCTCCCCGGGCCCTTTTCCTCCTCTCTAAGGATCCAGAGAACACAGAAGTGTCCCTCAAATCTTTTACCTTCTCCTGAGCCAGATGGCCATGGCTTCACACCCACACCATCCAAAATTGGCCAATGTCTCAGACAGAGTGACACTGCACCGATCCTGCATGGCAGTCACTGGAATGTTCTTGCAGGGTTCTGCTTCTCAGAGGCCTAGAACCACCCTCCCCCCCTCCGCCAATTCAGTCTCAGGAAACTGCCCAGCGCCATTTGGGCTCCACCCATCTCTCCCCTCTCCACTAGTTATAACTCATCTAAGAGGCTGGCTATTCAGCAAAACCCGCTAATTTTCCCTCATAATCTTTCCCAACCCCCTTCACAGGCAATGAGGGCCAAAAGATCTTTAAGTAAAATATTTTAAACTTTACTCCTATTCCTGCTTTTGAGCCCTAAGAGATCATGTCTTTTCTCCTGGATTTTTCTGCAGACTTGCTCTGGTCTTAACCAGTGTCTTCAAAATTGCACCCATTCTTGGAGAAAGTAGAACAGAGTGCAAAACGCGTAACATTGGAGGCAATAGTCGCAAGGAATCCAACCTGTCATTGCTTGGCTGTGTGTCCTCAGGTAAGTTACATAGCATCTCTGAGCATCAGCTTCATGGAAATAATAGCAGCTGTGAGAATCCCACATAATACATGTAAAACTCATAAAACACAACCTGGTGGTTAGTAGTTGATCATGAAATGCTGTTGAGGGTGGTGACAATGCTCAAATCTCAGTGTTGCTTGGGGGGGGGGGTTAGTGCTGTCCTCACATTGCTCTTTCTCCTAGGTAACTTAAAAAATTTTTTTTTGATGTTTATTTATTTTTGAGAGAGTAAGAGAGACAGAGCATGAGCGGCAGAGGGGCAGAGAGAGAGAGAGACACAGAATCCGAAGCAGGATCCAGGCTCTGAGCTAGCTGTCTGTACAGAGCCCAACACTGGGGCTTGAACCCACAAACTGTGAGATCATGACCTGAGCCAAAGTCAGACGCTTAACTGACTGAGACACCCAGGTGCTCCATCTCCTAGGTAACTTTTAGAGGCAGAATCCCACACCCCAGTATGCTCACCCCTCTCCCTCCTTTCAGTTCTGTGAAAAGTATAAAATACTTTTCTGGTCCTGTGTGTGCAAAGACAGCAACAATATCTACAGATTGAAATCGGAAAACGTTCTGGAGCCAGGATGGCAGGCAGAGTCTTGTCAGTTCAGCCAAAGAGAACTGTACTCTGACTACATGGAATAAATATTCTCTTCCCTCAGGTTTAAAAATTATTATTGGGAACGGGCCCACTGGTGACAGCAAAAATATCAGCGCTGTCTGCTGAGCAAGGTGGAATGTTCTTCACATCTTGTTTCACAGGAAATGTCCTTGAGATTCAAACGCAAATGAACACGGAGCCTCTTCTTATTTGCTTTTGCTCTTGGTAAACCCAGTTTTTCCCTCCCAAATTCACACGATGTGCAGATAGGACACTAAATTTATTCTGTCAAAGTAATTTCTTTCCTTTTTGACTCTGTCGTGTTACCTACCTTTGCAGGAACCAGACATTCTTTCACCGTAGTGCCTCCTGTCTGCCCCTCCCCCCCATTGCCAAAGTTGCCCTCACTTGTGCACCTGTGTGTCCACTCTGGCTTCATTCTGTGCCCACCTCACGCGGGGTGCTTCTCCCTCTGCTGTGGCTTTTGCAGCTGTTCTCTCATTAAAAAAAAAAGTTTATTCGTTTGTTTATTTATTTATAGTAATCTCTACCCACAAAGTGGGGGTCGAACTCACGACCCCAAGGTTGAGTCACATGCTCTTCCAACAGAGCCAGCTGGGCACCCCAACTATTCTCTTTGTGTCCCCTGCCATCCTGACCTCTTGCCCCTTGGCCCCGCAGAACACACACGAGAGGTAGTAGATGGTAGGCACCCGTGGAGGCACATGTGGAGGACCAGGAAAGCTGAATGTGCCAGAATGCCACGGCAGACCCTGAGGTCTGCAGATTTTACGGAAGTCTAGTGTACAGATGGAAAAGTGCACAGACTGTAAGTCCACAGCTCAGTGATTTTCACGACAGGAGCACAGCTGTGTAACCAGTACCCAGACCAAGAAATGGAACATTAGAACACTGATAGGACTCCAGACCCCTCTCCCTCGTGACCTTCTCCAGTCCTTACCCCCTTCTCCCAAGGGTAACCTATCCTGACTTCTAGACCATAGTTTTGCCTCATATTGAGCTTGACATTAATAGAATCATAGAATGTATACTTTTCTGAGTCTTGCTTTCTTCCCCTAGGTTTGTGATGTTTACCCATGTTGCCCATTTTTTTAAAGATTTTAATTTTTTTTTAAGTAATCTCTACACCCAACATGGGACTCGAACCCACAACCGCAAGATCTGGGGTCTCATGCTCTACTGACTGAGCCAACTAGGTGTCCACTGTTGCTCATCCTCACTGCAGTACACCCTTCTGTTGTTTGTAGATGCTGGCATTTGTTCATCCATTCTGCAGTAAATGGATATTTCCACTGTTTTCAGCTTGGGGCTATGAGCTTTCTTTCACATACCAGTTGGTGAATAGATGGGCCCATTTCTGTTGGATATATGCTTGTAGGTGGTGCCGTCTCCTCAGGGGGTAAACGTCTTGGCTTTTAATGAGGCTATTTGGATAATCGGGAATATTTGGAGGCAGTCTGAAAAGACTTGGTAACCTGGTGACTTGTGGAACAATAGTTTTATCTCATTTTGTGCTGTGAACGGAATTGTCCTCCCAAATTTATACACTGAAGCCCTAACCGCAATGTGGTTGTGTTTGAAGATGAGACTTTTAGAAGGTAATTAAGGTTAAGTGAGGTCATCTGGGTTGGATCCTAATCTTGTGTGACTGATGAGAACCCTCTCTCTCTCCTTCTCTCTCTCTCTTTCTTTCTCTCCACACACCCTGAGAAAAGGCCATGTGAACACACAGTGAGAGGGCAGCCACCTACAAGCCAGGAAGAGAGCTCTTACCAGAGACAGACCCAGCTGGACCTTGATCTGGGACATCTAGCCCTCAAAACTGTAGGAGGATAAATTTCTATTGTTTAATCCACTTAGCCTGTGATATTCTGTTGTAACAGCCCAAGCAGATGAAGGCATTGTGTTCTATTTTATTTTTTGAAATTGGAAAAATATCACCTTAGCATTGCTAGTAATTTTCTGTTATTTTCAGAGCATTCTTTCTTTGAGGAAATAACTAGAAGGGGTCCCTTGGTCACAGGCATCTAAAGCAATCACCTGCCTCTTGTTTGGGGAGACCCTGATGTCACCATCACTGCCTTCGAAGCCCTTCACATGAGATATGGGTTCTGTGTATACTCAGGGGGCCTGGGATGTTGTTTGTATTTCCTCTAAATTTATTTTCATTTTTAGTAGGATATAATTAACTTACAGCACTGTATAGCTTTAAGGCGTACAATGATGTGACTTATATATATTGTGAAATAATTATGATTAAATTTAGTTAACGTCCATCATCTCAAATAGATATGAAGAAAAAAGGAAAAACAAAGTTTTTTCTTGAGGCACCTGGGTGGCTTAGTCGGTTAAGCATCTGACTTTGGCTCAGGTCATGATCTCACTATTGGTGGGTTTGAGCCCCGTGTCAGGCTCTGTGCAGACAGCTCAGAGCTTGGAGCCTGCTTTGGATTCTGTGCCTCCCTCTCTCTGCCCCTCCCCAGCTCGTGCTCTATCTCTGTCTCTCAAAAATAAATGAATATTTTTTTAAAAATTAGAAAAAAATTTTTTTCCTTGTGATGAGGACTCTTGGGATCTACTCTAATTACTTCCAAATAGTCTTCCCTCTAAATTTGAATTGAGGGTGGCTGGACCCTCAAAATTGCCTGATCTTGGGAGATGGGTGAAGCTCTTTGTTCAAGAGGAGCTCAGAAGGGACTAGCTCCTGGGTGGCCTTCTCTGTGTCACCTACTGTTGTAAGCACTTCAGATGGAGGATCTCATTGAGTTAGCACAGAAATCTTTCAAGGCAGGTATTATTATTATCATCATTTTATAGACAAGGAAATCAATGCACCATTGGCTCTAATAACTTGTTCCAAATCATGTAGCTAGAAAGTTGCAGAGCCCAGATTCAAGCTTAGTGTGATTTTCGAGTCTGACACCGCCATCCTACACTCACACATACGCACTCGGACACAGGAAGGAATGCAGACCCGGTCTCTCTGCTGATGTTGGAAGGAAAGATCATAAAAATGCCGAGGTTTGGACATGACAGGTGGATAAGTCAGCTGGTGGCCCGCATGATGTGCTGGTTATTCTCCTTCTGCTCTGCTTCTTTCTCAACCCATTCTCTCCATTCTCACTCTGGGCCACTGGTCCCTGTAGACTGCATCCCGGGAGCTCCTTGCTGACTGGCTTCCAGACGGGTTTGGTGCAGGCAGACAGTGGAGGGGCACCAGAGAGGAGAACAAGGGAAAATGGAAAATTGCCTCATCCTTTCAGCTCCTTACAGATTACTGACCCGTGACCACCTTCAGCTCTCATGGGCTCCGGTTAACTCTATTTCCTCCTTATCTCTCTAGCCTTAGTGATGGCAAATGGCTTCCGGAGTCAGTTGTTTCTGTATATCTTCATTCTGTTTTCTCCACCTCAATCCTGGCCACATATCCGTAGAGAGTTTTTAAAAAAATCTCTTTGAACCACCTGAGTGAATTCTGTGTCTTCTCAGATCCCTGAGTAATACACGTGATTTTAGTTACCACCAAACAAGTCAAACTTTGGCAAATGTGTGGTCAACAATTGTTATGGTCTTCTCTTGGTCCTGGGAGCAAGATCACTATCAATCTTCTTTGGGCTTCAGATTCTTCTCTGGAGCCAGGGAAAGTTTTCAGTATAGACTCTAAGAAAGACAGCCGGGGTCCCTTTGGTGAGCAGTTATCTGGTCCCTGTAGCATGGTGACAAGGTAGAGAGAAATACTAAGAATAGAGAAGGCCA
This sequence comes from Proteles cristata cristata, assembly GCA_017311185.1. Lineage (NCBI taxonomy): Eukaryota > Metazoa > Chordata > Mammalia > Carnivora > Hyaenidae > Proteles > Proteles cristata. The sequence goes on from JAESUZ010004980.1 coordinate 399,082, forward strand.
ATAGCAAATTCCCAGTAAAGGGTCATGGCCAGTGGGCTCAAATCAAATTGAGTTCAGATTGGTTAATAGTGACCCAAAGATTGGGAAAAGTTACATTGTTTCCTATTCTAACTAATTTTATCAGTACCTTATTATTTTGCCTCACCCTTTCCCCCCAACCAAAAATACACCAGAACACAAAAATAATGGAAAAGGTGCTCCAAGCTTAAGGTTCAGCCAAACAAACAAACAGAAAACCCAAAACGTTAGGGACATCAGTGTGATCTATTACAGTTTGAGTTCATAGTTGTCATCACGGACTGCGGGACAAGAGGAATTCTGCCCAGGTCTGTCCTCTGCATAAGCCATGGTGTTTTCCTGCCTGCCCTCTCTTTTTTCCTTTTGGAACTGTTTTATGTTCTCTAAAAGATCTGTGCTTCTTCCAATTGAGAGTTCTCACTGCCTCTGCCATGGGGACAGGTGCACAGCCCAGTCCGGCTGATTAGATTATTTGGGGGCCAGCGAGTGTCTCAGGGCGGACTCAAGGTTAATCAGGATCCTTTATTGATGTAGATATTGGGAGAGAAGCTAGGAGGGCTGTGTAAGCTCAGAGCTCTCTCCAGCCATCTTGCTGTGACCAGGAGAAAGTCTTTCAGACAATAAAACCAAACAGAGAGATGGAAAGAGAGAGTGCCCGTCTTATTCTTCCAGTCTCTGAACTCAGCATGCCTGTAGGCCACTCTTTGCACTCTCATTTACATGGGCCAATGATTTCGTCTTTTAAAAAAAAGAGCTAGTGGTTGTGTTTCTGTCCCCGTACAGTGAAAAGATCTTGACTAGTTCTCTTGACCTCAAGAATGACTAGTGTCAGTCAATACAAGAAAGTATGTTGTTTTTTTCCTTAAAGAAGAGGGCTCTTGCTCTCTTACCTGTTGCAATAGGGAACACCTCCTTCTATCGATCCCTCTAAATCTCTCCTGTAGCAATTTAACTAGGCTTCCTTTGTTCTTTTCTCAGGGAGTGTGCAGAATAGCAGGTTACCATGTTCCTCAGAATAACCTTAGTATACATTGAGACAATTGATGGGTTACTTTGAAGCCAGGCTCCTCCAGGCTAAGAAATTCTAGTAGCTTAAGTGTATCTCAAAGATCTTTTCTAAAGCACATTTCTCTTTGCATCGCAGAAGTTTGCAACTTTTCATTTGATCTGGAAAGGTGGGGGGAGGGAGTTCTAGAAACTAGAGATTTTTATTGGGAAACAAAAATTGCTCCAACCATAAACAAATCCTATTGCTATAATTTCAACATGAAATAAATGTTGAAGTACATAAGGTACAAAAAATTTCAGGGAGAAAAAACATAAATATGTGTACCTATAAATCACTTTTGGGTTCAGTTTAAAAGCAGATAGCAGTTTTATCGGGAGGCAGTGAGTGGTTTGGCCATCCCTTCCATGTGTTGCTGTCTATGAGAAGAAGGGGGTAAGGGAACCTTTGATGTTTATAAGGTGGAGGCTTTAAGTAGCTCATCATTGCCTGCCCGAGTCTTTATCCTCGAAACCAGAATCGGTTGTTCCTGGTCCTTGTGAAAACAAGCTTTTAGAGAATTAGGCTAAAGGGACCAGAATTTCTGAGACTGTGTCTCATACCAGGAAGCTTTAATTAAAGAGTGGGAGGTATAGATTTCCTCAAAGAAAGACCTTTGTTAAAGCTCTATTTTTAACCTTAATGAATGTGCTATTAATTAAAAAGTCTTTGGATAAGCCCCAAGGACTTGCCATGACTATATTGCCTTCTCCATTTAACCTAGGAGCATGACACAAAATGCTTTAAATAGAAAACTTGTTACATTTGAAGATAACTTTCTCTTGGTAAAATAATGTTCAGAATAATTAACTTTCAATTTGCTTTAATTACTTTTAAACATATATACATTTTCAAGAGTCCAGATAGCACACTGTGCTCTAGGGAATCATGGGGCCGGGGAGGGGGAGGGGGGGACATGGTCACGGAGATGAGCTGTTCTGTTTCCAGCAACAGTCTCGTGCACGTGTTCACAAATGAACCATTGAACAAAAACTCAACCCACCTTTTTTCTGTCACTCCTTCTCTTTCTCTGGCTCCTAAACATGTTCGATCATAGGTTTTGGTCTTTTAATGAATTTAATTACTACCACTTGCAGAAAGAACAGGATCTATTCTTCATTAGCTGAACTATTTTGAAGCAAATAAAACATTGAGAAAAGTGGTTTGCATCCCTGTCTGCACATGAACATTACCTGCAGCACTTTAAAAAATTACCTGTATCCTGGTTCTACCCCCAGAGGTTCTGATTTAATGGGAGTAGGAGGGAGGGCAGGAGCTATTAGGAGTTCTTACAGCCCCTCGCCGTTGTAACGGGCAGTCAAGGCTGGATTCACTGATTCAGAGACTGAAGGAAAGCACACCACCACCAGTTCAAAAGCAACTCCCTACAAATCAGTATGGCTTCCTGGAAAGAACATGGGATTCAGAGTTGAGGATTCTAACCCTACCTCTACTCTGTCCACCGTTTGGACTTGCTTATGTACTTGGCATCTTTATGCATCATCTCTTCATTGGTGAAACTGGGATAATTATGCCCATTTTACAGAGTTGTTTTGAGGAAAAGAAATACCTAGCACACGGGGGATCCTCCATAGCAGGAACAGTTATTAATGTAACATGTAATTCTGCCTGAAAAATATTTTTCTCCCTGCTCCCCTTGTTTACTTCTGCTGTGCTTATGGGAATCCAAGTCCATCCCATTCCTGGAAAACCTGAATTCCCTGAATGTCCATGGGCGGCCCCAAAAGCTATACAGATGTCGCAGTCTTGGGGTTTAGAAATCCTGACACCTATTACTTCCAAGCTGAAATGAGTCTGAAGATCTGAGTCTGGGTTTTTCACAAACAACTATGTTACTGCGCCTGTTACTGGAAAGGTTATCACCCAGCTCTAGGCCCCTGCATTTTTGATTGGTAAAATGGGCTTGGATTAGAAGATCTATTCCATTCTCTTCCAATAACATAAATCTATAAGCTTTAAAGAGCCTTCAAGACTCAACTTGGATAAGCTTGCAAATATTTTTACCTGTCTAAAGGAGAAAATAATGCCTTGAGCACTGTCTGCAATAAAGGGGTCCCATGAAGACATGGACTCTGGAAAACTCATTCTTTTGCAATGAGGAGTAGAAAAGGACCTCCTCCTGACTTTGGGCTTGCGGGGGGTGGGGGTGGGGGCAGAGTGCCCAATCAGTCTCCATGACAATAAGTTCTCAGGATTGACCTTAGGGTTTTATTTCTTATTGAGTCCCTAGGAGATATGGAATAAATTTGCCCATGCAAAATTGAAAGTGAAATTGTCAGGCTGGGTGGACCTTAGACACTCTCTAGGTCAAAGGTTTGCACACTGTGTATGCCAACGTCAGGAATGCTACAGGTCATCTGATCCCGGGGCCACACTCTCAAGACCCCTTCTCTACGTCTTAGGAAAAAAACTCCTGTGATGCTAAGAATAACATAGAACACTTGTGAAAAATAGGGGCACCTGGGCGGCTCAGTTGGTTAAGCATCCGACTTTGGCTCAGGTCATGATCTCACAGTTCGTGGGTTCGGGCCCTGCGTCGGGCTCTGTGCTGACAGCTCAGAGCCTGGAGCCTGCTTCAGAGCATGTGTCTCCCTCTCTCTCTACCCCTCCCTGGATTGTGCTCTGTTTTTCTCTGTCTCTCAAAAATAAAAAAATGATAAAAAAAAATTCAAAGCAATCTGTAGATTTAATGTAATCCCTATCAAAATAACAACAGCATTTTTCACAGAACTATAATAAGGAATCCTAAAATTTGTATTAAACCACACAAAAACTCAACCCCCAAAAGCCATAGCAATCATTAAAAAGAACAAAACTGGAGTTATAACAATCCCAGGTTTCAAGATATACTATAAAGCTATAGTGATCAAAATAATATAGTACTGTCATAAAAATAGACACATACATCAATGGAAGAGAATAGAGAACCCAGAAATAGACCTATGATTGTGAGGTCAATCTTTGGCAAAGAAGGCAAGAAAATGCAATGGGAAAAAGAGTCTCTTCAACAAATGGTGTTGGAAAAACTGGACAGCTGCATGCAAAAGAATGAAACTGGACCACTTTATTATACCATTCACAAAAATAAATTCAAAATGGGTTAAGGGCCTAAATATGAGTCCCCAAACCATAAAAGTCCTGGAAGATAGCACAGGCAACAATTTCTTGGACATTGGTAGTAGCAACATTTCTCTAAATATGTCTCCTGAGACAAGGGAAACAAAAGCAAATATAAATTATTGAGACTACAGCAAAATAAAAATCTTCTGCACAGCAAGGGAGATCATTAACAAAACTAAAAGGCAACCTACTGATGAGAGAAGATATTTCCAAATGACATATCCAGTAAAGGGTTAGTATCCAAGATACATGTAAGAACTTATACAACTCAACACCAAAGCTAAATAATCCAATTAAAAATTGGGCAGAAGACTTGAATAGACATTCTCCAAAGAAGACATATAGATGGTCAACAATCACATGAAAAGATTCTCAACATCACTCTTTATTAGGGAAATACAAGTCAAAACCACAATGAACTATCACTTCACACTTGTTGGAATGGCTAGAATTAACAACTCAGGCAACAGCAGCTGTTGACTAGGATGTGGAGAAAGAGGAACCCTTTTGCACCACTGGTGGGAATGCAAACTGGTGCAGCCACTCTGGAAAACAGTGTGGAAGTTCCTCAAAATAATTGAAACTAGAGCTACCCTACGGCCCAGCAATTGCATTACTAGGTAATCTATCCAATGGGTAAAAAAATGCTGAAATGAAGGGGCACATGCACCCCAATGTTTATAGCAGCACTATCAGCAATAGCCAAAATACGGAAGCAACTCAAGTGTCCACTGATAGATGAATGGATAGAGAAGATATGGCATATATACAATGGAATATTACTCAGCCATAAAACTGAATGAAATCTTTCATTTGCAACAACATGGATGGATCTGGAGAATATAATCCTAACTGAAATATGTCAGTCAGAGAGCAACAAATACCATATAATTTCACTCACATGTGGTATTTAAGAAACAAATAAACAAACAAAACAAGAGACAAACCATAAGATCGATTCTCAACTATAGAGACAAACTGATAGCTACCAGAGGTGAGGTAGATAGGGGGATGGGTGAAATAGGTGATGGGGATTAGAGTACACTTAGCATGATGCTCACTGAGTAATGTATAGAATTGTTGAATTACTGTATTTTATACCTGAAACTAATATAACACTGTATGTTAACTATACTGAAATAAAAATAAATTTTTTAAATCACACACACACACACACACACACACACACACACACACACACACAAGGCAGGGTCTTCAACAAGACTGCCCTTACTTCAGATGCCAGTCACAGGTGTGGTTCTCAAGCTAGCTGCACTTCTGTCTGACTGGCTACAAATATGGAGATTCCCATAATGTTTTCCAGATTATTACTTCACTAGAACAACTCACAGAACAGCAGGAAAGTGCTATGTTTCCAATCACTGTTTCTTATAAAGGATGCCAGAATAGCCAGCTAGAGAGATATGCAGGATGAGCTCTACAAGTGCCCCGGAGCAGAAGGTTCTATCCCTGTGGAGTCAGGGCACATCACCCTCCCGGTACATCAATATGTTCACTACCAGGAAGTCTCCCGAGCTTTGGTGTTCAGAGCTGATACTGGGGTTAAATGATATCAGCATAGTTGATTACATCATTAACCACGTGATTGACCTCAATCTCCGGTTCCTCTCTGCTTCCTGGTGACTGAGGTTAAGGCTGAATGTTCCAGCCCTCTAATTATTTGCCTGAGCTTTCCGGTATGGTCAGCCCCTTCTTAAAGTCCCAACTGAGTCACCCTATTAGCATAAACTTAGGTATGTTCAAAAGGAGCTCATTATAAATAAAAAAATGCACTCCCATCGCTCAAAAAATTCAAGAGTTTTAAAGCTCTGTGCTAGGAACTTGAGAAAGACCATATATATATATATATATATATATATTTTTTTTACTATATTGCATGTACCCACATGCTCCCAAACTTGGCCTCTCAAACACAGTTCCTTAAATTTTCATCTTCCCACCCCCTACCATCTACAGGGATAGAACAATCTGGCAGATTCAAATGCAGACTGCACAACTGCTCAGCTCATTAAAAAAGACGTTCTCCTTACCTTCATAGAAACAGCCTCCGGGTTCCAATTCGGCCTAGCCCCCTGAGAAACTCTTTTTCTCTCTGGATGTGTGTAAGAAATGTGGCTTCCAGCCAGCCTGGTCCCAACTGTAACTTGCTCGTTTTAAGTAATGCAGTTCAGAGAGACATACGTCTCTGTTAATCATACCTAACTTTAGTTTACTGTATTGCAACTTTCAAAATACTTTTACATTTCTACCATAGGTCCCTCAAGGAGCAACCTTGTGAAGTGAGGGAGGAAAATAATTCTTACCATAAGATCCATTAAAAAAACATGTGTTCCATGGATGTGCCGAGCTCTATTGGAGCCACCGAGGGACAAAGAGAAATGAAATTTGGTTTCTGCTCTCATCAGATTGGGGAACCATTGTTCACATAAATGGAGTGACTTGCTCAAAATCTTGTGGGTCTTTTGACTCTTTTCTCATTGCTTTTTCTATTACAGTACGCAGGAATAGAGTCCCCGGGCTAGCCTGGCAACAGGCAGGGTGTGTCAAGAGGACCCATCAAGGATACAGGGAGTGCTTCTCTAGGATGCAGAGGTGGCAAGGTGTCCTTGCACCTTAGGTTAATGTTCTGTGGCTGCTGTGACAAACAACCACAAACATGGATGTTTAAGACAACTGAAATTTGTCTCTTCACAGTTCTGGAGGCCAGAAGTCTGAAATCACTAGCTGGAAAAAATAAAGTCAGTTCTTTGTCTCTTCCAGCTTCCAGCAGCATTCCCTGAGTGCGGCCTCATCCCTCCAATTTCCAGGGCCAACATCTATGAATTGCTTCCTACTCCATCTTCATACCACATTCTTGTGTGTGTGTGTGTATGTGTGTGTGTGTGCATGTGTGTTGTGTGTGAAATTTCCCTGTACTTCCCTCTTGTAAAGACATTTAGAACAACATTTATAGCCCATTTGGATGATCCATGGTAATCTCCCTCACCCATCTCAAGATCCTCAATTACATGTGCAAAGAGACTTTTTCTATAGGATCCAGAAATAGTTGGGGACCATTCTTCAGTCCCCTGCACACCTGCAAACCAAAGTTTGCACTTTGAGAAGAGACCATGAATGTTTAGGCTTAATCTCCAGAGGAATTCCACTCATCGGCAAGAATCCTGGACTTAGAGGGAGTGTGGAGAATCTTCCTGGTACAGTGGAGGCCAGGGAAGGAAAGGTCTTTTACAGTTTACTTGGCAGAACTAATAACTATGGAAGGATCTGGTCTCTTGCTTTTCAGTCTAGGGCTTTTTTTTTTTCCCTGCAAAAACATTTCCCACTGAGCTCAGAAATGGGGACTCTGTACATACAGGCCTCCTCTCCTCTGCTAACATTCCTCTCTTGGGCCTCTCTCCAAAGGCCTGTTCTGACTCTAGAGGAGAGGAGAAAATTTTCCTATACCCCTCTTAGTTCTTTGGCTGGTCTAATAATCAAATTTAACATGGGATAAATTGACAGGAGAAAAACAAATTTAATTACATACGTACGGAGTCTCCTAAGAAAATGAGACCCATAGGTACTCGGGCAATTGATGCTTCTATGCTGTTCTGAGCTAAGGAGAAGTGGGTAGGGATTTGGGACTTCCAAGAGGAGGAAGACAATTCACAGGAAGTTGGAAAGAGCACATGATTGGTAAACAAATATCTGCCATACCAGTTAGAGACAATGAGACACAGAGAGGAATTTGACCTCCAGACTCTGCCAAGCTTCCCCCAAGCTTTCCACACCTTGCCCATATTCTTTGCAGTTACCTCTGGTGATAGTTCTCTTCTTGGACCCGGATTCTATTTACATTCTTTGAGGCAGCTAAGGGAGAGGTAAAAAAATTTTCTTCAATCTGTTGGATCTTGATTGCTTTCAGCTCGGAACAGTCCACTTGCCAAAGTGGCATATTCTAGGAAGACTTTCTCTGAACCCTATCAATCACTTGCTTCCTCAACAACTGTTGGTGCAGGAGGGATCTTAGGAGGTGGGGCAGGAGGTTCCTGCCTGGTCTGGGATTAGAGAGGGACAGGGTAGAAGCTGTTCATCTGGCAGTAGGAAAAAGCCTGAGTCTGGTCCCAGTAGACCACTGCCAACCGTTCTTTCCTCCACCGCTGAGCAGAACTCCAGCAGAACTTCCCAGGTGATCTATCTCAGTGCTGCCAAGGCTGATGAGCAGCCAGAGCAAAGGTATTGCCACATCTCATTAGAGCCAGGCTCCAAGGTTAGGCCTCTGTGAATGAGGAAAGAGAGGAGACTTTGAAGTGGAAATTCAGAACTGCTGACGGGTCTTGGTTGTTCAAAAGATTTCTGCCTAGTGATTGATTAGATGGAAATTCTGGAAGTTTCGTGACACACAGCATAAAAGCCAAGTACTAGGGGGCTTGCCTAGAAGGACACACATATTAGAAGGAAACCTCACCTTTCCCGAACTAGCTACTCCTGCAGATGTCTGACCATCCTTGGTCACCCACGCTGCAAGTCTGGGAGTGCTCCTGCATTCTCTATCTTTCCTAATATCTAACTGGTTGGCACATCTTAGAAACTTGATCTCTGCAATTCAGCTCACAGCCGAGCCTCCCTTTCATCTTTACTGCCCTACTTCTGGCCTTCTTGGCTTCTCCCTTCTTTCTTTTAATTACAAATGTAACGTATACTTGTTTCAGAAGGGGCCAAGGGCCAAGGAATCCAACAAATACAGCTCTAGGAGCCAGAAAAGACAAGGAAACTAATTGTCCTCTAGAACCACCTTGATTTCAGACCAATGAAACAGATTTTGGACTTCTGACTTGGAGACCTGCAAGAGACTAAGTATCTGTAGTTTTGAGCCATACAATTTATGGTAATTTGTTACAGCAACCATAGGAAACTGACACAGGCTGTTTCTAGCTGTTTGGATTTGTAAATATTTTCTTACCTTTTACCTCTTGACAGGTACCCCTGACTCCAATCTTCCCTAGCTTCAGCCTGTCCCACGGCCTTTCCTCTGCTCCAGGAACTTTAAGGACTCCCCAGTTCTGGAATATGAAATCTAAACTCTTTAGGTAGAAGGCCCTCCATGCATTAGCCTTAACCCACTTTTTTAGTCTTAAAATTTATTATGCTATGACCATCCCCACCCTCAGCACAGATACTTCCTATATTCATTACTCAGCTTAGAAGGTTTTCTACACATGAAACACCTTCCTTAACCCATCGATGCCAATGGTATTTTAAGCTCCATCTCAAATGGAAAATCTCCCAGAAAAGACCCTCTTTATCCTTAGCCCGCCCTTATCTTTGCCTTCTTTGAACATGCGTAACACTTTGCGTCTCTCTTGTGGTATCAATTCTACCTTGTGTTGGAGTCGTATATTTATATGTTAGGTCCTAGCATTTAAATAATTAGCTGACTTATTCGCTCATTAAATATCTGTTGAATTGAATTGACATGTGAGCCCTGCTACAGAATGAGGCTTCTTTCCTGTTTGTGTTATAATTTGATACCCATGATGAGATGGAAACACCACTGATTTTCATAATGGAAGATGGGCATGAGAAAGGAGGACAGAGGAAATGAACCCAATAAATACAGCTCTAGGAGCTTATGATGTGCTTCATTTTTCAGGTCTCATCCCTGTGTTGTGCCTTGAGAGATTCTAGAATAAATATGGTAGTAGTTCATGAGTAAAGGACTGGAGAATATTTGTTGATCCCAAACTCAGTGATGATTTTCCACTAAGATTTGTCATGAAAAATGTTCATGCCACCTCAGGCTGCACTTACAGGGGTTAAGTTTAGAACAAAGAGGGGATTGTCCTGTAGTGCCTTTGGACACATCTTCTATGGTAGGTTTGGATCTGTTTCCCAGACCTGATTTAGGACCAGAATAACCTGCGAAGCTGTTTTAAAAATACAGATTTCTGGATTCTACCTTCAAGAAATTCTGAACGAATAGGTTAAGGAAGAGCTGAGGGATCTGCATTTTAGCCATCACAAACTCTTTGGGGCTCACTAATCTAAAAAAATCTTTACAGTTGCTTCTAATTCTGGAATTCTATTATTTAGAGTGTTCAGTTTCCAGTTCCAGGGTCTCAAGCTCCTGGTTACTGCCTCTGCTGGTTCTGGTTACTGTTAGACTCACATTTGGGTCTTCTGATGCTCTATGGGAAAGAGGGCACCTCTAGATTAGCCAAGGGCTAAGATTTGGAGTTTTAGCTAACTGGTTATTTTAGTGTTAGTCACTGCATCAAGCCTCAGTCTCCCCATTAGGAATGAGGGCTATAACTCACAGCAACTCGGCTTGTCCTCCAGAGATGAATGAAATGGACCTAGGATATTATCCAGAAGAGGACCCACCAAAGAAAAAACTATGCAAGGGTTGTATCAGATGGTGTTGAGTACCTGAAGGTGAGCAGATCCCAGGTGGTAGTGATACAGATAAAACTGGTATCTTGTCAGAGCTGATCGTGTCTTCTAGAAGGAGAGCTGAAAAGAAGCTGTGCTGCCCATAACCCTTTCGTCACCCTAGAGGCAGAAGCAGTGTTAGTTATTCCCACTTGGGTGGTGGAAAAGCTGATGTGGTAGAAGGAAGCCAAATGCTCTGGCTCTCTTGTTGTGTCCATTCTGATTTCAGAGGTTCATTGCCGCCTTCTAAATAAATAAGGCCACTGGAGCTTTAAAAGCCCAATCTAGACAGATGACCAAGAGGAAGGAGTAATTTTTTAACCTTAACACTATTTGTTTATCGTGTGTCCATTGTCATTAACCCCTAAGAGTGAAAGCAGACTGGGTCATTTCATTTTCCATTATCTAGTTTGTGATGTTAAAATTAATTGAGTGTTCATCTCAGCATATAACGAGCAGGCCATGTGGAGGAGGCAGTGCTCCTGGAAGAACACTGGCGGCAGGTCTGAGCGTGTTCTCCCCTTCAGCACGGGACAGCCTGGGCCCCGCTCCCAGGCAGGTCATGCAAGCTGAGCTAGGACAGTTGTGTAGTTAACCACAGTCACTACCTGGTCTCAGCACGTTGTTTCTTGGTAGAAGACACCTCAGGACAGAAGCACTGCTTGGAGTCAGAGAGGAGAGAGTAAGACAATTTGCACATTTATTCCTTCTGAATTTAAGGGAAAGTGGAGAACGTCTGTTTGGGCTGATGACAATGTTTTGGAAATGGATAGTGGTGATGGTTGTACAATATGGCTGAATGTATTTAATGCCACTGAATTGTACATTTAAAAATGGCTAAAATTTCATGGGTAAGGTTTATATTATGTATATTTCATATATGTATATGTTACCATTTTTTTAAAAAGAAGTGGGTTGGCTTATCCATAGACTAGTTCAATCATTGGGAGGGAGATAATGACCACTTGCCACCTTCCCTCTTGGTTTTGAATGGCAGACTGAATGAGTGACCTGCTGTCCCTTCCATAGGATTAACTTGTCTTGGGAGCAGTGACAAAAGCTGCCTTTTATTGTAGGAACCATACAGGTGCTTATGCCCAATCTAATTCTGGACCAAATGGAACTTTTCTAACTCATAATACCTTAAATATGTTTTAGAAATATGCTTGAACTCTTTTTATCCTCCAAACTATGGACCTAAGAGTTCATCTCTGGGGTAAACCATCCTACTTCCCCTGTGGAAGTGATAAACAGTTCATCCCATTTAGTATAGGTCCACATTTTTTTTTTTTTTTTTGGAATGCCAACTCCCTCACCCCTTCCACCCCCACTTTTTTTTTTTACTTCCAGGACTGAATACTTGAGCACAGAGCTAGAAAAGGTGAAGGCTTTGGATTTATGGCCCAGGCTCATATCATCTTTGGGACTATGAATGTCTTCACCAGCCAGAGTTCAGAAACAGATAGAATCGGAAGGTTGGGAAAGGACTGGACAGACAGATTCACCACCCATGTGATGTCTGTCAAATGGTCACAGTCTTTGGTCAGACACATCCAGAAGAGCTTTTCTCTTTGATAAAGGTCACAACTTGTGGCCATTACTCAGCCTGTCTCTCTGGAGAATCCTTCAAAGCTTTGACATAAATATATTTTTAGAGTATCTTCCACCCACCCAGAGGCTTATAGTTCTGCTGGCTCTGTATTGGTTCAGATTACATTATTTTACTGTTCCAGGAAGCCTTTTTTGAGTTCAGAAATTTCAGTGCAATTCATGTTTTCTACTTATAATTTCTTGCTGGAAATGATATACGGAAGCTGAGTTCACCTCCCTTGCTCCTGGAGCTTGCTGGCTGTTTCCAGGGCCTTCCTCATTATTCAAACTGCCACTCATTCCCATGAATACTAAAAGCAATACTTGATGGTTGTGGAAGATTTTCATCCTCACAGGTCATGAAATGGAACAGAATACTTTCTGTTTGTCATCTACACTAAGGATTTACGATTGCCTAAGTGTTATATTTCTAGACACTGTATTCTGAAGGAAATCATCCTGCCCTGAGGTAAGGACAACTTCTTTATTCATATTGAAAATGACAGCAAGTAAAGGGCAAGAATCTTTTTTAAAAATCTCACTTTTGATATGTCCAGAATGAAAATCATATTAAAATAAGACCTTTAGAATGCTTCCTTTCACTGTTCACTTGGGAAGATACTTCACAGATGGTACAGATATTCTGAAATGTTGCCTGGTCTGAAATCTTTTATCTGGAGTTTTAGAAGAGCAAAGGGTATGACATATGGGAAGAAACCAGCCAAGGGAAGGCATGGCCAGGGACTGAGACAAAAATGTAAATTATATAATGATGCTCGCCTCAGAAGATTTCTGGCCGGTTTCTAGCCATGGAGTACCACACTCGAGTACATGATGGCAATGTAGACTTGCAAGCTTTATAAGTCTCAGCTCTTGACCAAAGCCACATTATTTTTACATAATCATGGTTGGCATGGATTGAACTGTATCCCCGCACCTGAAATTCTTATATTGAAATCCTAACCCCCAGTATCTTAGAATATGATGTTATTTGGACATAAGGCCATTACAAATGTAGTTAGTTAAGATGAGGTCATCCTGGAACAGGTCCCTGGTTCAATATGACTGGTGTCCTTTTAAAAAAGCAGAAATTTGGGCACAGAGACAGACATGTACAGAGGGAAGATGATATGAAGACACAGGTAGAATCCCACCCACTAGGAATAGCAAAGAATGCCAGTAAACCATCAGAAGCTAGGAGAGAAACATGACACAGATCCTTCCTTTTGTCAAAAACAAGACAACGGTGGGTGCCTGGGTGGCTTGGTTGGTTAAGCATCTGACTTTGGTTCAGGTCTCGATCTCGTAATCTGTGGGTTTGAGCCCCGCGTCAGGCTCTGTGCTGACTGCTCAGAGCCTGGAGCCTGCTTGGGATTCTGTGTCTCCCTTTCTCTCTGCCCTTCCCCTGCTCACATTCTGTCTCTCTCTCTCTCTGAAAAATGAGTAAACATTTCAAAAATTAAAAAAAATAAAAACAAGACAATGGGCACCAAATGGAATTGCTTATTTTAAGCCCCACATCACCAAACCAAGACTTAATTTTATTACAGTTTTGGCTCTCCAGAAATGGAATCTTAACTCAGTCGATCACAAATTGCTTAATGAGCATTAGTTAGGTTATCTGCCTGAAAAATCCCTGTCATCCCCTAAAGGAAAGTAACTTTGCAATAACCAACCTGCTTTTTTGTCTGGTGTAACTTCCTTGTTCCTGCTCTCTTCTGCCTATAAAAGTCTTTCTTTTTGTGTAGTTGCTCAGAGCCCCTTGCTATCTGTTAGCCTGGGTGCTCCTGATTCATGAATTGGTGAATAAAGCCAATAAGGTCTGTAAAATTTACTCAGCTAAGGGGCTCCTGGGTGGCTCAGTCAGTTGAGCATCTGACTTTGACTCAGGTCATTGTCTCGGGGGTTGTAAGTTCAAGCCCCATATCAGGCTCTCTGCTGACAACTCAGAGCCGGGAGCCTGCTTTGGATTCTGTGCCTCCCTCTCTCTCTCTGCCCCTCTCCTGCTTGCTCTCTCTCTCAAAAATAAATAAACATTAAAAAAATAAAAAATAAATAAGTCAGTTGTCTTCAGACTTTTGACTGTTTATCATATGCACAAAAATGGATAACCAGAGAGGGAGAGAGAGGGAAAGTTTTAAAATATTTAGATACTATTGATGTATATGTGGCATCCATTGTAAAATGTACACCAAATCTTCAAAAGTTTGAGACAAAGGTCACTTTATAATGTCTTTCTGTGTATATATAATTTTTTAATGTTTATTTATTTCTGAAAGAGAGAGAGAGAACATGTACATACGAGCAGGGGAGGGGCAGAGAGAGAGGGAGACAGGATCTGAAGCAGGCTCCCAGCTGAGAGCAGAGATCCAAGCTGATGTGGGGCTTGAACTCATGAACTGTGAGACATGACCCAAGCTAAAGTCAGATGTTTAACCAGCTGAGCCACACAGGCACTCCTCTGTATATATATTTAAAGTAATTTATTGACAAATCAACAAAACTTTGTCCTCACTCTATACCTTATTAATAATAGTTTTTAATGAGAATAGTATGATTATATATATTTCATTATTTTAGAATTGACTTAGTACTTGTGATACACCTATTCTAATTCACATTATAGGTATAATCTCTCTCTCTCCCTCCCTCTCTCTCTCTCTCTCTCTCTCTTCAATACTTGGCTTTATTGCTTATAGCAGCTGAAAAAGACGCATAGAACCAGATGGAAGAAACACCCTCTAGATACTCATTTTCATTCCATTCTGCTGATTATGCAAAGGTTTTTGTTTAAATTCTGCTAAGTAAATTTTATCTTCTCTGATGCTAATCAGTGGCTCTTCCTAAATCATTGCAAGTTATTTCATTTTTGTACCTTTAATAAATAGGTTCAAAATCTACTAAAACTCTTGGAGAATTTTCAACAAATTTTTGATAGTTTCTCCAAGTGTACTGATATGGGAGTTCTTATGGGTGACAAACAGATTATTTTTTTCAGATAAGAACAAAATCACATAGACACGGAAATGTTTCCAAATGGCCCCTTTCAAATTGTTCTTTTCACAACATACGTCTGAGACCTCAAAGAGCGCTTTCTACCAGACTGACCAATGTCTTTTCAAATCCAGTAGGTCACCTCTGATTTGTAAAATGCCCCACGATGTGGGCAGATGAATTCATTTGGGGGGTGGGAAAAAGATCAGCTTTCCCACGGTCTTTATATTCTCATGCTTGCATTATTATTATCTTCAATTGGCCGCTGGGTTGTTGGGACATTTTCTAGGTGAGTTTTCTGGGGTGAATTCCTAGATGGGCAATTCCTTGATAGAGTCGCTTTAAGCCACTGATTCGTTTTGTGAGGATTCGTTTAGTTAAGCATAGACGGCATGATCCACAAGTCCATGTAGCCAGGAGCATGTCTGCTGCAATATCTCTCAGTGACCTGCCAGGTTGGGGCTGTCATCAACCTTGATCAAAGAGTCTCCACTCTTTTTATGAGGCTATGGGGGGTACCACGGGGTTCCATGACTGGGTTTGAGATGTACAGACTAAGGGAGGATACCAATTCCGAGATGGATATCAGTATCAGTTAGGTAAATTGTCTTCATTTTTTTTTTTAATTTTTTTTAATGTTTTATTTATTTCTAGGAGAGAGAGAGAGAGAGAGAGACAGTGTGAGCAGGGGAGGTCAGAGAGAGAGGGAGATACAGACTCTGAAATAGGCTCCAGGCTCTGAGCCGGCAGTCAGCACAGAGCCCGATGCGGGGCTCGAACCCACGAACCGCGAGATCATGACCTAAGCGAAAGTCGGAAGCTTAACCGACTAAACCACCCAGGCGCCCCAATTGTCTTCATTTTTTAAATGTAACTAAATATAAATGAAAGTTCTAACCTTTTCTTCTGCACCCCAGTGGATCAATGGTAGACACCTCATTTTGGAGATCACTAATCTAGATCGACACAACAAAATCATAGAACCCAGAGAAGCTCGGAAACCTCTTTATGGGGAAGGGTGGCTGGAAAGGCTACAACAACCTGATACGTTTTTTTGATTCTGCTGTATTGCTTACAGTCACTTTGGGAAACACGAGGGTGAAATGAATCAACATTGTCTAGTGAAGGAAACTCACAGTAAGGCACCCGGGGCACATCCAGGAGTATGCATTACTGGGACCGTCTCTGTTATACGGCCTTGAATCGCTAACTGAAACTTTGTTCCATTTTCACAAAGCTGTGCTGACCTTCCCTTACGGCTCCAGAGGGCCTTCTAAAGATAAGCCAGAATATCTGATGGCAAACAGTTAGCAAATGTATCAGACATTCATTTGGTAGGATTTATTTCTGGTCGATTAAAAAAAAAAAGCTCTCCAAAGCTCTCGCAAAGGCTTCTGCAGAGCTCATAAAGGTAATGTTCTAACTGTTGTTAATGATTCCTTGACTATGATTAAGCAAAGCAAACAAAACAAAACAAAATCTCTATTTCCCAGAACCCTGAGAATATCACAAATGCTGATGATGTTCCATAAGGTTGGGAGTGATTATTATGCTTCATTTTTCTATACACACACACACACACACACACACACACACACACACACACACACACACTGGTTTGTTTCTGAGTGATTTGCGAGGAAATTTAAAAAAAAGTCATTTGGTAAATACATGTGCTAGTGTGAGTGGTTAGAAGTTATTAGTTTTAAATACTTTATGTTTTATGAATTGAAAGTAACAAGACTCTCAACTACAATGAATTTTTAAAAAGTGATACTGTAGAGGGGTGCCTGGGGGGCTCAGCTGGGGGCTCAGCTGGGTTTTGGCTCAGGTCATGATCTCAACCTTCGTGAGTTTGAGCCCCGCATCCGGCTCTGCACTGACAGTTTAGGATTCTCTCTCTCTCCCCCTCTCTCTGTCCCCTCCCCTTCTTGTGTGTGCTCTCGCTCCTTCTCTCTCTCTCAAAATAAATAAATACACTTAAAAAAAAAGTGATACTGTAGGAACAAGTGCGGTCCGAGAAACTCCCATATCAGTGTCACCTGGTGAGGCCCCACCCCTCAAGTTCTGATGTAACAGAGCAGTAACTCAGTCCCTTGGGGCAGTTCTCAAGGCCACTTGAAGTTTAAGAACCACTGCCTTAGGCTGTGCATCAACTGAGATAATGATACCAACCTGGTGGGTGCGCACACATCACGGATCTGCTGCACCAGGAACAATCATTTCTTTCTTTCAGATCCATTCATGGCTTCTGTTCATGTCAGAATACCTTCCGAGACTCAGCAGTTATTACAACAATGAATCTGTTTCCTCCAGATTCTTGGCTGTCACTCTCCTGACCTGCCACTTGTGTCACATTCCATTAGGTTCTGAGAATGAGGCATGGCACTTGTCACAGACTGACACATATTGGGACAGAAACCTGATAGGATAGGCTGAGCCAAAGCAAAAAAAAAAAAAAAAGAAAGAAAGAAAGAAAGGAAAGAAAGGAAGGAAGAAAGAAACAAAGAAAAGAAATGAATCAAAACACAACTTTCCGGGTCACCTGGGTGGCTCAGTGGGTTGGGCGTCCAGCTTCAGCTCAGGTCATGATCTCAAGGTCCATGGGTTCAAGCCCTGCGTCAGGCTCTGTGCTGACATCTCAGAGCCTGGAGCCTGCTTTGGATTCTGTGTCTCTCTCTCTGCCTCTTCCCCACTCATGCTCTGTCTCTCTTCATCTCTCAAAAATGAATGAACATTAAAAAAATTTTTTTTTTAAAAAAATACAGCTTTCCTAGAAAACCTTCTCAAACAAAACTCTGTGAGACAGGACTTTGGGGCAAGCTTGGTCACTGATGGAGGTGAAGTCTAACAGATCTGTCCTCTCTTTCTGTCAGAGCAATAGGGATAATGATGGCTGCTTCAGAACCCAGTTTCTTGGATATGCATTTCTCAACGTCTGTTTTTTTTAGAACATGAATCTTATCCAATGCCCCACAAACAAAGGGTCTCATGATTAAAGTCTTTTCTTGGACATTTTCAATTATTTTTTTAAAACTTTCTATTTTGAAATAATTACAGACTCAACAGGAAGTTTCAAATTAGTACAAGTAATCTCATGTATCCTTCACCCAATTTCCCTTATAAATACATTTAGGTAGCTGCAGTTCAAAGCCAACCAGGAAATTGACATAGGAACACTTTTATTAACCAGACCACAGGCCTTATTCACTTTCATTTTTTTACTTGCATTTATTTATTAGTGTGTGAGTGTGTGTATGTGTGTATAGTTCTATGTAATTTTATGGCCTGTATAGATTTGTGTAATGATGACCACAATAAAGATACAGAACTATTCTCACAACACGAAGGGACTTTCTTATGCTTTGTATTAATACTCCACCCCTCATCTTTCTTCTGGAAACCACTGATCTGCTCTTCACCTTGACGATTTCATCGTTTCAAAAATCTTATATAAATGGAATCACACAGCATGTAACCTTTTGAGATTGACTTCCTTTCACTCAGCATAATACTCTAAAGTTTGGTCTAGGCTGTTGTATGTATCAATAGTTTACTCCCTCACATTGCTGAGTAATTAACATGCCATGGGAGGGATGGTTAGTGTAACCATTCACCCAAGTGAAGAATATTTGGGTTGTTCCCAGTTTGGGGCTGTGGGTAAAGATGCTATGAACATTTGCACACAGGTTTTTGTACAAACATAAATTTCCATTTCTCCAAGATAAATGCCCCCAAATGTAATTGTTTGGTTGTACGGTAGTTATGTGCTTAATTATAAAGGAAACGGCTGTCGTACCGTTTTACATGCTCACAAGGGAATTATGAGACATTCAGGTTCTCTGTACTTTTCTCCAACATTAGTGTTTTTTTATTTTAGCTCTTCTACTAGGTATGTAGTGACATCTCATTGTAATTTTCATTTGCAATTGCCTAATGGCTAATGATGTTGAACATCTTTTTCATATGCTTATTATTCATCTGGATCTCCTGTTTGGTGAAATGTCTGTTCATGTCTGTTGCTCATTTTATGGTTGAATTTTTGTTTTGTTTTATTACTGTTGAGTTTCAGAGTTCTTTATGTATTGTAGGCCCAGGCCCTTGTCGGGCGTGTGCTTTGTAAATATTTTCTCTCAGGCTGTAGATTGCCTTTTCTTTCTCTTAACTGGATCTTTCACAGAACAAAAGCTTTTAGTTTGATAAGGTCCAGCTTACTTTTTCCTTGATGGATTAGGTTTCTGCTGTCGTGTCCAATAACCTTTCACCTGGCCCCCTGTCCTGAAGATTTTATCTTATGTGTCCTGCAAGTTTTATAGTTTTGCTTTTATAATTGAATCTGCTTAAATACAGTATATAGTTTTAGCTCTACATTTATTCCCGTGATTCCCGTGGAGTTAATTGCTATATAAGGCATGAGATTGGGGTCAAGGTTCATTCTCAATGCGTTTTAACATTTTAAGGGCTGAAGTTCTGTAATCACAGACATTCATTTTTAGACTTAAGATGAATTCCCCAAGCTTGGCCATCTACTCATGCAGCAACTTACTTGTTGGACACTTTCTGGGTGCAGACACAGATATAGGCACAGTCTCTGTTCTTTATTAGCTGTTTGTATATGCACAGTTTGCATAACACTGTCGGAACTATATTTTCTGGAAATCCTTTAGGAAATTCTGTTCCAGACTGCAGACTCAGAGACTGAGTCAGATACGAGTGTAAGCAAAGAGAGATGCAAAATCGAAAGAGTGCCCAGGCAAGAGGTAGCCCCCGTGGGAAAGCTGGCATCGAGAGTCAGAAGAGTAGAAAGAGAAGTGAGGACTTGGGAGGTGGGGGAGAGAATACCAGGGACAAGTCACCTGTGGCAGACTGTGTTATCTGCATCCATCCCCTGCATCATGTCTGAAGATCTCAGGTGCCTTTTCTTTTCTTATTTGCTGGGCTCCTCAATGTTAGTGTTCAGCTACAGCCGGCTATATCATAGACATGTGAGTAGGTGTATGCATGTGTATACAGTGGAGCCTTGAACAACATGGGGGGCGGGGCTCTAACCCTCAGGTAGTTCAAAAGTCGGCAGATAACTTTTGACCCTCCCCCAAATTTAACTACCAAATGCCTACTGTTGACAGAAAGCCTCGTCAATAACGTTAATGGTCTATTAACACACATTCCGTATGCTATATCAATCATGTACTGTATTCTTACAATAGAGCTAGAGAAAAGAAAATGTTATTAAGACAACCGTAAGAAATAGGAAATACACTTGCAGTACTGGATGTATTTATCAAGAAAAATCTTCATATTAGTGGCCTCATGCAGTTTAAACCCATGTTGTTCAAGGGTCAACCATGTATATATGTATATATATATGTATATGTATACATGTAAAGCTAATACGTATATGTGTATTTGTAAGCATGTGTATACATACATATGTGTATATATGTGTGACACACGTAATACAAATACATACATAGTAAAACTGTGGTCTGAGAGCATAATTCATTTCAGAAACATGCTTGTCATCCAAAGCACTTGTATAACAAAGCGAACTTCAAGAACTGTTGGCTCAAGACACATGAAAAGATGATCAACATCACTCATCATCAGGGAAATACAAATCAAAGCCACATTGACATACCACCTCACACCGGTCAGAGTGGCTAAAATGAACAAATGAGGAAATTACAGATGCTGGCGAGGATGTGGAGAAACAGGAACCCTCTTGCACTGTTAGTGGGAATGCAAATTGGTGCAGCCCCTCTGGAAAACAGTGTGGAGGTTCCTCAGGAAACTAACAATAGAACTCCCCTATGACCCAGCAATAGCACTACTAGGAATTTACCCAAGGGATACAGGAGTGCTGATGCATAGGGGCACATGTACCCCAATGTTCATAGAAGCACTCTCAACAACAGCCAAAACATGGAAAGAGCCTAAGTGTCCATCAACTGATGAATGGATCAAGAAGATGTGGTTTATCTATACGATGGAATACTACATGGCAATGAAAAAGAATGAAATTTGCAGCAATGTGGATGGAACTGGAGGGTATTATGCTAAGTGAAATAAGTCAGTCAGAGGAGGACAGATACCATATGTTTTCACTCATATGTGGATCTTGAGAAACTTAACAGAAGACCATCGGGGAAGGGAAGGGGAAAAAAGTTACAGAGAGGGAGGGAGGCAAACCATAAGGACTCTTAAATACACAGAAAAGACTGAGGGTGGATGGGTGTTGGGGAGAGGGGAAAGTGGGTGATGGGCATAGAGGAGAGCACTTGTTGGGATGAACACTGTGTGTTGTATGGAAGCCAATTTGACAATAAATTATATTAAAAAAAGAACTTGCCTCAGTTGTGATCATGTGACGTTCAGCATCACGTCCTACTCGTATTGTGAGCCATTGCTCATTTATCAAGTTAAAATTTATTGGAAATGTTTCCTCATCTTTTAGAACATTCATAGAACAAGTCACTCACAAGCCAAGGTTTGACTGAATACATTATACATACACACACTTAAGAATCATATTTAATGTACAATTGTTTCCTAGTCCGTATCAGTTTGGAGTTAAAAACCTATGGTCCTCGAAACTCTCACAACGGATTTATCTGGCATTTCCGGATGCCTCACATCCTTTCCCATCATTATAGAAGTCCTCATGCGTCGTCCTGTGCTCCCTGGTCCTTCCTGATGACTCTGAGAATGACGTCTGCACTCTTTCCTGTTCCTGCTCCCAGTGGTGACATCTCACATGGATGCATGGGCGCTGGTGTCAAGGGGCTGCTGTGTCACCGGCTCCACTCTGTCCCCACCGGCAACACTCATGTCCCTGGAGCAGCCCTGCCTCCAGTGTAGAAAACACTCCCAGTACACGATACTTTCTCTCTTTCTCCCTTCTCTGCTCTAAGATGCATGCATCAGTCCATGGGCCTGGCCTGAAGTACACGTCCATTATTTGGTCACCTTGCTCTCTGACCTTGCTGCATGATCTAAGAACCAAAGCTGTCCTTGCTTGTCTTCCTGAGCCATATCAGCCCCTCTTAAAAATGTTTCTGGTGGATCCTCTTGTCATTTAGAAACGCTCTTACTTATCTGAATCAAAATTCTGGTTCCAGTCTTTTACAAAACAACCGACTGTTCCCAATTTACAAGAAGGTAAATTCTGAAAGTAAGTCAGTAAGCCTGTCGTTTAGAACGAGGGCCTCACATCCCACAGTTACCAAATTATACATCATGGCAGGGTTCCCAGGCCCATCCACAAAAAACCTACTTATCCAAAATGTATCTGAACTGAGGTAATAAAGCTATATGCAGCTTAACCATGCTTAGTAATGTGTTTCCATTGGAATGAGTGTCTTGTACAAACTGGGAAGCCAAGGAGGCAGAATGAAATAAATCTTAAACTTGAATCTATCTTGTTGGGAATTTTGTAGCCTGTAAACCAGGATCCTGAGGGTGTTAAAACGTTGGATGTAGACGTTCATGGAATCATTTATCAAATCCTGGGAGCCTCCCAAATAATGTGCAAAATGATAATTTAGTTCTAGGAAAAGAAAGCCTACATGAATACCATCTACCAAAGCACTGCCAAGCCTATCATCTTGGAATGAGGTTGAAGTCCCAGAACCAAGAGCGGATGGAGGCATTGATGAAGAGAGTGGCACCATGTTCTGGAAGACGCTCAGAAATAGACAGCAGAAATGCAGGTGGGGCTCTGCAGAGGCAGTGTGCTCTGGACCACCTGGTTTGGGAAGCGGTTTTAATCCATTTTAATTACAACTACATCATGCTCTCTGTTCCTAACAGATGGCTTCCTCTTATCAATTTGCACACTCCCCATTTCTCTGTGCAAGAGCATCTTTATCACAAATGTATTGAGAGAACAGGCCATTCAACAATATGAAGAAAAATAGCATTTGAGAGAGATTTCTTTAAAACTAACCAGATGGCCAAGAGGCTTCTTGACCACGGGGGGCACATAATGGATTGAGCACCTACTATGTGCTGGGCATTGTGCTCTGTCTTTTCACATGAGTATCTTTATCAGCCATATCTATTTGTTGGAAACTGAAGCCTGAAGGGTTATGTTAGACTGAAGACCTTGGACCAATTGTAAGGATTCAAACACAACTTCTGGCTCCAGAGTGAGGCTCTTTCCCCCACTCTACACCTCCTACCATAGAGTGTTTCACTGTCCTAGAAACAAATACATGTTACTCACTGGTTTTCAACCCATTAAAAAAATAAAAAAACAAAGATGACCCTATTTCTTCTTAACTATATTTAATACAGGCAGATGGCAAGTGTACAAAGTAGATTCTGCATTCAGTAGGCCTAGCTCTACCCTGCTGGTCAGGCGAATGAGAAGGCAGTTTTCAGAGAGCCAGGGCAGACAGGAGGCCTTCTTGAAATGGACCTCAAGATAACCAACGCTAAGGAGAAATGAGTCCACCCACTTGTTTGACTATGTGTGGTGCCAGGCTCAGTGCCAGGAAGAAGAGAAGATTACATATATTATTTGATAATAGAAACAGGAGAAAAACAAAAAACAAAAACAAGCCAGTGTTACAGAGAAAGCATTTTGAGCTTTTCAGATTACAAAAAAAAGGGGGGGTGGGAGCTGTAACATTCACTCTGACAGCACTGAAATTAAATCCAGCCGCAAAATCATATTGAAGCCAGTATATAGCAAAGAGTTGTATTTCCAGTTAGAAGACACACACACAAAAATCCAATTTTTTTCCAATTCAGCCTCTTCAGTACCGGCTCCTCCTAGTGCCTGAGTTGCGTTAGACTCTCCCCTAGTGGAAGGCGGGGGCATTGCAGCCCGAGGATCATCTGATTCAGAACAATAGAAAGGTCTCGGGATTTCCATTTCAAAATGTTTCTTTAGTCGGAGTTGAGCAAAAACTGATGCCTAAACCAGTGAATTTTTATGGAGTGCAGGCGACAGTAGAACTCTTTACCCTTCCCCCCAGCCTTATGCTCAGGAAATCTTAATGGAACACACACACCCCAGGAAGTACAGATAATTCTGCACAACCTCACTTATGCCTGTGCACACATCCCTTTCTCACCATCCCTCACCTCCAGTGGCACCCAACAACAAAATATATGCCAGGTGTGGCAAACACAGCACACAGTGTAGACCTGCTAAGCTCTGACTCAGTTGGGTAGAATTACATCTTGCATCTGCATTTGCTTTCTTTTTCAGGGTTGACCTTGGTTTGCACTCAAAGGGCTGCTGACAAGATCTGTCAAGTGACAGTTTGGTATGGCCCCTTCTCATTTTACTAACAGGTGAGCAACCCAAGCCAAACATGAGGAAGCCACTCGCTCCAAATCGTGGTAGAGGGTTGAGCATATGATGGCTATGAGAAAGAATGGGACACATTCATGGTTGCCACCTTGGCCAAGGACAAACCCTCAAAGAGAAGCTGATGTGCTGGAAGGAGCATGAGGTAGAGGTCAGTCCGCTGGCCAAACCCAACTGTTTCCAGAGCTGTGCGACTCACTGGTAATGTGGACCCCTTCCAGGACACCAAACATTCTCAAGAAGGAGTAACAAAATTAAATTCACTTTCCAGGCTGCAAACTCCTTTTTAATATTACAGATCTCAGGGCAGGTCACCCCTGTGAATTCAAAAGCAGTGGATCTTTTAATATTAGAAAAGAAGAAAATTACTGCAGAGAAAAGGCCACTTGAGTCAGAGTTGAAAATCTTCTAGGGGCTATTTATCCCCTTTAATTTGGTGGCCCCGAGGGGATATAAGGTACAAAGAAAGCCATCCCACAGTGGTCTGATAGAGTTCCCAGATCCCACAGACCGAAAAAGTCTTGGGACATAGGCACTTATGCCATATCAATACTGAAAGAAAGTTGATCATGCATTTCAGGCACTGAGTTTTGGGAATTTGCCAATAAAGAAGTGGAATGTTCTGACAATAGCACACTAGCTTGGGTATAGCAGGGGCCACAAGCTCTGGGAGACTTGAAAAGACTTCCCGGGAGCTGGAGATAGAGTGGATGACAGTGGATCATCGGAGCAGAGGGGCCTTTACTCCCCAAGATGCCGGGGGCAAGGGCTAGCCGGGGGCTCCGCTGACTGTGGGGAGAGGAGGCAGGGAAGGGCTGAAACCTTGCTGGTGAGGGCTCTCCAGCGTCCTTGTGGCGGAGACAAACTTGTGGCCACACCTGAGAGACTGCAGAACCTGGAAAACAGAGTTGAGCAAGAAGTTAAGGCCAGTGAACCAGACAAGCGCATCTGAAGGGACCTGGGCATGAGCAGAGGATGAACCGGCAGCCAGTGCTTGTCAAGTTCATGGTTGAGGCATTAGAGCCAGGCAGGTATGCCAGCTGCAGCCATCCCTTGGGGGGGTGGGAGGAGGGCGTTGGCATTATGTGAACCAATGAGACACGTCAAAAAGTTACACCCCTAAACTGTGGAGGTGTGGGCCAAATCTCCCTCAGGACTGTCAAGAGTAGTGTGCCTGAAGCAGTCTCCTGCTGGTTTGGGTCCTGGTCAGGTGTTCACAGTACCCTTAAGTTAAGTCCATTACAGAGATGGCCCGGACAGCCTGTCTCATTTTTTTCTTGCCTTGTGCTGTTCCCCTAAATCTACGCCGAAGGGACACCGTGCAAATACTGTAAGAGGAGGTATGTGAATTTGGGTTGGCGCTGTTGCTGCTGTGGAATCTGTTTGTTGAGCCATCAGGGATTCGTTCCGCCTGGTTTGGTTGGGTGGCAAAGTTGTTAGCTGACCAGACCCTGAGAAGAGGAGAGAGCTTTGTAAAACCCACGCGGTACCGGCACTTGGCACTAAACACTAGGGAAGTTCTCATCTCTCTCCAGTGGGGTCCTAACAAGTAATCTTTCCGCTGCCTCTTCCTGGCCCCCCACTACTTCACTGTCTAGAGGATAACGATGCACATGTGTAAGCTCCCTGAAGGCAGGGGTCATGTGATGTAATCATTTATGGCCAGCACAGCACTGTCTCCTAGAGTAGCCACCAGCCACATGTGGCTTTTAAGTGCTTCCAAGTGGCTACTCAGAATTGGGATGTGCTCGGGGCGCCTGGGTGGCTCAGTCGGTTAAGCGTCCGACTTTCGCTTAGGTCATGATCTCGCGGTTAGTGGGTTCGAGCCCCGCGTCGGGCTCTGTGCTGACTGCCAGCTCAGAGCCTGGAGCCTGTTTCAGTCTGTGACTCCCTCTCTCTCTGACCCTCCCCTGCTCACACTGTCTCTCTCTCTCTCTCCTAGAAATAAATAATTTAAAAAATATTAAAAAAAAAAAAGAATTGGGATGTGCTGAATTCAAAGACTTAAGATGAAAATATCATGTAAAATATCTCATTAGTATGATTTTATGTCAATTACATGTTGAAGTGATAACATTTTGGTTACATAAAATATATTATCAAAATTGATTTTTTCCCCTATTTCCTTCTACTTCTTAGAGAATAGACTTTGTACTTCAGAGCAGTTTTTAGGTTCATGGCAAAACTGAGGAGAAATTACTGAGTTCCTAACTACTTCTTGTGTCCACACATGGCTACTTCCTCCACTATGGCTGCCCCACACCAGAATAGTACATTTGTTACAGCTGATGAACTCACAGTAACTTCATTATCACCCAAAGCTCATATTCCTTCACCTTCTTTTTTTTTTTTTTTTTAAAGTTTATATTTATTTTGAGAGAGAGACACAGCATGAGTAGGGGCAAGAGGGAGAGCGAGAGAATCCCAAGCAGTGCCTGATGCGAGGCTCAAATCCATGAAACTGTGAGATCATGACCTGAGCCAAAGTGGATGCTTAACCGACTAAGCCACCCAGGTGCCCCTGTGTCCCTTCTTTTCACAGCTAATTAGAAAGGAAATTACTCAGAGGAAAATCTCCACATACTCTATCAGCTGAAAGTCTGGTCTTGCATCTGGACTGACTTTCAACCCATTCTCTGACATCTGACCAGCCAGCAGCAGCTTGCTGTGCTCACCCAGCTGAGACAGGAATCCTCTGGAAAGTAGAGGAGCCGTCTCAAGTATGTCTGCCGGCTTCTAGCTCCTGGCCCTATTCCCTCAAAAGGCCAGTTTCAATCTCAAACCCCACAGGCCATGCGCTAGAGAGGCTTCTCCTCCTCATCCCCATAGAGGCCTGGTCAGCCTGGGAGGGTCTGAGAGAAGGCAGCTCTTACTCTCCCTTGGCTCCTGTGAAGCCTCACTGAATGTTTATCTCGAAGGTTTGTTTTCCTACATTGCTTTCCGCTTGGCTGGAGTTCTATGGAAGACTCGTGCCATTAGCAAATCGGCTTCCCACACCTCACAAACCAACTCATGTACTTACTCCCAGCGCTCACAGAATACCTGTTCTCATTTCCAAAGTTGGCTGGCTCGTCAGGCCAGAATCGGTGTGAGCCTCTGCCCAAGGCCTGGTGAGAAGGGCCCGTTTGCCTAAGAGGATTAAACAGAGCGCAGTCAGCCAGGCATCCATGGAGACCATTTAATGACTTCGGCTCTATTCTCACACTGGTACAGGCCTTGTCAGCAACCACTGGTCATGACTGGGTTTCTTTCTGACTGCTGCGTCTATACTTCACAAACGCCATTTTTTTTTTTCCCCTGAAGAATCCCTCCCCTCTCCTCAGAGCTCACATTCTGCTTCTCTCATCTGTGGGCTTAGGCTTCTCAGTGGCCCCCTTCAGACAGGAAGTAGAACTGTATCATGGGCCCACATCATCATTTTGGAACAATTTACCTAAACAGAACATTCACTGTCACAAAAGAAACATCTACTCGCTTGGAGAAAACATAGTCAGTGTCTGGGTTTGGGAGCAATCTCTGTTCCCAGCTTTTCCATGACTTGGAAAAACCAGCACCCCACAGTCCACCTCTTGATTCTGAGTCAATATTCTTTCACCCAGGGCTTCGAACACCGACTCTGATCCAGAAGTCAGGCTCAAAAGTCAGTTTTTCCCACAGGGCCCCTCTGTATTGTTGAGATAGTCTAATGGTTTCTTTCTTTTTAGTAGGGCTGCCTTTTCCCCTCTGGTCAGGGAGAGGTTAGACAGTGCATCAGTTGCAAGAAAGATCCTAAGTAACCTATTAGTATCTAATTTAAGGTTTTTGTGTTAGATTTATTAGTAAAACTGGTCTGTTGCTTTGGCGAGTTCTGTGTGTGCCCATTACACCATCACTGCCAAGTTTTGGTATCAGGGCTGTGCTGGCTTTAGAGGATAGGACTTTGGAAGCATTTACCTTCCTTTCCCAGAAAAGTTTTTAAAGTATTAGAGTGATGTATGTCTTAAAGATTTAAAATAATTCTTATGTGAAACTATGTGGGCCTGGCAGCCAGACAATGTCTCAGCTTCATTGACTCCTTAGGTTTTCACATTTGTTTGCTTAGGGTTGAACACAGAATTTTCTTTTAACTTTCTCCATCTTTGTGTTCCTTCCTGTTCCCCTTTCTAATTTTCTGTATTTGCATTTTGTCCTTCCATTTGCGGGAAGGGGGATATTAAGGGTTTATCTATTTTTTTTAAAGTATTATATTTTGGATTCATTTCTTTTCTGCCAAACATCTAAGTTTTCAGAATTTACTCATTTCAACTCTCATCATTATTCCTTCCTTCCTTTTGCTTTCTGTAATTACCCTGTGCTCCTTTCCAAATTTCTTGAGTTGAATCATGAATGCATTGTTTTGATTATTTTTTATTTAGTAATGCTAAGTGCTTAAGCCTACAAATTTTCCTCTAAGCGCTGCTTGCTTTAATGATATCCTTAGGTTATGAAACATAGCTTTCACAATTTATTTATAATTACCATTGTTTAGGTTTTCTGCACAAATGTGCTGGGTTTCCTGCTCTGAATACCTTCCTACTTTAAGTTTTTGGCTTTCCTCTCCTTTGTGGTGAGCAGGACTGGGGCAGTGGGTCTTAGAAGGCACTGGAAACTTTGGCCTAGGGTTCTATTCTAGGACCCCCACACTCTGAAGTGGCAAAGTTTACAACACCACTATAGAATCGGCCTCCTTTCTTCTGTGTTCTCTCCAGGAATTTAATCTTAATTCCCCCAGTCTAGCACTCTTTGTCGGGTTTTATGGAGTTCTTTCATTTACCTTGAGGGACGTTAGCATCCTGCTTTGGATCTGGAGAGTCAAAATTTATTGAGTGACAAGCGCTCGTCTGATTGTTAGTCTTCCTCACTCTTGTTACCTCACTCAGACGTTCTAGAGAGTCTCCAGAATGGTTTGGGAGTGGTAGATATAATTTCCAGAAAGGGAAAGAGACAGACGGCATTTCATCCCATCATCTGTTGTTGGATGTATCAGTATTTCTTTTGTCGAAGAGTACTTGCAAAGTTCTCTCGACTTGCAAGGATCATATTAAACCTAAGCTTGCTCTCCAAGTGACCACTTTTATGAATAGAAAAAGATTGCTCTCATCTAAACGTTTCCTCAGCATGAGCTGATCTTTCATCTCCTAAGTAATATTTACCGTCTATGCCTTTCATTTTCCATTAAGCCAGTAAAGTTTAATAGCCTGATTTGTTCTGTTGAATACATGGGGCACAGAGGGCTGGTAATAAAAGGGAGATGGCTGACTTCTGCCCTTGTCCAAGGGGAATATCCAGACTCCAGCCCTTTGTAGACTTGACTTTGAATTGGAAAATGTGCTTAGTTTCTCCTGTGATTGCCTGAGTCTAAAGGGGTCTGGCCACAACAGCTAAATGAGGAAGGTCATTAGGTATGTCAATGTGTCTATTGTCTGGACTCTTTAAAACCTGCACAAATTGCTTTGGTCAGCAATGAACCTAAGTAAGAGAGTCTATCAGTCTTCGGGTCATGGCTGTTCCTAGGACTTTTCTGGATAAGAAGAACTCCAAAGAAAAAAATAAAAAGCTAATCATAAATCACCCTGGAAGTTTTATATAAAACCACAGAGCAATCAGATGGAGTAGAGTGTATCTCGGTCAGATTTTTGCTTGAGTTGCCCACTAACTCATCAGTGTTTATGCCTCCCTCGCCCCATGCTGATGCCATGGGCTTTCAGTGAGCAGCTGGGAGACTGAGGCCAACTCTGCGTTCAGGGATGCCAAAGGCAGTGCCAGGTAAGCGGGTTGACACTTTCAGGCACCTGCCTCACGTTATGATGCTTCAAAATGTCTCCAGGCAAGAGACTCGCTTCCTATGCTGGGTCAGGCTTTGCAATCAAACAGGCCCCCTGACATAAGCGTTGGCAGGCTCTCCTTTAGGGATGTGGCAAGTGTAAGAATTTTGTTCCTGTCTCCATACAGCTTTGGGTGATGTTCTGCCTTTGAGTTTTGCCATTATTTCTAGCACTTTCTGAAAGAGGACAGCATAACCAGGATATCTTCCAAGACAGATGGCTCTTCTATTTCCTTTTCCAAAGGAGGGTGTAGAAAACAGAAAAGGCTAATACAGAGATGGTGGTAGGAATGCATGATCCCTCCGAAGAGCCCTGTGATTGCGGGAAGTGAGAGAGTTCAGGCTCAGGACATTCAATGCAAGGACCAGGGCTTTACACACATTGTTTCCTGAAACACTATTGAGACACTATATGACTTTCATCTTGAGAGGCTTCTCCAGCTCCAGCGGCCAGACCGCATGAGAAAATGTCTGGGGACTTCACAAAGCACAGAATCTAGTAGAAGATCTTCACATAGAAAATTGGGACCCCAGTGGGTTCTATCTTTAATGTAAGCATGAAGTCGATATATGCTAGCTCCTTCCCCACAACCACCACTACCCTAAACATCAAGGAATATCACCCTCCTTTGATCTTAGTACTTGGGGAAGGAGACAAAAATCTCCACCTTGATTGTCTATAAACACAAGGCCATTGTATTATTTTCCAACTTCAATTCCCACTACCTGAGTAGTCCCAAGAAACTCAAGTTGAAAATGAGTGGGGCTCTGCTGGCTTGGCAGCAGACTAGGCTCATGAGGCTAGGAAATGTGACGCCTCTCAGACTTAGCTCGAAGAGTTTCCATTGATAAAACTTGCAAAAAATATGAGCTCATCAGCACAGCTCACAAAACTCACAAAACTCACCAGGCTCCACAAGCAGAATATCATCAGAAAGAAAAAAAAAAAAAAAAAAAAAGGATGGGGGATTTCGGCTTCTAAAAGCTTTCAGATATGAAATCATCAGCTAAGGAATATAAGGAATATTAAACAAGTAGTTTAAACTGCGTCTAAAGAAAAAAAATCGAGGCTCTGTGTTAGTTTGCCATAACAAAGGACTACACACTTGGTGGCTTAAACAATAGATATTTATTTGCTCACAGCACTGGAGGCTAGAAATCCAAGATCAAGGTGTCAGTGGGATTACTATCTTCCAAAGGGTCTCTCCTGGCTTGGAGATGGCCATATTCTCTCTGTCTGCACTAGTCTTCCCTATGTGTATGTCTGTGTCCTAATCTCCTCTTCTGATAAGGGGACAAGCCTACTGGATTAGAATGCACCCCAACGATCTCATTTAACCTTAATTATTTCTTTAAAGGGGTCATCCCCAGGGGTGCTGGGTGGCTCAGTCAGTTGGGTGGCCAACTCTTGATTTCAGCTCAGGTCACATCTCACAGTTGTGAGTTCAAGCCCCACGTTGGGCTCTGTGCTGTCAGCGCAGAGCCTGCTTGGATTCTCTCTCTCTCTTCCCCTTCTCTGGTTGCATGCACTCTCTCTCTCAAAATAAATAAATAAACTTTAAAAAAAAGAATAAAGGCCCACCTCCAAATACACTGGGCCCATCTGAGGCACTGGGTTTAGGATTTCAATAGATTAATGTTGAGGGGACACATTTCAGCCCATAACAAAGTGTATTAATATGTGAGGGATAAAAAATTATAAAAATTTTCAAGCAGATTTGAAAAAATATCCAACCAGAACTTCTAGAAATGAAAAACATAAATTTTTTGGTAAGCCCCAATGATGTCTTCAGAGAAGCTTAACACAGCTAAAGAAATAATTAGAAAACGGGAAGACAGGGGTGCCTGGATGGCTCAGTCAGTTAAGCATTCGACTTCAGCCTGGGTCATAATCTCACAGTCTGGGGGCTTAAGCCCTGAGACAGGTTCTGTGCTGACAGCTTGGAGCCTGGAGCCTGCTTTGGATTCCTGTCTCCCTCTCTCTCTGTTCCCCTTTCCCACTTGTGCTCTCTTTCTGTCTCTCAGAGGTAAATAAATAAACATTAAAATTAAAAAAAAAAAAAAGACAGAAAACTGGAAGAGAGACCAGCAGTTTGTCTATTTCACAGTCCAGAGAAATAAAGAGAAATGATCCGAATTGACAAAAGACTCCAGTCCTCAGAAGTAACCATCCCAAGGAACCCAAGCAGAATTTGCAAAAGAGGGAAAAAGAAAAGAAAGAAAGAAATGTATACCCAGAACCCAGATAGGGCTTAAATACTAAACCTGGGGAATCTAAAAAGCAGTCAAAGATAGATTACTTACAAAGGAATAACAGATTTACAAATGACTTCTTAAGAGCAACCAAGGGGGCAGGAGGACATTGGAAATATCTTTAATATGCTTGGAGAAAATGGCCACCAACCTCAAACCACATTTACAGGGAAAATACCATTCAAGAACAAGAATGAAGTAAAGACATTTTGAGGCAAGAAAAAACAGGCTGTGATTAAAAGAAATTCTAAGGACTTGTTTGAAGCAGAGGGAAGTTATCTTGTGTAGAAAGATTGAGATGAAAAATGGCATAATGAGCCAAGAAAGTGGCAAATGTATGAGTGAATCCAAAAAATATTGAGTGTATAGAACAATGGCAATGGAAATGAAATACACGGGGCCAATAGCAGAGAAAGTGGAGGGGGTAACCGGATTAAGTGTTCCAATGTCACTAGAAAGTGCAGAAGGAAGGAACTTACTAATTAAATTTAGACTGTAAGTGCAGCATGCTTGCTAACAGTCCTGGATAAGCCCTAGAAGAGAATTACATTAGTAACTTTCAAAGTAGTAGGAATAAATGAAAGGAAATCAGGCTCAAAGAAGGTAAAACATGAGAGAAGATCTGGAGATAGTTATGGAACACAAAATAAGATAAAGAAATAAACTATTTCAGTGATTCCGTTTAAATGAAGACCCACTAAATGCCTCTGTTAAAAGTCAAAGATGGGGACGCCTGGTGGCTCAGTCAGTGAAGTGTCTGACTTCAGCGCAGGTCACGATCTCATGGTTTGTGAGTTCGAGCCCCGTGTTGGGCTCTGTGCTGCCAGCTCAGAGCCTGGAGCCTGCTTCAGATTCTGTGTCTCCCTCTCTCTCTGACCCTCCCCCACTCGAGCTCTGTCTCTCTCTCAAAAATAAATAAAGATTAAAAAAAATTAAAAATCAAAAATGGCAGACTGGATTTAAAATATTTTGTTAAAGGCTCTTTTGACAAGAAACACATCTAAAACATAAAGGTCAAAAGGTTCCAAGTACGGAATGTAAAAAAGATACAAGAGAAAAATCTAAAGCATTTCTGTGTTAATGACCTTAACTTCCTGTTTAGAACTTTGTTAATTCTGCTATTCCTCTTTTAACCTCTTAAATTAGATGTGTAGCACGTTAATTTTTACCCTTTCTTCTTTCTTTTTTTAAACTATGAAGTTTTAGTGTACTTTATTTATTTATTATTTATTTATTTTAGCATTTATTTTTGAGAGAGATGGGGGAGGGGTAGAGAGAGAAGGAGAAGACAGAGCCTGGAGCCTCTGAGCTGTCAGCACAAAGCCAGATGTGGGGCTTGAACCCATGACCTGCAAGATCATTACCTGAGGTGAAGCCAGACACCTAACAGACTGAGTCATTCAGGCGCCCCTTACTTATTTATTTTTGAGAAAGAGACAGAGAAAGAGAGATCATGAATGAGTGAGGGGCAGACAGAGAAGGAGAGAGAGAGAATTCCCAGGAGGGAAAGAGTGGAGAGCACTGAGCCAGGATCGAGCTTACGGAAAGCGTGGCTCGAGGTCATGAAATGTGAGATCATGACCTGAGCCGAAGACGGATGCTTAACCTACCGAGCCACCCAGGTGCCCCAGTCTTTCTTCTTTCTTAATATAGGAACTTAAAACTATAAACTTCTGTCTCAAATGGCATGTTAAGTTACAGCCCATACATTTGGGGGGAGGAAAAGAGGATTATTTTTTTTTACTACATATCACTTTGCATTGAAAAATATTTAATGGCATGGGGATATACTTTTAGTAATGTGTTGTTAAATATAAAAATCAAATAAAGCATGAATATGATTAATTATCCCAGAAAAGATACAGCCGTATATATTTGTGTCATACATGTATAGATAAAGGACAAGAAGGAAAGAGAGGAAATTATCCACAGCAGTTAGCTCAGGGTGGCAGGGCTCCAGCATTTTTAGTTTTCCCTCTACTTTTCTGTAATTCTTTTGTACCTTTCTATATTTTCATAATGAAAGTGAATTATTTTTAAAATCAGAGAGGCTTACAAAAAAGAAAAAGCAACCAATACACGAGAGGGGGAAATAGCCTGCTCGTGTTGTCCTGAATAAGCACTATTGGATTTCCCATTAGGGTCCCAATGTCACGGACACGAGCCAACAACTGGGAGATAATCAATGTGCCCATAAACTGGGTGGCTAAGAGTTGCCCCGTGCCTGGTTTTGTGATCTCGCGTGCCTTATGCTGTGCTACATTCAGCCTCATTCTCCTCTCCCTCAGAGACAAGATGTTAAGGTGGAATATTCAACACTCTTTGTACACACTCGAGATCAGGGTTTTAAAAGAGTAACAAAATGCTCCTGGAATCCGAATGTTTCATGTAGCACATACACAATTTCTTATGACATGTTCCTATCGCTCTGTTTTCCTTTTGATCTAGATTTGTTCTTTCCGTAGTTGGGCTTTCTACTAGAGAGAAGAGAAAAAGGAAATGGCTTTTCTGATGAAAACCCAGGAAAAGGCTCTGATGACATTAGAAGAGATATCCCTCATTTATCCACTCATTGTGGACTTGGAGGATATGTCTCCTCGTCTTCAGAAGCAAGAATAATGCGGGGCGCCTGGGTGGTTTAGTCGGTTAAGCGACCGACTTTCGCTTAGGTCATGATCTTGTGGTTCATGGGTTCGAGCCCCACGTTGGGCTCTGTGCTGACTGCCAGCTCAGAGCCTGGAGCCAATTTCAGAGTCTGTATCTCTCTCTCTCTGACCCTCCCCTGCTCACACTCTCTCTCTCTCTCCTAGAAATAAATAAAAAATATAAAAAAAAAAAAGAATAATGCTCAATTAATTCCTCTGAAGTCCTGAGACGAGAAACGATATATTGCCAGAAAGATTATTACTGAAACATGGGATTTTCTGTCAGTGCGGGTCTGAGTCAGTCCATCCATCTGTCCAATCATCCATCCATCCATTCGTTCATCCATCCATCCATTCGTCCAGTTATCCACTCAGTGGATATATATATATATATATATAAACAATTATGCATTATGCATAGCAATGCTGCAGGGAAGGGAATAAGATATTATCCTTGCCCTTGAGAGCCTCATGAGCAAACAAAGAGAACTATGTACAGAACTAATCATAATGCAAGTTAGACTAAGTGCTAGTGTTTATCATCTGTATGTGAAATGCTGAGAGGGAGATAATATAAAAGCATAAGTTATTTCCCCAGCTTTAAAGTGATGGACTGTCTCACTGGGGATAGAGAATAAAACTCTGAGAAACAGTTACGTAACAAATCCTGATGATATTCCCTTGAGTGACCTTGGACTCAGAGTTCACGGAGAGCAAGCTAGGAGGAGTATATTCCCTGGTCCAGAGAGGCGCTCTCCCCAGGTCCTCTGAGGCAACAACAGTAGGTATCTGTGAAAATGTGCATCTCCTCCGTGTGTGGCCAAGTCTGCTGGCACAGGTTTTTACAAGCTGTTTTCAGTGGCTTCTTACCTCCTCAACTGAAATTCCCATGCCTCACAAGACCCATTGCTTAACCAAGATAGAGCTCAGTTGCACTGAGGACAGACTAGACTGGCATTCAAGGCAGTAACATGAGCAGGTGGAGGCCCTAACTGCCCCAGGAGCCTATTTTCTAGACCCGCTCTTCCCCACAGAACTTTCTGCATGATGGAAGGGCATGGGGCAATACTGCGGCCACCATCTCACGTGATCAGTGAGTACTTGAACTGTGGCCACTGAGACTCCAGGATGAAATTCTTTATTTTATTTCATTTTAATTTTAATAAATTGAATTCAGATGAAAATGCCTTAATTCTGATTAATTTCAATTGAAATCGTGGCTACTGGCCTGGATGGCAGAGGAGATCTAGATCATGAAGCTTGAGGACATGTGAGGGAAAGAGGTTCCCTTGAACTAATGGGCACCCTGGTGATCCACAGAATCACTTAGCTACCAAAGTGGGTAAGACTGGACCTTGGCTTTCAACAGTCAGATGGGCTCATGCCACAGGGTTCAGCTTCTCATCCCCTCTCCACCTCCACCAACAACTGCAATCTAGTGGTTTCAAGCATTTTTACTCTGATGAAACAAAGGACTTCAAGACCACTGAACCCAAATTCCATCAGCCTAAATGCTGCCCTCTACTCGTACCACTGCCAGACTCTGAATTACTAAAAAGAACGGATCTGGGTACTTCTCCTGTGCTTTTAGAAGCCATCTTGGTTCCTTCCAGAAGCAGTGATACGTTATAGAACTTATAATGGGAGCATTTACTCACACAACAAATATTTATTGAGAACACAATATGAGGAAGGCATGAGTATAGGTTAGGGAAACAGCAGTGAACAAGACAGGCAGGATTGCTGTCCTATGGTCTAGTGGGAGACAAAAAACCATGAACAAACAAAAAGATGATTTCAAGTAAAGAATGTTTGTGGACGTGCGGAAAACAAACTGTAAGGAGAAGAGAGAAGGACTGGGTTTAAGAGCTGCTTTAAACTTGTGTGGTCAGATGAGGTCTGTATCCAGAGGCGACACCAAAGCTGAGAATCAGTACTGCGTTCATTATGTGGCAGTCTGGGAGGGAAAAGCGTTCCAGGCAGAAGGAATAGCAAGTGGGAAGTCCCTGAGACAAGAACAATCCAGGGTTGTCTGAGGGCGGAAATAAGGCCAATGTGACCAAGTGCAGTGAGCAAGCTGAGATGGGGGGTGAGGAACACAGGGGTCAGATCATGGCAGGTCTCACATACAGGACAAGTGGCTTTAATTTTGTTCTGTAATGTGATTAGAAACCACTAGCAAGATTTAAGCAAGATAGTGTTATGGTGGGTTTCTACTTTTAAGAGATCATTCTGCCTGTCAGAGAGAAAGCATTATAGTAGGGCAAGTGTGGAAAAGTCTGGAAGTGGGATAGGAGTTCTTGCGTGGCCTAGACAGGAGACCAGGACTTGGATCAGAGCTGTAGCAGTGGTGAGATGGAGTCGGATTCTGGGATATATATTGAAGTAGGAGCCAATGGGACTTGCTGGTTGAAGGTGGGGTACCACTAAAAAATAAGAGCTAAAGACAAATGATTTTTAAGATCTGGACGTGAGCAACTGGGTAGATGATAGAGCCATTGGCTTCACAAATGAGCCCTGGGGGAGAAATGCACTTTGGAAGGACACCAAGAGGTTACTTTTGGACATTTAACTTTGACATGTCTATTGGACATCCAGGTAGAGATGTCATATAGTCAGTTTCCTTAGGGGACAGATAAGGACTGGAAAGAGCCATGAATATATGAATGGTAGGAGACCACAAGAGGTCATTGGATAGAGCGTGGAGAAAAGAATGGGGGTGGGGTGGTGATGAGAAAGGAGAGGA
Organism: Proteles cristata cristata; assembly: GCA_017311185.1. Lineage (NCBI taxonomy): Eukaryota > Metazoa > Chordata > Mammalia > Carnivora > Hyaenidae > Proteles > Proteles cristata. Next base: position 437,107 of record JAESUZ010004980.1, read on the forward strand.
ACCAAGGGAATGGAAGGCAAGAGAAGACAAGAGAACCAGAGGTTGGATCCTGGGGGATCTAACTTTAAGAGGGCAAGCAGGAAGAGACTGGGGAAAAGCAATAATGTGACAGGAGGAAAACTGAGGAAATATGGTATTATGGGACCCTAGAGAAGAAGTTTTAAGAAGGAAGGAAGAGTCAACTGTGACAAAGCTGCTGGGATTTTCGTGAGAGGGATCAGAGAATGGACTTCTAGATTAAGTAAGAGGAGGTCAGCGGTCCCACTCTCATGGAGGTGGGAATGAAGAAGCTGGCTAGGACAGATGGGAAATGAGAAAATAGAGAAGGTGATAATACATGCTTTTTGAGGAATTTTGCTATAAAGGGAAACAGAGAGATGAGCCATGGTTGGATGGGAATATAAGGTCAAGGAAAAGGTTTTGTCTCATTTTTGCTTTTCACGTGAGCCATTTCAAGTCAGATGTACCTATCAGCGGGGGTGACATTGGAGTAAGAAGGCTTTTGGTGATGCAAAATGACGAGCAATCCTCACAATCCTATGAGAAATCTGTCTGGGGTCCCCTAGAGAATCCTTACTTACAGCTCACCCATGAGTCAGACGGTGAGAACTGCTTCTGTGAACACTCTTGAGTTTCCATGTATGAAAACAGAGGCTTTTAGTTGAATAATGGGAGTGTGGCCTCTAACAGCTTGACATCATGGTCTTTTAACAACTCTTGGGTTGTGATATCATCAGTTGGCATGGATCTCACCACCCAGGGAGATACACTGTTCATGATACGGCCCCTGGAGGAGTGGGGAACACTGGGTGACTCACGGAGCCTGGCGCTCCCTTGAGTGAGAGCCAAAGATAGTGCAGTCTCTTTGGACGTCCATCTGCTACTACAACCTACTGCCAATTCTGTGTCCCTCCCGAGATAATATAGACGGACAGAGGTTTAGCGTCATTGGCTTACTCAGCTGGGATCCTCCTCCTTTTACCTTAATCATCCGTTGTCTTGTTTGCCCTTACCAATCATTCCCTTTCAGGCGTAGACACTCAGGAGGCACTAGGAACTCGGTACGGGAGGGCTGGTTCCTTCCTCCATCTCTTTCTTTCTCCTCAGTTGCTCTGCCATAAATGGTCAAAAGGAGATATGTGGGTAGAGACAGAATCAGTGACACTCTCCACATCAACACAGTTATGTTGCTACAGAGTTTGGCCCATGAGATGGTTTTTCTAAAAGGGATAGACTCTTTCTGCTCTCCCCACAAACCCCAAAACTCAGGATTTTTCAACAAGTGCCTCCAAAGACCGGGTAATGAATTTGGCAGAGCAAATGGCTACACTCCAGACCCTAACAGTAGGAAAGGGACTCAGATCCACTTGTAGAGTCCAGTTTGCCAGGAATCAATGCATGTTACTGTCTGACTGGAGAGCCCAAGGCTGCTTTCTAGACGACATGATTGGCTGCATCCCCAGGCCCCTCAGAACTACCTCAGCCTTACCAACAAATCTGCCAGCAATCCATGCTGGGGAGGGCTCACCCCCTCACCAGGGTGCCCCAGCTGAGAAACGCACATCCGGGTACTGTTCTAGTATAACTTATAGTGCTACAACACTCAGAGCCAGGCGTGGTTAAAATGAAGTTTGCTTACTCAACACAGAGAGCTTTGGTGATCGCTGTTGCTGTAGGAAGCCATTTGGGCAAATACTAGAAAGCACAGCTGTGGGGTACCCTGCAGCGAAACTGCCTTCTCTTTGCTTTCACGGAAGCTTGTGTTTGAATGAGAGAGCTCCAGTGGCCTCCAGAGGACAATAGAAAGAAAGATCAGATGTCACCATGTAAGCATTAAATAACCTGCGACTCCAGGAAATACCACTGAGGCAGGAAGTCAAAGGAACAGCCCTGTGCTGGCAGGTTCCGGACTGAAATCTTGCTGGGTCTTTTTTTTTTTTTTTTTTTAATTCTTGAGGGACTGGGGTAAAGCCATTACTGTGGAACTGCAGAGCAGTTGATGTAATAATTTATAAGCAATATCAATTGAAATCATAATTTGGCCATGGTTTGTGAGTCATAATAGAATAATAACATTGAACCCATCACACAAATAATTATGAATGAGAAAGAGCCTGACAAGGACAGAACATTTAAATCCGAATGAGCAAACGAATAGGAGCAGGAAGTTCTAGATGGGTGCATTTGGCCTCTCTGCATGTTCTCGTTGAAATGGACTCTCTTCCTACCCCTTCAGCTAAATGCAAAGCCTCGTGATAATGGTTGACCAGGACACCTGGGAAAGGGTCTGCAAAGTGAAGTTGGGGACAGTCACATCCTGGTTCCAGTGCAAAGATCTGAGGGGATGTGTAAAGTGTCCTCAGTGCAGGAAACAGTTAGTAGGTCCCTGGGGGCTTGCTTAGCGGATGCGTTCAGCTACCATGGAATTTCTCAACCACTTTGCTTTAAACAGCCCTTTAGCATCCCAGAGGGGACCCGTCTGTGGAAGAGATGGTGAAGTTGACCTTCAGCAGCTGCCCTCCCCTTTGCTTTCCTTCTCCTTCCTATAGCTAGCACCCTCCTACGCACTCATGCCTTTGATGCAGCAGAGAAGCCCTTTGGAAAGCAGCTAGCAGCCAGGGCTGGGGGCCCAGCACCATGGACTGGTTGTGTGACCTTGAGCAAGTTATTTCACATCTCCAGGCTCAAGTTTACTCATCTTTAAGATGGGGATATACATACCTACTTAGCAGGGTTGCCATGATAATTTAATGATCAAATACATGCAGGGTACTTAGTATAGTTCCTACCATGAGGGGCAGTCACTATATGTTAGTGATTTCAAGTTTTGATAAATATAGAGCCACTGGCACATTAGTGTGTTTCTGAGCAGATCTCCCACAGGTGCTTGTGCATTAGGAACAGGTGGGTAGTGGGGGGCGCCTGGGTGGCTCAGTCGGTTAAGCGTCCAACTTTGGGTCAGGTTGTGATCTCATGCTTTGTGAGTCAAACCCCATGTTGGGTTCTTTGTTGTTAGAGCCTGGTTTGGATCCTCTGTCCCTCTCTCCCTTCCCCTCCTCCACTCGCTCTTGCTCTCTCTCTCAAAAATAAATAAACATTAAAAAAAAAAAAGGAACAGGTAGGTTGGAGAGCCAGTGCTGAACCCAATGAAATGAATATATGATCCTGATCGTCCAAAGCCTGTACCCACTGGGAGGCCTCTTGGGTAGGTGCTTTCAAATGGTGACAAAGTCTCTTCTGCTTGGACATGAGGTCATCTTTGGCTCCAGGTTCCTGGGTGCGCATTGTGTGACTATTTGGGATACCGCATCTTGTCCAAATGTGCTTTGAGGAGCCCACGAGGAATCCAGAAACTGGATTTACTGAGGGCCCCAGAGAGTGGACCTAGATTCTCCCAGAGCCCCCTCTCACTGGGGTCCCCTCCAGTAACAAGGGGCCTCCTTCAGATATTTGGACTTGGCAGGCCTGCGGCTCGTACCCAGTCTAAGTAATCTTGCTCTGTTCCTTTGTACACAAGAGGCACATGTAACCCCTAGGACTCGCATCAGGGAAAAGATAACTAATTAATAGAATTTGACTTTGCTTGGTCCTTGATGGCTGATTGATTGATTGATACCAGTGCTTTTTGAGTCACATTGGCAACAAACAAACAAAGATTAATGACGTGCAAAGGTCGTATTTTCACAAATGCTTATGAGCAAGTTTGAGGGGATATGAAGGGAAATCGTGCTTTATACCTGGATGCATCAGTTTCCTCGTGCTGCCAGAACACATCACAATAAACCGGGGGCCCAGAAACAGCAGAAATGTATCCTCTCGCAGTGCTGGAAGCCAAAAGTCTGAAATCAAGAGGGAGCAGGGCCATTCTTCCTCTGGAGACCCTCTGGGAGACTCCTTCCTTGCCCTTTACCTCAGCTTCTGGTGGCCAGGTATTCCTTGGCTCCCGGAAACATACCTCCAATCTGTGTCCCCCTCTTCACATGGCCGTCTCGCTCAGTGTCTCTCTGTGTGCCAGCCTCCTTCTCCTTTCTCTTACAAGGGCATCAGTCGTGGGACTCAGGACCCTCCCTAAAGCCAGGATGATCTCAAGATCCATGACTAATTACATCTGCAAAGACCCCATTTCAACAAGGTCAGCATCAGGCCTATAAGTAGAACAGAAACTGATAGTTGGCAGAGGGCAGAGAATGGTGTGGTGATGGGCAAAGTGGCCAAGGGGAGGGGGAGACAGGGGCTTCCAGTTATGGAATGAATGTGGCGAGAACAAAAGGTACAGCGCAGGGAATAGAGTAGCAGCGCGGCGTGGGGTCACACGGCACCTGCACTTGTGGCGAGCACAGCATAATGTATAGATGTTGGGTCACCATGTTGTACGCCTGAACTTAATGTAACATTGTGTGTCAACTATACTCAAATTTTAAAAAATACAAAATAAGACTTGAATTCTACTCCTGAAACCAATACTACACTATATGTTAACTAACTTGAATTTAATTTTAAAAAACTGGGGGACACCTGGGTGGCTCAGTCACTTAAGCACTTGACTTCGGCACAGGTCATGATCTCATGGCTCCTGAGGTCAAGCCCCATGGTAGGCTCTATGCTGACAGCTTGGAGCCTGGAACCTGCTTCGGATCCTGTCTCTCTCTCTCTCTCCCCCCCACCCCCTCTCTGCCTCTCCCCGACTCACACTCTGTCTCTGTCTCTCTCAAAACTAAATAAGCATTAAAAAATTATACAAAATGAGGGGCGCCTGGGTGGCTTAGTCAGTTAAGCGTCCGACTTTCACTTAGGTCATGATCTCCTGGTTTGTGGGCTCGAGCCCTGTGTCGGGCTCTGTGCTGATGGCCAGCTCAGAGCCTGGAGCCTATTTCAGAGTCTGTATCTCCTTCTCTCTCTGACCCTCCCCTTTTCATGCTCTCTCTCTCTCTCTCCTAGAAATAAAAAAAAATTATACAAAATGAAAAAATTAAAAAAAATTAAAAAATTAAAAATAAATAAAATTTTTTGTTTTAAAAAAATACAAAATTAGGTTACATTCTGAGGGTCCGAGTGGACATGAATTTTGGGAGAGCACTACTGAACATACAACATCAGAGAACATATAAGTTAGTAAGAGAGACAAGACAACAGGGAGTAGCTAGAATATAGGGCAAAACATAGGTTCTAAGAGAGCCTTGCAAGGAGTTATGGGCATAAAGAGGAAAGGATGCTTCCATTCTGCAGATCTGGAGGAAACTGGTAGATAAAGTAATTTAAGAAAGAGGCCTCATCGGATGAGAGACGTTTCTGGAAGGGGAAAAAAACCTGAGTACAAAAACAGAGAAAATGGGGAAATGTGGGATTCTGCTTACGGTATTATTTTGAATAATCATTGGCCACTTTATATGTGACATGTGCCTTGATCACAAGTGTCTACACAGTGCTCAGCACACACCAGAGTCAGTTAATATTTATTGATTGGTAACGCAGAAAAACTTAACTCCGCCTCTCCGGTTGAAATTCTTGAATTGCTAAGCTAACCTTTGTGGTCGCACGCATTATTCTTCACCCATAGGCACTAAATAATATAATCAATGTAATGATGACAATAAAACTAATTCAGATAAACAGCTAATTAAAGTTGAGCCTAGAAGGGTAATACAACCCTCATTACTAAATTGACTAATTGTTTTCTCCGTTCCTGGAACAAAGTCCCACTTCGCTGTCCTATCGTGCAACAAATTGAGGGTTTACAGTGTGCAAGGTACTGACTCGGGAAATCGGTGATGAACAGCCTAGAATGGTCCCTGTCCTGTCCTGGTCACAGGTGAGCATGTGACCCAAATGCCCAGAGGTCATCAGCCAGTGACAATGACGGGAGGTCCAGTGTCTTTTCAGACCCAAATTATGACGGCTCTGGGTTGCCACCCGTTAACTTCCCAAGGGCCTCATTCGACAGATATTGCCAAACAGTCGTGAAGCTGCCTACCTCAGTTTGTGAGCCGGTCTTGCCTGCCCTTTGCTGACTGCCAACACGGAGGTCAGAAACCCAGGGACCTGAACTCCTTGCCTGACTGCTAACTGCTGCTTCCAGATGGCTCTGCGAGCGGGAGGAGGAGCCTGGGGCCATGGCCCGCCTTGCCTAGTCATCCTGGCTTTCTGCAGAGATTGCCCGCCACTACCAGGGTCCCGCTGTCCCAGGCACAGTCCAGTCTCTGTTTAGCATCTGAGATGCCCACGGGCATAGGCTTCTGCCTGGTCACTTGGTGGTTTAAGCTCCACCTCCTGCACTTGTGCTCCGCCTCCTCTTCTGGGAGCATCTGTCGCTTCTCCGCTCTCATTGGCAGGTGCTATCCATCAAACGGCACTAAGTGGACCAATATTTCAGAATCTCAGGGAACCACAGAATGCAAGGGATTTCATTAACCATTTGCTCCAACTGCTTCATTTTAGAGGTTAAAAGAGATTTTCCAAGGCCATACATATAACTGTATAATTTTATTGATACTTAACTTTATTATCAGTCTGTTGTATAAGCACCCTTGAGCTGATGTGAAAGAGCACCACAAACCGGGTGGCTTCAACAGCAGAAATGTGTCGTCTTACATTTCTGGGGACTAGAAGCCTGAGGTCAAGGTGTCAGCAGAATGGGCTCCTTCTGTGGCTGTGAGGGAGAGTCTGTTCCATGCCTCTCTTCTGGTGTCTGCCATTTCACTGGTCATCTGTGGTGTCCTTGGCTTGTAGATGATGCTTCGTCCTGATGTTTGCACTCATCTTCACGTGGCGTTCTCCCTACGTGTACATCTGTGTCCAAATTTGCCCTTTGTATGAGGATATCAGTCAGATGAGATCGGGGGTCCACCTATTTCAGGGTCACCTCGTCCAACTAGTTACATCTGCAGTGACCCTATTTCCCAACTAGGTCAGCTCTGAGATAGTAGGGGTCAGGACTTAAACATCTGAATTTTAGGGGATGCTATTCAACCTCTCATATCTGTCCTCACTCAGATCAAAGTATGGCGTGGTTTGGACAGTCCTCTCCACATGTATCATTTTGTCAAGACAAAAAGGTCATGAGTTCACAGAAGCCCACACAACTGTCTTGTGGCAGAGGTATTCTGTGTTTACCTTAAAACATGTGTCTGGGGCCGTATAGGAGGATTAGGAGGAACTTAACAGAGGACCAAGGGGGAGAAGGAGGGCGGAAATGGTGGGGGAAAGGGAGAGAGGCAAACCATGAGAGACTCTTGAATGCTGACAAAAACTGAGGACTGGTGGATGTGGGGGGGAGGAGGGGTGGGCATGGAAGAGGACACTTGTAGGGATGAGCACTGGGTGTTATGTGGAAACTAATTTGACAATAAACTATTTGTAAAAAAAAAAAAAAAACATGTGTCTGGGGCACCTGTGTGTCTCAATCAGTTAAGCATCCGACTTCAGCTCAGGTCATGATCTCACAGTTCGTGGGTTCGAGCCCTTTGGCTGTGCATACACATATCTCTGGATTTCTGCTGAGAGTGTATTAGGAATGCGGAATCTTGGGCTCTACCCAGACTTGCTGAATCAGCTCAGAGCCTGGGGCTGTTTCAGAATCTGTGTCTCCATCTCTCTGCCCCTCTCCCACTTGCACTCTGTCTCTGTCTGCCTCTCTCTCTCAAAACTAAATAAACATTTTTAAAAAATGTGTCAACCTCCCAAACAAACTCTGTCTTCTTTCTGTCTTTTAAACTAGTTTGCATCAAAACCATGTGACGAGGTCTCATCTGCATCAACACCTCTCTGGAAATACAGGGTTGTCTAAGTGCAGAGGGTGCAGTCAGAACCCGGAGCCCTTCCAGGGAGAATGGCCGACGTAGACACTCTCTGTGGCCGGCCACTTTCATTCCAGCCTCGCATTCAGAGCCGCCCCCAGAAGCCACTGACATTTATTTAGAAACTAATTGTGCTGCGGTTTGGGACCCGAAATGGAAAAAGATCAGTTCACATTGCAATCCATCTTGGAATGAAATGGCTGTTGTGGCACCAGAAGAAAATTGTTCCATTAAGTCAAAGGCAAACCTCAATTCGAAGGACAGAAAGGCCAGAGCCTTGAGTTAAGGGGCTCTGTGTCTCAGCCATGACTGCATTTTAATAGCACTGCAGTCACCATGACACTCAGCTCCTGTGCCTGTGACATCCCCTTTCTCTCTGCCCCTTTCTCACAACAGTTACTTCTAATTATCCATAAGCACTTTTTTTTTTCCCATAAGCACTTTAACCACAGCTACATTCTATTCTCAGACTGGTCTGACCCTCCTCTTCTAAGAAAGCGATGCCTCCCCCCCTATCATTTGGGGCTGTCTCCATCCTTGGAACCATGACCGCATTTGAAATCTGGACGCCCTCATCCAACACCCAGGAGAAAACCTTGCAGGACACCCATTTGGCTGTGCATACACATATCTCTGGATTTCTGCTGAGAGTGTATTAGGAATGCAGAATCTTGGGCTCTACCCAGACTTGCTGAATCAGAATCTGTATCTATAAGATACCCTGTGAGTGGAATACACACTAAATTCTAGAAGTATGCTTCTGCAGGAGTAGGGCTGGGCGCAGCCCCTCGATAGCTCATTGTCAAGCCAGTGAGTGACTCCTTATCTCTCTGGTACATATTTTGTCCTGGCTTGGCTGGCTACCGTTAGTGACTGTAGAACACAAACCATGATTAGCATTCATTATTTGTCTCCCCAGATCTACTGAACTCTCTACAAAACAATCGACATTTTGATATGACTCAGAGGCTGGTCAACCTGAATTTCTGCATCGAACATAAACACTGGATTTTCTGCTGTTTTATACTCTGTCATTGTTATCACAGATCTAGTACATTGGGCATATACAGAAAGCTAAATGAAACTTTCTATGTTTTTAAAATTGAGGATCAGAGGGGCGCCTGGGTGGCTTAGTTGGTTGAGCATCTGACTTTCGCTTAGGTCATGATCTTGCGGTTCGTGGGTTCGAGCCCTACGTCAGGCTCTGTGCTGACTGCCAGCTCAGAGCCTGGAGCCTGTTTCAGAGTCTGTGACTCCCTCTCTCTCTGACCCTCCCCTGCTCACACTGTTTCTCTCTCTCTCTGTCCTAGAAATAAATAAAACATTAAAAAATAAAAATAAAATAAAATTGAGGATCAGAGAATGTTAACTATGAAAGGGAACATAGGGGTCATTAAGGTCAACCTCCTCACTTGACAGATGAAGAAACCAAGTCACGGTAGAGTCTCAGCCTTAGACATGTTCACGTGCCCCAGAGGGTCAGCAACCTGCACCTTTGGGCTCCGGTGTGTGTGTTCTGTGCCACAGCGTACGGATTCATACTGCCCTGGGCCGATTAGCAGAATGCATGAGTTGTCTGGCCCAGTAACTTCCAACTTCCAGCCACAAGCAGAAATGACTGGAAGCTGAATGGGGCTTCTTTGCTGTATCCTACTCCCTAAGCTCTGTCCCGGGCATCCTGGTACAAGTGGAGAGTGAATGAAATGCGAGCCTTCATTGTGTATTCTCGCTATCACAATACAACGCTGCTTAAGGTGTCTGCAGCCTATCCCAGGTATAAGGAAGGGACCTCAAGGGGGAGCATGCTGATTAGAAGTCCAGAAACATGAGAGGACCTGCCACCTCCAGATCGCTCCATTCTTTGCAAAATCACCAGACTTCAGATATGGCTTTGCTTCTCCATCTTCTGTGTGTTTACACAACACCAAAAAAGCCACGAGCACTAGGGACCCTTGGGCAACAAGCTCCCAGGCTCTGAGTAGTTAACTCATTCGACTAACTGAGGGGGAGGAGGTTGTCCCTCGAGAGCAAGGACTATGGGGTCTTCCTGAATGTCATTGACCTTGGGCACATGTAACTCTCTAAGTCTCTAGCTCCCCAAAAGCCATTATTGCCTCATCACCATCAGCCTCATATCCACCCCCACCATTCATTGAGTGCCTGTCCAGACCAAGCCTGGGCTAGCTGTTCTATGTCTGTGACTAATACTGCCATTGGCTTGTTTCACTGATAAGCATCCTGAGAGCCAGAGGCTGAGTGACCTTTATCTCAATGAAATCAAGGGAAAATATACGTTGGCGAGGAGCAGAAGTCATAAAGTCTGAAGCCTGAGAAGTACATGAAAGGCAGAAAGGAGCATCTCCAGGTTGACCTAGATATGGTGCAGGAATAAATATGTAATATTTATATTATATCTTCCAATAAATATTTATTTCAACCCTTATGTAAGTATAAAATAAAAATACGGCCTTCTGGGTGGCTCAGTCAGTTAAGCCTCTGACTTTGGCTCAGGTTATGATCTCACTGTTTGTGGGTTTGAGCCCTGCATCAGGCTCTGGCTCTGTGCTGACAACTTGGAGCCTGGAGGCTGCTTCAGATTCTGTGTCTCCTCCTCTCTCTGCCCACCCTCTGCTCGTGCTCTGTGTGTGTCTCTTTCTCTCAAAAATAAATAAACATTAAAAAAAATTTTTTTTAAGTAGATAAAAATAGATGCATTGAATACAGATTAGCTGGAGCTCATACACGCACACAACATGAATCTCATGTATATACATATATCTCATATCTCATACATATTTCATATATAAAAATAAACCCGGGCACCTGGGTGGCTTAGTCGGTTAAGCGTCTGGCTTTCGCTTAGGTCATGATCTCGCAGTTTGTGGGTTCAAGCCCCGCGTCGGGCTCTGTGCTGACTGCCAGCTCAGAGCCTGGAGCCTGCTTCAGTCTGTGACTCCCTCTCTCTCTGACCCTCCCCTGCTCACGCTGTCTCTCTCTCTGTCTCCTAGAAATAAATAAAACATGGGGTGCCTGGGTGGCTTAGTCGGTTAAGTGTCCGACTTTCGCTTAGGTCATGATCTCGCGGTTCGTGGGTTCGAGCCCCGCGTCGGGCTCTGTGCTGACTGCCAGCTCAGAGCCTGGAGCCTGTTTCAGTCTGTGACTCCCTCTCTCTCTGACCCTCCCCTGCTCACGCTGTCTCTCTCTCTCTCTCCTAGAAATAAATAAAACATTAAAAAAATTAAAAAAAAAAAAAAGAAATAAATAAAACATTAAAAAATTAAAAAAAAAATAAACCCATGTACGTATATTTATATACACACATAATCCCTAGGACTATGGGTCTAATCCGCTCATACTCCCTAAGGATATTTTTCTTGGGCTCTGCTTCCTTTCTGGCATCGCTACGGTCCTAGAAGTCTGAAGTGGATGTCAGGAAAGGTCATTTTCCCGGAGAAGAGTACTTACGAACAGAACAAAATCAAACCAATGCCGTCTGTAGTGAGTCGGTCTGTCCATGAGGTGGTGGTGTTTGTACAACTGACGCGGGAGGGAATAAGGTCAGGGCACAGAGACGTGTCAATCAAATTGGTCGTGGACTAATAAATCCATGCCACCTCCACCGACTCCCATCCCCTTGTCTGACAAAAGCCTGGCCTTGGCCTTGTGGGTGTTGGCGATTTTGTAAACAGAGCTTCTCAGCTCCTAGACCAGCCCAGCTGGAGGCTTGGAAGCAACCCAAGTAAAGGCAGCCACAAAAAGCCATGAGGAGGGGCAGTCACATCAAGTGGACTTGCGTGGAGTGCTCTCACAGTACCTGGACTCCCCTGCACGGTCCCTGGCCGGTGGGGGTTGTCTCCTACAGGCACTGATCGCCGCGGGAAGCATTCCAGCCAACACACCAAGCCTGGCGCGGAGTCTCCGGGCGCCCTCAGCCTCCTTGGCAAGCTTCTTCTGCCCTTTCAGCCCACACCTGGAGGTTCCCACTGGGCAGAGTCTGTAGAGACAGGACCCAGGTCAACCAACAAGCTCTGCATATTGGAAACCTTCCCAAACCCCGCTCTTTGTGAGCGATGGCTGCTGAAGTCTGAACCACACTGAAATAGATATTCCCTCTCCGCATGATCTTGGAGGAGAGAAGGGAGAATAATTCACTATGAAAATAATCCACTACTAAAACCTGCCCTGGGGCCACAGTCTTGTTTTCTAGTTTTATGAAGTTCCATTTCTATGTGAAAACGTACCCTGTGTACCAGAAGGAAGGGAAAAGCTGCCTTGGTTGACTGCTATGGGCCATGCACTTTACATTATCAAGTTCAGCTCATCGAAGACCCTGCCCTTTAAGATTTCAGAGGGGAGGGTCAGGCTCTGAAAGGCAAGGGCGCTTGCCTGAGGTCATGTGTGTGTCAGATGCAGGGGTGGTGCAAACCCAAATCTCTTTGGCTTCCTTGACTCTATTGCCTGCTAGGTAGATGCTAACAATGGGCTTTTGAATGAAAAGTGGTAACAATTATATAATACTATGCCTGCACATTTGGGTGGCCCTTTCCAGCACACAAATGCTTTTCGGTTCCCCAAGACCAGCTCAGACAAATCCTAGCACTGAGGTGCCCCCCCACCCCCACTCTGCTCTGAGTGTCTCCCTGTCCCTTCTCACCAGCCCCAAACGATGAGTAACCCCACCTGAGCTGGTCCTTGCTCTGCAACCCACTGTAAGCCTGCTGGCTGATTGCTGGCGCATGGCTGCCACTGATGTCCCTGCCCTCAGGGCTCCTGGGGTCATGGATCCTGGGTGGGCTCATCATGATGGAGCACTAGAAGGGGGCTGCTCCATGAAAGTAAATTTGGCCTGTCTCTCAGTTTTATCCAGGGCCAGGCTTGGGAGATGCTGAGCAAAATGTCAGTGAGGAGGGCACGCCCCAGTTTCCTTCCTTACCTGCCAAAAAAGTGGTCTTTTGATTAAAGCCCTTAAATTTGGAAAATAATTCTTCAGTGGAACTCCGAAGTTAAATTGGACCCAACAGTGAATTGGATCTTCATCGAAAAGGAACCAGAAATCTAATAAGCTCTAGAGTACTTTGAATTTGTTATGTAACAGTTAATTATAACAGCTGATGTTTATTGAGTTGTTACTGCAGACCAAGCTCTCTTCTAAGTGCTTCACTCTATCAACTTCTTGCTTCACAACCCTGTCCAATATGTACTACTTGTGCCCAGAAGGCACAAAAAGATGTAGCGACTTGGCCAAGATCCCACAGCTAGTAAAAGGAAGAGTCTGAATTAGAATCTGAAACCACCACTTGGTCATGCCAAAATGGCCCTTGACCTCCCATAGCCATGCCTCACATTTCCTCTGGGCTCTGAAGCTCCACCGAGATCCTGTTATTTAGGAAGATCTCAACTGAGATCTGACCCTTGGGAGAAGGCCCAGGACAAATCAGTCTCTGTGGACCAAATGGGTGGAGAAAAGGACTCCTGGTGGTAGCTCATCATGAGTCTTGGAGCCCCTGTTTTCTCTCTTTCCTATTCTTGCTCCCAAACCCTTCCTGCCTTGTCTGTCATTCAGTCGCTCAATTCCAGTGAGGCCAACTGAGAGAAAGAGGTCTGAAGACCCTAAGTTATGACTCCACATTGTGCTGAAGTTTTGTTTATTTTAAGGTCAACAGAGGCAAGAATGGGGCAGTGTCCATCCTGAGAGACCATATCAAAGTATATGCTTTGTCTTAGTCCGTTTGGGCTGCTTTTACAAAATACCACAGCCTGGGTGGCTTATTAAGGACAGAAATTTACTGCTCACAGCTCTGAAGGCTAGAATTCCAAGGTTAGGGTACCAGCAAGAACACTAATCCCATTCATTCATGAGAGCTCCACCCTATGACCTAATCATCCCAAAGACCCCCACCTCCTAAAACCATCAGCTTTGGTGGTTAGGATTTCAACATATGAATGGGGGGGGCCACAAACATTAAGACCCTAGCCCTCTTTAGTCTTCACTGTGGCCTTCTGACTCAGATCCCAGCTTGTACCTCACACAGGTGGACTGTACTGTGTTTATCCTTATCTTGGTGATATGGCCATGTGGTTGTTTTGTACATTGGCCTGTTTGGCCCCAGTACACAGGAAATGGGTTTAATTGAAGCTATAAAGTGAATTTGTCAGGAACACAGAACACACTTCACTGCCTATGCTCACTTGAACAGAGACTGTCAATCTAATTAGAAAGCTTGAATTATTAAAGCCCTAACCACTTAGAGCTTCGGGTCACCAAGTCACCATGCACATATCCCAGAGCGACACTGGATTAGGAAGCAGCTGGCTCACAACTGGTGGTTATTGTGGACCCCCAAACTTGTCTGATGATAACTCATCTCAGTCATGAAGTCCCGATGGTCTTTTCCAGGCCCAGTCCTGAAGATAGAGCTCTGAATTGGCTCAGGTCTTGGATTCTGGTCCTGGTCCTACCTCCACAGTTGACTCTTGGGGTGTTTGGTCAGTTCTTTTTCTTCTCAGTGCCTCCATATTCCCACCTGTGCTGTGTAGCTACAAATATTTGCTTAGGATCATTTTAGCAGCTGTGAAGTGTCCTGGGATCTTTGAATGAAAGACGCTCTATTAAAGCTTAGGCACTAAGTGACGACTCTGGCCCCATCTACACTGCAGAGCTCTGCAAGAGACAGACTGAGCCCATTCATCCTTCATACAGTCCTAATTTTATTCTAAAGCCTCACTGTTGGCCAAGGCGGCAGGACTTGTCAGAGAACGGGGCAGTCTTAACACTTTCAAAGTACCTTCTATTTCATAGGGTTGCTTTTTTTCTTTTTCTTTTTCTTTTTTTTTTTTTTTCTTTTTACCATTGCATATTAGCAAAGGTAAAGCTATCATGCAGGAAAAAGAACAAACATGAAAAGAAGAGGCCCCTCTCAAGGGAGGGCTATTTATCAGGCCATTACAAAGGTCAAGGGGGCCATTTTGCCTGGAGTTGGGATTTATACAATCAGTATATTGGGCACTTCTGGGGCCCACCCTGTGTGAAGATCAGGGCGCCATTTTTGCACGTAATTTTACAGAATTGAGCGCATTTTTCCAGGGCATCCACTGTGCAGGAGAGCAGCTGAGAGTGAATGGTTTGGTATGGTCAAAGCTGGCTAGGGTTAAGTGTGAGAGTTTTTGCTTCTTTAATGTCTCCATTGTTGCAACTCATAACCTGCCATGACACTCTCTTAGAGCGCTCATCTCCAGCCTCCCTGAACCCTGGGACTCTCTATCTACCTTCCCAAACCCTTGCCTCTACTAGCACTTAAGAAAGAACAGTGGGTCTGTACTTTCTCTTCTTGAATCCACTTAGCCTCCTTTTCCTTTGAACTCCTCACTAGCCCTTGGCTTTCAGTGTCCCATCCAGGTACCATGGACATGCCTGTGAACATGCAAGAAACTCAGCAGTGACTCACTTCCTTGGGACCTGTCTCCACCCCCTGTGGAACTGAGCAGGAACCTGGGTACTCAGTTGCTATGACCTCTAGCATTGCCCTGTTTCTGGGTGAGCAGAGCATGGCTTCCCTTTGTTGCTTGGGGGAAATGCAACCATCTTATGCAAACTTACCGAGGGCTTACGTGATCTGGTCTGTGTCTTCCTGTTTGATCTGAAATCCTCTCACTCACTTTGTTCACCAAGCCCAGCCATGCTGTTCTCCTTTCGTTTCTCAGACGCGCCCAAGTTCATCCCTACTTTAGCGCTTATTACTTTTGCTAATCCCTTGACCTACTATACTTGGCCCATTGAAATTGGTCTTTGGGCTTCTTATCACTCAGATATTTGCTTCAATGTCATTTCTCAGAGGTTAATTCCTTGAGTATCTTGTCTAGAATAATCCTTCCCCCTTGTATTTTGAACATCTTAATTGTCTTCAGACTTTAAAGCCATTGACAATTTCAAATGCTGAATTCATCTCTATCCTTTCAACACTAGAATAGAGATGCCATGAACAGGGACCTAGTCTGACACCCTCTGTGCTATACCGTCAATACTATGTAATATATCTGGCACTCAGTAGTCTCTCTATATAAATGTTTGTTAAATGAATCAATGAATGGACAAACTAGAAATATTTGTTGTGGACTCTAAGAGGTTGCCAGGGAGGTTTATCTCTCAAACCCCAGTCCTTACAACTGGGAGTCCTATTCAACACCGGGAGTCCTATTCCAACCCCTTCTCAACCAGCGGAAGGCCACAGTGCTGGGCCTGGGCTGGTTTGCGGGTGTCCCCATCACCTGGGCTATCTGGGGCTTGCCTGTGGCTAGTAGACCATGATTCCAAGGTGAGCCCAGAAGCAATGTCCAGAGAGTCCAGCTGGACCACTGCTCATTAGAGGATAGGCAGAACAGGAAGATCTTGGGATAAAGCAAAGAATATAGAGTGGGGAAATGAGGCGAGAGTGAGAGCAGTTTCTAGAGCCAAGGGAACAGACTCAAGGGAACATGGCCATGGGCACTTTGTTGGAAGGCCCCTATAATTTTGGGTGAGTAGGTGAAGCAGTAGTTAGAATCACTTGGTTCAGAGGTACAATGCCTTCACCCCTGCTCGTGAAGGCATGAGTTGCTATAACTGCATCTTGATCCTCTGCTGAGGACCCAGTGTCAGCATCTAGCCGTGAGTTCTAGGTAGGGTGGGGAGTGCTCATTGCTGACTACCCTTCGTGCTGCTGGGCAAGGGGTGGGTTTAGAAGAAGGGAAGTTCTCATTAGAAGATCATGAAATAAATTATTTAGCCATCCAGAAAAGAGAGCACAAGAGCAGGCAATGGCAGAAGGAAGAGAAAGAAATGCAGGCAAAAGGAATTACTGATTCACATCGAGAACATTTAGGTTAGATCAGATTAGATGGATGGAATGGGGAAGTGGGGAGGCACATAAGCACTGGGGGGTCTGAGCTTGTTCAACTATGTAGAGGCTGTCACACGTCTTGACTAAGGACAGCAAGGGAGGGACCAAGTGGAGTTGGGTGATGTGATTTATCTCCGGACAGGCAGAATTTGACAAGCTCATAAGCCCTTGAGAAAGAGATTTTTTCTTTTCTGTAAACAGATGGAAATATAAGCCTAGAGCACACGAGAATTGAAGAAATTGTATTATTTTGAGTAAAATGAGGCTCCTAAAAGTAACCAAGAATTTTAGTGGAAGGAGAGAGAGCACATTTTTCACATGAATAAAACTTAATACTGATTGAGGTGAAGCCTGAAGCTGGGAGACAGTCTCTCATTCAACTGGAGGGCTTGAGATTTAATTTTCAAAACTGATCAGGTACTTTCAGAAATAAGCTTCTTGCCTTCAAAAGAGAGAGAGACAGAGAGAGAGAAAGAGAGCTCAGGAGGATCCCTTGAGGGACAGGGAGGCCCAGAGACCAAAACTCAAAGGACCAGATCAGGAAAATATAGTTCTTTCCAGTAAAAACAGGGGAAGGTGTTCCTTTTCAATGCAGCTGTCCTCACCATAACCACCTGCAAAGAGCAGTCTGTGCATGTCATTCTAAGAAAAAAAAAATCATATTTAAAAAGGAACCACGTTACAGATACCAAGCATGAAAGTAAAACCGAATTAAGATCTCTTCTCTTCTTGCCTCCATGTGAAGGAAAACCAAATGTCAGAAATAAAAACAAGTCAGATAACACACAAAGATGGAAAAGCAGATCAAACCTCAAAGAACATACACGAAATTAACACAAATACTTATTAACGGTGTGAAGTAGAGGAATCACGACAGAATCCCTCTGCTCCCCAGCCCCCCAATTTTTTAAATGTGAGGAAAGGAAATAA
The DNA here is from genome assembly GCA_017311185.1 of Proteles cristata cristata. Lineage (NCBI taxonomy): Eukaryota > Metazoa > Chordata > Mammalia > Carnivora > Hyaenidae > Proteles > Proteles cristata. Next base: position 454,706 of record JAESUZ010004980.1, read on the forward strand.
TATGTCCCAGGCCAGTGTTCCAGCAATGAAAGGCTGTTCATGCTATAGCGTGGGCCTTTCTTGCTGATTTCTTGTCCTAAGCTTGGGACCAGGGCTGAAAATATCAAGGAATGGGAACAGTCAGGAGTTAAGGGTGAAGCAAGGGGGCAGAGCTGTGAAGGGGGTGTGTGGGAGGCGTGACTGGGGTAGAGAGGGGACAAGACAGGTCTTTGTGAAAAGCAGGAAAGGAAGCTTCTGGGGCCAGACCCAAAGGCTCCCTAGGAAGGAGCAGGGAGCAGAGCTAATGGCCTTGGATGGCTGGAGCCCCCACTGTGGACTCACAGGCTACCTCCAACACCCCCTGCCCCAAGACACTGGCATTTTCCTCTAGAAATACAGAGTGGACAGAGAGTGGTCTCTAATATTTCTTGAGGGTCTTTGAGGGCCCCCAGGCAGTGTTGACCAGGGAGTAGGAGGGGGTATGGTAGTCAAATCAACTTGGGAGATGCTAGATATAAAACCTGTTTTGAGGGGCACCTGGGTGGCTTAGTCGGTTAAGCGTCCGACTTTCGCTTGGGTCATGACCTTGAGGTTCGTGGGTTCAAGCCCCGCGTCGGGCTCTGTGCTGACTGCCAGCTCAGAGCCTGGAGCCTATTTCAGAGTCTGTGTCTCCCTCTCTCTCTGACTCTCCCCTACTCACGCTGTCTCTCTCTCTCTCCTAGAAAGAAATAAAAATATTAGGAAAAAAAACCTGTTTTGAATTCACAATGCTCATTTGCATATTCAAGGTTTTGGAGAAGTTCTGCTTTTAAAGAAGCCAGTTTAATTAACCCCAAGGAACATGTCTAAAAGCTAGAGAGCCACAAAATATACTTTATTTTTGTTGCCTTCAGGTTATTCTAAAAATAACAAGAACAATATTAATGGTCACCAAATTTGATTTAGCTAATCTGATTGACTAGGTCCATTCCTTCTCACTGTCCTCTGTTTCTACCTCAAAGTTGCCTGTTACATTGAAGGAATAACTTTCTCCGAGGAGACTATCTGAGTAGGTATACTGAAAACTGCAATACTAATTATCAGCGTGTTTGTAGAACATCCTGTGTTTTACAAAGTGCTTTCACAGAAATCCTATTACTTATCATCTCTTACCATAATATGGAGATACCATGTGGGAACCTGGGCTGATTCCGTTCAAGGAGTGCAGCAAACAAGTTTGGTGCTTGGACTGTTCAAATCGGTAAGCTAAAGATTGAGGATAATTAGATCCCTACTTTCTACAGCAGCTTTGCTGGTCAAGAGTACACCCACTGACTGCTTTGGAGATGTTTCTTCCACTGTTCTCATCCCAAGTTTAACTGCTCATGACCCCCCCCCCCCCAGGATGCTAGCTGTACAGGTAGTTTTATAGCAGAAGACCTAAAGTTCACATTATTTTCCAATTCCTTGCTGAGCTACCTAATTATTGGAACATTGCCAACAGGATCAAGACAAAATGCCTCAACTTCCCTTCACATCTGACAGTGACCCAACCCCTGACATCATGGCTGATCACTTTCGAGCTCTTGCATATTGTATTTTCAGCTTCCCACTAGCACTTGCCGTTTCCCAACTAGGGAAACGCTTTCTCCAAACCCCGCCCCCTCGACACACCCAGCCTGTGTTCTCTCTCTTCCTGGCTGTCCTTTCCTTCCCCTGCCTGCAAAATCTGCCCTGGCACCCCAAGGTAGAGCTAGTCACTTCCTTCTCTAGGCCCCATAGGACCCTGAACCTAGTTTGAAATTGTTCATGGATCTTTCTGGCGCTTCCTGAAGGCAGGGCCTTTGTTTCTCACACCGTAGCCCCTGGGCTTGCACAGTGCTTAATGGCGCATAGATGATGCTTAAGAAATGTTTGACTGCACGATGACTGGATTTGAAAGCTTACCAGTGATCAGTCACCAGCAATCAATAGAAAGGGTGAGAAGAAGGAAGGAGAACGGGCACTGACTGTACCAAGGAGGTGGTGGGTAGGACAGGCTTGGGCCCAGTGGGTGCCTATCACAACCTCTGGGGAGGGGAGGGGGTATATGTGAGATTTTTTTTTAAATGCTTTTTGAAAGGAGGATGGATTAAAAGAGTATGAGAAATGTGGCCCAGAGGAAGAATGCATTCCAAGCAGGCCACCCTGGATGGGAGAGGGAGGAAGAGAGAGAACAAAGGGCTATACCCAGGCCCACCTGCTGGGTAAGGTGGGGGGGGTCCGGGTTCTGCCCACATCCTCAGGGACCCTCCTTGGCTCAGGGACCCCATGGCTGGGGGCAGACTGAACACATTGTCCACAGGCCAAATGGAGCTCATAGCATCTTCCGGAGAGGACAGAAAGCTAACAAATTTCTTTGTTATCTGCTTTTTTACCTACTTTTATGATGTTTCCTTCTCATATTTAACCTTTGATTATTCTATTAAGATCTCTAGGAAGGTCTTGATTCATTCATCACCCTAGCTAACTCTCCTAAGAACTCCTGAACTTGAAGGGACCTCAACCAAGTGTCCAGACATTTACCTCAGCCATGCCAACGGCCCCCAGTAATTCCAGACCAGCAGCAAAGACCAGCGGCAAACAGGGCAAGCCGTAGAGTCAGACTTACTCTCTCCCTGAAATTATCCACATCAGAGAGTCAGAATGAGTCATTACATTATGTTTGTTTTCAAAAATTGCTTCCCCTCTTTTGAGCCTAAAAACCCAGCTGTGCACAAAAGGAGACCACAGGCCATTGAAATTAAAAAGCACTTCAGGGTTTATTTAGCTCTTCCTGTCTCATCTCACAAGGTGGATATCGGCAGTAGAAGTGGAAATCAAACATTTATAACAGATTTGATAGAATTTTGCTGCTATTTTCCCCTCGAGAACTCAGACTCAGTTTAAGGTACTTTCAGATACGCTCTGCTTTCTGATTTTTTCCTTTAGAAGCAGGACAGCTAATGTGAGGAAGGAAATAGAAGAGGCACCAGCTGAAGCAACGGACACAAGAGAAGAGTGGGTAGAAAAGCCTGCCTGAGCTTATTCAGATAATTCTACTTGAAATCAGTCTTTGTACAGAGGACACACCACTAAATATTGAAGAATTAGGGAAAAATACTGAGTTGCCCACTCCTTAAAATGTATTCATCAACAGATCCAGTGATAAGGTTACAGATCTTTATTGCTAATTTAGTAAACATCGTTAAACATCTACTCTGTACTAAGTCCATGGGGATTACATTAAATGTAAGGATATCGATAGAAGTAAGGAGAAGAGTGACATTTATGGAAGGCTGTGACGTTCTGGGAGCTGGGCCAAGTATTAGTTCATCTAACCTCAATAGTAAGAATGATTGTTGCCTACTTTATAGGTAAGGAAACCGAGACTTAGGACAATGAAGTCCCTTGACTGAGGTCACACGGGTAGCTGTGGTGGCAGCGCTGAGTGGCTGGCTCAGGTCGGCCTGAGTTCCAAACCATTACACTCTATAGATTCCCAGCTCCCGGGAGACTAGATGCCCGGAAACTGTAGTTGAATGGGTGGGGCACACCTGAACCAAGAGTCCGTCTGATAAGACCTTCTAATGGGAAAGGGAATGGCTACGGAAGGTCACCAGAGCAGGAGCTTAAGGAATGAGGAAGGAGATGCCCCTTTGGAGAGAGGTGAGGGAAAGTTTGCTTCAGGCACAGGGCCAGGATAAACAGGAGCATCCCACCTCATACCGCAGAAGAAGCAAATGGTCCTAGGGTTGGACCAACCACACCCCAGGGGCTCTGATCTCATCCTACAACCAGTTATTAATGCCCAGGGCTCTGTTCATCACCCTGTGCTTGCTTAATCAAGTCATCAAGTTCACTGGTACAACGAAGACCAAAAATCATCGTCCCCAGTCCGCCGTGTGACCCCAGGCTCCCAGTGATACACATTCACTTCCCTTTACAGAGGCATTTCCTTCCTCTCCCCTACATACAGATTTCTTCCCCCTCCCCCCATTTGCTGCTGTTCATGGTCTCCAATGCCCCCTCTTTCTTTCTTCTTCTGGTTTTTCCCATCAGCCTCTGGAGGACTAGCTTCATGACAGGCAGCTCCAGACCCAGGCTTTTGCTCTGGTGGTCATGGACCACCTAAATCTGAATTCTCTGAGGAAGCTGGGCTAACGGGGATCCCTGGCCACTCCGCCCCACCCGACCCCCTGAGGATGGCTCGCTGAACCAGAAGCTGTCTTTTGTTTTTTTTTTAATGTTTTATTTATTTCTAGGAGAGAGAGAGACAGCGTGAGCAGGGGAGGGTCAGAGAGAGAGGGAGTCACAGACTGAAACAGGCTCCAGGCTCTGAGCTGGCAGTCAGCACAGAGCCCGACGCGGGGCTCGAACCCACGAACCGCGAGATCATGACCTAAGCGAAAGTCGGACGCTTAACCGACTAAGCCACCCAGGCGCCCCACAGAAGCTGTCTTTTAAACAACTCTCGTAGGTGACTGTTTGTGCACTAAAGTTTGAGGACCACTACCCAGGAGTCAAAGACCGTGGAAACTTTCCGGTCTCTGACCGCTTCCTCCCTCTTTCCCCTCAGACCTTTTCTGGTAAAGGTAGATGCAGGGTAGAGGCACAGTAACAGTACGGGGTCTCTCCCTTCTCCTGCTTCCTTTTGTGTTTTCTTATCTGTCTCTTCTGCTAGACTGTGCGTCTCTGGGTGTCACGTCCTACTCAGCTCTCGACCCCTGGTACCAGGGTGGTGCACAGTCTCTGTGGACACGTCACAAATGTTTGTGGGATGAATAAATTATGTAGGGAACATCCACCTCCCCCCACCTTCCCCTACTCTCTTCTCCTCTCCTTTCTCTTGGGGCTGTCTTGGCCTTGGGCACTAAACACAAATGTTTTAAGAGATGGTTAATGTTTAAAGGGAGATGGTCAGACATAGGCATGGCCACAGCGGGTTGCTCAACTGACAAACAAACCCACCTTCTTCTGTTCTTTCCTAAGCCAACAGGAAGCAGCCAAAAGTCGGTCACTCACCCAGCAGCGGCTCAGACAGGCTGTCCTGCACGGCAATTACTCAATGTTGCCGCAACTGCCTGAGGCTATAAATAGTCTTTATTAAGAAGTCCCATCTGGGATTGGACAGGCCTGATGGGTGGCCCTTTTTTGTTGCCCCTTGAAATAAGTGGAGAAATTTTTTTTTTAAGTGTCACTTTATAGACTCTAAGCCTGGGCCAAAGTATTCTATCTTCACCTTCCAGTTCCACCTGCTCTCGCTTGGGATCTGGCTACACTTTGGGGTCTCTGTGGGGCTCTGACTCTTTCTGCTTACTATTAGCCAATAGGATGTAGCAATAATCATGGAAATGGTAGTAATTCTTTAGCAAGCCTTTCCTTCTTTTTTCTCATTTCTACAGCCCCTATACGTGTCTAGCTTCTTATCTCTTCCATGTGGGCCACCGTCATGCTTTCCATATTGATTGGTGGCTCTACTTCCCTGCAGTCTACAAGATCAATTCTCCTATATGCTTGTGTTTTCCACACTTACCCAATTTAGAAATTTTTAATGACTTCCAATACTTTCAATGCGTACACTATTGTTTTTTTTCTTTTCTTTGCTTATTTATTTATTTTGAGAGAGGGAGCAAGCAGGTGAGGGAGGAGAGAAAGAATACCAAGCAATCTCTGAGCTGTCAGCACAGAGCCTGATGCAGGGCTTGAACTCACGGACTGGGAGATCATGACCTGAGCTGAAACCAAAACTTGGACACTTAACTGACTGAATCACCCAGGCACCCCAATGCATAACTTATTCTTAATGTACGTATTTATTTATAAATTAAATACATGTGCTACTAATGGTCCACATGACATATTAGAAAAGCTTACTTTCATTGTTAATTTTTGACAAACATAAATATAAATAGGAGTTTCTAATATTTCTTACCCCAATGGATCATGTTGAGCACCTGACAGTGGAGATCACTGAGGAGAGCTGAGATTGAATCAGTTTGCTGGGTCCTCAAAGCCTTACAAGACTTAGTTTCAGGTCATTCATTCAGTCACTCAACATTTCTTAGAGACTGTGATGGCCAGGCATGGGGTAGGCTCAGAGGGTACTAATAAGTATTCAAAGCCTCTATAGATAAAAACCTCACAGACTAATGAAGGACATAAACACATAAATAAATAACTCTTAGAGAACCATATGGATCATCATAGAAGTTGCACAAGACCTTAACGGAGAAAAGAGAGGGTCTTTGCCTGTGAGAGTCAGTAAAGGCTTCACAAGGACTATTTGAACAGGGCCTTGAAGAATGAGTAGCAGTTCATCATTTGACAGAAAGAAAAAGGGTCTTCCAGGCACAAGGAAGAGCACTGGAAAAAGCAAAAAAAAAAAAAAAAAAAAAAAAAAGAACATGGTATATTTGAGAAGTAACCAGTAGTTCTCAGAGGCTGGGGGAGCAGGTGGGGAGTGAGGAAGACGAGTGTTAGAAAGCAAGATTGAGGTCAAATCATGGAAGACCTTGTCTGTCAGACTGATAGGTTTGGATTTTACCCTGAAGTTAGGGGGAGCCATGAGATGTTTCAACAAACTGCCTTCCCCTCAGATGTTCTTTTACCTGTCTTCTTTATGGGAATAGTGGAATAGAAAGTAGGATGAAGAAAGTCGGCTGTTTCTCGGGGCAAGGGCAGCATACCCTCCCTTCTCTTCCCTGTATGTGCTTCTCATTGGCTAGCTTTTCATTTCCCAAGCATTTTCCTTCACACCTGAAAATGATGCAGAGCACAGCCATCTCTAGAGTGGACACCGGGGGCTATTCTGCCCCAGAGGATGCCAGACTCGTCCTCAGCCATCTCTACCTTCCCTCTTGTGACCAGGGCCAGGTATTTGTAAGATCCTTGTTCTATGTTTGTGATGGTCTATGTTCAAAGACTGGAACTTTCTTCTGCAGAGGAGAGCTTTACTCTGTGCACTGCTAAAAAAAAAAAAAAAGTAGTGCTGAACTTTTGGCCTTATGTGCTAACAAAATGAAATATTCAGAGGGAGAACATTGTGTTGAATTAGAAATGATAGAGAGATCCTCATCTCAAGTGGGAAAAGACCCCCTGAGGTCATAATGTTGAAATGACACACATGAGGTATAGCTTTGTAGGGAGGTGACTGTCAGGGCAGCTGACGCCCTGGGAAGCAGCAGGGTATGGTAGACAGTGGTCTGAAGAGAGTCAGGGACTACAGTGCTTTTCTCAGCTCTGAACATCAGTCATGTTCTTGAGAAGCTCACACCCTTTCTGGCTTTCCATACCTCTTTCTGTGAAAAGAAAGTATGAGGTGCTTGCTAGCTCAGAAACTGGTTTTAAAGTATTGCACTTAACTTTCTCATATTTCCACAGAGGATCCACCAAAGCAAGAAGTATTAGGTCAACACTGCCTCTTTCCTGTATGGGTATTTCTGAAATCTGGCTGCTTTCATTATTCTGGTCTAGAAAACAACACTGATCCGCCATCTTAATTTGGAAATTCTTCAGAAGGGAAGAGAATGAAACAAACATTTCGCTGTCTGCTGTCATACAGACAGTCTGCTGTCATACAGACTTATGTCAGCAGACATTCGCTGTCATACAGACTTCACTCTGCAGCCTTTCTAATATCTTCACCCAGGGAGTGAGGATAAGGAAAAAGGAAAGAAACACACAAGGGGAAGCGAGGAACTGAAGCCTCAACCAGAGGCAGAAAAGAATAAGAAACCATTGCTTCACCCAGTCATGACAACTGATTGTAGTGCCTTGGGTACTATGTTTAAATATTCTCCTCTTTGCAAATGAGAGTGATAAAGACAGTTTATGTCATTAGGGTATCATAGGAGAAATAATGACATAAATTGACAATGCATTGTCATCAAAGTGAGCCATTTGTCACAAGCAACATTAGCTGCTTCTTACATGGGCAGTAGTTGCCCCCCAAATGAAGTTCTTCACCCCATTTTTCCTGAAGGAGACATGCCCAGGCAGCACTGGCTAGGTAAGAAGGATGGTCTGCACAGGGTTTCCTTAGGACGAGGGTCCGAGGAACATCTTAGGCCAAGGGAAGGCTGAAGCCTGGTCTCTAGTTTGACTGCTCAGCAAGTCATCATGGATGCTCTGGCCTGGACAAGAAAGAGCTCAATAAATAAGATATTCTAGCAGCTCTTGAATAAGATGGCCTTAGGGCTGGGGTTCAAGTAATTTCACTACTGGAGGCCCTAAGTCAGAAAATACAGTGGCTCTCCGTATTTATTTACATTCCTAGACTACCGATATATCATTTATTTATTAATATTTCGATTTCTTCCAACCAGTGGTGGGCTGACTGTACCTCCAGCCCTCACCTGTGCCTTGTCTCAAGCAGAGGTTGGCAAACTAGAGCCTGTGCTCCCAAACCCGCCCTGGGTGCGTTTTTGTGCAACCGATGAGCTGAAATGATTTTTACATGTTTAAAGGGCTGTAAAAAAAAATCCACAAAGAAGAACAAATAACAGAGACCTTAAGTGATACACAAAGCTTAAAGTATTTACTAGCCGGCCCTTTGTGGGAGAGCTTGCCCACCCCTGGTCTCAAGGCCTTATTGGCCCTTTGTGTATAACCTGATTTACGGTTGTTTTCTCATTTCATCCTTACAGGAGGAGGCTGGACAGTTGTTATGATGTCCATTTTAAAGGTGAGGACACAGGAGCCCGGAACAGTTACATAACTGCTCCAGGGTCACGGACATGGTCCTAAGGCTGAGAATAGACCTGCGGTCTAATCCCCCATTCAGGAATCTTATCAGGACATCACAGAATCACTGACCCAGCTCATCTTCACAGAGGGGAAAAAAATAAGGGTTGAACTGCATCCAAACTGATTTGAGGGTACTGGGTCTGTCCACCTTTTCTTAGCAGGTAGCAGCTCACTGGGAGGAAACCATGAGGAGTATTTGGAAATGCTAGAAATGTTTAACTAGCCTCATTATAGACTACGGCAGGCCAGGCAACAAAAGTTCACGTTCCCTGGCAGCCGGGGTCTCGGCGCTGCTCCGATGGGCTGAGCCAAACGCCGCCCCTGCGGTTGCCGGACCCTCTCAGACCAAAGCTGGGCTTCGCCCTCGCCCCCGCGTGCCCGGGAGCATGCGCAGCGCGGAGCAGCTGGAGGCGATGAATGCCCGCATTATCCGCCGCCGGCTGTCAGCAGCTTCCCCGCAGCCCGGGCCGCAGCTGGTGTGGAGCGCCCGTGGCCCCGATGTAAACAGCCGGCCAGGCTGAGGAGCCGGCTTGTTCTCCCTGCCGCCTGGGCGAGGGCTCCCTGACCCTGGGACCTCCCCCGGCCGCCCCGGGGGCTGAAGAAGGGCTTTGTGCCCTCGATTCAGACCTTAATCCTCTTGAATGCTACCAGGGTAGAGACTTGAAATAAAGACACACATAAACTGGTGTCTGCGTCACCTGCAGGCACGAGATGGGGGGCTGCTAGGACACAGGGCTGCCTGCCTGTTACGGGTGACTTAGGAAGTTTCCACGCACATGGTAGGAGGCTGGACTCGTTGCCTTTAAGGGCTTTTCTAAGAACATACAGTTCCAAGTCCTCAGATGTCTTCCTACCTGCCTGCTATGGAGCGACAGAGTGCCACTCCTGGAGATAGGCCTAGAAGAAGCATTAAGCATCGTGGTCTCATTATAATTTAGTCGTTTTGGCCATTTAGTAATTTAGTCTTCCCTATGCAGAGACCTGGCTGCTAGGGAAGGAGAGGAGAGAGGGGGAAAGGAGGAAGATAGGCAGAAGTGGGCTCCTGCTGACTGAGTCAGAGCCCGGGAGCTCTGAGGATGTGGCTGAAGTTGCAAAAGAAGGTCAAGGTCAGGGAGAGGCTGTAGCATTGAGGGGCCTGGCACAGGTGACCTCTTGCTCTTCTTATATATGGTTTAATATATGGCTTTGAGATTTCCTCGTATTTCCTCTTGTCACTACCTTGCACTTCTAATGGCCCTTCTTTCTTTCGACCTTGAATTACAATTTGCCGGGTCTGCTCTCCTTCCATCATTAGCTTGAAAGCCACTTGCGGGAGGGCCCTGCCTGACTCAGCAGCACCAAGCATGGTCTTTTGTCCATAGCAGACATGCAATAAATATGGGGCTATTGCAGTATTTCCTCGCGGTTCTTCCAGCCAGATGCCAAGAAAACCTTTTAAAACCCTGGTAAGGATGAGCTAGGGGACTGAGAGCAGCTCTAAATCGAAGAGAAATTTCTTCTGGTCCAGAACATTTTATTTTTTTTTTTAAATAATGTTATTCAGGACATCAGTTGCATCAGACACTAAGAGACATTTCCAAACTTGTTAGCAATCCACCCATCCGATACTTCTGCCAGTGCAAACATTGCCAATGATGGGGAAGAAGAACGAGCCCTCTTTCCCTTTTAGAGTCGTTCACATATACAGATGAGCTAGAATTTACAGAAGACAATTCTTACAAAGGGGCTCACATACTCTGGCTCTGAAGCCACATCTTTCTTTCTCTGTCGTGTACTTTGTAGGTCCCTTCTGATACCTGCCAACAGAGGCGACCTGCTGTGTCTGCTTATTCGCTGAATCATTGCTGATTTAGACTCAGCAAATAGCAACAAAAAGCTGTTTTAATGAGATTTTAAAGTTCAGCTGTGAAAACTGAAAACCACCCAACACCACACCACCCAGCCACCTGAGACTGTTGTGCTGAAATGTTCTTGTCGCTCACAGGGATTCTGTTCTGGTCTGCAGTAGTGGGAAAGTGCCACGGGGAGGAAGGGTGAGCTTCCATTGGCTTGCCTTGGCTTGCCATGGACGCCTCTGGGAGAAGTGCATAGCTAGTGTTTTCAAAGGGCCCAGCCTGGTGCCTGGGAAGGACAAGATGCTCAATAAATGTTAGTCGTCCCGTCTGCACTCCCTTCTCTTACATCTCATGGGAGTCGGGTTCATTGCAGTGCTTAGTAGTCTTCAGTGTGGAACTTGGAGAATGAATACACTCATCGCTGTGAATAATTAAATAAATGCACTCGCCCAGACCCGAAAAGAAACCATGCCTGGGCCAATGGTGGCAGTGTGGCACATATCACGAGTTAGGGTTTATCCAGTTCTATTAGTGAGATCTACTAAAAATAAAAATATAAATTAATCTATCTTTTATTGTTTCAATCATTCACTCAGGCTCCGATTTGTCCTGTTAAAAGGAAATCAAGTCTCTGCCTCTTGAGAGCGTCCATTTCTCATTCAAAAAGTATTCTTGTGGCTCAGGGCTGAGGCCAAAGGAGCCGATGCTCGGTCGTGGTTCTGAGGCCAGACACAAGGGATCTAAAGATGTTTAGTAGTCAGTTACCACATGTCTGAATGTCCATGGCACCCAGCATTATGGACAAAGCTTCATGTGCCACAGACCACAGATGCTCGCCCACGCAGTGACACTGCTCTGAGTTTCTGCTTCTGAACTCAGATATTTAGATTCTAGCATCAGTCACATGTTGTACAGAAACGAGTCTTCCCTCAGATTCGGAGACCCTCAGACTAGGGGTTCAACGATGCATACCCATAGAGCAGGCATGTTGCAGAAATGAGCCAAGATGATTGGATTTGAGAAAAATTAGCACACAGGCTTTATTTTTAATTGAATTTTGATGCATCCAGGTTATACATAAGTATGTGTAACATTGCTTATCTTTTATATTCATAAAAGTGCAAATTGAGAGCGAGAGATATTTAATAATAAAGCAAAACTTTCTTTTTATTTAAATCATTTTTTCTTTAATATAAATCTGGGTGTCTGATATCTTTTCTTCCATACCAAGATGTCCATGTCTCATTCTCTATTTTGTCCTCCAAACATGAATAGAATATTGGTTAGAATTCTGGTACTTCAATACTGCTGTGCTTAGCTTTTAGCGCTACGTAGCCCTACAATTCAATAATATCGGTCTATAGTGCTTCCTTTATCCTATTCAGATTAACTGACTCAACAGAGTTGCTTCATTTTCATTAAGCTCGAAATACACTTTTTGGAGTCCGGTCTTCAAATCTCCAATTTTGAGAATGAAGTTCAGGCTATTGCTTTTCTTTCTGGAAAACATATTCCAGGGTAGTTAAGCAAGCCAGATAATTCTGCCACGCAATGAGTTCCCTGAAGGTAATTTCTTTATAAATGAGTGAATTGCAACTTACGTTTTTAAACCATAGTGCACAGAAACAGAATCCATGGACATTCTTAAAGAGAAACATTCCAAGCGTTTCAATGGTCTAATTTTTTTGTGGGTTGGTGTGGAGACTTTTCCTTGGGTCATAGAAACAAGTCGGTTTCTTTCAACCATTCAAAAAACACTCTCAACTCAAAACCACCTAAACGGATCTGCCCAGACTCCATGAAATACAGCAGAATGTGGTATCCGTGCCTCAAGAGGACTCCTTGGGTCATCAGGTTATAAGCAGTTCAGGCCACAGAAGCATATCCGGGGCTAGTGTTAATTACTACCTCCCTGACAGTCTCCAGCCCTAACCTTTTACTCCTAAGCAATTGCTGGCAATTAATGTAATGAATAGACATAAGTCTTGTGTCCTTATAAATGTTGCCTTACTAAGTTTCATAAAATGTCAGACATCAAACACAAACCAGATCACAAAATCACAGCCCGTAACCATGCTAATATTGACCAGTCTACACTCAAACTGTCAAGACTGTCTTGGCACCCAACAATATGCCATTTTCTGATAATTATATTTGCCATTATGGTATCCTATCCAAATGGTCTTCCAGCCCATGAATCCTAATCAACTCCATGAAAAAATATATGTATACTAACATACTAACTCATCAGATGCAAGAAAAACTCTAGAAATTATTTAACTTTCTTACATAAATTTTGCCATACATTTTTAGCCACACTTTTTAAACACTAAGCAACAGGATTTCTGGTTGCTACTGTTTGGGATGTATTATGTCTATTTCATTTACTGATACTGTTTAATAAACTCACTATCACCATCTTTCATCTGTCATTTTTCTATCTTTTTTGGTGCCCAGGCAAAATTTCCCTTTAATGTAGAGTGGCATTTAATTACCGCATCATTAAAGGTATTCACATTTTTTAAAAAATGCTCTAGGGGCGCCTGGGTGGCTTAGTCGGTTAAGCGTCCGACTTTCACTTAGGTCATGATCTCGCGGTTCGTGGGTTCGTGCCCTGCGTCGGGCCCAGTGCTGGCTGCCAGCTCAGAGCCTGGAGCCTGTTTCAGTCTGTGACTTCCTCTGTCTCTGACCCTCCCCTGCTCACGCTGTCTCTCTCTCTCTCCTAGAAATAAATAAAACATTAAAAAAAAATTTAAAAAAAATGCTCTAAAAATGTGTGTCCTCTTTCTAGTTTTGAGCTTTTCTTTTTTTAAATTGTTTTAACAATTATTTATTTTTGATAGAGGGAAACAGAGCATGAGTGGGGGAGGGGCAGGGAAATAGGGAGACACAGAATATGAAGCAGGTGCCAGGCTCTGGGCAGTCAAGCCTGACATGGGGCTTGAACTCACAGACTGCAAGATCATGACCTGAGCCGAAGTCAGATGCTTAACCGACAAGCGATTCAGGTGCCCCAGTTTTGAGTTTTTCAATCACAAACCTTTTCCATGCTAATCATAGTTACAACTACATTTTATTGCACAACTTACATTCTTTTGACACAGAAACACCTTTCTCAAAGTATTGTTCAACTCAGGAGAGCAGTGAGTGGAACTCAGTCTAGGTGGTGTGTGCTATTGAATTAGACAACTTCTCTGGGTCTCAAGTTACTTCTGCCTACATGATGGCTGGTGGCTGGATTACCTCAAAGGTCTTACCAATCCTAATAGTATTTAAAAATTTTATGACCAAAAAAATAAATATAAAATAAAATAAAATAAAAATTTTATGACCCCAAGTCCTAATGGATCTTGTGACCCCAGATATCTCCTCGACTTCGGGGTGAAATGCTTGAAAGAGGGACTTTCCCCAAGGAAAGTGAACTGCCAGCTGTCACAGAAACTCATGGCAAAGCAGCAGGATAAGTATCTCTAACCTAGATCAGATCTCTGCAGAGCATTTCATTGGTTTTCACTTTGTGTCCACCCATATGTAAGGCAGAGAAAGGGAAGCAGGTAGACAGGAGACACGGATGTGGGAGAGGACCTAACGTTATGCACCCGCGGCAGATCAGCAATGTGCTAGTCCTTTTACATGCATCCCCACTTTACAGACAAGGAAGAGAAGCTCAGAGAGGCCACGTATTCTGGCCAAAGTGATACAGTTAGCAGTAGATCCAGGACGTGCGTAGTCCAGTTCAGCAGCACAAAGCCTACATTGTATCTACCAAACACTGCATGATTCCTGGTGCCAGTGCACAGCCTTCCTTGCCAGTGAGTTTTCTTGGGTCACTCATCCCCTGGGTCATCTGTGCTAAACAGGAATATTATGTTCATTGATCTGGAGGTCATGGATCAACTTTAAGTTGGTTTGGAGGCCAGAAGGAAGAGAGACAAGAGCCTGGTGGAAAAGTAAACAAGATGAGAAGCTAAAGGCCCAAGGAGAGTCCTGGGTCCAAGATGGATGAATCGGAAGGAAGCAAGGTCAAGAAGAGGCTGACCATCAATGACCAACTAGAAGAGGCAGTGAGCCAGTCTGGGGCACAAGGCTGCATTGGACTTGGGGTCTGTGACACCTCGTTCGAGGCCTGAGTAGAGCTCTGTGCTGACCCTGAAGAGCCTGCTTGGGATTCTCTGTCTGTCTTCCCCTCTCTCTGCCCCTCCCCTACTTGCTCTCTATCTCATTTGCTCTCTCAGAATAAATAGATAAACATTAAAAAACAAGATCTACTCTTTTAGCAACTTTGAAGTATGTGATAGAGTACTGTCAATTATCCTCACCATGCTATACGTTAGATCCCAAGAATGTAGTCCTCTTATAATTAAAAGTTTGTATCCTTAGACCAACATCTAGCCATTTCCCTGACTCACCAACCTCTGACAACTGCCATTCAGCATTCTACTCCCTATTTCTAAGAAAGTGGCTTTTTTTTTTTTTAGATTCTACATGTAAATGAGACTATGTAGTATTTGTCTTTCTGACTTATTTACCAGAATGCTCTCAAGTTTCATCCATGTTGTCCCTAGTGGCAAAATATCTTTCTTTTTGTAATGGCTGAGTAATATTCAATATTAATATTCAAAACTCAATAATATTCAACTAAATATATGACGCATTTTCTTTACCCATTCATCTGTCAAAAGACACATGGGTTATTTCCATGTCTTGGCTATGGTAAATAATACTGCCATGAAAACAAAGTATGGATATCTTTTCAAGATACTAATTTTGCTTCCTTTGGATAAATACCCCAAAGAGGGCTTACTGGGTCATACAGTAGTTCTATTTAATTTTCTGAGGAACTTCCATACTATTTTCCATAATAGTTATACCACTTTGCATAAAAAGTGCCTCTTGATTTCCAGCTAAATTAGATGATGATATAAGTGCTCCACTCTCATTCTCTCTGTGTCCTTCTCATTTTCTGACATCTGGAATTTCTTTTTTCACTGCCAAGGTTGATCCTGGTATATTGTTTTAGAGCCATATTTAAATCTTCTGTATCCTAGTAGGTTGATTCTAAGGTTAGTAACCAATAAACTTTATGTTAATATAAACTGAAATTACTAATACATTAATCAATTCTTTCCCTAAATATTGAGGCAGGCACTGGGCTGATAATATACTGTGGGTCCAATATCATGAAGCATGTGCTGTGTCTTCAAGTTAAATGGATTTCCTTCGTTAAATCCATCGGTGTCTCAATACCATGCCGCCATTTGGTGGGGCTGGTTGATGGGCAGGCTTCACTTTGGTGTGAGCAGAAAAAGGATTCTGGCTAGGAAGCTCTTAAATGTCAAAAGCAGGGGGTGGTTCCACAGGGATTTAGAAGCCCTAATTTTCAGAAAGAACCTTCAACCTCTGGAGAGAAGGGAGCTGATATTTGCCTGCACTTTGGCCATCCAGGTTCCAAAGTAGGATGGGGGAGGAGAATATGAGGTCCCACCAAGTGGCCAGTTCATCGGCAGATGATTTCAGTGATCTTGTAACCCCCTCCCCACCCCCACCCTTCTGGAATATGGCTTCTTTGATCTAATTATCCATCAATGTGCTTTTATTCTCTTCACCTCTACTGAAAATGTGTTGGGATCCCTCCTACAACTACCTTGATTGTTTTGAGTTTATTCCCTCATTTTAATTTTACCAAGGTCTCTGAAAAGAGGCATAAGACACAATCATGTATATTTTATTTTGTTCCTGATTATAATATAGTTCAGCTTTATTATAAAGAGATGTGTCAAACAATCAAGAAAGATATAAAAAGGAAGGGAAAATCCCTTAAGTCTTACAGCATGGAGATAATTTCTATTAATAGCCTGATGAAAATCCTTCCTAAATCCTCCAACTTTTCTGGCTCTTTGTGGAATTTCCAGAGGGAGTTTGCTTGTACTTTATCTCTGAGTCTTCATTTCTTGGGTACCATTGAGCTAAAAGTAGGAACAAATACAGAGGAACCCTCCTCACTTTCTATACTGCAGTAACCATTCAGGTCTTTATTGAAAGAAGGGGTCTGGATATATGATTTTTTCCCCCCATGATTGTCCCCTTTTTCTCTACTCTAATTACTCTGGTTTTTGAAGCATCTTATGACAGAGGAATTGTATCCCCTAAGCATTCTATGTCTTTTTTCAGAGGAGGCTTTCTAGAACAGATTCTTCTGGGTTCTTCTTTCCCTGGGTCAGAGCGTGGGCATATGAAATACCAAATTGATTGGCTTCTGAAACTTCATAGTTCAGGCTGCCAAGTATTCTTAGGAGTTAAAGAAATAAATGCCCATTGAGTCTCCTTTTACTGGTGAATGGGCCTCCTCTCTGAATTGGTGCTAGTGTGAAAGGGAGGGTGGCTTTGGGACAGATTTAGTCAGGATTAGAGGATCTGAGAGTAAAATGCTCAGGGAATAACTATCCTTACCATCCTTCTTCTCTTTAGGAGCAAAGTCGTTTCCTTTCTTCCAATTTCTCTGGAGTTGTGTTTGTTTGCTCATTGTTTTGGACATGAGCTGGGAAAGAGGCAAGTTTGGCTCTTCTCCAGTTGGTTGCTGCAGCAGCCAGAGTTAGCAGGGGTTACTTTGCCTGCTGCTGTGTGGGGTGACTCACAGGGTCACCGACAAGAGAACTCTCCATGGGTGTGGGCCTGCCAAACCCAGTTACAGTATTCTTTACATGAGAGGTCCACGCAGGAACCTGTATGAATACATCAGATGGTTCGTGCTTCTCTGGGCCATCAGTCAACTTGGCGGAGTCTGGGCTCCACTTCTGACTTGGCCCAGGCTCTTGGCAGAGAAGGGGCTGCAGAGTGGGGAGGGCCTCAGTCTCTCAGCCACAGACTGTTTTAAAGGAACAAAGCCATCATATCCTCTCTCTGGAACTTTCCATGAGTTCAGTCTTTTCTCCTCCATCCCATTGTGGGACACTTTAGACAATCTGTCCTCAGGACGCTGAGGCTCTGTGCCCAGGCAGAGACCGTGCAGAGAGGACAGGGTTCTGCCCGGGGACAGCTGCTTGGAAAATGGCCTCACTCTCTTACCAACACTTGATGACTGTCCCAGGGATCAGGAGACAGAAATTTCTCACCTTGGATCCACAGACCATTGGAGCATTCTTTGAGACTTTGATTGAATCTCACTTTTTCTGAGTCACAGTCCTTGCAGAGATGGACTATTCTATGGTTATTTTGGAAGTGAATTCCTCTATAAGAAATGTGTCTGTTCTAAATTTGTTCTCACGGCCAAAAATTCTGTAGCTATAGTCTGGCAATGAAGCCTTTCCAACATTGTTTTGTCTTTTGTTTTGAGGTTTTGTTTTTGTTTTTGTTTTTGTTTTGCAATACATCAGGTGATTGAAATGAGAGATCAAATATGGACATAGAAACACAAAAATAAAAGTGATCTTGCCAAGCTTCCCACACCCAGGAAAGAACAAGGGTGCCTCAAGAATGACTACTTATTTTTCCAGACCCAACCTCCTTCCCTTATTGAGGGTAGGTTTCTTGGACCCTGAGAGACAGAATTGAACTTGCTGTTCTTCGTGTTACAGAATATATTTCTTATTGCACCATTCTGTAATTATTTATGTCTTTCTTCCCTATTAGAGTTTGAGCCCCTTGAGGATAAGGGATTCTTAACTATTTTTGTGTTTCTATCACTGAATATAGCACCTCACTCATGAGCTTTTTAAAAAGTATGTTAAATGAACAATTGAATGAAAAGCATGGAGGCCACGCACTTTCCTTTCCAGCTCAAAAGTCCAAAAGGGTATTGTAATGTTAAAAATGACAGCTACAATTTATTGAGCCCTACTGTGTGCCAGAGACCATTGTAAGCACTTTATGCATAGTATCTCATTTAATCTGGGTCCCTCCCCCAAATATGCATATATTGCTATATGATCTCAGAGTATGCTGTACTTCCCTACTGTGCTACCCAGCGCACTTACAAACAATTGTTTACTTTCTGTCTTTCCTTCTGTCAACAGCCCCTGAGGGCAGAAACATTATCTTTACTTATATGATGCCGAATCATCCAGCATGTGGCCCAGGTGATGTGTGCCATGTAACAAACACTAAACTAATATTTTTACTTTAATTGATTCTTACAAATCACTGTCTAATGTTATTGCAAGTACTTTTTAGTATAATTCTTGAGATCCCGAGTGTCTCTGTTCTTTCATTCCTCAGACAGAACATAAAGGAAACTGGCCAAGTTTCCTTGTGGTAGTTGAAAATATTGATGACCTCTATTATCACCTTTGGGCTACTCTGTACCTTGAAAATTGAAAGAGACTCCTCCCTCCTCTCTGACTGTTTACCCTTTGAGTTGCCATCGACACATCTGTGATCCCTCCACCAACAAGACGTTGCTTCCAGGCATGGCCATTGTTGCTTGGGGATCCCAAGTACTAGAACTTCCCAAAACCAGAAGGAAGTAGGCTCCTGCAGGAAGAAGACAAGGCAGGGCAGGATTCAATGCAAGAAGTGCAAGAGTCTGGTGTTGAGATCACCAGTCCCAGGTCTGTAAAAGTGCCCCCACTTCCCTTGAAGGAGTAAGGTGGGTCCTCAGTCAGAGGGGATTTCCCTTCGCCTTCAGCTGGCTCCCATCGCCAGCCCATTTTCCCTTTTGTCACATTCCACATTTCCATCCTAATAGGATTGTCTGCCTTTGTCTGTGGTTTGCTCTGTGTACTGGGGCTCCTTGCCATCATCATAGATCATCATCAACTCTGCTGTTCTGTTTCCAGAGGCAGCCATCTCCTTGTGGTCTGTTCCCCATGCCAAGACAGAGTCGAGCAATTTCCACAAAGTGGGCTAAGAACATTCCCAGTATACCAGGGCGCCAAACCAAGTTTCTGAAAATGGTACATTTGTTGGGTGCCGCTCTTCCTTTCACCTTCATGAATTCCAGAAATGCGGATTACCCCCACAGATCGTGGACACTCTGCCAACCTCTGGAGTTCTTGCCATTCTGGTTGGGGGCATCAGGAATCTAACCATCTCAGAACTAACTTGGCTGAGAGTGGCGGGAGCGTGATTGCAACTGGCACTGGATGTGCTTGGCACCCCTGGCTTGTTGTTGGGGTCACGCAGGGGAACAGTGGCGACTCACAGTTTCCATTTAATAATAAACTGCAGATGCCTATTTAAAGCACCCAGACATTTATTTCAAAGCTAGGGAGGCAGACTTGAACAGTGGAAACGACCAAGGACTAGGAACTTGGAGTCTTTGGTCACTCACTAAGTGACCTTGAGAGTCATTCAATCCCCTTAGACTCAGTTTCTTCATCTATAACATGTGGCGTTTGATGGGATGGAGGTGTTAGCTGATGCCATGGTGGTTGGTTATCATTTTGCAATATATAAAGGTGTCAAACCAACATGCTGTACACTTTAACCTACACAATGTTGTATGTTAACATCTCAATAAGGCCAGGGAAGAAATGAGGGGGCTGACTAGTTTATCTCTGAGGCTCTTCGTAGAGCAAAAACTAGAGTTCTTTGAGGATCTTTTATTTCTCCAGTGAGGATCACTTCAGTCTTAAAGGAAGACACCTGCCCATCACTGGCACCCTCTCCTATCCTGAGGTATTTATTGGGAAGTTACTTCTTCAGGCTCATGAACCCAGACTTAAACCAGACCCCAGGTCTTCCACCTTCTTTAAAAGACAGGTCTCCTTTTGTAAGCCACAACTCTGGAAATGGCCTTCACAGCCAATTTCCAGTGTTGCTGAAACTACCTTGTCCATTCCGAGTCAACATATACAGCTTTACATCGTGTAGATGAACGACTTTAAATGGGAGATGAAACAGGTGTCTCATGAGAGATAATCTTTGCTATTTACACAAGTCATCCTATGCTTCCTTAGAAAGATTGTTTCTTAACTACAAAAGGAACTCATTCTCATATAAAATTTGGAAAACTATGATCAGCTTAGGGAAGAGGGCAAAATTGTTCTTAATGTCACCGTTCTACCCTTCCCACAGAGAAGCATTAGAGTAGCATTTTGGTGTATTTCCCACTGTCTAGTAGTGGTAGTTTTTCACATGTTGAGATCATGCTACTTGTAATATTTCAGCCTCTCTTCCCACTTATGACTGCATAATAAGCATTTCCTCATGTCACTGAAGCCATATCTAAATAATATTTTAACGGCTTCCTACTATTCTATGTTTTGGGCATTGCCCTGAAATTGACCAGCTAAGGCATTTGTAGCTTTATTATTTTTGTTTTTTAAAACTTTTCTAAGTAATGCTAAAATGAACATCCATGTTCATATATCTCTGAAGCTTTCAGATTATTTCCTTAAAATGCATTCCTAAAAATGAGTTGCTAAATTAAAAAGTATAAACAGTTTTAAGAGTCTTGATGCTGTCTTGATCTTCATTTTCCTGGCACATTTGAAGACTTAATAGCACCATTTTTTCTCTTAAAGATTATCATACCCATTTTCATCACGAGAAAGTTTCTTCCTAATATTTTTCTTGAAGCGACACAGACCTACGCCTCCTTCCAGAAAACATCAGAACCCAGAGCTTTGTCAGCAAGCTGTCAGTCAGCTGCGAGAATTCCTGGCTGACCCCAGGTGTCTCCAAGGTTATTTTTAATGCCACTGTGAAATGGAGGATTATAAAGAAGATGAGAGCAGGGCTCTCGAGTGTGAGAAATATCAAATGAGGGCAAAAAGTGCTAAACTGTATTTATCAGAGTCCCTATTCAAAACCCTGCGCTTGAGTCACCTTAAAAAATCATGGGGTCACCTCTTCCCAGGACAAGCTGTGTGACTTTGGGAGTGTCCCCTGGCCTGGTTATGGTCCAGCCTCCTTCTGTGGAATGAAAGAAGGGTGAGCCAAGTGATTTGTAAGGTGTTTGTAGGTCAGCATCAGATGATTCCACATTTCTTTGGACTGTGCAGATCGTGAGGTAATGCCCTAAAGATACCTTGAGACAATTTTGAGTTTGAGGTTTTCTTTGAAAAGATAATTATTAAAAAATGGCCCTCTTGGGGGTGTGCGGTGCTGCAGAATTGAGTATATAGGTGAGGAGTTTGATGAATTCAAGCTTTGCTAATTATTAGCCACGTGTGTCTTTAGGTCAACAACTTAAATACCTTGAGCATTAGTTTTTTCAACTGCAAAGGGGCTGATAACAGAGCCCATTCCCTGAGAGGACTGGAGGGTTAGGTAGATAGTGTGTGTGACCCCACACCTAGGAAGCCCTCAGGTGACACTGTGAGCACCTGCCAAGTTTGCTGTGTCAGAATGAGCACCGCCAGGAGTGCAGCATTGGGAAGTTGCCCATTGATAAGAACCACACAGCAGGTTAGTAGCAATGCCCCAAACCGCCTGTGGTCTGCTTGTCCTAGTTTGCTCCTCTGTCACCACATCATTCCGGAAATAGCCGGGTGAAGACAAAGATGTCTAATAGAAGCTTAGGCAAAGATATCGTCGTCTTCCTAACCATAGTCCAAAGCCAAGTGCCAGCATTATGTGCGTACAATCATATTTTATCCAAGCAAGTTGGAAAAGTCCTGAGTAGACACCACTGTCTGAGAAGAATGAGCTCTGAACTCTTCTGCCTGATGTTCAGAATCTCTCTTAGCTTGGCCTTGGCTTGCCTTTCCATTCTCACCCCTTGCCGCAGCCCCCCAGGGCCCCAGGTGGCACTAAAACCTGAGTCTGGCATCCTTCCAACACAAGGGTTTTACCAGGGCTCTCTTCAGGAGCTACTGTCTCCTTCCAGAATACCTTAGCCCTGTGCCACCTGCAGCTTCGTCCTCATCCCTCGGGGCCTAGCCCAAATGACAGCCCTTCCTGGATGAAGGCTTCTTCCCCTGTCCAGACACAGTCATTGCTCCCAGCCCTGGCTGGGCTACCAAGACACTCATGTGTGTCGCCATGTCACATCATGTGACCGCTGTGATTTAGCTCCAGGATGTGTGGGTACAAGAGACCCTCCTGCTCTGGCTACTCTGGCATAACCCCGACTGGGTCAGATCTTCCCCAAAGTGGGCAAGGTTTGCTTCTGCAAGCCCTCAGAAACCCAGAGAGTCTGAAGCTGAACACAAACACATGGCTGTTCTTCTAAGAAGGGAGCTAGAAGGAAAATGTTTTTTTCTTGGATTTTTGTTTGTTTGTTTCACTCAACAACAAAAGCAAATAAGAAACAAATACCTTAAACACATTGCCATGCCACAATCATGATTTATATTTTTCTTCTGCTATTACGATGGGAATCTATTTTTGTTTTCATCTTTTAGAGCCCCGATGCCTAGAGCAGGGCCTATTAGCACAGCCATGCGAGCCGCTCTGTGGTTCACTAAGGGCTCTAACAATGAGTCCATCACTTACTGACTGGCCATTACCGTGACCAGTAATTTGCTGGGTGTGCTGGGGACTCTCAGAGACACACCTGCCTTTTCAACTGAAGTCAGATGTAGATACAGTAATTAGCCTTTTCAACCCCAGAGATGGTCATTCTATTAAGTATTAGTATTAAGGAGTGAAGGTGGGTTAAGGCCCCATAAGGGTCTCTGTGCTTCTTTGCACCTGCATTCCAGACCCTTCTGATCTGTGTTTATTTCAGCATAAGCTTTACCGCCCCTGATTCCTGCCGAGGCACCACCATGCTCAGACAGGTCCCTCGCCTCGTGATGCCTTCCTGTCCAATGTAGGCTTTCTAATACATAGTCTCTTCTGTTCTATACAAGTGGCTTTATGGTTCCATGTCTTATCTCCTCTGTAAGATTCTAGGTTCTAGCCCAAGGGGGTTCTCATCTTCTTTTCAGCCCTTTGGAGTCCTTAGCAGATTGCTGGGCATAAAACAGGCACTTAATAAATAATTCATTCATTAGTAGAGACATCCTTCACGTTCCAACAGATGGAATTGGGATCCTCTAATCTCATTACTCAAGTGTGATCTGGACCAGCAGCACTAGCATCTTCTGGAAACTTGGTAGAAATGCAAATGCAGGCCTATCCTAGACCTGCTCACACAGAACCTGCATTTTAACAAGACCTGCAGAAAAGTAGTAGTCATGAGAAGCAGAGCACTAAATGACACTAACTGCCAAGGTCTCCATTGTTCCTCACTTGGTCCACTGTTTTGGCTTCCCCCATAGCTGGCTCTTCCTACATCCCCTCACCCCTGTGCTCCACCTCTCACCCCCCACCCCACGGCATCACTTCAACCATTTCTTCTCTGCTATCCTAATTTTCTCACTTCTTCAAGATCTCTGTTCCCATCCACAAAATGCCAACAGTTCACTTTCTCCATTTTCTGCTATTATTCCTGGAGACTCTGGTACCTACCGTGCCACTGATATGCAGAAGGGCCTCCTGTTTTGTCAAATCAAGGCACACTTTCCTCATCAAACTTGCACGTGAGAGGTCTTCAGCGGGAAATCTGAACTTAATCTTTTCGTGAATAGGTTATAGCTCTTTTTGCCGCCTTTTCTATTTATCAACTCACTCCTAACCAAACATAAGTTAGGAATTCATTGGTCAGCAAAAAACACAAGTGCAGTGGTGGTGAAATCTGTGCTTTTCATTTATAGATGCAACTGCTAGAAAGAATTTGAGAACTGAGCTGTCTTCATTAGTCAAGCCTAAACCTTTAACTAAAAGAAAAATATGCTTCACTTTAAGGCAATCAAACACAGAAAATCCTACTTAGAAGAAAGCAGGATTTGCTTTAAGCGATAATTTTTCCACTTAAAATAAAATTTGAAAGATTTTTAAACTAGTAGTCTTTAAAGTGACTTTGAAAATTACATTTGTGGGGTGCCGGGGTGGCTCAGTTGGTGAAGCTTCCTACTCTTGATCTTGGCTCAGGTTATGATCTCAAGGTTTGTAGGATTGAAATCTGTGCTGAGAGCATGGAGCCTGCTTGGGATTCTCTCTCTCCCATTCCCTCTGCCCCCCTTGCTTACATATATTCACGTGCACTCTCTTTCTCTCAAAATAAATAAGTAAACAGTAAACATTTTTCAAAATATAGAATTACATTTGTTCACATCTTGATATGAGCAAGGATGTCTTAAAATCCAGAAGAGACTTATTTTTAGTTTGAGATGCTGTATTTTATGTGGAGTCCAGGAAAAAGCAGGTTTGGAGCCGGAATGACTGAATATTACTTCAACTCCCCACCCCCATATTTTGTAGTAGGAACGAAGCAGTTAAGTACTGGTGGGAAGATCATATTACTTTTTGACTCATTTCCTACCTGAGGCTTGATTTACAATGATAATTTTCTTTAGACATTTTAAAAAGTGATTGTTCAGAACAAAAAGAGATATATTGAATAGTCTTCCTTAAGGCCAAGGGCTGACAATAATTCAGTCGTTTGATTTCTATTCATTTTTCTTAAAACTCTGCTTGCACAATAACTTCTTCTCCAATCAATTAGTCTAACAATTCATATCAATATTTTATTTTTAATGGTTGACTACTCACTTCATTAAAAATGTAAGTGCATTAGCTCTGTGTAGAATGATTCCATTGGGATAGGTTTATTTAAATATTCATAACATAAAAATTAATAAATCTGAGCACAGTGTTTGCATTTTAAGAATTCAGGCTACTGTCAGGTGTATTTGGTCCTAGATGAGATTCACTAAATTAAAAACCTCGAGCGTTATCTTTTTATTGATTCTTCTTTATAATAAAACAATGCAACAGAAATGCTATGAGAACAAAATTACTACCCAATAATTCACTGGTTTTCTCAACTTCATCCATTGATAACGAGTTGCCCTTCCCTTGTCTCTCATGCTTCTCTCTGCTCTTACCACCTAGATTCCCACCGCTGAAGCAGCCTGTCTGAGAGCAAAGAATTTAAAGGCTGGTTATGAATAGTATTTACTTTCATTTTATTCACTCTCCCTCTTCTCCCCCTACTTCCTATCCCCATCACTAAAGTAAAGTCAATGAATCATAATGGTGCACAGCAAGAGCTCTAGGGACGATTATTTCCATTGGGCTTGTTCCCATTCAGAGGCAGCAGCATACATCTCACAGGGGGTAAAGGCTGTTATATGTTGGTTCAAGAGCACATATACATTAGAATCAGCGGATTTGACAAATCTATACATGGAGTTAGGACGTGGAAGAATCCAGCCAGAACAGGGTGTCTCTGATAAGCCACCAAAGGCCTGGAATGCCATTTACCTCATGCATAAAAGTAAACTTGAAATGGATTAAAGACTCAAATGGGAATGCAAATTGGTGCAGCCACTATGGAAAACAGTATGGAGGTTCCTCGAAGAATTAAAAACAAAACTTCCATATGATCCAGCAATCTCACTTCCAGGCATTTACCCAAACAAAACGAAATCACTATATTCTGAAGATGTTCTCTACAGTCTCATTTTCGTTGCACATTATTCACATTAGCCAAGATACAGAAGCAACCCAAGTATCTAGCTATGGATGAATGGATCAAGAAAATGCAGTGTGTGTGTGTACATAATTGTGTGTGTATATATACATGTGTGTATATATACATATATATGTATATATATATATATAATTCAACCTTAAAAAACAAGGAAATCCTACCATTTGTGACAACTTGGATGAAACTAGAGAGCTAAGTGAAGTAAGCCAGACAGAAAGAAATGTTTGATGGCATGGTATCACTTACATGTGGAATCTAAAAAATAATAAATGATTATTTAGTTATATAATTAATTCTATTATATATTTATTATACAGATAACTTTATTATATGTATTTACTATATACATAATTATTATTATATATCAAATAATTGTTTGACTTTGATAATAAAGTCAAACTCCTAGAACCAGAGAGCAGAATAATGGTTGCCAGGGGCTCATGAACAGGGTGAAATGGGGAGATGCTGGTCAAAGGCTAAAAACTTCCAGATGCAAAATTACTAGCTCCTGAGGACCCAATGTACAGCATAGTGACTATAGTTAATAATACTGTGTTGTATACATAGTATATATATTGAACCTTACTAAGACAGAAAATCTTAAGTGATCACAACATACACACACACACTGACGATGTGAAGTGATGGCTATGTTAACTTGGTGATCATTTCACCATGTGGAGGTATACCAAAATCATCACATTCGAATATATATAACTCCAATATATACAATTCTATTTGCCAAATATACCTCTGTAAAGTTGTGGGGAAAATAAAAGAAAGTGGGGGAATCCAAAAAGTGCAGGGCATTACTGATAAGCTACCAAAAGCTCCAAAATGCCATTCAGAAATAAGGGCACGGGGGTAGTCAAGGCATGCCCTCTCCCAAAACACCTGGCCTGGGGTGACTCTTTTCTCATACTCAGCTTCAAATCACTTCTGTTAGCAAAGCTTGGCTGGATTCAATAGAAAAGGCCTCTGCCAGCACATGAGCAGCCCCTGTAAAAATGGGACCAAGGGCGTCCCAACATTCCCATCTGCACTAGCAGGGGTAAAGTTTGTGAGCAGGGTTGCTGAGAAGAACACAGAGTTTGGACTGAGGAGACTGAACTTCTAACCTTTATTTAGGAAATCTCTAAATTCTTTTCCAGTTCTCAAATTATGTGTAAAAAGACGAGGGAACTCAGGATTGGACTGGCAAAGAGGTGACACAAAAGTGAGCCCATCCTACCCCCTAGGGACCCAGACCACAGTCTCTCATTTGGACCACACGGAGAGCCCCGAAATCCTCCCCTACCCATTCCTTTGGTCAGACTTTACAAAGTGCTCATAACCAATTCAGGAGCTCAAGCTCCCTTGCCATTGCCGAGGGTGAATAGTTAACAGAGGAGAAAATGTCATGTCTACTTGGGCAAGGCGGGGCAGGGCACTGTAGTAACAACTTCTAGATTCCCGAAGCCTCCACTGGGCAGCAGACTCTGGGGGTCAAAACTCGGGCTTGACGCTAAAAGGAAAGACGAGTCATCAACACGGCAATGACAAGTTCCCCAAGTTTTTTAGAAATAGTCGCTGGAGTCAAGCACAGAGACACTTCTGTGTTGAGTTCTCAGAGATGTGGGGCTGTGATTGTGATTCCTGTTGTCCTTTATAAGTTAAATTCTTCCAGGCTAAGCGAAGAAAGAAAATACTCAAATCTATACACTGTATTTATTTGGTTTTACTGGAAACTTATAAAATTCACTTGTTCTATTATAAATGAAACACCCCAGATCCTTATATACAGCAGAGAGACAGACGGCGTATAGTCTCTCTCTGCTTATGTATACAGAGATGAATGTGTAAGATATACAAAGGATTGAATGTTTAGAGATTGTGTGTATATTACATACAGCTGAAAAATCACGGAGTCATCTCCTCCAGAGTTTCTTGAATGTGGTTTACAGACCATCTGCCCTGGGACCTCCGGTGTCTGGATGGGGGGCCCCACTGAAGAGCTTCCCGAATCAGTCTCTCCCAGACTCCACCACGACTGATTCTGGGCAATGATGTCTTACTGGTTGATGGCTGTCTCTTAAAGCACCGAATGTCCCCCTGTGACTCTGGTGACCTAATTATGTGCTTCTGGGCATACCTGTGTTTCATAGGCAATGTGAATGCATTTTAGACTTAACAGTGGATTTTACACTTCTTTATCCCTCTTTTCCACTAACAGCAAACTGGCTTTAATCAAGTGTGCATAGCTTTTTTTCATTAGGCCTTCCTGCTGGGTTTGTAGCACATTATGTTGAACTATGGTGAAGCTTCTAGAAGCATCCTTTGTTACATCTGGTCTTGCTTCTTCTTCCTAATTCATGATAGCCTCTTCAGTTTCCTGGCTGCGCCCTTGACACAATTAAATGGTCCTGATTTCTGAAATTGGATAATGAAATGGGCAAGGATGAGCTAAGGTAAAATGAACGTGAGCAATACTGCATATTTATACCCTTCTCCTTTCATCTGGAGGCAGCCCACAAATTGAAGCTTGTATGATTAAGCCAGAACATGGCGGATCTCTTCATCATTACAGAAAAGCAGGCCCCGTGGAGGAGTAAATTATGGCACCTGTTCAGTTGCATTAAAATCACTACCCAAAAGGTATAGATAATAATTAAGTAATATACCACAAGTGACAGAAACCAAAGGGAGAATTTCAGAAGTTAAATGTATTAAAGGTCTCGAGTTGGCCAGGGCACTGAGCACAGAGCCTTAATTTGTGGAATCCAGTGGTGGCTGCACTTGATAAAGGACAGACAGATAGAAGGGCCTTCTAGCATCAATTCAGGACCAGAGAGCGGAAGGTTGCTGTCCTCTGATGAATTACCTGGACCATTTGGCACAAATAGGGTGGGCCACCAGCCTGAGTGTAAAAACAGCAACCTCAGGATCCCACATGCTAAGCCAAGCTCCCAAAACTGGGGAATGTCCAATGCGTTTTGGGGTGTGGAGTGATTTTCTCCCAGAGAGCTACTTTCCCTTAGCATAGGCAGGCTCTGTGCTGTCCTTTGGGGAAAGAGCTGTTGTCAAAATTTCTGCTGATGGAAGAATCTTGCAGATTTTATTATGCTACAAATTATTACATGCAACCTTGGAGTAAAAATGTATGGTGGTTCCTCTGTTGGGTTAAGAAGTGGAGATAACTTGTGTGGCGGGGCTGAGAGAAAGCCACACAGATAGAGATGTTAAGGTCTCTGCTTTCCTGGGGCTGCCTTGGAGGTAGTAGAAAGATTTGACAAGGCTGCAAGCCCTGCGTTAAGCTGTGTAGATGGCAGATGTGGAGAAAGGGGTCAGAGGACCTGGGAGAGAAACCATACCCCCCTCCCCCCGCATGGTGGATGATAATGCTTATTGGGCACTTTCCATGTATCCATATTACTACAGCTGATATATAAGCATCCCACCTCATCTAGCATAATCCCCACAAGAAGCCCACGGGCTGCATGATCATCTCTATTAGATGGATAAGAACACTAGTTTAGGGAATTAAGTCTGTAGTCAAGGTCCTGTGGTCTGATTCTAAAGGACTCTGCTCTTAATTCCTATTCTAATGCCTTCTATTTTCAGTGGATGATGGTTCCTAGGATTCACAGTAGTTCTCTATGGTGTGTGGCATGACTCACCAGCAGTCCACTTCATAGATGAAGAAATAGAGACCTAGAAGGCTTAGGTGAGACATTGCCTGCGGGGATAGCTCAGAAGTGACAGCCCCAGGATTCCCGTCCAGGTCTCCCCAAGGCTAAATCCTGCCCCTTGGTGGATAATGGTGGCAAGACTATGGAGAGCAATCTTCCGGCGGAGGGAAGGGGGACCTTTAGCACCACAAGCATTGGCTGAGACTTGTGTGGGTCAGACCCTGATACGATGCCTTGACCGGTGCCGCCTCATCCTGGAGCTAATATCCCCCGAACCCCACTGCAGTTGTGCAGACAGGACTCTCATCAGGCAGAGGACACATCAGGCAGAACTGAGTAATAAAAACACGTGGCTCAGACAATATTGGGTGGTCAGGAACAGCAGAAGAAATCGGCGTGAGCCACGGTGGCTGGGAAAGGTCTCCTGGAGAAAGGGGATTTGAGACGCATAGAAAATAAGGTGTTATCTGGAGATGCAGAGAACTATTTAATATGCATCTTTTTACCCAATACTCCTGCAGGTTCTCCAGATGCTAGACATGGGGGTGGGGGGGGAGGCTGAAGAAATATGAAATATATTTTCTAGTCTTAAGTGGCTTAGAGCCTGGTTGGTGAAATAGAACATATGGGAAATGAAAGAGATCAATACTAACCAATATCCAATGAAGGGCTAAATTATGTTCCATTATCTCAAAGTACTATAGAGTTTCGGAAGACAAGAGATCAGTAAGGGTTGGGGGCATAGTGGGGCAGAAAAAACTTCCTGCAGGAGGTGGCCCTTGAGCTATGGTTTTAAGAATGCAGGAGTTGGACGGAGGATATAACATTCATAAATACAGGCGCTGGGAAGAGAACACAGTGTGTTCTTGGGCCAGTGAGCAGGGGAGGAGGCAGAAGTTCTGGAACACTCCAGGAGCATCTCCACATTCTGGAGTTGGAAGAAACTGGGTCCCTCAAATTTACCCAGAATAATTTGAAATTAAGGTTGCTACTCTATAAATTAAGCCATGAAAGTCACACACAGTGGATCAAAGCAAGAAGTACAAAATCACCGAAGAGAGACAGCCTCCAGCCCTGTGGCACTCAGCAGTAATGGGGGCCTAGACATGTTTTTCTTCATCTCTAAAGATAAGGCCATCAGAAAGAAGGGCTGACTGCAGGGCTAGGAACATCATCAAGTGGGTGTCCACTCTGAGTAGGTGATGTAGTTGTTTTTTTTAAATCACAGTAGCCTCTGTGAGCATAGCTAAGGTGGGTCCTTCCCCAAGAGGACCTTGATTCTTCTCACAAATGAGATGGTCAAACCTCTGAAATTAAGGATAAGCCCAAACTATGGCCACCGGGATCTCCCAAATGACCCCAGGGCCATTGCACATGCCTCACTGGTTGGCCACCGTATAACTCCAGGGTGTCATCACCCTCTCCCATGCACAAGGGCATGGGACAGGTGACCCTGCGTGATCCCTTAAATGAGTTTCTATTTAAACTTCAATGAATAGATGATGAAGACCCTCAGTAATTCTCAGTGCTGGAGAGCAAGGAGAGGTAAGTTAGAGTCCCTTTCTGGGCCCCTTTGGGCTCTGCAGCTGAATGAATGCAATCACTGGCATCAGGAGCCACATATGAATGGGGAATGGATTCTCCTTCACCACCACCACAAGGGGAAACACTCCACATTCACGTCATATCTTTAACAGAGACCCACGTTGTGACTACTGTCAGAACCTCATCAGTGTTCCCAGGCTGGCGCATGAAAGAGACCAGATTGTGGGACCGGCTACTGCAGATACTTGGACATTCCAGGCGGTGTTTATCTGACCTGACATTGACCTGCTTTCAGAGACAGTCCTGTTTTCCTTATGGTTCATTTTGTGCCGGGAAAGGCTGCTGTTTTATAAATGACCAGCCAGCACTGCCAGGCAGTGCAGGGCTCCTGGTGTTGAGGTTGAGGCAAATGGCCCCAGGAAACTTTGACAGAAATGAGGACAGGCCTGACAAAGAGGAGGTGGCTCTTGAGAGCCTTGGGGTCTTTCACAGAGCAGGGGCTCAGTGCATCTTAGCACGTGGTGGAAGAGGCGTGATCCACGCCACCTCGTCAATGATAACTTTCCCCTCAGTGGAAGGAAGCCAAGAGTCCTTTCGTGCCAGCTAATCTAGCTCGATGTGTTAGGTGCCTGGAACCTTGAGAGGAAGAGAACAGACACTGGGAACTTTAAAGCAGGTGGGAGAGAAATCGTGTGTGTTGGGGGCTGGTTAGGATAAAAAAAAGGGTAAGGGGTTTTGTTGAAGCTGTTTGGCAACGGGCATGAGGGCTCATACATAACACTCAGTGTCTCCATCTGAACTCAAAACCCACAGGGAGAAAGACACAGTCAACAGCAGGAGAGCCACAGGTGGGCTTTATTACAAGTAAGATAGCAGCCCAGTGTGGCTGTATATCTGTAGCCTGGGGGTGGGGGTGCTAACTCGGTCCCTGAAATGCCCAAGCAGATGAGAGTTTAGCAGTCCACCCCCATGGGGATGGGCCCCTCTGCAGGCAATGGAGCACCGGGATGGATCTACCCCGTCTCCAGGCAGATCTGGGAAAAGAGAAAGCAGGAAGAGCTGAGCCACAAAGATCGAGATTCTTCTAATACACCGACCAGACAGCTGACTTCCTGCTAAGACTGAGGGGTTGGATATACTTAAGGTAAAGGGTTACTTTAAAAGTAGCTCCTCCCCCTGGAAGCACAAACCCAGGAGGAAAAGTCCTCCCACCCCTTAACACGTTCTATGCAAACACAAAGCAAGGACTAGAATCCCCAGTACCTGCATGCATGGCAAGTCTTCCCTCGTCTGTGCCCCGTCTACACTGACTAGGAATGGGTACCTCTCTGAGTGTCTTAGAGACTTCCAGGATGCACGCTGGTGATACTGCTGTCACCAGGATTGGTTTTCCAGGCCCAGAGAGGCCTCTACGTTGCTAAAGGGCAGACTGAGTTATGGGATCAGAAGAAGAAAAGTGTCTGTGTAGGTAAAGAGGGCACCCCCAAACTTCCCTGTACTCCTGTGCTTACTGAGGTTGGTCGTATCTCCAGACCACAACGTTTGCTCCTTGAGAGCAGGGCACATGCACAGTCTTTCTCAAAATTGTCGCTGTTTCTCCTCAGTTTGCACACATGATGGTTCGGTGATCTGGTCCCCATCTGTCCCGTGTGACTAAAAAGCAGCAGACAGAGAGACCCTAGGACCATTCCCACCCATCATTATCACCATCATCAGATCCCACAGTTGGAAGGTCACCTTGTCTCCCCCCACCCAAAATTCCCTCAGAGAAGCAGGAGTGGGGGAGGATTAGGGGAAGGGGATCTAAAGGTACAAATGTCCAATTAAAAGATAAATAAGTCCCAGGGATGTGATATACAGCATGGTGACTATAGTCAACAACAATCTATTTTATATTTGAAAAGTTGCTGAGAGTAGATCGTAAAACCTTTCATCACAAGAAAGTAATTATAAATAGGTGAGATGATGAATGTTAACATATTGTGGTAATCATTTTGTCATATATACATGTATCAAATGAGTGTGTTCCACACCTAAAACAAAGACAGCCTCATATGTCAGTTCTATTGCAATAAAACTAAACAAAAATTGGGGGCTCCTGGATGGCTCAGTCGGTTGAGGGTTCGACTTCGGCTCAGGCCATGATCTCACAGTCTGTGAGTTTGAGTCCCGCATTTGACCCCCGCGATCGAGCCCTGCGTCACTCATGTCGGATTCTCTGCCTCCCTCTTTCTCTTCCCCTCCCCTTCACGTGCACTCTCACAAAAATAAATAAAACATTAAAAAGAAAAACTGAACAAAAGTTTGTCAAAATTCTCTCAACAATCCCTTTCAGAGTTGTCTGCATAGCTTCTGTTTCCCACACCTCCTTGAGTAATGGTGCTGAATCCCATATTCATTTTGGGACTATAATCTCAATTAGCTGGACTCATTGTGGTTGGATTGTGTTTAAGTTCATCTCAAGCTTACCTTAAGTGGTGCCTCTTCCCTTCTTTTAAAATGCCTGTGATGTTACAGATCATTCTAAAATATGTTGAAGGAGTTGAGGCTCTCCTTGCAGAGCCAACTTGGTGGGGTTAATCCAAGACAGGAAGACGCTAACCAGCTGGGATTGGATAGTTAGGTGTTGGTGGGGGTTACAGAGGGAAGCCAGCTGGAGAACATGGAGGAGCGTCTCCAGGTTGCTAAGCCAAGACACAAAAAGAAGAGGTCAGAGTCTGGGAGGGTTTCCCATGAGCACCCAGAGTCACAAACAGAAGGTCCTCAGGGGCAGATAGGGAGCGGAGGCATCTCAAGCACCAATGAAATCTTCACAAAATGAGGCTGTAGCACGACTGTTAGTCTCCAGCTTTCTGCTTCCTTTTAAAATCCTGGCACCTTGCCCTACAAGCACCGGAACCTGGACACAACTACAGGCATTGCAACACCCAACAGAATAATTCTGAACCTCATTGTCCTATGTGAAAAGACTTCACATATATTTAAGACAGTAACTGCTTCCACGAAGCACTTCCATATACCTAAAAATGATAGTAAAATATTGAATGAGGCCTAGCGCACGGAGGATACAGATGGAATGGAAACTAGAGTTGTTGGCATCCACGTTCTGGAAAGTTCAGCGTAATCGTATTTAGTCTTGTTTTCCAGCCAGCTTCTTGGATACGGTGGCGATGTTCACCAAGACTGGGAAGCTCCTCTTGCACATTTCCGGATCTGAGAAAATGCTGCTCTCCACTGATGGAAATAGATGAGGTTAATCTTGCTTCTTTGTGTGGCTCTGGAGGGTACCCAGGATCTAGAAGACAATGTGACTTTAGGAAATGATGCTGCCTATGAATCCAGGTTATTTTTGGACTCCTGAGGCTGGAGCATTCACCAGAGCAAAATAAACACATACGAGGTAAATAATTCTGTGAACTGCATTCTGACTACTGTTTCCTTCTCTTTGCCCTTTAATATTGTTGAAATGTCCCAGTTTGAGCTAGGAAATGAATCTGTGCTCGTTGATGAAATCCAGTTGTATGGAGAGGATGGTGTTCATAAATCCCCTGAATTCAGCCCTCTGGAATTTCCCCAGATTGAAATCAGGTACTCACACTGCCTGGCTTTCAAATTCCAAGTCAGCAGTATCTGCCATCATACACGGCCTGTATGTGACTTTCTAGCGGGAGGTTATCACAGTGTAAGGGCTGTGCGAGTACCCGGGGCTTATCTAATTGGGTTTTCTTGACACTTGTTATATTGCATTCAAATCTCATTGCCTGATCAAGTGACTGCACTGTTTAGTGAGTTGCTGGGAAAGAGAGCTTCCTGACCAATCTCTGCTCTTGTTTTAAACCCATTCTCCCACCAGGTAGAGGAGTTTCTCTTCCTGGTTTGGGCTACATCATTCATTCCTGCCTTATCACTGACCTGGAAACCTGAGCCCTAAACCAACTCTCCAGGTTTAGGAAACGTTGCTGAATGGGGTAGGTGTTTGGTCAAGAAGATTCTTAAGGTCCCTTGCAAGTGTTCTTGTTGAGGATTCTCAAATGCAGTTGCCATGACATTCCTGCCCCCTGCCACCAAAATAAGCATTCCATAAATATTTGGGGACTACGTGAATAGTGAAAAAAGGAATGGATGAATGAATCAATGAATAGAATTGTCAAGTGATGATGGTCCCAAGTTCTTCTCCCAAGTCCTCCCAGGAAAACCATTCTGCTTTGGATAAAAACTCATGCCTATAGGACCCCAGGTTCCAGGCATGCTCCCCGATTCGCCAGAGCACCAGGGTGGGCCCACAAATGTTACTCTGGGGGTTCTCACACCATGGAGATGTAATGATACCCTTCAAAACAGATCGGGTTAGCACTTCCACCCATTGGGATGGCTATGATTTAGAAAAAGGAAAGTAAGTGTTGGTGGGGATGTGGAGAACCCGGAGCCCTTGTACATCACGGATCGAAATGAGAAATGGGGCAGCCACTGTGGAAAACATTCTGGTGGTTCCTTAAAGAGTTAAACGTAGAACTGCCATGTGATCCAGCAATTCCACTTCTAGATCTATATCCAAAAGAACTGAAAGCAGGAGCTTGGACAGATACTTGTGCACCAACACTCATGGCAACGTTACGTACAAGTGCCCGAAGGTGGAAATGATAACCAACAGGTGTATATGTAAACAGGATATGGTTAATGCCTATGTGAAATATTATTCAGCTTTTAAAAAGGGTATTCTGATACATGTGACAATGTGGATGAGCCTTAAAAACCTCATGCTAAATGAAATAAGCCAAACATAAAAGGACACATTTCGTATGATTCCAATTTTTATGAAATATCTAGAGTAGGCATATTCATAGAGGCAGAAAGTAGGATAGAGGTTACCAGGGTATGAAGGGAGCAGAGAATGAAGAGTTATTATTTAAGAGGTACAAAGTCACAGATTGGAATGATGAAAAATTTCTGGAAATGGGTAGTGGTGATGGCTATATAGTATTGCAAATGTATTTAATGCCCCTGAATTGTACACTAAAAAATGGCTGCAATGGCAAATTAATGGATATTATAGTGCAATCAGAATTAGTGAAGATAACTAAACAAAACAAAATGGGTATATAAAGGACCAGAGGTTGAAGAAGGACATCAGGTATATTTTGCCTTAAAATCCTACTAACCACAGGAGCTGGCATTTCATGGCGTGCTCTCTTTCTTATATCACTACCTCAAGTCTTACAACATCCCTGTGAGGGATTATTATCCCATTTCCCCAATGAATAAACTGAGGCTTAGAGACATTGACTCACCCTACATCACATCATTAACCAGTAGCAGAACCATGACTCAAACACCTTTCTTCATGATGGAAATGCCGAGCTCTTCCAGCCTCCCCACAATGGCCTCCCTCAAGTGGTCGCCACACTCTTTGCAGAAAGGCTGCCCACACTTAGGACCAGCCAGAGAGGCTGCCGAGGCAGTGAGGTGTGAGCACCCCGAGAACAGGAGCTTGGCCCACAACCCCCGGCTGGCCTCATTTTCACCTTGCCCTAGGAGAGAGGGAAGGTCACAAAGCTAACGGCTGCACTGAAGGCATTGAAATGCATTCACTTTGAAGATATATCCTGACTGTTAAATAAACAGAACCCCTCAAAACCCCCTTTGTCCTTAAGGCTTATGTATTCAGGGATCTCTTCAAGGCATTTGACATCAAATTCTAATCTTCTGCACATCAGAATCCCACACTTCTCCCACGGCCCCAAAGGCGGTCTTTCAAGAAAACTTCCCTGTGGGTTGACGTTTGAATTCAGCATCCCTGGCATAAAATCACTATCTGTGAGTATCGCGAGGAGTTTCTCCCACCTGATAAAATCCATGCATATCAATTGCTTTATAGGTGAGGTTAATCTTTTCAGGGCCCCATTTAGCACAGAGATAGCCATACATCTCCCGATTTTATGGTCGCAGAAGTCACTACATCAAACCATCCACCAGCTTTTTCTGAGCAAAATGATGCATCTGTGTAATTAATCTTGACCACTCTCTCCTGCCAAAACTGGGCTGCCTGTTGCTCTTTATCGCAGCTTGAAAGATGGCCCCTCAATCCTGATTTTCAGCCCCAAGCCGTTCACCCATGGACTTCTGTTGTTCTTGGCATTAACAGCAAGTGTGCTGTTAATTAAACTCACCAGATTGGTATTTTTAGACAGTGGCTGCCTCAGGGTGCCAAGGGCAGGCCATGCACACTCCGACTGCCGTCCATCTGTCCTTGATTTCAGTTACTCTGTCTCTGGTACAGTGAGCCTTGAGTTCCCAGGCCTGGCAGCGTGTTCCCCCAAACGTCTGCCTGCTGCAGCCAGGGGGCGGTAGTGATGCCTAGTGGGTAGGACTAGGGGCTCAGAGACACTGCTGGGGTTTTAACTCCGGCTCCACCATGAACAAGACCTGCAATTCAGTTTCCTCATCTATAAAATGGTGATAGTTATAGCACACCCACCCTTTAAGTGGTTGGGGTTCAATAGATTCTACCATGCAAAGCATTTAAAATAGTATTGGAAGCAAAGTAAGAACTCAATATAGGCTAATCCCTACTGCTCTTAATGTTATTATCAACATGTACCAGGATGTACAGAGCAGTTCACCAAAATGCTAATCTTTGAAAATTTCCTGGCAGCACCTTGTCAACATCCACAATTTAAGTTCTCAAGGGCAGTCATATTGAGTGACAATCCTTGGGCTTCCCCTGATCCTCTATAAATCTTCAGGGGCTGCGGCAACTTGGAAGTCAAAGATTATGAATGTTCAGTGCCAGAGTTTTTGAGTCACTTACTCCTACACTGACTGTTTGAAGAGCACTTCATAATTTACAGGAAACTCTGCCCTAGCAGCTGTCATCTCCTGCCATATTGATTGAGCTCTTTGATGTCACATGAGTTCTGGCGCTCCTTTTGCATATGCCTTTCTCTTTGTGTGGCATGGCTCCTTGAGGACATTTTGACTTTCCCCTATTCTCCATATCTCCTCATGTGG
The DNA here is from genome assembly GCA_017311185.1 of Proteles cristata cristata. Classification (NCBI taxonomy): domain Eukaryota; kingdom Metazoa; phylum Chordata; class Mammalia; order Carnivora; family Hyaenidae; genus Proteles; species Proteles cristata. The sequence goes on from JAESUZ010004980.1 coordinate 492,910, forward strand.
CTCATCCTTCTAGACCTTCACGCATTGCCTTCGGTTTCTCCTCCCTTGGGGGCCTTCCCAATAGGTCCCGGCCCAGTCTGCATGACAGCATCTTGCATTCATCACATACCCCTGTGGCAGCATGTTAGTTTCCTTGCTAGACCCTAAGTTCCTTGAAGACAGAGATTGTGTTATTTCCTGTGTTCCTTCTGGTCCTTACCACAGTATTTGGCATCTCAAGAGTGTTCAGAAAATACATGAACTACCCCTTGAGGGATACAGAACTCAACAGGAAGGGTCCTTGGAGAGGAGAAGCAGTCAACATGACTGGGAAATTGGGGAAAGGCTTCACAGCACAAGTGACATGTGGAACTGAGCTTTTAAAGTTTTTCGAATCTTTATTTATTTTTGAAAGACAGAGAGACAGAGCGTGAATGGGGGAGGGGCAGAGAGAGAGACAGAGAGAGAGAGAGAGGAAGACATAGAACCTGAAGCAGGCTTCAGGCTCTGCGGCTTCAGCACAGAGCCCAACACGGAGCCCGAACCCACAGACCATATAATCAGGACCTAAGCTGAAGTCAGCGCTTAACTAACTGAGCCACCCAGGCACCCTGGAACTGAGCCTTTAGAGGTAAGAATGACTGTGGCAAGCAGAAGAGGGAAAGAAGGGTCAATCAACTCAGGAATCAATAGGAGTGAATGAGACTCAGGTTGGAGATCTGCTAAGGCCAAAACCTGGAGGGCTGGGGAGCTGGAGGAAGGGAGCCCCGGGCTGGAAAGAGGTGGCCAGTTTCTGCCGAGAATGGGGATCTGTTAAAGTATTTGAAGCAGGACAGTATTTTAATTTTTTTAAGTTTATTTATTTATTTTTGAGAGAGACAGAGACAGCCTGTGAGCAGGGGAGCAGCAGAGAGGGAGAGGGAGAGAGAGGGAATCCGGAGCAGGGCTCTCCACTGTCGGTGCAGAGCCTGACATGGGGCTCGAACTCCAGAACTGTAAAATCATGACCTCAGCCGAAATCAAGAGTTGGACACTAAACCAACTGAGACTTAAACAATCACTGTCTGAGATAGCATTTTAGAAAGACCGAGCCTGAAGCAGGCAGGTGTAGCGGTGCATGGAGAGCTCACATCTGCGGAGAACACGGACAGATAGATCCTTGGGTTGATATATGCACGCGCTATCTCTGGAAATACATACTCTAGAAACTGGTATCAGTGGTTGGCCCTTCAGAAAGGAACTTCGTGAGGAGACAGGCATGGTAGGAAGACGGTTTTTGTGACTTTCTGTTTGCATGGTTTCCGTTTGTCCATGTGTTTGTATTATATTTTCTAAAAGAGTACAGGTTTTAAGTAGCTAGTAACACTGAGCATGAGAAATGAAAGAAAGGAAGGCAAAAGGAAAGAAAGAAACGAATCATGTATGGCAATGTGAGAAACCAAATCAGCGGGGAGACAGCAGGGACAGGGAGAGGAGAGGGGTGGCTATCGCCCACCCAGGGCTTTCCTGCCCAGACAGCCAAGCCCATGGCAGCCTTGAACTTGCACACTCCCAGACGCAAGTTCCCAACTATAAATCTTATTTCAGCCTGTGATCCCAACCTCAAATGTTCAACAAGGCAAATTCATCCTCGGTTATCATCAGAGAGATGGGTCTTGTTCCTCTGTTGACCTTCCCTCTGCCTCACCCCCATTGGGGTCCTCTGCCGACAGACCTCTGTGGGCAGTGTCTGCTCCACTCACCGGGTCACACTGTTGGGGCTTTGTGCTGAGGCCAGCCTCTCTTGGGGAGGCCAGTGGACCCAAGCAGGAGGAAGGAGAAGAGGTGTTTCCTTCCTTGGAAAAGCACTTCAGAGTGTTGACCAAAGGCTTGCTCTCCCAGCCTCCAAGACCCGCTGCTCTGTTTTCAAGATATCTGGAAGCCGAAACGATGCTCAGCATCGCTCCTCATCAGGGAAATACAAATCAAAACCACACTGAGATACCACCTCACGCCAGTCAGAGTGGCTAAAATGAGCCAATCAGAGAACTCTAGATGCTGGCGAGGATGTGGAGAAACGGGCACCCTCCTTCACTGTTGGTGGGAATGTAAACTGGTACAGCCCCTCTGGAAAACAGTGTGGAGGTTCCTAAGGAAACTAACAATAGAACTCCCCTATGACCCAACAATAGCACTGCTAGGAATTTACCCAAGGGATACAGAAATGCTGATGCATAGGAGCACATGTACCCCAATGTTCATAGCAGCACTCTCCACAATAGCTAAAACATGGAAAGAGCCTAAGTGTCCATCAACAGATGAATGGATCAAGAAGATGTGGTTTATCTATACCATGGAATACTACATGGCAATGAGAAACAATGAAATCTGGCCATGTGTAGCAACATGGATGGACCTTGAGGGTGTTATGCTGAGCGAAATAAGTCAGGCAGAGAAAGACAAATATCATATGTTTGCACGTATAGGAGGATTAGGAGGAACTTAACAGAGGACCAAGGGGAGAAGAAGGGGGAAATGGTGGGGGAAAGGGAGAGAGGCAAACCATGAGAGACTCTTGAATGCTGACAAAAACTGAGGACTGGTGGATGTGGGGGGGAGGAGGGATGGGCACGGAGGAGGGCACTTGTGGGGATGAGCACTGGGTGTTATGTGGAAACTAATTTGACGATAAACTATTTGTAAAAAAATAAAAAATAAATTAAAAAAAAAAAAGATATCTGGAAGCCGAAGACAAGGGGCAAATGCCAAGTCATGTGAGAAGTCCAAATTCAGGAAGATCAAGTCAACAGGGATGCCTGTCTCGGCTCTTACAGTGGCCTTGGGATTGTGAAGAGCTAATAGTTTGCAACCGCCAGTGAGAGAAATTTCTAGAAAAAAACATTCACCATATTTTTCACTCAGGAACTTATAATTTAAGGTACTGGATGGTAACACAAATATAGGTGTGCCTCAGTTTAAGTAAACCCAATTTTAAAAAATCTGGAGTTTGGAACTGGATGTTAAAAGAGAATATCAAACAAAAAAGTAGCTTTTCCAGGCCTGGTCTTGGGAAGAGCTCTCTGGCACTGTCTCCTCAATTTTGAGCAACTCATTTTCACCCATTCGGGCTTCAGGTTTTGCTTTAGATCTACAGGATACACTTCCGCTCTCTCCTTAATTCTAGCAGCAAATATTTGCATTTGGAAAACTTGCTTGATTTATTCATCGATGCCGTGACCTGTTGACTGAGATTACATCCAGTACCATTTCTTAAGATGCTGACAGCTTGTCTGAGGGCAGATCGGTGGGGGGTGGGAGGGAGTACCTGGGGTACTTCAATCACCCAGACCCTTAGTCTTTCAAATATTGGGGTGGGGGCAGTTTCATTTTGCTGCTCATCATCTCACAACCCAAGCTGGGAGGTGCCCATGAGGGGGGCTCTTTCGATGGCAGCAAGAGCTCCTCTTTTGCACATGAATTTGTTAGATGGAAATCACGCTTCTGACATGCCTCACAGATCAGCGCTTGTGTCTGTCAGGTTTTCAAGTCTTTGTTGATGAGAGCTCAACTCCTGCTTGCTAACAGGGATCCGAAAATGGTTTGAAAGAACTTGAACAAATTTTTCAAGATGTGCTGCCTTTTAGGAACATGCAGCAAAATAGTAAATATCATTAAAATTAATTGCGCCAAACATACTCTCACAATTTAAATGGAATTGTCAGCTCTGCGTAATAAAAGGTCAAAATTATGCGTCGCACAAGGAATAAATTTAACCCGATTATTTGACTCAAAATTAAATTAAAGACTGAATGCACTTACATGTTAATATGTTTTATGTTGTTATATGACTTCCTTTAGAGTCATTTATATCTCAGCCATATTTCTTTAAAGCAGGTAATGTAAATTTGCTACCTCTAGTGTCTTTTACATTCCCAAAGCACACGATATTTCTTCTATATAACTTTGTTTTCTGGTGATAATAGTTCACGCATCTTAGTATTTCTGTTTTTTTAGTGTTTTTTTTATTTTTGAGTGAGGGAGAGGCACAGAGAGATAGAGAGACAGAATCCAAAGCAGAGTTCCGGCTCCCAGCTGTCAGCACGTACAGAGCCTGACACGGGGCTTGAATTCATGAACTGTGTGATCATAACCTGAGCCAAAGGCAGATGCTTACCCAACAGAGCCACCCAAGTGCCCCTGCATCTTAGTTACTTCTAACATTTGCTCTCTCTTTCTCTCTCAGATTCACATGGAGAAGAATATATTCCCATACTGTCTTTAATCTGGGATGACCTCACTGGCCATATTAGAGAATGCTGAAGATATTGATCCTTACTCCCCCCTGTCCAGCTGATCCCATGGAGTGGAAAGACCAGAAAAAAAAAAGGACCAACTGACCTGGGTTTTTATTTGAGTCACGCAACCTTGCACGAGAGCCCTGCTACCATTCTCAGACCTCCACCTCTGCCTTGTTCTCCCCTTCTTCTCTGCATCTTCTTCATACACCCTCTGCCCGTGGGCTTGCTCACCGCTGGCTCCTGTGGCCCCCTCCCACACTCACCCATCTTGAAGCCCTGAACCTGTGGACAGGATGCTCCCCATGGAAGGCACCCATCTCTAGCCCTGGGTGCCTAAGCTTCCCTCTCGCTCTCTGGGTTCAGACTTTAGCCAAATATTTCTTACATTTGTCATGTCCATGTGCTCAGCTCTTTGGCTGAGGAGGGCAGGAGGAATTCGCACTCGTCCCGGAGCACCTTTCATTCATGGTGGTAGGTGACGTGAGCACATGGGTGAAACTAACATGAGACAGAAAGAGTGTCACTCTGGGGTGGGCTCCAAATGTATAGGAACTTCTAAATGTGAGCATCTGTCTGCCAAGACCACAACCAAACCATCCTGTGTGTCTGCAGACTGTCTGACCCTAGAGGATGTGGGTCTGCTTTCGTACTACATAGTCACCATTTCACTAAATGTGCTGCACTCAGAATAGCACAGGCAGAAGGCAGTTATATTATTTTCTCTGTGCTGAATTGAGTGCTTCTTCTTTGCTCCTGGATGAAACCCCAGGCAGGTCCCATGGGATGAACAAACCTCATGTTTCAGATAATAAAGTGTCTGCGTCCATCCAGATATCAGTTTGGCATACAATTTAAAACCCCTCTCTTCCCACCGGATTGGGCCTGATACAAGGTTTGGAGCCAGAGGTGAGGCCATTTCTGTGATTGGCTTCCTCACTATTTTCACTCCTCCTGTCGGATTCAGGCCGCCCTGCAACTGGCAGAGAGTGAAAGAAAGGGAAGCGGGTAAGAAAGGGCTTGCATGGCTGTCACCATTATCATCTGCTGGGAGGCTGATTCTTTGTCCTGTGCAGCATTTTTGCGGGTTCTCTGGTGGGGAGGGGGGGTCTTCCCCTGGCACCTTGCTTACAATCATGGGGATCTCCAACTTGAGCTCTTTCAAAGAAGTCACAGTTGTATCCAGCTGGCCACACACCCTCCCCAATGCCCATCACCCCACATCAGGATACCTCTGCCTCTTCACCCTGTCTCTTCACTCGGCTTCCTGGCAAGGGAGCTCCAACCCCCCACCTTCTCTTTGGGCTTTCCAGATGGAAGGCAGACACCGGTCTACACCCACCCAATTCTGGGCCACACAGATGGAGCTCTCTGAGCGGTTTCTGAAGTCTCTCTTTGAGAGACCTAAGCTTTGCTTAGGTTGAGGGGAAGATGTCCTTTTTCTTCCAAGTCAGGGTGGGCCGGGATGAGAACAGGATACTGGGGACACCCAGCTACTGCCAACTCTCTTCAAGCTAGTTCTTGCCACTGGCTACTCCCACTTGCTAGTAAATTCCTAGCCTCCTCTTTTAAACTCTTCAAGTGGGTGGCGGGCAGAACAAGTTTGGGACCACCTCTTTGCCAGCCCCACCCAGATGACCTAGCACCCTCTTTGGGGGTCGTTCTCAGCTTTGAGGCCTCACCCAAACTTCAATACAGGAAAAGTGTCACATTAATACCCCATCACAGTTAGTACTTAGAACAGGATATAAGAATATTGAAAAGTCATTTCTTTCTTTTTTTTTTTAATGTTTTATTTATTTCTGGGAGAGAGAGAGACAGCGTGAGCAGGGGAGGGTCAGAGAGAGAGGGAGTCACAGACTGAAACAGGCTCCAGGCTCTGAACTGGCGGTCAGCACAGAGCCCGACGCGGGGCTCGAACCCACAAACCGCGAGATCACGACCTAAGCGATAGTCGGACGCTTAACCGACTAAGCCATCCAGGCGCCCCTTGAAAAGTCATTTCTAAGGGCACCTGGGTGGCTCAATCGGTTAAACGTCTGACTTCGGTTCAAGTCATGATCTCACAGTTCGTGGGTTTGAGCCCTGCATTGGGCTCTGTGCTGACAGCTGGGAGCCTGAAGCCTGCTTCAGATTCTGTGTCTCCCTCTCTCTCTGCCCCTCCCCCAGTCATGCTCTGTTTCTCTATGTCTCAATAATAAATAAACACGAAAAAATTAAAAAAAAGAAAAATTATTTCTAGTCAGAGAGCTTGTAGAAATCTAACTGTGCTACATTTTGCCTTGTTTTGATCCTGCATTGATTTCTCGGGTGGGTGAGGAATCACACAAAGACCACTGAACTTACGAGGGGTGTTTGGAAGGGAACACTGGACACCATTACCCGAACTCCTGATTTTGGAAAGGAGATTTCAAAGGGGAAAATATGCATCTCAAATGTTCCCATGCAGAGACACTAGAAAGGGCATAGGGCATACAGTACTCTGAAAGTTAGTTATAACAAATGCTCTGATGAAAAAGACAAGGGGCAAGTCTCTACGGAAAGCCATGTGGCCATAGAGTGTGTCCTGTTAAGTTGGGCACCAGAAGGACATGGGTATAGGCTAGAAGGAGACCACAAATGGAAACACATGGAAAGGAGTGGCCCAAGCCTGGAAAGGAAGTGGAGAGAGAGTCAGAGGCCAGGATGAGCTGAAGCTTGTGAACCAGTCAGGACAGCACATGTTCTGTGTTTAATGCAAAACAAACAAACACACAAGCAAACAAATAAATCCACTAGGCTCTACCAGGCTCTGTTCTACGCACTTATATTTGAATCTGTCTGCACATTACAACCTAACAACTAGGTACTACTATTATCTGTATTTTACAGGCTGGGGAATGGAGGTGTGGGGCGTTAAAGCAGCTGGCCCACAGTCAGCTAGAATGGGGCAAAGTCGCGATTCAAACCCAGACACCCAGGCTTCAGAGACTGCGCCCTAAACTCCCACCCAGTGCTCTCTGTGAGTTTGTCCATTCTGAGCTCTACCAGGAGCTGTGACCCTCTGAAGGGGGTGGATTATGTTTTGCCCACATTTGTAATCCTGGCCTTTATGTCTGGCATGCAGCACACACCCCAAGTTGTCCCACTAATCGAACAAGTGTAACAGGTCCTGTTTTTGCCAAAGCCTCCAAAGGCTTTTAGAAAAGCATTATCTACTTCCTAACAAGAGGGGCCAGCCACATCCACCTTGAACTTACAGAAGCCCGAGCAGGCCCAGCAACCACCTCTGCACGTGGCTCCTGGCTCTTAGTAGAGGAGAAGATTTCTTTGGAGAGGACTAGAGAGCATTGTGGTGCTCCCCTTCCTCACCACAGCCTCCCAGGAGAAGTGAAGAGGGACCCTAGGGAACCCTTGGTGGATATTAGAGTTTTCTTTTAAGGAAGGGGGTGCTGACACCTCACCTGCTGGCCAGGTCCTGCCTGATCTACCGGAACTCTGGGGCCATCCTCATGCTGTGGCTGGATGGACACAGGAGGACTCCTCGGAGAACTTGAAATACAGCTTTTGGGTTTGCTGGTCACGAGGCTGGGGCCTGACTCCTCCCTCGAAGAAGCCTGAAGGCAGGAGTTGGCTGAAGCCCCTACAGGTGACTGGGAGAGAAGGGGGGCAATTTCCTGGCTTGAAAAAGACCACAGCCAAGAGGGCTACCAGCTTGAGCAAAGGGAGCCCAGTAGCAAACTGCAGAGAGGAAGAACCGAAGGGCATCCTAAGAGGTCTAAACATGCATTGGCCCCGCTGGACAATAGTGTCCTCCTGAAGAATCCATGTGCATCTGAAATAGAAATAGGAGGGAAACGATCATGGTGGGGAGGTGTACCTAATACACCTATAAAAGGATCCCCAAGGAATTTTCCAGTGTGTGCACATCAGCTAAGAGGGAGCAGTATACAGCTCAGAGAAAAGTTCAGAACCACAGGCCCATTTCCCTGGCCTTGGCCCTGGCTCTAGAGTAACCAGAAGCAGGCAGAGCGAGTACCGGAGAGGCAGGTCGGACTTGAGATTAGGTCGTGGGTTGGAGAGAACAGAGAAGCTTCTGTTGAATGGAGGGAGTGACGTTTTGATTGGATTGTGCTGGACTTTCTAATGCTTGACAGTGACCAGGGTGCAGGAAGATCTGCCGGAGATGCCACCAAGGCTGGGGACGGGAGAGCTGACTAACCGGCTGGAAGGAGACTGTGGAGGAAGAGCACAAAGCTACTTCCTGATTTCGTCCCACCAGATCTGGCCTGTTCAGTAACCCATCACACAAGGAAGTTTCAGGAATGTTAACAGGTGATGCTGAGTCTTCCAATTCTAAGACACTTTTTTTTTAAAAGACATTTTACTATTTCTGAAATCTGATGCCTTATAAATCCAAGTGCACATTTACTATTTTTCTTCCTGAAAATGCTTTTTGAATTTATGCTGTCTTAAAATACATTGCATTTTAGGATGAGACTATTTTGTCATGGGAGAGTCATTTAGAGGTTTTACAGGTTTTCAAGTGCTCTCACTTGCATGATTGCAAGTTGAATGTCACTCTCTGACCTCCCCACTCTAGGAAGTGTGTGGTCTAGGTTGGGTTGGGGTGTCAGAAAAAGATCAGGATGGGAGTGAACAGTGAATGGCCAGAGACTGTACAGAGATCTCCCACCCACAGTTTTGGCAAAAGACGCCCAGGGAAGCACATCATAACCCAAGGTTTTGAGACCAAAGGGTGAGGTGGGAGCGAGAATCCAATCTGGAGTAAAAGGTTGGTGGCACAGGATGGTGAGAGTGAGTCCAGAGAGATTCTTAAAGGATGAAACCTTACAAATTAAAATAAAGCAAAGCAAAACAAAACAAAACAATAGCAACAGCATCAAAACAAGTACCCATTCATCTATTGATGGATACTTCGGTGTTTTCTTGTCTTGGTTATTGTAAATAATGCAGCAATGAACAGGGGGGTATAGATATCTCTTTGAGATAGTAATTTTGTTTCCTTTGGATATATACCCAGAAGTGCAATTGCTGGATCACACAGAAGCTCTGTTTTTAATTTTTTGAGGACTCTCCATACTATTTTCCACAGTGGCTGCACCAATTTACATTCCTACCAACAGTGAATGAGGCTCCCCTCTTCTCCATGTCCTTGCTGACATTTGTTATCTTTGTGAGGTGATGGATGTTAATTAAATTTACGGTGGTAATCATGTTGCAATATATAGATATATCAAATCATTATGTTGTACATCTTGGAATAATGCAATGTTATATGTCAATTATACCACAATAAAACTGGAAAAATAAGCTATGGCAAAAAAATTTTTTTTAAAGAGTAGTAAGTGCGTTTGGTCGGTTCTATTGACAAAAAGAGAAGCTAAGGGGACCAAGATGGTATAGTCACAACTGTGTAAATTTAGCCTATGAAAAAATTAAGTTGAACATTTTTTTTTTAATTTTTATTTATTTCTAGGAGAGAGAGACAGCGTGAGCAGGGGAGGGTCAGAGAGAGAGGGAGACACAGACTCCGAAACAGGCTCCAGGCTCTGAGCTGGCAGTCAGCACAGAGCCCGACGCGGGGCTCGAACCCACAAACCGCGAGATCATGACCTAAGCGAAAGCCGGACGCTTAACCGACTAAGCCACCCAGGCGCCCCAAGTTGAACATTTTAAAATAAGGTTAAGCAATTTGTTCCAAGTCCCACAATTATTAGCCAACATCATGAATCACCTGCAATTCTTCTTCCATTTTATCCTTTAATGCAAAACGTCTTCAAAATGAAAATGAAATAAGACAAAAGTGCATAAGGAAAATAAAGCTTAGGATGGTAAAGAAATAGTAGGAAACATCTAGCTCCAGGTCAGAAATAAAGCCTTCTGACACAGCCACTTGTCTCTTTGGGGACAATGACCTTCCCATTACATGACAACAGGACTTCTTGCTGAGCCTGGATAAGGTTAAAAAATCCTGCCAGGCTGGTGCCTTGGGCAATAACCACCAACTGCCCCTGTCTGCCCCCACCAGGCTGCCTCCTACTACAAGAGTTTTGCCCTCCCTGCCTGGAAGCGATCTCACAGCATCTGGGAAGAATCTACAGGCAGATCCCAGAACCTTTGTTATAATCTCTGAGACATCATGGGGAAGAGGATCTCCCAAATTTCAAAAAGGACACAGGAAGATTGCTAGATTGCTATGAAGATTGCTAAAAATTCTAGAATTGAATATTAAACAAAGAAACTGAGGCTTCTTAGAAAATAAAGATCTGAGAGTACACAAAAGCAAGTCATGCAATACTAACCTCATTCTCTTTCATAATGCTTATATCCTAGCACGTAAGGGGAATTCACAGACAGAGTCAGGCTGTCTGTGAATTTTTAGTTTTAGTTTTAAAATTAGTTTTAAAATTTCAGTTTTAAAGTTCCTTAAAAACAGGTAGAGATATATTCATTGAATGAACTACGGTTTGGTGCACTTATACGTGAGCCTCTACCCAAAGAGAAAAAGCTGCTGTGAGTAGGTATTAATAAATCATTGTCAAAAGAGTAGGAACATTAATTTATTTATTTTATTACTTTTATTGCACTCAACATTCTTATTAATGATTTGAGGCAATAGAAAGCTATCTTTTGGCAAACTTACCTGGCATTTCTGACAAGATCATGATTACTTGGGGAAAATAACAGATGTATGATCTTCATTTGTGAGTAAGGATGATATATGCCTCTTGTTTATGGAGAACAATGGTTTATAGAATATCCTAATTCATACCCCAAATCTTGGTTTGGGCGATGGGAGCAGGAATTTCCATGCTTGGATGCTACTTTTGACTATCCCAGGTCCTTGGATGGTACATTATGGATATTGTTTCATAGTTATAAAGTTTGTATGAAGTTCAAAGTATCATCTGATCAATCTTTGTGTAGCTTTTGGTTGTTTCTTCTGGCTAAACATCCTAAATTCTTTTAAGGTATCGTATGTCATGACATTTATAGTTTTAGCCTCCTACACTCTGTGCTCTGAACATGATCTAGCTTATCAATGTCTTCTTTAATACGTGACACCTGATTATCGATTACTCCAGGTAGGGTTTAATCACCTAAGAGTATAGGGTAGTGATGTCCAGCCTTAATCTGGAAACTAACTATTCTATTAGAACAGCCTAGTATCACATCAGTTCTTTGGTATGTGCTTCATACATTTGGTTTCTACTGACTTGTGAACTTAAGTTCTGAAATCTTTTTCATTTAAATTGTTGAGACAACTAGTCTCCCTTTTGTCCCCATTGATTTTTTGGAAACTGAATGCATGACTATACATTCACTCCTGTTGCATTTGAACTTACTAACTTTAGCTTAATACATCAGTTACAAGTTTTTAAAAATTTAAATGTATCACCAGTGTATTAGGTTAGCACAAGTCACTTGCAGCATTCAACAAAAATTTGAGTGCTTAGGATATTCTGGGCTTGGCAAAAGCAACAGATATTTAGGTTATGAGTTCCAAATATTTGTCATCCACCATAGAACCAATAACTATTTTTAAAAGATTTTTATTTTTTATTTTTTTAAGTTTATTTATTTTTGAGAGAGTGCGTGTGTACACACACAAGCAGGGGAGAGGCAGAAAGAGAGAGGGAGAGAGAGAATCCCAAGCAGGCTCTGCACTCTCCGTACATAGCCAGATGAAGGGCTCAAAGTGGGGCCCAAACTCACAAACCATGAGATCATGACCCGAGCTGAACTCAAGAGTCGGATGCTTAAATGACTGAGCCACCCAGGTGCCCTAAAAGATTTTCATTTTTATTTATTTATTTATTTATTTTTTATGTTTTTTTTTTTTTTATTATTTATTTCTAGGAGAGAGAGAGACAGCGTGAGCAGGGGAGGGTCAGAGAGAGTGGGAGTGACAGACTCTGAAACAGGCTCCAGGCTCTGAGCCGGCAGTCAGCGCAGAGCCCGACGCGGGGCTCGAACCCATGAACCGTGAGATCATGACCCAAGCGAAAGTCGGACGCTTAACCGACTAAGCCACCCAGGCACCCCAAGATTTTCATTTTTAAATAACCCCTGTACCAAAAGTGGGGCTCGAAGTTGCAACCTTGAGATCACCAAGCCAGCCAGGCGTCCTGAACCAATATCTTTTAGAAGAAATGATTAAGGAATTCTGGGGAGCAGGGAACATATCCCTACTTCCAGCAGATTTCTCTCCAAGCATCATTTTGTCAAGCAAGGTTGTCCTGAAACAGACCACCAAGGGTCCTTTTGCACTCTGCTTCCTGGCTCCCAATCCTGCCTGTTGCAGACAAAGATTAGACTCACATTTTCCTAAGAGTCTAAACACACTCTTCAGAAACTAGGTCTTCAAATGACTCTGGTTCTATCAGATTTTCTGGATGTACATGTCAGCTCTCCTACCTTTGATGCTGGTGGCTTGAACTTTTTGCCCTTCCATTAATTTATCACTGGAACTAATAAATAAGGAATAGTCAGGCATTCCTTGGGAGGCATGGTAGCAAGAGCAAATTTCTCAGAACAAGGAGAAGTGATTTTTCCTAAAGCCTCGATGTGTGATGGAGAGCAAGTCATGCCACGTTTCCAAGTTTTGGTTTCTCTGTCAGTGGAGGGGCTGGGCTGGCACAAATGCATCTCGACCACAGGATTAGCAAAATAACCACGACTCTCCGTATTGGGAGCATAGAGAAAACTGATCAGAGTTGAACAAGTAGTTGTAAAGAGGATACTCACGTAACCATCGGGAGATTCTTTTGGAATTGCTTAAAATGCTCAGGTTAAAAGTTCAACGACAGGGGCACCTGGGTGGCTTAGTCGGTTAAGCGTCTGACTTTCGCTTAGGTCATGATCTCGCGGTTCGTGGGTTCGAGCCGCGTCGGGCTCTGTGCTGACTGCCAGCTCAGAGCCTGGAGCCTGTTTCAGTCTGTGACTCCCTCTCTCTCTCTGACCCTCCCCTGCTCATGCTGTCTCTCTCTCTCTCCTAGAAATAAATAAAACATTAAAAAAAATTAAAAAAAAAAATAAAAGTTCAACGACAAAGTGAACTCACCGATTCCAGATTGTCAGCTCACAAGAGCCGAGGGACCAGGGCCCCCATCTGGCTGATGTCTCTCCCAAGGCTGGAAAGTGTAAAAGGCCACCTGCACACTAGGTGAGATGGAACAAGGAGAACGCCCCCAAAGGAACAGGAGAACAAGGGGCTTGCTGAGGTCGCCATAGATTTCAGCCAGGGGTCCAGCCCTGCACTCTGTCCCACTGGAAAGGTCAGCCCTAGGAAAACTTGAGGAACAGGGACACACATCTTTGGAGTTCTTCCAATCCCTCTCAGGTGTCCCTATCAGCTACCTAACTGCCTTCTTTTTGATAAGGACAGGAATGCAGATTGCCATCACCACCATCATCACACATCAAACCCCAGTCAGCCACAGCTGAGCACGTGAGCTGATAAGGGCTTTCCGAGTAGGTGCTGAAGAACACCCTTCCAGCTCTGCAATTGAGCAAGAGGAAGAAAAACAGGATACGCTCCTCTGCGGGCCCCCTCGCTTGCCCCAGGAAAGGCCACAAGGTCACTTTAGCACAGTCACCTTTTAGCAGGGCTCACCAGCAGTCATCTGCCCTCCCCTCTCCCTCCTCCAGGCTGGTCTACCTCAGAGGTCCATGACTTTGGTTCACGGGCATGGGGACACAGCTAACAAGAAAGTGCATGTAACAAAAACAAAACCAAACCTATAGTGTGAGTTTGAGTCTGCTGCTGCTCATCACGCAGGTGCCACAGCAAGCTCAGGGATGAGTCTAGGCCAACACGGAACTCATAGCAAGACACTTCTATGGACACCCCAACCCTTGACAATACCTAATCATTATCAGTGATGATATAATGCCACCTCACTGGTGAGGGGGTAAATACAGCAATATCCACCACCTGTCTGCCCTTTCAACTGTTTTCTTTTTCTCCGTTAAGAATTAATACCATCTGATAAACTGTATTTTTTCTCACTTACTTGCACATTGCCTGGCAGCCTCCTATGGAGTGTCATGTCCATGAAGGCAGAGGCCCTGTTTGGTTCATTGCTGTAGAGCATAGATCAGTGCCTGGCACACAGGAGGTTCTCAGTAAATACTTGTGGCAAATGAATGAATGGTATTTATAACAATATTTGACACATAAGAGGTGAAGCATTGGATAAATGAATGAATGAAGAGCATTTAGACTGGCACATAGGAAGCACTCCATGTTGAATGAATGGATTAAAGCATCTAGGATAGTAACAACACACAGCAAACTCTAATAAGCTGTTTATTATTCAAATATCAAAATTCTATCATCACGGGCTACTCCTTTCCTCCATACTCTCAAAGGACAGAAGAAGTTCCTAATTTGGCATTGAGGGAAGGTCGTGTCTGCCTGAGATTTCCTATCTCAGGGGGTCCCAGGATAGGAACTGGGAACACAATGACCCTATAGGGGATTGAAGGCCTTTCTTGTACATCCATACAGAGGCTTCTGTGATTCTCATCTAATCTGACTGCAGATCTCCAAATTTTTAGGGTTAACAGTACCATCTGCTATTCCCAGATGCAACATTTCCTTACTATCAGATTAAAGAGCACAAGGAAGGGAAGGTGGGGGGAAGTCTCAAGACATAAAAATGTTTTGCTGTTGGTGTTAATGAATGAAATGCCGCCATTCAAGAGATTAGCTTTTAAATCCTGAAACTGTGTAAGCAAGATGCTTGAATTCTCAAAAAATGTTAGGACCGCTCCAAGGATTCATTAGGTCTTTACTTGTGTGATTTCGTTCACTCAGCATTTCTCCCCCAAACTCCTTATTGATGCCAGGCTGAAGTCAAGAATGGGGGTTTCGCTAGGGATCGAAGAAAGACTGAGGGAGGGGAATTTTATAGCCACGCCAGCAGGGGAAAGAACAGTGGAGGCGTTGTTTCAAATATTTGGGTCCTCGAATGACAGAATCAAGCGGATAGGAGGAAAGAAGTTTGGGGGTCAGGGTGGAATCGAATGTAAATTTCTCCCAAATGAAAACCAGGCATCACCCGTGTTGACTGCACTCATTGTGTGAGGCCAGAGAAACCAACTTTCATGACCCCGTTCCAGGGCAATGGTTTGATGCTAATTTGTTTGGGCAGCCAGAACCCAAGGGAAACCTCTATGTAAATGTTCCTCTAAACTTATTTTTTCTTTTCACTCCTTTGATGGGTGTCAGTTTACAAGACTATGTCAATACTCAAGCAGTCCAACCGAAGCATCTAAGTATACCGTGCTCTGTGGCCAGGGATTGGCCTTGATTCAGTAAACACGCAGGCCTGGCAGCCGTTCATCTGCCTCTTCCCTACTTGCACAGACATTTTGTGACTTCTGTAGGTGGAGCGTGTCCCCTCTGCAAAGGCTGGCTCTTATCAGAAAGCAGCACCACTGTCCCCTTGCCTTGACTCTGCAGCCACAGAGATGTTTGGGAAGCATCTGCTATCTTCTCCAAGGATCAGGGGGGCTGCATGAATACAGTTATACACAGGAGCCACATTTCAAGAACACTCACCAAGGGAAACCTGAAAGTCTATCAATGAGGGGGCTGGTTTGCAAAGTTTATTTATAGATTCTGTCACTTGCTGGGTAGTCTACAAGAAACCCGAAGCAAAAATGATGAATCTCTAGGGCTGCTTAGAGACCTAGGATGCCCATTTGGACCCTCTGAAAACGTAAAGTCATCAACACAAACCATTGCCAGGCCCTTCCATGTCCTCTGCTGTGTTCTAACCAAGGGGTCCTCAGCCCTACTCTAATGTCATTCCTGCCCTCACCCCACTAAAGCAATCGGTCCATCCTTGGTTAACTTTGCCTGCCAGAAAAATTCTTTATGACTGGCAGTAACAGGCAACTCAAGTTAATGATACATTTAGATTTACAGAATAAACTATGATTTTTTTAATGACCATAGGGATAGCCCTAAGTACTTCCATTTTGGTTCTTAGAAACCCATGGTAGTCACTGCTGATAAAATCCAATTCTCAATGTCTATATGAGTGGCCCCTCCACCCTGGATTGGATGCTGTGAGCCTTTATAACAGGCAGGGCAATTGGACTCTGTTAGCAATGCGATAATTAACAGTTACCATTGACGCAGTATTTACCACAAGATGGGCCTTATGCCAGGTGTTGGCACATAAGTGGTTCTTTCCATTCCCATCAGAGCCCTCTCAATGTGAATGCCATTATCTCCATGTTTCAGATTAAAAAAAAAAAAAGACTGAAGTTAGGTGACAATGTGGGTCAGTAGCACAGCTGAGTTGAACTCCGGTGGGCTTGATTTCCAAGGTCAGGCTCTACACATAATGTTCCTGCTAAGGGTGGTCCTCTCTCTAGCCAGTCCACACAGACCTTCAGGGCTGGGCTGGATGATGGCATCAAGGGGGAGTTCTCAGCTGACCACAAAATGACCTGATTGCAGCCAGTACAAGGTCATTTCCCTTCTCATTTCTCCATGGCCTAGTGGAAAGGTGACCCCCCCTCCCCCCCGCCGCAACTGTCAATGCCTAAAGGAGATTGCAAGAAAGCACTAACATGCAATGACATTTCTGGATTTCTCTTAAAACTTGTGATGCATACCTTTATCTGTTATGTAACATTAAGTTATATAACAACAGAATAACAGACTCTCCAAGTTAGTTGGGACTTCGCAGATCATCTAGGCCAGGCTTCTTCCTGATGTGTCTGTCGGGAATAACTTTACAAGAAGGAACTAAAGGTTGATGGAAACAAACCAAACATTAACGTGGATATGAATGAGGCTGGCCAAGCTATAATATTTTTGCTATTCAGTGCCTTTGGGGAAGACAAGAGAATCTGAGGTCCAGTCCTTGCCTTGGAAGGATTTGGAGTACGGGAAAATGAACAGAGCTGAGTTACAGAGTCTGACTGAGCTCTGGCAGTCTGTCTCAAAGTCCCCATGAACCAGCTCCTCCTCTGAGGCTCTATATGTTGAGGCAAAGGATAGAGAAATATCCCTGGGTATATAGAAGGTTTCCTGCTAGCTCCATGGAACTAAGAAGAAAACTATTACTCACACTTTTCCTAGAAACCATTAAAGATGAGAAAGGTGGAGTCAATGAAAGTCCCTACCCTGTGACAATATTCACGACCCTTTCAAGAACCCAAGCTGTCTGGATATGCTTCCATTTACTGAGCTGTTGTCTGCTTCCTCGTAAGTTAGTTCACATCTGCAAGCCCCGGCTTTCTTATCTGTAAAAAGAGAATAACAAATGTACTTCTCTCCTAGGATTCCTGTGAAGGTTAAATAAGATAATCTTAGTAAAACTTGAGAAAGACCCTGGCACATAAAAAATACTCAACTAACACTGCCCATCATCATTACTATCACTCTACCTCCTGGGAAAAGAAAGACCCATATTAGGGAAACACTTTTCAAAAAGGGGAGGGGAGCTTTATATTGTGTTTCACTTTCTTTTTTTCACCCTTGCGTTGTTTTTTTAAATATAATTTATTGTCAAATTGGCTAACATAGAGTATGTACAGTGTGCTCTTGGCTTTGGGGGTAGATTCCCATAGTTCATCACTCACACACAACTCCCAGTGTTTGCTTTCTCTTTAAAATTTTTTTGAACCATCTAGTGTATCAGTTTTCTTATAATTCAGGCTACAGGGCATTTAGAGCTGGTGCTGAGATTGACCTTGATTGAGTTTGTAGATGTGTCCACAGCCCAACAGGGGATTGAGGGAGCAGCAAGGAGGGGAGAGGCTGAGAATATAAATGAAGGGATTTTAGGGATTCTTGCCTCGTTTTCTAAACACCTAAACTCAGAGGGACTGTTTCTGCAATGTTTTTTCCTAGGAGGAAATTTTAGAGTCCTTAGTGAATTTTATTAATGATCTCTCATTGATTGAGGACTTAATGTGGTTAATCCCTGCATACATGATCTCTCTTGATCTTCACAACCACTAGTTGAGATGGGCTAATTTGTCCTACGCCACAGCTTGCAGGGCTGGGATTTGAACCCATTTTTCACTTACCCCAAAGCTCAGGCTCTCAACCACCCCCACTATACTAAAAGCTCACCAGAAAGACAGTGCATCTAGGTCCTATGTTAGGGTTCAGACCAATGAAGCTGAGAAAGAAAGGAATCTGTCACTGTGCTATTGCCCAGAACACCTGCTCTGGCAAACCTAGGAATCTTTGAATAAATCTCTTTAATAAAGAATGGTTCTTTGAAAAACAATGTTGCAGGAATTGGGCTCTAAGGAGCCCAGCCAGGCAGGTTGTGGGAGCAGCTTCTAAGGGGAAGTTCCACTGGGAGAGACTTTAAACAGGCCAGGCCTGAGGTGATTCACTCCTAGAAACAAGAAGGCACAGCCAAACAGCCTCCAGGATCACCTATTGTGAAGAGTGTCTGGGCTCCTGTCATCATCCCCGGACGCAAGGGCGGAGGGTGAGGGAGCATGGAGAGAGGGCCCATGGCCCCAGGCTCCATCAGTCTTCCAATCCACCCCAAATAAAAAGGATTAAAATAACATTTAATAGGGACAACTAATATTTTCTTAACCTTGTTTAGAGTAAATAAAGTCGTCTTGAAAAAAAAATTTAATAAGTTTTTAAAACCTTTTTCTTTATTTTGAGAGAGAGAAAGTGTGAATAATGGAAGGACAGAAAGAGAGAGGGAGAGAGAGAATCCCACGCAGGCTCAACACTGTCAGCACAGAGCCGGAAGCGGGGCTCAATCTCACGAACCATGAGATCATGACCTGAGCTTAAGCTGGACGCTTAAACAACTGAGCCACCCAGGCGCCCCTTGAACACTGTTATGTAAAGTAATATGAAATCTGTTTTTTTCAAATACAGCTTTAAGGTGAGACCCCAGGGCTGACCCCCATATTTCCCTCATTCACGTTTCTACCCCACATCCCTCTTATATCGTAATTCCAGAGCAAGATGAAGCCTCACTGAGAACAAAAATGTTGCTTCCTATCTTCAGGAGATAGGGGCAGGCTGGGGAGACAAGTCTCAGGGAAGAGAACTCTCTGGTCACCGAGGATACAGAAGGAAGATCTCTGGATACAGAAGGAAGAAGGGCGACAACAGACGCACAGGGACAAAACAGCAGTCATCACAAAGGCCCTGCTTTATGCACTTCTTTGAGAAGTGGCTGTGAGTCAGAGCTGGTACTTCGGCAGTGACCACTATGCAGTTCTTTCTACAAAATGTAACATCATGACTCAAGAGCTTAGAAAACTTAGTCTGTTTTTAAATGCCTTCATTCTACCCTCATACATTTGGTTATAGTTTTTCTCTTCCTACATTTGAACAGTGATCTACCAGGGTGTGGAATTCTACTTTGGAAATCATCTCCTTAAGGCTCTTGAACCCTTGCTCCAATGTCCTCCCAGATCTACTGTTGTTCCTGAGAAGTTTAAAGACATTCTACTTTTTTTTTTTATTTTATTCATTTCGAGAGAAGGAGGGGGAGAGGAAGTGCACATGTGAATGGGGGGAAGGGCAGAGAGAGAGAGAGAATTCCAAGCAGGCTCCATGTGCTGTCAATGCAAAGCTTCATGTGTGGCTGGAACCCACGAACCATGAGATCATGACGGAGCTGAAATCAAGAGTTGGATGGGCACCTGAGTGAGCCACCCAGGTACCGCAAGATGTTCTATTTCTTTTTTTTTTTAATGTTTTTTTTTTATTATTATTTATAGAGAGAGAGAGACAGCGTGAGCAGGGGAGGGTCATAGAGAGAGGGAGTCACAGACTGAAACAGGCTCCAGGCTCTGAGCCGGCAGTCAGCACAGAGCCCGACGCGGGGCTTGAACCCACGAACTGCGAGATCATGACCAAAGTGAAAGTCGGACGCTTAACCGACTAAGCCACCCAGGCGCCCCAATTCTATTTCTTACTACTTAGTATGTGTCTAGTTCTTTCTGGAAACTTGCAGGATCTTCTCTTTATCCCCACATTCTGAAATCTGACTATGATGTGTCTTGATATGAACCTATTTTCACCTACTGGCTGGGCATCAGGTGGGCCCTTTCCATCTGGGAATCTATATTCTTCTATGCTGGGAAACATTTGTCAGTTATTTCATTGAGTATTTCCTCTCTCTGCGTCCTTTGTCTGGATTCTTTTTATTATTTGGATGTTCATCCTCCTCGACCAGATATTCTCAACCACTCTCCTACACCAGTCCTTAGATTTTTCTTTCCTCTTCCTATTTTCTTTGTCTTTTGGCTTTACTTTTTAGTTTTTTTGTGGAATCCTTCATTTCTACTATCATATCGTTAAATTTTCAAAAGCCCATATTTGTTGTTTTCTAAAGGAGTTTAAAGGATTCTTTTTTTTAAAAAAAACACCCACTTCTTACTGTTGATGAAATATTTTTTCTTATCTCCCCGAGGGTATATGCATTAGCTCTTTCCCAGGTTGGATTTTTCCTGCATGGTCTCTTCCTCAAAGATTGTTATTTCTTCCAATTTATTTTGTTTTCCATCTTTCTTCTGATATATGTCCATCTTTGACTGCTCATATTTTTCAGGAAGCGAAACTCTGCATCCATGGTGAGATTGGCTAAAGAGCAGTGGTTCTCAACTTCAGTGTGTACTTTGGGGTCTTAAGATTTCAGGGCTCCACCCCTAGTGGTTTTGATTCTGTTGCGTCTGGAGCAAGGGGCAAGAATATGCATTTTCAATTTTTTTTAAGTTTATTTATTTATTTTTGAGAGAGAGAGAGAGAGAGAGAGAGAGAAGAGAGAGAGAGAAAGAGAGAGAGAGAAAGAGAGAGAGAGAAGAGAGAGAGAGAGAGCACTCTTTGGGAAGGAGCAGAGAGAGAGGGAGAAAGAGAGAATCTCAAGCAGGCTCCACAATGGCAGTGTGGAACTGATGTGGGGCTCAGACTCACCAACTGTGAGATCCTGACTTGAGCCAAAGTCTGACGCTTAACTGACTGTGCCATCCAGGTGCCCCAAGGTTTTGCATGTTTATCAAGTGCCCAGAAGGTGCTTATTTGGCAGGTTTGTGGGACCACTGCTCTGGCTGGTTGTTTTCTTGAGGCCTCTCCAAGATTATCGTGAAGTATTTCCCCTTGGGCTGGCCAGATCCCTCAAACAAGGGCCTCCCCATCTCATGGTCAGGGTCCAGGCCTGGCTCCCATATTTCCTTAGCCTAAGAGGGCTGGGAGGGAGGATCTCATCATTAGATATGTAAATGACCATTAGATCTGCCTGTCTTACTGTGGTGTTCTTGCCATCCACTATTTCTGGAGTCTTCCAGTCCAGAGGCTCTCTGTTTCATACTCTCCAGAGGTGAAAACCTCTTGATCTGTGCCAGTGGGGTGAGGGATAGTCCCTCCGCTGGGCAATGTGGAAGAAGAGACCTGGGGATCTAAGTGCTCCCTAAGCAGCCTGTCTGCTGGTGCTTTTAGAGCCCCACCATTACCCCCAGTTACCAGATCCCCAGTTTGTGGGGGAGGCCGAGAGCCAGTAGGTTTGCTTCTCACTTCCCAGTCTGCCCGTCTGATTCTCCTTTCTTGGGCTTACAAAGCCAGCTGCCCTGTGTTCTAGCTTCCTGGTCCAGGATTTTGTTGTTCCTGTAAGTTTCTTCATTTCCTCTGTCCTTATGGATTTATACCCCTTTTAAGTCCCCAGTACTCTCATTTTTAGTAGGCTTTCGAGAGGAAAGGGAAATAAATGAAAACGTTCAATCTGCTGTCTTTACCCAAAAGTCCCAAACAACACTAAGAAAAGATTCGGTTTGGTATTAACTGCAAACCATTCTGAGCTATTTGTATTTGTAAAGATAGATGTGGCCTCATTGTGACCATTCCAGGTTTATGGGCTATTTTTTTTTCTTTCTGTCCTAAAGAAAGCTTCCTATTTTAAAATCATGTTGTTTTAAGCACATCTCTAATAATGACCCTAGAAGAAAATATGGAGACTCTCAGTCTTCTGGCTTCTCAGGCTTCTATTAATTAGAAAATGCCCTCAAGAAACAGTGAAGTTCTAAATCAGATTCATTTTGATATTCAATGCAACATATTCAAGTTGTCAGAGTTTTTACAATGCATCTAATGAAGTGCTCAGCATAATGAATTGTACAATTATAACAAAATGGGGTTCTAATGAGCAATTATCGTTCCAGGAAAGAACATTCCAGGTTTTGTTTTATTTTCCTTCTCTCAAACTAGAGGCTAACAAGTAGTTATGAAAAAAATTAATAGGGAGTATGTAGCCCAGTGCTCAGTTGAAATGACTCTTACAAATCCAGTTTTGCTCTAAGTTTGTAGGCAGCAATATAGCTTTAAAAACTGGGTTCGCAGGGCTGTTGGTGGGAATATAAATTGGTGCAGCCACTCCGGAAAATAGTATGGAGGTTCCTCCGAAAGTTAAAAGTAGAACTACTGTATGACCCAGCAGTATATATATACAAAGGAAATGAAAATAGGATTACTCTAGTTTACTCCTATGCTTATCACAGTATTATTCATAGCCAAGATACAGAGACAATATTCATGTCTGCCAGTGGATGAATGGATAAAGAAGATATTGGTGTGCTATCCTATCTGTGTGGGTGGTGGAATATTATTTGGCCATGAAAAAGGGGGAAATCCTGCCATTTACAACAACATGGATGGACACTGAGGGCATTTTGCTAAGTGAAGTAAGACAGAAAAAGACAAATAGTCTATGATCTCACTTGTATGTGGAGTCTAAAAAAGCTGAACTCTTAGAAATAGGGACTAGAATAGTGCTTATCAAGGGCTGTGGTGGGGGGATGGAGAGATACTGGGCAAAGGGCACAAACTTCCTATTATAAGATGAATAAACTCTAGGGATTTAATGTAGAGCATGGAGATTTTAGTTAATAATTCTGTGTTATATACTTGAGAGTGTCTGAGAGAGTAGATCTTCAATGTTTTCACCACAAAGAAAGAAATTATGTGGCATGATGGAGGTATTAGTTAATGCTATGGTAGTAATAATTTTGTAATATATAAGTGTATCAAATCAACATGTTATACACCTTAAACTAGGCTCTCAGATATGATCCCAAGATCCTGCCTGATCCATGTGAGCTTTCACATATATGAGATGGAGCTGTATGGAGGCGGGGGTCAGGCAGGAATTCATTACTAGCTGACCTTAGCTGTGAATTGGGTCTCTTCCATGGAACACTAGCCTTCCCTCCTGCTATGAATTTGTGGTCTCACGTGACAATAGGAAGGTAAATGGCCCAGAGCTTCTTCATTGATCTGAGGGAGAAAAGTCTCTAATCCTTGCTCTAGTTAAAAGCTTCCTTTTGCTGAATGCCTGTCTTATACGGGCTGTGATCACTACACTAGATGATCTGCCACGAGTGACTTTGTACTCTTACAATAATCGGCCAGGTGTGTATTTTACAGATGAGAAAAACTGAAGCTTTGTGATGCTAAGGGAAGTGGCTGAAGTCTACAGGCAAAAAGAACCAGAGGTAAGTGTGCCTGGTTCTACATGCCAGCCAGACTTCAAGGAGCCTCTACCTTGGCTGGTCCCTTCCTGGTTTTCTTAATAATCCTCTCTGTGACCCAGATGAATCTGCTTGCTCACTGCCTGCTTTCAGGAACCTGCTTTGTACAACTCTAGGGCTCTGATCACCTTATGGCCTAGACATATATAATGTGGGAGCTCTGCTTCGTCTGTCTGCTTTCCTCACTCGGATGGTGAGTAATAATAAAAAATTACCATTGCTATTGATTATCGTGCTTCTGCAGCAAGTAATAGAAAACTATAAATTGACCAGCTTAAAAAAGTAAAGAAAAAAAGTAAAGAAAATGAGTTATCTCATATAAAAGAAGCCTTGGTAAAGAACATGTGTAAGCACGGTTAAGTGGATGAGTTCACAGAGTCATCAGAGTCCCCTGTTCCTCCTGTCATCTTGCTCTGCCATTCTCAGGGCACTGCCATTGTGTTCCCTGCTATTCCCGGCATCACATCCGGACACAACAGCAGCAGGTGAAAGAAGAGAAGCACACATTGGTATTACTGCTCTTCCAAGTCAAAGTGACAAGAAAATGTAGGGAAAAAGCTCCTTAGCATGGACCCTAGGAACGATTTTTTTGGATATGACATCCGACGCACAAACAATGAATAAAAACTAAACAAGTGGGACAACATCAAACTAAAAAGCTTCTGTGCAAATGGGGCGCCTGGGTGGCTTAGTCGGTTAAGCGTCTGACTTTTGCTCAGGTCATGATCTCGCGGTTCGTGGGTTCAAGCCCCGCGTCGGGCTCTGTGCTGACTGCCAGCTCAGAGCCTGGAGCCTGTTTCAGTCTGTGACGCCCTCTTTCTCTGACCGTCCCCTGCTCACGCTGTCTCTCTCTCTCTCTCTCCTAGAAATAAATAAAACATTAAAAAATTAAAAAAAAAATAAAAAGCTTCTGCGAAAGGAAAGAAATGACCAACAAAAGGAAAAGACAACCTAGAGAATGAAAGAAAATATTTGCAAATCATATATGTTTAAAGGGTTGATACCCAAAATATATAAAGAACTCATATAACTCAATAACAACAACCAAAATAATCCAATAAAAAATGGGCAAAGGACCTGAATGGACATTTTTCCAAAGAAGATATACAAATGGCCAACAAGGATACAAAAGGTGTTCAACATCACTAGTCCTTAGGGAAACGCAAATCAAAACCACGATGAGGTACCACGTCACACCTGATAGAATGGTTATTATCGAAAAAGACAAGGCAAACAAATGCTGGCGAGGCTGTGAAGGAGAGGGAAACCTTATGCACTGTTGGTGGGCATGTAAAATGCTGCAGCCACTATGAAAAACAATACGGAGGATCCTCAAAGAATTAAAAATAGAATTACCATATGATCCAGCAATCTCACTTCTGGGTATATATCCAAAAGAAATGAAATCACTGTGCTGAGGAGATACCTGCACACCTATGTTTGTTGTAGCATTATTTAGAATACCAAGAAGTAGAAATAACCTAAGGTTCCATAGACAGTCCACTGACATGAATGGGTAAAGGAAACATGATATATATATAATGGATATATACATATATACATGATGAATATATATATTTATTTATTTGTCTATTTATTTTCTTAGTGAAATGGTGTTCAGCCACAAAAAGAAGGAAATCTGATGATTTGCAACAACATGGATGGACCTTGAGGACATTGTGCTAAGTGAAATGTCAGAGATAAACAAATATTATATGATCTCACTTATACGTAGAATCTAAAAAAAAAAAACAAAAAACAAGCAGACAAAAATCCCAAACTCATAGAAAAAGAGATCAGATTTGTGGTTACCAAAAGCAGGAAGTGGGGGGTGGTGAAAGCAGACAAAGGTGGTCAAAGGTACAAACCTCCAGATATAAGATAAATAAGTACTGGGGTCATGTACAACTTGATGACTATAGTTAACACTACTGTATGATGTATTTGAAAGTTATTAAGAGAGTAGATCCTAAAACTGCTGCTCAGAAGGGAAGAAAACACATTTTTTGGTATCTGTATGAGAAGATGGATGTTTCCTAAACTTACTGTAATTATTTTGCCATATATGTAAGTCAAGTCATTATGATGGGCATTTAAACTTCTATAGCACTGAATGTCAATTACATCTCAATAAAACTGAAGGAAAATAATTAAGGTAATATTTCTGACAGTCCCCATGTAGGCCTGCACTTACACCTCATTGGGCAGAACTGGGTCAACCTTAAACCCATCACTAACAAGGGGCCCGGGTTGCTGTGATTAGATTAGACTAGTTTGGGTTTGCTCCTGAGTCAGGTTAGGAAAAACTGGCCAGCTGGACAAAACCAGGGCTCAGACAGCAAGGAGTCAGGAAAGGAGTGGCCATTGGATCAAAGACCACCAGCAACTTCTACTCAACTGAAGTGTGCTAAACTTCTCTGAAGACTGATCGCGTAAAAATCAAGGTTTTCATGTTTCTGTGTTTTCTACTGTTCTTTATATTGGGGAAATGGGTCCAAAAGAGGCTGGCTGGGACCTCTGTTGAAGAGATGCAAAGAAACTAAAGAAAATGCATCTATGTTAGGACTTCAACTAAATTTGCATGCATTTGGAAAGTGCTGTCACTGAGAAATGCATGTAACTATCAGTATTTCAAACAGCAATAGGGCTGAGAATCCATGAAGAAATGGGTATTTATCTTTTAGGTTAAAGATTAAAATACAGGCTGTCATCAGCTGATGAGAAACAAGTTGAAGGCTGGAACCCAAAGGTGCCAAAGACGACATACACAAAGAGTTGCTGCAACTGCCCGAAATCTAATTTCTGTGTTCCAAGCTACACCATACAGTTGCCAATTGCTCTGGTTTTCCCAACAGCGCTTGGATCGAGTTCTCCGCCAGGCTGCCAAGTGATGCGCCTGCACCCCTCCTTACTTATCATACTTCCATCAGCAGGGGGTTTGCTCAGTTCAGGAAAGTGGGTCACATAGGAACATTTGACTCTCCTGTGTTACTCTTGCAGAAACTGAAGATTCATTGTCTGTCATTTACATGTCCATTGATCTCGGCCAACAATCAAAATACATGGAAAAGAAAACATCTCATTTAAAGACATAAATCGTATGATGTTACTACCTATTCAAAAAGGTTCCATGGCATCCGACCGTCTGTGGAACAAAATTCAAACTATTCAGCCGAACATCTAAGACCCTTGGGAATCTGGTTCCGCTTCCCCCTTCACCCATGTTTCCTCCAGGCTTACCAGATCCCTCAGTGTTTCTGGAAGGTACAAACTTTCACATTTCTGTGACTTTGTCCAAACTCACTGCTCTATTTCTACACTTTCAATACCTATTCATCATTTAAGACCCTGATCAAACTCAGTTCCTCCAGCAGACTTCCCTTATCCTGTGTTGATTAAGCAGAATGAATCACTCTCATCTCTATGGGCTCCCATCTGTGTTTCCACTTCTGTTTCATGCTTTTGACAGTCGCCCTCTAATAAAGATAACTTAGTGTCTTCTCATCTTTCTGGGCCACTAAATTCCTAGAAGGGAGATCAGCTAGATCTTCATCAACCCCCTTTCTTCTTTCTGGGCACACAGGAAGACCTCATTCTCCCAGGTTTCCTTGAAATGCATTTGAGGTTATATGTTTGGGTTCTGACTGATGGACTTGGGTAGAAATAGAACGTCTTCCAGGACGGTCTTTAGAAAGCTGGTCTCTAATAATATTTGATGAGCCTCCAGTCCTGTTTTGACCTTCTGTGGATCAAGGCCAGAATCACAGGCTAAAAGGAACCTGGTTCCCTAGGTAATTGCTTGTAAGACAGCTTTTGTGGGAGGGCTGCCCACCGTCACTGGAGATTGTGAGAGTGGGAAATAAACCACTGCTGCACCGGGCCATGGAGATTTGGGGATTTCTTGTTATTGCCTTATCAACTAGCTTTTCTTGACTAATACAATTCCTGAGGCAGAGGGGACCGTGTATTATTCATTTTTTATTCCCCCTGGTGCTCAGTGTTTTGCATGTCTTTCCAAAGCAAAATGAAGAGTGAATAAAATACTCGTCCTAAAATTTTTCATCTAAGGAAGGACTGCAACTCCCTTAGGAGCAACATTGATATTTTCCGTGAACATGAGATTAATGATTTAACAAACATGTGTCTCTGGTATTTGCTGGCAGACTTCAGCAATGAGAGTGAGGGGAAGGTGGGTGGAAAGGGTTGCTACAAGGAACAAGGTATTCTCCCCAAGGCTGGCTTTCCTCGTCCTTCAGGACACCGCTATTGTCTCCCTCTGCAGTAAGTCCTTCACAGCTCACCCCACTGCAGGAATATGCACTTCTCTAATAGTCTCTATCTTGTTTGCCCCAGACTCTAAGTCTGCTTGGTTTGTTTGAATTCCAGATTAGACAGGAAGCTCTGTAAGGGAAGCAGCCACATCTGTCTTGTTCACTGTTGTTTCCAGATACCAAAAGTATGTCTGGTTCGTGGCAGGCTCACATGCATGACGATGAGTAAGGGAAGGAAGGAGACAGAAGCAGCACTGAGTAACAAAATCACTATCTAGTGGTAGTCATGGTGGTAGGTCCGAACAGCTCACACTTCAAGAGCCATAGTTGTACACAGCAAAATAATCAATGCTACTTCCCAGAAAAGCTAAAGTTATGTCCAGCAAAATATATTGAAGAAGAAAGAAACATGACTGATGCACTAAAAATATGTCCCCATAGCATGGTTCAAACACGATTTCACGTTCATAGAAGGAAGTCTTAGTTAACTGGAAAAAGTATCCAACCCAACACAATTCCCCAAAAGGTTGAAATAAGTGAGATGTTGTTAATCATTAGTCTACCAATTCATTATCATTTCTCAGCAAATATTTACACTGCTGTGTCTAGTACTTATAGAATACAGAATTTTTCCAGAAGTGGCTGGGAATTCTAAGCAGTAGATGACACGCTCCTCCCTCCTTCTTTTCAATGATTTATGACATAACTGAAAATAAGGGAAAGAGGCCCTTGTCTCCTAGTTACATCCGAAACCAGGCCCTGTGGTCCCACTTGCATTTTGAGTTCAGTGTTGTACCTGACCTAGAACCCTAAGGAAAGCGAATTTTATACTAAACACAATCCCTATTCTCCAATCCCTGCCTCTAGCCACCCACACCTCCTTCTATAGTGCTTTTCATGAAAAGATGCAGTGCATTCTACATAGTAAATACTCAGTCAATGTTTGCTGTGTAGTTAAACAAACACAGCCACGGAGCTCACTTTTCGATGGATTTCCCCTCATGAAGAGAACACATCTCCCCTATCTTGTGCTTTCCCAAAGGAATGGTCTCCATATTGTCACACAGCTCCTGCAATCTGTGGGTCAAAGGCCAGCAGTATTTCCTGAAACCCTCAAGGTCACTTGGACCTTCTAGAACCATGGCCAGCTTGTCTCCCAGACTTGCCAAAATGGCCGCTTGCCCCTTCTCCCCATCCTGAAACAGTGACTCCAACCTGGAATCTGGGGCGGGGTTCTGAGAGGTGGAGGCTTTTCTTCCTTGATGCCTATCTCAAGTGTAAATCAAGCTGAGTGTTTCTGTTGACTTTTTAAACTCGAGTGATTCCACTGTGTTCCCTAGGAGACCGCTTAGTAAAATAGAAAGAGCCCTGAACCCGCAGTCCAGAAAACTTGTTTGCGTGTTCGGGGACTGCCCATAACTAACTGTGTGATCTAGGGCATCCAGGGTCTTAACCCCTCTGGGTTGGACCAAAAGGTCATCACCTTTCAACTCTAAAAAACCACAAATGTGTTTTTCATCCTAGCAGCATAGGTTCTATTGACCAATATATTGTGCTATCTGTTCCCAGGGAGAAAACAATTCACTGGTATAGCAGGCGTCTCCGGGGTCTGCCTGCTGTACTGTAACCAAACAAGACAGAGCTCAGCAGCTGTCAGGTGCTCATCTGACGGCTGCGAGAAAATATCCCATATGGCAAGGTGTTTCTTTGATGTTTCTTTGTCTCAGTATTTGCTTGACACTTGGGGCTTTATTTCTATGGAGACTTTTCTAGCGAGTAGGATGTTTAAATCAATAAGTCTTATGGTATTATTTAAGTTAAACAAACAGCAATTGTGAACAGAAGCTGATTTGAATGGCTTGAATTTATTTGTACGTGAGTTGATAATTAGCTGCATAATCCACTGCTTTGTTCAAGGCTAGCGCTGAAATCTCAGGTCCCTGGACTGGGATTAGACTGCCTAATAATCCAAAGGACTGTTCAGAGATTATCTCCACTTCACTCTGGAGATGGGCATCTGAAGGATACTTTCCCCTGAGCTTCTTGAATATGAAGAAACAGCACTTACAAGCCCTTCCTTAAATAACTATTTAACTATCAAGGTCGTGAAACGGAATGCAATGAAGCACTCAGTCAATCATTAAAGATAGGCTTTTGAAGCAACGTTCATTGCTACTGTCATTACTTCTGCTAACAGGAAGAGAAAGAAATCATTACCTTGTTTCTTTTTGCCAAGTGGAAAGTAGTTTCATTGGGTTCGGGCTCTCAAACTGGAGAGTTTTTTCAAAGTCATAGAAGTTAATTTGGAGATACAGACTCCCAGCAAGAAGATTGACAGGTGACCAGGGACAGTCTCTGCTCTGAACTAGTGGGGATGTCTGGCTTGTCCCCATTTTCCAAGGTGGGTTCATCGGGGGACATGTTCTCCCAGTGAGCCAACCCTCTACATTCTTATTTGTTTCTTAAGCCACCATCCAGATGCTGTTCATGATGCTGGTCCAGTCTAAGGAAAAATCACTCCCTCTCCATCAACACCCACCAGGCGAAAATAATCAGATATCAATTATTTGGCTGAGCGAGGACAAAATAATTGAACTGGACCCTGTTCCTGGCACAATTTCCATAGCTTCAGTTGGCATTTATCTAGCCCTGCAGCAGCAAGCTATTTCCCCATGAACAGTTGTTAATTAGAAAGGGGCTGTTTTCCTTAATGAATTGATAATTCGGCTTATTATATTAAAAATAATTTTTAAAGTTTGTTTCCTCAGGAAAGAAATGGCATAAACCAAAGGGAATAGTGGTAAAGGTCAGGCATTGGAGAATTCTATGTGGGATTTTTTCCTAATGCTATGAATCCATAAAGCCTCCAGATATTTCACAGCAGGGTTTCAAGGGCTCTCACCATCTGCCTAGGTCTCCGGCATGGTGAATTGCTTAGCAATACTTTGGGGAGGCACATATGGACATGGTGTTGCTGTTTTTGTATTTTTCACATGCTGTGTAAATGACTAACATAGTCACCCTCCCCTTCCTCCAGCATAGCAAAGAGACAATGCAGTGAGTCTTCAGCCTTGTGTAGGAGATCATTTATGCTAGAGTGCCAAAACGACATGATAAAAGTCCCCTGTGGTTCACTGTGGCCTCTTCCTCAATCCCACAAGGAGGTTGGGGGGCTAAGAAGCTATAGTGTATTGCCCGGTTTTCTCCTCTGTCCTTTTTCTCTAGGAAATGGTATTTTAATGGGCTCAATATGTGCCAGGAATTACTTCAAGGACTTAACCTGTATTAACTCCTTTTATCCACATAACAATCTCTGTGGCAAGGACTATCATTGCCCCATTTTAAAGATGAGGTAAATGAGGCACAGAGGATTTAAGTAACATGTCCAGATTCACAACTTGTAGATAGCAGGGCCAGGATTCAAACCCAGGCTCCCCGACCTGCCCATGCTCTTTACCATTTCACAACTGAAATTAATGAGTAGGTGCTAAATTTCAGCTATGTGATGATACTAGGAATATCAGCGATATAAAAATCCTTGAGGAGGGTACGCCTCAGTCGGTTGGGCGTCCAACTTCAGCTCAGGTCATGATCTCACAGTTCATGGGATCAGGCCCCACATCGGGCTCTGTGCTGACAGCTCAGAGCCTGGAGGCTGCTTTGGATTCTCTGTCTCTCTCTCTGCCCCTCCCCTGCTCACACTCTGTCTCTCTCTCAAAATTATAAATAAATATTAAAAAAACAAAGGTCCCTGAAGAAAAATCATACATACAGATGATTTCAGATCAGTTGCCTTTAGAGACTGCTCTAGTTGGCACTGAAAAAACTACAAAAAATGAACAAACCTGGGCTGCTTTGTTCACTCCTTGAAATCTACCCTCTACCTCCAGCCCAAGTCTCTGCTACCTGCTTATCTGGGAAGCCCACACCTCTTCATAGTCCTAACCCGTATCATCCATTGACTCAAGTTCTCCCGATTGCTGGTCCTCGAGGCAATGGACTCGGCTCTGGGTTCTCCCCACTGGCTGCACAGGGACTCCTGATCTTCTCCCCTCTCTCCTGAAAGGTATTCAGTTGCTGGCTTTCTCCCCTCACTTCAAGTTTCTCCACACTAAGCATCTCATCTCATATGGTCTCTTTTCTTTGACTGTGTACCGTTTCTTTCAACATAAATAGAAAAAAGGCCACATGCTGGCCACCCAATGCAAGCCCCTGCGGGTCACATGCTGGGGTCTATGGCCCAGTTGTCTCTCTGTCTGTGGGTCTTCTAAGTCTACCCAGCCCTCCTGCTTCCTCTCCACCTGCAGTGTAGATGCCTGCTGGTGGGCTATCCAGGGAAAGAAAAGCTGGGCACAACCAGAGACCAGGAGGGGCAGCCCACAGTGGGAAATGGGCACATCTTCCTGAGTCTATCACATCATTGCTGCCATTAAAGAATGACCAAAACATGTCCAAGAATCACAGGCAGGAAGCTGAGCGGAGTTTCTAGAGCATGACACAGGAAATTCATTTAATTCAGACAAATAGGGGCAAATGTAAGACTAAATAAGAGAAATAGACGTCTACCAGGCCACCTCAAGTTGCCGTAGCTACTGAACCTGTCACTCCCCAGTAAAGCAACTGTTTGTCGCCCCCCTTCCCCCTCCCTCCAGGACTTGACAGCTGCTGGCTTCCTTGAGTTCTCCTTTCCTTCACATTCATCAGCTACTTCCAACAAACACCTGAAGCTTTCACAGATCTGCGTCTCCGTTTCTCCCTCCCTGGCCCATGCCACCGCCATCTCTGCCCACACTCTCCCTCCTGCCTCCCAGCTGGTCCCCCAGTTCTACGATGCCCCTTCCCGTCCATTGTCCCCACGACAGCCAGAGCAAGCTTTTAAAAACACACAATGGATCCTGTGACTATGCCGCTTAATGCCTTCCAAAGT
The DNA here is from genome assembly GCA_017311185.1 of Proteles cristata cristata. Classification (NCBI taxonomy): domain Eukaryota; kingdom Metazoa; phylum Chordata; class Mammalia; order Carnivora; family Hyaenidae; genus Proteles; species Proteles cristata. Next base: position 525,900 of record JAESUZ010004980.1, read on the forward strand.
CTCTAGACCATGTAATGGACTCAAACCCAAAATGTTTGCCATAGCTCGCAGGCCTTTGCAGGCCTCTGCAGTTATGGACTCTGCCGACTTTTCTCACTTCACCACTGTGACTCTCTGTCTCTGTCTCTCCCTCTCCCTCTCTCTACTTCTCTCTCTCTCTCTGTCCCCAAACCACAGCCACATCAGACTTTGTCTCTCCGTTGTTCTCACCTCTGGGCCCCTGCTATTGTTTGCTCTGCGTGGAAGACTCTCCCAAGTCACCAAGTGGTTGGTAACTTCTCATCACATAGACCTCGACTCAGATGGTATCTAGAAAAATTACAACATCCCACGGGTTAGAACAACACAGTTCCCACCAGGGTTGGATGGCGGTGTTTCCTAAGTGGGTTCTGAGTAAGTCTACGAATCCACCAGTGAACAGCTGAAGAGCCTCTACTCAGAGAGAGGCCTTTGACAATGTCAAGTCTAAACTCCCTACTCCTGCCTGGGCCTTTGATTTCTCACATCACATTCTTGTCGTTTCTTGTTTCATAGCACCTGTACCCACCCAGAATGCTCTCGTTCATTTGTGATCTGTCTTCCCCACCAAGATGTGAGCTCCCTGTCTTGCCTGCTGCTCTATCTTCGGCATCCAGAACAGTGCCAGGGCCAGGACACAACCTAACCAAGGTTATAAATGGCCCCAAGGTACAAAAAAAGGGCCTGAGACTAGAGGGATTTAGTTTTCTTCCTGGCTTTCCACGTACTAGCTGTGTCAACTCGGAAATGTCACTTTGGTTTTTCCTTCACTGAGGCTTGGGTGGTAATGAAGATTCTCTTAAGATCTCGATTCTCTATGTGGGAGGAAAAGGCTTAACCAAGTGGAGCAGCTTGACTCTGGGTCTTTCATAAATGGATAGGAGTAGCTATCAGGCCCTGAAATGCTTTATAATTCAAGAGAAAGTGAGCTTATGTTCTTTTTAGTTTTAAAAGTCACATACATTATATTAGAATTTCTCTTTAAATTGTTCTCTGTGTAAGGCATAGGTCATATTTCTCAATCGATCACAGCATTTTTTAAATTTATTTTTGAGAGGCAGAGAGAGACAGAGCATGAATGGGGAGGGGCAAAGAGAGATGGAGACACAGGATCTGAAGCAGGCTCCAAGCTCTGAGCCGTCAGCACAGAGCCTGACATGGGGCTCGAACCCACGAACTGTAATATCATGACCTGAGCTGAAGTTGGATGCTTAACTCACTGAGCCACCCGGGTGCCCCAATCCTAGCATTTTCTAGATTACATCTGTTTATCTCCTACCAGAATGGGATGATTAAGTTCTGAGTTAGTCTGTGATTCCATCAATGACCATGAAAAACCAGGCTAATCATCTGAGTCTCTTGTCCCAAGGGTGTTAGGAGATACATGGGAAGGTCTCGAATCCAGGAGCTCTTCTTTCCTCTATCCCACACTACCACAAATTTCATCACCAAGAGAGCCCCCTAGACTCATGTCTTGTCGACGGGCTATCCTGGAACCCAAACAACACTCTTACTATTCTTCAGCCAGTAAATGCTTGGGTGTCTGGGTGTCTACTCTCCCAGATATCATCCCGTCTCATGAGGTTTTCCCTTTGTGGCAGAAACATCAAAGACTCTCACTTCAAGAGCCCAGAGCTCTATAACTCAAAGTCACTGGTCTCCTCTTCTAAATCATAAACTGAATAAGACCAAAAATTGCTTTACAATCACAAGCCATTATAAACTTACAAAGGTCCATCAGTCAATTAAAAAAATAAATCTATGAATTGAATACATGGAAAGTGGATATTTTCAAAGAACTGATACACTATAATCTATGAGAAGCTGCATATTCAAATAGGAAACTTGAGATTGTTGTATGAATGAAAAGACTGGAATTTTTTTTTTAAGTTCTTCCCAAAGTTGGGAGCTGGGCAAGGAGTTTTCTTGCTTATTACCTCTTCTCTGGTTTCAGGATTAAACTATATTTGATTTGATTATATAAGAAAAAGAGAGGAGAGACTTTGGCCTGAATAACTAACCACAGGGCCATTCTTATCTAAAAGTGTACATAGAGGTATTTTTTTCATCCCTAAAGTAAGGTCATTTCACACACATACACACACACACTCTCACACACACACACTCACACACACACACACACACACACACACACACAGCATGCCAATGTGACATGTGGCTCCTTTTTCCAGGTCCTTTACCTGAGGAGGCAGAGTCGGAAATCTGGTCTACACTGGCCATAGACAGAGAGAAAATCCAGGTTTCCCAGGAACTCAAGGGCTGCTTTGTCTTGGCTCAATGTCTTCAACAAGCCAGCTGCCACACATGGATCCCCAGTAGTCATTCAGTATAAAGTGGTCACCTCCACAGTGCTCCAAGGCTCTATGGGATCAAAGCCAGAAGTTTAATTTCTGGTTCCTTGTGCAAAACTATGCAGGGAGCCCTATGGACACCCCAGAAACACCGTCACTCTGCCTGGTCCTGGGTTTAACCCTATGTGTCCCCTGGGGACTTCAGGGTCTACTGAGCCCTCTGATCAGCCTGCTCTGGAAATGCAGCTTGGACCCAGATGCTAAGATTTCCAATCTCAAATCACGACCACTGGTTTGGAACATGGCCTGGTAAGGGATCAGTGACTACATGTATCACTTTACCACTTATGGGAAACCCTACTGGTTTTGAATACTGAATCCTGGCTCTGTCCTCTGTTAACAAATCCCTCCTGGATTTATGGCAGCTCTAGTAAAGCAGATAATGCCCCTGCAACCATTTCCACCACCCAAGATGTCCACATCTTAATGGAACCTGTCACAACGCCACCTCGCATAGAAAAGGGACAAAAATTCAATTAAGCCTCATGAGATGAGATGGTGACCCTGGATTATTCAGGAAACCCAATGTAATTATATGGGTTGCTAGAGGTGGGAGGCAAGAGGCAGAATCAGAATCACAGGAGGAAATGGGACCATGAAAGCGGGGGTTGCAGTCAAAGATTAGCAGATGCCGTGCTGCTGGCTGTGAAAATGCAGGGAGGAGTCATGGGCCAGGGAACGAACCTAGACAAGGCAAGGAAGTGAAGTCACCCCCTGAGCCTCCACAGGGTCACAGCCTGGGCCTGGCCAGGACCTTGACTTTAGCCAAATATGACTCCTATCAGATTTATGACTTCCATACCTATAATAGCATACATTTATACTGTTTAAGCCACTAAGTTTGTGGTTATTCATTGAAGCCACAAGAGGAAACTAATACAATAGCTAGTGTCAATCACTTCTTCTAACCTATGCACAGATGCCTCTTTGACCATGGATTTGATAACCAAAACAGAATATTAACTCACTGGATGCTTGAGGAGATAAGTCAAGAAGATGAAGAAAAAGATGAAGAACTCAAAAGTAGAGGACCAGGAGAACACAGATATTTCATGATTTCCCCTACAATGTGCTTATTAGATACAAAGAAGGTAACACTGATTTGTTTTATCTTATTTTTAAATAGTTTGTATTTATTTTGAGAGAGAGTGTGTATGCACATGCGTGGAAATGGGAAGAGAGAGAGGGAGAGAGAGAGAATCCCAAGCAGGCTACACACTGTCAGCTCATAACCTGATGTGGGGCTCAATCTCACAACTGTGAGATCATGACTGGAGCTGAAATCAAGAGTCAGACACTTAACTGACTGAGCCACTTTAGGTGTCCCTTCACTGATTTATTTTAAAAAGGACTTCTAGGTTATAACTGGAATCAGTATCCAATTTGGCTTAAACCTTCTTTTTAACAACATCAGTATCTGAAGAACTAAAGTAAGATTCCAAGAATGAACTTCAGATCTTACAAGAAGCTTTTAGTTCATTAGCCCTTCTTTCTACTATATTTGGTCCATCAGAAACATGAACCAAACACATTAGTATTTATAAACAGCCTCAAACAATAGTGTAAAAAAAAAAAAGAGCACTTGAGAGTTAACATTCTTTGGGCTAGAAAATTCGGTTAATTAAAATATTCATTCTCGGGGCGCCTGGGTGGCTTAGTCGGTTAAGCGTCCGACTTTCGTGTAGGTCATGATCTCGCGGTTCGTGGGTTCGAGCCCCCCGTCAGGCTCTGTGCTGACTGCCAGCTCAGAGCCTGGAGCCTGTTTCAGAGTCTGTGTCTCCCTCTCTCTCTGACCCTCCCCTGCTCACGCTGTCTCTCTCTCTCTCTAGGAAATAAATAAAAATATTTAAAAAATTTATTCTCTACGCTTCTGTTTTAATGAAAGTTTTCATTTGAATGTGATAAGGGTATAGTAAATCTAAATACTGAAGACAGGAGAGAACTCTTTCACCAGAAATGAATGGATCTGAAGCAAATTTTATATCCACGCAGAAGCCCTTCTGTGACCCCCATCTCATTGCCCTATTTGATTGTATCTTCATTGACTATCTGAGTTTTGTTATTTATGTGCTTATCAGGTCCTTGCCTCTTTCTTCTCTAATGCCAGGCCACCAGGCAGAACTTAATCTTGTTCCAGATACCTCTGTAGTACTCAGATCAGTGCTGGCACACAGTACATGCTCAATAAATAGCCTCTGCATGAATAAACTATTAGAAATTAGTCAAAGGGTGAATGGATCAAGAAGATGTGGTTTACCTATACCATGGAATACTGGCAATGAGAAAGAATGAAATCTGGCCATGTGTAGCAACATGGATGGGGCTCAGAGGTGTTATGCTGAGTGGTAAGTCAGGCAGAAGGCCAGATGTCATATGTTTGCACATATAGGAGGATTAGGAGGAGCAACAGAGGACAGCTAGGAGAGGAAAAATAGTTGGGAGAGGAGGGAGGCAAAGCCGCAGGAATAGATGAAAACAAGCCCAGAGAGGCTGGCGGGGTGGGGGAGGGGAAGGGTGATGAGCTGGAGGAGGCACCTAGGGGATGAATACTGGTTGTTATATGGAAACCAACTTGACAATAAACTATTTAAAGAAAAAAGAAAGTGAATCAGGGTCTTTCATTAGGCAGAGGCCCAATGTTCACTGAATTCCCCCATTAGGCCAGCGTGGTGGGAACCTCACGTAATCTATTGTAACATACTAGGATGAGGGTGTTGGTCTCGCCCCTACACGTGGGAGATGAACAGACAGCATGTCTCAGTGAGTTAACAAAATACAAACTTAAGCCAGAAAAATAGCTTTGTCCCTCTCAAGGGCTGGGTGAGGATGGAGAGGGATGGTGAAAGAAAATATGCAGACTGATTTTTAACTGAGAAAATGCTGGGGTCAGTGGGCTGGGAACCCTGAACCTGCCAAAGGCTGCCAGCTCTTACTGAGGGCCTCGGGTCTGCCAGTCTTACTTACCCTGCTCTGCTCAAATGTCCATTCCCACCTGGGCTTTACTTCTCTAAGAAACCATCCTTGGTTCTCTTCCTTTCCAGGACATTTCCTCCACCACACCCAGGCAGGAGGGGCGTGGCTCTCAGAGAACTGACAGGACTATTCTGTCTGCTATATCTGCCTATGTCAATGTGGTTGTTGGGCGCCACATGTGGGGTGAGCACGCAGGTACCGAAAATCTCCTTCCCTACAAACCTCTTCTGGAAACAATCCCACAACACCTACATTTCCACTACTAGAATTCCACTTTTGGTTGGAAACCTGGTGTTTTCAGAAGGTATCTGTTACAATACAGATTTATTGATTTACTTATTTTACCTTGGAAAGGATTCATGGCCACTCATTAATGATCTGATGTGAATTATTGGCTAGAAGATTAAACATCTGAGGAAGCTGATTTCTGAGACAATGAATGCTTGAATAGGTAGTTTGGTTCGAGGGCAGGTGGGAAGAAGTGGGTGGGGGTGAGGAAGAAGGAAAGGAATTACATATATTGGCTAATAGGTACCAAGCAAGGATTTCAGAGTCCTAATGAAGACATCACCCGAACATAAGGTGCAATCCCTCATTGTGGTGGAGTCACTGTTTATTTATCAGGCATTGCTTGATCTTGTTTAAAATGAGAGAAAGAGAGAGACTGAAAGAAAACTTAAATAAATTTACATACCATGGATACCATGGGACCCCTGCCATCCACGTAATGGCCCATGTGCCCCTCAGTGCATGAAATGAAGGAAGCTTGTAAATCACTGGTCTTGGGTCTTAGGGGCCTCTCAGAGTGGGAGCAGCTCCCAAGGATTCTCGTGTTCAGAGATACACACTTTCTCGCATACAGTACGGCCCATACAGTAGATGACAACTACTTTACCAGCTGTTTCATTAAAGAAACATTATGGGCACTGGAGGGAAAAGCAACCTATGTTGGATTTAGTGGCAAAGAATTATTTGAGTTATTCTTGATTTCTTTCTTTCTCCCAAACTCTACCCAACCCACCTCCATCAACTCACCCTCCAGCCTGCCGCTTCTCCCCATCTTCACCACTGCCCCAAGTCCGAACTGCCAGCACCTCCTGCCTGCACTGCTGCAAATCACCCCCCCGGTCTCTGTATTTCCCTCCCCATCCCTCCCAATGCAGCTGCCAGAGAGAACTTGAAAAGGAGGTTCAGTCACATCCTTACCCTTCTCAGAACCCTCCCAGCACACTTGGAAAACAAATGAGCCCTAAATGATGTAATTCTCCACCTAACTGTTCAGCCTTAGGTTGGACCGCTTCCCCTTAGCCTGCCTTACTCTGGCTCATTCTCTCCTTAGGAGCTTTATCCCGGCTCTTTCCTCTGCCTGGATGCTCTGTCCTTTAATCTTTACATGGAGGCTCCTTCTTGTCACTCAGACCCCCACTGAAACGCTGTGCCTTTTGGAGGGGCCTTTCCTCATCATTCCTGCTCACTCCTAAGTCTATGAGAAATGCTTAATGTTCACAGAAGAATGAGGACTGTCCCCCTGCACCAAATAGCTGGGCCCCTTTAAAGCAGGGACTTTGACTATGTTGATCACCTTTGGAGAAAGGTCTCTGACACATAGTACTGGCTTCAAGTGCATTCATCAAGGACATACCTAACTACTTTGCTTTCTGCTTACTTGCTCATTGCAGAGCCTGACCCCTAGGGGAAAAAATATGAGTCCACTATGAAAATAAGTAAATATTTTATAGATGAGGAAAGTGAGCCTAAAGAGATTCAGTCATTTGCACACACCTTTGAGGCACAACACATTGGAGACCACTTCTTATGATCTTTGAGAAAATATATTTTCCACTTTAAGAGAGTAGACAGTGGCTATTCTCAGCTCAAGACAGGCACTTCAACAGGGTAAAGTGTCAGTCTCTACAGAATACAAGGCCTCATTTGGAAATAACACCTATATAGGAAGAAGCGTGCCCCTGAAGTGTTCATCCATTTGGGTTTAATCCAAAGGACCAATGACAAACGAGTCTTTGGTGTTTGGTGTGGCCCCTGGAGACCAGGATCCATCAGCAGAGGGGGCTGGGCTGCACATCCCAGGGCCCGGGCAGTCCTCACACTGTACTCTCAGCTCGTGGCAAGGCTACCAGTATCAGTTGACTTTCTGCAGAGGCAAACTCTCTTGGCTAGATTGTCAGGAATGCCCAGGAAAACATTGGAATTGGGGTTTGAGTGGCAGTTTGTTGGGTTGGACCAGAAGAGTCAAGAATTAGAATCCCAGGGTTACTAGGAGTCTTGAAGATCGTCTAGTCCAAGGACCCATCCATTGCCTGGACCCTCTCTATTCCATCCCACAGCTACCCCTTCTGAGCTCAAACACCTGCAACAACGAGGAAGCTCTTCCTCTTGCAGAGCTCCCATCTCTGCAAAGATCTAGTCAAACTAGACTATTAGAAAACTCTGCTTGTGTTGATTGGAAGATCTGTCTTCCTTTTGTTTTCTGCTCACCATTGTGACAGTTCAAGTGAAAGCAACTGTGTTTCCTTTCCTCCAGCCCAATGTCCTATTTCCTTCAGCCTCAGCTATGCTCACACGGATAATCTTGGGCCCTTCCGCTAATCTGATTACATTTTTCAGTCTGTCTAAATCTCCTTTTCAACGCTGTGCTCAAAATGGCACACAACGCTCCAGATAGGATCTGATGTGTTGTACACAGTGTTTCAAACAGTGTGGAGTGACCGTCCCTCATTGTGTATTTCTCTTAGGGTGGAGCAAGGCATTTGGACAACCATGTGCCTCAGCTGCCTGTTGCCGTGCTTACCATCAGATGGAATGCCTCAGTCTATTTCCATACCCTCTCGTGCATACATAGGTATCTCAGAGTCAGGGGACATTATAGGAATATTCGACACCACCAAGATGGTTCCTCATGTGGAACTCTGTGGACTCTGGTCAACCAATTCTGACGTTCCAGCCTTCACCAGTAACAGGGGCCTCATCAGGACCTCATTCTAGGGGCAGGGCTTGGGGACTATGGGACAAGTCATACATAGTTGTGAGGTCCTAAGGAATCTAGTTTAGGTGGCCGGGGCTAATGTTCTAGCATCTGATCCTACAGGTATGGGCATTGGCGGTAATTCTGCAGAGCTATAGGGTTGACCATGGGAGCATGAATCCAAAGATAAGTCAAAACCTGAAGGGTCCGTCTACATGTTTGTGATAAGAAAGATACACTTATTACCTCATAAGAACCCCAGACATTGTTCAGTCTGGAGCCTTTCCAGCAAAGATCCAACACACAAGTCAGCAATAGCCAGAAGTTCTGGGAACAGTTGGGAGAAATTGGGTTCTTGGATCTGAGAATTAGGAAATGAGGGTGCACAGAAGTCCTCAGTACTAGGGAAACCAAAATGCAGGTCAGGAATCAGAATGAGGGCACAGAGGTCCGACAGACACTGATTTCATGATGAATTGCAGCCTGACTCCAATTCAGCAACCTATTTCCTCGCAGCCTATAAGTGGAGGTGAGATGAGCCTCATCTTTGCTTGTTGTCCAACAGTATCAGGTGCTCACCTTCTCTTGTGTTCTCTGGCTTCCCCAGCAGAATCGCTGGTGTCCTCCTCACTGGGTTCTGGGACACACAGTCAGGGGTGCACGTTCCCCTGAATCACTGAACAGTGACAGCAGGCACATCTATAGAGGCAGTATGCAAATTAGCCAACTTCCACTCGATATTCGTTTCCATTTTAAAAACTGACACCACAATTTCCCCATTGTCTTCAGGCAAAGTTAGATTCCCCTTTAATAAATGTTCATTGTATGCTGTGTTTTCCTTTCATAACTTTTGCCACAAACACAAGTACTTGTCTGTGTCGTAATGTGTTTGGTATCTATCTCCTTGGTGGACTGTGAGCGTTAGCACTATGTCTGTCTTATTCATTGTCTTATTGCCTAGTACCTAAAATATTACACAAATAAATGAGCAAGACAAATCGTGGCCAGAAGTGGGACTCTTCTTTAGGACCGAGATATTTCTATTAGTCCCTACATAGTCCTCAAGGTTAAAAGGTTTACCAGCTGGCCCACTCCATTGACTCCAACAGCTTGGGATCAAGTGCCTGATTTACTCCCAGTCATCTGTTGACAATATCCAGTCATCTTTGATGTCACCTCCCTTATCCATTTTGCTGATGTCCTTCATTTTCCTGTCTTTGGAATCCAATTTCTTCCATCTCTGTTCTCTGGTATGGCTCTGGCTTTCCTATTGAAAGGACTATGGATACTACTTTTTCTTGGTTTATTTTATTCCTGTACCACAGGCTGTGGTATTCCTGTATCCTAAGGCCACCAATGTTGGATTGTCTTTTTGAACATGTTGCAAACCCTTATCACGTTCCTACAGAAGCTGTTCTGCCAATATGGCCTCCCTGAAAGACCAGATGTTATGGCCTAGATGTCTCTGTGTGGAATTCACTTGACTTGTTTTTGTGATTAATCCAAGGGGACTTTTATTCAACATTTATTTACATTATGATTTATAAAATTTAAGATTTCCTCTTTCTCCAAACTTGACAGTAATTTCTGAGGGAGGTGCTCTTTTACCACTGAATGGAGGAGAGAGAATCGGGACACTATCTAAGACAAAGACAAATTTAAAGACCATTGCCTAGTGAAAAGGCATAGTGTGGCCATTTAATGAGCCACAGCCTCCAAATCTCCAGAATAAAGGAATTAGATAGTGTCTCAAGTCCTTTCCATTATGATAGTCTAGTATTTTGAATTTTAGAAGAAAGTACTTTATAGAAATATTATTTTAAGAATAATTGCTAACTGCCACAGCTTGAACAAAATCAGAACTTGGTGTTAATTTTTTCACGGTCCAAGTTGGATTTATATTTGTGCCTTTGACGAAATAAGTATCGGCTTTTTAGATTTTTTAATTACCACGGGACCAGCATATTGACATGGTTCTGAGAGCAATCTTAGAGTACAGGGAACTGCTTGTAATTCTAGTAATCTCACAGTAGGTTACTCACACTTTGGTATTTGGGTTGACATTTATTTTTCTTTTTCACTCAAATTGATTTAAATATCATTAGCCCCGAAAAAATACACCAAAGGGTAATTGCATTGACTATTTTGGCTCTACTCAGCTATTACTTTGCAATTCATCATTCACGGCAAAACTTCCCTTGTGAACAGGCCAAGGAGGGCTGAGTTTGAATCTTAGTCACACCTTCTGAACACATGTAGAGTCTATTTTAAATGTAACTGAAGCAAATCACAGGACAGGAGAAAACACTTGCTAAACGGCAAGTGGCTGATTTGAGACTATGTGTTAGGAGAGGGCTGAACGGAACTATGGAATTGTACTGTATGAGAAAGGAAAAAAAAGTATAAACCAATTCTCAAAAGGTATCTTCACTGAAAAATCTTCCTGATTGATTACACATTGCACAACATGGATTAATTTTAAGATTCAAGTAACCCAAGGGCTTTTAAGAGCCGATCAAGAAGAGAGCAAGAGGGGCGCCTGGGTGGCTTAGTCGGTTAAGCGTCCGACTTTCGCTCAGGTCATGATCTCGCGGTTCGTGGGTTCGAGCCCCGCATTGGGCTCTGTGCTGACTGCCAGCTCAGAGCCTGGAGCCTGATTCAGAGTCTGTGACTCCCTCTCTCTCTGACCCTCCCCTGCTCACGCTGTCTCTCTCTCTCTCTCTCTAGAAATAAATAAAACATTAAAAAATAAAAAAAAAACAACTTATTTAAAAAAAAAAAAAAGAAGAGAGCAAGAACCTTTGTGGCTGCAGGACTAACAGTCCCCAAATAGGTTCCTTTTCTTCCCATGTGGTCAGAACCCAGAAGAAAAGAAAAGAATAAGAAAGTCTCTGTCACCTAGGAATGTAAATATTTTTGGTAAACTGGTTTTTTTGCAATCTCCTTTTTCTAATCGAGATCCCAAATCTTGGCGAGATTGGGTTTATATGGGAGGAATCTCCCACTGTCATCTGATCCTTCTAAATATCTGTCATGATATTAACACGGGTCCTGTTGAAACTGAAAAGAAGCATACCTGGTGGTCTCAACCCTAAACTGAAGCACTTCCTCATGACTCTTCTGCTGAACTTGTGTTATGAATCTTACTTTTCTAATAAAGAGCCAGTGCCCCGACTTTAGGACAAAAGAAGAGTCAATTACAATGGGGCAAAAGCAGACAAAAGAATAAAAACAAGGCAACAAGAGGCGCCTGGGTGGCTCAGTCAGTTAAGCATCTGACTTTGGCTCAGGTCATGATCTCACTGCTCGTGAGTTCTAGCTGTGCATCGGACTCTGTGCTGACAGCTCGGAGCCTGGAGCCTGCTTCAGATTCTGTCTCCATTTGTCTGCCCCTCCCCTGCTCATTCTCTCTCTCTCTATTTCAAATTAAAAAAAAAAAAAAAGCAACCAAAGCAAAAATAAACAAGTGGAACCATATCAAAAAACAAACAAACAAACCTGTACAGCAAAGGAAACCAACAAAATGAAAAGCAACCTACTGAATGGGAGAAAAATGCTTACACATCTGATAAGGGATTAATATCCAAAATATATAAGGATCTTATGCAACTCAAGACCGGGGTGGGGGGTGGGGGGTGAAGCAATCTTATTTAAAAGTAGGCAGAGAAATTGCATGTACATTTTCCCAAAGAAGACATACAAATGGTGAACAGGTACATGAAGAGTGCTCAGCATTACAAAACACCAGGGAAACGCAGGCCCAAACCACAATGAGATACCACCTCATACCTGTTAAAATGACTGTTACCAAAAAGACAAAAAATAACAAGTGTTGGCAAGGCTGTGGAGAAAAGGAAACCTTTTTGTACTGTTGGTCATAATGTAAGTTGGTGTAACCACTACAGAAATGGCAGGGAGGATCCTCAAAAAATTAAAAATAGGGCGCCTGCGTGGCTCAGTCTGTTGAGTGTCTGAATCTTGATTTGGCTCAGGTTTGACTCCAGGGTCGTGACATTGAGCCTCCTCCACCACCCCTATCATTTTGGCTCAGGCCATGACCCCAGGGTTGTGACATCAAGCCCCCTCCACCACCCCTTCCAGGCTTGGAATTCTCTCTCTCTCTCCCCCTGCCCCCCGCCCCTCTCCTCTACTCATACTCTCCCTCTTTCTCTCTCTCTCTCAAAAAGAAAAATTAAAAATAGAACTCCCATACCACCTCCCAGACCCACTTCTGGATATTTATCTGAAAGAAACAAAAACACTATTTCAGAAAGATACCTCTTTGTTCATTGCAGCATTAGTTACAATAGTCAAGACATGGAAACAATTAAGTGTGCACTGAGAGATGAATGGATAAAGAAAATGTGGTGTAAAGAATGGATACTCAGCAATGGAAAGCTAGGTAATCCTGCAACATAGATAGACCTTGAGGGCAATATGCTAAGTGAAATTAGTCAGAGAAAGACAAATACGTGATCTCCTTTTACGTGGAACCTTTTAAAAAATGAACTGATAGATACGGAGAATAAATCGGTAGTTGTCCAGAAGCTGGAGGTGGGAAGGTGGGTGAAATGGGTGAAACTGGTCAGAAAGCAAAAACTTTCAGCTATAAGATAAACAAGTTATAAGATAAATAAGGGATGTAACATACAGCATAATGACTATAGTTAGCAACATTGTATATTTGCTAGGAGAGGAGTTGCTAGGAGAGGAGGTCTTGAAAGATCTCATCACAAACATTGTGATTATGTGTGTAACATGACGGATGTTAATTAGACTTATTGTGCAGATCATTTCACAATATATACATATATCAAATCCTTATGTTGCACATCTAAAACCAATACAATTTTATATGTCAGCTATATCTCAATTAAAAAAAAAATTAGGAGTGGCTGGGTGGCTCAAGTGATAAAGGTCTGACTTCAGCTCAGGTCATGATCTTGCCTTTCACAAGTTCAAGACCTGCATGGGGCTCTGTGCTGACAGCTCAGAGCCTGGAGCCTGCTTTGGATTCTGTGTCTCCCTCTCTCTCTGCCCCTCTCCTGCTCATGCTCTTCTCTCTCTTTCCCTCTCTTTCTCTCAAAAATAAATAAATACGTTTTAATGTAAAAAATTTTTTTTTAAGAATAAAAACTCATATTCCTGTAGACATCCCATTTTGTGAGGAGTTCGTGTACTTTGCCTGTGGATTCCCTTTCCTTCTCAGTCTTCCTTCTCTCTAGCCTCTAGAATTTCTTTCCCTTTCTATAGGTCACTCTTTTGTCTTGAAGTTTGACAACTCCAACCCTAGATGTGCAACACCGACTACCTCAAGAAACGTTGGAATATTCTCCCAGGAATCTTTCCTCATTCAACTTAAAGTTTAAAAAGTGTATTTTCTCTCTTAAATATTGGAGGCAGTCTCTTTCTGGACTCCGGTTCTGCCTGTAAGGAGCTTGGAAGTGTCCACTCCACACTAACAACTCAAGAGCTGAGCAGACTGAAAATGTAACAAATCTTATTGGATCTGCTGGAGATGGAAGGACCCAGTGAAACCACTGATCCCGCCTGCCCCCCCGAGACTGGGGAGACAGACAGGAGAATACAGGGGTCATGGCTTTTAGAAGCAGAAATTTGCCAGCAAAAACTGCCCTGGGGACCAGTACCGGGGTAGGAAAGCGTGCACTATAACACAGGAGGTGCTAGAGACTCAGTGCAGACAACACTGGAAAGTTAAAAACTCCAGGGGGACCGAGTCATAGCCTTCGCAATATTATGAGATTTAACTCAAGGAGCTCGATCCAGTTCGCACAGTATATATCAGGGGAAAATGGTCTTGTGCTTCTAACAAGGCGGAAAGGGAACAAAGCCATTTTCAAACACGCAAAAGCATTCTGTTCTCCTTAACAAGACCTGTCCTGAGGGGAAACTAGTTAACCAGAGCCTAACTTACTGGGTATCATCAGAGCCAAACAATCACGAGGGAAAGAAAATATCCAACTGCAGCCCACTCCAGACAACCTGTTTCCCACTAAGGGATAGGGGAGTGAGGAGAAAAAAAAAAAATCAGAGAACACTTGCAAAGTTGGAATTTAGCACAAGCTCACTAAAAGACTGGGATCTAATCATGGGACTGTGGAATACTCCGCTCCTCCCACACCTCAGCACCACATTACCGATGGTCTACTTAATGGCAGTTTCTTTCACCCAGTGCATCACGCCTGGCTCTCAAGAAAAAATGACAAGGCAGTGGCACCTGGATGGCTCAGTCAGTTGAAGGTCATGATCGCACAGTTCTCACAGTTCATGAGTTCAAGCCTCACATCGGGCTTGTTGCTGTCAGCATAGAGCACCCTTCCGATCCTCCATCCCCTCCTCTCTCTGCCCCTCCCCAACTCGTGCTTTCCTTCTCTCAAAAATAAACGTTAAACAAAAGAAGAAACGACAAGGCAACTGAGACAGAACAAGCATCAGAACCAGACATGGCAGGGATGTTGGAAATATCAGACTCTGATTTTAAAACAATATGATTCATATACCAAGAGCTTTAATGGATAAAGTAGACAGCATGTGAGAACACATGGGCAGTATACACAGGATGGAAATCCTGGAAAAGAAGTATTCCTAACCCATTCTAGGAGGCCAGCTATCAGGCCATGAAAAACTATGGTGGAACTTCAGTGGATATGACTAAGGGAAAGGAGACAATCTGAAAAGACTACACACTGTATGATGCCAACTATATGATGTTTTGAAAAGGGCAAAATGGTGGAGACAGGAAAAAGCTCAGTGGTTGACAGGGGCAAAGGGGGTGGAGAGGGAAGAGATGAATAGGCAGAGCACATAGGGCTTCTGGGGCAGTGAAAATTACCTGGAAATACACCGACATGATGGAGACATGTCATTATACATTTGTCCAAATCTATAGAATGCTAAACACCAGCAGTTAACCCTAGGGTAAACTATGGACTGTGGGTAATCATGTGTCAATGTAGGTTCGGCAATTGTTAAAAATATCTCTTGGGGCATCTGGGTGGCTCAGTCAGTTGAGCATCCCACCAGTTCAGGTCATGATCTCATGACTCATGGGTTCAAGCCCCACATCAGGCTTTGCACTGGCAGCACAGAGCCTGCTCTGGGTACTCTGTCTCCCTCTCTTTCTGCCCCCCCTCACTCACATGCTCTCACGCATTCCAGTGTGCACTCTCTCTCTCTCAAAAATAAATAACCATTAAAAAATATTTTTAAATATATCACTCCGGTGGAGGGTATTGATAATAGAGGAGAATGGGGGGCAATGCAAGGTGATATGAGAAATCTCTACCTTTCCCACAATTTTGCCACGACCTAAAACTGCCCTTAAAAAATATCTAAATCATTTTTTTAAAAGTTTGACCATCAAAAAATATTTTTAATGTTTTCAATTGGGGCATAGTGAGGGATTTGGGAAAGGAAATGTAAAGAAATCTCAGAAAACTAAACAGAGCTAACTTACAACCACCATAAAGGGATAGTAAATTGTTGAATTCTACAAACATATTGTAGAGTTGAGAGAAAAAGAACCCCTAGATCAGCATGTAGGGTGAAGCAGACGTGATGCTTATTCACCAAAATCCAGTCCCGCATGTTCGCACAGCGAGCACAGCGATGAGTGGTGGCTCGCATGCAGCCATGCCAGGCACTGCATCATCTGTGGCCCGCTGTAGGGAAGGGTGGTCACGTGACCACATTCCAGCCAATAGAAGGAAGTGTGCTATTTCCGGACAAGCCTGTAACATCCAGCAAGCATGCCTCTCCACATTTTTCCTTCTTCCTGCTGGCTACAATCTGAACTTGGAACACACAGAGACAAGGAAAATGGCTTAGATGATGGACAGTAAGACAGAAGCAAGTTGGGTCCCGGAATCACCACAGGGACAAAGACTTGCTGACTTGGAGCACCCATCCAAGTAAGGTAAAAAAAAAGAAATCAACTTCTATCTTATCTAAGCCATTATATTTTAGGTCTCTTTGTTAAAATGATTTATTTGAGGCTAGTAATTTAAGTGCTAGTCTTTAGAAGTTAAATCATGGGGTGCCTGGGTGGCTCAGTTGGTTAAGAGTCTGGCTTTGGCTCAGGTCATGATCTCGCAGTTCATGAGTTTAAGTCTCATATTGGGCTCTGTGCTGACAGCTTGGAGCCTGGAGCCTGCTTCTGATTCTGTGTCTCCCTCTCTCTCTACAACTCACCCACTCACATTCTGTCTGTCTCTCTCTCTCTCATAAAGAAATAAACATTAAAGAAGTTAAATCACAAAGCTGAGGAACAATGGGACTTTTTGTGACTATCTGATCCCTGTCTTATCAGTGAGGGAATCCATCACAGCGTCACTGGTCCTGACTGTGGGCCCTATGAAGGCTGGAATCATGCCTCCCTTCTACTTGGCCTTGGCACAAAAGCACGGAGCACACACCATGCCAAACATCAGTGTCAGGTAATGCTCCATCATGAAGATGGTGGTGACAATTCTCATGAATCCTTATGAAATAAGTCTACATTTGTCTCCCTGTCCATTTGCAAAACTGGCTGACTTCAGCAGGAAGGGAACCTAGTGTCAAGGTCACTTGTTCTCTGTGCCAGCTGATAAGCACATATAACCAACAGCACTGCCACAGATAACCAGCGCTGGGCTCCAGGGTGCCTTTATTCTCCCTTCTTTCAGGATGCAGCAGCCATTCTGTGGGAAGTCACCTTACCAGTGGCAACTCCTTTCACCAAAGCATTGTCCGTACTAATGTTCTGTTATCCTGAATCTCCCTTATACCCATGACGATGGGCTTACCCCAGCTGCTCCTCAGTCTCACTCTTTCTGTGCTGTTAGAATCTTCCTTAGTGCTTTTTTTTTTTGTTTGTTTTTTGTTTTTGTTTTGTTTTGTTTTTTATATTTTTATTTATTTCTAGGAGAGAGAGAGAGAGATAGCGTGAGCAGGGGAGGGTCAGAGAGGGGAGACACAGGCTCTGAGCAGGCTCCAGGCTCTGAGCTGGCAGTCAGCACAGAGCCCGACGCGGGGCTCGAACCCACGAACTGCAAGATCATGACCTAAGCGAAAGTCGGACGCTTAACCGACTAAGCCACCCAGGCGCCCCTCTTCCTTAGTGCTTTTATAAAAGGCCTTGGACACTCAGCCATCAACCTTGCTTCCACTGCCTGACCATACCCCATCTCTCCCTAAGAGTAGCATCAAGGAGGGGAGCCTGGGTGGCTCAGTCAGTTAAGCATCCAACTTCGGCTCAAGTCATGATCTTGCAGTTCATGAGTTTGAGCCCCACATCAGGCTCTGTCCTTGCAGCTCAGAGCCTGGAGCCTGCTTCAGATCCTGTGACACCCTCTATCTCTGCCCCCCCACCACTCACACTGTCTCTCACAAAATAAATTTTAAAAAGTTAAAAAGTTAAAAAAAAGAGTAGCTTCAAGGTACCTTGTTACCTTTGGATGGATCAATTCTTACCAGTTTTGCAGAAACTTGTAGATATGATAACTAACTACAGGAAATGCTAGAGGTTCGAATACCAGATATAAAATACAAATTGTCTATTCAAGTCTATTTCTTAGTTGGAACCTGCCATTGAAGATAGTGTGTTACAGTAAAGGATCTATCTTACTTCTTTGTGATATACTGGATTAAAACTATAGTAATAGTTCACATGTCCAGAAATTAGCCACCTGACGATATCATTCATCTTGGTAACAGCTAAAAATCAGGATTTGAGGAAAGGGGCTTCTGGGTGACTACCACAGAGGAGAAGATGGGGGTTGAATGGAAACAGATGACTCAAATCCTGGGCACTGAAGGGCACACACTTTGCTCAAAGAGCTCCAAAGACCTTTGATCAATGCCTCTGTTCTTTTTAAATGATAGTTAAGATAACTGACTTCTTTTGGATTCCCAGTCCACAAATAATCAGAAACAAGCTGAGCATGAGAAATGGTACCTCAGAGGCCGAAATGATGACAGATACCAAAAAAAAAAAAAAAGAAAGAAAGAAAGAAAGAAAAGAAAAGAAAAGGAAAAGGAAAAAAAAAAAAGGCTATCAACATGTGTACAACGAAGACACCCACAAAGCCCAGGGGACATTAGTAAGTAATTCACTATCCAGTTAGCCTTAATCCCTTAAAGACACCTCTGTATTTTTATAATTCAGTTCCACAAGTGATGCACCCAGTAGGTTTTTAAGCTTTGGTTTTAAAAAAAGACTCTAGTTATCCATAAACTTTAATGATGCTGAATTTCTCGCTACCAAGAAATGCCTTTAAATGAGATATTCTTAACTCAATAATAGAGATAAAGTCTCAGGATAAATTGGCCTGTGTTGTGTATACTGTTTATCTAAATCAGACCATCCATCTCCTAAAATACACTCACTCCAGAGGAGCCCAGCACTGGGGAAGCATGAGTGTTCCCCTTGGTGACAAAAGAAGTCGTTATACGGGGTTCCTGGGTTAAGCTCAGTCAGTTAAGTGTCCAGCTTTCGCTCAGGTCATGATCTCGTGGTTTGTGAGTTTGAGCCCTGCATTGGGCTCTGTGCTGACAGCTCAGAGCCTGGAGTCTGCTTCAGATTTCGGATCTTCCTGTCTCTTTGCCTCTCCTCCACTCGCACCCAGTCTTTCTCTCAAAAATAAACATTAAAAACAATGTGAAAGAAGCAGTTATATAGCTTGCCCAGCCTGGAGGTGACGAGGACACTTGTAAGGTGCTTATGCACGTTTTCTTGAGGACGGCCAGGTGGGAACAAGCCGAAGATATGGCTGGGATACAAATCAGAGCGCACCTCGTGGCTCTTGCTCTTACAAAGCCAAGTGTCTTCTCTGCAAAGCTATTGAAGGAGGCAGCCCCCACCTAAGACACCCTTCCACTCTCACCTTTATCTAACACCTTCCTCAGATCAAGTTCAAGGCCCACGTCTACCTACAGTGCCTCTCTTGCCACATACGCCCTTCCTGGTCTCTCTCCTCTGAAGTCTGCTTGTATTGCTCTCTGGAACATTCGTTTGGTACTTGCCGTAACTGTTTTATATTCTCAGCCCTCATTTTCTTGCAAACTGGTGAGTGAGGTCCTGGGGGCCGTAGGCTGTCTTAGAGGCCTTTGTATCGCCCATAGCAAAGAGCTTGAACATAGCATACCTTCAATAAACATATGACTGTTCTGTTCACTGATAAAAATGTGTACTGACTGCCTGCTATGTGTCAGCTACACAAAATCCCTGTCTTTGTGGGGTTTGTAGTCTAGCAGGCAAAGACAGACAGTAAGAGATGAGCAAGACATGGGGCACGGGGGTGGCTCAGACGGTTAAGTGTTCCACTTCAGCTCAGGTCATGATCCATGGTTTGTGAGTTCGAGCCCCACGTTGGGCTCTGTGCTGACAGCTCAGAGCCTGGAGCCTGTTTCAGATTCTGTGTCTCCCTCTCTCTTTGCCTCTTTCCATTTGCACTCCGTCTCTCTCTCTCTCAAAAATAAACACTGAAAAAAAAGGCAAGCAAAATGTACAGCATGCTAGTAGTAAGTGCTAATGAGAAATAAATATAACATATGAAATCAGGGCAGTGGGGGAAGCTTTCACATTTTAGATTGTGTGATCAGGGAGAAAGTGATTTTTGAGTAAAGGCCTGAAGAAGCCAGAGAGTGAGCCGTGGAGACACATGGGGGAAACACATTTCAGGCAGATGGAACAGCAAGCAAAGACCCTGTTAAGAAGAGCACCAGCAGACTCTCTTGTTGAACCTCTGAGAACAGGAGTTTTCAAGTTGGGGGTATTTATTTTTTAGATAAGTAAATGTACATTTATAGCAACTTTTAAAAAGTCCTGCCTATTACACATAATATATATTATATATAATAAGGGTAGAATTAACATAGTATTATTAACTTTTCAAGTATATATATATTAAGATACATATGTATATAGTGATATATATATGTACACACATGTATACATATAGTGATTTAATAGAGACTGGTGTTAAGAGAAACTACTGTCGAATCCCCGGGAGCAGGACGTTTCAAGCTGTGAGAACATGAGCCGTACTAGACGAAGCACTACTCAGACCTTAGAGGATTAGACTGAGAGTCATAAACTTTTTTGTGCCCTTGGCCATATTGGCAGGTGATATCACTGCTTCGATTATCAGCCCCGGGCAGTTAGTTTCGTTTCCTACCGCAGAAGCAAGATTGCGCTGACAGATGGAAGGGCGTCCCACTTGGGGCATGTTATCAATGAGGCTGTTAGCAAGTACTTTCATTATTAGCTCCTGCCAGAAATGATAGTCAGGATACCTCCTTAGATGCAAGATACATTGACGGTGGGAATTTTGCCCATCGTGAAGTTTGATTTCCAGCTAGTCTGGAGTTGCCCCAGAGGGGCTCAATCTGATTGGTTAAGCGGGTTACCTTGCTAGCCAATCAAAATACAGTATAGTCTTCCTTATCCGTGGGAGATACATCACAGAACCCCAGTGGGTGCCTGAAACGACAGATAGCACCAAACCGTATGTCTATACACCCTGTTTTCTTCCTATACATATATACCTATGATAAAATTTAGCTTAAAAATCAGTCGTGGTAAGAGATTCACAACAATAAGAATAGGACGTTTATAACAATACACTGTAATAAACGTTACTCTCTCCCTCTCAAAATATTTTTTTGTACTCACCCTTCTTCTTGTGATGATGTGAGCTGATAAAATGTCCACTTAGGGAAAGGGAGTGATGTCAGTGACGTACGCATTGTGTCGTAGTGTTTGTTGGGTGACTATTGACCTTCCGACGCTATGTTACGGGGCGGGGCGTCTGCCGCTGGTAGTGGTTGCCGGGCAGTAACTGAAACCGCAGAAAGTGAAACCAAACCACAGATAAGGGGATACTGCTGTATTCAAGAGTCCAGTATAAGAAATTTGGCCTGGCAAGGCAGTGACCTCTGGCAATGAAGGTCAAAATGAAGTGTGAACGTACTGCTATAACTTCTCTTTCCTTCTCCAATGGGCCAAACTGTTCTCTTGCTTACTTTCCTTTCTTTCATAGACCTGAGGTAGTAACCTCAAAGCTATGGTCAAAAAAGGGTAGCGTCAAGACTTTTGTCCTTTGGGAACAACAGCAGAACATCACCTCTTCTCTCCGCGTCCTTCCCACCCAGAGCCCATGAGCAGTCACAACTCTCAGTCTTCAGGGAGGGTCTTGCATCTCTCTCCACCAGCCTCCTCTACGCTGCCTCCCCTCCTGCCCTTCTCTTCTGGAACTCTACAGCTGAATTTTGAAAGTTACTTTCTGCCAAGACTTTTTTTTTTTTTAAACATCTTATGTCTGTGCCACTGCCAAGCTGGGATTGACTTACCAAATAAAAGGACATTAGAAATCCACAGAGTCAGATCAATCTTTAATGAAAAACCAACAAACATTCAAAAGCTGCCACTAAGCCGCCACGGGTTGAAGGCAACTCCAGCTAATTGGCATCCATCGCACTTTTACCTGCGGCCAAGTTCCAGCAAACTGACTCTCAGCACTGCTCCGCCAAATTAGGCCAGTTCTCCATAGGGCTTGTGTTGCTATGTTGCTAATTAGGGCGATGCAGAGCATGCCTGTCCAAATGGGGTTTCTTCTAGGCATAGATGCTCCCTGAAACTGGCAGGTTTCTAAGCACTCCCTAAAACTCTAACTGCCATTTTGTAACTTGCATTGATCAGTGGTGAGGAAATTACTAAACAGTCTCTGTTCTCACTAAATGGTGCAATAGCCACTCCCTGATGGTTGGGGGACTAGAAGAATGGAGACAAATTTGGACTAAGAAGTATAATTTATATTGGTGGGGCGCTATGAAAGGATTTATGAAGTCTGAGTCTTTCCAAAGATAGAAATACAAGGCTTGGCTTTGTAATCTGTCAACTCTCAGTGTGTTTCTAATGAGCTGATTTTTAAAGCAATTTTTCTCACCCTTAGCTATGCATTAGGTTGGGGTGGGGTGCTGGCACCCAACGTAGATCAATCATTCAGAACCTCTTGAGATGGAGCTGACGTTGGTCATTTTCTTCCAAATCCCTCTAGTTGATTATAATAGGAAGGGGGGCTTCAGAACTGGTATTCCACAGGAATCACGTCTGTTGTTTGAAATATTTTTTAAAATAAAGAATGGAGGAGAAAAGTGTTGTATAGGACTTTCGAAAAGTCTGATTGTTACAGCCTTGTGGTTTTGGATATACTCTCTCATGGGGTACTTTTTGCCTGCTAGAGGAATATTGTTCTCAGAGATGTTGAGAAAATGTGTAGGGGCACTGTATTAGTTTGCTCAGGCTGTCACAACAAAGTTCCGTAGACCGGGTGCCTTAAAGAACCAGAAATCTCTTTTCTTAAAGTTCTGGAGGCGGGAAGTCCAAGATCAAGATCAACAGGGTTATTTCTTCTAAGGCCTCTCTCCCTAGCTTGTTGATGGCCATCTTTTCTCTGTGTCTTCACACGGTCTTCCTGCTGAATATCGCTGTGTCCCAATAGCCTCTTGTAAAGACACCAGTCATGTTGATTTGGATCCATCCAACATAACCTCTTATACCTTAATTACTCCTTTAAAAACACTATTTCCAAATACAGGGATCTTCTGAGACTAGAGGTTAGGACTTCAATGTATGAATTGGGGGAAGATGGGACACCATTTAGCCCATAATAGGCACTTTTAAATAATAATGGATTTGGGGTAAGGGTGCTGAACATTCCTTTTAGAACAAGTTTATTTTTAAAAAATGAGAAAAAACTCAACAGTTGCCTGGGCATGTGTCATGTAAAGATTTTGAACCATGGCCCATCATGATGGGAAGATCATGCCAAAGGAAGGAAGTCTCAGGACCCACTGAAATCCCAGTGCTGGGGTATTCCAGGAGATGCCTTGTAAAGATGTAAGAGATCACCTACTTAAGCTGAATTCTTCAATTGCCTCCATTGTTCTGAGAGCCCCAGACAGCCCCGGGTGGTGTATGTGCATGATGTAACAGACTTTCCCTTCCCCTCTGGTTTCTTGGCTCTTCAAGCTGCTCATAACATTTATGTTAGTATAAAAGGTATACGATGCATAAATCCTTGGTATTCTTGAATTACAGGTAACTATTTAGAAATACTAAAAGCAATTTTTTAATAATCCACTCCCTACATTTGTGGTTCCTGGGAAATACCACCTCAACGGGTTTGACCTTGGACACTGAGTTTAACTTTTATAAAATTCAATATTCCTAGAGAAGGGAAGACAAGGAAGAATATAGAAGCAAAACAGAGAGGTGTACATGGTGTGTGTGTATGAAGCAAAACAGAGAGGGAGAGGTGTACATGGTGTGTGTGTATGTGTGTGGTGTGGGAGTGTGGGGGTGGGGTGGAGGGGTGCTAGGTAAGGGGACACAGGACCAGCCAAATGTAGGCTATGGTACTCTTGTGAAGGATACCATCTACTGGGTTTGTGGACTTAGAAGACCCACGCTAGGCAAGTGATAATCTGATTCTGAGTTACTGTTTGAATAAATCTCTCAGTCCCTTTACTTCCACAGGAGCAAAGCTTTGTAATCACCCTTTGGGGCAGATTCAGTGCTCCAAATCAATCACTGTACCATTCCCTCAAAAAATTGTTTCTGAGAACCTAACATGTGCATAGCACTGTCCAGAGAGCTGTGGCCAACACACAGAGGTACAAACTGTATCTGCTAATCTCAATGAGCTTAGAGTTTAGCTGAGCAGACAATACAAACACAGGTTCAAAGATAAACAACAGCATGAAACTTACAGAGCAATGCAAAGGCGACAGTAAGGTGATGGTATATAATTGCCTGTGTAGGACTCTAGAGGAAAATTTCAACCATTTCAGAATTAAAGGCTGCAGTGAGAGATGTGAATTCAGAGCCATCCTCATAGGCTGAGCTCAGGGCAAGGAAAATGGACAAGAGAAACTTCGAGAATGAAAGGCAAGGACAGAACGGACTAGCCATTGTTGTTTGTTCCTCACTGGTTTGTTTTAGGATGCATTTATTAGATTCGGGTTTCAGTAGAAAAGCACTGAACACATTTATAAAAAACGCAAGTCAATTTTCAGTCAATTTCTCAGTTTCTATCAGGTCTTTCAGCTCCGTCCCCACTCCAAACAACTAGGCAAATAAACATAGGACCTGATGGGCCAGCTCACACTATGACCACTGTCAGTGGGAAACTAGATCTTGGCTAGGGACATGGTCATTTAAAAAGGTCCGGTTTGGTCCTCAACATAAACTGGTCATTACAGAACATGTGAGATCTGACCCTTCTTCAGGAACCTGCCCAGTGTGGCTAAAATTGGCCTCCCGAATTAGACATTGCTAAGGAGAGAAAACACACCGTGGACCGAGAGACTTTCAAAAGTCTTTTCTTTCTCTATAAGGAAACTAGGCCAAAATCAGCAACCGGAGTAGACTCAAGTTTATAAAAGCTATCTAGATTCCACCTCAGGAATGTGAAGGAAACTCAGGTCTTTCTTAAGCAATATCTTTTATCCAAGTTGCTTTAAAAAAATGTAAAGGGCTGCTGCTGCGTTCAAGTTACCATTCCTTTTCGGCTATTTTGTTTTTAAATTCTGTTGCTTTAAAATAAAAGCCAAGTATATGCAATACCATAGGAGATGATTGTTTTAAACAAGGAAGACGTTCTCTCACTTTTCTGTCCCAGGCTTCTACACAGGATCACTGTATTGACCTGCTCTTTGGACCTTGGAATATGTGAACAATGGGGACATGACCTGCCTGCCCTTTGTCACTCAGAAAGCAGGGCATCCCTCCATTCAGTGGCTGGCCAGCAAGCCATTGTGCAACCTATTCTCCCCCACCCACACCTGATGCTATTGCTACACTGTCTTTTCCTTTGATTCGTAGGGAAAGTACCTCTTTCTAAATGGTAAGTCCGCTCATGTAAGTAAACTGAAACATTTGCATGGTTTTTGGTTAGTGACTAACAAGGTTTCCTTGGCCCTAGCTCTTCTTAGGAGGCCACAGGAGTGAATTATAGATGAACTTGAATTTGAGTAACAATTCTCTCACCCCAACTCTATACTTTGCCCTCCTCCTCTTCTGCTGTACCTCTTAGAAACACATCCAGTTAGGAGCTAAGACCCCATTCTCTCTCTTCTAGAACCTCCACCTTCACCTAACTCTTAAACCTTTCTGGCATTAAACCATCTTGAAGAAACCTGTTACCCCACTTTCTTGATGACAGACTCCTTTTGGCTTTCCAATCAGGAAGACCTAATGTGAGTGAATACAGGTGACTCCATGAGCCAACTAGACAACTCCAATGTGTGGATTGGGTGGCATTTTTTTGCATATGCCCAGGGATCTTGGCACAGGCTGGTGTAATGGGGTTATTGTTATTCTACTCCAGCTCATTGTTACCTTGCAGGAATACTGACCCAGTATCATTGTAGGAGTCTTCAAGGGAAGCTCAAAGTCAGAGGAGTTTTATGTAAGATGTTCTAATTTCCCAAGTTTGGCTTAATTTTTTAAAGCATCGTGAAAGCCAAACAAAATATGTCTGGGGGTCATGTTCAGCCCTCAGGCTGCCAGTGTGAAATCTCTGCCTTACTCATGGCTACCATCTTGAAGGGTATTAATACCTCCTGTTTGCGTGAGAATTGACAGTTAATGGAAACACGTGGAACATTCACTCTAAGGTCTAACCTGGTTGCTCTCATACTTTAAAAATTCAAGAGAGGGGTATAGTGCTCGCGGGTAGCTAAACTAAATGTAGCTTGATTTTGATGTTGCACTCTGTATTCTAATGACAGCATGCTAACCACACACTGGGCACCAAATGGTGAATGTCAGCTCCGCCTAGGTAGGGAGGAGGGGATACCATAGGGCACGAGTCTCCACTTTCTTTCTTCTACCTCGGCTGGCAAAGCATGGGTGGGCTTAGTAAAGGAGGTACCAGGCCAGACTAAAGCAGCCT
This sequence comes from Proteles cristata cristata, assembly GCA_017311185.1. Lineage (NCBI taxonomy): Eukaryota > Metazoa > Chordata > Mammalia > Carnivora > Hyaenidae > Proteles > Proteles cristata. Next base: position 552,203 of record JAESUZ010004980.1, read on the forward strand.
AGACTTTTCTGACTGGGTGGGCTCAGGGGAAATCTGTAAGGTGAGCCATATGGATTAACTCTCATTCAATCCAGACATTAGCAGGGATAATAAGCTATATGGAAATTATAGCAAATTACTGTTTACTTTGGGTTCCTCTCTCTGTCTTTCTAGACACTCTCTCTCATCTCTTGCCCTCCCCTGGCTTCTATAGGTTCACACACGTGGGGCTCTCTGGCTGTTCAATGCTACCTCTTGTCCCTCCCCTTCACACAACAACACACCAGGCCTTGTATCAAAATGTCCACTGCTTCCTGCCCAACCCACTTTGCTCTAATGATCCAGTTACAATAGAGGGAAACTAGAAGTACATGCACATATGTACTCTCTCTCAAAATAAATAAACATTAAAAAATTAAAAATTTTTTTGAGAAACTAAAATGAGTAATTGGCTCTTACAAAATAAAAATCACCTAGGCTAAATGCAAAATCCTGTACTCGGACTCATAAAAGTAGAACATAAGTAGAAAATGAGGGAGCTCGTCTTGACAACTCATGTAAAAGAAAAAAACAAACACTTGTTTTTAAGTTAATCACAGTCTCCTAAGAGCCATACCGTGACAGGATTTTTTTTTTAATTGACACAATCAATATGGTAACCTAGAACACAGAAAATAACTGGTCAGATCTAAAGCTGGATTAAAATGTACACTAACCATGCCAGTGTCCAGGGCTCCAAACTACATGCTCAATATGGTAGAATATGTAAAAAGATGGAGAAAAAGTCATTTATCAGAATAAGTGGTTGAACTTGATACTTCCTGATCAGTTCATTACCATGAGAGCTGAGCTTTCCAAAGACATGTTTGAGTTATAACTGAGGGTCACTAACTAATTTTCAAGGAGGCTGGTGCTGTTAACTATCGGACTTGTTTTTGCTGGGTAGGGTGCTCATGACTGGGCAAGAACTGAACCGATTTGGGCAATAAAGAAGCCCAAAGCTGCGACTAGCCAACCTTTCCAACCTGACTCCAAGCAACAGACAAATATTCAAGGCACGTCCATGTCAAGGAGCATAAAATTATTAACTTATCTAGAGTATGTATAATGTCCTCTTTAGGCCACAACCAGAAAAGTAGGCTAAATTATAAATATAGCATTTTAGGATGAACTTTGACTAATCAGAGTTTCTGAGGAACGATAAGGAAAGATGATATGGATGATAAGCAGTTGGTCAAGTATCTCATGAGAATTTGAAGAACTAAAGATGTCTGACCTATTCAAAGGATTCAAAGAAAAGATGGAGTAGATTCATCTTATTTTCTAATTCCTTGGATACCAAGTGGGAGTCCAACAATTCAATTCATTTCTGACACTAACTACCATGAGTTAGCATACAACCCCCCAAGACTGCCCTCAATTCAGATGCCAGTACAGGGTCCCTAGGTTACCCACATTTCCCCCAACTCGGCTAAAAATTCAAAAGTTCCCACAACTACTCCCCTCAGCTTTCATAATTTGCTAGAATAACTCACAGAAGTCAGGGAAATGCTATACTTACTATTACAACTCATTACAAAAGATAGAAATGACTAGCCAGATGAAGAGTTCCATAGGGAAGGTCCGAAATGGCCCTGTGTGTAGAAGCCTCTGTTTCCCTCTAGTTGGAGTGTGCCACCCTCCTGGCACATAGATGTGTTTGTCAACTTGGAATTTCCCCATACCCTATCATTTATGAGTGTTTATAGAGGTGTCATTGCATGGGCATGATTAATCATTGGCCATTGGTTTTTGAACTCAATCTGCCCCTCTCCCTCCCTCCTCTCCCCAGGGGTCAGGATGATGGAGCTTAATGCTCTAACCCTCTAATGATGGCTTGGCCATCCTGCAGCTATATAGAGTTTCCACCTTAAGTCACCTCATTAGCTTAAACTCAGGTGTGATAGGGGCTCACTATGAATAACAAAAACACTCCTATCACTCAGGAAATTCCAAGGGTTTTAGGAGCTCTGTGACAGGAGCCAAGGAATAAAGTGACATATATTTCTTACTATACCACACTGTGATGGTTAACTTTATGCGTCAACTTGGCTGGGCCCAGATAGCTGGTTAAACATTATTGCTGGGGGTGTATGTGTGAGGGTATTTCAAAAGGAGATTAGCATTTGAATCAGTAGACTGAGTAAAAAAAGATCCACCTTCACTGACGTGCACTGGCATTAGCCAATGCATTGAGGATTACAATAGAACAAGAAGGCAGAGGGAAGTATTCTAGAGAATACTGACTAATATGCATACATATCATCCCTGGCATATATAACTTAATGGAAGTTAGAAGACAAGTGTTAATTAAATATCAGAAGGGACCTTCTTAAAATTAGATTTCCATTAGTCAAAAGCTGGTTTTGTCCCTCAGGTACTGAGACAGTGACCTCCCTCATTTCCAGATATATGTGGAGGTAGGCTAAACTTGTCAGGGTTGTAGAGATTTTTATTACTTTTCTTAATAGTTGAGCCCAAACACCTTTAAGATATCCTTACATCCCTGATAGTGTGAACTATTTAAAAAAAAAAATCAAAGGGTTAGGATTTACATTTTAAAAGAACTCTTCTTTTAAAATGTCAAAGTAGATGTAAATCACATGGGGAAATTTCAGGTTTTTCGGGTACCTTGCCAAATATCAAAATGACACCGGTGGTTGTCCTCAACCCCAAGCAGGAAATTCATGGAGTCAGCACTTGAGCTCCAAGCAGGAAATTCGTGGAGTCAGCACTTGAGCTCCACACCACTGTTATTGCTTCACTAGGCACCATCCCCACCCCCAACTTTGTAAACTCATGCACAGATTTCTCTCAAACAAGCAAAGAGTTGGGTCTGGGGGAAATGTGAGGGATGGCCCAAGAAAATCTGACTAATAGGAAGAAGAAGTGTCAAGAATCTTCCAGGAAATGCAAACTTATTGGCCAATGTTTTCTTTTGCCTTTGGAAAAACTCAAACTAATTTGGTCAGAAGGCATAATGGGCACTGTTTGTTTAGCCAATCACTCCTCCCCAAGAATGTGGATAATTATGATTGGACAAACCACAATTCAGGTTACCTTTGTTAAAAGCAAGGAAATTGTCTGATCGGCTATAGTGCATGTGTTTGCCTTATTTGGGAAGACCTAGTTGGCTGTTTGTGACTGGTTATCTTTAGGTTTCAATTTCTTAACCTTGAGGCATTTACACATTTTTGTTTGCTTAGTAGGCTAAGGTAGGAGAACAACTTCAGTCTCATGGTCCCCTTGCTTAATCAATTTAACACTTTCTACTTTTATAACCAAATATGTTTGGTTGTCGGACCCACAAGCTGCTCCAGAGCATCACTCTTCTTTAATCTGCTTCGTCTTCAGAATACAGAAGTAGTAAAATTGCTTTTCAGGGGGAACCTAACAATAGCATGGCTACTCTGTGCTTCTAGCACCAAAAGTACGCATTAATACGTATTTAATATGTCAGCCTTGAAGAATGACTTCTTGATGAAACAGAAGACCTCCGTATTTCCAAACCCAATGGTCACTTCTCTGACTTCATCTAACTCAACTTCTCATACCATTCGACCTACTTCACCACTCCCTGTTTCTGGAGTTATGTTGTTTTCTAGGCTTCCTTAATAAAGGAGTGTGGACCTCTTGTAGAAAATGTATTATTTTCCCAACTCTTCACAGTTTATCTCCATGAAAGAATGACACCTTTCCACCCTAGTCACAGTGAGCTTGAGCCTGGAAAGTAAGTGAAAGCGTTAGATGCCAAATCTCCCCCTTTGTTTAATGCGTGGGACTCAGGAATTCCTAAATCACCTCCATAATCTACAGCTGATATCTGATATTAATTTTGGGGATTGCTTCCTTTGGGATTTCTATTAGGTTACAGTCCTCTTGGGTGATAAAACCCTTGGAGGCATTTGTAAGGATGAGGAAGTTAACATTTATTGAATACCTAATATGTGACAAGCACTATATTAAAAGGTATACTGCTCCATCATTACAAATCCTAGCATTATTCCCATTTTTCAAATAGAAAAATGAAAGCTCATAGAAGTTAGGTAAACCTATCTCTTAATCAATTGGACAAACATAAAAATTGGTTGCTGCGATTTGAACTGAGTCTGTACGTGACCTAAGCCATAGTTCTTACTACTCTATTATGTTGGCTCCCTGTTTTGTCATAGACATTGATGTGAGAATGAAGAGGATGAGGGGAAGAGGGGCAAGAAGATAGCAGATGCCTTCATGGATGAATCCAGTGGACCCAGGATGAGAAAGGAAGCTGGTCACATTGCCTTAGAATCCTAGATGACTAGAACTGGAAAGGACTTAAGATAACATGCGACCCAGCCAGTCAACTTCACATGCAATGAAACAGAGACTTAGAAAAAAGATGTAACCTTTCCCAATGTAAAAGGATAATTATTTAGACATTTCACTAGTAAGATTTGGCTAGATTATATCATGATTACAAACAACTCTAGCCCCCAGATCTTAGTAGCTTACAATAAAGACTTCTTTTGACCTCATATTGCACATCAGCTGTGGGCTGGCTCTAGCCCATAGCTCTGCATAAGCTGCAAGTTGTCTATGGGTCTTTTTAATAAGAATCAAGGCTTAAGGAGCAGGCTCATATGTTCCAAATATAGCACGGGGAAAAAGTAAGGGGAGCTAATGGAAACATAGTGCTCAAAAGAGTTATCATATCATGTCTGTTCATCTTCTATTAACCAAATCAAGTCTCAGGCTAAGGTTGACATCAGTGGGACAGAAAGTGTATATATATTTCACAAGCAATCACAGCAATGTGTGGGGATGTCTAACCCTTTTGTAGAAAGAGAGAATGAACCACTGGGAACAATAACACAATCTAGCGCACATACGAATTTGAGTTTCATCCATACTGAATTTTGCCGTCCCCAGTGAAGATGGTGGCCCAGCTGTTGCATTTGCTTCTCTCAGAAGGGTTTGTGTTGCCAAGCTAAAGCGTAGCTTGCTGGTTTTGATCTTAGAAAGCCTAAGCTAGTTGAGATGTCTCAGGGTGGGGGGAGGTGAGGAGGTGAGTGCCTCGGTGAGAAGAGAGAGAAGCTTTACGACCAAAGGAGAGATTTTATTCTTGAAGAAAGAGCATTTGGCGGCAGGGGGTCAGAAGAGGCGAGGACCTGATCTCAAAAGTTTTAAGAATCTTCTCTCTCTTTCCCTCTCTGTCTGCCCCTCCCCCGTTCAAACTATCTCTGTCTCTCCCAAATAAAGAATCTTAAAAAATTATTTAAAAAAAAGTTGTGAGTATCGCTTGAACTTTGCTACGTCACATGGGCTGGCGGATGACGAGACCTCACGGGAACACGCGTGTTCTTGGAGAGGCTGAGAATATGAGCCTAAGTGAGAAGCTCAGTCTCTGTTCTCCATGTGCTCAAAGAGCAAAAGCCTTCTCTAAAGGTTCTGGATGGGATAGGCCATCAAAGTTACTGCCAACCTAGTGGGATGGGGAGCAGAATACATTTGATTTTAAAGAAATACAATTAGTAAGGCATTTCTTCCATCTCATGTTATGGAATAAATGTCATTCATTAGGATCTGACAGCTACTAAGGGACAAAACAGTACTTTATCCTTTCATTTAAACAAATGGCCATCGCTCTCTGGGCCAGGCAGAGAGTATTGGTGTGCTGGAACTGCCATAACAAAGTGCCACAAACTATGGGGCTTAAACAACAGAAATTTATGGTCTCTTAGGTTTGAAGTCTGCAAGTCCAAGATCAAAGCAGGGCCATGCTCCCTCTGAAGGCACTGGGGAAGGACCTATTCCAGGCCTCTCTCCTAGTTACTGCTAATTCCTTGGCTTGTGGCCACGTAACTCCAATCTTCACATGGTGTACTCTCTGTTTGTGGATCTCTGTCCAAGTTGCCCCTTTCTATAAGGACACTGACCATACTGCATTAGGGGCCTGCTCTAGCCCTGTGTGACCTTATTGTAACTAATCACATCTGTAATGACCCAATTTCTAAATAAGGTCACATTCACAAGGGTTAGGACTTCAACATATAAATCTGAGAGAGACACAATTAAAACTGTAATAATTACTGAGAGGCACTGGGGTATAATGTCACTGAGCCAATCACAGACCATCTCATGGGGTCAGCCATTTAGGTGAGAGCAGATATTGAGCTTGTCAGTGGGAGCATGAAGTAGATTCCAGTTCTTTCCATTTCAACTTCCTGCCTTTCAGTCATGTATGGGCTAGTTTCTAATTAAATAAACATTAGCAACACTCTTAAGAGACTTTACTGACACCTGGCAGTCTCTGGATGTGTGCACACCCACCTCACTCTAACCCCTAAGGAAAAACTCAACAGCTTTCTCCCTGCGATGCGGCTTCGGCTAAGGAACACATCCCATAGGAGCCCTCTTAGAACAATGAAGTTAATGTATTCATTGTTTCCTCAAGTTAATTGAGCAGCTGATGTAGTATTTCTAAGAGCAGAAGAAAGCTAGCAAACTCAGGCGTCCTAATGGCCCCCAGATGCCACCCTGGAGAGCCGGGGATTATATCTTCACAACTTTTAGGAAGTCTCTCTTGATGTGAAGTATCAATTCTCACACTCAAGCTCATTCCATGCTAAGTATATACACACATGAGGTTCCCTGAATTACTCCCTCCAACTCTGTTTCATTGCCTTTCTCATCCAGGTAAAGAGAGAAGCAGCTTCCTTGTGCGAATTGAGCCACTTGCGGAACTTAAGGGTAAGTTTTTGAGAACCTGAAATTGAGAAGATGCTGTTTCGACAACCTGGTGAAGGATGATCCCAATACGTTTCATGAATGTTCTCCCACTTTGCATCCTTCCTGCACCAAATGATAATTTTTCTCATGCAATTAAGATATCTGGGGACCAGCTGATTTATGTAGAGTCTGGAATTAGACAGCTACTAAATGCCTTCAAACATGTTAAAGACCATGACCTTGTCCTACATCTCAACACTTTCTTTTTTAAAAAACAATTTAAGGTGAGATGAGATGGGATGGGCATCCCACAGCTACAACTCTGGCTGTACTTCTCAAACACCTCCATCCTGTCTGTTGCCTCCTTTTCTCCAGGGTAGATCTCTCTTCAGGGTTCTAGGGTCAGGAAAACTGTCTGGTTCACCATAAAATGCCCTTTATGCCTTTTGGTGAAAGGCCTTCTGCATTGTGAAAAAGGTAAGGTTGCCCTGCCGCTCTGGCCCTAACACTGGCACTGCCCCCTAGCTATGAGGCCAGGCCTGGGACAAAGGATCATCAGCATGGCTGTTCCATCCCCTCCACCTCCTTCCTGTTCAAGCATATCGACAACTGTTCTCTATGGTGATGTGCCCTGTCTTCTCCATGGCCTGACCATCTACTTAAATAATTGTGGGATACACCTTTGAAGGTTCTGACTCAGACAATTTGGGAATGTGTTCAAAGAAAGGCATATCAGAGAGGCATCACAACCTGGGCTGAGATCTTAGGCTATGGAACTGGGCCACCTGGGTTTGAACTCTTTCTCTGCCACTTGCTACCTATATTAAGTTAATTGATTTAATTGATCTGCCCTTTAACTCATATGAATATTTTATTAAAATTTTTTTTAATGTTTGGTTATTAAACACAGACAGAGCATGAGCAGAGGAGGGGCAAAGAGAGAGGAGACACAGAATCTGAAGCAGGCTCCAGGCTGAGGTGTCAGCACAGAGCCCAATGCGGGTCTCAAACTCACACTTGCTAGATCATGACCTAAGCCAAAGTTGGACGCCCAACTGACTGAGCCACCCAGGCACCCCATCATCTGACTATTTAATAATACTAATACTATTAATATTAATTCACAATTAGAAACATTACTAATAGCACCACATATGACTTCCACTTGGTCTAAATGGGTTTGGGATTGTGGGTTTCTTCATCTTTTCTTTTTTTTTTAAGTTAAAGATGGACTTTTTGTGTCTGTTTTTCCATGTTTTGGGTGAGTTTCAGAGGAAAAGGAAAGAGAAAAAATGAGTCTATTCCTCCATCCAATAATTTGCCTTTTTCTGATCACAATCTTCAGATATCCCACTGTTCCAGTAGAGAAATTATATTTTAACTTATCCAGTCAGTAACGTTCTGTCCCTTTACCGTACCCCTCTTCTCCACAAAGGAACCAACATTCTAAGCCACTGAGGGCAGTGCCTGAGGGTGACACTTTATCTGGAGGCTGCAGCGCAGATGGGCTCTGTGGGGGTAGGGAAGGGGTTGACAGGAATGCCTGGTTCAGAGAAATGGACTGAAGTAATAAACATTAAAATAACAGTAATAATGACAGTGGCCATTAACTGAGCATCTAGTATGCACCAGACTCCATACTAGGGACTTTAAAGTATTATCTCATTTAATTCTTCCTATTCTACAGGTGACAATACTGAGGTCCAGAGAAGTTAATAAACTTATCTGAGCAATGAAATGGCTGAGTTGGGATCAGAACCCATAAGGCCTCTACTTCTTGCTCATAGATTTTCTATTTCCCAGTTCCCCTGTGAGCAGGAGTGAAGGCATCTTTCTCATTTGACCCTCAGGGATCAAGACCACAGCATGGCTCCTTGCTTTGGAAAAGTAAGCCTTCTCTCACCATCTCTTTTCATGAAAGCTAATGAATTATGTGTCTTCTCAAGCAAGTTTCTAGAAAAGAAATAAGCACATGCCATATTTTGGCCACCCAGCATCTGAACACCTAACTCAAGTTTGCCCTTTGCGTGAGCCTCCATGGGAAAAAGCTAGGATGTGGTGTACAATGAAACTACAGCTGTGGTTCACTCTTGCCTAAGATTTTGAGTCTAGAGCAGTGACTCCGAGGAGCAGAGACAATTTATAATGCATCCTGGTGGCACCACCGGCAGCATTCACGGTCCAGTGGCACTCACACAACCATAGTCGTGACAGCAGCACCCGACCCAGCCTGTAGCCGATGCGTGGTGATCTAGCCTGCGCAGGCCATCCACTTCCCTTGGTGCTTGCCAGATTCTTCATCCTCCCTATGAATTCTGTTAGCTACTCCATACTGTGCTGATAAGTTCCTCTAATGCTTGTAATGACTAGAGTTCATTGCTCACAAGTACAAAAGGGGCATGAACAATTGCAGACACACAGGTGAATAGGACCAGCTTCATCCTGCTTAGGAGAAGATGAATCTTGTTCTGGGAGTCCTCAGCCACAGTGGTCAGTATGCATGATGCATCTCTCCCTGCCTCATCAACAAAACAAAACAAAACAAAACAAAACAACCTGTCATCCTTTACACATTCTAAATTACTTACCCTTTCACTGAGCTTTAGAAGAACTGCAATGAAATCAGAATAGATTTTGAGCAAGAAGTGGAGGAGCTATAAATGGGGTTAAAGATGGTGGCAAATAGAAAGGGCTCAGTATGAAGACCAAAGGCAAACCATCTCGCTCATTGTAGACTGAGAATTCTCTCTATTAGCATTTTTTGTTTGCTGATATAATGTTTCTTGAAGTTATTTGCCACAGCGGCACCTTGGAACATGTTTAAGTAAAGTCCAGTTAGCCATGGCCACATGGGGAAGTTTGTAAGGGGCCACAACCTGCCTGGACCTGACCCCTGGGGAAGGACTTGGGGAAACAGCCTGACGTGGTAGAGAAAACATGACAAGCCAGGTCGAGGCCCAGTGCAGGCAAACAGCGTGGCTGTTGGGACTGGCTGATTGACACGAGGCATGGCTATTCTTTCCTCAGTCATGGGGGATTCCTGATTCCCAGCAGGCAGCTGTTAGATAAGCAATGCAGCAGGAAGCATACAACCACCCCTTGAGTGGAGAAGAAGGTGAAGTTGAGGACTCCTATGAAGAGCAGTATAGGGTCTAGCTTCTAAAGAGACTATAGAACCCCAGGTTTTACAGAAAAGTGATACAGAGAAAGAGAAAACAGGGCAAATGCCAGTCATCAGACTTGGGCACGAAGGAAAGCAGAGTCACCAGTAAAAATGGATTTGATGTAAGTACTAGAACCTTCCATCTCTGCAGTCTATGGCCAAGGTCATTACCAAGGGAAGGAAAACTATAGGGCCAGGCCCACAAGTGGAAGCCTCATGTTCAAACAGAAAAAGGACATTGCAGAGATGAAACAATCAGCTTGTAATGCATCTTGCCTCATTCAGTCTTTTCCTACAAAATTCGATAGCATCAGACATCCAGAAAAAGCCTGCAGGATGAGCTGGTCTCCGTCCCATCTAAAGACCAGAAAAGAAAGCAGAAGCACTCCAAAAGTCCTACTGTTTTCTTTGATTTGTTTTAGGGAAAGTTTCCAAAATTTCCCTCTGTATCTGAGTCTACTGTTTATTTTCTACTTTTATTTTATGTCTGACTCAAAAATCTCAACTTTGATTAAAATTTGTTTGAGTATACTTATGTGTATACTTATCAGTACTCTCAAAGATATTCCTTATTTGCTTCAAGTTCAAAATTATATCACTTTATTCAATAATGTAGAGTTTATGTAGCGTATTTTAGGTTTTGAGGATTCGAAAATAAATAAAATACAGTCCCACCTTCAGGAAGCTTACACTATTGTATATAGCCACCTTTTGTCAAGACAAATCAATTCCAATTCCTACAAACTTGTTCCAAATTTTGATAAGGAGAGGAAATTGGCATGGGATAATAGAAAGATAAGGGGCAATGATAAGGGAGATAAGAAAACACGCAGGGAGAAGCCCCGTCACTCCTGTTTCTGGGATTGGCTACCTCCCAGCACGAAAGACTAGGGTGACCATGGTGGGATACCTACTGATCCACAGCACTCATTTCACACACACAAGGAAAGCCAGTGTGATCTGCTCCCTGACTGAGTGACACAAGGTGGTTGTGTGTAAGAAATGATTACCCATATGACTTTTGCCTCACTTAATGACAACAAGAGCAACAAAGATATGCATACACACATTTAGAAAACTTCTCCTCACCACGCACACACATAGGTATGGGAAGATTTGTAAATATACAATCAAAGGCAAAAAATTCTGTACTCCTCTTCTGTTATCAAAAAGTAATCAGAAACACAAGTTCAGGGCAAATGATCACCAGCAACATAATAAGAGCTCTTATACATAGAAGGGCTCTGATAACTCAAGAATAAAGAGACTAACACAGTAGCCAAATTGACACAAGAGATGAGTAGAAATTCGCAAGAGAAAAAACACAAATTATAAACTTGTATGGAAAAAAGTTCAGTCTCTTTAGTAAATAAATTAATTAACATTATAACAATGTTATTCAAATGAGATGCCAATTGCCTTTTTTAGGCTAACTAATATTTACACAAATCTCAACATAAGCAAGAGTGTGGTGATGTGGGCAATCTCCGATACTTACTGTAAAATGGCATATTGGTACATCCTGATTGGAGGTCACCTGCTCAGGCAAGTCACAGCCACTCTGGATCCTAATTTCCTTGTCTGTGTAATCAAGGAGATCTCAAAGAACTATTTACATAGAACTGGTTGTGATTTATTACACCAGTTCTTTTTTAATGTTTATTTCTGAGAGAGAGAGAGAGACAGCGCGGGGTGGGGGGTGGGGGTGTCAGAGAGAGAGGGAGACACAAAATCTGAAACAGGCGCCAGGCTCTGAGCTAACTGCCAGCACAGAGCCCGATGTGGGGCTTGAACCCCAGAACTGTGAGATCATGACCTGAGCCGAAGTCGGATGCTCAACCGACTGAGCCACCCAGGCACTCCTATTACACCAGTTCTTAAGCTCCAAGTCAACAGAACATTTCAAGGTGTTCTGTGACTGAAGTCTAGCAATAGCTGTCTTCAGTCAAGCTAAAGGAAAGGATGTTCAAAATGATACACTTTTCTCCAATATCTTTTTTAATTTTTATTTTTTTACAAATAGTTTATTGTCAAGTTGGTTTCCGTATAACACCCAGTGCTCATCCCCACAAGTGCCCCCCTCCGTGCCCATCCTCCCCTCCCCCCTACACCCATCCTTGCAGGAGTTAAAGTAGAACAAAATCAAATAACAAGATGCAGACAAACATGATCATGAAGCCCTTGAAGCAGCCCATCTTTCTTAGTTCAATAGTTTTCTGGATTTTTGTTGATGATGTTGCTTATGGACATATGTGTTTATAAAATTTGATGTTTCAAAGATCATATGTCTATACTTTCTGCCAATAAGTTGTTCCTACTTGATATGATGGGATTAAATATAAATATTTTATGCTATTTCACAGGTGTGTCATGATTTCTTCATGTCTTTTCACTTCAACCACACATTCTTTCCTTCCACAGATATTTATATAGTGTTCCTTACATGCTACTTGCTGTTCTGAGCTGGGGATATAATCATGAGCAAAACAAAGTTCCCATTCTCACAGAGCTTATATTCTTGTGGGAGGAAACAGATCATAAACAATAAAAGATAAATGTCTGACATGATAGATGGTGATAAATAAAACAAGAAAAATTCAGCAGGGTGAGGGGGATAAATAACAATAGGAGTGGAGTATGGAAATGAGATGGCTGTAATTTACAGGATGGTCAAGGAGGGTCTCACTAATAAGAGGGTATTTGAGCAAAGGATAAGACATGCACTTATTCAAGGGAAGAATATTCTAATTAGAGGAAAGAGCAAGTGCAGAGGCCCTAAGGTGGGAGCATGCTTAGCATATTCAAAGAACATCAAGAAGGCCTATTTGAGAAAGATTAAGAGTGATACTACTGAATGATGAGGGCTGACAGGTAGTAGGGAGTGGCTTTATAGGCAGCGTGACCATACATCTTATCTGCCTAAAATAGCCTTTTTTATGCCTATTGTTTGGGATAATTCATGGTAACTCTCCTTTTTACTCTCAAACTGTCCCTGTTTGTAGGATGAATTATATGATCACTCTACTTATGGACCATTGTATGGGTTTTGGCTTTTGTTCTAAGCAGAGGGATAGGTCACTAGAGGGTTTAAAGCAAAGAAACAATGTGTTCTGACTTTTATTTAAAAGGAATAGGGCTTTGGTAGAAAAAGAGAGATCAGCTAGAGGCTCCTGCAGTTTAAACGAGGCAAGAAATGATGGCGGCTTAGGCTGGGACAGTGGTAGTGATGAAGTGCTGGAACTCAGAGTATGTTTTAAAGGTAGAGGCTACAGGATGTATTTAAAGATTTCATTGGAAAGAGAGAGAAAGAACAGAGTCATGATGACTCCAGGGGAATGTGTTTGGAACCCCTGATTTATTGTATGTTTGGTTTCCACAGAGCCTTTACACATCATGGGTCTCGACTGCCTGAAGTTTAAATCCTGGCACACTCTCTGTTGATGTGAACAAAACATTTTCACTTAAAGGAACCCAAAGACCTACCAAATGAGGAATAACACACTTTCGGCATCTTTCTAAAGTCTGGAATCATAACTGGTACAGGCTCTACAGACAGTTCAAGGCAGTCCCAAGCTGTTGCTAATTTATACAAGTGCTATGCATCAAAGGACAGGTGCTTCGTCAGCTCTCTGGTTGCAGATGGAAACATTCTTTGGGAGGAAATGCTGTCTGCTGAATCTGGTTAACCTCCTTTTGACTGCACCTGTAATTCTATACAGCCACTCTCCAGCAAAAGAAGGTACGTAGAGTAGATGATTTCTGCCTTGTGCCAGGATTTCAGCGATGACGAGTCTGTCTTGACATTTAGGGTTGAGGGGAGATCACTGAAGACTGAACATTGTCAAATGGTTGGGTATGACATATGCCTGGACCAAACCCCAAAACTATAAAGAGTATTGAATAACGCTGAATAATTCAGAAACTTATTTAATCTAGAACTTGGATGCCACATTAATGATATTTTCTGAGCACTTCCTATAGAACCGGATGGTGCTATTATTTGATTTTCCCTTTAGCTAATGAGATAATACGGTAAACATTGTCCTACTAGAGTTGCTTAAGACACTGACACTGCCGCTTGTCTATTTATTTGTCTTTCTTCTTTTTTATTTCCATCAGCAATGTTTTATAGATTTCTTCAAAAACATTTTTCACATTTAAAAAAATTTATTTATTTATTTATTTAGAGTGAGATTCAGGGAGGGGCAGAGAGAGAGGGAGAGAGAATCTCAAGCAGGCTCAGCACTGTCAGCACAGAACCTGTTGGGGGGCTTGAACTCACGAACCACAAGATCATGACCTGAGCTGAAATCAAGAGTCAGACACTTAACTGACAGAGCCACCCAGGTGCCCCTTCACATCGCTTTTTAAATATATTGTGAGTATTTGATGGTTTCATTGCTATTGTGAATGGATCTGTTTTCCATTAAAATTTTTAACAGAAGATTGAGGTGTGAAGAAAAGCAAACTGGTTTTGTACATATTTTTTCTTGACATTTTACTGACCATACTTACAGGTTTCAATTTTTTTTCAGCTGATTATCTTGGATTTTTTTTTCCTGAATGAAAATATATCATTGGAAAATAAACATGTTTATGTCTTCCTTTCCAACCTATTTTATGTACTCCATTTTCTCTTATATTTCATCGACTATAGTCTCTATAACAAGATTAGATGCTATAGTAATGGGGGGCATTCCTGCCTTGTTTCTAACTTTTATAGAATTCCTTTATTAATTCACCATTTAATACAATGGTTACTGTTGGTTTCTGCCATATACTCATTGCCATATGAAAAAAGCTTCTTTTGATTTCTAGTGTAATGAGAATTTATTAGCATTAATTGGGGTTTTATTTTTAAAAAAATTTTTTTAATTTATTTATTTTTGAGAGAGACAGAGCATGAGCAGGAGATGGGTAGAGAGAGAGACACACACAGATTCAGAAGCAGGCTCCAGGCTCTGAGCTGTCAACACAGAGCCTGACACAGAGCTTGAACCCACCAACTGTGAGATCATGACCTGAGCTGAAGTCAGATGCTTAACTGACTGAACCACCTAGGGGTTCCAAGGGTTTTAGAGCACCAACAAAGATCACTGTTCTCCACTTCAAGTCTAGAACTAGTTCTGAGCACAAGAATCAGACGGATGCAGATCTAAACACCAGTTGAATTGGCAGGATTCATTGGAGAATGTGGCATAGATCTGAGGACTCAGGTGGCTCCCTAATTATTCACCTAGAAATAAACTCACCCAGGCAAAGGCAGATAAAGGCAAGCCTCCCCCACAGAGGTATAGCTGCCCTGGTAAATATAATACCACATGGAGGAAAGCATTCCAGAAAGGAACCTCTCTGGCAAGTAAGCCCATCTAAGACAGAAGGATCTGAAGGAGCAGAGGCAAGAGATCTGTCTTTTCTTCAACACTCACCAGACATTTCCATGGAAAGGAAATACAGACAGAGGACAGACACAATACTGTTAGAAATTCCTTTATGGAAACATGAGGCCCACTGAATACAGGTCCCCTTCACAAAGATGGCTAGTTGATTTTATCCATAGATCATTAGGCCTCAGTATGAGTTATCACTTGCAACATAACAAATTACCACCAACTTAACCACTTAACACAACACACATCTATTGTCTCCCAGTTTCTGCGAATCAGGAATCTAGGCATGGCTTAGCTGGGTACTCTGTTAAGGGTCTCTTATGCAATCAAGGCATCGGTCGGGGTTAGGGTCTTATGTGAAGGCTTAACAGGGGAAAAATTTTCTTCCAAGCTCACTTTCGTGGCTGCTGGCAGGAATTGGGTTATTTGGGACTGTTGAACCGAGGGCCTCAATTCCTAGCTGGCTCTTGGCCAGAGGCCACCCTCAGTTCCTTGCCCTGTGGACCTCCCCAAGATGGTAACTTGTTTCATCAAAGCCAGAAGGGGAGTGAGTCTGCTACTA
Source organism: Proteles cristata cristata (assembly GCA_017311185.1). Lineage (NCBI taxonomy): Eukaryota > Metazoa > Chordata > Mammalia > Carnivora > Hyaenidae > Proteles > Proteles cristata. The sequence continues at coordinate 568,047 of JAESUZ010004980.1, forward strand.
AGAGGGTAGTGAGAATCTTATAATTTAATCAAATAAATGACATCCCCCTCAATGCTGCTAAAGGGTTGTTAGAAGCAAATTACTCCAGGGGAGGGAACACCAAGTGAACACCAGAAGGCAGGGAACCAGGGGGGAGGGGATCTGGGATGTTGCCTAGCAGAGGCATCTATTAATTAAGACAAAACTAATATATTTCTTAATTTTGAACTATCCTCAAACGCCTGAAAGAGAAGTTGCTTGAATCATGAAATGTTATTCCTTTGACTGCCAGATTAAATTGCTAGTATTGTATAGAGGATATTTACATATATATTTATAATGTATTTGATCTACAATTTTTGCCAATTTAGTGTTTAGTATCTGGATTTCTCATTCTTAACATTGTATACATATGTCTTCTGAAGTGTTTTCTTGGCCAGATTTACCAGCAATTAGTCTCTCTTGACATTTTACTTTATTTTTCTTTTTCTCTTGACATTTAAAAGAACTCTCTGTGTGGTTTTGTCTTCTAATTCTTTATTAATATATTTTTCCAACTTTATTTTGGTCATTTTTTTTTATAACTTTCTGAGTTAAGTTTTGGTTAATTTTCCATTTTTCTTGTTTGATCGTAAGATAATTGAAGTCTGTGAATTTTTTGGGAGTCTGACTTTGGACGTAGCCATCCTGCAGATTCTGATGTGTGCTATTTCACTTTTGTGATTTCTGAGTCATCTGAATTTTAGATTTGATTTCCTTATTTACTCAAGAGGTATGATAGAAACAGTTTTGCCTCAATTTGTAAGTTATTAGGCCACTTTTGTCATCTTCTAACAGTCAAGTTCCAGTTTATGGTGTTATAATAAAATAATATATCCTGGAAAAGTACTAATTTGGGGTTTTTATTTAGATTCTCTTTGTGGCTTAGTACATGATCAACTTTTGCAAATATTCACTTAGAGATTTGGAAAAACTCTGTAAAGGCCAAAATTTTATATGTTACAATTATGTTCACTATGTATTCAAAACATTTATGGTCTTATTTATTTTTAAACTACTTAATCAGTTTAACACTGGAAGAGTAATAGTAATATCTTCCACTAATAGTAAAATCTATCAAATTCTCATAAGCTTTCTAATAGTTTCATTGCATAAAATAAATATACATTATATACAAACATACAAAAATAAACATTTTTGCTATGTTAGTGCATAAAGCTTTATGATTATGATGGGTTTTGTGTGGCTGTATCTTTTATTATTTCTAATTATCATTGGCCCACTTAGATCCTTTTGTTCTTAATTTTACTTTGTGTGATAATCTTGCCATTCTGTTTTATTTTTATTGTTCTAGCATATCTTTGCCCATCCCTTTATTTTATACCTTCGTATGACTTATTTTTTTAGTCAGTCCTATAACAGATATGCAGCTAAATTGTTTTTGAAACAATCGAAGAGTGTTTGTTTTGACAGCCCTAAACCTATTCATGATGACTGATTTTACTTCCTTATGCTGTTAGAAATATAGTACAAATGTGTTAGACACACGAGGTGGTGGGCTCGTATATTCCATCAAGTCTTTCTCACTGGTTCCTATTTTATCTAGAGCTGATCTTGCAGAAAATGATCAAGTCTGTACTGAAGAAACATAGGACCTTGGTGAATTTCTTGGGGCAACAAAACTGGATTTTTATGTGCCTCAGCTTAGATCTATTACTGGCATCGTATGCTTAAATGAAATGGAGACAAAGAGCAGAGGTCAGGGGGCTGTTTTCTGCATTGCAAAAACTGCACTGACAATATATTAGTACATATCATATCTTTTGCAGTGATGATGAAATTGGCAGCAATGTTGCCCATATGGAAATGTGTGTCCTGTAGCAACACTGTCCTGGAGTTCAGAGGAATACTGAGAAAGCTGCATTTGTCAGTTCTGTTTTTCCTTTAACATGGAGATAGCATTCTTGCTCTGGGGATAGTATCCTAGAAGTTAATCTCACCAAATCTCCAGATCTCTTTTGCATTCTTCATTGCCCTAACTTCTTTAGAAATTGGACTGAAGTCCTTGCTTTGCACGTTGGAAGCTCAGGTGTTTCCCTATGCTGTTAATATAAGAAGTTGAACAGGATGAAAGACGAGGTGACTGTATTAAAAGCAATTAGATGGATTGGATAACAGTCCTCTTTCAGTCTGCCTGGGGGATGCTAAATAAAATCAGAGAAAGAAAAAAATGACATATTGTTATCCCATGCCCAACTCTGCCCCTGTAAAAATTACTTGAAAGAAACTTCTAATAAATGCAGAATCCTAAGTAAGAAATAGGACAGCCTTGCAATGTCTCTGGAAGAATAAAAGGTAAAGTTTGCTATACTGGAGAGAGTTACTAAGGGTGATAATGTGGGAAGGAAAGGTGAGTTTTAAAATGATATTTTTAAGTTCATACATAATTTCTGCTTTTGAAACTACATCCAGGCACTTACGAAGGTGAGGTGTTAAACGATTTTATGTATATTCTAAAATTGGACAGGTATGTAAATACATGAGGACTAGGTTCTCATTGTCAGAGGAAAGAGTACAAATAAGAAAGGAGTGTGGATTGGAATTGGAGGTAGTATATACTTACGGTTTTTAATATGTGCACAGATAGACAGAAACAGAAAAAGAGGGGTGCCTGGGTGGCTCAGTCAGTTGAGCATCCAACACTTGATTTCGGCACAGGTCATGATCTCGTGGTTCAAGAGAAGGAGCCCTGGGTTGGGCTCTGTGCTGAGCATGGAGCCTGCTTGGGATTCTCTCTGTCCTTCTCTCTCTGTCCCTCCCCTACTTGTGTGTGTGCATATTCACTATCTCTCCCAAAATAAATAAACATTTAAAAAAAAAGAAACAGAAATAGATGTGTGTTCATAATATATATGTTTCTTATCTCTGCCTGCCGTGAGAGCCCAAATGGAATGACACCCCAAAAGCAATGAGAACAATCAGCTCCAAGATCATAGATTCTAAATATTCTCCAAGGAAAGAACAGGTTTCCTTGAATAACTGGCTTATTCCAGGGCTGAAGCAGCAAAAGGACAAACTATGTCAGGAAGTAAGAAAGTGCCCAAAGAATGACAGGAACATGTCAATAAAACACAGGAACCTCTCTGACAGGGTTCCCGAAGGCCAAATCTGGGGGGTAACCCGAACAAGAAAATAAACCACAATGGTAACGAATTATATAAATCATAGAAGAAAATAAGACTCATGAGCCTATACTGTTATAAATAAACAATTTTACAATACATAAATAAGGGAGAAGAGGAAGCTCTTCCTTACTGTATAATTTCGAGTAATAAACATAGAAAGAATGATAAACTTAAAAACGTCCTGGGCGTCTGCATGGCTCTGCTGGTCAGGCGGCTGACTTCAGCTGAGGTCATGATCTCTCAGTTCATGGGTTCGAGCCATGTCAGGCTCTGTGCTGACAGCTCAAAGCCTGTAGCCTGCTTCTGATACTGTGTCTCCTTCTCTCTGCCCCTCTCCCACTCACCATCTGTCTGTCTCTCTCAAAAATAAATTTAAGGGACGCCTGGGTGGCTTAGTCAGTTAAGCGTCCGACTTTCGCTTAGGTCATGATCTCGCGGTTCGTGGGTTCGAGCCCCACATCGGGCTCTGTGCTGACTGCCAGCTCAGAGCCTGGAGCTTATTTCAGAGTCTGTGACTCCTTCTCTCTCTGACCCTCCCCTGCTCACGCTGTCTCTCTCCTAGAAATAAATAAGACATTAAAATTTTTTTTTTAATTTTAAACATTAAAAAAACTTTTAAAACATCCCTGTAATAATTGCTTTAGGTAAGCATCGTAAGGAAGCTAATATCAAAGTATTTCCCCATAAGGGAAAAAATAGAGAGAAAGTAATCACACTGAAGGAGCCTGGCAGATGTCTTCTTAACCAAGTAATCAAAGTGAACCTTACCAATAATGGGACATACCAACATCCTGATATATGCACAGAAATGCACAACCTGAATCTAGTCATGAAGGATCGTCAGGCTATCCCACACTGAGGGGGATTCTACAAAATAACTAGCCTGTCATCTTCGAAAGTGTCAAGGTCATGAAAGACAAAACAGAAAAAGTTGAAGAATCACTTCAGATTAAAGGAAACCAAGGAGAGGAAAATTAAATGCCAGGTGAGATTCCTGATCGGATCCTGGGCCCCGGAAGTAGAACATTAATGGGCCAACTAGCAAAACGTGAATGTCTAAAGATTAGGTAATGACATCCTATCAATGTTAATTGCCTGATCTTGATCACTGTGGCCATGTAAGATGTTAAATGTGGGGACTTTGGGTAAGTGATATATGGTATTTTTCTGTATTTTTTTAAATCTGAAACTATTCCAAAAAAGAAATTTAAAAAAAGAGAAAGCAATGCCCCAGGCAATACTTTCTTGAGCTAGACAGTGTGTTCATGCACTGTTGCTCTCTCCTTGTGGTTTTGAGCCCGAGAGTTTGCTGGGCTGTGACACCCCCAAACCTTGTAGCACGTATGACAGTAGTTGAGGCTTCAAGAGACCAAGAGTCCAGACAAGGTGATACACACCACGGGCATGGTCACGGTCACAGTCATAGCCATGGGGCAATTAAATGAAGTCAGAAATTCCTGTACTAGTGAAGCCATGAGGAAAAGGAAAGTTAGAAGCATATACAAAGGGACAAGCAAAATCCTTATCTTTTTTCCTTAGTGTGTTTTCTTTTTGCTTTCTGGCCACATTGAACTAAACCCTAGGTGGGGTCCAGTCTCTTCAAAATACAGGCTGACCAAAGAAGACATGTTTCTGGTACTAGATTCAGGCCTCCAGTGAAAGCTTCTGAGAATGCTGAGGGACAGGGGTTTGGGGAGGGGACAGGATATGGCTTACAGGGTCTCATCCCCAACTTGGGGAAACTCTGCTGGCCAAAATCTGTCACGGGGCAGACAAACTCTCAAGCGCTCTCTGAAAGGAGCCCAAGAATCCAGGCTTTAGTAAAGGATGAACCTGACTCTAGTTCCCAGGCAACTGCTCGGTCTCACAGAGCCTCCAAGCACCAGAAGGAGCCCTGGCAGGGAGAGCCCAAGAGCCAAGCGTGGACCTTCTCTCTCCCCAGGCATCTTGCTGCCATGTCCACTTCTCCTGCAAGACTGCTTCTCTACTGCAGTTTAGAGGTTCCAGGAGTTTATTCTGTGTGTTCTCATTCCTTGAACGCCCGGTCATTCCAGTCCCTCTAAATGAAAATTGCTTTAATTTAGCCCCAATATGTGACATTTCCTTACAAAGGTGGTTTTGGCTTTGGGTTCAATTCGTAAGAAATCTGTTGGATTTCTTCTAATCTCCTTGCCTACATGGAAGAATCCAGCATATACCAATTCTTCTCCGAATCATTGAGAGGCTATAGGTATGATAATACATGGTAGCTACTCTATAGGTAACATTAGGAATAGTTATGTTTTATCAATGTGAAATAAGCAGCCATGGATCCCCTCACACATTTCTTGCATTTTTAATATAACCAGCGCTGCAAAGTGGGGCCGGTGGAAGGGGTCACTGCTGTATTCGTTTTCTGCTAGATATGGAAAATCATTAGATTTGTGCTGGGGCAGGACATCCTATCTTTCTGTTTAGACCTGCAGACACCGCGTGTGTGCCTGGACTCTCAAATAGATGCGATGTTGCCCTAATGATCCAGGTGCTCCAACTCGAGGCTTTGTACAACCTCTGAAGAAAAATATGCAAGACTCCTGAGTGGTGCTGATGGGATGCCATTTGCACCAGCTTCTGAGTTTTCCTGCAGGTAGGGAATCAAAATGGCAATCGGTCAATTTAAATTTTAATTCGAACCCCTCTTCCACCCACACTAAACTTCCTCTAGAGACAAGCTGCTTGGTCATCTGCATGCACGACAAGTTCCCAACTCCTGCTGCCAGATGTTGCTTTGCTGCTGAGTGAAAAATGTGTTTAAAATGGAACCTTTTTTTATAAGAAAAAAAAAATGTAAGACACTAAGATAGGGTACTTTTTCCCAAAAGGACTTGCGCAAATGGAGAGTTTTTAATGAATACTGATAAGCATGAATACGAAATGAAAGATTAACAGCTCTGTAAGCCAGTGACAGATGTTGCAACCCAATATAATGCAGCCTCATATGCCAGGGGCATCCCTCCCAATAGAATTAGAGAGCAGGGCTGCTCGTTAATACAGAAAACATCTCCCGTCTTTCTTCCACTTGGAAGGAGCCACTCGGTTTCCTCGATACCAGCCTGGTTGTTTTAAACACTGGTTGCAATGTATTGTCTTGGCAAGGGCTTCTGCTGGGGTTGGGGGGTGGGGAGTGGGGAGAGCCTTACTGTTGAATTTTATTCATATAATTCTCATTACTGTTTAATTATCTTGCAGCAAAACCAAAAACTGAAGACAGCACTAAAATACACAAGCAATTCTAATTTATATTCTGATACAGAAAAATAACAGGAAGCCATAGAAATAGCATTTTTAAAGTCTTGACCATCTAAACCAGGCAGAATTCATATAAATGAGGTGAAGGAGAGATACAATTGCTTTGCTTGGTGTTCACCAATCAGTAGAAAGGTAACTGCTTTGCTCAATAGCCACCAATCAGTAGGAAATCCCAAATTAGAACTGGAAGTTCTGGGAGCACCTGGGTGGCTCAGTTGGCTAAGCACGCACCTCTTAATTTTGGCTCAGATCATGATCTCACTGTTCGTGAGTCAGCTCTGTGCTGACAGTGTACAGCCTGCTTGGGATTCTCTCTCTCTCCCTTTCTTTTTGCCCCTCTCCCGCTCACGTGTGCTTTCTCTCAAAATAAATAAATATATAAACTTAAAGAAAAAAAAAGAACTGGAAGTTCTGGAAAACTAGGCTAGAACAAAGAACAGAAAGGTAGGGGGCAGTGGAATAAGATGTTCTTTCTTTGCCATGGTGAGATCATAAAGTCCTCTGATAGTCCATAGTTTAGATGTGGATTGATTCTGTTTCTCATCTCTCCTGGTAATGTTATTTTAGGGAACTAACATTGTGAATTTGAATGGAAATTCAAATGTAAGCCCCCTTTTTCACTGGAGCCATAATTTATACATATATCAAAAACATAAATAAAAAATAAGGATCCTGTGGATAAAAAAAAAAATACGATCTACTTTGAGGAATCTCAAAATGCAAGGACAGTACAAGCTCAGGTAGGTTAGTGAGGGGGCCTGTTTATCAGCAATCACAAAAGCAGCTCTCTTAGACATTTTTTTGGTTGTTTTCTTACAATTAGTTATTTGAACTTGAGTTGGGGAACTATTAGTCTGGAGGCACAATGGGAAAGAGCATTGGAAAACCAAAGCATTCCAAAGCACTGGAAAACCAAAAGGGTAGGCAAATTTGTATTTCAATGATTTCTAGCTCGACTTTTAATATTATGCCATGTTATGTGTTTGCTTCATGGCACTTATCACAATCTGTAACCATTCAATTCATTTATTTGTCAGCTTATTACCCTTCTCTCAGATGCAAGCTGTGTTCAGTGCTCTAAAGCCAGAGCTTCACCCAGAGCCTAGGCATGGCTCAGAGATGCCTTTTAACAAATAAATAAGTATGTGAATGAAGGAAATTCATAATCAATAAACCAATGCAGAATCAACAAGGAATCAATAAGTAAGTACATCAATAGAAAATAAGACTTGATTTTTAAAATTTAATGCTCTTTTATTGCAGGCATTCCTAGCATATGAAGGCCAAGTGACCTCTAATGTTCTGTAACTAAGTGACGCCATCTTGAATGTCTCCCATAGATCATGGTACCTATGACATAAGTATACCCATCACCAACACAAGTCTTTAAGGACTGTTGGTTCTGATTTCAGTCTTGCCTACTCTGGAATGGTCTGTAGGCTTTAGAGGCTATCATTTTTCTGAAGTTTCCATCAGAATGATTAAGGCTCCTAAGTGAACATTTTGGACTGACTCACTGAGATAGCAAACGAGAGCATTTCACATACCTTCTTGTTCCCAGTTAGCTGAGGAAGCATTTCTTAAAAATCTGTGGGGGAAAAATTACTCCTCAGCAGCCAGCTGGAACTGAAGAGAAAGTTGTCTAAGCAAAGTATGGGTTGTCAGCAAAAGACAGAAGTTATATGACGGAAGTTTAGGTTTTTATGGATTATTGTAACCTCTTTTTACAAGTAGGAACTTGACAAGGGATTTGAGTGGGGACATCGGGATAGCTTGTGTAGTGAGGGCACCTGAGACATCAGTCACTCTGAGGCAAGTCCCAATCTATCCCTAGTTCAGATTTGGTCACTCTGAGCCGCTTCCTAAAATAAAGCTCTAACCTCGACCGCCATCAAGAAGGCTACAGTCATCTTGGCCCCAAAAAGCTGGAAGGTGCCAGAATGTGTTCAGGGCCCTGGTAGGAAAGGCCATGGAAGGATCTGTGTCAACACTGCAGGGAGTGTCAAGAGTTCCAAAGTAAAGAGAAGCATTACCAGGGCTGATGCACTTGGGAATAGAGAGGAAATTTTGTGCAATGCTGGACTGCTGAGGCTAGAAAGGACCTTCATTTAATAAAGGAGTAACTGGGACCCAGAGAGGTAAAGGGGCTTGTATAAGATGAAATCAGGGTAGAAAAATAGTTAGCAGGCAGGATACATATCCTAAGAAGATAGAAACATGGGGTGCCTGGGTGGCTCAGTCAGTTAAGCATCAGAATTTGGCCCAGGTCATGATCTTGCGGTTCGTGGGTTCATGCCCAGTGTGGGGTTCTGCACTGACAGCTCAGAGCCTGGAGCCTGTTTCTGGATTCTCTGCCTCCCTCTCTCTCTCGACCCCTCCCCCACTTGTGTGTGTTCTCTCTCTCTCTCAAAAATAAATAAATAAACACTTAAAAAATAAGAGGATAGAAACCAAAGGTCATGTTCGATTATAGGGAAACAGACTTGTCAAATCTTTCTGTCCAGTGGAGATTGTCCAGGAGGCCCTTAGCCTAAAAGTTGTTCTCTTTATGGAACAGGCTACCCCTTTTGCTACTGCAGCACAAACAGAAAGGAGACAAAAAGAAAATAGCACTGCAGCAAGTATGTAGGACAAGTTCTGGCATTTGCACAGATTGGGGAGGGAGTAAATTATGGAAAGCCGTCCCTAGAGTATTTGAAATATAGTTAATGAAACCAAGGACATTCCATTCTAAACTTGATTCAACTGTACTCAGATGCAGGGATGTTTTTGCAGTTAGGGGGAATGCTCTGATAATGTCAATGAGAGCATTCTGACTCCAACCTGCAGGGAACAGACAGGAGGTGTAGCAGTGACAGAAAACCATGACAATCAAGAGGAAGGTCCACATGGACATGACAGAGACATTGCTGTCAGCCACTGCAGGCTCAGGGTTTCACAGTGATGCCCAATGTCTAGATCTCTCACCTGCACGTCAGTGGGTCCCAGGGTACTTTGACAAACATTGGTTATGCACATAGTATTGGCTAGGGCACTGGTCAACTGTGTAGACGTCGTTTCTACCAGGTTCCTGTTGTTCTCAACTAGTCCCTTTAGAGGGTCCCTGATGCCTGAAAAATTTCGGTAAAGGTAAGAATTAAATTTTCCCAGTTTGTCAACATTAAATCTTACCAACTTACAAGATTGGAGGACTTAGATGGGACATTCCAAAGGAGGAGCACACGAAACAGGATGTGTCTGAGGAAGGGCGATCCAGCCTGAGCATACTGCACATGACTCATGCTTCTCTGAGGCTCTGGGAAGAGTCAGGGAGGGGCCTCTGGGTGGCTCAGTTGTTTAAGCGTGACTCTTGATTTCGGCTTAGGTCATATCTCACGGTTGGTAAGTTCAAGCCCCAAGTCAGTCTCAGCACTGATAGTGCAGAGCCTGCTTGGGATTCTGTCTCTTCCTCTCTCATGTTCTCTTCTCTCTCTGTCTCACTATCAATAAATAAACAAACTTAAAAAAAAAAAAAAGGAGCCAGGGAAACCTGTCAGGGCAGAAGTTTACAACCAGAAAGAGCACGAGTGTGGGGGTTGGGCAGAGCTGGGTCAGAACCCTAAGTTCTACAAGTAAGTGACCATCCTGGCCTTTAAGTTCAATGACCTCCTTTTTCCTTATCTGTGTAATAGGAACAGGGTAATTTAAGGACTCAATAATCTGATAAACTAAAAAAGTAAAATCAGTCTTAACATAGCGCCTGGCCACATGGTAGATACACATATAAAATTTACCATCCCAACCCTTTTAAATGTACAGTTCAGTAGTCTTAAGTACACTCACATTGTGCAACCAATCTCTAAAACTCTTTTCTTTTCTTTTTTTTTTTATAATTTTTAAAAAATATTTTTATTTCTAGGAGAGAGAGAGACAGCGTGAGCAGGGAAGGGTCAGAGAGAGAGGGAGACACAGACTCTGAAACAGGCTCCAGGCTCTGAGCTGGCAGTCAGCACAGAGCCCGACGCGGGGCTCGAACCCACGGACCATGAGATCATGACCTAAGTGAAAGTTGGACGCTTAACCGACTAAGCCACCCAGGCGCCCCTCTAAAACTCTTTTCATCTTGCAAAACTGAACTGCTATACCATAAATAAGTCCCCATTTCCCCCTTCCTCAAAAATTTTTAACTGAAAAAGAACAAATCAAAAAGTAAGAACTTCAACCACTACAGTGAACAGGTACTAAGAATCAAGTTTATCTAATGAACTCAAATCCAATTTAAAAAACAGAAGACATCATAAGTTGTTCAACAGTAAGCAGTTCATGAAGGAACGTGTGGTAAGTTAAAGTGTATGGAAAGACTGAACTGGTAAAAGTCCATTTTAAAAACATTACAAGGGTTGGGCATCTGGGTGGTTGTCAGTTATGCATTGGACTATTGATTTTGGTTCACCTCATGACCTTATGGTGGTGAGATTGAGCCCACATTGGGCTCTGTGCTAAGAATGAAGCCTGCTTAGGATTCTCTCTCTCTCCCTCTGTCCCTCCTCCTCTTGCACACATGCTCTCTTTCTCTCTCAAAATAAATAAACATTTTTAAAAACCCAAACATTATATGGGTTTGAAATTGCCATATTATATTCAACCTGCCAGTAGAAATGTATACCTTCATTATAAGATAGCATCCATGTGGGGCAAACATTTCACAGGCCTATGTGATTGGGGTGGAAAAGAAAAGAGGAAAGTTGAGTGTACAATAAAGCAGTGTTTTTCAGGGTTCTCTGATGATAAGAATCATCCGAGATACTTGTTAAAACTACAAATTCCTGGGCTCTGTCCCAGATCCACTGAATCAGAATCTCCAAGTTGGATTCCAGATATAAAGTTTTAAAACAACGGTCTTCTAGACGGTAAGAGATCTGTGTCCAAGTACATGTCCATCTTTCACAAAAGCTTCCTGGTAACACTGATGACAACATAAAACAACTAATCCAGTTGGTAGTTCCAATCTGTTTGACTATGAAAGGTGAGCTCAACGTTTATTCCAAGCACAGATGCTCAATTAGTTGCAAATGAGGCTAATTGTTAGGGGACACTGTTAGGGACACTTGGAACAGAATCAGAGACATGGTGCCTGTAGGATTGGGTAGAACTGAACTAAGGGAACAGGTCATAGATATAACATGGGGGAGGGGGAAAGGCTTATCCATATCCATGTCACAGCACCTCTTCCAACTTCTAAAAGAAAAACGTATAACTTTTCACAACATCATAGAACATGGAACCAGTTTTTTTCTTTTAAGTTTATTTATTTATTTTGAGAGAGAGGGCACACAGGCATGAGTGGGGGGGTGGGGGCAGAGAGAGAGAGAGAGAAAGAGGATCCCAAGCAGATTCTGCACTGTTAGCATGGAGCCTGACATGGGGCTTGATCCCATGAACGTTGAGATATGCCCTGAGCCAAAATCAAGAGTCAGATGCTTAACTGACTGAGCCACCCAGATGCCCTGAACCTGGAACCAGTTTAATACCCATGGCTCTATTTGTTCTTTGACACAAAAACATCACCAATTTTTCATCACAGTGGAAACTGAAAACAAAGAAAAGCTATGTACTACCTTTTAGAGAGACCTGTCTATATCACCTGGAGCTTCCAGTTTCAAGAGCAGGACCTCCCGTGAGCCATGACGGTGATAAAAATGGAAGATCTTGGGGGTGTCAGTAGGGACAGAGATGGAAAAGGAGATCGCAAGAGGAAGTGAGCTCTGGCTCTGAGTCGGAGGCCCCCACTAGGATGGGTTCAAAGAGAACCACCCCTCATTAGCTTCTAACCTGATTCTGGTGTGCTTGGGTACAAGTAAAAAGTTTTAATTCCATTGTCCACGGCAGTGATTCCCTGCTCTGTGTTACTGATTTATTCTCTTTATTTCAATACTTCTCTTTATGGCAATGTTTCAATCCAATATCTTAAATATATTTATTTCAATTTACATCAGAGAAGAAAACTAAGAAACACTTCTTTGCAAACTCAGTGTTCTGAATTTGTTGAAAAGTGGGTTTTCCTTATACCTGTACATGTCCACCACCTCCAATAGTTTAAGCATTGACTCATATACAGTTCACTTTGCCAGGTTTTCCATTGCTTTCTTTTCTGTTGTTGAAGGATTAATAGATTGTGTCTAACCAAAGTCATTTAGAAGGCAGTGGTGTGGGTGGAGGAGAAAGTGAGGACTGTATTAAAACCATGTAGTCCGTGGTTAAAGAAATTCCACATACATCTAAATTCTAGACAAAAGCATGTGGCCTCAGATAAATCAGTCTGTTCCAATCCCCACTTCCTTCAGATCTGCATTACTGAACCATGGCACATCATTCTAAATGAATGTTATTCAAGTCACTGATGAAAAAAGCACAAACACTTATAAATCCCTTTTGCTATTGCAGTGCAGTGTTTCACAGATCTGCTGCTGTTCCTGCTGGATGTGGTTCAGTAGTAAAGGAAGAATTGCTCAAGGTCAGAGGATGGTGGGTGAGGCAGGGAAGGGAGGACTGGAAATATGAGAAGAACAGAATATATGTCTATGAGGGTCCACAAATTTTTAATAAGACTCAGTTCTCAAAACTTCCCAAACTTAACACACGTTTGCAATTCCTTAAAATGCATATACTTGAGTAAAAACTGTGCCAAATTTTCAGCAAATATGTATTCTACAGAAAAAGTAGATTTTTTGAGTGCTTCATCTCTTGGGTAGGGCGATCTAGAAATGACTTCTGCTATAACTAAAGAATTAGAGGAACACATTCAAAGGCTACATTGATCTTTCAAACCTCCTGAAGATTTGTACCCAGGGGAGAGAGAGGATAAGGGTATAGCTCCACTGTGAGTGCCAAAGAGAAACACGATGACCAAAATAATTGTAAGCAGCAGGAAGTACATTATTTTTCCAGGGCTTCTCAGTAGTCCCGATTATCCACTGGTTATTGTGTCAAAATAATAGAGAAAGAAACCCATATTATTCACAGAGATAGAGCTGCATATACCAATATTTTATCTGGATTCCACACACCAGGTTCCTAGGTAGAGCAATATGCAGCAAAGTACTAGGGAGAAATCAACCTACAGCAGTAACCCTAGAAATAGGGAGAAAAGCTAAGCCAGTGCAAACAACGGCTCACAAATTAATCCACGGTAATTTCTTAGAAAGCTGGCATTATGGAGACTTGCAGCTCCTCAGAGAGAGCCACGGTGATGGGGAAGGTGGCGAGGAGTCTGATGACTCACAGGGTCCCTGAGGCTCGGGAGTTATAATAATAACGATGATAATTCAGTGATTAATGTTTTTCAAGCATGTACTACCTCCCAGGCACTAGGCTAAGGGCCTGACATACATTATCCCGTATGATCCACACAGGATCCAGTGCGGTACATGCCATTATTATCCTCACTTGACAGATTAAGAAACTAGGTTTTGTGAGGTAAAAAAAGTTGCTCAAGGTCACACAGCTGGTTAGTAGCACTTATGTTCATGATAGAACTTTCTGGAGCTTCCTAGTATGAGGTCTACCATGTTAAACTTTATGTTCCAGTCAAGCAGGAGTGTCGCCTCCCTGGTCAGAAAAGCTTGGCCCCATTTACCTTTGCAAGCTGACTTCTACTTACCTCTCTAGTCTCGCTCAAATGCGTTCTCTTCAAGGAAGCTTCTGTTCCTGGGTATTCTCACAGCCCCTGCCCTTCCTGTTATAGACCTGAACTCTCAGTGCTGTGAGCTCCTGATGACTTAGGATTTCCCCCCCGAAGACTACCCTCTTTGAAGGCATAAGTCTCGTCTCTGCTACATGGTGCTGCACATGGTGTCTGATGCACAGTAGCTACTCAAAACATAATTCTGGAATGGATGAGTCCTCTAAGTGCTTCATTTACTGCTGAGGAAATAAAAATTCAGAAAGGTTATGTAGCTGGGGCTCCTGGGTGGCTCAGTCGGTTAAGTGTCCAACTCTTTTTTTTTTTTTTTTTAATGTTTTATTTATTTCTAGGAGAGAGAGAGACAGCATGAGCAGGGGAGGGTCAGAGAGAGAGGGAGTGACAGACTCTGAAACAGGCTCAGGCTCTGAGCTGGCAGTCAGCACAGAGCCCGACGCGGGGCTCGAACCCACGAACTGCGAGATCATGACCCAAGCGAAAGTCGGACGCTTAACCGACTAAGCCACCCAGGCGCCCCGAGTGTCCAACTCTTAATCTCAGCTCAGTCATTATCTCATGGTTCATGAGTTCAGGCCCTGCCGTTGGGCTCTGTGCTGACAGTGCAGAGTCTGCCAGGAACTCTCTCTCCTTCTCTCTCTGCCCCTCCCCCACCCGTGCTTCCTCTCTCTCAAAATAAGTAAATCAATACAATTAAAAAGTAAAGAAGATAAAATACTTTTTTAATTTTTTGTTTGTTTGTTTCTGAGAGAGAGATAAAGACAGGTTGAGCAGGGGAGGGTCAGAGAGAGGGAGACACAGAATCTGAAGGAGGGTTCAGGTTCTGAGCTGTTAGCACAGAGCCCGATGTGGGGCTCGAACCCACGGTGAGAACATGACCTGAGCCGAAGTCGGACGCTTAACCGACTGAGCCACCCAGGCGCCCCTAAGATAAAATAATTTAAAAAAATAAGAAAGGTTATGTAGCTTGCTCTATGCCACACAGGACTCTGGAGCACAGATACACAGATACAGAAGCTGGAGCACACACAGAAAAGCCGGATTTCCTGACGCCTGGGGGGAGGGGAGGGGCTCTTTCCGATGTGTTGTTGCCACTTTCTTACCTAGAATGCCTCAGTGATGCTCCTCGCCATCTAAACTCTCCCGTCCATCCTCAGGGGCCCAACTCCTGTCCCCTCTTTGCTCAGACTGCCTCAGGGGATTCTGTCAAGGCCTGAAGCAGTCACCAGGTCATTGAAGGCAGGCCACCTTGCGCTAGAAATCCCACTGTGGACTCCACTTACTGTTGAAACCTCCCCTACCCGTGGCTAATACTCTCCGGCCCCCTCAGCCTCACCCCAGTCTGGAGTAGGGGTTCAAGCCAATATTACTTTGATTTTGCTGTACCAGGCAAAGCACAGAAGATCCTTCCTCTTTCCAAGGCGAGTAACAGCAAAACAATAAACTGAGCGCTCCCCACCCCAAGGTTGCCGGCCAGAGCAGAGTGCATTCTCGTTCCATATTCTTGCTGGAGTGCTGAAAATGCTCATACTTAATACCCAGTGATTCTAATTCTAGTGGCCCCAATGTGTTCTGACACCTGTCTCCTCCCTGACTGTATGGAGTGTTTTAATGAGAGGCCTCAATCATCCCCGTTAGAGCTATTCACACCAATTCATAGGATTACCTCCTGAAACACTGCGGGCCGTTCAGGGGATCAGAACGAATTAGGCTGGGGTTTCAAAGCCACTACCGCCTGGATGCTGAAGGACGGAATTCAAACATAAAGGAGAGAGAGGAAGAGCTTCAAAGAAAGCCACCAAGCTGCCCTCGCAAGTACGGTAACACACGTGCCAGCCACCAGGCAAGGGCACAGAGAGCAAAGTAGCCAGGGTGTGCCACCCTGCTGGCATCAAGCTGTCATTCTGACCCTCAGGCAAGAGAAGTAAGGGGGAAAGGCAGCCCGTTCCATATACACTGTCCCCAAGAGAAGAAAATATTAAAATATATTATTGAAGTGTAAAAAATAAAACCTGATTGCAGGAGAAAAATCTTGGCCCATTTTATTGCTCTGTTACACAGTAAATACATTCATTCATCATTTAGCCAGTGTGTCTCTTTGAAATTCTATAAAATGCTGTCTACTTCATCTTGAAATATCTGTGCTTGGAGAAGAATGTGCAGTTTAAGCACAAAAGCTTTAAAATGCCACAGGAGTAATATCAAAAATCAGCTTAGGAACTTAATGCAATAAGACAAAAGACCAATAAATCCCAAGTATGAGCGCGTGTGTGCATTTTAATAAGAGAATTCTTGGGCACAGTACAACGGTTTTTCTTGCCAAACATAAGATCCTTTCCAGTGTCCTATGTTCATAATTGTAATAAAAGGTCTTATTATAAATGCTATAGTCAGGGGCAGGGGTGGGGAGCATTTTAGATTAAAGAGTTTTATTAAAGAGGCTGATTTAAGATTGCTGGGAAATTTTACCACTGATTTTCCAGCTCAAATGTAAGATTTACAATAAGGCAGTTGAGTCTTGCCTTTTACATTTTTCCCCCAACAGCTTTTAGTTTTAGTTAAAAATGGTTATTACTTGGGAAGCTCCCACAACTTTTATTCCCCTGTCCTTATTTTTTGCTTATCAGAGACACAATATTTATACTAATACCCATCCACACATTTACCTCGACTTGCTTAGGAATGGTCAGGTGTATTTTTTTGGTATTAGGAAAAACCCCAACTTCTCTTCCAGACCTTCACTTCAAAAACACAAGTTCCCACTCAACATTTCAGCAGGTGATGAGGAAAGATTGTGGTGTCTTAGCTTCTAGAGGCATTAGAGAGAGACTGTCATCAGACTCACACGGTCAGAAGGCAGGCTTTACACAGGACATTGGGCCAGGTGGCTCTTAAGGGATATGAGTTTGCTTTCCTATATCCCTGAGTAGATGGGAAAGAGTTAGAGCAAAAACAGCTCTTTAGACCCCACCGCAGCTGAAATGACCTAACAGATGGTCACATTGTCCATGGACACAGGAGAAAATTAGACAAAGGATTATCTGCTTCCTGAAATCATGAGTAAACCTTCACTTTAGGATGAGCTCAAGGTGAATTATTTGCTCTCTACTTATTGCTGTTGGAAACACACATGCGTGCACCGGTGGACGCGCACACTTCACTGTTGAAACGATTTAATTATGCTCACAATGCTTGCCTTCCATCCCTAGAAAGGCCAGGCATGGGAAACTCAGCCACTGTAGGCACCCAGGACAAAGTACTGGAAAGGTCGCACTACTGAAGCTTTGCATAGGTCCCTGAGGTGTCGTTAAAAACAAAAAGTTTGAAAGAGAATTTAAATGTTATCAGGAAAAAGGAATAAGAGTAAGGTACAGTGCCGCAAGTAGTCACTCTGCAACCCCTTTCTCGGGTCTCAAAGTGTATCATCGCCGTGTGTGTGTGTGTGTGTGTGTGTGTGTGTGTGTGTTGACAGAGAGCACATTACCTTCTCTCAATCCCCTTTGGGCTCATAAGCAAGCACTTGTTTACAGGAAAAGGAAAAGTAGCTCTTTAGCACCTTATATCGACAAAACAAGCCTTCCAAAGTGTATCATTGATCACCTTCCTGACAGCTCGATATCAGAAGGTCAAAATCAGAGAGGAGAAGAAAGCTAGCTGGGGAAAAGCCAGCAATTGGCCAAAGTGCTAAGTGCTAAGTCATTATCTCTTCTGATCCCCAAAGGTGCGGAAGCCGGATCCCATCCATTATCTCCTGGCATTTACTTCTAGACTCATACACATTTATCTCCCAAAGGACCATGAACAGTTTCCAGTCCCTCTGCCTAATTTTATTACTGAGAAAGCTGAGCCCTAAGTAAGTTTTGGGGTTTCTACAACTTTCTTACAGTCTTCACAGGAGGTAACTAAGCAACAGAGCCCAGGTTTCCCTGCTCTCGGTTTGGTTGGCGGGGGGACAAGAAAATCTCTAGCTTGTGTCATGGTGGTAGTAGCCATGTGCTCCTGTGCCTCGGTAAATGGTGATCAACACCGCCTTAGGAGTTTGTTATGGTATCCTCCTGATAATCTGCATCCTTATTCTGCAGATCAGAAACTTAGGATCCGAGAGCTAAGGCCACTCACCAACGTTACCCAGCTCATACGTGACTCTAAATTTTGCTTCATTGTTCCTTCTCTTCTATGTCCAATATTTCAAACAGCTCACTCACTACAGACATGCAAATCTTACAGAGATTTAAAAAAACAAAGAATAAAAAAAGGAAACGGAAAGCTTCATATACCTACTCCTGACAAGCTGTAGTGAGGCCGACCCATCATACACACACACACACACACACACATTCACTTAACTGTTAAAACAATTGAACAGTACTTAGAATGCTTGTCTTAGATCAGTTTTCTGCATGAAGGCCAACATTTATTATTACAGTGCAAAGTGAATTGAAATTGAAGTGAGATCCTTCAAAGAACTACATGATCCCATCCTGACTCATGGACTATTGTTACTGCCATGTGTTTCTTTAGCTTTTAGGAATGTCTAAAACTCACACTCCTTAGTGGAAAAATAGGATGAAGTTGCTATTGTTATTGCAGACTGCGGGCAAGTATCCATCCTTGAACATTTCTATTAAGTCATGGTTCATCTCTATGTCCCCAACACTTCGTGGTGGAAAATGAAAAATCTGATATATTGTATACCTAAAATTAATATAACACTACATGTTAACTATACTGAAATTAAAAAAATAAAAAAGACAGAACATGAAAGTCTGACCCTCCACAAGCACCAAACACTGGTCTTTACATCTGGAGCCTCTCTGTCCAAAGCAGAGGATTAAAACAGCCAGATGCAGTCCCTTCGAGATCTTCCCCCAGATGCTGTTTGGATCTCAGCAGTAATTCCAAACCAGGGAGTCTGGTCTCTGAGCTGTGCTCAGAGCAGATTTCTATCATGTAAATGGATGTTCACATAAACAGACTGGCACATTAGCCAACACTCAGGGACATGCAAAATGTATTAAGTAATTTATAGTCCAACAGGTTTCCTGTGGCAAAGGCAGAGAAACACTTCCAAAATAAATGGCATTTTAATTCTTAATCTAAAGAGAATCAGCATAACCCCTACTCGTTTTCCCCTTTATAATTCTGCATTATCACCTCTAATGGAGCAGGACACTATAAATCTGTGACAACCTGTCCCTGCCGATACCAGTTTAGCAAGAGTTCAGCTCCCTGCTCAGCATTACAATCATATCTCTCAAATGCACAAAAGTCCTTTGAACTGCCTGGAATTACATAAACCTAAAAATTTGGCATATTGTGTAGGCTCTGTTAATATACTAGAGCTATCATACTAGTATCCTAAACTATGATACTGTGTTAGTATCAGTAATAATTGTCATTGCTAAAAATGATCTTTAATGATTGTATATATTTACCACATTTAAAATACGCATGAAATTACATTGTGGAAATAAAAGGGAAATGGAAAAAACTCTCATTCCCTGCATATCTGATTCTGAGTAATGATAACTCTTTTTTTTTAATGGTGCGGTAAAATTGTTAATAAAAAAAATAAATGGCTAAAATCAGACAGAGACAGCACCAAAAGAGAAAATTACAAGACAATATCCCTGATGAACATAGATGAAAAAATCCTCAAAGAAATATTAGCAAGCCAAATTCAACAATATATCAAAAGGATCATACACCATGATCAAGTGGGCTTTATTCTAGGAATTCAAGGATGAATCAATATCTACAACTAATCAACACGAAACACCACATTATCAAAACAAAGGAAAAAATCATGTAATTATCTTAATGGATGCAGGAAGACCCCAAATAGCCAAAGCAATGTTAAGAAAAAAGAACAAAACTGGAGGTATCATCTGTCTGATTTCAAACTGTAATACAAAGCTATAGTAATCAAAACAGTACAGTACTGGGGCGCTGGGTGGCTCAGCCAGTTAGGTGATCTTGTGGTTCACAAGTTAAAGCCTCTGCCTTGGGCTCTGTGCTGACAGCTCAGAGCCTGGAGCCTGCTTCAGATTCTGTCTCCATCTCTCTCTGACCCTCCCCTGCTCAAGCTGTCTTTCTCTCTCTCAGAAATAAATAAAACATTAAATTAAAAAAAAAAAACAACAGTACAGTACTGTCATAAAAGCAGAAAGGCACATAGATCAATGGAACAAAACAGAGGGCCCTGAAATCAACCCATGTGTATACTGTCAATTAATCTACGACAAAGGAGGCAAAAATATACAATGGGGAAAAAGACTCTTCAATAATTGGTCTTGGGAATAATGGACAGCCACATATAAAAGAATGAAACTGGGACCATGATCTTACACCATATACAAAATTAATTTAAAAATGGATCAAAGACTTGAATGTACGAGCTGAAACCATAAAACTCCTGGAAGAAAACATAGGCAGTAAGCTCTTAGCAATATTTTCATGGAGCAATTTCCTCAGGCAAAGGCAACAAAAGCTAAAATAAACAAAGGAAATTACATCAAACTAAAAATGCTTCCACACAGTGAAGGAAATAATCAACAAGACAAATAAGCAACCTACTGAATGCAAGAAGATATTTGTAAATCATACATCCAATAAGAGGTTGATATCCAAAATGTATAGATAACTTACACAGGTAAATATATACTGAAAACAACCTAATTGAAAAATGGGCAGATGACTTGAATAGACATTTTGCCAAAGAAGACATACAGATGACAAAGAGGCACGTGAAAAGATGCTCAACACCACTAAGCATCAGAGAAATGCAAGTCAAAACTACAATGAGATATCATCTCACACCTGTCAGGCAGGCTATTCTTAAGAAAAAGACAAAAAAGTAGGGGCACCTGGGTGGCTCAGTCAGTTGAGTGACCAACTTCAGCTCATGTCATGATCTCACAGTTCATGAGTTCAAGCCCCCTGGCAGGGTCTGTGTTTACAGCTCAGAGCCTGTTGTCTTCTTCAGATTCTGTGTCTCCTTCTCTCTCTGCTCCTCTCTTGCTCATGCTCTGACTCTCTCTCCCCCCAAAAAATTAAAACATTAAAAAAAATTTTTTAAGGATGGGAAAAGACTCCAGAGTGGTTTTAAAAAGAAGAGAAGTATAGTTTAAGGCAGGGGATGAGAGTTTGAATTTGATCTCCAATAGCCATTAGACTATGACCTTGGAAAAACTATTATACCTGTTTAATTCTGTTTCTCCTTTTATGAGATGGGGTTAATCATTTCTACCTTAAAGACTACTCTGAGCATAAAATAAGCTTGTGGACCTAAATCACATCGCATGGTGCCTGGTACTTAATAGGTATACAATCATTTAGGTCTCACTGCAATGATCTCATACACCTTACCCTCCCTAGCCCACAGCCTTCATACATACTAGGAACCCAATAAATGTTATGATCACTGTGCCGCATTAGATCTAGGAGATCCCAGATAGTCTCAGAGAGGAAATTGCAAATGTTCAGTGGAGAGTAAGCTTTGTAAGAATTGCGTTGTTGGAGCCTAGACTGTGTTTGCAAGCACAGAGCCTCTCCAAAGGATCCCCCCACCACCACCACTCCACCACTCTGGACTATATGTTTGGATGACTTGTCGCGTGTTTAGTTAATATATGGTGTCAGCCCCTGGGCTCTGTACCCTTCGTGGATGGACATTGAAAACCACAATCCCCACCATGTGGGAAAGGGAACTCAGGGCTGATGGATGAATCTGGGCTTCCACTGAAAGCCCTTTTTATTAAATCACCAAAGTCAGCCACTCTTGGACTATTTGAATAATAATGACAAACACACAGCACTTACAAGAGGCTAGGCACCATTATAAACACCTTACTGATACCGCCCGTGAGGATCTCAGCAGGAAACCATGCACAGGGGACAGCATCTCTGTGAGGTTTGACCTCACAAACGTTTGGAGCTCTGACAGAAGGGAAGTTTGCAGTGATATCAGGGGAGAACAAAAGCAGTCCAGACCCTCCTCAGACCAGGAACACAGCGGGTACCCATCATGTGGAAGCAGGGAGCCCCGGAGACTTACAAAAAGATAAGCTCTTTGGGGCCATAATGTAGCTTGTGTCCTTTCAGAGATTTCAAGGCTAACATGGAAATGCCTTTGGCGTTCTTACTCCTCTCTGCGGACTCAGACACTTCACCCTGCAACCTGGAGAGCTTTCACATCACCTTTGTTTTCTCTAAGTCCTCCTGGCATTTTGCTTATCAAGGAAAGGGTCCTCTCACTTGCCCGGGACCCTTCCAGAACCCTGTTTATTCATTTATTTGCTTCTTGGTATAGAGGTTTCCCAGAACTGCATGAGTTCTGGGCGTCACACACCTGGACGCAACTGGAACCCAGGTAAATCCAATGCGAACTACAGAGGAAGACCAAGTGCAGGCGGAAACGCTGGAGGCCATCTCCTCACAGGCTCTGAACTCTGCTTCAAGGGCTTGGCATTGTTTTAAGGGTTTGGACTGGGTCGCCTACAGCCCAACAGCAGGGAGTTATTTGTGGGCTTCTATTATTTCATGTGCTGACAACTGCTATCTGAACAAAGTGGAAAAGTGCTTCTTTGAGTGTCAGACAGAGAACTCCTTCGGGCACTCCTGAATGGCATAACAGAGCGGGACTAGAGCCTCCAAGAACCACCATTCCCGAGGAAGCACTAGAGCCTTTAAAAAGAAAGAGAGAGAGGGAGAGTGGGACTGAGAGAAAACCAGTGCCTCCAATTGCCAGGGACTCTGTCTGTAACCCAGTAATACCACCTGTGTTCTTGGGAGGAGGCGAGTGGACAGCTTGCTTAGCAGCTGACTCCTTAGAAATTGCGTCTAAGTGGGTGGTGGTAAGACTGAATAGTTAGCATATCCTTAGATCATAGCCCCCTGGACAGCTCTGCGGTGGCTTTGTGTTGTGAGGAATGAGGGAGGGGAGGTGGTGAACCTCTCAGAATAACAGCCAAACAAAACCTTCAAGGTGATTTCTTAAAGCATTCATGGCCCTCCTTTGCAATGATTTATCAACCTGCTCCGGACTTTGGAATGTTCCAGAACAACTCCTCCTTCTGCCTTTTTTTGCATCCTAGCTGCTAGCCTTTAATAAAATGGCCTCATTCAGAAAAAAAGCAGGATAAAGTTTTTTATATTCAGCCTTATTACAACCACATACATATTTTATGCGCCCTAGAAGAAAATACATCAAAATGCTACCAGCAGTTATATTAGATTCCCCCCCAATTTTCTTTAATATATATGTATTACTTTATAATATAAAAGGGTCACAATAAACTGGATAGGGGAGAACATTTTATTAGCGGTTCTGTTCCCAGTACATGGCCGACTGGAAAGCGCACAAGATAACCTGTTTGAGTAATCCACGGGGAGAGATGAGGATGGCCAGGCTTGTCAACAGCACTGAGCAGAAATCATGGACGTTGCAAGGCTGTCTTGGTAGAGACTGCTGTCACTCTCCAGCTATTTTCTTTTTTTTTTTTTTTTAATGTTTTATTTATTTCTAGGACAGAGAGAGAGACAGCATGAGCAGGGGAGGGTCAGAGAGAGAGGGAGTCACAGACTGAAACAGGCTCCAGGCTCCGAGCTGGCAGTCAGCACAGAGCCCGACCGGGGCTCGAACCCACGAACCGCGAGATCATGACCTAAGCGAAGTCGGAGGCTTAACCGACTAAGCCACCCAGGCACCCCTCTTCAGCTATTTTCATTAGGCTTTTCCTCTATACAATTATTTTCCTCTCCATTGGTACGGGTCCAGCAGAAAAGTAAAGACGCGAAGTACACACGATGTTGCTGCTTTAAGTGATGACAGTAAGCAAAGTACTTCTTTTCCCTAAAATTCTGAACCACAAAGGGCTTATGCAAAGTTGATTTTTATTCTTCAGCTTTTTTTATTAGTAGTCATTTGCACAACAGAAAAATATGCCCGTTGTTTCAACCGGATGGGGCAAGTATCAACGCAAGCCAAGTCAGAAAAAAAAAAATCTGATTTAATTTTGACCACCCGAAGGCCCCCTCCATGGGATAAATTAGACCCGCAAACCTTGTGTATTTATATTAACTATTGTAACCTAGAGGTGGGGAAGCAGCTGTTTGGGGGAGGAAAGGAGAAAGAGAAAAGTGAAAGTAGGGTTTATTAAAGTTTTCTGATCTCGCCAGGGAGACCAGCCAAGGTCACTGGCACTGGTGACGCTGAGCCAATGCCAACTTCAACACCTTTGATCAGTCTGCCTTTTCTCTGTCTGTTCTCTGTTTTTACTCTCCTCAGACTTTTCTTGCTCCAGTGGTGCTGCTGTCTTGGGAGGCCAGGTGTCTATGGTTGGTAGTTATACGGTCCTTTGGTTCCCACCAAGAGGAGATTGGCCACAGACAATCCACGTTAAGAGCCACCAGTGGAAAATATCTCTAATGGTAACTATTGGGACATGGCGACGTCAGGTTTATAACGGTCTGGTTAACCACAGAATGGTGCCATGTAGGATTTAGGTCCATCCCTGGTTTTTATATGGACATCAGCAACCCACGGGTGGCCCAAGGCCACAAAGCTAGTTTGTGTCAGAACAGACTGGGGAGCCTGAACGCCTCCCCGGCTCCTTCAGTTCCAAGTGGAAAGCAACTGAATGTCATCCATGGGTGAGTCTGAAAAATCTCAGTGGGTGCTTGTGTTCCTCACAGCGACTCTAGATGACCTCTTCCATCATCAAAGCCCGTCTGTCATAGGTATGTCAGGGTATCATTTACCAGGCTGCTTCTTCAGTGGAATGATGATAACCAACAACTCATGGTAAGATGAAACCTTGTTAACAGAGAGGGAGTGGCAGATGGTATATTCCAAAAATGCTCACAACATTTCCAAGACCCTCATGCTCTTCTAGGACCTTGCAATTCTCTCATCAAGAGGCGGAGCCTACGTCCTTTCCTCTTTACCTGGATGGGCCTTTGCAGTGGCCTGGACCAATAGTGTTGCAAGACTTCTAAGGGTGGGTCCTAAAAGGCTATATGGCTTCTGGCTGCCTCCCTTCCTCTCTTCTTCCCTGCGCCTCTGGAGCTCTGAACTGCTGTGTGGGAAGTCAGGCTATTCTCACTCTGAGAGGCATAGAAAGAGAGAGAGATGCCTCTTGAGTGGCGCAGGTGCAAGAGTCTTCCCAGCCTAGGCACCAAACATGTGAGTGAGTCTTCAGGTAACTGCATTCCCAGCCACCGCAACCGCACCCAGCTGAACCCCTGTGAGTACTGGACGCAAGAACAATCGTGTGTGGAGAAGAGGGTGGGTTGGAGTGAAGATTGCCTTCACAGAGACTGTACAAATTGAGTTGGGTCTTGAAGCACAAATAACAGGCCACCAGATGGACAATGAAAGAGGTTATCCAGGCAGGGGTAGCCGCAGATGAAGTGCAGAGTGTGAAATAGTCACAGGAAGATGCAGGAGGTTCTGGGGGTAGAAATAAAAGACTCAGCTTATAAAGCCAAGGAAGGTCATGGCAAAAAGAATCCGTGATCTGATTTTCACTTGAGAAGGATCATGCCGGCGGCGGTGGAGAGGGCCAGGTGGAGGTGACAACATCAGAGGTAAGGCAGCAGCAGTTGAGAGGGACAGAAGGTGGCAGCAGGGAAAAGAGAAGTGGCTCAGAAAGGATTTGGTCACCGGTTAGAGGGAAGAGGGAAGAAATATGAAGCGCATCCAGGTTTCGAGCTTGGAGAACAAGGTGGCTGATGGTGCTGCTTGCTAAGTTCTGATTGCAAGCAGCCTCATCCCCACCCCCCAGCCCTGCCTCATTCTCTGTGCTCCCAGTGAGGATGCTCACAGACCAGGAGGATGTGCAGGTCTGATCAGCAACAGAGGCATTTCCAGGTCCAGAAAATGGGCGAGCCTTGGAAGGGTAAATACCCTAGCCATAAAGAAAGAGGAAGGACAGAACCCTGAGAAATACCAGCCTTTGACAGATGGACAGAGGAAGCTGACCCTGGAAATGAGAATGGAAAGAAAGCAGAGAAGCAGAAGACAAGTCCAGGGACCAAAGAGCTGAGAGCTCACCCCTCCTTGATGCAAAAATATCATCTATGAAGGGTGTTCATCTCTGGATAGAGTCCAGAAGCTTCTGTGGGTCCTTTCACAGATCTTCACTGCACAGCATTCAAAGAAATGTGTGGGCCTGCAGGACGCCCTGATCGCTGCTTTATCACTCAGGGGTAGTAATAATGCAATACCATGTTACTTTTTTCCAGTTTAGCCAATGGCTGCAATGGTTTTGGTCAGGAGCTCACTTAATTCTTTAGGCACTCATCAGAAAGTTCAGTAAGAACACACTTGAAATTCAGGAAGCAGAGTGTAGTGGCCTTTGGATGTGGCCCAATTGATACAGTAACCAGATCTGCAGGTAGATCCAAATTCCTCGTGGGCACACAGGATGAGTGAGCTTGCACATTTTTTAGAAGAACTAAGGAATCCTGAGATCTGCCAGCACTTAATTAATATTGATGGGTCCCTTCCTAAAAATGTTGAGCTTTGAAAGTACCTTGGATGTCATCAACTCTGACCTCTCCAGACTTTGGGTGTATCATTAGATGGCAGTGGCATTTTAATTCAACTGAAGCAGACCAAGTAGGGGAAACTTGATTCTACACAGAGCTGACCTGCAAGTGAATATTCATTATTAATGAGGGCTTCCCTGATGAGTGTGGGGGTAAAGGTGGGGTGGCCACAGATGAATCATAGACTTTCTTTCAACTAGAGTGCCAGTGGACTCTCATTTTCCAGGTGAAGAAACAAAGGACTACAGAAGTTAAGCAACTTGCTCAAGGTCAAACCCAAGTTAGAGCCAGAACCAGGATGACTTCTGCAACTGAATCCCTTATAGCATCCATTTCCTTCTCAGGCCTTCCCTGATTTTGTCTTATGTGTTTTATGGCAAATGTCTTGGATATAGAAGGCAGAAGATGTTGTTGACATACGTTTTCCCAACATCAGCAGCCACATGCATTTGGGGATTTTTTTAAAAAGCTTTTCCAATGTCCCCCCAATTCAACTGTGGAAAACAAAATGCATACTGCATATGGCTGATCGAATGGACCTTAGAGATAAGGTGCTTATTGCTCTCTTAAGATAGGTTTGGAAAATGAAGTGAAATTTTATCCGCAGAGACAACATGTAATTGTTAACTACTTCTCAAAATCTAATTATTTTTATTTCTCGAGATAAAGCATCACTGTGGGTTACCAGGAACTTGGCAATTATAGCCTAAACTCCAAGCACAGTGCTCCCTTGAGCAGGCAGCTGACAAGAATGTCAGTATCTGCTTGAATCCTACACTCAGACCACAGTCCTGCTGCTCTCCTAAGGGTCCACGAGATATCCTATTCACTTAGCCCTGCTGACTTTTTGCAGGCTTTGTTCTCTGCTGTCTCTCTAAAAAAAAAAAAAAAAAAAAAAAAGGCTCCCACCTACCCTCTCCTTTGTACAAGCCTTTCTTCTCTTGGCTTCCACAGCACCAGAGATAACAAAGAGTTTCTCTCTCAAGAGCCAAATCTGATGAATTAGTGTTGCTTCCTGGAGCATGGTGTTGGGGAGGATCCTGAGGCAAATCTGAGCTCTGTGGAGGAAATTGTCATGATCTACTAGTGATGCCTGCAGTGGGCAGAGCAAGGAAGAGTGGTGATGATTGGTAGATCTTCTATCTGCCATTGCTGAATGCTGTTCTCGGTTCTCTGTCTCCTTTCTTAATCTTGTGAATGTTGGTGTTTTCTAGGCCCTCTGGCTAGCATAGTATCTGGTATATTACAGGGCACAATGTACACACTTAGAGATTCTGAGTTAATTTCTCCATATCAGTATTCTCTCCCTTAACAGTCTCTCCTGTTGTTTCAACCACCACTGCCATATGCCCAACCCTTCAATCTGTATCTCTTGACCTGAATATCCACCTGCCTGATGGACAACTCCATCCAGATGACACACCAGCACCTCAAGTGCAAAATTGCTAAAACCAAATTACCTTCTCTCATCTACATACCGTTCCTTTTTTTTTTTTTTTTGTATACCTTATGCTCATTGATGGCTATCTCACTTCCTTCCCTTTTCTTGCTTCCTTCAGGCATCCTCTGACTTGGTCCCCCTCCTCAGACAACTGCCGTCATCCTTTCTATGGTCTGTGTATGCAGTCTCCCAGCCCTCCGATCTGTTGTATGCATTGCTACTCGATTGGATTTCCTAAACAGAAGTGCAGACCCTACGATTTCTGTCTTTGTTTTGACTCCTCCAAAAGCTGAGCCTGAGACAGACTACAAGCAAGAAAATCGATCGAAGTGGAAATGATTACAAATGGTAACAATTGCTCGGAAGAACTCAGACAGGAAGGACTTAGATCAGCAGGGAGGTAGGGGAATGAGGGAACCTCTCTGGGCATGTGATATTTCAGTTGAACCCAGAAGGCTAAGGAAGAGGCTGCCAGGGGAAGGAAAGTGCAGTGGAAACTGTCTATTCCACACTCACAGGGCAGGGACACCTGCCAAGGCTCTGTGGATAGCATTTGTCAGTACTTAGTACCTACTTACTGACCTGGGATGGAAACTTCAGCCTGGGCCCTTCAGAAACAGGCTGAACAGTAAGCTCCCTCAATGTTTATATGGTAGCACCTCCAAGGAAATGGCAGCCTTTGAAACTGGGATCTTATGGAATGCAGCTAACAGTTAGATGGTACCTTTGGTGACTCATGGGAGGGTTCTCATTGTTTGCGAGTGTCTCTAGCACAACATGCATAGTTTAGGAGTTTTATGGTTTAGGAAGACCTGATTTTAGAGGATTAGGCCAAGTGGTGTTGATGTGATTCCTAGAGACATAAGGGCCCTACCCATGACTGCAATTATCACTTTATTAAAATGGGCAGCATTTGGAGCGCCTGGGTGGCTCAGGTGGTTAAGCATCCGACTTCAGCTCAGGTCATGATCTCAGAGTTTGTGGGTTCGAGCCCCGCATCGGGCTCTGTGCTGACAGCTAGCTCCGAGCCTGGAGCCTGCTTCAGATTGTGTATCTCTCTCTCTCTGACCCTTCCCTGCTCACCCTGCCTCTCTCTCTCTCTCTCTCAGAAATAAATAAAAAATATTAAAAAAAATTTTTAAAATAAAACAGGCAGCATTTGTATAGAGACAGCGTTTCATAGACTCAAATGCAGGCAACATTAGAATACGGCCAGGAACAAGGAGACTACACATTCTCTTGGTGAAGGAGGCCAAATTCCCCAAACACATCTTTGGCCAACATGTAACTTGATAAAAACCCTTCATCTACAGACGGAGGTTTTGTGAATAGCTTTCTATTTTACCATTTATATATTTTTAAAAAGCAGTAGAATGTCCTTCATCATTCTGTCCAAAGCTCCTGCGAGACTCATGAACAATCTCCATACTGAGGCTGGACAGAAGTCATAAAGTGGGACAGTGCCAGAGTTGAATTCCGAGTTTCCATTTTTTATCTTTTAATGTTTTCAGCATCTTCCAGAGTGTTGTCTGATATCTGCGTCCAGAGCCTTCAAGGGAAGAGATATATTGCCAAGCCCGATAGTTCATGTTCGGTTTTATACACAATCATACAACCATCTGTTGGTTTGCCTCAGTGACTGAGAAGGCACTATTTCACTGCTGTAAGGAACAAAACAGAGAGCTTCACTGGAGTGATCCCATTCTGGGTCCAGGCCAACGGGCCGCAGTCATACCCATTATGAAAGATCCCAACATGGTAGCCTGTGGTAGGTGCTCCCATTACTCCTCTGTCCAAAGTGAGAGCCAACACAACAAAATTCCTGGCTTGCTCACTCTGCGGCCTCAGCTCTGACTGGTACAGGCAGGTGATCAACCAATTGTATTGAATGCATTTTGATCTATTATTGGGGCACCTGGGTGGCTCAGTCGGTTAAGTGTCCAACTTCAGCTCAGCTAATGATCTCACAGTTCGTGGGTTCGAGCCCCACATTGGGCTCTGCGCTGACAGCTCAGAGCCTGGACCTTGCTTCAGATTCTGTGTCTCCCTCTCTCTCCGTGCCCCCTCCCCGACTCATGCTCTGTCTCAAAAATAAATAAACATTAAAAAAAATTTAAATTCCTTTTTCCCTCTCACTCCCCGTAGAGAAGATGTGGTTTATCTATACCATGGAATACTACATGGCAATGAGAAACAATGAAATCTGGCCATGTGTAGCAACATGGATGGACCTTGAGGGTGTTATGCTGAGCGAAATAAGTCAGGCAGAGAAAGACAAATATCTTATGTGTGCACGTATAGGAGGATTAGGAGGAACTTAACAGAGGACCAAGGGGGAGAAGGAGGGCGGAAATGGTGGAAAAGGGAGAGAGGCAAACCATGAGAGACTCTTGAATGCTGACAAAAACTGAGGACTGGTGGATGTGGGGGGGAGGAGGGGTGGGCATGGAGGAGGACACTTGTGGGGATGAGCACTGGGTGTTATGTGGAAACTAATTTAACAATAAACTATTTGTAAAAAAAAAAAATTTTTAATTCTTCTATAATTATTTTTTTTTGGCTTAAAACAATAGAAATTTATTCTCTCACATTTCTGGAGGCCAGAAATCCAAAATCAAGGCATCAGCAGGGACAGACTCCCCTTGAAGGCTCTAGGGGAGGATCCTTCCTTACCTCTTCCTGCCTTGGGTAGCTTTTGGAGCCCCTTAACTTGTGGCTACATCATTCCTCTCTTGGCCTCCATCTCTACATGGCCTTTTCCTTTGTATTTCTGTTAAAACTCCTTTATTTTCCAAAGAAGCAAGAGTTTTCCCTTTCAAACCTGAACAAGATGTTCACGAGGGTGGGTCTGTGTCTAGTACTAGAGCTGGTATCGAGTGAGGCACGTGGGTCCTGTCTTTACATGTCCACGTTGGACAAGAACAGCTGCTTCGCTAGGCCTTCACTCCTTCCGATCAGCCTTGAATTGTTTTTATTTAGCCTCTCCCATCCGGCTCCACTTCATCCATCGTGGCTTGCTTCTGGTCTCGAGTGGCAGGAGGCATTCTTCTGATTGTTCTCTCCTGCAAAAGGTCTCTGTCTCAGCTCTCTATGGAGGTCTAATATTACACAGAATTAAATCAGGTGTAATATATGGTTCCATTCTGCTAGACTTTCTTTTCTAAAATTTCAGTTATGTTCACCTATGTTCTTTTTTTTTTATTCCTCACGTTTACTCCTTACCATACAGTAAAATGCAACTTTGCAGGACATGTGAGTTCTCAGGCCGGTCTGGGAAATGCCAGGTTCAATAAACGTGCCAGCTTTCCTCACTGCAGGGTTTGCCAGTCTTCAGGATGCTCTCAAGCACCAGGAAGCTCCAGAGTTGGTCAGAGTCTCCAGATTTGTCATCAGTTGATCAGAGTCCCCAGATGCATTGGATCCCAGAAAAATTCTGGTGATGAACTTCTCTCGGGATTAGTGTTTTGGCCAAGGCACTCTGGGAAACTGTAACATATAAGCTTCTTCATTGTTTTTCCATGTTTCTTTTTAAAAAAATTTTTTTAATGTTTATTTATCTTTGAGAGAGGGAGAGAGACAGAGCGTGAGTGGGGGAGGGGCCAAGAGAGGGAGGCACAGAATGTGAAGCAGGCTCCAGACTCTGAGCTGTCAGCACAGAGCCCGACGTGGGGCTCAAACTCACGAACCGTGAGATCATGACCTGAGCAGATGTTGGACGCCCAACCAACTGAGCCACCCATGTGTCCCATGTTTTTCCATGTTTCTTTATCACATCTTTACATCAATGTTTCTTTAGGTATAAGATGATTTTCCCTTATCCAATTTTGGCTGTCTTTTAGTCAAAAGGTCTGATTTAAACATATGGAATGTTAAAGACATTTGAAATTGAAATTGCATTAAATACACTTAAGTGCTTGGCAGATAGAAGTTGAGATCTTGGGGCCCAGAGCGCCTCAGGAAGCAGTGACCACCCATGTCCTGCTTGCCCTGGGAGAGGGGAGGAGAACTCCCCATCTGCTGATGGCATGACCACGGGGTCTGGAAGGGCTTCTCTTCTGCATCCTTCCTCCATACCCAGCAGTGATCAGAAAAGCACTAGAAATTCATAGCCCAGCAAAAGTTTTTCCAGGATCCTTATAATCCTAAATGTGTGACTTCCCCGTATTCTTTGGAGCCTTGGAGTTTTTATTATTTTGCTTCTCCAACATTTCTTCTCATTTATAAAAATGCCAGGTGGCACACATTCATCTCTTATATTGGAGTGAATTAGAATTAAAGTTGATTTTTGTTTTGGTAGGATGTCTTTAAGGTTGGTATGATGCCCTTAAGAAAGTGGTCTATCTTGAGATCTCAGGAGCACTCAAGACATAAAAGTCAGTGGAAAATAAAATTTGTGTCCAAGAGGACCCACTGTCAAACTGCTCCGAGCCTTCTCCTCATCATCGCATCTGTCCTGATGCCTCGCAAGAGTCCCTGCTTCACATACTGTATGACAAGAGGCAGCTATGGCGAGGGGCCATGGAGGGGGGCTGGAGATGAGAGGACAGGTGTCAGTCACCAGGGACCACCTCTCCCCTACACAAACCACACCCAAGTGTGACACCCCTTTTGCACACTGTAGCTCTGTGCCCCTGGGTTGTGACAAAGCCAGAGAAGCCAGAGGACGCCAGCACTCCAGGCCCCACAGTATTCGCCTGTCCCAAACAACGTTCACAAAGCAGTTTTCAGTAAATGGATTCCTTCTGGGTTTACTAAGGAATTTCCTACCTTCACTGTTTACAGCAGGTTGTTTTGTCTATTTATTCTGCAGGCTGAGTCAGGATGTAGGTGTACTTGAGAATTGTTTGGGGTCAGAGGACCTCTCTCCATGTCTCACTTCCTCCTGAAAACAGAGATGTCTGGCATCCGTTCACTCATTGTGTGGCCTTTCCTTTTTCTCTTGCACAAACCTCTGGCACCTACCTCCCCACGTGTCTGCCATCCGCCTCCCTTTTCTCCAACCGTAGGGTTTCCTTCACCTCCCCAGATTTCTTTCCGGCCCGCTCTGCTGCGGCTGGCCAAGGAGGCTGCTGACCTCTCTGCCTCCACTCCCAACCACAGCCCCGAGGAACCTAACTAACCATCCGTTCGTTACCACCAACCTGTGAATGGGGCCCTTGTCAGTCAGGCTGAATTGAGGGCTATGCTTGCAAAATCCAAAGTCTGTTCTACCGGGGCCAGAAGTTTAATTCAGAACAGTGAGGAAGCAAGACCAGAAGTCCCTGAGGTGGGACTGTCACCCTTCTTCAGCTGGTCGCCACAAGCCACAGCCTGCTGTGGTGGAAGGAGCCTGGGCTCTAGGGCCAGATTTGACTTTGAATCAAGACTCTGCATTCTGTTACTATGTGATCTCAGGCGAGTTACTGGACTTTGCTGGGCCTTGGTCTTCACAGGGGACCTCATAGAACTAGCTACTTTTCAGGTTCCTGGTGTCAAGTATGGAAGGTGTCTGGTACTGAGTTTAGTAACTGAAAGCCGTGGCTGTATAGATTGAGCCCATGAATATAAAGCCAGAAACAAAGCCGACGTGCTGGCAAGAGGGCTTTCCCCCCATGGAGGCTCTGGCTCTCGCTCTGCTGCAGTTGCACCAGTCAGCTGGACAGCGATGGAGCCAAGGGCTAAGGGGGGTTGCTGGTGATGCCCACCTGGTCAAGTTCGAGGCCATCATCTTGGAGACTCCAGTGTAGGGGTCTCCTCCTCATCTGAAATGACCCCAGGATGAATTTGTTTCTTGCTGGGTACCAAGCAGGTCTATTCCTCTGCCGTCCCTGCAGGTGACTGTCATACCTAAAGGAGGGGAGAGGTGACCAGCAAGACCCCTGGAAGTGGCTCTGGGGGGAGTAGGAATCATTCACAAAGCACAGCCACCTCCTGGTTGTTCAGCGCAGGGTGCTACGTTCTAGAGTGTTCTCCGGCAGTCCTTCCTGGCCACGAGACAACATCCAGCAACTTCCATAAGGAGGGTTGGTGAAGGAGGTGAAGGAGAAGGCAAAGTGGAGGAACTACTTGTTTCTTTCCTTTTCTTTTTTGGAAATACAAGGCGGCACTCACGACAGGAAGACAGCACGCCACCTTCCACACACTATATGAAACCTGTTACGGATAATAACCAAAACGCTAGCTATTGTTTCTATCGGCTCTGAACCCATTTCCTGCCCCCTCCCTTTAACTTAGTGACAGAAAATGCTCCACAACAGAAAAGCGGGCATGGAACTAGGCAGGGCCATCTCTCTGGCCAGTCATCAGTCCATCAGTGTCCCCCCTGCCCTGGAATTCTGTACACATCAAGGGAGAGGTGTCCTCTGTCTTCTCCTCTCTGCACTCCGAGCGGCGTGCATATTGGCCCATGGAGTGGGCCGCAACATTCCCCACAGTGTGGAAAAGTTACTCCTAGGACCGACGCCGCCCCTGCCTGCCTGGTATTTGGTTGTATGAACCAATATATTTTCTCCCCTTTTATTTGCTTGATTAAGTTAGCAGAGTGGGGTTTCTCTCTTTTGCAACCTAATGAGTTCCTGACTTACTCAAGTTCAAGTAAAAGAGCTATGGGATCACTGAATGCAGCCTGTGACACTGACCCCTGTTTGAACACAGGATGCCAGGTATCATGAGCCAAGTCTGCTTGTTTAGAAGGAAAATGTTCTTGTTTCTAAAGCCATTAAAAGTTATATCTTTGGAGAATTCTGGAGAAGACCTGGCCGGAGGTACATCACCTGTGTCCTCAGATACTTCTACACTGGATACATTTGGTTGCCAGCTGCTCTGAGGCACCATGTTGAAAGTGTGTCTGCACTTATTATTGGAAATCCACTAACTAGCCTTTTGATTAGTGGGGATTAGCTTTACATTTGGCCATTCCATGGGCTTTGGGCACCAGTCTGCAGGAGCCTCTTCCTCACTGTGAAGATTGGCTTGTGTGGGCCTGTGAATAAATTCTACCTATCAGAGCCTGCCTGGTGGGGGATACAGAAAAATCAGAAGTCAAGTTAATCCCAACCCAAACAGCATCTGAATCTATGACTTTAAACAAATGATGGCACCCTTCTGGGTCTCTGTTTCTTCACCTGTAAAGAGAGGGTGCTGGACTAAAGGACACAAAGTCTTTTTAACTCTAGTAGACTCTGATTTTTTAATAGGATTTGTAAACTCAAGCCTTGGCATTTGGAGTGGGATCAAGGAGCTGAAACTTGGTATGTCGAGCTCTTCCACCTGAGCAAACACTACACCCACAAAGTATAAATTCCCACCAGTAAGGAAACAATAGGACCACCCCAGAAGTAGGAGAGGTTAAAACGTCATCGGGCCAGAGAACTTTCTCAGCAGCAAATAACACTGCTGCTGCCAGATTACAGGAAGGATCACTGACACCAATGAGAATTGGGGGCATAAACTAGACTTTATATGTAACATTAGAATCTCATCAGGGAACTAAATTAGCAAGGTGGATTAGACATACTACTTTTTTAAAAAAAATACTATCTAGTCTCATTGCTATTTTGTGATGTAGAGGAAAATTGGTAAGAAAATTGGGAAGTGTTAGGAAGAGAGGTCATATACACATGAAAGTCACCTTGGCTGAGTACAAAACTCTTCTAGATTCTTCTCGAAAGTGTTCCGATGGTACTACATACAAAGCGTTCAGAAGTCAGGCTGGTATTTGTTCTTGTTTGGGGGCTTAATTATTTCCTACCTGGATACCTGTGGCATTTTTGATTTTGTTCTTGTAATTTAAAAATGTCGTTAGTATGTGTCTCAGTGTGGGGTCTTTTAAAATTGATTTTATCTGAAATATGTGAGCCTATTCAATCTATTTACTCTAGTCTCTTTCCAGCTTGGAAATGTTTTCTTCATTAAAGCTCTTATCACTTCTGTTTCTGTTCTGTTTTTTTCTTTAGTAATACTAGAATTCTTAAGTTGGATTTCCATTCTCTTTCTCAGTAGCTGTCTCTTTTTTTTTTTCCAGCAATTCTCTTCTTGTGTCATTTCTACTTCAATGTTCTCTTCCTGTACATCCTAGTAGACCTCACAAGATTAATCTCCCAATCATTGATTCCATTTTCTACACTGTCAGTTTTGCTTATTTCCACATCCACAATGGAGTTTAATTCTTCGACTGCATTTTTTGCCATACATTCTTATCTATCTCATCTCTCTCCATAGCTAATCTTGCTGAATTTTTTTAAGACCTGATATTTTTTTAGAGATGTTTTAGGTTTACAGTAAAATTGAGAGGGCAGTACAGAGGGTGGTACAGAGATTTCCTATAACCCCTTGCTTCCACATCCACACAGCCTCTCTCATTATCCATATCCATATTATCACCAGAATAGTACAGTGGTTTTTTTTTTTTGGGGGGCGGGGGGTTGTTTTGTTTTGTTTTTTACCAAAGACGAAGCTACATTGACACGTCATAATCCCCGAAGGTCAATAGTGTTTATCTTAGGGTTCACTCTTAGGGTCAGACATCTTATGGGTTTAGAACAAATGTGTAGCGACCTACAAATCCATCATTATAATATCATACAGAGTGTTTTCACTACCCTCAAAATCCTCTGTACTCTGCCTACGCACTGCCCACCCACCCTGCCCAGGCAACCATAGACCCTTTTACTGCTTCCATAACTGCGCCTTTTCCAGACTGTCACACAGTAGGTGGCCCTTTTACATGGGCTTCTTTCACTTAGTAAAATACACTTAAGGTTCTGCCATGTCTTTTCATGGCTCAATAGCTCATTCCTTTATAGTGCTGAATAATATTCTATTTTCTTTTTTTTTTTAATATTTTTATTTATTTCTAGGATAGAGAGAGACAGTATGAGCAAGGGAGGGTCAGAGAGAGAGGGAGTCACAGACTGAAACAGGCTCCAGGCTCTGAGCTGGCAGTCAGCACAGAGCCTGACGCGGGGCTCGAACCCACGAACCGCGAGTTCATGACCTAAGCGAAAGTCAGACGCTTAACCGACTAAGCCACCCAGGCGCCCCAATAATATTCTATTTTCTGTATGTACCACAGTTTATTTATCCATTCACCTGCTGAAAGGCACATTGGTTGCTTCCAAGTTTTGGCAATTGTGAATAAAGCTGTTGTAAAAACCTATGCGCAGGCTTTTTTGACTCTTTTGGGTGGATACC
This sequence comes from Proteles cristata cristata, assembly GCA_017311185.1. Taxonomy (NCBI): domain Eukaryota; kingdom Metazoa; phylum Chordata; class Mammalia; order Carnivora; family Hyaenidae; genus Proteles; species Proteles cristata. The sequence goes on from JAESUZ010004980.1 coordinate 605,341, forward strand.
AAGAAGCATACAGTAAGGGTATTTTTAGTTTTGTAAGAAACCATCTTGCTAAGGGTGCCTGGGTGGCTTAGTCAGTTAAGCATCTGACTCTTGATTTCAGCTCAGGCCACAATCTCAGGGTTCACAGATCCAGCCCCGCATCAGGCTCCATGCTGGCAGCACAGAGCTTGCTTGGGATTCTCTCTCTCTCCACTCTCTCTGGCCCTCCCCTATTCGCACGTGCTCTCTCTCAAAATAAGTAAATAAACATTTAAAAAAAATGGAAACCCCCCTTGCTATTGTGTTAGAAATCAGTAGGTAATTCCTTATGTCTGGTAGGCAACTGGGAATAAAAAGGGCTTCTGTAAATCTATCTAGTGGATAGATACTCTGGCAATTTACTAATCTATGGATTTAAATTTATTCACTTTTCAAAATGCATGCTATACCTTACTGGAGGTTTACTATAAAAAATGTTATATGGTAGAACCACCTAAGAAAGCAATGAGCTTTATACGATAAATTCACTTATTTCTAAATAAATTTTTCTAAGTTAAAAGAGAAAAACAATCATCTTGCTAACTTTTCATCTGAATCTTTTCTCTGTATGTGGTTTTCCATAATTCATAATGACCATGTCTTCCAGGATTCAAAGATCTTAAATTTTTCTTGGATTTCCTACGGTAAACCTGTTTAAGGGGTTGGCTTCTTTTCAGTCTTTAGAAATATCGCTCTCTCTTTTTCACAAGCCACATTTTGGTTGTTTCTGTTCACCTACCCGCAAAAAAGTGGGGGGAGTCTCTGGTGAACTAGTGAAGTCTTTGGAACACTTATCATATTATGTCAGCGTATAAATTTGGGCTTTTTTCTCATATACCCCAACACCTTCCACTACAGAAAAAGGTAGGTTTTGGTTTACGTTTGTCCTTTTTTTTCCCCCTAAAGGGGAAAATTAGCCATAAGGAGGAGTTAATAGCTCCTTCACATTTCTGGAGCCTCTGAAGAAAACTGCCCCTGTGCTTGGTGGTGTTTGGAGATTCTGGATCCAGGCAGAAAGTGCCCAGAACTACTTAAGACTGGGAGAGATTTAGCGGCACCTGGGTGGCTCAGTTGGTTGAATGTTCACCTCTGGTTCAGGTCATGATCTCATGGTTCATGGGTTTGAGCCCCACTTCAAATCCTGTTCCCCACCCCTCTCTGCACTTCCCCTACTCATGCTCTCTCAAAAATAAATTTAAAAACATTTTTTTAAAAAGAGTGGGAGAGATTTAGAGCCTGGCGCTTGAATGGTTTTGCAGAAAGATCCAGCCCAGAGAGGGAGTGAATTCCTTGTGACCTGTGGGATCTGAAGTTTCTGCCGGTGATAGAAACTGACAGCCTGCTTACACGAAAGAGGCTTGGATCTCGGGGTGCACGAGCTTCACACCAGGCCTGCTGAGTGGGTGGCACCGAAGCCTGCCTTGGGGAGTAGCTCTGGTGGAGGGAGGGGGGCTGAAGACCGAGCCTCTGCAGAGGACGGGCTGCAGAAGTAGCAGCATCAAGGGTAGTGACCCCAGTGTTTGAACACAAAGGGCTTGTTCCCAGTTTGGAGGTCTATATAAGCCTACTGGTTTTAAGCTTCTTATTGGCTTTGGTAAGTGGAGTGTTCGGATTCAGATTTTATTGCGTTAAGAGTAATCAAGTAATGTGACTCTCATTGCACTTAGGTTCTGTGGAACAAGTCATCCTAGTTACACATAAAATGTTCCTGGAAATCTTCGAAGTAATCCTGCCCGGCTGGCATTACTATGCCCATGTTACAGTTATGGGAACAGAGGTACAGAGTTGGGAATAATTTTCCCAAGTCCACAGCCCATTGTGTAGAATCAGAGTTCAAGGGCAGGACCACCAGACGGCTGAGCTCTTAACCACTGTATGTCATCACACGCAGGGTAGGAGGGTTCTGTGAGTCTTCATCTTTTTGTGTCTTCTTAGAAATTTTAGCAGGAAGTTATTTCGTAATACACTTCTTCTCAGAACCTTTGGTCTTTGGATTGTCCCTGTGAGTTGATGGAAAATGCTAATTTTTAAAAAAGAGAAATAGTTACTTACTAATCTTAGGAGAAAGAAATTTCTAGATTTTACAAACTAGGGAGCAATTCCAAAGAAAAGAAAGGGGGGTGCCTGAGTGGCTCAATTCATTAAGCATCTACTTTGGCTCAGCTCATGATCTCACAGTTTGTGAGTTTGAGTCCCGTGTCAGACTCTGTGCTGACAGCTCAGAGCCTGGAGCTGGCTTCAGATTCTGTGTCTCTGTGTCTCTCTGCCCCTCCCTTGCTCATGCTCTCTCTCTCTCTCTCAAAAATAAATAAACATTTTTAAAAATTTTAAAAAAGAAAGAAAGGAAAAATGGAAAAGGAAGCAGGGTCAAAATTAGGGAAGAAAGGAGAAGTTACTGAACTGTTTGGAGCAATAAGCCTTGAGAAAGACAGTAGGCAACAGATCCTACATTTAGAGGGACTCTGCAGTTGAAGATGACCAAAGAATTAATAGAAGAAAATCGGAATGATACCTCGTGTCTTTACTAAGATTTAATACATGGCTATTATCAATTTCCAAGGCTTAAATGAAAACAAGTTAAGTTTGGCTTTGTAAATTTTATAGTCCTGGCTACTCACCAAGTAAGACTCATACCAATAGTTAGTTATCAGGCTGTTGTTTTTAGTGAAGTGTAATTTTATAACAGACCTGAGTAGCCTTCATAACAAATACTCTATTGTCTTTTGCATTGTTTTAAACAGTAGGTGACATAACCATGGTGGACCACGGGTCCCCTTCTACCCTCCAAAATTTGTGTTCTTTAAGAGCACAGGCAAGGCAAGAGGCAGAGAAGGAATATTCCCCACATGGGGTGACTTCCTAGCTTCCAATGCTCAATTTATAGCTCCAAAACAGCCGTGGTTTTCCATGTGGAGAAATTGTTACCATGAGTTTTGAGAGGGAAGAATGCAGCCTTTAAGTCCTAATTCTCTAGAGGATATCGAATGATCATAAGGAAAACCTCGAAGTCAGTTCAGGTTCTGATTCTAAATTTCAAAGAAAAAGGGAAGTGATGGAAAATTAAAGGCTGCTGGAGAACATGGCAGTGTCCATTTAGAAATCATTGTGCATTAATATTTAATGGTTCTCCTCACTGCTCAAGTGAGTCATTGTTTTCTTAATACCAATCATATCGTTGCCTGTTTCTAACAGTGCTGTCCAGGCAGTTTTGTAAATAGCAGGCTGAAACAGGCTGAAATACAGTTGCTTACACAAAACCCAAAGTGCTTACAGTATCTGAGGCATCCGACTCCACAGGCATGTGGCACAAACAGCCCAGACCGAAAGAACGAGGCATGCAGTAGCCAAGGGGTCCGTCACAGTCCCCCAAAGGGCTTGACATATTGTCCTTCTCCAAAAAATGCATGCCTCTTGTCATGAAATTCTGGGTGTTATACAGTGGATCATATGTATATAGTTACATGTTTAAATATAATTTATGACCACACCAGTCATGAACAAGGGATGAATGAGCAAAGAATATAAATATATATGGAGTTCTGCCCAATTCCATTTAAGCCTGTGGCAAAGTGGTATTCCCTCATCCCAGCCTCTCCACCTTCTCCCTGACCAGTCACCACTTAAAACAATTTAAGTCAATAATACGGGTTATGAAGTCTCCACTCATAACACAAATTGGTTGTGTACTTCGAGATTCAAAGCTAAAGCAGAAGATGAGGTGTGTAGCTATTTTCACCCAGGCACCGAGTATATGATTCAGTAGTAAAAATTCTCATATGGCTTTTTTTTTTTTTGTAAGCTAAGGTATAATTTGCCCAAAATCCACAAACCAAGACCTTAGGATTATTTAATCCCTAATTTTCCCCATAGCGGGAATGGAAGATCAACATCACTCTTTCTATAAAAAATTTGGAAATATAAATCAAGAGTCTAAAGAATGTCTGCACTCATGGTCTATACTCTGGGAAATAGGAAATAACCAGGGATGTCCTTCTAAATATAAAGGTGCTTATCAAAGTGGATTAAAATAGAGAAAATTTGGAGGAAGAAAATCTAAATGTCTGGCAATAAGAATATAGTTAAAGCATGGCCTTTGTATGCGAGAAATTTATGCAGCTATCAAAAAGCATGTGAGCAAAAGTATAATCATACTAATGCACTCAAAATCAGAAGCTGTCCTGGGTAAAATATTAAAATATTATACCTTCTTTATACTATGATCCTGATAATGAAATGTTTGTGCATAGAATAAATACTGAAGGAAAGATGGCAAATTACATTGGCAGCTATTGCTGAGTGGTGTTGATTCTGTTTCCGACTTTCTATTTTCCTGTGTTTTCTACCAGGAAAACAAATCTAAGTGATCTGATATTAGTTTTACAACCATAAAAAATAATAAATACAATTCAAAGGTATTATATCAGGTTCATATAAAGAAGCTGCGGACACTGCTGTGAATACGTAGCTTTTAAAAAAGTAAAACATCAGCCTCCCTCAAGAACTCAAAGGTCCTCCATAGTGAGGAAAATGCCCTTCTGGGCCCTAGGAGCTTCAATGCGTAGATTACTCAGGATCTTCTCCCATGCAAAGGACACGTTCTGCATAGATAGGAGGCTTACAGAATCCCTCTGTTAGTAGTCAGATGCCTATCCTGTAAAACATGACTTAGCAAGACCCTTTCAGTCAGATCTGAAAGAGGGGCAGAGGGCCCCCAGGTAACATAATGCGTCCAGAACATGTCTGCAGCTCTAACAGGTGCAAACAACTCCACTTGTCTAAATATAAGTTCACTTAGGCAGTTTGGGAACAGTCTTTCCCACTTTCTATTCTGATCAGGCAAAAGAATGTTCTCTTCTTGAGTTCTGACTCTCGATGCTGGTTATTTATATTTAGAGGCACTTTGCAATACTTTTTTCTCCAAAGAGAAGGAAAAGCTGGAACCCTAAGAAGAAGAGAAAAATGAGATTCTCCTTCCAAAATCTTAGAGGAAGATAAGACCTAGGTTTGGCTGTTTTTGAAATGTGTTCAGTTGAGGAGATAAGTTATTAATACTATTTTTAAAAACTTTGTGGATGAACAAAAAGTTGATGTTAACACATGCATAAAGAAGCATTATCTAATAAGTAAGCCGGAAAGAAGACTTGATTTTTAATCCGCACAGAGGAAATTCTTTGGGGAAACATACAGAACTCTGCTCCTTTGCTAATTCCTGCCGTGCTTTCTCCCATTACCCCTAAACTCTGACTCCTCCTTCAGGATTCCGCTCAATGCCCCCTTCCCTAGAAGCCTCAGCTGACCTTCGTCATTTCCCATCCCACCTCCACAGCCACACACGCACAATCTTTCTCTTAGTTCCCAAAATACAGAGAGTTAACCTTCACACACATTTATCCTACATCATTATTTATTAGCTTAAGAGCTTCTTGAGAGTGGGGCGCCTGGGTGGCTTAGTCGATTAAGTGTCCGACTTTCGCTTAGGTCATGATCTCGCGGTTCGTGGATTTGAGCCCCGCGTCGGGCTCTGTGCTGACTGCCAGCTCAGAGCCTGGAGCCTATTTCAGAGTCTGTATCTCCCTCTCTCTCTGACCCTCCCCTGCTCACGCTATCTCTCTCTCTCTCCTAGAAATAAATAAAAATATTTTTAAAAAAAGAGCTTCTTGAGAGTAAGATTACATTTCACTCGTTTTTCCACTTCCAGCACCCAGATTTATAGTAGTCACTCAATAACATGTTAAATGAATAAACAAATGTGTAAGACTGAAGAAGTCACAGATGAGCCCAGGTGCAAGGAAGATAGCCGCCACATAGCCACAGATAGCCACCAAAAAGAAAGTTTATGGGAAAATGATAATTAGCTTTGCTTAACTACTGCTAGGCTTTTGGTTAATTTTTGCCGGGGAGAGGTGGCTTATTAAATGAAATTAAGGCCGGATTAAATGAAACTGAGTGCCAGAGATTCTAAAAGGAACTCGGTATGCATTGACTAAAAGGTTGACACTTTCTGTTTTTCCTTTCTTTCTGCTATAAAATGAGGGTGAGGCAAGACTGTGACTAAGGGCCAGTCCAGTTCTCAGGTTCAAGGGCACGGGGACTGCTGAGTTCTGCTGGAACAATGTCCAGAGCTTACATCCCAGCTCTATTCTGATCTCTAAGGAGACTGTGCTCTTTTCAAACTTGCGGATGCCACACTCCTACCTACCAAGACTGTGGTGTGCGACAACTAAGTTTAGCCCCAACTCTCCTGCTCTGAAATAGTCATCTAAACCACAGGGGAAATTATCACCCATGGTTTCCTAGATCTATGTAAGGAAGACACTTCCAAATCTTAATGCTGTAAGTTTGTATTTACTTGTCCTAACTCCTTCTCGGTTTGGTTCTGATCGCTTTTTGCCTGCATTCATGTTGCAATACCGGTTGGCTCTATCTTTGCCTACTCTTCCAGCACGCTCACTACCCTTGAGAAATGTAGCCAACAGTTGGCTCAATAAATCTTCAACCTACTCACCAGCTAATAAAAGGGGTTGAGAGTTGGCAAAGGGAATATTCCATGGAAACTGTGTTTGCCAAACGCCTACCAATAGCTGATTTCAGAGGTGGTCCTTTATCATAGATGCCCTTTGAGCGAGAAGGAAGAGGACTAATCATTGCTCTTCAGACAGGCAGGCGGTGTCTTGAGCTGAAGGCTTGTATGGGATTAATGCAACCTATCAGTGTTTTAGTTTTACATTTCTAGTAAAATCAGAATTTGCTCTCATATCCCTTAAAGCAGAAGTTCCCAAATGCCATGTTCAATATAATGAATTTTCATAAAGCTAAATATATCTGATGTGAAGGAACAGCCTTTACTCTGAGATTGTTATTTTGTTTTGTTGTTAAAGAGTTTTGTTGTTAAATTTTGTTTTATTTATTTTTTAAAATAAAAGGATGGTACCACAAGACAGTAGGGTTTGTTTATATTACTGTCCTGGCACTTTAAAAAGCTGACAACCATCTCTCAATTTCCAAAATTCACTAAAACTAGAAAACCAAGACCTTCATCCTAGGGATGAGGCTAGCTCAGAGCTGAGCACCAAGGAGATTAACACATGACTATATAAATATATATTTAAATGAAATCATATGAGAGGAAGGGTCTGGTCTCTTTTAGGCTCAGCATTCTTTACAGACCTTAAGGTGTATCATAGAAATCATGAAGGCCTTGTTGGTACGGGTAGTTGTAACAGATTCAAGTCAGGTGATTTCCTCTGAAATATACCTATGTGCCTATATACGCGGTACTCTGGGAGATGGCCCTAAAAACTTTATAAAACGATTTTGCTGTCTCCAGTTCACAGTACACCCAGACCCATGACTAGCACAACGCAAGCATCAGTAGTTGCTTGTTTTCCACATGACCCTTACAGCTGAGATGTCAATCCCAGGGCGCTTCCACCTAACACGGAGACAAACACATTTTGTATTCCCCTGGGGCCCCTCTGGGATCCGCAGGTGATGGGGAAGTAGCGGACGTCTGTGAACCCCCAGGCTCAAGTGTAAGATGAAGGTGGACCGCGGGACAGGGTGAATGCAACTGCAACCACGTCTGCGAGTGTAGGAAGGCTTTGCCCGGCCAGGGCTTTGCGGAGGAAGAGGGAATTTGGCCAACCTGCCTGCAACCCGGCCTCCTGGCTGTAACGGGACGCGCTCTTCTGTAGGAAAGTGCCTCTGCCCCCTGGCGCCCGTCCCCAGGCTTCTGATGAAACAGTGACCCCACTGCCCCCTCGCCAGTCCCTGGCCTGCAGCCCTATCACTCCGGGCTCGCGGCCCATCACGTGGCGAAGCGGTGCTATCCAAGACCTCGGCTCCACGGCCATTGGTCAACGGCTCGCGTCCTGAGTGCGCCCATTGGCTGTGGGGGGCGTTCACGTGAAAAGGGTTCCGGGATGGCTCCCCAAGAGGGGAGAGGTGCTGGAAAGTTAAAGGGAGCAGCGCGGCGGCTGGGAGCCGGAGTCCGAGTGACCGGCCACAGGGAGGAGGCGAGCAGGCTGCTCCCGTGCACGGACGGATGCGTCTGCCCACCGACGGCGCATACCCGAGTCCCGGCCCCCACTGCTGCGGTCGCCGCAGCCTCTGCTCCTGCCACCTCCGCGCGGATGCTGCCGCGGGCTGGCGCTTGTGTGTTACGGGGCTTATGAGCTGTACTAGGTACGTCAGCCCCCAAGCCCTCGAGTCCCCGTGCAGGGCCGAGAAAATGCGGCGAGAGGCGCGCCGTGGAGACCTTTGGTTCCTGCCCCCTGCACCTGCCTGCACTGTCCAACGTGCAGTTGCACTACGGGGGTGGGACACTCTGGGCTGGCTTGAGGCTGGTGCTTCTAGGTGGGATGGAGCCTGGCTCGATCCACATGTTCCACTGAAGCGCGGGTCTGGCTGCGAGGGGTGGCCGGGGATGGGACTTTTGTGCCGAGTTCGAACCCGGGACAGGGCTCTTCCAGCCTGGGACCCGACAGTCCCGGAGGGTGTCTCCGAAGTTGGGCAGTGGGGACTGGAGTACAAGGAAAAGTCTCTCCTTTCCCGGCGCCTCGGTTTCCCGGTGCAAGGAAACACACCTGGGCCGTCTTCCAGGTCGCCGAGTTGCGATGGGACACAGAGCCGTCCTGGCCCCTCGTCCCCAGGCAGGGGATGTCCCGGGACGGCCGGGGAGAGGCTGCCGCGCGGGGACGCTCGCGCGGCGCCGCGCGGACCAGGATTGCCCCGCAGCCCCGCCCTGGTGTGATAACTTGGGCTCCTCCCTCCTGTCGTCCTCCTCCCCCTGCCGGTCATATCTCCGGGAACCGAGCGCAAGCCCTACCTCCCGGACACACGACGCTCACGTAGTCCGGTGGCGGCGGCCTCCCCTGTCACCTCCCTGCAGGCACTCCGATGCGGCGAGCCAGCTGGAGAGGGGGCTTCCCCACGGTCCAAAAGGTGGGTGTGGGACAAGTCGAAGGACGCTCCCGGAGCGCTTGGGGGCGCGGTGCAGGCCGGTTGGAGCCAGGGGTCAGGGGCAGGATCGCTTTGACCTGTGGGATCTTCCAAGTCTGGAAGCTCTGGCCTGCCCCCTGCCGTGTTCATGCCACCCCCTTGAACTCAGAGAAAGGGGTGTGGAAGGAACTTGCCACAAAGGAGCGTATAGGGCCCAGCACGACACACTTGAAGAGTTGTGGCCTGTCTGGGTATTGCTTCCTGCTGTAGAGGAGAAAATTGAGGACAGGCTTGAGTTGACTACTTGGAGAGTTGCTGCAAGGTGTTGGAGCCTGTGGTCTGTGTGGCCGGGCCTCCTTGGGAGATCCGGGGTCAGGGAAAAGAGAAGTTAAGAGCCTTGAGCTGGGGTGGGGAGAAGAGAAAATGGTGCAGTTGGCAAGGTTGTTCAGCAGCCAAGTCTAAAGTGGAGACTGGGGACTGGCTCACCACAAGAGGAAAGTATTAAGGGAAAAGTGAGTGGGAAGAGAAGTTAGTGGGCATTATTAGCACCCAAGAACGGCTTAGCCAGAAAAGACCTCAGAGGAGAAAGCTTAAGCCCAGGAAGGTTCAGCGATTTGTTCAAGTGGACAGCTAGGTGGAGGCATTCCCAGGCCGGTGCTCTGTTTCCCGCTGGGCATTGCCAATGGCAGGTACTGTGGCATTTTCACTTCAGTTCTTTCCTGTAATATGCAGGTGTGTGTGTGTGTGTGTGTGTGTGTGTGTGTGTGTGTGTGTGTGTGTGTGTGTGAAAGATGCTTTAGATGATGGCTGTAGGATAGAAGAGTTCAAGTGACTTCTAAGGCTGTGAACAAGGGCCCCATGGTCTCAGTACAAAGGAAAATATGTCAACTTTATTCATACTGTGACAGCCAAACCTTTTTATGGGGGGGGTGGGGGGGTGAGGGGACTAAAGTAATGCCAAAGGGGTGGATGGACATGTCTTTTAAAAAATATCACCTAGCTGTGAGTGCTTACCTAACGTAGTTTCAGTGTTCCTGATGGGTTTTGGTGCATCTGATTTTTCTGCCTTTTCTTATCAGAGTATGAAAATGGAGGGAAAATGTCCTGGCCTCAATCCCCAGAAAAGTTTATTCCTATAAAAGGCACAGCCTAAAAGTCAGTAGCTCAGCTGTCTGAAACTGTGAGGGTCCTGTGATTATTTTCTATACAAGTATATAGTTTTCACAGGAAAAACCACTGTGACATCTAGCCTGACCAGCTGTCCTGAGAAGGTGTGTTTTTTGTCACTAATGGAACAGGGAAAGTATTTCTACGAAACTCTCCCTGTTTTCTACAATTTTCAAGGAGTGCTGGGGTTTGCCCTCTTGTGACCAGGAACCCTGAAATCTACCGTCGGACATGGCCCAGTCCCTCATAGAGCAAAACTGATCTCTTAGGCATCTATTTGGAACTCAAGTTTTTGAGACTCTGAATAACAGCCATTCGTGCTCTCCTGATGTTGTCCTGCAGCGAACTGATGTCCAGTCCTCTGTCATGCTCTGCTCGTTCAAATATGTGTCTGTGTCTTCTCCTCCTGGCTTTTGCCCTGGCCAAGCTTGGGGACTCATATTCCCTGGCCTGGGAGAGGAAGAAGCTGAGCAGCCAGGGAGAGTGTCAGGAAAGGGGGGCCTGAGAGGCAGCCTGATGCACGCTGTGATGGTACCGACCATTTTCATGCCATTTGAGGATAAAGCACCTGTCCGTGTGCCTTCCTTAGGACACTTTCCTCATACATCTCCATTGCTAGGAGTCCTTGTGGCTGAGGGACATCCCTGTCACAGTCCATTGGGGAATTCCTGAGCAGAGGGTCAGGAAAACTTCCATCAAACCAGCATTTGGTACACTGCTTCTTATAGAATGATCTGGTTCATAAAAACTGGGATCCAACGGCAAGGATAGGCAAGTGGCCAATGGTCAGATCGTACCATGTATGGGGCCACAGTGGTGACGCTGATATAGTGAAGGGGATGCTGGGCAGTGATTGCTTGTGCAATGCACCTGAGGCAGTAGCCCTGGTAGCAACCCTTGGGCCGCCAGGTAGTTCACTTTATTTTTGCCTTTCATGGAAGAATGTTGCAAAAGCAATTGGGCTCTAGAAAGTGCCGGTGGAATTGTTTAATTAGAGCTGGCTCTGACCAGACCAGCACCTTCTGACCCCCCAGTTCCACTAGTTCTTAACAGCTTGGTGATAAAAGGGAGCTCAGGGGCAAATTTACACCCACTGGGTCCAAACTGGGAAACTTTACCAAGGTCTTCAACTAAGTCTTTTTAATCTTTAAAATTAGAAATTGAGAGTGCCTTTAGTGCAAGTGTGCAGATTGCTTAACTGATCCACTGGTTTTAGAATTCTGCTTCCACAGTGTCCTGAGAGTTTCCCAGCCTTTTTCTAATGAGCTGTTTTAACATTGTGCAGGAAAGCACGTAGGAGGTAGGTTTTCAGTCTTGAAGAGATACAGAGAAGAGGATAGAGAACTTACACTTGACCTTGTGCCGACTCAGGCAAGGAGGAAGGGCTGGTAGCAGACTGAGGGGAACTCCACCCACCTTGGGTCATACCCAGGTTGTCAAGTGTGGGCAGAGTGGGAGGGGCTGAGATGCCAGAGTGGGATGCCCACTTTGGGGGTATTTTTAATCCACATTTAATTTTAAAACAACAACAGCAACCACTACCTGTGTTAACATTAAAGCTGAAAGTACAATTCCAGTGCATTCTAACCAAGTTTTGCAGTGGACAGGGGAAAAGTAATATTCAGGTGCTTTGTGAGTACAGAGTATTTTTTTTTTTAAGTTTATTTATTTGGAGACAGAGAAATCAGGGGAGATCAGAGAGAGCTCCCCCTCTGGCAGAATCCCAAGCAGTCTGCAGTGTCAGTGCAGGGCCCAATGTGTGGCTTGATCATATGAACCATGAGATCATGACCTGAGCCAAAATCAAGTGCTAGATGTTCAACTGACTGAGTCACCCAGAAGCCCGTAGGGTTTGTTTGTTTGTTTGTTTTTACATTGAACTCATGAGGCAACCCACAGACCCTCTGTAAACCTATCTTGCCTAACTCAGTCAGAACTTTTACTTTCCAGAACAATTACATGGGTAGACCAGATAATAGAAAGCAAATTTGCTCCTAAAATTTTCACTCGTGGATTTTGTGAGAGAAACAGTAAGACAAGTATCCTCTAAAATGTATGTTTAGGTAACTACTTTTTGCCTATAATCTATTGTTTTGTCTCTGAATGTGTATGTTTTTCCAGTCAGTCATCACTAAATGGTTCCTGCATCCTAGGGAAGGGGTGTATTTCCTTTGGAAAATGGGATGTCTTCATCCTTATTTTTCTTCATATGTTTGATTAGTCAAGATCAGAAGATGAAAAGGAGATATTTATTGGACTGAACCAGGGGTCTCAGCTCCTGTTAGGAGATGAGCAACATTTTGCCTGTTGCTTCTCCTCAAGGACCACCATCACCCTGAAGCCCCTACCAGGTGGGCAGGAACTAGCAGAGGCCTGAGAGTAAGCACCCCAAACACCACCACATCCCTCCACCTTTGCCATAGCGAGCGATGGGAGGTTTGGGAACGAGTCCCCTGTTCACAGACCAGATGTTAATCCTGGTTTCATTACGGACTTCCTCATTAGCCCATTGTAACTGTCAAATCAATATAAACCTGCCATGGTAAGTGGAATGATAAAAATTGCTTGGCTTTAGTGAGGCCATAGCGTTAGGATAGGTTTTCGGCCAATCTTAAATATTCGAGGCATTTTATTAGATTCATTTTACCCCCGATGTGATTTTAGAAAATACAAGAAACACAAAGCAGGAAAACAAAGTTCCTGAAATCACATCACCTGGATATTCTAATGGTTTTAAATATTATCTCTAGTCTTTTTTCTGTGCATATACCTAATATTTTTCCCCACAAGTCTAGTAAAGACAAAATTGTACAATTTTATCTTCTCTACTTTTTATATTAATAATATATTCTACATTTTTTCCATGCAATTTAACCTTTTTTCCCCAAATAATAGTTTTAATGATGATATAAAACTTTATCACTGGATGTGGTGGTATACTTGATTTAGTCAGATGCCTGTTATTGGTGATTTAGGGTATTTTCATTTTCTCACATTTCCCTCCCTTCCTCACATTTCTCACATTTCCTCCCTAGAATGTTGCATTGAACATTTTAGTACATTAACTCCCATGCATTCTTAATTAACTTCTTCAAATGATTACCTGTATGTGATATTAGAACCAAAAATGATTGAGGCTCCTGGGTGGCTCAGTCGGTTAACCATCTGACTCCGGCTCAGGTCATGATCTTACGGTTTGGGGGTTTGAGCCCCACACCAGCTCTGTGCTGACAGCTCAGGGCCTGGGGCCTGCTTTGGCTCTGTGTCTCCCTCTCTCTCTCCCCCTCCTCCACTCATGCTCTGTCTCTCTCTCTCTCAATATATATAAAACGAATATCTCAAAATGGATAAACGTTAAAAAAAAAGAACCAAAAATGGTAAGAACATTTAGAAAGGTTGTGCTAACTTAGACTAATACATGTGTTTACATTATCTTTAAAAAGTATTTACTAACTCAGTAAGCAAAAACAGGCAATCTAATTCTTAAGATTGGACATTTTGCATATTTATGAGCCAATTTTAATTTTTTTCAGGAATTTTCTATTCACGCTCTTTGTTCATTTTTCTGTCAACTACTTTGTTATTGTTTTGAGACAACTCTTTGTATAGAAAGGTATTAATTCTTTGCTGCCATGCTTTTTATAAAATGTTTTCCCGGTTTATGTTTAATCCTTTGGTTTTATTTTTTCTCACTTAGAAATATAGTTCTTATGAAGTCAGATTTAACCTGATCTTTTAGCATGATTCTTTTTGCCTTTTATTCTTATAGAGGCTATTTTCACTACAGAAAAAAAAATTCACCTATATGAGAGGTTTAAAAAACTAAATTGTTTGCATTATTTTTAAGGAAAAATATGCTATAATTTAAAAATCTAGGGGCACATGGGTGACTCAGTCAGTTAAGCGACCAGCTCTTGATTTCACCTTCAACTCAGGTTAGGATCTTACAGTTTGTGAGTTCAAGCCCCACATCAGGCTCTGTGCTGAAATAGCCAGGAGCCTGCCTGGGATTCTCTCTCTCCCTCTCTCTCTCTGCGCCTCCCCCGCATATACTCTCTCAAAATAAATAAATGGTTAAAAAATATTTAAATAGTTAAATAAAAATAAAAATCTACCATACAGCTCTGTCTGTCTGCCCCATTGAATCCCAGTGTCTAGCATAATATCTGCCATATAGGAAATACCAATATTTGTGGCATGAACTCATTTCTTCTTATCCTGTGAAAGCTGTATTTACCAAAGTGTGTTCCTCAGAACATGTGTTCCTCAAGCTGCTCCACAATGAAAGGATTCCTTAGATAAGTTTGGAAAGTCCTGCAGACAGCGTTCTCCTCCTTACTCCCCAAGGCGCTCTGGCGTTCAAGGCCCCCAAGAAATCCCGACAGAAAAACCTATGAATGTAGTTTGTTTTTTCATTTGTTTTAACTCTACTGCTGTTTTTCACCCCACTTTACAGTCTTAATGTCCCCTGAAACCAAAGTCATGCTGGACCATGCTTGAGTTAATACAAGCAGCCAGGGGGGCAGAGCTGAAGGCATACATTGTTCTCCAGTCCCACTTCGAATGAGGAGTTTAACTGCCGTCTGATCTCATGGTCGTTTCTTTCTTTCCCCTCTTGCCAGGGTTCTAGCCTATTCCTCTAACCCAATGATGGCTGTGGACATAGAGTGCAGGTACAGCTGCATGGCCCCTTCCCTGCGCAGAGAGAGGTTCACCTTCAAGGCTTCGCCAAAGCCAAGCAAACCGCTGAGGCCTTGCATTCAGCTGAGCAGCAAGAACGAAGCCGGCGGAATCGTGGCCCCCACCATGCAGGAGAAGAAGGTGAAAAAGCGGGTGTCCTTCGCCGACAACCAAGGGATGGCCCTGACAATGGTCAAAGTGTTCTCGGAATTCGATGACCCGTTAGATATTCCATTTAACATCACTGAGCTCCTAGACAACATTGTGAGTCTGACGACAGCAGAGAGTGAGAGCTTTGTTTTGGATTTTTCACAGCCTTCCGCAGATTACTTAGACTTTAGAAATCGGCTTCAGACGGATCATGTATGCCTTGAAAACTGTATGCTGAAAGACAGAGCGATCACTGGCACAGTGAAGGTGCAGAACCTGGCGTTTGAGAAGGCGGTGAAAATACGGATGACATTTGACACCTGGAAAAGCTTCACAGACTTTCCCTGTTGGTATGTGAAGGACACTTACGCTGGTTCAGATCGGGACACGTTCTCCTTTGACATCAGCTTACCTGAGAAAGTTCAGTCTTATGAGAGAATGGAGTTTGCAGTGTGCTTTGAGTGCCGGGGACAGACTTACTGGGACAGCAACAAAGGCAAAAACTATAGAATCATCCGAGCTGAACTGAAATCCACTCAGGGAACAACTGAGCCACAGAATGGACCAGATTTTGGAATATCCTTTGACCAGTTTGGAAGCCCTCGTTGTTCCTACGGTCTGTTTCCCGAGTGGCCTAGCTATTTAGGATATGAAAAGCTAGGGCCCTACTATTAGTGACTGGGCGTGGCTGAGCATGGCTGAAGGGGGACAGGGGATCCCAGCTGCAGACACGAGCAGGTGGAGGCGGAAGCCAGGAGAACAGTTTGAACTGCCATAGGCAGAGTTTTTGAAAAAGAAAGGATCCTATTCATTTTTTTTTTTTTTTCTGAAGCCAGCAAAAGCCAGCCAGGGTTAGATCACAGAACTGGTTTCACACACCAGAGTAGACGTGGGGTGCTAGTCTGCTTGGCAGCCAGGGCGGCCACGGGGGCCGGAGCAGGAGACCGGTGCCGGGAAGGGCCCGGGCGGGCAGCAGTCCTCTGGGCAGTGCTGGTGAAGCTGAAGGACAGTGGCTTCGAAATGATGCAACTGGGAGTGTGATCCAGCTGCCTGGAGGGGCCGCTCCTCCCCCCTGGGACGTGGAAAGCCGGTCACCTGAAAGTCACTCCATGCCCAGCCACCTCCCACTGGACCCTCGCCATTCATCTTTGCGTGCTCTGCCCCCAGTCGCGTCTTCCCTGCTTGTTACTGCTGTTCCTGTGGCCACGTCCTTCACAGTTTATCTCTGTGCTCTTTTTTTTTTCTTTTTTTTTTTTTTTTTTGCATTTTCTTCTGCAGCTCATCAGATGCCGAGAAAAAGATAAGCAAGAGAAATTAGCCTATGACGGAGACAGGCATTTCCTCTTTCTGACCCCACATCGCGTCCAGCAGAGACGACGCCCCAGTTAGCAACAGTAACTGGCCCCTGTGCTGGGTCACAGACTGCAGGCATGTGACAGGCAGGGCAGCCTGGGTGGGATGCTGGTAGCTTGTCCTCTTGGCTTTTGGGGGAGCTTTCGAAGGACTGGCTTCTGAGTCACCAGACGGCTCCGTTACAGGATTTGTTTGAACTCGCTCTGCCGGTTTGCAGGCACCTCATTCTTCGCAAAGGGATTTTAGACTCTCCTTTCCTCGAGAGCCCTTCTTCCTGCCGTGCCCAGGACATTCCAATTTGCAGATCCCATCTATCCTCAAAGCTTTCAGTGAGTGTTTGGTCTTACCTTGACCGTGATCTGCTATATCCGGGAGTCTTTCTGAGCACCCTGGGACTGTGATCTGGGGCTTCTTATTTATGGAGTGTGAGTACATAAAGGGATCGGGGAGAAACACCTCATCAAGGTCTCATATTTTTTTTTCCGTGTTTGGCAGCTCTGCAATATCAGAGGTTAATTGTTCTTAACCATATTGGACTCATGCATTAAATGCTGTCGGGTCATACTGATGTGAGGCTCCTGGGATGTTCATGGGCAGGCGGGTCCCCAGACCCTGTGAGTTTTCTTGGGCAAGACTGGTTTGGACTTGGGGGTGTTTAGAAAATCTTTTTACGTATGTATGTGAAGAAGGTTGGGGGTTTTTTCTGTTTTGTTTTTGGAGCTTAGTTAAATGACTGCCTCTTTTTCCTTTTTGGAGTCGGCAAGCAAGGAGTTGTCTTTTGCTTGTGTGCTCCAGATCAATTACAAAACCCTCCTGGCTTCTGTGGCTTTGTCCATTGGAGTCAGGCAGGTATGGAGGGTCATGGCTCCTAGAGTTTTGTGGCTGTAGTTTGATTTTTTTTCTTTCTTGTTTGGACTTTAAAATATTTTGACTTTTGAAATTTTCTTAAGTGGTACGGAGGTTGGTGTTAATTCTTGTTCCTAAAACTGGCTGTTACTAGTGTGCAACCTTGTGCTTTATTTTGTACACCTGTCCCAGGTGGGTAGGACTTGGGGATTGCATAATACAAGCTATGGGAAAGTCATATTTTTCTCTTGTGCTGAAATTGGGCAGAACTGTGTTTTAGTCAAAGCATATCTCACATCAGGCATCAGAGGGCACTTTCATGGTTACCGTGGTGGCTGATCTGGTGGTCAGCACGACTGATAGTGCAGATCAAAGTGGAACGGAAACAAAACTGATTTGATAAAGGTCGTGAATAGATTTTGTTTTAAGAAGTCCCGGGCCCCCTCCTTCAAGTCAAGTGAGGTACAAGGCGCACTGTCATTTGCGTGTTACCGGACTAAAGGTAACAAGATCATTCTCTATGCAGAAGAAAAAATGCCCAGGTAGCTGTTTTTCAGCCATGGTGATCTTAAGACATTCCGGGGTCAAATCTGAAATATAGTGATTCCGTGATAATAGCTCTTAAAACAGCCATCAGCCCTCCCCCCACCATTCTTCACTCCCAGCTCACCCTGGCTTTTTTGCTGGGGGCACTGGTTGCAAACCCCCTTCCCCCACCTCCTAACCCCCTCACCCCCCCCCCATCCCCACCAGTACACCTGGGATGCTCGCCCTACCAGGCAAGTCCTCACCTGCTTGCAAAGACCCTCCTCTGACTAGAGAATGTGGTTGCAAGACTCCCCTGTCACTCATTCTGTGAGCGAGGGGCCTCTAAACAATACTGTCTTTACTCAGAAGTCAGTCTGTCTCCCTCTGGCCCAGTTCTGTCCCAGGATAGCCCCGGGTGGCCCCGGGGCCCGCTTCAGCACAACCTCTCCTTCTTTCAGAGCTCACTGTCAGTAAATAGGTCCACACACAGTGACAAGTTTCTTACTTGGAGACGTCATTGCAGCATGACTTGGGGGTTTGACCCTCAGACAGCTGTCGGTTATGGTGATGCACATCCCTCAACCTCAGTGCCCTTCCCAGGTTGTCCCCAAAGGGCCAGCCTCCCGCCCCTGCAGTTGCCCAGAAATGGGGAACCATCTCCATTTCATTTCCTATTTATTTCCCCCAAATGCCCTGGGGAGCACTGGCACATTAGGTGCAATAAATAAGCTGGACTATAGAAAGATATATAATAAATAAGCTTTCAATGTTTCCTGGAAGGTATGGAGCATTTGAATGGGTTTCTTTTTCTTTTTATTTTTTTAAGTATTTTTAGGATAGGGGAACTTGTGAGAAATAATGGGAGTTATGTAGTTCTCCAGAAATTAAACAATTTCAGAGTGAAGGTAGAATTTATTTTTTTCTCTAAGATTTAATTTTAATGGTGGCAAAACATTACTCTTTTCAACGTTTTTTTAAGGGTGTAAATTGTGAACCGCTAAAAGAATGTTTTTGTGGTTTTGATCCCTGCATATAATTTGCATTTTAAAAACAAGCATTACTTGTAGTCACTTGGATGTTACATGGGTTGTATATTGTGCTTATAAACCAAAAAAGGGTCAGCTCATTTTTTACAAGTGCCCTGTTTTCTGGGCCCTTCCCTCTCCATGGAATGAACGTAAGCCTTGATTGGTCTTCGGCTCGGTTTGTCGTGTAAAATCCCTCGCTGGGTTCTGGGCTGTCTCCCCCGGGGCGGGGGGCGGGGGAGGGGAGGGGAGAGGCACCGATCACCAAACTTGGGGATAAAAAGTCATGAACATAACGGGACCTTCCAGAGTCATGGAAGACCTTCTGGCAGCTTCTGTGCACTTCTCGACTGGGGAGGGCGGCTGCAGTTACATGCGCCTTCGCCTCACCTTGGTGGTCAAGCTCGGCGGCCCACGTTGTAAAGCCATGAATGCTTTTGTGGTTTGGGTGATCCATTCCCAGAGACTGCTGGACCCATGAGGACCCCCAGGAGGGCAGCTGCGATGGCCCGCGTCTCACTTTTACTTCAGTGTGAATGTAAAATCGAAGGCTCGTCTTCATTTGGTGCCTAAAAGTGCCTTGTGATGAAACGTCTGCCATGTTTTTAAAAAATACATATTTTTATACACAAAGGGGAAATGCACTTTAAAATCACAAGAATGGGTGTCTTTTGTGTGGTGTCAGAGAGTGGGCTGTCTGTATTTCAAATGCAAAAAATGTAATAAAGGTAGAAAAAACAAAACTGAAACTGTCCTATTTTAAAAGTGATTCTATTCTGGGAGTTGGTCAGAGTCTGATTTTTTTTTTTTTTTTATGATTTTCTTTTTCTTTCTTTTTTTTTTAAGTAAGCTTATGCCCAACGTGGGACTTGAACTCACGACCCCAAGAGCAAGAGTTGCACGCTCCACCGGCTGAGCCAGCCGGGAGCCCCCTGGGGAGAATTATTTTCAATCAGTGTGTTTCAACATATAGAATATAGATTTCCAGAGGGATGGACTGCAATCAGTGGCTGAGTTGAAAAGCTGTGAGACACACAGGAAGGGTGGTAATTGCTTCAGAAGTTGTCACCGCCGTGAAAGCTGGTCATAGCGACGGAAATAAGCACTGGGGAAGGAGCACAGGGCCAGTGTTGTTCGGAACGCATTTTCACTGATTTGAGGGCATGTCTCCTACCCTCTCATTTGTTCCTGAAGCGTATTTTTGGTTTACTGAGTTGGGTTTTTTTTAATGTTGTTTTTCAATTTATTTTTGAGAGAGCAAGCAGGAGCAAGGGCAGAGAGAGAGGGAGACAGGGGATCTGAAGCAGGCTCTGCACTGACAGCAGAGAGCCCAATGAAGGGCTTGAACTCATAAACCACGAGATCATGACCCGAGCCGAAGATGGTCGCTGAACCAACTGAGCCACCCAGCTGCCCCTTTAGTTTACTGTGTTTAAAGATGGAAAAACTGGGGGTGCCTGGGTGGCTTAGTCGGTTAAGCGTCCGACTTTCGCTTAGGTCATGATCTTGCGGTTCGTGGGTTCGAGCCTGCGTCGGGCTCTGTGCTGACTGCCAGCTCAGAGCCTGGAGCCTGTTTCAGAGTCTGTGACTCCCTCTCTCTGACCTCCTGCGCATGCTGTCTCTCTCTCTCTCTCTAGAAATAAACAAAACATTAAAAAAAAAAAAGGATGGAAAAACTGTAAATGCCCATGGTAGTTTTTAACTGCTTACTTGGACAGACCATAATCAGCAAAACCGACCAGCTCCTGGTGGGACCTCTGGGTGTCAGACACTCGCCCTAAGTAAGATTTCCAGGGACGTTTTATTTCAAAGTTCAGAAGACACGACGGAGGGAGAGGCAAATTGCTGCCAGATGTTTCCTGTAACGGGCTGCGTCCGAGGGCAGTGGGGAGGTAGAGCCTATTAAACCTCAGCACCTAGTAAATAAATGCAAAAATGGAGCTACACACATAACTGCCTTTCTCAAGACTGTCAGGCGCTGCCCACAATTGGCCTTTGCAGAAATAAGAAGGGGGAAGAAAATAACAGTGGCTTGTATGAATGTCTATTTGAGATTCAGTATGGTTTTCATAATCCTTTCGGAAGTCTGATTTGTGAGACAGACATTAAACAACAGCAACAACAAAAAACAGAACAAAACACTTTCCTGGGGCAGTGTCCCCCAAACAGCAAATATCCCCAGGCCAGAATTACTCAGTTGAACATTTACTGCTTATCTGTCACAAGCAAGGCGGCGCTACGAGCTGCTTCCACCCAAACCCTATAAGAGACATTCATGTTCTAGGTGATCCTCTAATGGCCAAGAAAAGCCGTGGGTTACGCTGTGTGTCAGTATTAGGAGTCGGAAAGCCTGGGCTCTGGCCTTGACTCTGCTATCCGCCTGTCACGTGCCCTGCGGAAGGGGCTCTGAGTGCTTCCAGCAGGGATAGGGTAAGGATAATAATACCGAGGACTTAAGAGTCAGCCAACATGTTCTTTTAAAAAATGCTCCTAAATATAAACTTGTGAGAAATACCACGCACGCTGCTTCCATTCTTCGTAAGAATCACAGGAATGAATAGCATTCCAGACAACAGCTTGGGCCCTGTAACATCTGTGTTCGAGCTGAAGAGATAACCAGCTCGGTTTCATGGGTAAAATGTATGAAGGCCCGCGGTGTGTTTCCTAAAGTCACATAGCCGGTCAGTGACAATGCCGTGGGGGACCACATGGGTCCTTTATTCTTTTTCCAAGAGCTCCCCCCCCGCAATGCTAGAGTCGCTCTCACAGAACTGAGACTCAAGAGGTCATTCCGCAAAGAAGTCCCCCAGACTGGAGAGACGCAGAAAACCGGGGACGATGAACACGTATTTAGATGCACCTGCGCGTCCCTCCCAAAGGCACCTGCAAGGCCCGCAAGCCATGAGGCAGCAGAAATGCAAACAGCACAGGATTTGGGTGTCCAAGGGCCCAAGTGAGCATGATCGGTGGCAGGAACCCAGAAAAGGGGCCTGTGGCTACGGAGCCATTCTAGCTGACGGCCAGGACCGGTGGCCTCCCCCAGAGCCAAGCCACGTGGCAACACCACCCTCTCCCTTCGCCATGAGGAGCCGTGGCAAGGGGATGGAGGGGGAGTCTCCCCAGAGGTCCGTGTCCACGTAGGAGTCTCAGGGAGGTGCCATGGTCAGCCAGCGTCATTCACAAGCTTACGGACGTGCCTCCCTAGCATGGGTCCCTCTGCTGGACTTGAATTTGGCAAAAGTAAGGTGAGGATGCATGACGATCATTTTTCCTTGGGGTCGAAAATGTGAGCAGTGATCCAGGATCCTGGCCCTTCACCACCAACTGCAGAATAAGGAGGTGAGAGCAGGGGCTGGCCCTTAACTGGAACTGGCCAGAGAGCGGCTATTTTAGGTGTTTGGGCTGCATGCAGCCTCTATCACACACTCTTTCAAAAATAAAACAAAACTTTAAAAATGTAAGAGCTGTTCTGAGGTGTGAGCCCATACAAAAATACAAAATCAGGCCAAGAGCTAGACTCAAACTGCTGGCTGTAGTTTGCCGGCCCTGAATGAAGAGCCGCCGAGGGAGAGTGAGGCTTCAGAGCCGACTCACAGACACATGTCATGGCTTCTCAGTTTGTTCACTTAGAGACCATATAGTTATGGTCTGAATGTGAATACTTTGAAGAAGGAGCAGAGATGTTATGGGGAGCACTCAGCATGAGCAAGGAGCGGCCCCAGCAAACCCTGGCGTGGGCCCTGTGAGTGCTCACCCGGCCTGGGCCTGGCCTGATCTTCTCAGACCTTTGGGAGCTCAGAAAACCCAGCCATGGGCTTAAATCAGTTCTGGCTGGATAGTGCTTTTTTTTTGGGGGTGGTTATGGGTTATAACAGAGTGGTGATTTCGTCTGTGGTTTACATGTGTTTTTGTTGGTTGGGTTTTCTGTTTCCCAATTGTAGTGCTGAGGGCCAAAAGCCCTCTGGAAACTCCAGTCATTTCAAAGAGAAAAGGGGTTATTAATGGTTTGGACTTATGTCTTAGTACCTCTCTCCCCCTGTCACCCCATCCCCACCAAATAGGGCACAGCCGACCCCCTGAGAAACTTGTTTACCATGAGAGAGACAGAGGCTGAATCTAGCAGTCATGCAAGCTGCGGTCCCCACAAAGTAACACGGAAGTGCTCCTGGGAATTTTGCCAATGACTTGGTCACAGCTCATCTTTCTCTGGCCCAGAAAGTTCAAGAGCCCTTAGGAGGCACCTTGGGAAATGAAGGAGGTGGAAATTCATCTCCAAAGCATCCTGGGCCTCCAGTCCTACGGGCCCACATGCTCTTACTTTTAAATCTGTCACCTTCTCCTGCTGGCGTTGAACTTTAGTCAAAACTGAAGGAAGGTCTACGATGCTGAGAAAGCCCTCATGTTAGTGCTGGGGGACTTGGAAAGGTTTTTAGGAAGCCCCAGTATCCCCAAAGGGAACTAGTTGGGAGGAGGCCTTCCGGCGTTCACCCCTCTTTCAGAGAAAGCAGGGACACCAAACATCACAACCTGTGCTGTTACAGTTGATGAGAAAGAGAAATGACTCACTATGTCCAACAGGGCCACCTTCAGGGCCACAGAGTTAATTGACCTTGACCCCATGGGAAGGTTGAGCTAGCTAAATGACATGTCACTCATTGTTTTACTAAAAAGCATTTTATTATTAATCATTTGCCACAAATCAATGACCAAAACACTGAAATGCCCCCCAAACATATTCAGAAATTCTGTGTGCACACTGTTTTGCACATTTGCTCATGCAATAAAGCATTTGTTCATTTAAATTCTCTGCTAGCTTTTCCATCAGCTGATCAGTCACCTCACCATCTTGAATCCTCATGCTTTGTATTACTCATGCATCATTATTACACACACACAGAAAAGAAAAATCAAAGAGAAAGTATTTTCTTTCCAAAAATGCCTTCCACACTGGTTCATTTTCCTGCTCTCAAAAGGGGAATTTCTGCCCCAGAGCTTTAGGAGAGGCATTCTTGGTTCCAGCCAGGAAGAAGGGCAGCACTGAATGAGCCACACTGCCTGCATGGCCAGTTCAGGAAAGGCAGGCACTTGACACAAGGCGTTTGTTTGCCCCCACCTTCTGGCATCCCTCACTCCTTATCTGTTCAGCGTCCCTGCTATCTCCCCAGACAGGGAATGCAGAGACACTCCAGGTCTGAGAACAGCCACCTCAGTCAGGAGCCGCAGGCGCTTTGCAAATGTTTAACGAAGAAGCCTTGGAATCTGTTCTTAAGCCAAATCTTATGGGAACGCAAATTGCAAAAGAGATAGAAAGGGAAAAATTGCCAATTGCTGGAAGCAGGGAACCATGCCCATTTCCCCTCCCTGGACTCCTGAGGTACTTCCACAGAGCCCGGTGGCTGAGAAATGCAGGGGAGAACCTTTTCCTTAGAGCACAGAAGTTAGAAGGCTCCTACTTCCTATGCTAGTGAATGGTGTTTAAGGATATCCTGTAAACTAAAACAAAAGCAAGCTGACAAAGAAAATTTCTATCTGAGCAAAACACAAAAATTTAACCTCATATTCTACAAAATGACTTGGTTATGTTTGGGTTGTGTTATCAAATATAAATAGCCTTCTCTTCTCCTGAACGACATATGTTTTTACTCCATTTACTTGCATCAAACTAAGCCCAGACAGAGAGCACTAAGGTTTTTTTTTTTTAAGTTAAATTTGTTATTTTGAGATCATTGTAGATTCACATGCAATTTTAAGAAATAATGAGAGCCGGGGTACTGTTTACCAAGATTCCCCCAATGGTAACATCTGGTATAAGTATAATATGACGTCACAATCAGGATGCTGACACTGATATGATCAAGACAGAGAACATTTCTGCCATCACAAAGGTCTCCCATGCTGTCCTTTTATAGGCACATAGTCTTGCTCCCTCTGTTCCCTGACCCCTCTCCCACCCCCATCCTGCTGGGGCCTTGACCCCTGGCAACCATGAATCTGGTATCCATCATTTATAATTTTGTACTTTTGAGACTGTTATATAAATGGAATCATATGGTATGTAATCTTTGGGGATTGGCTCTTTCCATTGGACATACTTCCCAGAAGATCCATCCCAACTCATTCCATGTATCAATTTGTTACTTTTTATCACTGGGTATTCCATGGTGTAAGCATTCCAGATTATTTAACAATTAACATATTGAAGAACACTTGAGTTGCTTCTGGTTTAGGGTGATTCCAAACAACGCTGTTATGAACGTTCACGTACAGGTTTTTATGTGGATGTGAGTTTTCATTTATCTGGAGTGACTGCCCAAGAGTGTGTCCATTGCAGGGTGATATGGTAGCACCATGTGTCGTCTAGTAAGGAACTGACTTTGCAGAGTGGCCGTACCATTTTACAGTCCCACCAGTAACACACACAATGTTTCTGCAGCCTTGTCAGCTCACCATTTTTTATTTTAGCCATTCTGAGAGGCACGTGGTGCTATCGGTCTGCATTGCCCTCATGGCTAAATAAGGCTGAACACCCTTTTGTAGATGGCTCGGTTGCCATCTATGTACCTTCTGTGGTGAAATATCCATTCATATCTTTTCCCCTTCTCTAACTGGACTGTTCAGAGATTTTTTTGTTTGTTAACTTTTGAGTTTTGAAAATTCTTTATATATTCTAGATATAAGCTCTTTGTCAAGTGTGTAGCTTGAACGTATTTTCTCTTAATCAATAACTTCCCTTTGCATCCTCTTCACATGGCCTTTCTCAGAGCAAAATATAAATGATACTTTTTATCAGTTTATCATTTTTCCCTTTATGGGATACTTTCATGTCAAGTCTAAGAATTCTCTGCCTTAGCCCTAAATCTCAAAGATTTCCCCTTATATTTTCCTCTAAAACTTTTATACTTTCATGTTGTAAAGTGAAACATGATTTTGACTTAATTTTTGTATGAGAGGCTTAGGTGAAGGCTCATTCTTTTCATCACCGAAATCCACTCACTTCAGCACCATTTGCTGGAAGTTCCTCCCCACTGTGGAATTGCTTTTGTATGTTTGCCCAGAGGCGACTGGGCATGTTTGCGTGGGATCTCTATTCTGTTCCACTGGGGTACGTGCCTGTCCCTCTGTCAATACCACACAGCCTTGATGACTGTGGTTCTAGTAAGTCCTACTATCAGGTAGAGTGATTCTTCCCACTCTATTTTTCTTTTTCACAATTTTTTTAGTGATTCTAAGGATTGTCTTTTCACATAGAGTTTAGAAGAATCTACAGCAGCATCTATAAGTAGCATTCCTGTAATTGCAAGCATGCATGTGCGCGCGCGCACACACACACACACACACACACACACACACACACACTGAGAAAGACAGGTTTGTATTTTAGTATCCAGAGAAGGCTCTTCCCAGTGTTATCACAGACTGCACTTTTAACTCTCCACTTGCCTTGTCACCTTGCCATCTTTGTGCTGTGGTTCACGATGTGGCCGTGAATCGTAGTATTTCATAAGGTCTGAGTGAAAAAACTATAGGACCACAGACGGTTAGAGATCATGATGTCCAAACTCGAATTTTACGGATGCAGACAACGAGGCCAAAGAGGTTAGGAGAGTCGGTGAAAGTTGAACAGAGAGTTAAAGGCAGTCTTGAGCCCGGAAGTCCTGCTATTCAACTCTGAACTTGAAGTAGCACACTTCACAGCAGGGCCATTTGACCACCTAGGTCAGGGTCACTTTTGCCTGAATTCTGCCAGCCTATACATCAGAGGCAGGGAGGGAGGCAAGGATGGCTTTACTTCTGCTTCTGACTCCCTTAACCAGCTCTGGAGTTTATAGATTTCAGTTGCTATCTAAAATGTAGACAATTGAGGTGACCAGAATACTACAGAAAAATAGACATGGGTCCTAACTCAGTGTTATGGTGAACAATCTAGCTGGAAGAAAAAAAAAAATCAAACCCTGAGGCATCAATTACCAATCCGCCACTAACTGCAAGTCACTGTGGGTGATTGCCTAAGTGTACCATCCTGCCCCTTGCCCTCAAGGAGCTTACAATCAACTTGGAACAGCCAGCAAACACTTATTGCCCAAGTGACGGGAAATGTGAGCTCATCATTAGGTAACCATCATCCTGACTATCGGGACACATTTATTTTTCCGGTGCTCATTTCAACAGAAGTCAATATCGCCTTGAGGATGTGTAGTATAACTACTTGGTGAGAACACTGAAAACTCAATTGTTTGTTTTTGTTCTTCTTTCATTAGGCATGATGCATGTCTAGACCAGTTGAAATGCATTCTGCTGATTTAGCAACGTTAAAGTCAGTGCTGACAGCCCTATTCCTGCTGCGATAGTCAAGGCCAAAATGCACTGCAGAATCACAAGCACTACCTCTTCCTACCCACCCAGACATAATTACAGGCCTGAAATAGACTTAGAGACACGTAAGGCCCCTTCATGTCAATAGTCATACCATACAGGTAGATGTGCCGTCTCACAGTTAACTCTTAAGGTGCATCAGTGAACCAAGAAGTAACTATTGCAGATCACTGCAATTTAGCCTTTGATAGTTTTTCTTCTAATCAAGAACACAAATTTGGCTTCCTCCCTCCTTTTTCTAATTTAGTCCAACAGCTATGGGGCAAGTGCAAGCAGAGGGTAACAGGGCCCGGGCAACGATGGTATTGGAATAAGGTGACAGGGCAGCTGGTGATGGCTAGCAATGCCAACCTGTGGAGAGTGTCAGAGCATGGCAAAGAGGAAGCCTCACGTAGCCGGGGGAATGGCTAAATACAGGGAATTGAGCAAGTGAATGTACTAAATATAGTGGGCCTCAGAGAAACAGAAGGAAAGATAGATGTGAAGGTACACGTGCATATGTACAAATGTGGGTATGTGTGCATGTATGTATAAAAATACACTAAAATCTTGGTTTGCGCCCATAATGTCTTCCGGAAACATGCTTGCAATCCAAAGCACTCATATATCAAAGCGAATTTCAAGAACCATTGGCTCAGTGGTGATCGTGTGACAACACGGCGTCACATGCTACCCATATTGCAATACATCGCTCGTTCAAGTTAACATTTATTCAAAGTGTTCACTCTTCTTGAGGAACACTCGCAGAACAAGCTCCTTGCAATCCAAGGTTTTACTGTACGTGTATTCCTGAGCTCTGTCCTCTGAGAGTACCTCTGAGAAACAACACTCCAGTAGCAAAAGGCACACTTAGCACCCAGACTGTGGCTTCTAAATATCACTCTCCAGGAAGAGGAATCAAGGTCTCATAGAGAACTAGTTGACTCAGACCTGGTAGGAGCCATTTGTTGCAAAGAAAGTGCTCGAGGGGCACAAGTCAAAAGGACACAGATGCCAGGTTCACGGGGCTTCTGGTGTCAAAAGCTGGGTCAATTTGAGCATCAAAATAATGATAATAATGGATTATAACCCATCGAATAATAGATTATAATGAGGAACTCATTTGTTTGTAAGCAAATGAATGAACTTAAGAATGGGAGGTAAGAAAGTTCCTGCTTCCAATAGAATGCCAACTAATAAATGTGAGAAATGATACAATTAGATGTTTTTCGGTTGGCAAACATCATAGTGATAATAAATCAGGCAAGGAAGTGTAAGGGGTCCTAAAACTAGTAGGTGGAAGTAGAATGAGTAATTGTAATTCTTATTCATTATAAAAGAAAAAGAAGTTTACAAGTGGAGAAATGAGGCAGACACTATCTTCATCAAGTGATCAAAGCTACCACTGGGACACGAAGTTAATGGGACAAAGTGACCTCTGGTGACACTTTTAGGGTGTCATAAGAATACAATATCATTTTTGTGACGTTCTTGCTCACAATGTATAATGTGGGACTAGTCATAAGGAAGTGTGGGGCAAACCCAGGTTCGGAGTCATAAAGGTCAAGGACCTGACACTCATTCCAGGTGTAGAGAGACTAGATCATGTGATTGAGAATTGAACTCCCCTCACAAGCACATCATGGGTGAAAGGGTCTTGGGTGAAAGGCATACACCCAAGCTTAATAATTACACATTGTAAAGATGATGTAAGTGACATCAACATGTATGCCAGTCTGCAGAGTGACTATTCTCCATCAGGGGGAGGAGCTTGAGCTGCACTGTATGTGAGCCTCCTCACAAAGCACACTGTGCTTCAGCCAGTGCTTGGGAAAGCTTCGCTTGCTCCATGGAGGGAGTAGTGCATTGATTTACATCCTGGAGCAGCCCCCTCCTGCCACCAGGGACCGACACTTAGAGCCGCACTAGCATCAATGACGGTGAAACATGGATTTAAACTTCAGCAAGCTGTTACATTGGACTTCTCTCCTGTGAGGGTCAGAGGGAAAAATAATCATAGTAAGGGTCCAGTTCAGAACGTGCTCCTCAAGGCATTTTGGATGAAGTGACTGGCACTGGCCTGAGCTCACGTGGCTGCGTGTCAGCCCAGTAACCTCATGGACTTGTCCTGGTTTCCATCTGGTGGCATCCCAATAATCCTCAAAGGAGAGGAATGCCTCTCCACACTCACTTGGTTCATTATTGATCCTTCACCAGATGAACACTGGTTGGACGCTTGCCACGGAGAAGGAAAACACTGACTGAAGAAGGATCTTTAAGTGAATCAGTGAAGGGAAATGCCTCATGCAAGGTTAGGAAAACCCTTCTCGGGGGCACCTGTCTGGTAGAGTATGTGACCCTTGATCTTGGGGTTGTGAATTCAAGCTTCATGTTGGTTGTAAGAGATTGCTTAAAAAAAAAACTTAAAAAAAAGAAAAGAAAAAAAGAAAACACCCCTTGTACCTAAAAGAGATGTTTCTTGAAGATATGTTTAGAGTTTGTCTAGCAAACTGAAAAACAAATATCTGCCCTTGATTTTAAAAGTTCTTGGTTGTCTATTTCTTTAAAAAAAATGTTTTTAAGGTTTGTTCACTTGAGAAATGGAGAGAGACAGAGTGTGAGTGGGAGAGGGGCAGAGAGAGAGGGAGACACAGAATCCAAAGCAGGCTCCAGGCTCTGAGCTGTCAGAGCCCAATGCAGGGCTCAAACCCATGGACCACGAGATCATGACTTCAGCTGAAGTCAGACGCTCAACCGACAGAGCCACTCAGTCACCCAGGTGGTCTATTTTTTAATAATTGTCTTATTTGAACAACATCCTTGTTGGCATGTCCCTCTCACGGTTTGTTTGCTTTTTGTTTGTTTGTTTGTTTGTTTGTTTCTTTTTGCAAAGGGAGAGAGAGAGCAACTAGGGTAGAGGGGCACAGGGAGAGGAAGAGAGAGAATCTTAAGCAAACTCCACACTCAGCACAGAGCCAGACTCAGGGCTTGATCCCATGACCCTGGGATCATGACCTGAGCATAAATTAAGTCTGACACACAACCAACTGAGCCAGCCAAGCACCCCACCCCCTTAGGGTTCTTCATGCTAGCTTTACATTTTGCCATTTTGGTGGGTTCTACTTGCTCATTCCAAACTAGTATGAGCCCTTTCTCTCCTCAACATCTTGCATTGACGCACCGACTCCTACTGCTCTGCCTCATTTCTGAGAACTTACTGCCAAGGTAAATAAAATCACCTGACTCATAACTGCAGTTCAGAGTGCCAGGGACTTCAGGATTCAGCAGCTTGGGGGTGGCGCTCCAAGCTGGTCAGATGGCCTGCCATCTGAGTCCACCCGTGGGACAAATGATCAAAGCAACCAGCAGGATCTTCAGTGTCTGCCGGGCATGATCAGCACCTACTACACACTCAGGCAAGACATAAACACCAGCACTACCTTGACCCAGTGAATCAACTGTCCTGGCTACACTGGTTCATCTGTGCTACCCGATGGGGATGCCAAACACGGGGATGTCGGCCAGGGCTGGGTGTCCCATCCAAGCTAGCATTGTCCTGGATCTCCAGAAACTGCTTCATCAGCTCTGCTAAGTGCTACAGCACGCATGTGCCACACACATGTGGCTGGAGACCTGGAGGGGTCAGGGAGGATTTTCAGAGATAAGGGGGAAGTATGTAAAAGAAATCATGTTGGGGCACATGTGGCGGTGGCCAGGGGAGACAGAGCCCTAGGGAAGGAGCTATACCGGAGGTACCACTTCCTTTTGAAACTTAAAAGCCACGACACTGCTTAATGTAGGTTCTCTGTCATCTGGCTTCTGCCCACCTCCATAGCCTCCATTAGCAGGATCCATGGCCTTCCTATGACTCATCACCCACCAAGGCCAAGATGCTTGGCGGTCCCCACATAACCCACGCTATTTCCTACCTCTGGGCATTGCTCATAAAATTCCTCTGCCCTGGTGACTCAGGGCCCAGTCCTTGGCTTGCAGAGACATTCAGGCATGGTTGTTGAGCTGAGCTAATGAGACCGCAGGCCCCTTTCGTTTATGTGAACTACACAGGCTTCAGTTTCCTTGCTGCCGATGCTTTAAGGCTTCTTCTTCATCTACTTCCCATGGATGAGAGACCTGGCATGTCTCAGCAATAGATTAATCCTATCTCAGAGACAAAGACCCTGATAAGAATTTTTGTTTTTGTTTTTTTATTTTTTAAATGTTTTTATTTATTTCTTAGAGAGAGAGAGAGGCAGCATGAGCAGGGGAGGGTCAGAGAGAGAAGACACAGAATCTGAAGCAGGCTCCAGGCTCTGAGCTAGCTGTCAGTACAGAGCCCAATGCGGGACTCAAACCCACGAACCGCAAGATCATGACCTGAGCTGAAGTCGGACGCTTAACCCACTGAGCCACCCAGGCACCCTGACCCTGATCAGAATTTTAACCTGGAGAAAAGAGCCCTTTGTGGTAGATTTAGCCAACAACACAAATACATACAAATATCTCAGCTAATGAAAGGATCATCTCAGCCAAACTAAAAAATAAACAGGGTGTAATGATGTCTACTTCTGCGGTGATAAAGCACTAATCATCATGGTTCTTAGTTGCTATGGTAATTTTCTCTGTTGACTTGATTCCCATGGGTGAGGATACCTAAACCTAGTCAGTCTCCCTCATTAAGGCAACCTTATAAATTATCGTCCAAGCTAGGATACTTTTAAAGGTCAGAAGGACTGATATTAATAATTACTCCTACAACATGTATAAATAGGACAGTTTCTGGACAATTGGGCTAGATCGCTCAGGCTTTATGATGTCCCACACAAATAGGCCCTCAACAAGTGATTCCCAACTGAATGTATTTTGGTTTTTTTCTGCCTAGTTTCAATTTATCGTCCTTAAGAGCAGGGGTGACATTTAATGCTTCTTCTAGATTCCTTATACTGTGAATATCTAACGGCACAACGCTCAAAAAATACCTATTGATTGACTTAAGGTGAGATATTCTTCTCAAGTGCAAATTTCCTATGAGTAACTGTACATCTAAGAACAGAACTTTGCTGAGAACTTAGGGCTAGAATATTTGGGTCGGTGTTTAGCATAGATAAAATGGTGTTAACTATGAATAAAAACTCTTCCAAAATACTATATGCATCAAAGGAAACTCCAGTCAATGACGAGACCTGAAATCCTTCCCTAAGACAAAGTCCTATTGTCTCTTGCTGAGTGAGAACAAGATAAAGGTCATGGGCTTTTACTAATGTTAGTACTTTGTAAAGCATAAGAAGAAGGACAAGAGGAGTTTGGAGATTATTTTCTTTAGTAAAACAAGTCACAAAATGAATAATTTTAAGCAACACCAACTTGATAATGATAACTGAATGCAATAAGAGTAGAAAGACCAACTCAGACTATTAACACAAGACAGAACCTTGGACTGCCTGTCACTCCTGTTGTCTCATTTTACAGATGAGAGAAACTAAGATCCAGAGAAGTTAAATGACATCTGGTTACCTGCTGCCTTTCTGGGAAACTCTGGCTGTGAGAATTTAACAGCATTTAACTAGCCAGCGGTGATTACTACCAGAGTCTGGGGAAACTTACATCTTCGTTCTAAGGCATGAAGATTTTTCTCCTTTTAGATAAGGAAGCAGAAACCCTTGCCAAGTTTTTGCCAACATTTTTTCAAAAGTTTTGCCAAGATGAGGGCCTTCTCTTATCTTTGCTGACTCTACTCCCCACCAGGTCTTAAACTAGTGCATGTGGATCAGCTCTTGAAAACAACAGGAGTGTGAAGAGGGAGAATGCAAATAGAAGTCATGAACAAAAGCGGTGACATCTGCCCCCCCCCTACTCCCCCGTGAGTGAAAATCTGCCCTTTGCCGTCTTTGGCACACAGATGGTAAAATGTCAACATCTGATTTAGACATCCCCAGAATGAACCGGAGAGTTCAGTCTCCGAGTAAATTGAGGACATTAAGTTTATGACAAGTCAGAGAGCTCCATTTAAATACTGTTATCGTGTTAGCAGTGACCAGAAACATCACCTTTGTAAGGTCAATTTATTTTTCCAAGACTCTTGTAATATTTCAAGGTTCTTCGCTGACACAAAATGATGAGAGGCAACACCTTGGCATCTGTCATTCACGTGAACCACAGAAAGGTTCAATTCGTTTCCCAAAGTTACACAGTGAGTCAAAAGGACAGTACAGTTTATGCTTATAACCTCCTACTAAAGCCATTTCTGGGAAGAATGTGAAGATCTCTACAGGCTGTGCGTCTAACCTGCCATTCCCCAAAAAACTGCTCCAACGTTATGAGTCTGCACCATGTACCTCCTTCTATCTCACTTATTTTTTTTTCCCAAACAGGAAGCTTTTTCCATCATGGTTATTGAAAATAGGATAAGAGCTAGGTGTCGATGGAGGAGGGGAGAAGTGGACCTCAGAGATTCCAGAAAGTGACAAAAGTCTGGTGCCAAGAAGGCCTTTTAGTCAGGACTTCAATTCTTTCATGTATCTAATAAAAAAGTGTGGATTGATGAATTCTTCAGAGAACAGGTCCCGCATCCACCCTACCTTGCTGTGAGTCTAGGGTTGAACATAGTGACTGAAAGGTATGCATGGAAATGGAGCGCCACAAGGCAATTAGAAATGTAAACAATCTTTTCCTCCCACCTTGAACGGGTCAAGCAGGTAGATTCTTTCTGTAGGTGGGAAAGCTTAACCACCCAACCCCAGAGCACAGGCCACCAAGACAGATGACTGCTGTACCTTTGCACTTGTTCCCTCTGTAGGAATTCAAGCCCTAGACACAAAGAGTGGCCGAGCCAGATCAAGATACCCCTAAGTAATGGCAGAGAGGCCAATAGCACTGATTGGGCAAAGAGGCCTCAGCTGGAGTCGGAGACTGAAGAACACCATGTTAAGATCCTGGTTTTGTTATTTGTGTTTAGCTGCTGGAAGATATCTGGGAAGTGAAGATATCAACGACACTTACTATGGATACTGTCAAATTCAAGCAAGATTTGGACAAGAGGCTTCTTTCTTGCTCCTGGCCACCAAAAATAAACCTTAGGATTAGGCTGTTAGGCAGCTTTGGAAAAGATCTCAGAGTCTATCCAGATTTACTGATGAGGAAGTTGAGGTAACAGCACAGTGACTTACCTAGCATCACACGGGGATGTTGGCAGCAGTGAAGTTTACAGTCAGAATTCTGGACTCTGAGATGGAATCATGTCTTCTACAGCTACATGGCACTGTAGCTCCCTTTGGGGTTTCTGGCACTGCAGGGGTCACTGGACCTAGGTAGTATCCCTATTGAAGCAGGAGACAAGAGAATCAAAAAGGTAAATATTAATGTGTTTATAGGACTGTGAACTATGCTACCATGTTTGGTAGCATGGAAGGAGAGGTAAAACTTATAACTACTTATGTTTATAAGAATAAGAAAAGAGGCTTTAAAGTCAGGCAGATCCCGATGGTAGTCCTTCTTCCACACACGTTCAGCTGCGTGATTGATAGAAAAATCTCTTGATCTCTTTAGATCTCACTAATTCATTTGTATAATGAGAATAATAATTATACATAATTTAAAGGTTCTGGGAGGGCTAAATGAGATCTGTCTATGGAGCACTTAGCGTGGTGCCTTGCAAAGAAGACATAAGCTATCATCATTATTTTGGCTTCTGTGTGGTAGTTGGCCATGGCCAATCAGCTCCACTCAAAGTCACCTCGAAGGCTGCCCCATATCCAAGAGGACCCTCTTCTCTGCATTGGAGGCCAGAACCTGTGAGCACGTCAGCAGAACTGGTATAAGGATCCCAGCCTGGGGATAGAGGACCCCTCTCATTCACAGAGGTGTACACACCCCTCCAACTAAGCCTCTCCCTCTCTCCACTTCAACTTTCTTCTTTCCAAAATGAAGAAGATGACTCTGCTCTTGGCACTAGAATAGTTCCTCTCAGACAAATCTTCCTGCAGATAGCAGCCATAAACGCTGTATGAAATACCAAAGACAGCTACCATAAAGCACCAAAGAATGGCCGAGAGCAGACAGAAAGTAGAAGAGTCACTTGGAAGAAGGAAAAGGAACCTGGGGAGTTCCTGCCTATTTCAGATTTTTTCTCAAGCTCCTGCTCCTGACCCACAGGATACCTCAAACTCCGATAGAAGCTGATAGTTTTAATAGCTTGATGTACCCTCAGTAGCTAGAAAATGAAGAGGGGAAGGATAGTCCCAGAAAAAAAGATATGTAGAAAGGGGAGACCCAAATTCTGCATTGAAATTGTCCCCAAGTCTTTGACTGACCCCTGAACCAAGCAAATGTGGGATAAATTCCCAACAGCCAATGGCTAATAGTGCTGAACACAGACTTCAGCCTCTGTTCACCATGAGAGTTTCGAGCTCGAGGCCAGCCAAGTTAATTAGTTGTTTAAATATATATATTAAATATATATATAATATAAATAATATATTTAATATATATGTATATATCTTTGGAGGAATATAAGAGAATCCAGATTGTCTATAATGCATCATCATTATGTCTGTCATATAACCTAAAATTACATGATATATGAAGAATCTGAAAAACATGAAACTTTTAAAAAAAGGTAATCAATCAATGAAGAACCTTGAAAGGACATAGACATGAGCAGAAATGGGTTTTAAAGCATCTACTATAACTATGCTCAAAGACACAAAAAATATACTCATAATAAATGAACAAAGAGGCAGTCTTAGCAGAAAAAAAGAAACTAAAAAATAATCAAGAGAAATCTTAGAACTAAAATACTCAATAAAATAAAAATTAGGTACTTGGCACATTAGACAAAAGAGAATAGTGAGTCAGTGTACCTGAAAATAGATGAGTATAAATTATCCAATTTATGTTAAAAGGGTAACATTTGGGAAAAAAAATAAACAAAGCCTCAGTGACTTATGGCATAATATCAAAAGGCCTAATATATGACTAATTGGAGTTCCAGAAGGAAAGAAGAATGGGCCAGGAAATAAATGTTAGAAGAAATAATGACTGAAGATCTTCCAAGTTCAGTGCAAGGCAATAATTTATAAATTCCAAAATATTCAGCATATCCTAAGTATGATGTATACAAAGAAAATCACATCTAGGCACACCATAGTCAAATTACTAAAAACCAAAGACAAATAGAAAATCTTTCAAGCAGAGCCTAAGTGTCCATCAACGGACGAATGGATCAAGATGTGGTTTAACTATACGATGGAATACTACATGGCAATGAGAAAGAATGAAATCCGGCCATGTGTAGCAACATGGATGGAACTTGATGGTGTTATGCTGAGCGAAATAAGTCAGGCAGAGAAGGACAGATACCATATGTTTACACATATAGGAGGATTAGGAGGAACTTAATGGAGGAACATGGGGGAGAAGAAGGAGGGAAATGGTGGGGAAACCAACCTGACAGTAAACTATCTATAAAAAAAAAAAGAAAGAAAGAAAGAAAAGAAAATATTTCAAGCAGCTAGCAGAACAGATCTTATAAAGGAGAGCAACAACGTCCATTTTCACTGACTTCGCACCAGAAACAGTGGAGGAAAGAGGCAGTAGAATAATATCTTACACAAGTGTAAAAACAACAACAAACAAAACAAACAAAACAAAACAAAACAAACAACTGCCAAGTCAAGGTTCTATATCCAGAAAAACAGTTTCTTCAAGAATGAAGGAAATAAATATACCTTCAGTAAAATAAAGATATTTTCAGACAAAAACTAAATAATTCATTACCTACAGATCTGAACTATAAGATATACAGTGTAAGTTCTTTAAAATGATGAAAAAGCTATAACAACTTGGGATTTTCAAAGAGGTATGAAGAGCATGAAAAATGATAAACATAGGAGTGCCTGGGTGGCTCGGCCAGTTAAGTGTCTGACTCTTGATTTTGGCTCAAGGGTTCATGTGATCAGACCCCATGTTGGGCAATGCTGCTTACGAGTCTCTCTCTCCCTTTCTCTCTGCTCCTCCCCCGCTTGCTCTCTCTCTCTCTCCCTCTCTCTCACTCTCAAAAATAAATAAATATTTTAAAATGGTAAACATAAAATATTTTCCCATTTAATTTCATAAATAGTACATATTTAATTTCTTAAATTGATAAATGGGTATATATGAATATGTATAATGTGGCGACAACTGTATCATAAAAGTGAGGTAAAGAGACCTGTCAGGTGTAAAGTTTTTACATTTAATGTGAAGTGATATAAAAGTACCTCCAGTAGACAATGAAAGTTAAAGATGTACATTTTAATCCTTAGACTAACCACCAAAAGCTAATTCAAAGAGATATAACTAAAAAAACCAATAGAGAGGAGCACCTGGGTGGCCTAGTCAGTTGAGCATCTGACTCTTGATTTCAGTTCAGGTCATGATTCCAGAGTCATGGGATAGAGCCCTGAGTCAGGCTCCATGCTGAATGTGGAGCCAGTTTTTCTCCCTCTCTCTCCCTCCGCCAGTATCCCCACTCACTGTCTCTCCCTTTCTCTAAAATAAAAAAATAAAAAATAAATTTTTTTAAAAGGCTAAAATTTAAGTTAATTAAAAAGTAAAAAGGCAATAGACAAATTAATAGAAATTTCTAAAACGTTCAATTAAAAAGCCAATAGAGGGGCGCCTGGGTGGCTTAGTCAGTTAAGCGTCCGACTTTCGCTTAGGTCATGATCTTGCGGTTCGTGGGTTCGAGCCCCGCATCGTGCTCTGTGTTGACTGCCAGCTCAGAGCCTGGAGCCTGTTTCAGAGTCTGTCACTCCCTCTCTCTCTGATCCTCCCCTGCTCACGCTATCTCTCTCTCTCTCCTAGAAATAAATAAAAAACATTAAAAAAAATAAAAGGCAGAGATTGTGTTAATGGATAAAAGAGCAAGACCTAAATACATAATGTCTACAAGAGATGCACAGAAAATATAAAGACATGGGACACCTGGCTGGCTCAGTCAATAGAGCATGTGACTCTTGATCTCAGGGTCCTGAGTGTAAGCCCCACATTGGGCATAGAGCTTACTTTATTTATATCTTTATATTTAAAAATACATATAATTTTATAATATATTTAAATTATACATATTTAAATTACATATGTATATATAGACATATAGGTTGAAAGTAAAAGTAAAGGAAAAAAATGGAAATAGACATACCATGCAAACAGTAAGCATTATTACACTGAGTGACAGTAACATCAGATGAAGTTGACCTCATGATGATTAAAGTGTCAATTTATCAGGAAGACATAATAATTGTATATGTGTATATACTTGAAAGTATATATAACATATATATTCCCAATATGTGTAAATAAGTATATAAGATGAGGACATTGCAGGTGACATTTTATTTTCCTACATGAGAAGGTGGCAGGAAGTACTGGTGGCAGGTGGAGGTGAGAGAGACACCCAGTTTAGGTAAGTTCTAGTGAGGCATCCCACCTCCCCACACAGGAAAACCCTGGCTCCTTTTCAATAACTTTCTGAATAAGACAGTATAAATTATACCTATACTCTTTGGTATAATTTCCACAACAACCTAGGAATCACTTGGAAATGCCTCACTGAAACAGGTGAACAATTGTATGTATTGATAACTAATAGTAATATGAGTTGGAAATCAACAGACTTTCTTGCTCTGAGCCTGCCATTGTGCCACATGCTGTAAGCTCTCTGGCTTCAAAGAGCTTAAAATATATGTGGGGAAGGAAGTCAGAAAGACAAAAAACAAGCCTTAACGATACAAACTGAACTGAAGTTTCAAATAAGCAGTGCAGATACAAAGTCACTTGGGTAGGAGGACATTCAAAAATTGGTAGGATTTGGTAAGGGATTCCAGGGGTGGGTGTGTGGAGAGCAAACGTTCAAAGGCATAGATCTGGCTTCCTAGGAAACAAAGAGCATGGCAGACTGGCTGGTAAGGAGCTGGATATAACAATCCTGCCCTTCAGATGAATGGAGCCCATGGAGATCTAAGGTTATTATTGGCTCAGTCTTTCACCATTTAAAAAACAACATACACATTTGGATTAAAGCTATGCAAACAATGATCAGGGACTGTAGGCCAGATGTACCCTACAGGAGGCGAGAAGAAAGCAGAGATCGCTCTTCACTTCATGCAGCGAAGATATGTTTTTGATGCCAAGCAGAGCCCCCCAAATGGTGTGAAAAGCCAAGGTCTCCGCGGTTGGTGTGATGGACTTTCCAGGCAGGGGATGGCAGAGGGGCTCTTTCCTTCTCTTTTAAAACAAAGGAGAATGATTTGCTCCTGAGCAGGAACAGGCAGGGGATATGGATTTAGTGACAATTTAAGGAAGTGAAGGAATGATGTCACCCCGCCCCATTCTGTGAAGTTCCTTCTCTTTACTTGATGTTCCCTCACCATTTTTGTATAGTCTCTAACTCTCCCAGAAGCACTTGCTTATCTAACATCTTGGATTTTGGGATTTTTCTTCTCATTCTTTTGCATATGGGTGTCTCACTACCACTTGATGATTAAGCTCCCCAAGTCGGGAGCCACATCCTCCTCCCCTTTCAGGTGCCCTAAGGCTCAGGATACAGCAGCGCCATAAACGGAAACATCCACGGAAACCATCTGGAGAGAGCTGATTCCACTGCTGAGTCCTCCGCTCGTGGGTTGACTAGGCATGGGCTTCGACAGGGGCTCTCCTCTGCAAGAAGTGTCCTCTGATAAACTGGTCCCTGCCGTGTTGTTCAATGTCTGTAACTCTGAGAGCACAACTGATTCCTCCAATCTCACAACCTGAATTCCATGGCACAAGAGAAGATGCCTGGCCTTAAACCAGACCCAGCTTCGTTAAAAGTATAGAATGAGGCCACAGGGTGCTAGGTGAACACATTAGCATGTAAAATGCACGCACCAGGGAAGAAAAGGGAACTAAACAAAATCTATGCAGTTAACCATGCAACTTTCTTTTTTAAATGGTATTTATTTATTTTTAAAATTTTTACTTAAATTCTAGGCAGTTAACATACAGTGTTATATCAGTTTCAGGTGTACAACATAGTGATTCAACAATACCGTACATCAGCCTGTGCTCACCACCGCAAGGGCGCTCCTTAATCCCCATCATTTGTGTAAGCCATCCTCCGACCAGCCTCCCCTCTGGAAACCATCAGTTTATTTCTTAATCTCTCTTTTTCTCTCTTATTTTTCCCCTTTGCTTGTTTGTTTTGTTTTTAAAATTCCACATATGAGTGAAATCATATGGCATTTTGTTTTTCTCTTATTTCATTTAGCATTATACTCTCTAGTTTCACTCATGTTTTTTACAAATGGCAAGATTTCATTCTTTCTTATGCCTGAATAATATTCCATTGTACATACATATACCACATCTTCTTTATCCATTCATTAAGTGATGGTCACTTGGCTGCTTCCATAATTCGGCTATTATAAATAATGCTTCTATAAATATAGGGGTGCAGGTATCCCTTTAAACTAATGTTTTTTTGTATTCTTTGAGTGAATACCCATAATGTGATTGCTGGAGCATATGGCACTTCTAAGTTTTAAAATATTTTTTTTAAATATTTATTTTTGAGAGACAGAATGCAAGCAGGGGCAGAGAGTGAGGGAAACACAGAATCCAAACCAGGCTCCAGGCTCTGGGCTATACTCACAGTGCTTGCTGCGGGGCTTGAACCTATAAAGTGCGGGATCATGACCTGGGGCCGAAGTCGGACGCTTAACTGACTCAGCCATCCAGGTGCCCCAAGGTACTTCTACTTTTAACTTTTTGAGGAACCT
Organism: Proteles cristata cristata; assembly: GCA_017311185.1. NCBI lineage: Eukaryota > Metazoa > Chordata > Mammalia > Carnivora > Hyaenidae > Proteles > Proteles cristata. Next base: position 646,193 of record JAESUZ010004980.1, read on the forward strand.
CCATACTCTTTTCCACAGTGGCTGCACCAGTTTGCATTCCCACCAACAATGTATACACATCCTCGCCAACACCTGCTGTTTCTTGTGTTGTTGACTATGCAACATTCAAAAGACCATTTCTAATCCATCGCTGAAACACACAAGCTGTAAAGAGTTCCCAAGTGTCTGTATACACAAAGCACCACACCATAGGCTAGCATAGGAAGGTACTCCCCACTTAAAGCAGGCATTGGTGAAATGGCAGATTAAGAGGGTTTCAACAAAAGGGGTTTTTTTAATGCATAAATGAGCTCCCAAGAAAGAAAGTGAAATTCTCATTTTCCCCAAATGCAGACGTTTATATTTTAAAAACAAAAACAAGAACAAAACCCAGAAACCACACTAGCTGATATTGTGCCTTCTCCAAGGTAGGTTAGAAGAATGAGCTTTATATAACGTGGTGATCAAGGGCAGTGCTTATCAAGCTCTAGTGTGTCCATGAGTCACCCGGGATCTTGTTAAGATAGATGTTCTGGTTCTGTAGGTCTGGGAGGGACTAAAGTGCTGTGTTCCTAACAACCTCCAAGATGCTGCTGGTTCAGGGACCACACATCGGATCTTGGCAGCATCAGGTTATAAAGTAAATATTTCACTTGTGTATTCAACCTCAACAAGGCCTTATAGAGATATGAAGCTAGGAACTAAAATCCTTGCCCTAAGCTAGGACCCTAACAGAGTTACCTCCCCGGGTAAATGACAGACTAGAAAAATCTACTCGTTTGACAGAAGATATCATGAGGAAGTTTTCCTGTTTCTGTCTGGACTCTGGGTAGGGAAATAGAGTCTCTCCTGAGAAAATAGGACCTCTAGTCTATGTTTTGCCTGGATGAAGGATTCAAACTTACCTGTGTGGCCTAGAAAAGGCTAAGTTCAGGAATTAATATAAAAGCCTGGTCCTAGGCCAGTGATACCCAAAGGCCTTGGCAGAAAGAGAGGCCACCATTTGAAGCTGCCTCAAAACCCATGCCACAAGAGCTTTTCACACATACACAATCTCTGTTGGAGAACAAATAAGCAATTACAAATACGTAAGACAACAACCCACTATTTGCAAGAATGCGAAGGCAAAACAAAATCAAGAATTAGACTTTATTCAATAGAATGGCAATCTGAAATAGAATATAAAAGAAATATTAAAATGGTTAAATACATACTCTCGCAAAGGTAAAAACCCCAAATGAAGACAAGGCATTGTGGAGAAAGAAAAAATGTTTGAACAATCTTTTTTTCTATAAATGAACAAAGGTCATTATAAGATTAAAATACAATGTACTGTTTAACTGCAAATTGGCAAAATTGAAGAAAGAATGTGTGGGTGGTAAAACAGATCCTGTAATTTGTAAGTGCAAAATAGATACCCACACCTGACCCATTATGAAGCCTGAGAGAAGAAGAGATAGAAAATGTTAAGAAGCATCGAGAGAAATAGAAAATGGAAAAGAAGGATCAACATTTAGTGGGGGGTTAAGTTTTGAGAGAGTGAGAGTTCATAGTTGAAGATACAGAAGAATTAGTCCCAGACAGAACAGAGAAAAATAAACGTACACCAACTCGACCCATGGCAAAGCTATAAAACAAACACACACACACACAAACACACACACACACACACACACACACGGACACACACGGACACGCATTTTAAACAAACAAACAAAAAAAACACCTTAAAAGCCACCACAGGAAAAAAGAGAGGAAAAGGAAAAACAAAGAGAGAGAAGGAGGAGGAGGGGTGGGGGAAGAAAAAAGGGAAGAGGAGGGGAGCAGAAAGGAGGGGAGGGGAAAAGCCAATGAGAGAAAAAGACATACTACACAAAGGACAACAGGTGGCTTGATAAAAGGCTTCTCAACAGCTGCAAGAGACACTAGAAGACAATGGAATAATATTTCCAAATGCTGAGGGGAAAGTCATTTTCATCTGGAATCTATGTAAGGCTAAACGACTCAACATGAGTAGAGATGAAATAAGCTATGTTGAGACCCAGAGAATATACTATTCACACACCCTCAGTGAAAAGGGTGGACTTTGGGGTGCCTGGGTGGATCAGTTAGTTAGGCATCGACTCTTGGTTTTAGCTTTGGGTCTTCGTCTCACAGTTATGGGGTTCCAGCCCTGCCTGGGCTCTGTGCTAACAGCAGGGAGTCTGCTTGGGATTCTCTTCCCTCCCTCTCTCTGCCCCCTTCCCCACTTTCTCAGTCTCCCTCCCTGTCTCACAACAAACAAACATTTAAAAAAGAGAAGAAGAAGAAAAGGGTGGACTTTAAGAAGGAAATTGAACCCAAATGTAAGAAATAAGGAGCAAACAGCCCTGAGATCTGAACTAAGAGCAAAACAGTGGATGCGCAAGGCAAAAGGAACGGAAGTTAGAAGGCATTTCCAGAGACAGAAATCGTTGAAATGCACCCAATAAAGACGTAAAAGCTGATGCTCTCTCCCCTTACCCAGCTCTCTTCTTTTTCACAGTACTTTTCACTGGCTGACATTATACACTTCGTTTTGTTTCTTGAAGTTCTCCTACTAGAATCTAAATTGCACGAGGTCAGGAACTTCATGTAGTGAGCTCCCCAGCCGGGCATACGCCTGGTGCTCATGGATTTGTGGAATATGAGAAAAGGGACCAGGTTGTGCAGAAAGGCTTCCAGGTGGATGGAGTTTAGACCTCCTTCTCTGGGGAGCATGAGCTAGAGATGTAGAGAACATTTATGAACATCCACCAGGTCCTGGGCCACAAAAGACTCCTCCCCTTTTACATAGGCTGGGCAAGAACAAAACCCATATGCCAGATAGCAAAACGAACTGGTCTTCCCATCTGGCTTAAAACACAAGCTGAGCATTTTTTTTCATCTCAGTTTATTGTTTATAGACATTACTGCCTGTTTCCAAGGGAGATGTGGGCTGTGATCGTATGTCCAGTGTGATGTCATAGCCAGCTGAGGCAGAAGAGAGAGGATCCTGTCTGCGTGCTCGGGTAAAGCTTCCACACTCAGAACATATGTACACTCACTACCACTTAATGACCCAGTAATTCCAGTTTCCTAACACCTACCTATGTAGACCCCAGGCCACCAAACCCTGAAATTCCAGTTCTAACAATGAATCACTGAAAATCAGGAGGCCCCATCTTGAGGTCACGGCCAGGCCTACTCCTTGCCAGTAAGCTCCCTGATCTTCTGCGTTCTCAGCTGCACAATGAGGTCACTCCCCTTAGGTCCCCTCAGGTCCACCAGCTGCCATAGAGTCTCTCCAGTTCTAGCTGTCAGCGCCTACCCCACCCCCACCCAGCACCCTGCTTCAGGTTCTAGATACACACTGCCCAGAACGCTTATTCTAATGAAAAGTGTTGGACACGTTGTTCTCATTCAAAGTCCTGATGGCATGAGGGTAATCCTGTAAACACAGAACTGAGGGCAAAGAGCAAGAACCATTTCCCTTCCTTGCCTCTACAAAACACAAAAACAGAAATGGTGTTTTTCAGAATGGGCTGAGCAGCTGGCGAGCCGTGCAGAAAATTCACTAGTGCGACACCAATAGCCTGCTGAGACGATGAGAAATAATCCTGATGGAGAAGCACATGCAGTGTAGCCTTCTGCCGCTGCCTCCACCACACGTGCGGCCCCACCTTCTGCACTGCTTCCTTCCTTGCTAAAACAAGGTCAAAAGCAAACAAACTAAACCTTCCTCTCATCTTCTCTTTACCATCTTCTTTCTCCATTTTTTTTTTCCCTGTCCCTGAAGCCTTGTCACGCAGATGTTGGAATTGCTCTCCTGAAGGCCGCTGGTAGCAGCCCACCTCACGGTCCTTTCTTAGACCTTTCCGGTAGCTCAGGCTTCTCTCCATGGGCTCATGTGCTCCATGAGCACAGGGGGTGAGTGTTGGCCTTTCTTACTCATCCAAAGCTTCATACATAATAGGTGCTCAATAATTGCTAGAGGAAGGGAAAGAGGGAATGGTTTTGGAAATGATGTCAATGCATCCTGTATTCCTTCGAAAGCACCACTCTCTGAGCCTCGGGACTTCCAGAGAAAGTGGAAAGGGTCTGATTTCACACCCATGTTGTGGTAGGACAACAATGTGGTTTGAAGTTCCGTTCTCTTACCGCTCCTAGTTGGGTTCAGCTGGCTGAGAATGTACCCTTGCTCCTCTCTCATCAAGCAGATCTGTCTAAGGGGTCCTGCTGTCACTCTAGGCCACCCCCTCTTGTCTATAATTCATTAGCCCTGCCACGCAGGTCATAGCAGATTCTACCACATTCAGAGAAGGGGGGGGGGGAGTGCTAGCTTGAATTTCTTATAAACTCTCTAGAAAGTGGCAAATTGGCAAGCACGTGCTGTTTCCTGAGCATGGAGGAGAGTGAATGGGAAAAAGTAAGCAGAAGACACAGACTTGGATTCCAATGAGCTTTTGCTCTCATTTTGACAAGATTAAAACCACAAGAAAATTTATGAACCATACAGACGACTTTTAATTAGCACAATACTCACTTCAGACAGGAGAGAGCATTGCTGATAGAGGTAGAAAGAACTTCCTGGAGGGGGTGGGGTTGCAAGTTTGTCCTCTGGCACTGAGGACTACGGTAGCAATCTCCTGAGAAACTTGGGTCTCAGGTCTGTCTGTGGCAGTACATAAAGCCACTAGCTGGGCTCTTCCAGGGATACCTTAGAAGGTTCTAAAGGAAGGATGTGACCGATGCTTCAGACTTTCTATTTCCCTTAAAATTTTTTCTAATGTTTATTTATATTTGAGATTGAGAAACAGAGTGCAAACAGGGGTGAGGCAGAGAGCGAGCGAGACACAGAATCTGAAGCAGGCTCCGAGCTCTGAGCTGCAAGCTGTCAGCACGGAGCCCAATGAGGGGAGCTTGAACTCACTAACCATGAGATCATGACCTGAGCCAAAGTCAGAAGTTTAACCCACTGAGCCACCCAGGTACCTCCTTAAAGGGCCCACAGGATGAGGATGAAGTCAGGGGGAGGGGTGCCTGCCTTGCTGTTAAGTGGAAAAGAAGGGCCCCAAGTATGCTCCTTCCTAGCTGTCCTACCTATGATTTGGAGCCCAGGGCTCTTGGCAGACAAGAGACAAACGGCCATCCATGTTTTCCATGACAGTTTCAATTTAAAAATGAACGCCCACTTAAGTAGCACCGATGGGCGCCCTGCACCTGCAGCCTGGAGTGGGGTTTACACAACACGCACTGAAAAGGGCTGACATGTACGGATGCCTCTGGCGATAGTGGCGGTTATATTTAGGCCCGAGCTCAAGTTAAACATGGGAACTCCTGCAATATTCATGAAAAGAGTGCAAGAACAAACACAAGTATAGGGCCAGTGAAAATAAAAGAGCAAAGTGCAGGACTCAAGAATAAATATGCACAGAGATAGGATAGAGCAGGTGCAGCTAGTCGCTGTGGGCAGGGTTGGCACAGGGGGGATTGACTGCAGAGGGTCTTTCCCCAATGCCAAGTGCCCATTGTGATTAGAATGAACGTCCAGAATACACCTTCATTAACCATTAACCATTAATCAGCTCTCCACTGCTGTACCTACTGACAGCAGCCCATGCTCAAGAAAAGGCCATGAAACCTGGGGGGAAGTCACATCATTTCCCCATGTTTTAGTTTCTTAACTGTAAGAACCAGGGAATTGAGCCACATGACCCCAAATTCCCCTCTCGCTTTGGGATTTTTCCAGCTCACCTGGGAGACAAGGCTGAGAGACACCTTCTTTGTTCTCAAAACACTGTAGACATAGTGATCTGTTATCTTCACCATGACCTCTAAGAGCTCAGTTGAGCAAAAAGCATGCTTTTTCCTCCCCAGACCTAAAGATGATCTACCTGAGGGTTAAAGAGCTGAACTGCTAAGGGAAAATTGCACAGTGTACAGCAGCGGCACGCAGTGCTGGCAGCCCACACGGCATGTCTGAGAGGTTAGAAAACGAGCTCCTCTGGGCAGGCAGGGCTCTGAGGGCCTCCCCTCCAAGCCCGCCCTTTCCCCCATGGCTGGCACTTCTGTGGGGGCGGGGGGGGGGGGAGGGGGAACCTGCAAGGTCTCTCTGGCAATGCAGCACCTGGTTGCAAAAAATGTGCACAAGTCAGGGTGGTTTGTGCGCTCGATTCCCGAGCCTCTTCTCTGCTTCCATGGTATCATTTTCAAAAAAATTGTAATGATGTTCATTTATTTATTTTTGAAAGGGAGGAGGGGCAGAGAGAGAGAGGGAGACAGAGAAACCCAAGCAGGCCAACGCGGGGCTCGAACCCATAAACCATGAGCTCATGACCTCGGCTGAAACCAAGAGTCTGATGCTTAACAGACTGAGCCACCTGGGCACCTCAACATGGTATCATTTTCATCTATACCCTAGGACTCTTTTGCTTTCCGATTCCTGTGTCAAGCTTCCTCTCTGAGGTATGTAATTAGGGTGGGAACACACAAAATCACAAAATACTACAGTGTTTTTTATTCACTACTCTAAATTGTAACCCTTTGAAGGCAGGGAGGGACAGAGTTGATCTATGCAAAATGCGTGACATACATAGTGTGTGTTCATATACTGTGGAATAAATGAAGAATGGATGGATGAAAAACGATGTGACGGTGGTTCGAAGTTGTTTTTGAATCATGGATTTCTTTGAAATCTGCTGAAACCCAGAGATATTTTCCCACCAAAATACAAAATTTTGCATCCAGTTTGGGAGGGATCACCAATCTCAAGCAGGAAAAGCTTTAGATTTTAAGCCTATGAAAAAGTACAAGTCTTAAAAAAAAAAAAGTGGACAAAGGAACTAGGAACTAACAGTCACCAAGAACCTAAAGATTTTACTTATAATCTTTAATTTTTTTTTAATGTTTTATTTATTTCTGAGAGAGAGACAGCATGAGAAAGGGAGGGTCAGAGAGAGAGGGAGACACAGAATCTGAGACAGACTCTGAACTAGCTGTCAGCACAGAGCCTGACGTGGGGCTCGAATCCACAAACGATGAGATCATGACCTGAGCCGAAGACGGACGCTTAACCGACTGAGCCACCCAGGTGCCCCTATAATCTTCTTTATTTTTCTGAACAAGCCTTTAAAATAGACATTACTATCTCCATTCCGCAGATGAGGAAAATAAAGTTTGAGTAGCTTTTCCACTGTGAAATATCAGACCAAGTATTCGTTCCAAGTCTCTTTCACCCCCAAACTCATATTCTTTCTGCTACATCATTCTTTTTTTTTTTTAATTTTTTTTAATGTTTTATTTATTTCTAGGAGAGAGAGAGAGAGAGACAGCGTGAGCAGGGGAGGGTCAGAGAGAGAGGGACTCACAGACTGAAACAGGCTCCAGGCCCTGAGCTGGCAGTCAGCACAAAGCCCGACGCAGGGCCCGAACCCACAAACCGCGAGATCATGACCCAAGCGAAAGTCAGACGCTTAACCGACTAAGCCACCCAGGCGCCCCTCTGCTACATCATTCTGCCTCCAAATATTATACAGTCAATCTCATTTATTGTGTTTTGATGGAGGAGGCCTTCTAAAGAACTATCATCTACAGCTAATAAAAAAGAAATACATTTTAAATATTGTCATATATTTAGATTAGACAACTTTAAAAATGATTTCGATTGAGTTCTAGAGAAACCTATACAAATGATTTTTTTCTACGTTTATTTCTTTTTGACAGAGAAAGAGAGACAGAGAATGAGCTGGGGAGGTTCAGAGAGAGGGGGAGACACAGAATCTGAAGCAGGCTCCAGGCTCTGAGCTGTCAGCACAGAGTCCGACATGGGGCTCAAACTCAAGAAACGCAAGATATTGACCTGAGCTGAAGTTGGCCACTCAATCGACTGAGCTCTCCAGGCACCCCTATAAAAATGATTTTTAAATGTCTCTTGCATACTATATCTTTATTAGGTTTTCAGACTAACAGTTAAAATGAAACCAACTTTGGGGCTCCTGGCTGGCTCAGTTGAGAGAGCATGCAACTCTTGATCTTGAGGTCATGAGTTCGACCCCCCATAGGGTGTAGAGATTACTAAAAACTAAATAAATAAATAAACTTTAAAAAAATGAAAGCAATGCATCAACTAAACAGACCCCCCTCCTAGGCGCAGAATCTTGTGCTGCCTCTCCCCATCTGAGGAAAAAGAAAAGCAAAAGTGTCCTGACTTCAGGGTCTACCGGCTCCATCTTACAGCATGGTTATGAATACATACCTGAAGGTCAGAAAAGCCAGGGTTTGAGTTCTGGTTTTGCTAGTAGGGAAGAGACCTTGGACAAGTTATTTAATTTCAAAGTCTCAATTGCCTCATTTATGTATAAGGGAAATCAGAGTGCCTACCTCAGAGGGTTTTTGGAGGGATTAAAGAATAATGCGTTTGCAATTCTTAGCATAAAGCCTGGCATGTGGGAAACACATACTATATGTCACCTATTAGTTTTCTTCTCCACCATCTTTGTCTACATCCACATCATTCTACAATGAGCTGACATGGGCAGTATGATGGCCTGGCAGGTCCTTAGAAAATTCACATAAATTTACCACATGACTGAGAAATTCCTCTCCTTGTTGTCTACCCAAAAGAAATAAGCACATATATGTCCATATAAACACCTGAAAGTGAAGGTTCGTACAAGCATGACTTATAATAGCCAATAAGTGGAAGCAACACAAAGGTCCATCACTGGTATAAACAACCTGGTGTATCATACCATGGATTACTATTTGGCAGTAAAAAGTCAACTACCAATACATGCGACAACATGAATGAGCCTAGAAATAAATATGTCGAGTGGAAAAAAGCCACACACACAGAAGTACATACTGTATGACTATTTACATAAAATTGTGAAAAATTCAAATCAGTATGTTGTAGCTCAGTCGTTGCTTGGGACAGGAGGAAGGGGAAGGAGCGAGCACTTGGGGGGTGATGAATATGCTCACTATGTTGTGATGATGGTTTTATGGGTATATACATATCAAAACTTATCAAGTTGTGTATCTTAGATATGTGTAGTCTATCATATGCCAATTATACCTCAAGAAAGCTGTACTTAAAATGTTTTAGGGGCACCTGGGTGGCTCAGTCAGTTAATTGTCTGACTTTGGCTCAGGTCATGATCTCACAGTTCATGAGTTCAAGCCCCCTATCAGGCTTGTTGCTGTCAGCAGAGAGCCTGCTTCAAATCCTCTGTCCCCCTCTGTCTGCCCCTCCTCCGCTTGTGTGCATTCTCTCTCTCTCTCTCAAAAATAAAACATGAAACATAAATAAATAAAAATGAAATGTTTTAAAACCCTCTACAATGGCTTTCATAATAAAACCTGTACTCTCTAAGATGTATTATGTATTGCTTATTTTCTTTCTCTTTTCCTTCTTTCTTTTCTTCCTTCCTTCCTTCCTTCCTTCCTTCCTTCCTTCCTTCCTTCCTTCCTTCCTTCCTTTCTTTCTTCTCTCTCTTTCTTTCTTTCTTTCTTTCTTTCTTTTCTTCTTTCTTCCTTCCTTCCTTCCTTCCTTCCTTCCTTCCTTCCTTCCTTCCTTTCTTTCTTTCTTTCTTGAAATCTCCCTTCTTAGTTATTAAATGGTAAATCTCTTCTGGGGAGAGGTCATATTTGTTTGGTGCACCATTGGACCCTCTGTACCTAATACAGGGCCTGGTACAAAGGCAAATGTACAGAGGAACAGAAAATCATCCCAGGTCAAAGAGCAGTACAGAAAATATGATACAGAGGGAGAAAGAGCAGAAATTGGGATGTCACAAAAGGCTTCATAAGGAGGTATGGCACAAAGTGTCCAGAAGGCTGGGGTAAACAAGAAGAGCGACAAAGAGGGGGGGCTACAGAGGGAGCCACGGGGAGAGCAAAGGCAAAGATGTGTTGGGGCCAAGAGTTTGTTAGGGGCTTAGGTGGGAAAAGTGAGGCCCGTCTCGCTTGTGAAGAGTCTTCATTCTCATCGCAAAGGCAGTTTAGGACAGGCAGGATGGACCGCTGGCCAAGACTGGAGGCAAGAATGTGAGCCGGGGAGTTAGGCGGAGAATGGCCACAGGAGGGAAGTGATTTCTGGGACAAAGATTACAAGACTTTGGATGTGCTTCCCGTCCTTCTCCAGCAATCCTGAAGGTACCACCAAAGTCAAGCTAGCAGAGCAAGCCTCTTGGCCAGTCCCACACTACTGCCCCTCTCCCCCTCCTCCTCACCGTCACAGTGACAATCCAGCAGTGACACTGTCCAAGGGCTTCTCCTGGGATTACCCCCAGGCAAGAAAAAGGCAATTGCCTTCGGGCGCTTGGCTCTGATTCTTGGCTTGTGGAAAAGGCCAATTCCTGGGCACCTCGGTGGTTCAGTGGGTTGAGTGTCAGACTTCAGCTCAGGTAATGATCTCATGGTTTGTGAGTTTGAGTCCCCCATTGGGGTCTCTGCTGTCAGCATGGAGCCCACATTGGATCCTCTGTGTCACCCCCTCTCTCTGTGCCTCTCTGGAATACATGTGTTTTCTCTCTCTTTCTCTCAAAAAAAAAAAAATAGTTTAAAAAGGCCAATTCCTTAATTGAGAATCAAGTGTAGGTATCTTTAGACATTCTTATTCTGATGCCTGGCTCTTCCCCCAACTTCTAAAGGCCTGTGAGCTGGGACTGGATGTGCAATCCAACTCTCTCTCTAAACTCAACAGGAAGCACTTAAACGGCCTGGCTTTGTTTTGAACAGAGAAGAGAGGAAGAAAAGCAACTGAAAAGCCACTGTTTACTTTTCATACAATGCTAAAGCCAAACAGAAAGTGTTTGCTCTCTGTTGAATGCCCAGGAATGGAGACTTGTATTTGAACCTCATGAATGAGACAGTCAGTGTTCTATCCACCTCAGGTCCACAGCACTACATTTAGATAGTGCTCGAAGTTTATCAAGCACTTCCCAGACTTTATCTCATTTGATCCCCAGGTTGACCCCATGGTGAAAGTGGGGGGTTATTATGATTTCTGTATCACACATGACCCAGGGCCCTGGAGCGAGGAGGCAGAGGCCCAGTGGATGTTTCTTTAATGAGGTCACTAAGGCTAAGTGACTTGCCCGTGGTCACAGAGCTGGGTTAATCAATGATCTCTCCTTGCCCCCACAGATGATCTTTAAACACAGAGCAAACTATCACTACTATAAATGTCTATACCATTGGCTTGGGTGTCCCTTGGTCACAGGTCCCATATTTATAACACTGATTCCTCGCCATTTATACCCGGCAATGATGGTAAGAGGTACCAATTATTGAGCACCCATAAATGAGGTGCTTCCACTCAGCATCCATAAGTTAGGTGCTTTCACTCAGCATCTCACTTAATCTTTACAATAATCCAAAGAGCAGACTATATTATCCTCCTCTCTGAAGATGATAAACTAAGGCTCAGCAAAGTGAATTAACTTTCTCAAAGTCACTAGTTCCAACAGCCAGTAAAAAAGAATCAGGATTCAAATCAGCCCTTCTAGCTCCAAAGCCTGTTCTTTTTTCCATTGTGCTATGAGGGCTTTTAACCTGGGAATTATCTTCGGGTCTGTTCTACCCTTTGCCACCCTTCTGTACCGCCGCACCCCCTGTCCCCACCACCACCACAACCACTCTCAAAATATGTACACACACCAGCCATAAGGGGGTTACACATTCTCTTAGAATAGGAAAAATCTCCTGAATCTTAGTATTTGGTTGAGTCTTTAAATTTAGCAAAGCACTTCAGGAGGTCCTGTCCTCTTCATAAAGACAGCCATTGTTAAACATTAGGGAAGGGCCAGTCTCGTAAGAGATGAAATAGCTAGTAATCCCAAAAGCAATGAACTCCAGCAGGAACTCACATTGTAAAAGAGAGCAAATAATGAGAAACACATTTATGTTCCCCAACCAGCACAAAGAGAGAAGAGAAAAGGAGATGTGGTCTTTGTTCTGAGCAGTTGGTCTGCTGGAAACTCACCATCCATCAAAAACACTGGACAGAAAGAATGAGCAGAGGCAAGCTCTCCCTTGTGTTCAGAGCAAGAGCAAACAGGTAGGGCAGATGGTTGGAGGGGTTTTGCCTCATCAAAGAGGTTCGCAGATTGAAAAGTTTGAGACGTGGTGCTTCCAGGGACTGTGGAGAGAGGGATTGCTAGCTAAAACATCAATCCTTACCTCTTGTAGGGAGGCCTCTGGGATGCCGCGTAAGTCAGCTCTGAGAATAGGAATGAGATGATTTGCTGGCTGCCGGGATTCGTTGTGAGTCCACAATGATTCTCAATGTCTACAATGCAATGGGATGTTATTTTAGGAACTGGAGATGGTCAAGAAATACCCCGGCTCATTTTTCTACTTTCCCCAATGCTCTGTCGGCCATTTATAATATTTCTCAGTGAAGCTTTTAATTTGCTAATAGTGGCTACTGTCATTATTATTAAACAATTACTTTAGAACGATTATTGATCCTTGTTCAAGTTAAGGGCACCTGGGTGGCCCAGCTGGTTAAGAGTCCGACTTCAGCCTAGGTCCATGATCTGTCTGCTCCCAAGTTCAAGTCCTGCATTGGGGCTCTGTGCTGACAGCTCAGAGCCTGGAGCCTGTTTCAGATTCTGTGTCTCCCTCTCTCTCTCTCTGCCCCTCCCCTGCTCATGCTCTGTTTCTCTCTCTCAAAAATAAATAAACATTAAAAAATTTTATTAAGAAATAATTGCTGAAGCTAGCTAATGGACATGTGGGGAGCCATAATTTTTTAAAAGAGGGGTATTTCTTGCATTTAAATGATAAAAAGTATTTAAAATGTATTAGCATCCTCCCTTAAAACTCAGAATGACCTCTCTGTCTCTTTGAAAAAATCATTATTTTTCAAGTCTTAAGCTGTTTTACCAACATTATTTATATGGATACTGTGCCTTTCCATTTTGTAGCCTCTCAGTGTCTGTATATCTGTACCCTACACTCAGCAAATGTCTTCTGGTAGATCTCTCTAGAACATCCAGGGATTTATGTTCTGTTTCCTTAAATGTATGTTTTGCTCTCTGGGCCAGATGTGATGTTTTCCTGACTCCTGATGAGTAACCCAAATTAACCCAGATCTGTCCTCTGAAGGACCAGTACTGGGAAGCTTATCATAGCTGCTCAGTACCCCTTGGTTTTTCTGTGAATGACTTCAAAGAACAGATGAGATCTTCATCAGAATGAACAGAGGTGATGTCTCAGAGCTTCACTGTTACATATGTGCAGTGTGGTCACCAATCTCATTGGTGAGATGAGGCAAACCTAAAGGACCACAAAATGCCGTTTGCTCAGTCATCACAAGGCTGTAGAAGTCTTCTAGTTCTAGATGATCCAATCCTACCGTGTATCTGACCCAGCTCATGAGTGTCTGCCCTGCTGATGAACGCTTGCCCAAGGTGACACGAAACTAGTGCGGAATAAATAAGTTTCTAAACCAGAATGAAGAAGTAAATTATGCTAATGACCCGGACAAACGGAAGAAATTTTGTGAAATCATAAGCCACATCTGATGTTTGTCAGTTGGCCCACATGCTGGTTGCATGCAGATGCAGCTATTACTCTTGCCAAAAAACACCTGACATGTGAAACGTCACCGTACCACCAAATTAAGAGGCAATGCCACAAACGTACGTAATGCAGAACCTCTGTCATTGGCAACATACGCTCATTTTTCATAATAATGCCGTGGTATTCCAGTAAGATTCCCATCCTGCAGTCAGAGCCAGCCACTCTGGCCTTCACTGTGCTTAACTCCCCTCAAAAAATATACATGTGCACTTGTACGCCCATTACTTGTTCATCTAATGTGTTGAATGGGTTGAATTACATCCCCTAAAAATTCATATATTGAAGTCCTAACCCCCGGTACCTCTCTGTGGCTCTATTTGGAAATAGAGTTGTTGCAGATGCAATTACTTAAGATGAGGTCATATGGATATAGGGCGGGACCTGACCTAATATGGCTGGTGTCCTCATAAAAAGAAGAAATCTGGAGACAGGCACACTCACAGAGAAAATACCATGTGATAGGAAGGAAGATGTGTGTGTTGGGGGGGGCGGGGGTGCATCTACAAGCCAAAAACGCTAAAGGCTGCCAGCAAATCCCCAGGAGCTGGGAGAGAGCACGGGTTGGTTCTCCCCCATCAAAGCTGTCAGAATGAACCAATCTTGCTGGACTTGGACTTCTAGCCTCCAAAACTGTGGAGAAAATAAATTTCTGTGGCTTAAGCCACCAGGTTGGTGTTACCATGTTACGGTAGCCCTAGCAAACTACTACAAAATACACCTATAAATATACAAATCACCAGGTCTCAAGAACTCAACTGGCACCTTCGGCTCACGGCTGCCGCAGTTATTATCCTCAGAAGGATAAACGGGGGTGGGGTGGGGGGTGGGGACTGAAAGAAACAGTGCTCATTTGGTGTCAAACAACCATCACATAGGTCCCATATCTGTTTATCTACGGCAAGAGTAAATGCCAGCTTGATTAATTACTCACAGCATTACCTACTTGCCCGATTAACCTGTTCCTGGACATAAATAAGATCTTTTCTTGTTCCAGCCCAGACTCAGTGAGCCTGACCACTGGTCCTGAGTATAGTGGTGTGGACAGAAACATTCTGAACAGAAGCAGAGCCAATACCCTTCCAACCCCTCTCTTTTAATAGTTTTCATAGCATCCTGGGAATCTCATAATCGATACACAGACACACACTTCAATGTAAGTACAGAAAGCTCTTTCCAACATCAGAAACTAATACTTTTGCTTCCTGGGTGCTTTTTGAGGTCTTTAAGAACGTCTGTCTCTTTAAAACTTGTGTATGGGTTCTGAAATACCAATGTAAAACCAGCACTGCATTTAACTCTCAAAGGTACATTTAACGTTTTGGGGAACTGGAGAGTTTGTTCCTAAGTGCTGTCATATGCAAACCAGACACTTACTTTCCCTTGGGATTCTTTTGGAAAATCTCATAACATTAGACCTTGACCTAAGAACCCATGTCAAATTTGTTTTCCCTGATGGATTCATTTATAGAAAGGCAAAGTTCAAACTTGAGCATTTGGCACTCAAAGGCAAAATAAGAGGAACTTTTTTATTTAAGTACAAGATCACAAAATAATGGCAAGAACTCGAACTTTCTTGTATGTATTCTTTTAGGGTCAGTGGGAAGATATAATACATGTTCTGGGTATTCAAGAACAAAAGCAGATTGGCTGCAGTGATATGATAAACTTGCACATAAGAATAGGGGAACATATCTGCATAAATATAAACATTTTTTAATGTTTATTTTATTGTTTTGTTTTTTTTGAGAGAGAGAGAGACAGACAGACAGACACCATGAGTGAGGAAGGGTCAGAGAGAGAAGGAGACACAGAATCAGAAGTAGGCTCCAGGCTCTGAGCTGTCAGCACAGAGCCGGACACAGGGGTTGAACCCACGGATCGCAAGATCATGACCTGAGCCAAAGTCAAGACACTTAACCAACTGAGCCACCCAGATCCCCCTAAACATTTATTATTTAAAGAAGATCATTTATGTTTGCTGAATTCTGAACTTGAATGAAATTTTTGGCTCCCTAAATGGTGAGTATTAGAAAGAAATATTGCACATTATTTTTTAAAAAGTAGAAAACACAGGGGGAAAAAAAAGAACCCTTAATTGCACCACTCAGAAAACAGTCTGGAATATATCTTTTCTGTGGTACTTTCATCCCACTCTCAGACCTCAATTATACTGTGACGTTAGTTTTCTTATCTGTGTCTTTCTTCCCACCTCCCATTACTTTGGAAACACTTTCTTATTTCACTGCTTTCCTTTCTAAAGCACAATCCATAACTGATGAGAACAGTCATATTTAGGAAAGGACTGGGGTCTAAGGTGAGAGAGAGACCTCCTTCTCATTTCTTCTCTGTTGCACGATTTAAACTTTTAAACAATATGCATAGATTACTTTGCAGTTTAGAAAAGGAATGCATCTAAAACATCATTTCCACTGGCTGCTTCATTCCCTCATACAGATGTACTTAAACATATTTAGATATTTTCCCTCCTTGGCCATGCCAATTTCCCCCCATTATTTTACTATCATATATAATGCTTTAGTGAGTACCCTCAACATACGTGCTCATCGTCATCACTGGGATTTTTTTTGGCTAGATTCCTAGAACTAGAATTACTGGATCAATGAATGAGACCTTCTAAAGGCTTTTACATATTTGTGCAAACTCTTGCCTACAATATGGCACCCATGGGCCCTCACACCAGCAAAACACCCTGGAGCTTACCTCACCCCTCCTCCCGCTGCTCCACCAGCCACCTGTTCTCTCTGACAAAATATAAGAAGGAGACTGAAGCAGCCAGGTTTCTAGATAATTGGGGCAAGTGAGTGTCTTGGGCCCTTGGATTAGCTTTGCTTACTCAGGTGCGGTTGTCATTACTCCCTCTTCCGTGTGTGCGGTGTCTGTGTTGCACACGCACACACAGGAAGGTGATGAATGGTGGGACTGATGCCAGTTCAACGGCATTCAAGCTGTGACTTCACCCTGCTGCCAGTCATCCTGCATCGGAAGGCAGCGCGCCCTCTTTTCTGTCGGTCGTGTTGGGAGACGTTCTCCTGGGGTGATTTCAGGGAAGCTCTCTCATCGCTCACGTTCACATCATGCTTCTCTGGATCTTACTCACATTCCCACCAGCAAAATGCACCTGAACCCATCTCACCACACCTCTGATTTCTTCAGCAAAGAGCCAAGTGGACTCTCCTACCTAATCCCCTTTTCTTCCTCATGGTGTAAAACAAACAACAAAAACCCAAGGGGTTGCCGGCTACCCAAACCTTGTCATTTTGTGCTGCTAACAAAGAAAAGATGGGGAGAACCAGAAAGGTGTGGGCTCTTGGTAAGACTGGGAGGGTGACTAGGAGAAGGAAAGAAGCCCATCTTTCCAGAGCTCCGAAGTAGAAGCCCAAGTCCTGACCAGGGTCAGTGGGACTCGTCTGTTTCTTCTTGAATTCTACAGCCCCCGGGGGACCAGAGAAGCCCCTATGGCACACGGAACATACATGAAACAGCCTTTGTCAGAAAAGAAAGATGAATCTAAAGTTCTCCTGTGGATCCAGCCTCTAGGCTGGAAGACATCATGTGCCAAAGATGAGAATACTCCAGAATACCCCGGAATACCCCTAGACCAACTTCATTCCCTCCGTGAATTTTGCAGGCAGTAAGGGAGCACAAGTCAGAGAAACTCAGCAGAGAAGAACAATAAGAATGATGTAGGAATTATTTTTACTCCCAGCGGGCGAAATTATTTTTACTCTCATTGAGGAAACTGAGATCAGCAATGTCAAATAACCAATGTCACACAGTAAGAAAGTGGTTGAGCAGCAGTTCAGTCTCAAGCCTGGTTCATTATGGAGTGTGGGCCGTTCTGCCTCACTATGTGTGCAGACGCCTGGGTGAGGAAAAATGTAATTTTGTGCTTTAATATAGAAGATAGAGGGAATGCCTGGTGACATACTGCATGACCTGGTCAGGGAATGTACTCAGCCTGCTTGTGGAAATGTTCACCTGTACACATGCCCAACAGAGCACCCTAGCATGCTAAGGTCCAAAGGGAACATGTGGGTGTCAGCAATGAGGCAGGTTCCCTGAAATTCCCCATGAGAACATCTCTTGACTCAGCTGATAGAAAAGAAGGTGTGCTACTTTCAAATAAAGGATGACGGGGGTGCCTGGGTGGCTCAGTCTATTAAGCATCTGACTCTTGATTTCAGCTCAGATCATGAACCCAGGGTCATGGGATTAAGCCCTGAGTTGGGCTTTGTGATGAGCGTGGAGCCTGCTTAAGTTCCTCTCTCTCTCTTTTCCTCTCTCTCTTCCTCATTCATGCTCCTTCTCTCAAAAAAAAATTTTTAATTGAAAAAATTAAATGTTAAAATATTAAAGGATGGTGGGCAGCCAGATGAAACCATGACTTCTGTTTGTTGAATTGGCACTGGACCCATCTCACCCACCACCTACAAACGTGTGCATGTGTGACATGGGCAGAAAGATTCGATGTTAAGCTCCCAGCAGTTTACACAGACTTCCACTTCCGACACATGTCAAATTTCCTTTCCACACCGGCTGTGGTTTACTGGTCCCCAGTCCTGATCCCTTTCCTCTTTCTCTTCTTATAAAAGAAGGATGTCGAAAGCTTTAGCAGAATGGGTGCAACTGGGCCAATGAGTTACAACAAACACAAATTCAGCAACATTGATTCGTTCCATGTTTAATAATAATTGAAGTGAGAAATTAAGTAAGTCATTGAATGGCTATTAGGCCTGATTTATTTTCAGATCACACTTTGTTTCATTGTACTTACAGAGGCTCAGACACAGAACAAACGTATGCACTGGGATAAAGGCAGAGATGAGAAGGTGCCATCTGACATGAGCTCTGCTTTCTTCAGGGTCAGAAAGCCTCTTCGGAGCACTGACCCCACCCTGCTGAGCTCACAGCCTCTCCTGGCCAGGAGAGCCGGCAGGTCAGCCACAGTCTCATAAGCAATGTCTCAAGAGAGCACATTCCACGGAGTGAATCAGAAGCACACCTCTGCACACCTGCGTCAGTGCTAGCCATTCTTCCCAGCCTGCCAGGAACAGGGTGATCCACTGTGCCTGTGTGCCTGGGATTTTCCCAGTGTAGCACCAAAAATCTCATATCCTGGGTGATTCCTCAGTCCCAGGCAAACTGGGATGGTGTGACATCCTAGCCTGGATGCAAGGAGAAACAAAGGGTCCCCAGGTATCATACGTGCCAGCCTCTGCCTCTTTCCACCCACAAGTAGAGGGGCCTGTAACCCTTGTAGGGCCTGAAGCCCATCTAGGTTTGTGGGGTGGTCATTTGTATCCACTGGGACAGAGTGCAGATGTCTTCATCCATTTCAATTACATGTTTCTTCTCTGAACTGAGACATGCATATGTATGAGTGTGCGTATGTGTGGATTAAGATACAGAAGAAATACATCATCGCTTTAGAAAAATTAAAAATCAAGATGAGACAAGAAGGGGATCAAAAGTATTCATAATCCTACCACCCAGCAGCAACCACTTTGAGAAATTTTATGTGTGCCCGTATAGATTATAATGTAGGTATATAGATAGGTATAAATAATAGTAAGCCCATTCCTGAAAAATACAAGAACAAAAAAATGATGCTTGAAGCTCTTGTTCACTCAACAGTATGGGTATTTACCCATGTTAATGAGTATACTTTTATAATATCATTTTAAACGGCCACTGATATTTTATAATATGTACATACCACAGATTATTCAACAAATTTGTTTAGGTAGGACATTTAGGTTGCTTTTGATTTTCCATTGTTATGAACAGTGCTGAAGCCAATACATTTGACGCTATGTCATTGAACCCATCTGGCCTTATTCTTGCTTAAAGTGGAATCGCTGAGTCAGAGACTGCATTGTTTTTAAGTCTTCCGTTGCACACTATAAACCTGTCCTCCAAGGAAGCCACTGCACTAGCAGTGTGCAAGAGTAACTATTTCCTTCTTCTTTGAAGAGCCTAGGTTTGAGTACTGCGTGGTGTCTAACAAGTTTCTTAGCGACTGAAATCAGTGCAAGAAGAA
Source organism: Proteles cristata cristata (assembly GCA_017311185.1). Classification (NCBI taxonomy): domain Eukaryota; kingdom Metazoa; phylum Chordata; class Mammalia; order Carnivora; family Hyaenidae; genus Proteles; species Proteles cristata. Next base: position 665,823 of record JAESUZ010004980.1, read on the forward strand.
GCATTCAACCATTTACAGAGCAATTATTGAATCTTTTGAACTAGAAAGAATCTTAGAGATCATCTATTCGTTTTCCAGGCAAGAAAACTGACAACCAGGGAGGAAGAGGCTTGCCCAGGATCAATGGTACCCAGTAAACAGGCCCCTGAGCATTACCCTGGGGGTCACTTAGTGAGGGACTAGTAGGTGGGGTCCTCACTGTGTGGCTTCTTTTTCTTTAATGGGAAGGATCGGAGGTCAGGTGATGAAGCGTGACCAAGTAACAGTCACTGTCTTTGGTTTGAAGAGTTCTATTGCCCGATAGCAATCTCAAATAATCTCGCCCAGCCCCCCTATGCACCCTCTGAACTTATTTGCAAGCCTACTATCCCTATGTTTTGGCAATTGTGAAAAACACCCCAATAACACAGATAAACATATTTGGATTTGGAAGAGGACCAGAGTATTTCCCTAGTACTAGGGATAGAGTTAGGCTTTGATCTGCTTTTCCTGTCATTGCTCCTGATTGTGTGAGAGATTATTTGTCTTCTGCATCCACACACACTTAAAAAAAAAAAGTATTTTGATCACATAAGATTCTGTTAAATTTAAGTCTTCAGCAGCAATGATAGCCACTGATAGAAGTTAGAATTCGCCAGCTATTCTGAATTCCACAGACCTCTGCTAAATGGAGGAAGACTGTTCTTTTACGCAAACCATTCCCAACAGCTACACTTTGTTATGAATTAGTGTCAGGCATTCCTGTCCAACTCTTCTTGACTCATTCTCTTTTATTTTTATTGACTCATCATTTAACATGAATCTAAATCAGAGGTCAGCAAATCTTTTTCTGTAAAGGGCCAGGTAGTTAATATTTTAGGTTTTAGGGGCCATATGGTCTCTGTCACAACCACTCAACCTTGCCATTGTATCACTAAAGCAGAGACAATCTGTACATGATTGTAGCCGTGTTGCAATATAACCTTACTTACCAAAACAGGCAGTGGGCAGGATTTGGTCCTTGAGCTGTCATTTTTGATCCCAGATTTAAATCATCTAGCCCAGATCGCTGGGCCTCCCCGCCCCCCACCATCAAGTTTTCTGATTCACTAGGTCTTGGGAATGGGTCCGAGAACTTGAATTTACAAGTCTCTACGTGATGTGGATGCTGCTGATTGGAGTCCATGCTTTGAGAACTTTTGCTCTAGGACAGTCCCTTAAGCCTGAAATGCTCAATGAATTATTAAATTCACACAAATTATCACCCTTTCCTTCTGAGTGACTTCATCCCTTGTATGTGGCTCTCCTCTCTTGCCTCTTTGGAAAGTAAGCATGATTAGCTACTTGATTTCAGTCAGGCTACCAAGTGAAACTCAGTGGAATCCCCTCTGGTCGGTTCCTGAAGGAAGGATGTATTAAGGAATGTTATAGCGCTCACAGACTCATTGGAAAAGTGGGAGTAATATGTTCTCGGGTCAGCTTCCAGGAACAGATCCGAGAACAACAAAGCAGAGAGGGCATGTACCCACCACCCCTCCTGATATCTTTCATGGCTTGAGTCCCAGCCAAAGTCTTGTGTCAGGTACGAGGGAGGCTGAGAAAATACAGATTTGGGGATATTGTATTGCAAAGGCTGGCAAAAAGGGAACCAAAAAACATGGGGCAGCATTCAGAAGATTTGGGGGTAGCTACTACTCATACAGTCCCATTACTACGGGGAAAAAAAAAGTTCCATGAGCAATGGAAAGTTATAACGCCATAAAGCTCCAGCTCTCTGGGATGTTTCAAAATCATGGGGTTGAGCTGGACAGAAACGGTGGTATGGATGAAGCAGTATTGATCATAAGTTGATGATTATTGAGCCAGGTGATGGGCACATGGAGATTCTTTGCTTTGTTCTTCCCTTGGTAGCATATGTTTAAAATTTTTTATAATAAAAACATTTTTAAAAGGCACGAAACGCAGGAAAAGAATGGAATCAAGCAGCGATGTCTGAAGTCTCAATGGTATGCTGTCTCCAAGAAGCATATATGTTGTAATAGAACCTTTGGATGGGAGTTATTTTCCTGGTACAGTCATTGTTTTAATGGCATTTCCAAAGGAAAACAATAAGAGCTTTTTGTCACTGAAAGTAGGTCAAGATAAAGCAGTATTACCACAGCCATTGTGTTTGCTTCACCCAGACAAATACACCAGGACCACTTGTTACATTCAATGGAACTAAAAAAAGGTCAGACACGGAACTCAAAAAGGTCAGAATGACTGGGCTAGTATATAGGGTCACCAGCAAATGCAAACGCAGGGTCCAATCAAATTTGAGTTTCAGATAAAGAGCAAAATACACCTTTTAGTACATGTGTGCCCATGTAATATTTGAATATGCTTATACTAAACAGGCTCATACTAAATATGTACCTGTTGCTTACCTAAAATTCCTATTTAAGTAGGTAGCCCATATTTTATCTGGCAACTCCTACTCCTATGACTTATAAAATTTAGGAGATTCCTTCCTCTCCACTTTTCTCCAACCTGTGCCACACAGCTTACCTCACCCAGAACTGTCCAGCCTGGACTCCTGTAATTATGACTCTCTGGACATTTCACCAATAACTTTCCTTCCATCCCTACAAAGGCCTTCTTTGCAACCCCAGATAGGTTCAAGCTGGACTGTCAGCCTGAGCCTTGACAAGAAGTGGGTAAGGAGACAAGCCATTGGCCCACACGTTCCCAAGCAAGTGCCTCCTCACTAAGATAAGAGCCAGACCCAGCCGCCCCACAAGTGTCTCACGATATCTTTCCAACACGGCTGAGATTAAGACCCCTGAGATGTGCAGGTCAGCCCCACTGCTGCCTCCTCTGTATGTCCAGATGCACTCCACAGAATCTGGACTCTAATGGAAACAAAGCGAGTGATTTCATGCTGGAAGGCAGGAGATATCTCCTCATCCAGCCTACCTCTGTCTCAATTTGTCATTGCCAGCTCCAGGTCGTTAAGGACCAGATGATCAAGTTTTCAAAGCAGGGAAGACACTTTTCTGTCTTGTCCCACCCTGGTCACTTGGCAACTCATTAACATCTCCACTGGAAGTGAGCCAGAGGAAGGAAGTGATAAAATATCATGAGTCAACAGGTTACTTGCCAGAAGTTCTGGTAAAAGGAGTAAGAGAGTTTAAAGGAAGAGAAATACAGAAATTTGTATTCTTACAGAAATTCTCTTGTACAAAACAACAGTTATCGGAGATGGTGGAGATTTCTATTCTGCCCTTCCAAACCAGTGACAAATCAAGAGTCAAGTCTCACAGCTGGACCTGTCCCGGTGGAGGCTTCTCCAGACAGGGACTAAGTTCCCTTCCCTGAAATCATAGGAAATACCTACCATTCATGACTTCTACTTTGAGGTTAAATGAATTTTAGAGTTTTAATGGGGGGAAATACAGTGATTTTTAAAGCTGGCTGCAGATGGACTAGGAGGAAGGCAGAATTCTTCATGAGATTAGAACTTCTCTTCCTCATAAAAACCATACGAGTAGGTATGTTTGGTTGCAAAAGGGTAGGAACTCACAGTTTGGGCCTATGAGAAACCTCAACAAAGAATTAAATTGTTTGCTTTGTATAGAACAGGATGATATTGACAATGATTAAAATGATGATGGTGATGATGATGATGATGATGATGATGATGATTTAGCATTTTGCTGAGGTGGGGAAGACAGGGTTTTAGTGGGTCATAAAAAGAGAGAGGGGGGGTGAAGAAATGGGTAGCAGAGGACTGTAAGTGATCCAAGCAAACATATCAATAGGCAGAGAAGGATGGCCAGGGAGAAAGTGTCCACGCCAAGGAGAGTTGAGGGATTCTAGGACAGCAATATCTAGCGTCCATTTCAAAAAAGCCATTTATTATGGATGATTTCAAGCATACGCAGAAGTAAATAGATTAGTATAATGAACTTCCATGCACCATCCCCACTTTGACAATTAACTCACAGCCAATCTTATTTCATCAGAAATACCCGCACCCACCCCTATTAATTATTTTGAAGGAAATACCAGACATTATATTTTATTAGCAAATGCTTTAGTATAGCAGTCAATTTTAAGCAGTAGCCTATTCTGGGCTGTGCCACCATCTCCCGGAGTTGGCCAATATCTTCACCGAAAGCTTGTACAAAGGAAAGACACTCTCCTGTGTGCCTCCTTTATTTTGGAAACTTAACCCCGGCACAGCTGTACTTCGGGTACCAGATGCATGGTAGTTTTCCCACACGAGGCAATTCTGCAAAAGTAGCTGGGTGTCCTACAAGTTAACCCTATTCTGACACCATCCACCTAGAGGTAGCATCAGCAACCATAGGCTAAGGGCTCAGCCCCACAAGACTCCATCTCTGCCTACCTGACCATGCAGATGCTAGTCCCAAGTCTGGGTTGTCACCTGTGCTTGTGGCAGACTGGCTACATATCACAATACCACCCTCCACCCCACTTTTGGTTCAGATGATTTGCTAGAGTTCTGAGGAGAACTCAGGAACACAGTTTACTTACTAGATTACTGGTTTATGAGAAAAGGCCATACCTCATGAATAACCAGATGGAAGAGATGCGTAGGGCCAGCTATGTGAGAAAGGGCTCTGAGTTTCCATGCCCTCTGCAGGTGCCTTACTCTCCTAGCACCTCCACTCATTCACTGACCTGGAGTCTGTCTGAATCCTGCCCTCTGGGTTTCTCTGGTGGCTTCATTATGCAGGTGTGATTGATGAAGTCACTGGCCATTGGTGATTGAACTCAATTTCTAGTCTCTTTCCCCACCTTAGAGGGTGGGATTCAGATGCAAAGTTCTAACCCCCTAATTACATGGTTGGTTCCTCTGGCCACCAGCTCCCCATCCTTAGGTGCTGTCCAAAACGACCTCATTGGGCTGACTAGGAGAACATGAACGCATAGAAACCTACAGGAAGATCAGGAAAAGAGTAATGGACTTCCCATAATATATATATGGGTGGTGACCCAAGCCATTCTCTCAGGACATTAAAGGCAAGTTCACACTAGAAGGCTCCCAGGGACTTGTACAGCTCAGCCATTCAGGCAGCTGGCTACTGGGCTATGTGGTCATTTGAACTTTAGCAAGTTCCTCTTTTTTGCAAGATAATTCTGTATGCATTTCAAAGAGAATACCAATCAATATTTTGCATTATGCAAATAGCCTAAAGAAAGCAGAACCTTTTATAGTTTTCTTTTCTCTTCAGAACAAAATATTGCTTAGGAAAAATAAAAAAAAGCAATAGCTGAGCTCACATTAGTGTTTCCAAAACAAAACAGTCATAGGCCCTCAAATGTCAGAGTCCATTTTCCAGGCTAAGAGGATAACCTTGCCCTTCAGAATCTTACTGCCTTCTCGCGAAACTTGGGATCCCCCTGGATTGTCCTGCCCTTTTACCAAAAGTCTGTTGTCAGCAGGTCTTAAAAGAATTTTTGTAATGTCACGTCTTTCCCAAATTAAAATTCTGTAATAAATCTTTTCTCTCCCCTCCCTGTGAGTTTCTCTGATAACCATGAAGAGCTTCCCTTTCAAAGCCTTGTCTTCGTACCTCCTCCACTTAAATCTCCACCTGTCACCTGTCACCTGCCTTCTAGGTAGGACAACACCCTTTTAGAGCTCATAATCTTTGCCAGTTTAGTCTTTAAGATGTTTTTTTTTTAATCCCCCATAAAATGTTTGCTTACTCAGCACTAAAAGGCATCCTCTCCTCTGAGAATTGAAGTTTGTGTGTTTTTATTACTGATCTGATAATGCCCCTGTAGCCTCCGGAGGACAAGGGCCCCACAAAAAAAAAAAAAAAAAAAAAAAAGATAATCTTCTTACAGCCATAGTTCTGAGATTTGAGCGCACATCAGAATACCTGGAGTGCTTGTTAGAACAAAGACCTTGGGAGTCAGATTCTGCAGGTCTGGGTGAGCCTGAGAATGTGCATCTATATGAAAAGGTGACCTAGGCTCTGGCTTCTAGAATACTGAAGTCAATGGAAAAATCACTTCTTCCATGTGCAGAGCATTTCAGAACTTGAAAACTGCTCTCATACTTAATTATTTTTCTAACTAAATCTCACCACAATGCAAGGAGGGAAACAGTTCCTGGATTTAGGGTCAGAACACATGAATTTGAATTTCAGCCCTACCAAATATTAGCTCTATGACTTTGGACAAGTTTCTCAAAGCCTGAGGTGTTGCAAAGCAGGAATAAAAATCTCCCAGGTAGATAATAGGATGTATTTTTGAAAATATTTTGCAAGCTGCGAGGTGCTATATGAATACATAATTTAAGAAATGAAGACAGCCTGGGGTGAGTGTCAGAAAGACAGCCAGAGTATCGTAGGAACAGAGAGAAAGAAGTGGTGCATTCAGTTGGCATGAGAAGGGCTTTGAGGAAAAGGCCAAGTTTTCATAGGGCCCTAAAAGTTGTCAACAGGAGGGGATTGAATGGGGTTTTCAGAGGTGAACAGCACACAGACAAGAAAAATGATTAATGATACAGCCGGTAAAGGAGTTTAAAGCCACATTACAGAAAGCTTGGAACACCAGGAAAGGGAGTTTGAGCATGATTCAGTAGGTAACGGGGAGCCAATTAAACGTTCTGACCAGCGATGCAACATGCTCAGGAGATAACAAACTCAGGTCTGTGTACAGCGGAGCCAGTGGGGGGAGGGAGACCTGTCAGGAGTATTTTCCTTAACAGCCTTCCCACCTACCTTCCCACCACGGTTCCATATTCATCTCCCCATGTTCCCTTGCTGTGGCCTTACAATAAATCCCAATGTTCTGCATCATCAGTATCTCCCTGCAGAGAGCCCCCTTCAAAGTGCTGGGCAGCTCTGCGTTAGCCTTCACCCTGCCTTCTGGAGCATTAGAGAACATAGGTTCCCTCTTCTTCCTCACAGTCCTGGCAGCCCTGCTGTCCTCGGCCAGGTTTCTCTTCTGGTTGCAAAACATGCCTGCATTTTTCAGCCATTTCTCATTTCTTTTCTGCCATTCTAGTTACCCTTCTCTGGATATAATTTTGTTTCTCCCCTATGCAGAAAGAAAAGTACAAGGCCTTACCAGAGACACTTGAATCATTTAAACAAACTCCCAATGGATGGATAAAACATTTAATTCTCTGCCCCTGTCTCTTCTCCTTACTAGGTAACTTTATTGGGGGTGCTTGAGACAAGGTCATGTTCAAGGTCCAAATGGGTTCTCACTTTTTGTGGTGTCTTTTACACTTCAGAGCATTGGTCGTATTTAAATCCTTCATCTCATTCTGACTTGGATTTGTTCTGACTTATAGTTGAACCTTGTATGTTATATATCTTCCATTTTAGGGAATTTTAGGGATGCCAGCCTTAAAGTTTGCACACCCTCTGATGTACTCTGAAATGTGTGTCACATGGCTTCTTGCATTTCCTCCTTAAAATTTTCTTCTTTCCTATTCATGGTAATGATGCTCAACCTTTGGGCAATCATTACATGGTTGTTCCTCATTTCCATTTTCCAGAGCCCAAAGGGTTAACATGTCCATGGCTGAGGTGTGGCACACCTTCGAGATCATGTGTGAGTTCACTTAGTGCGCTGTAAGTCCCTTTATCGACAACACAACAGAAAGGCACTATTAATAAATTCCCACTTCTCTTAATAATAGGGTCAGTGCTATTCCAAGTTAAGACCATGTTCACCTATGCTGTATAAATAACCCCCATCCCTTACGGTTTAGATGAAAGTTCTCAGGCATTCAAAATATCTTCAGACATTTCATTATTATCAGACACAAACCTCCTCAGTATCTTCTCCTCCTTCCCCAAACCCTGAGCCCATTGCCAGTATGTATCTCCCTCTCTTCCTCATACTACAGAACATGTGGAGGAAAAAATAAGGACAGATTGGGTTTTTGCTCTGTGTGGAAACACATTTCACTTTGCTTACTGAAGTGAAAGGTCTCTCTGTGCTTAGCTGATGAAACATGATGCTTTGATTTGATAAAGATTTTTCCTTCCTGTAGCTTGGTGGAGAGGCATACTCAGATTCATTTGGAAAACAATTTTTATTGGCTGTGACTCATAGAAGAATGTCATGTGCTGGTATTTCATCACGGAGCGGGGAATCTTTCCCTTATAGGGCCTGTGGCTCTGACATGACTCAGGAGAGGAAGAATGGGCTGCTTCCACGGGAAACAGCTTCCCAGCTAACGCAACCAGGAGCACACAGAAGCACGTAAATGTATGCCACCCCGGCCACTCTTTTGTGTTACCTCCCATGGCGCTAGTGGTGCTAGAGGAGAAAATTTTGCTCTTGTTGCTCTGAAAATTAAGAACACAAGTTCTTCCCACAGAAGAACTAAAATAAGTCAAGAGGACTACACCCTTGGTTAATTAAAGCTTCAAGAATTAAAAAAAAAAAAAAAAAAAGATGGTGGGGTGGGGGAATTACAGGAAGTACTCATGCATATGAGGGCACTATAAGAATAAAGTAATGTTTATTGAATAATGCAATTTTATTAGATATTAGGGAGCTTGAAGCTTTCATGAAGTGAATTATTAACAAGTGAAAGACCCTAAAACAAACATTTGGCTGCACTAGATACAGGTTCATTCCAGTCTTTCCAGTCCTGATTATATCAGAGGGTGTCAGGACAGTTGAAGTATGTTTAAGCCTATTTAAGAAATGAGAGGCTTTCTAACACCACAGATTTTTCACACTCGAAGAATATCATTATTCGGTGAGATTTTATTTTATTTATTTTATTTTATTTTATTTTTTTATTTATAGGAGAGAGAGAGACAGCGTGAGCAGGGGAGGGTCAGAGAGAGAGGGAGTCACAGACTGAAACAGGCTCCAGGCTCTGAGATGGCAGTCAGCCCAGAGCCCGACGCGGGGCTCGAACCCACGAACCGTGAGATCATGACCCAAGCGAAAGTTGGATGCTTAACCGACTAAGCCACACAGGCGCCCCTGGTGAGATTTTAAAAAGTCTAGGGGCGCTTGGGTGGCTCAGTCAGTTGAGCATCCAACTTCAGCTCAGGACATGATCTCAAGGTTCATGGGTTCGAGCCCCACCTTGGGCTCTGTGCTGACAGCTAGCTCAGAGCCTGGAGCCTATTTCAGATTCTGTGTCTCCCTCTCTCTCTGACCCTCCCCTGCTCATGCTCTCTATTTCTCAGAAATAAATAAAACATAATTTTTTTTTAAAAAAAAGCCTAATACCTGTGTTTTCAAAATAAAAAGTAAATGTAGAATGGTTAAAAACTTGTGATTTTTAAAATGAAAGTGGAACTGGGAAACCAAAAGAAATTATCAAACTTCTTCTAGTTGCATTTTTAGAAATGGCTAGTTCCACTGATTTCTGCCATGCTGCTTTCTATCATGCCCACCAGTACCGGGGACTAGAGGGCTCTCCTCCTGCTTAAACATCCCCATGTATACATTTTCTCATGCTTACCCTTCTTGGAAATATTTAGGACCATAAGTGGAGACATTTTAATAAGCAAGTGGACAATGTCCTTCAATAGAAAAGAACTCTCAGTTTAAATAATATATAGTGCCTTGCAGCTTTAGGATGATTTGACAGATTAGTGCTGCTTTAAGGTGGTGAAGATACAGCCTTCAGCAAAGATAAATAATGTTGACTCACTGTTCTTCCCAAACCAAGGACAAAGCTGTGCTAAAGTTTATGGCTGAGAAGACAACCAGTATCCAAATTGACTGACAGAAAAAGCCAGAAAGAAGGATTATTTATTTGTTCCCGGAAGAAGGAGGTAGATACAGATGAAAAATCCCTAAGGCAAGCAGGGTAGAGGTGGAAGTAAATGAAAGGAAACCACACGGTGAAGATATAGTGAGAAGGTAGGCATCAAAATGGTGTTGTACTTCAGAAGAGGCAAAAAAGACGAACCCCTGCAGTTTGATTTCCATGGAAAGACTTAAGGCTGAGGAGGTTCTCCAAATGCTGGGTCAAGGTTTTCAGTTCACCTGAGAACGCTCTGCGCTAACCCCAACCCTCAGCTTCTCTCTATGGTGCTACTTTTGCTGTTAGATCATTCTGTTCCTTAGTGGACCAGCTCTGACTGAAGGGGTGGGGAGGGCACACATCAAGGACCAGGAAGAGCTGATCGAAAAAGAGTGGAGATTTATATTGAGTGCTGATTCATGAGAGCTTCCAAGATTAAAAACGAAGAAGAAGAAAATGGAGTAGTAGTTGTTTGGGGCTGGAGGGGATGGAGGGACAGAGAAGCGACAGCTACAAAATACTCGCTTTCTTCTCGAGGTGATGAAGGTGTTCTTTTATCAACTGTAGCGATGGTTGCACATATCTATGAACATACATTGAAAATGAATGAATGGTATGGCATGTGAATTACATATCACTAAAGCTGGTGTGGGTTTTTCTTTAAGCCTATGAGAAATTAGAGAGAAGGGTCAATCTGGTGTGAAAATCAACCTTCACACAGCAATCTCACTGGGCCAGGAGGCAAAGACTAGGTATCAATGATCCTGATAAGGGAAGGCATTTTCAAATGTCAAGTAAAGAACCACAGGGAAACTCAAAATCATTATATTCCATACTTCACGCCTCTTAGGAGAATTGTGTGACTCTTTCATTCTCTAGATAGCACCTTTTCCAAAGTTGAATTACCTTGCCCTGTTGGAGCTCAAAACCTATGGGTGTGCTAAATGTGTTATAGTTTGAGCACGTGAAAGGAAGGTATCAGCCACAGAATGAATCACATGGGAACATTTTCCTTGTTTCTCTGCAGAATGAGGACCAATTAAAGGAGCCAATTATCCTGTCCTATCCGGAGAAAACATTTCTCAGGTGAATGAATTGGGAACTGAAAACTGGAAAAGGGCTTTTATTACTTTACAGGACTTGTACTTCTTGAGTGCCCCCAAAACTCCTCACATAAGACTGGCAATCCTAGAAGCTTAACAAATACTTTCTGCTTTTAATTACATTGAATTCCAAAAAGGAAGCTTAGGCATTTTACGATGAGTATGCTTTCTACTTCCAAATGTAATGGCTAGAATATAAACCCTAGGAAAGGAAAAGTATTTATCAAGCACCAAAGCTCCTTTGAGAAATGACTGTGTCAAGTTTGCTGGTTCTCATTAGTTTTATTAAAATGGTTAGGAAAAACTGGCCTCGCAGATGCCTATAACCATGCAATCTTCAGCTTAGAATAATGCCCTGTATTATACTGTGTAAACACCAGAACTTTCCCTTGTGAGTCCAATAATCTTAGCAACAGCTCCCTTTCCAAACATGCCAAGAAAGACATGTTGCTTTGGGTTACAGATGCTGGAAAATCAACAGACCAAAACACGCAGAAGAACTGAGTAGAGAGAGGATTGAGTCTGGTCATCCTGAAGTCTCTGGAGAGCTACAGAGTGACAGAGTCAATAGCAAAGCCCTTAAAAGGTTCTCTCACCAGCCCCGACCGTCACCACAGCACCCCTGCTTGCCCCTTCACACGTGGTCTGCCACAATGGCAAGGAAAAGAGAGGCTTAAAATGAAGTCAGTCCCAAGATGGAAACATACTTCATGGAGCCATAGTTGACTTTGTGAAAACAATATTACACTGTATGTTAACTAACTAGAATGCAAATACAAATTTGAAGAGAACAACAAAAAAGGATACGATATTAACATCAGGGAAAAAGAAACCATATATTTCTTTTTTTTTTTTAATTTTTTTAAATGTTTTATTTCTAGAAGAGAGAGAGACAGCGCGAGCAGGGGAGGGTCAGAGAGAGAGGGAGACACAGAATCTGAAACAGGCTCCAGGCTCTGAGCTGGCAGTCAGCACAGAGCCCGATGCGGGGTTCGAACCCACGAACCGTGAGATCATGACCTAAGCAAAAGTCGGACAGTTAACCAACTAAGCCACCCAGGTTCCCGAAAACCCATATATTTCTATAAAAAAAGAAGTGGTAACTTTGACCTATATACATGAGACTGAAGCCAGAGCCCTTTGGATACCAAGTATTCTCTTGCTGTGTGCATTTGCAAGGACGAAAGGCGTTGGTTATGTGGATTAATTGGTCCTTATGAGCAATGAGTTCTCATGGGCCGGGGATTCATAGTGCTCTGTGGGTGAATAAGCGGTTGGGGAAAGAGCCAACCAATTTCTTCCTTACTGTCCATACTGGTAGTTCTGGTAGCTCTGAACACCACCAATGTCCCACCAAATATAACGAGGTATCTTTACTGTGCTTTATTAAATATGCCATTTGAGTAAAACCGTTACTGTTCTCTGCACTCCCATTTTGAATATAACAAATCATTATGATTGCATGACTTAATTTTGCTTCTGAAAGTGCTTTCATACATGTTTGATGTTCATAACTGAGACAGGCTGGTACAGTAACCTTGATTTACCCAGCAGTCTCAGGGAAGATAAACTGAATTTCTAGATCACAAGAGTTTATCCCTTTGTGTTATCATAATCAAAAAAAAAAAATCTTAACTCGTCTGAATAAAACTTTTCAAAAATGTACTTCAGCAAAGAAATGTACATTAAAATAAGAATAAGAAGATTTAGTTTTTAAAGTTTTTGCCTACCACATTAACAAGGACTTTTTATGAAGTTATAAAACCGAGGTTTTTAGAGGATGCAAGGGAAAGGATCCTCATAAACAGTGCTAATGAGATTGTAAATTTTGACATTTTGAGGAGGTGATTTGATCATTTGGATCCAAAACATTATAAATGTTCAACTCACTGACCCCCACAATTCTTTTATTCTTTTAATGATAGTTGAGTGCCTACCAAATGCTAAATACTCACGAAATACTGATGAATAGCAGACACCAGCTTCCTGCTCTCAGGAAGCTTATGTTCTCATAAAAAGAGAGAAAAACAATGAATAAGCACACAGCTGAATAGAGAAGATCAATTCAGACAATGATAAATTCTAAGAAGGAACTTAAATCACTGATATGACACGGGAGGGAGAAGGTCGCTTCTGGTGGTGTCAAGAAAAACCCCTGAGGCAGAGACATCAGTGCCCCTCACAATATCCAGCCTCCCATTCACCCTTAATAACAGAGCCCTAACTGAAAATGAAAACACCTTTCCTGGCCTTCTGGAAGAGCTGGATATCACGTGAGATGTTATGAAAGTCATTAGGTAGGGCTTCCAGAAATGTTTCTTCAAAACTGAAACTGTGTCAGGTTAATCACATAGGATAAGATTTCAAAGATACCTGGAAAAAAACCTGAATTTCAAAAGAGGTAAATTAACGAACGGTAAGGAGAAAAGCAATTATGGCTTAGCTTTGGCTCGGAAAATATAACCCTCTGCTTCCTCTACTTTTTTTAGTTATAAAGCTTTAACTGAGACTGTGGACACTTCTTGCTTGGGGAAGGAGACTGTTGGTGGAACAAAGTTCTACAATATACAGGGGGTATAACACTGTGCTAAAATGTATTTTAAAAATTGTATGATACTAGATAGAAGCAAAATGGAAGAATATTTCACTGTCTGTCAACCTGTCTTCCAGGACTGGTTCTGTTCTAACAAGCTATCTCTGCTTAGGTATCAACCACATAACATCATGGATTCTAGCCTCAGTTTAAAATGAAACAAACTAAGGGCGCCTGGGTGGCTCCGTCGGTTAAGTGTCCAACTTCGGCTCAGGTCATGATCTCATGGTTCATGGGTTTGAGCCCCACATCGGGCTCTGTGCTGACAGCTAGCTCGGAGGCTGGAGTCTGCTTCAGATTCTGTATCTCCCTCTCTCTCTGACCATCCCCTGCTCACACTGTCTCTCTGTCTGTCTGTCTGTCTGTCTCTCTCTCTCTTAGAAATAAATTTAAAAAAAAACATTAAAAAATAATAAAAAAATATAATAAAATGAAGAAATTGGACTAAGTCACATGTAAAGCTTCATCTGCCTTCTGTAAGTCCTTGTCCACATTTCTTCCACAATTAATAGCACACACACGCACACGCACACACACATAAATGTTAAAGGTTAAATCCCTTTATGACCTTTATCAAATGAGCAGGTCCATAGGAAAAAAAATTACTATCATAAAACAATGGACTACTTACACCCAGAAAACTTAATACAGATTTGAGGATAATGAAACAATGTGTCTATGCTCTTTGGGGATAACATATATATTTTATATGCACAGCAGTCCCCCCTTATCTGTGAAGGGTTACACTCCAAGACCCCCCCAATGGGTGCCTGAAATCACAGATAGTACCGAACCCTATACATACTATGTTTTTTCCTATGTAAACACATGTACCTACGATCAAGTTTAATTTATAAATTAAGAGATTTAACAACAATATCTGATAACAAAATAGAACAATTATAACAATAAATTGTTATAAAAGTTATGCGAATGTGCCTCTCTCTCTAAATATCTTATTGTATGTACTGTGCTCGCTCTTTTTCTCCTTGTGTTATTAAGAGCATAAAATATTCACATGATGAGATGAAGGGAGGTGAATTACGCAGGCATTGTGACATAGCGTTGGGCTACTACTGATCTTCCAATATTCATCAGAAGAAGGATTATCTGCTTCCCAATTGCGGTTGACTAAAGGTAATCAAAATGGCAGAAAGCAAAACCGCAGACAAGGGAAGACCACTGTATGAATAATGTGCCTTGTAGCTAAATCAATAATAGAGGCTTATATTTGTATAATGCTTTGGTGTTTGCAAAGCAATTTTATGTCTTGTCACTTTCACTTTTGACCCACACAACCGCTTTAAGAAATAGGCAGGGCGAGGGGCACCTGGGTGGCTCAGTTGCTTAAGTGTCCGACTTCGGCTCAGGTCATGATCTCACTGTTCGTGGGTTGGAGCCCCACATCGGACTCTGCTGACAGCTAGCTCAGAGCCTGGAGCCTGTTTCAGATTCTGTGTCTCCCTCTCTCTCTGACCCTCCCCTGCTCATGCTGTCTCTCTCTCTCAGAAATAAATACCCCCCCCCCAAAAAAAAAAGGAAGAAAGAAAGAAATAGGCAGGGCGATAAAAAGCATCACATCACAAATAGATGTGATGCTTTAAAGTGTCAAATGACTTGCCCCAGTTTACAGAGCAATGGGCTGGGCTGACCCTGGACCTTCTCCCAGTCACTAGCATTCATTCCCACCAGCCACACTGTCAGGCCACCCTCACCCCCTCACTTCGCCTTTCTGTTTTGTCCATTCCATAGTCAGCGAAAATCACTGAGAACCCCAGAACAGCAAGGCAACGTGATTGCCAAACTCATAAAATAGAAGCTCTCATAAGGATATTCAACTGGCCACTTCTCTGTCAACCCACAGAACCAGCACATTTTAGTCTCTACAGTAGGGTCTGCAAGACTCCTTTTTTCTTTTCTTTTAAACTTTAGATAAGAAAATGAAATACACAATATACGTTAAACCTATTTGTTTACGAACGATGACTCCCCTCAAAAAAAATGATGACTCATGGCATATGTCCCTCATTCTCTCCTAAACACATCTAGCATAACAAAATGGCCTACATCTACACAAATCATTCGAGTTCTTTCTACCTTTAATGTGTCACCCACTTCTGGGGCACCTGGGTGGCTCAATCAGTTAAGCATCCAACTTCGGTTCAGGTCATCTCACAGTTTTTGGGTTCGAGCCCTGCAACGGGCTCAGTGCAGACAGCTCAGAGCGTGCAGCCGACTTCAGATTCTGCGATTCTGCGTCTCCCTCTCTCTTTGCCCCTCCCCTGATCATGCTCTGTCTCTCTCTGTCTCTCTCTCCCTCTCAAAAAATAAATAAACATTGAGAAAATTTAATGTGTCACCCATTTTCAGTATGCCTAAGAGTCCAAACACAATGGGAACACTAAATCAAATCATTACAAGTGCTGGTGTGTTCAAACAACATCGGGCATAAATCCTGCCTAAGAACTACAACTGATTGCCAACATAGTAAATATTCATTTTAATCCAATTAACTAAAGTTAAGCAGAAATATATGAAGACTGTAAAAGGATGGACCCAATGCAACAGTCATGTTATCACTTTTATTTTCATCTCATTAAAATGGATAAAACCACCGCCCCTTCTGAGTTCTCCTGGCAAGAATTAGTCCTCATGGCCTTAATACCTAGAGCTCTCTCCATGAGCAAATTTCTTTTTCACTTTAACTCTAGAAATGTTCCGGGAACATTAATTATGAGTCTATTGTGCATTGAGTGACCTAAGACAATCTTAAAAAGAAATAGCCCTTGACTCCACCCCTTATCACACTTTGCATTCACGGCATCAGGGAGTCCCCCCGGCTCTACCTGGGGCCTTCTCACCACCTCCACTGCCAAGTGCGGCCTCTGGGTATTTGCAGGAGTCTCCTAAACTCTCCTTGCTTCTGCCCCTGACCCCCTGCCATCAGTATTTAATGCAGCACAAGACAGATCATGTCAGCGCTCTGGCTCAAACCCTCCCAGGACCTCATGTCTCACACTGAAGAAGGCGAAATCCTTACCATCACCCCCAAAACCCTACAGGATCCATCCTGTTGGTTTCTGTGACCTCAACTTCTATTCTTCTATCTGCCGATCACTCCATTTTAGCCACCCTGGCTCCTTTGCCAGTTTTGGAACACATCAGGCATATACTCCTGTCTCAGAACCTTTGCCTTGGCTGGTGCCTCTGCTGGAAGTGATTTACCTCTAGGCTGTCCTTGACACATTGTCTCACCTCTTTCAATTCTCTGCTCAGTGCCACCTCTCAATAAGGTCTACCTCCATCACCCTAATTAAATTGCTGCACAAAAGAGAGAGAGAGGCAAATCAGGAAATAGACTCTTAACTCTAGAGAAGAAACTGATGGTTAGCAAAGTGGAGGCGGATGGGGGAATGGGTGAAATGAGTGACAGGAATTAAGGAGGGCACTGGCGGTGATGTGTACCGGACATTGTATGGAAATGCTGAATCGCTATATTGTACACCTGAAACTAACATTACACAGGATGGAAACTGAGATAAAAACTTAAAAAAATTTGCTGCATATACCTCCACCCTCCCCAGTGTTCGCAAGCCCCCTGCCTCCGCTTTCCTCTCTCCCTAGCACTTAGGCTTTCCAGTGTACGAAATAACAGCATGTCTGTGCTTGAGTAGGAATGTATACTCTATCAAGGGCGGGATTTTGTCTTATTTTTCATGCTGTCTAAAATGGTGTTCAGCACAGAGAAGGCCCAGAATTATTTGGTGAATAAGAGAATGAAGACAGATGCCTAATCTTCATTTTGAGAGCCACACACTAGTTGACAAGTGTGATTTCTAAGTGTGCACACAAAAAGTTATTGGATTCCTGAGCTGTTTGCTGGCTATTCCCTGTGGCTACTGAAGTGTTTGCCGATCCCAGTGAATTCAAATTCATTGACCTTGTTCTGTAACCAGAAGTTATGAGGAGAAGAACAGTCCAGAGCTGGGAAAAGTACATAAAAAGAAGAAACAAGTGGTTAAAGAGCACACGAGGAAAGAGTATGTAACTTCAAGAATAACTGAAGAAATACATATCAAAGCAATAAGACCCTTTTTCAACTATTATGTTAACAAAGGTTTTTAAAATTATCATACTCAATGCTGGCAAAGGAACAGAGAAAAATGTACATTTAGACCCTGCCGTTTAGAAAATAGAGCCCTTTTAGAAAAGTATTTGGCAAAATGTGTCAAAAGCCTTAAAATATTCAGGAATTAATTTGCATAATTTTACCCTAAATCCAGAAAAAGCTTTATGAGCAAGATTTTATTACAGCTGTATTTACAAAAGCAAATTTTGGAAGCACCCTAAATGACCCACAATAAGAAAATGATTAAGCAAACTGTACATGGCTCATCAACTCGATTCCATTCTTAATGACTCATTAATTCTTTAACAACATGGAAAAGTCCTAATGCAGTGGGATATCACCCCCACCCCAGCAGATTAGGGGAAAAAGATAGGAAGGAGACAAGTGCAATGTATATGGAACCCAGGACACAGCAGTGCTAGGTCCCGGGCTGTCTGAGCCCATCAGTCTAATCCCAAACCCTCAAAGACTGATAATGTTTTCTGCTCACCTGCATCTGAGCTTTGTAGTTTCAATGTCTACAAACCTTACTGTTTGCAAACTCTTATTCACTATCTCTCCAGGTGCCCTAAGCCCGGAGGCACACAAAGACCAGCCTCGAGGCTCCACTGTTGCCAAGGGACATTATGAATTCAGCCCTAGAGTCCCCTCACTCCAAACACTGAAAGAATACATACAAACAAAAATATAAGAATAGAAGTATTAAAGAGACAATAAATGTATTTGTAAAAAGCAAGGCTGAATCCTATGAAAAAGTAAATTGGAATCAGCACCAATTGGGCAGATAATGGCATATGCTGATGGGCATAATCTGGCCCCCAGGACTGCCTTATAGTGGAGTCTGTCACAGAGACAGTTCAGTCACAGGCTATTGTAAACACGCTACAAAATGCCCTTACCACCATGATTGTTATTTTCTTTGATACCGTCTAATCCCATGGCATTGCTTTTACACAGTAAGATCATTGGATCCACTCTGAAAAGTTTGGCAGAATAAATCACAAATTGGGTAAACTTCATATGTGAACATGAAAATGGGAGCTCGTTATTATACCAAGTAGCATGCTGGGCCTTCGAATGTTGTATGCCACCCGATGTTGTTTACTCATCTGACACAGATATGTTTTCGTTCACATGTCCTTTGACTTGAAGTACTTTGCTATAGATGACAAAGGACTGAGTGCTTGGCACTTTTCAGAAGAAAGTTCTTATAGTCTGTAGTTCTTACCTGGTTCCAACAGCAGTTCTCTGACACCAAGTTGGTGTCCCTGATTGAGTCTAATTCTTACACTAAGCACCTAGAGTAAGCATTAGATCTTCCGAGTGAAGGATTCAGGCTCACGAGATTGCCCCATTTCAGACATCAGTCCAGGTGGAGTCCCTGGGCCACCAGCACTGTGCTCAGCGGGCTACAAATATTAAATCACTGTGTTGTACACCTGACACTAAAATAGTCTTATGTGTCCATTATACATCCGTTTAAAAAAATTCCCCCCAAAATTGAGGGTTTCCAAGACTCCCCTTAGGTTCGATAGTTAGCTAGAACAATTCCCAGAAGCCAGCAAAGAGCTATATATTTACAATGACAGTTTTATGATAAAGTATACAACTCAAGAAATCAACAAAATGAAAGAGACACATAGGGCAAGGTATGGAAGGTGCGCAAGGGCAGTTTCCATCTGTGCCTTCTTAAATATCCCACCCTCCCCGATCTCGATGAGTCCACCAACCTGGAAACATCTCCAAACCTCACTGATCAAGAGTTTTTGTCAAGGATTCCTTATCTAGGTGAGATTGATTGCATCAATGGCCATCAGTACTGAATTCAATCTCCAGGCCTCTCCGCTCCCTGGTGGTGGGGCATAAAGCTGACCTCATGCTTGGTCTTTCTGGTGTGGCCAGCCCCTCCCATGAAACTGAGGGTCCACCAGGAATCATGTCATTGGCACCAACTCAGATTTGGCCAGAGAGGAGGCTGTTATGAATAATATCAGATACTCCCATCCTTTAGAAAATTCCAAAAGGTGGGGCACCTGAGTGACTCAGTTGGTCAAGTGTCCAACCCTTAATTTCGGCTCAGGTTGTGATCTCAGGGTCATAAGGCTGAGCCCCCACACTGACAGTCCAGAGCCTGCTTGGGATTCTCTCTCTCCCTCTCTCTCTGCCCTTCCTTTGCTCACATGTGCATGTTCTCTCTCTCTCAAATGAAATAAATAAACTTGAAAAAAAAATCCAAAAGGTTTTGCAGTTCTCTGCCAGGAACCTGGGATTAAGACCAAATATAGTTTTTATTATCCCACGGTTCTGAAATGCATTTTAAATCCCTTTACTTCCATTTTCTGAAATGTATTGTGAAGTTAACATATTTAATTTCTTTAACAACCGTAACCCAGGTTTCTATAACTCTGGATCTACCACAATGCTGAACACAGTTCTTTGTGCAAATAATGTTTCTTAATATATGTGCATTTTCCCAGAAGACCAAGGGCTATAGAAGAGTTAGAACAGTTAGATTAAGAATCGAATGTGACTGAGGCTCCTGGGTGGCTCAGTCAGTTAGCAAACACTGATAAAACATTTGGTATGTGCCCTGTTTGAGGTACATTATAGATATTAACCACTTAATCCTCAGGTAGATGCTATATTGTAGCATGAAGAGGGCTAAGAGTCTTGTCCAAGACCACGTGGCTAGTAAGTAGTAGAGCCGAAATGAGGCCCAGGCAGTCCGGTTCCTGAATTTATGCCTTCAGCCACACCGCTATACAGTCTCCCCACCACATCATTTAACATACATGCGAGGCATATAGTATAAGTATCACCATTTCACAAAGGGAGACCCAGGGTATATCCATTAAGTGGTAGGGTCAGGATTCAAAACCACAGCGTGTGAGCCCAAAGCCCACGCTTATTTTTTTAATGTTTATTTTTGACAGACAGCATATAGGGGAGGGGCAAGAGAGAGTGGGACAGAAAATCTTAAGCAGGCTCCTTGCCAACAGCAGAGAGCCGGATGTGGGGCTCAAACCCACGAACCATGAGATCATGACCTGAGCCGAAGTCAGACACCAACCAACTGAGCCATCCAGGCGCCCACACTCTTAATCACTGTGCTGTGTTGCAGAGCTGGGGAGTGAGGGGCACGGTGCCATGGAGAAGAGGGAGAGGTATAAGAAGACCTTGCGTCCATTACGTTCAGCACAATGTGCCGAGCCTTACTCCTCCAGCACTGCCTGGGGGCCCCAGTCAGTTGAGCATCTGACTTCGGCTTGGGTCATGATCTCATGGTTCCTGAGTTCAGAGCCCCCACATCGGGGCTTGCTCCTGTCAGCTCAGAGTCCACTTCAGACCCTGTGTCTCTCTCTCTCTCCCTGCCCCTTCTTGACTTGTGCGCTCTCTCTCTCAAAAATAAATAATCATTTAAAGAAAATAAAAGAAATCCTTACTAGCCTCAACCTAACCTGGAGAGCCAGGCATACTCAGCAGTAGGAAAAAGCTGTGGTCAGGGCCAAGTTGAGGCCAAGGTCAAAGAAGAGAAAGCCAACAGAGCCATGGAAGAAAATCAGGCCTAGAATAAGGGTCTGAGGAAACCTTCTACAAAAAGAGAGTCAGCCTGGGACACTGCCACTTCTCCATGAGGGTACATACGAAAGAGTACAGAAGGTTGCATTCAAGAAACAGCTGGAATTCTTTTTTAGCACGGGAATTGTACAGCACGGGCTATGTCCTTGCCCTAGAAAGTCGGGGACTGTGTCAACTTAGATTTCCTCAGAAATGCCTTCACTGAGTGATGATTTAACGTCATGCTCTCTCAGCTTTTATCAAGAATCCAGTTAAGTGATGTCCATTTAAGGAACATTTTGTCATCTTCAGAAAACCTGCAACTGAATACTTTGTTCTTACTTAACAATGAGCGTAACATTCTGCCCACAATTTGGAGTCAGAGAAATATTTCTCTTTCCTGGCAAACGGTGTGCTTATTTTTTTATCAGACAACAGGAGTTATATAAGGTAACATGTTTCCCTTTTTGCATGGGCCCCTGTGAACCATAAGTTAAGTTTTGTGCTTCATTGTTCCAATATCATCCTAGATTCTTAGATGCCTCCTAATGAATTCTGATACCCCTTTATGTCTTGAACCATCTTGGTATGTGTGTGTTTTACTTTTTCATTGTGAAGTAGAGTATTCATACAAAGGAGTGTACAAAACAAAAACCCACAGTATAACAATTATATCAAGATAAACATCCATATAACCACCACCCAGGTCAACAAACGGGAATTGCCAGGACCCCAAAATCCTTCGTCCTCCTCCCAAACACCATGCCTCCCATCTCTCCACCCCACCCCTCATTCTCTTTCTTTTTCTGATTTCTTCACTTCTCTTTATATTCCTATTATCTAACAGTATATCCCACAACACTATGGTTTAGTGCTGCAGTTTTTCTTTTAACCTACCTGAATGGAATCACGCATTATGCAGACTTCTGAGACTGACTGATTTTATTCAATATTACAAATGTGTATTTTTCCAATCCTGCCCCGAGAAATAAAGTCCTGTTGGTTTTGACACCCCTCCCCCCCACAAACACAAACACACACACACACACACAAAAATGAATTTGCAGTTCATTCATTTTCATATCTGTAGAGTCTTCCCTCATCTAACTAGATCACAATTTATCTATTTTCCTATGACAGGCATTATGATTTTTTGTTTTCCTTGATTGCTAATGTGGCTGAGGGCCTTTTCATATGCTTAAGAGTCATTTGAAAATCCCTTTTTGGAACCATCATTTTGAACCAAGGACACGGATTCTCATGTGGAGGCTCACGTGGAGGAACCCAGCCCTGCCAACACCTTGAGTTGAGCCCAGCAACACTCATTTTTGGGTCTTCTGACTTCTAGAACTGTCAAGTAACAGGTTTATGTTGTTTTAAGCCACTAGGTGTGTGCTAATTTCTTACAGCAGCAACAGGAAATTAATACACAAGGAAAGGGAACATGACTGCTTAGATCATTAAGATCACTGATATCAAAACAAATGAAATAATGTAATGGTATTTTTGTATCATTGAGGCATTAGTTACAGCACTGCCTATTCCTATCACTTAAAATAGAAAAATGATCTTTAAAATTGAAGTATAATATGCAGTGATATATATGGGTCTTAAACATATTATTTGATGAGTTGTGACAAATGCATTCATCTGTGTAACCAACACCTAAATCAAGTTACAGAACATTTCACTCCTCCAGAAATGCCTGTGTTCCTCTCATCATTCCCCAGCACCTCCCTGCCCCCACCATCTAGGCAACCACTGATCTAACCTCTCTTCCCATAGGTAAGTTTTGGCTCTTCTAGGACTTCAAATAGAAGAATCACACAATATGGGGGCACCTGGGTGGCTCAGTCAGTTAAGTATCTGACTCTTGATTTTATCTCATGATCTCATCACTTGTGGGATGGAACCTTGCATTAGGCTCTGTGCTGGCAGTGTTGAGCCTGCTTGGGATTCTCTCTTCCTCCTCTCTGCTCTTCCCCCATGCTCTCACTC
The DNA here is from genome assembly GCA_017311185.1 of Proteles cristata cristata. Classification (NCBI taxonomy): domain Eukaryota; kingdom Metazoa; phylum Chordata; class Mammalia; order Carnivora; family Hyaenidae; genus Proteles; species Proteles cristata. The sequence goes on from JAESUZ010004980.1 coordinate 688,934, forward strand.
TCTCTCTCTAAAAAAAAAAAAGAAGAGAAAAGAAAGAAAGGAAAGGAAGGAAAGGAAAGGAAAGGAATGGAATGGAATGGAAAGGAAAGGAAAGGAAAGGAAAAGAAAGGAAAGGAAAGGAAAAGGAAAGGAAAGGAAAAGAAGAAAGAAAAGAAAAAGAATCATACAATGTCTACTCTGTCGTACTTGGTTAAAACACTGAGTTTGAAGCACAAATTCTGGGTCTTCTACTCACCAGCTCTTTTGAGTTCAACCAAGCATCAGCCTTTCAGAGGCTAAGTTTCCATTCAGCTAATAAACTGTTAGGGATACCTGGATGGCTCAGTGGGTTAAGTGGCTGACTTTGGCTCAGGCCATGATCTCATTGTTCTTGAGTTCAAGCCCTGCCTGGGGCTCTGTGCTGACAGCTAAGAGTCAGCTTCAGATACTGTCTCCCTCTCTCTCTGCCCCTCCCCTCCTCATGCTCTCTCTCTCTCTCAAAAATAAACAAACATTTTAAAAAATACAATATAAACTGCCAAAAAAAAAAAAAAAAGAATATAAACTGCCAACCTCAGAGCTGCTGTCAAGATCGCAGGATTTCGTCTGATAAAAATTCTGTGTCATTTCTTAAATGGTATACACTTGTAAACGCTTATTTCCAACTCCAAACAGAAATTGCATGTTAACAATCTTTGGGTAATGGGATAATAAGTGATTTTTAAATTTACTTAATATTTTTCTATATTTCTCAAGTTTGTACATTTTTTAATTTTTAAATTTATTTATTTTGAGAGACAGTGCATGCGAGTGGGGGAGGGGAAGAGAGAGAGGGAGAAAAAAAGTCTCAAGCAGGATCTGCACTGCCAGCACAGAGCCCAACGTGGGGATCAAACCCACAAACTGTGAGATCATGACCTGAGCCGAAATCAAGAGTCAGACACTGAACCAAGTGAGCAAAATAAAAATGTCATTTTAAAATAAATTAGCACAGGAGTGTTTACCAACTCTGATTTCATGCCACACATTCTTTTGAAAATTCTGATTTAATTAATAGTTCCAATCTTCAAATATGTATTGGTGCAAATTATGGTAGAGTTTTATTCATTCCGACACAAGAAATGGCAGAAAGTAAGCTAATAAGGATAACACACTACTATTTTCTCATTTTATAAATCTAAGGAATGCCTAACGCAGCATAAAACACAATGCTGCTGCGATGCTGTACTTAAGTACAGCTTATTCTTAAGAATAAGCCACATCATTCAGTACAGCATGTCTTACTGTTCAGATACAAAATCCTGCCTAGATAATCCTTCCCACTGCCATTGTGAAGAGGGGAAGAAAGCAAAGAAACAGAAAGACACAAACATTGACGGAAGTGCAATGAGGGACAGTATTTGGAATCACAGGAATTGCCCACAGAACAAGCTTTAAGTTTCAGAATCGCACAGATGCTTGTTTGTTTCTCCCAACAAGCCAGCACATAGCAGGTGCTCAAGGAACACTTGAAGGACACATCTTCTTTCCATACCAGTCATGTCTCACTTCTAACTTGGTCATCCTGTTATCAGCTGGCCCAAAATGTCCATGTTCTGATTTACCAGAACTTTATAGCGACCTCTATTTCTCTACTTAACCAAATACAACTTAGAATTGATTTTATTTTGTTTTATTTTTAATTTTTTTAATGTTTATTTATTTTTGAGAGAAAGACTGCGAGTGAGAGAAGGGCAGAGAGAGAAAGGGAGACACAGAATCAGAAGGAGGTTCCAGGCTCTGAGCTGTTAGCACAGAGCCCGAAGCAGGCCTCGAACCCATGAGCTGTTGAGATCATGACCTGAGCCAAAGTCGGGAAGTTGGGTGCTTAACCAACTGAGCCACCCAGGCGCCCCTAGAATTGATTTTAGGTAGGTGCACTAATCATTTAGTTTTTATAAAAATGATTTAGCTTCCATCAATAGCATAGATAACTAAATATTAATGATACCAAAGATCAACTATTTTATTAGAACTTTATTCTGCATAATTCATTGAGTGCTATTGCAGATGACTCATAATGGACATGGGACTGCCAGATGATAGACTTGTCAGAGGCTGTGACCAGTGGGTAGATTGGGAGGGATGTTAAATATTAGGCACCAAGAGGGAAAGACTTTCTGGAATATCCTGTCTAGATAATCCTTCCCATTCCTATTATGAAGGGAGGAAGAAAGCAAAGAAATAGACAAAAAACACTAACAGGAGTGTAATAGGGAGCACTGCTTGGAATCACAGGAACTGCCCCATAGAATAAGCTTTAAGTTTCAGAATCACACAGATCAGTGTAGAAGCTTCCACAAATTGGGGCTAACACTGATTAAGTGTTTACTATTTGCTAGGCACTATTTTAAGCACATTATAAGCATGAATTCTTTTTTTTTTTTCACTAAAGTCCTATGAGATTAGGGCTTTTGTACCCCCAGTTAAGAGAGGAAGGCCATTTATTTAGTGGCCAAATAGCATGGTATTGGAGCCCATGCTCTCAATCATAACTCTATACTCACTTTCTAACGATGGCTGGATAATGACTGCATTTAAAGTTTGAATTGTAGGGGCACCTGGGTTGCTCAGTCGATTGAGTGTCCGACTTCAGCTCAGATCATGATCTTGTGGTCAGTGAGTTCAAGCTCTGCATCAAGCTCTGTGCTGACAGCTCAGAGCCTGGAGCCTGCTTTGGATTCTTTCTGTCTTCCTCTCTCTCTACCCCTCCCCCGATCACACTCTGTTCTCTCTGTCTCAAAAACAAATAAACATTAAAAAATAAAATAAAGATAGAAAATTAAAAAATAAAGTTTGAACTGTAAGTAATTACAGCCAAAAAGGCTAAAATTCTCATGAATTAGTACATGAACTTTGAGAAATAGAAGTGATCAAAAATGCACTCAGGAAGAATGTGTAAACACATGGGACATTTAAGAAGATCAAAATAGACAAACTCAGGACAACAGGGGAAATAGTTATAGGCAGGATTAGAAGAAGACATGTCCCCTCCTCATTTTATTTTATTATTTTATTTTATTTTATGCTGTTTTTTATTTCTTTTAAGTTTATTTATGAATTTTGAGCCAGAGAGAGACACAGAGACAGAGAGAGAAGGCAAAAGAGAATCTCAAGCAGACATCTCTGCTGACAGCACAGAGCCTAATCCTGGACTCATACCCATGAACTGCGGAATCATGACCTGAGCAGAAATCAAGAGTCAGATGCTTAACCAAATGAGCCACCCAGGTGCCCCTCCCCTATCATACTTCCTAAAATTATTCCTCAATTCTCTATTGGGAAGTAACATAGTTAATACCAGAGCTAATGTCTAGTCTCTCTACTTGAATACAAATTTAGCAAACAATAGGTAGCTCACTCCATAGTCCAAATTCTGTTCCTCCCAATCCTTTCTGTTATCATTTTAAAGTCCTGGATAATGAATCTACTCCCAAGGCTTACTGAAGTTCTGTATCAATACCAGGTGAACCAGCCCAGATAAAAAAATGAGTCTACTTAAAGACTTATACCTTAGGGGTGCCTGGGTGACTCGGTCCATTAAGGACTGGACTCTTCATTTCAGCTCAGGTCATGATCTCGTGGTCATGAGATAGAGTCCCACATAGGGCTCGTCAATGAGTATGGAGCCTGCTTAAGACTCTCATTCATTCTCTCTCTCTCTCTCCCTCTGCCCCTCTCCCTTGCTCCTGTGCATGCTCTCTCTAAAATAAAAAGTAATAATAAAAAGAATTGTGCCTCAAAGCTTTTTTCCACCTGAGTGTGCAGCTGGAAGTCACTTTTGCAACATTATCTCTTTGATCCCACAAAAGAAGAACAAGATAGAGGGATGTGAAAGGGTTTAGGCCACACAGCTCACAGTTCTAAATGTGAGTCAGGAATCCAGTCTCCTCTATTCCCTTCTCTAACCTTGACCCATTTTAGTGACAACCTCCCAGATTTATTAGCAAGCAATAAACCTGACTGATTTGGCCCACTCCTCTGGTGAGTTATCAGTGAGTAGTGAAATGTTCCAAAAGTGGACTGAGATAGGAAGGTGGAACTTCTACTTAGAAAATGGAGTAGTCACCTTATAATAAATGCCATGTTTTAGCGCTTAGAATGTACCAGGCAGTGTGCAAAGTGCTTTATAGATACTACCTCACCCACCCCAAAAATATCCCTGTGAGCAGTATATTATTAGCTCTATTTTACAGATAAAGGATCTGAAGGTCAAACAGGTTAACTGACCAAGGGATTCCAACCAAGGTTAGAATCCTATATGACAGACAGCTGTGTCCTCCCAGTCAAGTGAGTCAACAGAGACAGGAACTTCAAGCCTGCCCTGGGTATAGCCACTGACCTTAGCCTCCGCCACCCCCCCACCCCCCCACCCCGCCGCTCCTCCACTCCCTCCCTCCTTACCTGCTGACTCTGAACAATGAGGCTCTTTCTCTGTTGAAGTCCTCCCAGTACAGGAAATCCCATCAGGCCTCTGGGAGGCTAGTGTTCTTCTGGTGCTTTTGTGATATTCCCCTGCCTCAGTTCAGAAGGATCTGAACAAGCCAAAAAGAGGTTTACTCCCCTTGCAGGAATGTTTGCTAGGATTCACGGTGGAACAAAAAACTTTAAGAAAAATAATGCTTGAATGCAAAAAAACCCTGTAAAAGTCAAGATAAATGCCCCAAAAAGTACTTTTTAAATAAAGACAGAAGATCCAATCCTACACTTCCTTGCACCACTCACTCCACCTCACCCTTGCCCCTTTGGAGCTCTGTTGAATCCTGTCTGCTCACTCCATCTCACCCCTGCTCCTTGGAGCTCTTTTGGATCCTGGCTGTACTGAAATTCTTGACATTTAGTTCACCATGGATTTTTTTTTTGCATTGATTTTTATTTTTAAAAATATGGCACTAAAACATTATTTATCTTCATGACAGATGAGTTTTGGCTTTGGGTTTTTAGAGTCCCCTTAAATTTTATGCTCAAGTCTCACCCTCCTCAGCTTATCCTTGGTCCCGGACTGAGTACATAAAAACTGGAATCACAGAGGGAGGGTCTTGTTCTCCAGTGTACACTTATCCCACATATTGCCTTATCTCCACAACATGTCAACTATCCTTCGTGTCAGCCCCACCAAATAAGTGACCACTGTGTGTTCTCAAGGTCATAGCTGAGCCATGAGGGCAATGGAGAAAATAAAGTCTTCTCCACCTTGCTCTAGAAGTTTGGCTGTGGTTCTTTCTCCTTCTTAAAGGACACTTTTTATACCATCAGCTAAGTAACTTGCCAGGAGGGAAATTCCTATCTTTGACACTCTCAAATCAGTGTTGACATGTAATTTTAATTATTGAATTCCTATCCTCGTTTCTCTAAGGCAATGGTTCTCAATCTTTAAAAACAAATCCCTATGCCCAGGCTGCTCCCAAATCCATTAAGTCAGTATCTCAGGGGCAAGAGCCTGGAATTCATTCATAATCTTTAAAGCTTCCTAGATGATTCTAGTATGTGGGCAAGGTTGGGAAGGACTGCTCTAGCAAGAGACTCCGTTTTTATTTTACTCCCCCAGATGGATATTCCTATGGTCCATCCCAGGGACAATATCGGTCAGGACTTCAGGGTCTGAGGGAGCTGGATTTAATTCTTGGCTTTCCCACATACTAGCTTTGTGACCTTGGACAAGATACTTCTGTTTCCTCAACGATGCTCTGGAGATGATAACAGCATTTACCACTTGGATTTGGTTGAAGGAATCAAGCAGAGGCATCTGAAACACCCAGCACAGCGTCTGGGGTGTGTATGCCTACATGCCCTCGTGCACCCACACACTCAACATGAGTGATTGCTATTATTAGTTATGAATCCGTTCTGCAGAGTGACAAGAAGCTCAGTGAATAGACAAAGGCAGAACCACTCTGCTGGAATCCAGGGGTAGGAGGAGACTCAGACCCCACTCTTTTTCCAGCGTGTTCTGTAGAGCCCCTGCGAATTCTGGGAAATAGTGCAAAGACCACTAGTGTGGCATGGAATGACATTTTGAGCCCAATCTTACTCTGTTTGGGGTGGATTTTCCTGCCTCAGAACTGCTCTGGCCCATTTCTAATCTCATTTCCAGTGGCAGGGGTCCACTGGCTGAGCTCAGGGGCTGTTCTGTGGCCACAGGACCGAATGAGCAGGGCTGCTCCGCCCAAGTTGCCTCTGTGGCTTCAGGCTTACCAGCCGAGTAAGCCATCGCTCAGTGACACTGCTCTGAATTCCCAGTCCCCTGGCTGGATGAATGTCTGTTTGTTTTTCTGGTGTGTGATGGTGGCCAGGAGGGTTGAGCGTGTTCCCTGTTCTAGAGTAGAGGAGTATTTAAGTGCCCTGCACGGGAAGACCCGTAAGGCATCCTGGCTTGGCAAGGAGGGCTCCCTGTGGGAGGGACTAGCTGGCCTGTTTTCCCATTTGAGAACAGCTGTGTTGTTCTGTGAGCACAGTAAAAAATCCTGGCTCGGTTCAGAGACCTCCACCAGCCTCGGGCTGATTCAGAGAGGGGGAGGCAGAAGATACAGATTAGGATCGGCATAACTGGGGTTGGCTCTGCCTCAGAAATCACTTGTGCCACAAGATGGGCTCTATCTCCTTTTCCCTGAGGGGGCCCCATCTGGGCCCCTCTTGTTTATGTGGCATCCACTGCTTCCCATTAGTTCTTCCAATCCATACAGTGTCTTTTCTCTCTTTTTTTCCATAAAGGAGTACCCCTTGTACCAACTTAGTCACCGAATAAACTACTTGATAGTAAGAGTGTTTTTTTCTTCCCTCCCCTGAGCCCATTTCCAGACTTATTTGGGGAGAAAGTTGGTATTTCATGCCATAGTGTATTTAAAGCATTTGCTCTGCTTGTTCTTTAGAGAAGCTGTTTGAGTTAGACTTTAGTAGTTAGGCTCCTCAATTCCAAGTAACAGAAACCAACTGGCATTGGTTTGAGCTGGAGACAGGAATTTATTACAGGATAAAGAAACACCTCGCAGGACGCCTGGGTGGCTCAGTCGGTTAAGCGTCCAACTTCGGCTCAGGTCATGATCTCATGGTTCATGGGTTCGAGCCCTGCGTAGGGCTCTGTACTGACAGCTGGCTCCGTCCAGAGCCTGCTTCAGATTCTGTGTCTCCCTCTCTCTCTGACCCTCCCCTGCTCACACTGTCTCTCTCTCTCTCAGAAATAAATAAAAACATTAAAAAGAAAAATCTTGATAAAAAAAAAAAGAGAGAAAGAAACACCTCACAGAAACAAAGACAGGAGGGCATCAAGGCTTCAGGAAGAGACTGGAAATGGAAAGCAGCCAGAACATGTCTGCCATGTCTCATCTTGGAAACCTTGCATGTCTGCTGCTTTGTCTCTCTCTGCTGACCGGTTTTGACTGCCTACATGTAGAAGGAGAAACACTGCCTTCATCAGAGCATGGTGCTTATCACTTCCAAGTGAAAGGTGCTCAAAATGACTCATGGCTTTTGGTACCGATTCTCAAGAGAATGGGATTGGTTGGATTCCATCAGCGATGGTCAGTGGACAGAGAGCCCAGAGGCTGTCTTCTGAGAACCAAGGGTCTCAGATACAGCTGATGCCTAGGGTCACTTGTGGGAGATGTTGTTACTGTTGTTGTTTTTAATACAGACCCAGGCTCTACTTTAGAATCCATAGGAGTAGAGCCTGGGAGTCTGCATTAAAAATTCCTCAAGCAATTCTGATGATAAATTAGACTGAGAGTCAAGGAGACAAAACTCTTAGGTATCCATTAATCTTCCCGCTAAGATCTAACAAAAGACACTCTTTTAAGCTATCCACTGTTTGTTGGAGGCTATTACTATAAGGCTAGAGTGAGCAATTCATTTCAGTGCAAATATACGTGAGTCGGATGGGGAACTCCCTCCTCTACAGAGCACTTGCTGTAGAACCAGTCGAGTGGAAATCTGAGAAGCCAGCTCAGAGTTGGATCTAATATCACTATTCTTAAAGGCTTCATGGTCAGGACTTTGAGACAGCATTTCAAGAACAGATCTTACCAGGTGAAATCTGGTTCGGTGTTAGCCAAGCAGATGATACAGGCACTGCAGTTCAGTGTAACAGTCCAGAACAGGTTTAAAATCTAGGTCTTCGCGCTGGGGGGAAAAACAGAACTCCATTGGGAAAATACAACCTTAAGAGAATCAAGTCGTGTTTTGGTTCCCATGTTTTTCTTTCTTACAACACAGTTTCTGCTGCTTGATAAACAATGACCTCTTCTCTTTTTAATGTCTATTACTTTGTTCTTTAAGACTTGTGTTTCCACTTAGAGGAAGTCTTCTCTGACTCCCTAGTCTATCTGTCTTTGCCTCTGCTCCTTTAACACCTCCATGTACCATGATCATAGTATGGATTGTAAGCGTGTTACTCTCCATCACCTCCACTTGATGATGGGTAGTTGGCACTTTGGTAACGAAATCTACTTATATGGGAGTTGGTGTGAACTCTCCTTCTTCTGAACTGATGGAGTGATGTGTCTGCCAATCTGGCCCCTGGCTTCCCTTCTGTCCCTGTAACAGAGCCACCAATCTCAACACCATAACAGTTCTGGGATCACTCATTTCTTAATCATAGAAAATTAAGGAGCCCTAGACCTATGGCCCTGTCACCAGTATGCCAAGGTTATTAGGACACCCTTTAGCATTGTGATGCATTTTGAAAATGTTTTATTTGTGTTTTACTCTAAGACAGTCTAGCTAAATCAGCCATAGTTCACTAGGTATGATTCAGATATTAGCTCATTTAACTCCTACAACAAGACTACAAAGGAAGCTTTATAGGCAAAACTGGGAGGAAAAAGATGAAGTAACCTGCCTAGGCCACACCACCAGTGTCAGAAACAAGATCAAAACCCAGACTGGATTCCAAACCTTTAAGCTCTTAAACACCAGCCTGCACAGTTAGGTCCCTTTTGAAACTTACTTCACATGGTTAGCTACTTAAGTAGCTAGTTAGTTACTTTATATAGTCAGCTATCTTTCCCTATTTATGGCTTATTTCCTGAATTAGAATGAAATATTCAATAAGTATTTGTTGGTTGAATGTATATAACTATGGATGATACATCACTGATCTGAACTTACAAAAGTGGCTAACCTTCTTCTATCCATTATGAGGTATAGAATTTTCTAGAAGTATCTACCTAAAATCTTCCAGCAGAATGTGAGCCTATGCTTATTTGCATCTCTTCTACTAAACATGGCTGAGGAGAAGATTTCTCCATTGCTGTCCATGCAACAATCAAACTCCAAGGAAGCCCTACTTCTACGGTGTGGTCCCTGCATGATAGCGTCTGAGAATATGCAAAGACTGTGTGAGGACAGGGTGATGGGGCCAACCACAGCATCTCAGAATATTCATAACCGAGTCATCAAAGAGTCACACAATCCAAGCCTGAAATTGGGCAGTTAGGGGAGAGCACTGCATTCAGTTTCCCCAAACATCCCATCTCCGTATCTGCCAGCCCACACAAGAACACATTCATCCCTCATCTTACAGGAGGAATGTTTAAGAAGATACAAGAATTCTAGGGGATCTGAGGAATAGTTTGCATTAATTATAAGTGAAGAAGTAGAAAGAAAATTCAAATGTAAATTAGAATTCTGTTACCCTCTCCATGCTCAAGTATGGTTCAAAGGCTAGAAACCTGAAGAGATACACTTAGACATAAAGTACACCTGAAACTAATCTTGCACTGTATGGTAACCGGAATTTAAATAAAAACTTGAAAAAAAAAAAAAAAAGAATAGAGGCCAAGTCCACCTATTCTGACAAATGAGATGAAATGTCAATGGTAAAGAGTCCGTAGCGAAGTCTTTTCTTTCCAGAGGCTACAGCAAACTAGTCCAGAGCCTTGTAGAGAGGACAGGTGCACCAGACAGATATATGACCCTATACTTGGGAGCGATAGAGGGAAAGGCTGGTTCAAACAGGCTCAGGCATCACCTCCTAAAAGCATAATATTTTCAGCCAGCTTCATTAGCAAACTTTTCATTCTAGATGCAAAGGGTAATCACATCTTGGCCTCCTGCAAGGGCAGAAAGCCAAAGTACACTGCGGTGTGACAAATGAGGCATCCCAGAAGCATAAAGAACAGGGAATTGGCAACTTTGCCACAGATTCTGAATGTGAGTGATGAGCAGGTGACAGAAGTATAGGCTGGAGGGTGGGGCTGGGGGGGTAACCAAGTTTTATTTCTTAATGTATGAAATTTAAGATGCCGGTGAAACTCATGAAATATCCAGCAAGTTGGTAAAGAACTTCTGGAACTCAAAAGAGGGGTCAAGGCAATCGATTTTAGGAACTTTTTGCGGAGAGGTGATAAAATCTTGTGCGTCTCAGGGACAGTAAAGCAAGGTGAAGACCAAGGACACGAGCTTAGGGAAATATCCACCAGCTGAGGCATTCTGGTTATACAGCCCCCAAGTTCTTCCCCTTCTTTGTATAGAGATTCCTCTTGGCCTTGAGAAATTCCTAATGCTTATCTTATTCTATTCCCTTCTACCTTGAGCAGAAGTGGTAAATTTTCTCCCCAAACCTGACAGTCAAATAGAGCCTTGGAATAAATAACTTTACACAGCAAGGCCATAAAAAATGTTGCAGTAGAATGCAGTCTTTGAATGGATTAATAACCTTTCTCAAACATAAAGAACCTTTTTCTCAAGAATAAAGAGAGAGCATACGATTCTTATTGCATTTGGTCTATACAACTTGAGCAAAAAAATCACATATTAGAATGTTTTAAATTGTTGAGTTGAAACCTCACTACATCTAATTTTTTCTATTTTTTAGTAGGCTTAATGCCCAGTGCAAAGCCAAACATGGGGCTTGAACTCATGACCCTGAGATCAAGCGTTGGACATTTAACCTCCTGAGACACCTTGGCGCCCCTACTACATCTAATTTTTAAAAGCTCCCCTCCCTTCCCTTCTCCCCAAACACTACTTGATAGAACACAAAGAAGTTGCCTGTATAAGGAATGCGGGATCTAACACAAGTGTTAGGACTCAAGGTTTATTTATTATATTATACCTGTCTTTCCTGAACTTTGAGTCATCATTAAGTTACTGTTTGTAGTTCCCACATTTTTCTCACTATATACAGAGCATGATCAAAAGTCCTGGCCATTGTTCCCTGAGGGGCCCCTTCTACATTTTAAGCAAGCTAGCAGAAGTACAGTGTAATCGCTCAAACACTCAACAGAGAAAGTGACTGGGTCTCAGCTGTCTGCACTGAAAACTGTTGCATAACATTCTACCTCGTATATGTGCAATTTCAACACAGCTCAGGGCTGAATAAGCACTAGACTGAGGTGGGAAGAACGCTAACCCAGGTGTTCTTGACATTATCTGATAAAGGGAACTCAAAAGGCTTGGTGTTGGCTGGTTGATGGATAAGCTTTATGACGTTAATGAGGCAGGGGCACCTTAGTTTGTTTTACACCCCCCTACAAAAGATTAAACCAGTTTCTCAGTCCTCACCAAGAAAGTCCTAAAAAAGAGCTTTTATCAAATGTGGACACAAGAAAACCCAGGGTATCACTCATGGAAAGCATTTTACAAACACACAGAAAATAAGGGCAGAACTTTTCAACACTCTGGACCAGAGAGGCCTTCATATGCGGTTGGTTTAACCCTGTGAGGGTACCTTAAAACGTTTAAAGGGGTCCTTGAGCAAAGGTAATTGTAAAGGTTTTCTTTTAAATGATTATTTTGAATGTGGGAGGCACCTCGGTGGCTCAGTGAGTTAAGCATTTGACTTTGGTTCAGGTTGTGATTTCCCTGTTTGTGGGTTCAAGCCCTGCATCAGGCTCTGTTCTGACAGCTCAGAGCCTGGAGCCTGCTTCAGATTCTGTGTCTCCCTTCTCTCTGCCCCTCCCCTGCTCATGCTCTGTCTGTCTCTCTCTCTCAAAAATAAACAAATGTTAAAAAAATATTTTAAATAAATATTTTGAAGGAAGTGGGGAGGGAGGGAGAGAGAGAGAGAGAGAGAGAGAAATCCCAAGCAGGCTCCATGCTGCCAGCACAAAGACTGACATGGGACTTGATCTCATGAACCCTGAGATCATGACCTGAGCCAAAATTGTGAGCTGGACACTTAACTGACTGAGGCACCCAGGCACTCCAAGGGTAACTTTAAAGGAAATTTCTTCCACATTTTCACCGGTCATACATAACCTTCCCTCAAACTGAGCAATCTGAAAGACAACCACACTGAATCCACAATATTCCCTCCATTTAAAGGCACATCAGTCATCTTCCCAACCTATACTAGACTGCACTGCCCTGAGGCATTAAGATCTACAGAGCACAGTGTGTTCATCTTTGGGGCTTCCTGACTTTCTTTCTTCGATATTTGGTAAGGGAGATTTATAGAAGGGGTTATTCAGAGAATTGTAAGAATGTTCAAGTTTTGGGCATGTGATAAAGTGGAGTACAGTGGAAGTAATGAGGACTTTTTTGAAAAAACTGGCCACTTCCATCTTCAGATTCCTGTGAAGAAGTACATCCCTCTTGATGGAAGGGAGCCCCACCAGCAAAGCAGGAAATACCAGCAAGAAATGCTGATGCTAGGGGCACCTGGGTGGCTCAGTTAAGCCTCTGACTCCTGATTTCAGCACAGGTCATGATCTCATGGTTTGTGAGCCACAGTGGGCTCTGTGTTCACAGCGTGGAGCCTGCTCGGGATTCTCCCTCTCTCTCTGTGCCACTCCTCTGCTCACACTCTGTTTCTCTCAAATAAATAAACTTAAAAAAAAGAAAGAAATACTGAATGCTACATCTTTTCTCATAAGTAACTTTTCCTGCTATTGAAAACACTCACCTTGGAGCGCCTGGGTGGCTCAGTTGGCTAAGCGTCCAACTCTTGATTCTGCCGCTCAAGTCATGATTTCACAGTTCATGGAATCAAGCCCTCAGTCAGGCTCTGTGCTGACAGTGCAGAGCCTGCATGGGATTCTCTCTCTCCTTCTCTGCCCCTCCCCTGCTTATGTTCGTGCCCTCACACATTCTCTCAAAATAAATAAAAATAAAATAAAATACTCATCTTTATTGAAAGATGACTGGAAAGAAAAGTACCTTTGAATAGTCAAAATAAGAACAATTTAACAATGTTGATCATTTTATTTTAAGGAAAATTTTTTTTCCTTTAAGTTTGTTTATTCATTTTGAGAGAGAAGAGAACAGGTGCGCACGCAGAGGAGGAGCAGACAGAGAGGGAGAGACAGAAAGAGACAGTCCCCAGTAGGCTCCACACTGCCAACATGGAGCCAATGCTGGGCTCAAACCCATGAACCATGAAAACATGACTCAAGCCGAAATCAACGTCAGACACTCAACCAACTGAATCACCCATGTGCCCCAACGTGGATCATTTTAATTGTAATTTGAAATATAACTACCAGAATTTTCGTGATATACTGAATAAAATTTGCAAACAACTTTCCATGCATATCATGAAATATTTATTACAAATATAGCCAAATCTCAAGTTAATCTTTTGAGATGATTAATATGCCCTACCACTTCACTAATAGAAAATAGATTCTGGCTGCCACAGCAGTTCTTAGCTGTGTTCTTAGCAACCTACATAACATTTAATAGGAAAAGTCTGATCCTATCTAACAAATTTAATGTTATTTTTGATTCTTAAGTCTACCAAGAGCTAAACACTTTAGCTCACTCTACTCACACAGCTTTATTGAAAGAATATTTTGCCTTATAAACCTACTTGCTTCCTAAATAACTTATCATCTTAGCTTACAGATGATTGTTACAAGTTAAATAATGAGAGACAGTATATTGATTTATCTTCTTTAAAAATTATGTTAAATCTGTATGATTTTAGACCTTGACTGTTTTTAGTAATCTCTTACAAAAAGTGTTCTATCATGTTCTTAGTGGCTTTTTAAAATACTCTTCAAAATTACTAACACAAACTTGAATTTTCAAGTCAGACTTTTTTGGACAGAAAGGAAGTCCGATTTGGTTGTTTGATTTAATGATGAGATAGTGGATATTTGACTTGGTTTCATTAAGTGGCAGACATTTACCATAAACCGATTAAAACCTGTAGCTCCAAGGTTTTCATGAATTACATATTTAATGAAACATATATTATGATGAAAATATATTTAAAACACTAATTATCAAAAGAACATATCTGAAAGGTGTTTTGAAAGTAACAGATTTGGATTTCCCAATTGGATTAAATGTATTGAATTAAATAAAGCTTTTCTAAGTGTAAGAGTAATAAATACAAGAAGCAATCATTTGATAGTCTTGATAAATCCCTTTGAGTTTATGTCCCTAAATTTGAGAATGAACAATTCTAAGTAACAAACTCTTTTAAAATCTTAGGCAACTACCAATTTTGTTTTCAACAAAAAATAAACAATAAACTAATCATGCTGTCAGCTGAAGGATGATTAAAACCACAACGTGATTTTTGGCATGGAATTTAAAGAATTGAGTAAAATTGTTTAAATAAAGCTACTTCTATTCCCAACCCTTTATTTAGGGGTGGTTTTCATCATTTACATAGATAGAAATGAAAAAACAGAAATAGAATTAATGCTGAACCTTCTTGCATTTTCAAAATGCCATATTTATCCAAGGACACATAAACCAATCTGAAAAATAACCTCATCAAAAGAATACTTTCAAAACTTTCCATTTAAGAAGTATCAAATTTAAATATACTTATACTTTTATTACACAAAATTATTTAAATAACTCAACACAGAAATTTAGCACAGCTTTAAGGATCACAAGGAAAAATTTAAATGTGTATTTTTTTGGTTGTTTTTTTGGATGGTTGGGTTTTTATTTAAAAAATACCTGAACCATCTTCATCTTGGCAGGGGCGCACCAATGAGGAGGGCGGGGCTTAAATGTATATGCTTGCTTTTGTTGCAAAAATGTATGATAGCATGATCGATATGACTTTTGAGCATAAAAATATATAGTAAAATTCTAAGGCAACCAACTCCAGGAAAATGAAAATCTGATCTAACAGCACTGGCTGCTATCCTCCAAGCCAGTGCCCTATTCTCAAACATTCTAAGCTTCTATAGGAAGGCATGTGCTGGTGGTGGTGGCTAGAAAGTGATCACCTCATGATCATTTCAGATTTGGCTTAGTGACTGTTCTTATCATTACTTTTGTCCTGTGTGACAGTGCAGACTGATGCACACAGGGTTGTTTGTTGTTGTTTTGTCATAATTATTGTAATACAGGGTGTTTTTTTGCCGTAATTATTGTAATAATATGACCTCATATTTTCATAATTCAATTTTTTGGGTCCCATCGAGGCATTATGGTAGGGTTTTGCTGTTACATTAGGATAAAATATTGTGAGAGAACTGCAATGAAAATATAAGTCCAAGAAAAAAGAAAGATTAAAAATTGCAAATGTCTTCGCATATTTTCTATAGTGGTTGATGGTATTAAATTTCTATGCTATTTAGTCTCAACTGGGTATATTTGAAAGCGTAATGAACATTTTGTTTTAAAATGTCAATATTTATACTATGCTGGAAATTATATCCCTTTGCCAATATTTAAACTTAGGGACAGCTTTAAATATGCGGTGTTAATAGTTTCCTTTTAAAAGTAGTTTCTAGAAAAGTATTAGGAAGTACTTGTGAATAAAAGTTTGAAAATCACTGCTCCAAGACAAAGGAAAAGTAAGCAATGACTGAAGCCAAAGATCGTTGGGGCAGATTTTCCATCAGAAGTGCATAGACTGGGCTAGGAAGGAGAGCTTAACATTTGTTTGCTTTTCCTGGCACCTAGAGGGAAAGCCAAGCATAGACAGGGATTACACATTAGTGCTATTGAGTCACAGCACTAATCTATTTCTGGTGCCTAGTAACAGGGAAAGGAACAGCCCATGGTTATAACTCTGCCCACGCGGCAACTCCTTTATCAGAGTAGTTAAGACTTAAAGTTCTCCACCCTTTGCAATTTCAGAAAAAGATATTGATCTTATGGACTATATTTTTTCTCCGTTAACTATTTTTAACTGAGCATCCCTTATGTGTTAGGTCCTAGGGACACACTATGTAAGAATGTGAACTTGAATTCACCACCTCGTTGGAAGAACAGAAAAAAACACAGAGATAAATAGGAATCTGTGCCATGAGTATAAGGAAAGTGGAAACAGAGGGACTTTATTGCCAAAAGTCGGGGTAGTCTGGGAAAGAGAAAGCTGGAATCATAGTAGGTGTTTAAAAAAAAAAAAGACTAGAAGCAAGAGAATGAGATTGATGGGCTAATTTGCTGGGGACTGAAGCAGGCCGTTGTAGGAGTGATGCAGGTATGATGGTGAGTGGAATAGTGATTAGGCCAGGGCAGGCGGCTGCTATGAAAGTTGGAAGGTAAATAGAAATCAGACTGTGGAGAGGCCTAAATGCCCACAGAGACCTAAGTTTCACCCTATGAGAGATGGGAAGGTTTCTGAGGTCAATGTGCAACATTTTAGGAAGCTTCTCTAATGACAGTAGTAGTACATAGGAAGAGACAGCAAGAGAGGAGTCAGTTAAATTTCAGCAACAGTTAAATTTCAACTGTGACTGGAAAATAATCAAAGGACATAATGCTAAGGGGGGAGGGGAAACCACAAGCAATTCCAAGGCTTCATGCCTACGTGACCGGGATAATCATGGTCCTACTGACCACAACAGATCCAAAAGGAAAGAAGGTTTATGTTCGATGGAACAGGGTCAGCAAGCAGGAACGGACATGGGGAGGGGAAGGTTGGATCTCCGACCCTTCTGCCATCAGCAGCTATACAGAAAAGCATATGCTTTCTCCTATTTTGTTCTCGTGTTCAATAGGGGAAAAAAGGATTCATATTCTAAATTTGTTATTGATCATCCTATGACTCTACAATGAGTTTTCAGTATTCACCCTAGAGAAATCCAGACAAATTTTCCCTGAGAACACTCCTTTAGAAGTACAAAAGCGGATCTAGCTTAAAGCCTTCGAATCATCACATTTTTACTCAAGTCTAAATCAGGTTCCATTAAAAACAATCATCTCCACCTCTCACCCCTCGACAGCCTCATTATAGACCACACCTTGAGAATACAGTAAAAAAATTTGAAATATAAATCTTTTTCCTTCTCCACTGACCCCAACCCCAATAAGCCTTGAAAGCTTATTACCTTTAGAGTTATATGGAAATCAACTTGACAATAAACTATTTGTAAAAAATGAATAACAAAAATAATAATAAAGTTAACAATATTTCGTACGTTCCATTCAAAATGAACGTCCATTCAAAATGAACATCGGATTCTTTCCTGACATGTAACATTTAGTACGATCAGACATTGAAAACAGCTAGTTTAAATTGCAGCAAGATGTTCATACTACCTGGGACAACCCATCGGTTCTTGGAATATCAAATGAGCTAAGGCATCTAAGAGGTGGTGGCACAGCAGAGGGGCAAAGTGCAGAGACTCAAGCTGGACTGTCAAGCCTGAAATTCCCACTACTTAATCCTTGCCAAGGTAACCTCTCTGTACCTCAATTTTTCCACCTACAAAATGGAGATGATAATGCCCAGCTTGCAGGATTCTTTTTTTTTTTTTTTAATATTTTTTAAATTTATTTCTAGGAGAGAGAGAGAGACAGTGTGAGCAGGGAGGGTCAGAGAGAGAGGGAGACACAGACTGAAATTGGCTCCAGGCTCTGAGCTGGCAGTCAGCACAGAGCCCGACGGCTTGAACCCACGAACCGCGAGATCATGACCTAAGCGAAAGTCAGACGCTTAACTGACTAAGCCACCCAGGTGCCCCAAGCTTGCAGGATTCTTAAAGTGGAGTAAGATGATAATACCTAGCTTGCAGTGGATTAAAGTGCTTTCACAGTGTTCAATGGTAAGTACAAATCTCACTGTGCTTTAACATCCAACTCTACGGCTAGCATGTTACCACAGTTCATTCTCTTACTTATGGGTGGAACTTCTGTATTTCTAGAGATCAAAGAGGTAGGGGGAGGCAAATTTTTCTGAAAAGGGCCAGGCAGTATTACTTTCAGCCTTCCTGGCCACATGGCCTATTCTGGCTACTCGACTCCACTACTGCCACACAAAAGCGGCCAGAGAGAATATGCAAACAAATGAGCATAGTAGCTGTATTCCAATAAGACTTTACAGAAACAGAAATTTAATTTCTCATTATTTTCACATGACAAAGTAGTAGTATTAGTATTCTTCTGATTTTTTCCAACCATTTAAAAATGTGAAAACCATCCTTAGTTCACAGGCCATACGAAAACAGGCAGCAGACTGGGTTTGGCCCATGGTGGTACTTTTCCCAATCCCTGCTCTAGACTGAGAAGTTTTGGGGTTTGGAAGCTTTGCAGGGGCAGGGAGATTTCAAATACAGGTTCATGGTGCAGAATAATGAGGGAATTTCTAACTATACGAGGGGAAAGAAAATCGATTTAACACCGTCATTCATTTATTAACACTGGACTCGACCATATGTAGAGTATTACTGGGGTCCCACAAGGCTGGAATCAAACATGTAGGAAGTTACAGTCCCTGCTCTCAAGGAGTGTGTGCTCCACAGCAGTATAGAAACTGGAAGTTGGCCTTCAAAACACAACACATCCCATCGGGCATTCCCAGCAAGCAGTTTCTTCGGCGCCCCCGCCTGTAGCCTACACCAAACAGCAGTCACCTTTACGTCTTCCTCTCAGTAATTTCACTACCTGCTCTTTCCCTCTCCCCCCCAGATTACTGTCTTGCGCGACCATTTTGGGGGTAACATTCATGGTGATGTACTACCAAGAGCAAGGTAAGTGGTCTTATCTTTACAAAATGACCATTTAATCTTGTCTTCAAAGATACATCTTCCTTTTAATACGTAACACATTAGTGGTTCCTATGGTTTTTCATTTCAAACCAGGTAGAAACGTGTCCCCAGGAGGCAGATTAAACATCTATCGTTAGGCAAAAAAAGACACTTCAGAAGTTTTTATCCAAAAGAACACAAAACAAATAAAACACAAAGTACAGTGCTTTAGTATCATCTCAGTTGGTTCTTAAGATCGTGGATTTGAAATATTACAGCAGAAACCAGTATCGTCAGTATGTCCTAACAAGTGAAATTCAGAAAGCAAAGAAATTTACATACCTAATGATTAAGGAAAAAACAAAGGGTTGTTTGTAAATAACAATTATTAATAAATATTAATATCATTATAGTATATAGTATACATTAAAATGTTAATAATTAAGAATGACAATAAATTACTAATGTTGCTGATTTTCTGGACTAGTAAATGGCATTCATCTCTTAGACATCTTCTTTGCAACAATTAGCAATACTGAATACCTCAAAGACAACAGAGCACAACAAAAATCAAACAGCAGAAGGCAGTACTTCTGGTGTTTAAGATCTTCTCATGGGAACGGACATGATCAGTCTCAGCAAAATCCAAAAAAAAAAAGGTCAATTTGGCAAAAGGAGTATCAAAGTGGGGGGAGGGGGGAGGAGGGAGGCCCAAGAGAGCAGTTAACAATGGTCAGGAAGAGGGCGGTGTAAGCAAGATGGGAGGGCTAGGTAGGAGGAGCCCAAGGCTCATCTCCTCCCCAAAAACAGTAAAGAAACTAGCTACAAGCTGACAAAAATAGGGAAAGCTATGTTTTCCTAAAACAGGGGAAAACTCTGGACTACAAAGCAGCAGCAAGAACCCTGCAGAACTTAGTAGACCAAGGCAGGCCACACAGAAAACCACAGGCAGCATTTGAGCTGTGTCAGCTCCTCTCCCAGCTGCCAGAGGCCCACCGGGTGCCAGGAGGGACTCCCCCAGAGATTTCACCCCATGAGAAAAAGGAGAGAACCCCAGGATGCGTCCCTGCTGTAGACATTTGCAGTCTTTGCTACAGAGGACCCCACAGTCTCTGCCGATGCTGATTCCAGCTGCTGCCTCTCCTCCTCGGGGCTGGTGCCGTGGCTGCCGTGAGACCTGTCCCCAGGGGCCCCAGTTGCGGCCGCCCACCAGTCACTGAGATCATGCACCCTGACATGTACAGGACCAGAGCTGCCACTGCTCTGTGCCCCAGGTCACAACTCTGTCCCACCGTTACTGGGGCACCTGTTGTTGCTCTGAACCCTACCCTCAAAATCCCAAGTCATGCTTTGACTGCCATTATTGGGACCATGCTACCACTGCTCTGAGACCTGTCTCCACGGTCAAGTCCCAGGTCACAGCTCTGACATCATCGTAGGAGCCAAGCTCCCACTCTTCTGCAACCTTCCCTCTGGGTCCCAACATGTGGCTTCAGTGGGCCTCCACCAGGGATCTGCTATTGCCATTCTGAGACCGGCCCCTGGGACCAGAGTTGGGACTCTGACCCACGACCCCCAGGCTGTGCTGTAACTGACCCTCCTCCTTGGGCCACAAACCATCTCTGTACCTGTGATCCCAGGGCCTGTGCTGCTGTGCTCCCTCCCCACCCTCCTCACCTGAGTCACTGAGAGGAGCCCCAGAGACTCAAACCCTGATTTCACAGGAAATCTGCATCTATCTGCACAGTAGACACCAGTGCCACTATGACTGCACCTGTGTCCCAGGACCCCACCCCACTAGTGCTCTGAGCGTCAGTATGCCAATCAAGTGCCCAAAGGTAGCCTCTCAGGCTAGAAGTGTCTCCTACAGGCCAAAAGGAGAACTGGAGGACCTCAGCAGCCCTAGCCTCCACTGCCACCCACAGGGCCTCTGCAGTAATGGCCACAGAAGGCCGCCTCAGTCTGTGCAATCCCTGACCTCGGCTAAGAAACAGGGCTGTGTGAGTTAGCCACTGACACTGAATCCCATCCAGCGAGGGCTGTCACAGGCACCTTCAGTGAAAAGTCTTTCACATCAAAGCCAGGCCAAAGAAAAAGCTGGAAGAGAAGACTACTACCTCAAATGCACAGACATCAATACAAAACCATCAGAAACATGAAAAAGCATGGAAACATGACACCATCACAGAACATGGTATTTTTCCTGTAACTGAGGGGCCCCAAATACAGATTTGTGGGTTACCTGAAAAAGAATTCAAAATAATCATATTAAGAAAGCTGAGCAAGATTCAAGAGAACACAGGGGCACCTGGGTGGCTTAGTCGGTTAGGCGTCCAACTTTTGCTTGGGTCATGATCTCGCGGTTCTTGGGTTCGAGCCCCGTGTTGGGCTCTGTGCTGACTGCCAGCTCAGAGCCTGGAGCTTATTTCAGAGTCTGTGTCTCCCTCTCTGACCCTCCCCTGCTCACGCTGTCTCTCTCTCTCTCCTAGAAATAAATAAAAATATTAAAAAAAAAAAAAAGATTCAAGAGAACACAAATAGGTAAGTCAGGGAACTCAGGAAACAAGGCATGAACATAAACAAGTTCAAGAGATGGGTATCATAAAAAAGAACCAAGCAAAATTCTGGAGCTGAAGAATTCAGTATTCCCTCCTTATCTATGCTTCTGCTTTCCAGTTTCAATTATCTGCAGTTAATTGCAGTCCAAAAATATTAAATGGAAAATTCCAGAAATAAATAATGGCCTAAGTTTTAAATTGTGCTCTATTCTGAACAGTGTGATGAAACCTCAAGCTGTCCTGCTCCACCCTGTCTGGGATGTAAACCATCCCTCTGTTCAGCGTATCCACTACCCATCCACTAGCCTCTTAGTAACCATGTGCATTATCACATGGCCTGTGGCAGTGCTGGTGTTTTAAGTAACTCTTGTTTTACTCAGTTACAGCCCTAAAGGGTAACAGTAGGGATACTGGCAATTCAGAGAAGCCAAAGAATAGCTGTAACATACTTCCGTTTAAGTGAAAAAGTGAAAGATTTTGACTTAGTAAGGAGAGGAAAAAATCCTATGCTGAGGCTAAGATCTACAGTAAGAATGAATCTTCCATCTGTAAAATTGTGAAGAAGGAAAAAGAAAGGTGTGCTAGTTTTGCTGTTTCATCTCAAAGCGCAAAAGTTACAGCCACAGAGTGTGCTAAGTGCTTAGTTAGATTTAAACTTAGGCTTAAACCCATCAGATTTATGGATGCAGGACATGAACAGAAAATATGTTTTGACTGATGGCCACGTTACGGCAGAAAGCTCTGAGGCTGCAGGAAGACCTCGGAAGAACTGGAGGACCCCAGCAGCCTGTGCCTCGAGGATCCCAATAGCCCTGGCCACCCCTGCCACCCTCAGGGCCTCTACAGTCACAACAGTGGGAGCTTGGCCTCTCCCACAATGGGTGATCCCCTAAAACAAGTGACACCAAGCCATTTACTGCAGGTAACTGAGGGTTACTAGAGATTCATTAACAGGTTTGGATTAAGAAATATAAACATTACTGGAGAGGCTATGATGACAAATGAAACTGCTGCTACATTTCCAGCAGAATTGAAGCAGCTGATTAAAGAGAAAGGATCCCATGCAAAGCAAGCCTTCAACTGCGATGAAGCCAGGAAGACACCCAATAGCACATACAGTGCTGTCATAAAAAAGCAAGGGTCCCAAGGCGTAAAACATAGGACAGGCTAACTCTACTATGTGACAACACTGCATGGCAGATGATAAAGCCAGGCGAGCGTGCAGAGAACCCATGCACTCTCAAACACGAAAACAGAAATTATCTGCCTGTATTCTGGCAACATAATCAGAAAGCATGGGTGACGGCCATTGTTTTTCTGGAATGGTTCCACCAGTGCTTGCTTCATCTCAAAAGTGAAAAACTACTTGGAAGAGGAAGGGTTTGAACTTAAGGTCCTATTAATAATAGACCACGTACCTGGCCTTCCTGAATTGGTTTGCTATGAAAATGAAATGTTGACGTTGCATTTTAGCCATCAAATACAACCTTACCACTTCAGCCGCTTGGCCACGGCATCATTTGCTTTGTGAAAGCCATGGACACCTGCCTAGTATCTGATTGCATTCAACCATTAATTGATGCAGACCGTAATCTGGATATAATGTAGGGATGGAAATCATTCACTACTGCTGATGCAATAACATTCAAAGCTACAATGGATGAATTAAAACCAGGAACTGTAAATGCCTGTTAAAACTTATCAAGTGAAATTGTGGATAATTTTTAAGTTTATGTATTTATTTTGAAAGAGAGAGAAAAAGAGAGCATCCAATAAGCAGGCTCCACACTGTCGACACAGAGCCCAGTGCAGGGCTGGAACTCATGCATGAACCATGAAATCATGATCTGAGCCGAAATCAAGAGTCCTACGCTTAACCGACTGAGCCACCTGGGTGCCCCATGGATAATTTTAAAGGCTTCTCAGGAACTGATGCAGAAGTTAGGAAAATCATTCACATAGAAAGATAAGTTGTTTCAGGAACTGCCCACATTGTTGATGAAGTGGAAGAACATATTGAAGGCCATCAAAGATTGTTAAATAAGGAATTGGAAAAAATTCTGGAATCATCTACAGAAGAGGAAGATGAAGTAAGAAGAAAAGCTAGTAAAAACAAGATAAAAGGGGCCAGCCAGATGTCAGAGGCTGGATACTCCCTCGCATACTTTTGGCTTCTGTAATCTTTTTTGCCTCCTGCCTCCACCAACTACCTGTGTAACACCACTGATAAGTGCCCTCTCCCCATTTTCTTTTGTCTCTCCACCCTCTACCATGTCAGCCATAAAAGGAGGCCGATGCCAAGGTTCAGAGCTCAGACTTTGGAGGTGACTCTGCTGGGCCAGTAGCGGTGCACATAGTGGTGCGCAATCAACAGTCTTTCCCTGATTCCCCGAGTGCGAGTGGCTTGTCTCTTCCTGGGTGCTGAGTATCTGCTGTAACAGAAGAGGAAACTCAAGCAGAACCAGCAATGTGGACAGTCCCAAAATGTGCTGAAGTGTATGGAAATGTATGGACATTAAAGGACAAAATTACGGAATACAATCTTGAGATGAACGCAGCATTAACATCATCCACATGATCACTGAAGGATTACAGCAATACTTTGATGACTTAAAAAGACCACCTGGTCTGATTACAGTGTTCTTCTAAAAGATTTTGGAAAAAAAACAAAAAAACAAAAAAAAACGAACAAACCTTCTACTATCAAAGATCCTCAGTCATCGACATTTTCTGCTCCTGATATCCAACCACTAACATCGTCTGGCTCAGTGATCCAGGATTACCCCAAGCAAATGATCCTCCTTGTGACATACTGCCAGAGAGTCAACAGTAGCTTAACACTACATCATAGCGCTTATTCACCTCACTTCATCTCCTGGTGAAGGCATGTATCACCTCATGTCATCACAAGAAGAAAGTTGGGTGCAGTACAGTAAGATATTTTGAGAGACAGACCACATTCACATTACTTTTATAGTGTTAGAATTATTCTACTTCATTATTAGTGATTGTTATTAATCTCTTACTGTGCCTAACTTACGAATTAAACTTCATTACAGGTAAGTGTAAGTAAGAAAAGACACTGTATAAGGCGCCTGCGTGGCTCAGTCAGTTAAGCCTCTGGCTCTCAGTTTTGGCTCAGGTCATGGTCTCACAGTTTGTTTGAGCCCCACATCGGGCTCTGTGCTGATATAGCATGGAGCCTGCTTGGGATTCTGTCTCCCTATCTCTCTGCCCCTTTCCCACTCGTTCTCTCTCAAAATAAATAAATAAAAATTTTTTTAAAAAGTATATATGATTCAGTACTATCTGTGGTTTCAGATATTCACTGGATGTCTTAAAATGTATCCCCAATGGATAAAAGGGGATGGGGGAGGGGGGTACTACTGTGCAATGAAATGAAAAATGCAATAGAGAGCTAAGAGCAGGCTCAAGTAAGACAGAAAAAAAAAAAAATCTTGAGAACCTGAAGACAGATCTCTTGATATTATCCAGTCAGAGGATAAATTAATTAGAAAGACAAGAGTGGAGAGAGGACAGCACAGACACAGCCTGTGGACAGACGGTGGCAGAACCTTGGGCTGGGTGGGAGGCTCACTCAGAGAAAGCAAGGCAGCAAGGACTACCACTGCTGCAGAGAGAGAAGACCCTTGGAGCTTATGGTTCAGCCCACCTACACCTCCTCCTGGAGTGGAGATGACACAGCCCACGGAGGACCGGCCGCCTTGGCAATCCCGCACCCAGATGGGCACCCAAGTACAGCACCCTGCCACTTCCTGAACTACCACGGGCCAAACGCCCTCCCTTCCAGGTCCCTGAGCTCAGGATGAGGACCCGAAGGTCTGAGCAGAGGGAGGTGTGGAACCCCTTGGTGTGCAGACTGGTGTGCGCACTGTGCTGGGTAGGGACCAGGTGCAGAAAGCTACTTCACTGGGGATTCCCTCATGCCTGCTACTGTCAGTGCACAGCCTGCTTTGGATCCTCTGTCCCTGTTTCTCCACTACTGTCCTGCTTGTGTGCTTGTGTGCTCTCTCAAAAATAAACATTAAAAAAGAAAGAAAAAACTCTCAACTGTCAACCAAGAATACAGCAAAGCTGTCCTTGAGAAATGGAGAGATACAGACTTATCCAAACAAAAACAGAGAGAATGTATCACCACTAGACCTGCCTTACAAGAAATGCTAGAGAAATGCTTAACTTTTGAAGTTCAGTTGTTATCAGCTTGCTTAAACAAGACTGCTGTAACTATGAGATGGACCATGAAAGTCTCATGGTAATCACAAAGCAAAAACCTGTAACAGATACACAACTGATAAAAAGAAACCATGCTACTACAAAAAATCATCAACTCAAAAAGAGAGGAAGGAAAAAAAAACTACAACATAATCAGAAAGCAATGAACAAAATGGAAATATTAAGTCCTTATTTATCAATAATTATTCTAAAAGTAAATGGTTTAAATTCCAATTAAAAGACACAGAATGGCTAAATGGATATAAAAACAATACCTAAGTATATGTTCCCAATAAGAGACTCACTTAAGCTTTCAAGGCACTCAGAGGCTACAAGTAAAGGGACAGAAAAAGATATTCCATGCAAATGGAAAACAAAAATACGTTGATAGAATGATAAAAAGGGCCAATTCATCAAGAGTATTTACCAATTATAAATATATATGCACCTAATATTGAACATTTAAATATATTACACAATTATAAACAGATCTGAAGGCAAAAACAAACAGCAATGCACCAGTAGAGGATTTCACTAACTCACTTTTAACAATGGACAGATCATCCAAACTGAAAACCAATTAAGGAAATAATGGACTTGAGTGATACTTTACACGAAACGGACCTAACAGACATATACAGAATACTTCAACCAAAAGCAGCAGAAAAACATTCCTCTCAAGCACACACAGAACACTCTCCAGGATAGACAATATGTTAGGTCACAAAATAAGTCTCAACTAATTTAAGACTGAAATCATATCAAATATCTTTCTGACCATAATGGTAAGAAACTACAAATCAATGACAGGAAGAAAGCTGAAAAAGTTCACAAATATGTGGAAATTAACAACACTTCTGAACAACCAATGGATCAGGGAAGGAATCAAAAGAGAACTCAAAAAAGGTCTTGAAACAAATGGTATATATATATATAACGGATTATTATTCAGAAATAAAGAAAAAAAGAAATGCTACCATTTGCAACAGTGTGGATGAAACTGGATGGCTAAGTGAAATAAGCCAGATGGAAAAAACAAATACTGTACAGTATCACTTATATGAAGAATCTCAAAAAAAAAAAAAAAGGGCAACGATTTCATAGAAATTAACAGAATAGTGGTTGCCAAGGGCTAGGGATGAAAGAAACAGGGTAATATATAGGCCAAAGGGTACAAATTTTCGGTTATAAGAAGAGTAAGCTCTTAGGATTTAATGTACAGCACACTATCGTTAATAATACAGTACTGTGTACTTAAAAGTTTCTGAGAGTAGCCTTAAGCATGCTCATCAAAAACAACAAAAAGTTCACCAAATGAGGTGATATGATCTTGGTCATCATTCCACAATGTATATCATATCATCACACCTAATACACTTATATTTGCCAATTATTCCTCAATAAAATTTCAAAAAATGAAAAGCATCACCAAATAAAATACCAGACTGAGTAAAAAGGATATCGAGAGCTTATTAGTGTTAACGGTCTTAAAAAGAAATACAGTTAAGTTTGCCAGTACTTGATTACTTTACAAAAAAGAAAAATCGACAAAGAAATTAGAAGTCTGACTTAAAAAAAACAGAGGTTCTTGGGTGGCTCAGTCGGTTAACCATCCGACTCTTGACTTTGGCTCAGGTCATGATCTCGGTTTGTGAGTTCGAGTCTCTATGTCAGGCTACTACCAGTGCGGAGCCTGCTTGGGATTCTCTCTCTCCCTCTCTCTGTCCCTCCCCTGCTCATGCTCTCTCTGTCAAAATAAATAAATAAAACATTAAACATTTAAAAACAAACAAAACAAGAAGGTAATGTAATATTTCTTTGCTGTTCCCAGACTTCCCAATTGCAATTTCAGCTGTTGATGGTCAACAGAAGCTGGCAAAAGATAATTACGGCTTTGCTATGGCATGAATTTGAATTCTAAAGTAAGGTGGCTATGTGGAAAAAATCACCTAAAACATGTACCAATGGACCTCTTGGCATTCACATCTCAATAGTGATTTGCTATTCTCTACT
The DNA here is from genome assembly GCA_017311185.1 of Proteles cristata cristata. Taxonomy (NCBI): domain Eukaryota; kingdom Metazoa; phylum Chordata; class Mammalia; order Carnivora; family Hyaenidae; genus Proteles; species Proteles cristata. The sequence goes on from JAESUZ010004980.1 coordinate 716,580, forward strand.
ACTCTGCCCTGGCCCAGTAACTCGATAAAGATATGAAGGAAATTCTTTGAAATTTTCAGTAATTCTTTATGGTCTGTTATATGGCATTATTTGGGATTCACAAAAATCTCAGCATATATCCATTTCATCCCAAATTTTACTGCATAAATGTAAAACATCTAGATTTCCTTGTTTTACTACAATCCATATCAGTGTGTCTAAGGATAAGGACATCATATTCCCTCATATCTTCTATTATCCACTTGTTATTCCTTATTCTTACTTTGTAACTACTACTCAAAGGCAGAATTCTCATTCCTTCTACAGCTTTGTGGAGAGAATTCTCAGACTGAGAAAAATGCCTCCTTTTTTCCAATCACCAGGATTAGAAACCTTGACAAAATTCATTTAATTAATTTATAAATCATTAAAATAAGGTAGCATCATAATTACAAATAGAAAGTAAAAGAAAAGCAAATTGTTCCATGAAAGCTATAGAGGGAAATTCAATTCAGAAAATATTTTTAGCTTCTAGATAAGACTTTTACTTTTTCAACTCCATGAACATACTTACATTTTTAGAATGAGTTAAGAATTAACAGTGGAACTATGTAAAATCAACTTTTAATAAAAACATAAGAAATGTTAAAAAGCAAAGTTTGACTTTATTAACCTTACTCATAATGTTGAATACAAATGCAAAATTAAGTGGTGACCCTTACTTTTAGTCTATTTCAAAGCACAGTCTCTTAGATTTAAGAATTAGGGCAGATATATGTCACAAGAGGGAGGGAAACCAAAAAACCAAGTAAAAAAAACACAACCCACTGATATGTTCATGTGTTCTAAAGTTCGAGGTACAACCCTTAAATTCTTTTAAATGGTATTTTCTTCTGACTTTCCATTAATCTCACCAGTAACTGAATTTTTAACAAGACCCTATAATCTACCACACTAGTCTCCCAATTATAAACTGAAAAGAAATATGGGCAGATAAGTGTACCAAGTACTTTATGAAATTCACTATGCACAGGTGAACTTCACATACAGACTTCAAAAATCAAAAGGACTATGATATTCTTAAAACCCAAAGGCTAGATAAGGCCTTCCAATCTTTTCTGCACTCTTAGAAATACCTTGATCTAATGATGTTAATGTAGAAATACATTATATATTTTAATATCAATTAGATAGGAAATTCAAGTGGAGAGCCAATAAAGCATCTGCATTTTAAAACCAAAAGGAACACATCCTGGACATCTTAAATTACAAAATTCTCACTTCTAAGCAGGAACTGTTACTGTGTAACAAATACTGCTCATATTAAAAGTGCTGGTGAAAAAAAATTCAATACGCCCTCCCCACAGAATCTGTTCACACACACTTATATATAACTGTAACTGTAGTTAAGAGTTTAAATGTTTAAGGTGCTTAAATTTTGCACTGCACTGCAGGACTAATTCAATAAGTATTCATCTGCTACCTCTTTGTAGCAACTCCAGTTAGAGTGAATGATCCATGGGCAAAGGGCAAAAATGCTGTTATTTTCTAGAATGTGGCATTTGTGGAGCTGGAGTGCCCTCTATTGGTAATGAAGAAGACACACTCATTAGCTGTCCTGCATGCATTTTCTCATTAATTCGGAGTTCACATCCATCTTGAAGCATTCGAACTGCTATTCGGGCAATGTTCTTAGAGTCGTCAAGACCACTGTGAGGCCGTCCATCATAATCCATTCCTAGCTTTTCAAGCATTATTGTCAATTTGGTTTGGCTTCTAGGAACCTGAAAAATAAACACTTAGTAAATAATTCTTTAGAATTCTATAAATCACTGTGAAAAATAAGAAATTGAAAATTAACGGTAATAGCTAAAGTTAGGCAAAGGACAAATACTCTTGATTAAATGAAGCAAATAAATAACTCAGCCCTTCAGAGCTTAAAAAAAAATGAAGTTATAGATGAAAATACCTATCAACATATGGAATCCTCAAAACATCTAAAGAATCCGCAGTTTTGTACTTTGACAAATCATTTATGAAAGGAAATGGATTGTTCTAACATCTAAGTTAAAGCTCTTACCATTTTAATCCAAACATTCTTTTGTACAGTATTTTACTGCAATGTGTTGTTTTACTTGACAGACTCCTTCAGCAGACATGCCAAAAAAATCTAGCCTTTCTATGACTAAAGATAATAAAGATCAGGGTGCCAGGGTGGCTCAGTCGGCTGAGTGTCTGACTTGGTTTTGGCTCAGGTCATGATCTCACGGTTCTGTGAGTTCAAGCCCTGTGTTGGACATTGTACTGACAACACGGAGCTTGCTTGAGATTCTCTCTCTCCCTCTCCCCCACTTACATTGTCTCCGTCTCTCTCAAAAATAAAAAAATAAACTTAAAAAAAAAAAGATGAAGATTATGAAAAACATTATCATGTGGTATTTTTCAACCTATTTACATATAAATATTTAAACTTATTTAAATATTTGATAAATATAAAATCCCACACCCCAAATTTCAATACCCCTACACTTTTGAAAAGCACCATCCTATCTTCTGTATATCACTACTGGGAAGATTTGTGAAGTTTTGCTTTCTGTAGTCTGTAATCTATGTCACCTATGAATCTTGGGGCCTCAGCTTCTTTACCTGTAAAATAAGAGTAGGGGCACCTAAGTGGCTCAGTCATTTAAGCGACTGACTCTTGATTTCAGCTCAGGTCAGATTCTCAACAGTCACGAGATCAAACCCCATGTTGGGCTATGTGCTGATCGTGGAGTCTGCTTGGGATTCTCTCTTCCTCTCTCTGCCCCTCCCCCACTCATGTGTGGTCTCTCTTCCTCAAAAATAAACTTTAAAAAATAAAATTAGACTAATAGTTATACTATTTATTCATTGGGTTATTGGGAGAATCACAAAGCAAATGATATAAAAGAACCATGAGGAACATCAATAATTACCCTAAGCTGGAATACTGCAATGCCTTCTGGTCCTTTCAATAAATACCACCTAGAAAATGTGCTTCCAAAAATAACTTTTCCAACACACTGAATACCTTAGGTGAAATGGACTATCTCTAGACACACAACCCACCAAGATTGAATCGTTAAGGAAACAAAACCTGAACAGACCTACAATATGTCAGGAGGACTAAAGAATTGGTAATCAAAAACCTCCCAACCAAGAGAAGCCCAGGACCAGATGGCTTCACTGGTGAAATCTATAAAACATTTAAAAAAGTTTTATAAACATTAAAAAGTACTTAAAAAAGTACTAACACTTCCCAAACTCTTGCAAAAAACTGAAGAGGGAACACTTCCTAAATCATTTAGTGAGGTCAGCATTACCCTGATATGGAGGCCAAAGACACTACAAGAAAACTAAAGACCAAGATCTCTTATAAATACCGATGCAAAATTCCTAAACAATACTAGCAAACCAAATTTAGCAGCATATTAAATGGATTATACACCATGAACAAGTGGGATTTAGTCCTAGAAAGCAAGGATGGTTCAACATACAAAAAACAATCAAAGTAACAAACCACGCTTACAGAATGAAAGGAAAAAAAACAAAACATGATCATCTCAATTGATACAGAAAAAGCATTTGACAAAATTAAACACTCTTTCATGATAAAACCTCTCAACAACCTAGGAAGAGAAGAAACCTACCTCAAAATAATAAAGTCCAAAGAGAAGAAATCTACCTCAAAATAATAAAGTCCATATGTAAAAAATTTACAGTAAACATCATATTCAATGGTGAAAAGACTGAAAGCTCTTCCTCTAAGATCAGGAACAAGATAAGGATGCCCATTTTCCCCATTCAAGTTAGTTATCAGAAGTTCTAACCAGAATAAGCAGGCAAAAAGAATAAAAGGCATCTGCACTGAAAAGGAAGAAGTTACTTATGTTTGTAAGTGTTGTAATCTTATATTTAGAAAATTCTGAAGATTCCACAAAAAACTGTCAAAACTAATAAGCAAAGACACCAAAGCCACAAGATACAAAACCAGCACACAAAAATCAGTTGCGTGGAGCCCGGGGGACCCAGGCACTTAAGGATCCGACTCATAATTTCAGCTCAAGTCATTATCTCACAGTTCATGCCTTGAGGCCCTGCATAGGGCTCTGCACTATCAGCTTGGGATTCTCTCTCCCCTTCTCTCTCTGCTCCTCCCCTGCTCACACCTGCATATGCTCTCTCTCTCAAAATAAAAAAACTTAAAAAAATCAGTTGCATTTCTATACAGTAACAGTGAACAATCCAAAAGAAATATTTTTTTAAATTCCATTTTCAGTAGCAAAAAAAAAAACCTTTAACTGAAGAAGTTTGAAAGACTTGTATATCGAAAACTTCAAAATGCTGCTGAAAGAAATTAAAGACAACATAAGTTAAACGTGAAGGCATGTTCATAAATTGAAAGATTTAATATTGCTAAGCAATCGGAAATACCTAACACTGCACTAAATACCTACAAATTCAATGCAGTCACTAGCAAATCATTAACTCAAAATGGATCAAAGACTAAACCTAAGAGTCAGAACTACAAAATTCTAAGAAAACCAAAGGGAAAAGTTTCATGACACTGGATTTGGCAATGGTTTCTTGGATATGACACCAAAAGCAGAGGCAACAAAAGAAAAACTGAACTGTACTTCATAAAAATTTAAAACTTTTATATATAAAAGGACATATTATCAACAGCAAAAGACAACCCACAGAATGGAAGAAAATATTTGGAAATCATAGATCTGAAAAAGGATCAATATCCAGAATATACAAATAATTCTTTAAACTCAACAATGAAAAAAAATTTGCTTGATTTCAAAATGGGCAAAAAGACTTACATAGACATTTCTCCAAAGACATACAAATGTGCCAATAAGCACATGAAAAACTGCTCAACATCACTAGCCATTCTGGAAATACAACTCAAAACCACAATAAGATACTACTTCATACCCACTAGATGGCCATTATTAAAAAAAAAAAAGAAAAAGAGAAAAAGTGGGGTGCCTGGGTGGCTCATTTGGTTAAGTGTTGGACTTTGGCTCAGGTCATGATCTCAGGGTTTGTGTGTTCGAGCCCTGTATCGGGCTCTGTGTTGTCCGCACACAGCCCACTTTGGATCCTCTGTTCCCCCAACTCCGCTCTCTGCCCTCCTTCTGCTGACATACAGGTGTGTACCCTATCTCTCCCCTCCTCTCAAAAATGAATAAACATAAAAAATATAAAAATAAAAAAGGGAAAGAAAATGGAAAATAAGTGCTGGCAAGGATGCAGATCAACTGGAGCCCCTATGCGTTGCTGGTGAGAATGTAAACCGGGGCAGCCACTATTAAAACCATTTGGGAGGTCCTCAAAAATTTAAACACAGAGTTTCCATATGATCCAATTCCACTTCTGGGTATCCACCCAAAGAACTGAAAGCAGGGACTCCATATCTGCACATGCATGTTCACTGGAGCATTATTCACAGTGGCCAGAAGGCAGTGGCAACCTAAATGTCCATCAACAGATGACTGGATACCAAATGTGGTCTATAAAGACAATGAAATATTAGTCAGCCTTCAAAAGGAAAGGACTTTTCAAACAATGGAATTATTATATAGCTTTACAAAGGAAGGAAATTCTGACACCTACTACAGCACATATGAATCTTGAAGTCATTACATTATAAGTGCAATATGCCCATCACAAATAAAAAAAAAAAAAAAAAGAAACAAATCCTGGAAGATTCCCTTATATGAGGTACCTAGAGTGGTACAATTCACAGAGAAAGTGGAATGGTGGCTGCCAGGGGCTGGAGGACAGGGGGACAGGGAGTCACTGTTTAAAAGGTACAGAATTTGTTTTGGAAGATGAAAAAGTACTGGAAAAGGATGATGGTGATGGCTGCATGACAGTATGAATGTCCAACCTGCACTAAACTGTACAGTGAAAATGGTTAAAATGGTGCATATTATTTTGCGTATTTTACCATAAAATAAATCAGAGATAACATGAAAAATCCTGGATAGTGCCAAAAAAATTATTAGCTGTATCAAACAATTCACTCAATCCTGCCTAAAACTGAAGAGCTGTGTGAAAATCTGGATAAAGAGCACATAAACCTCACACTTTCTCTGGCCCAGCAAGAAGTTCTCAGCGAGGTGACGGACTTGAAGGTGAACAGTAGGAAAGAGGTAGGCCAGAATTCACAGACTGCTTTGCAGAAGAGCTGCAGAAATGAGCCTAGACATTTTCATCACATAAACCAATTCAACAAGACCATATAAGACCCCAGAGAAAGCACTTAACTTCAAATGATAAGATTCTTGGATTTCAAAGAAAACTAAATCTTTGGGAAAATCATATTGCAAAAAATTTTAAATGTTCACACTTTTGCTTAGGCTTGACAGTGATAAAAGCTATTAGCAAGTCTCAAGGCTTAATGTAAGCCATCTGGGAAAACTGTAGAAAATTAGACAGCATTTTTCCTCCCTTTCAACACCAGAGTGTGACTAGGTAAAAAACCCTTTCTCAGAATCTTCTGCTCAGCCACAGAACTTGACTTCGAAAAGAGCTTTGTAACATACAGTCTGATTGTACACTACAGAAGAGATTTACTGATCTCCCTTTAGAAAAAGGCAGATTTAGGGGCGCCTGGGTGGCTCAGTTGGTTAAGTCTGACTCTTAGACCTGCTTGGATAAGGAAAACAAAAGAGAAAGAGAAGGAAACATTTTTAAAAGATAAATGTTAAGTTTCCCCAACTTACACTAATTGGCATTATAGTCGATAACTTTATGAACAGAGGAAAACCATACAGAAAAGAGTAGACTAATAAATTGGTCCACATATACAGATCTACGAAGAAATATTATTCTCTGCTCAAAAGACCACTAGTTGGGGTACCTAGGTGGCTCAGTTGCTTAAGCATCTGACTCTTGATTTCAGCTGAGATCATGATCTCATGGTTCATGAGTTCGAGCCCCGTGTTCATCTCTGTGGTGACAACACAGAGTGTGCTTAGGATTCTCTCTCCCCCGTCTCTGCCCCTTCCCCTGCCTCAAAATAAATAAATAAACTTAAAAAAAAAAAAGAGCACTGGCAACGTTATTGCCTTATCTACAACTTTCTGAACATTCTAATGTATTGTAAGCTATAGATATTTTTATGCAGACTTAAAAAATTGTTATGGCTTCATTAATTATTAAATTATTAATAATTATCTTTAGAATACATAAAGGTTTGAGAAAACATCCTAATATGAGAAAGCATGGTCACCTGGGAAGTACAGCAAAAAAAAAAAAAAAAAAAGCCTAAAGATAACCAAGACCCTACAAATTTACATGAAACAGAGGAGAGACACATTTGAATTAATTATCACATTAGCAAAATGCAGACAGTGAGAAAACCTACAAGACAAATGGCTGTTTCTTAAAAAAAACAAAAATAAATTGCTAGAGAGAAAAATAAGGTAGAAAAGGAATTTAATTAGAGATTAAAAACACTTAACAGACATGACAAACCAACTGTAAATCAAACAAACTGCAAATGCGTGGACCTTATTCTGATCCTGATTCAAAACACAAAAGGTAAAAGAAAAAAATAAGGTGAAGGAGCTTAAGGAGTACCAAGTCCCAGTTACGAAGTAAGTCGCAGGGATGAAATGTACAGCACAGGGACACAGTCAGCAACACTGCAACAGGGCTGTCCACTAGCGGATGGGAACGTGGATGATGGTGAGCACGGCCTAATGGACTGCACTATCCAATCACCACCTCGTATGCCCGAAACTAACATAGCATTGATATCAACCATGCTTCAATTTAAAAAAGTAATTAAACTTAAAAAGAAACCTATTTATGATATTTATGACTGAGAATATTAAGGAATTACTCTTGATTTTTTTGGTGTGATAATGGTATGGTGGTTTTTTTAAAAGAGTCTGTTATTTTTTGGAGTTACATAACAAAATGTTTAAAGATCAAATGAAATAAGGTTTAAGATCTACTTCAAAAGAGTAAGGATGGGGCACCTGGGTGGCTTAGTCGGTTAAGCGTCCGACTTTCGCTTAGGTCATGATCTCGCGATTCATGGGTTCGAGCCCCGCGTCGGGCTCTGTGCTGACTGCCAGCTCAGAGCCTGGAGCCTATTTCAGTCTGTGCTCCCTCTCTCTCTGACCCTCCCTGCTCACGCTGTCTCTCTCTCTCTCTAGAAATAAATAAAAATATTTAAAAAAAAAAAAAAAAGAGTAAGGAAAAAGTGGGTGAAGATACAGATGAAACAAGGCTGGCCATGAGATTAGAAGTATTAAAACTGGGTCATGGGGGCTCATTGTACCTGACAACTTTTGTATACATCTGTAAGTTTCCAGAACAAAAGTTCTTCTGAAATATTGTAAAATGAGAAAAGCAAAATTCACAAAAAAGTAAAAAAAATATATTTAACAAATATAATCAAAGGACTAGTATCCAAGATAAAGATCTATAAACAATCACAAATTATACTCTACAATTACAAAAAGATAGACTACACAATTTTTAAAAAATTTTAATGTTTATTTTTGAGAGAGAGAGAGGGCGCATACTCGCATCATGTGAGCAGGGGAGGGACAGAGAGAGAGGGAGACACAGAATCTGAAGCAGGCTCTAGGCTCCAAGCTGTCGGCACGGAACGAGTCAGATATGGGGCTCAAACCCACAAACCACAAGATCATGACCTGACCTGAAGTTGGATGCTCAACCAACTGAGCCACCCAGGTGCCCCAGACTACCCAATTTTTTTTTTAATGGGACAGTTTAAACAGGAACTTTACAAAATAAATTCAAATGACTAATATCATAGGAAAACCACCTCAATCTGAGAAGTAATTAGGCAAATGCAAATTAGAACCTTAATGAGACGGCATCTCACATCCACCAGATTTATAAATGTTTAAAAAGTCTGGCAACACCAGATGCTGGCAAAGACATGGAGCAATTATAAATTCATCCACTCTTCTGGGGAGAGTGCGAATTGGTACAACCCCCTCAGAAAACTATGTCTGCATTACATAACATCAATGATGCACATATCTTATGAACCAGCAACTCTATTCACAGGTTTATACCCTAGAGAAATGAGTGCACAGAAGCCCCAGAAAACATGCACCACTGTGAAGACATGCACCACTGTTCGTAAAAACCCAATGACCAGCCAAATAGAACAGATAAACAAACTCCCGAAATCATACAATGAAATTCTACACAGCAATAAAATTAACTAACTACAGCTACATACATGACATCGTTGAATCTCAAACGTAACACCGGGGGAAAATGCAAAATGAACAATACAGCCAGCACGATGCTAATTACACCATGTTCAAAAACTGGCAAAAGTAGGGGCTCCTGGGTGGCTTAGTCGGTTAAGCGTCCGACTTTCGCTTGGGTCACGATCTCGCGGTTCGTGGGTTCGAGCCCCGCGTCGGGCTCTGTGCTGACTGCCAGCTCAGAGCCTGGAGCCTGTTTCAGTCTGTGACTCCCTCTCTCTCTGACCCTCCCCTGCTCACGCTGTCTCTCTCTCTCTCCTAGAAATAAATAAAAATATTTAAAAAAAAAAAAAACTGGCAAAAGTATAACAGATATACACATAAATAATAAAGCTATAAAGAAAAACAAGAAAATGATTTCCATTAAAGTATGGAGTATGGGGGGGGGGAGTCTCTGAGAGGAAGAAAAGGTGTTGAGTGAGTGGAAGTTATGAGGGATTTCACTTTAAAACAAACTCCACTTTGCTATATGTGCATTTCTCAGCTTTAAAAAATGTTAAAACCACAAAAACTGTTTTTAAGAGAAATCACCTATTCTCATTAAACTAGGATGTGCTTCATCAAAATGAGGTTGTAAAGGAAGACAGAAGACAGCACAAGGTCTTACATGTGACAGAGAAGCAAGGGAAAAAAAAAATCTCCTTAGGATGATTTTAGAAAAAGCCTGAATAAAGAGTTTGGATATGAACAGGATTAAAGGTTCCAGGAAGGTAATCTCCAAGGAAAAACGAGAAAGGAAAAGGAAAAGAAAAAAGAAAGACAAAGACAGACAGAAAGACAGACAGACAGACAGACAGAAAGAGAAAGGAAGGAAGGAAGGAAGGAAGGAAGGAAGGAAGGAAGGAAGGAAGGAAGGAAGAAAAAGAAAGAAAGAATGAAGGAATGAACACTGACAGAGCACCTGAGTGTTCAGAGTACTGAGGAGGTGTATTCAGTCTGAATGGTAAGTAACAGGATCACGACTGAAGGAGGCACTTGTTAACTCTGGGGAGAAGGTGTGAACAGCCTCCAGTGTTACAAGAACAGAAGCACTGAATAATGATTTGATTATAAAGATAATGTAACTCATTAGGAAGATACACAGAGGGGAAAGACATGCAGGTACTGGCGCTTTTTCACAGAGCTAAATTTTCATCTTCCATTGCAGGAACTAAAGAGATACCTCAAACTGAAAATGCAACAAATAGCATTAACCTATCATTCAGAAGTATGAAGGTAAACATTGGAAGAAAGAGCTACAAAAAGTTGAAAATCTTTGCCTTAGGAGACTAGGAACTAGTGCTGGTAAGGACCGTAGTGGATTACCTGCCATTTGTCATAAGCCTTGTGATACTACTTTAAAAATTGACAACTACACGTATGTGTTAACTTTGATAAAATTAAAATTAAAATTCAGCATTTGCTCCATAAGCAATTCACCCATTAATACCCCTATAGTTTCAAACCTGTATTACTGAAGATGATGTATATACAGTTAATCTATTCAAATAATGGTAACAGATTTAAAGCACCTAGTACATCACAGTGTAATGTACATGCAAAATGTAGTAAGTTTATCATCAAGAGCAATACAACCAATAAAACAGAAAAATTTTACCTTGTAAAAGTTCCCATACGACTTTCGAATATTGATCCACTTTTTAGCAAAAGGAGGATATTTGAGCCTGCTTAGCCGGCACTGAATGTTCAGGAACTTACTCATATCCCACGAACTGGTAAAGTCAAAAACAGAGGTGAGAAACAATGAAATAAATACTATACTGTTCTTATAAGTAAAATCACTCTATTTGTTTTGCATTTACACATCACCTTTCTTCCTGATGTTCCCACAAATCATCAAACTTAGAAAATTAACCCCTCCATGTCCAAAATACAACTTCAAAAACAAACTTTAAAAAAAAAACACAAAAGTACAAGTCAGGCATATTAAATCTTTCTCACAAACTGACTAATTCTTACTAGGCTCATCATGATCACTTTCATGGTTCTGATTATTTGGGCAGACCTCTATGTTGTTAATTGTTTTTTCATAATCCTAAAATAACTCTGCCAAGCTTACTTTTAATGCCAAGTTTATCACATCAGGAAGTTCTTTGAGGTGTGCTTTGAAACAAAACGAAATACTTCCAGAAGACAAAAGTAGCTGGTATTCAGCAGTTAGAATACAATTTGCTGTGTTACAGCATATGTTTCTATAACACAAGTCAACTTAGTTAAGTAGGAAAACACTGATTGTGTAATATGGACATTGTTTTGGTTTATACATATTTTTTCCCCAGGAAAAAAGGGAATGAATACAATAGCCATGAAAATTATAACCTTCAGCAGGAAAGAAAAAACTCTCAACTCAGCTGCTGTACTGTTAACAGGAGTACTTTCAAGTGTATTTTTAAAAAATTAAAAACAAGTGCTTGTCCCCAGGACCCTACTGCTTCTGTGCCTTTGTATTATCCTCTGAGACAACTTCCACTTAATCTGAACTGCTTGTCTGTGTGATCCAATTTCTGGAGGTACAAGCTATGTCCCAGAATGTGAGGGTTTTACAGAATCACACATACTGTGTTATGAAAGAAACACCATATACTTTAGCAGAAACACTACTCATTCACATTTAAAATCAATAGATTTCTAAAGAGGTTCATCAACAACATTTTCCCAAATTTCTATTTTTAAACACAATTATAATGTGACTACACGCAATGCTTTTTTCCTATGTAAGGGCCACTAAACCCTATGTGACATCTCAGTTTTAGTGTGCAATCTGTCCATAGTTTGAAACAGAAGTCAATTAGGACTTTCTTCTTCAATCTTAATAGCATTATCATTTTGGAGCTGCCTTGGCACAATGCCCATAATCTTTCTGATCTTCCCTCTAAGCTTTTCATCTAACAAATGCTTTTTGAGCACACAAAACTTTGAGGTCAGACTACAGTAAGCATCATAGAAGATTATCAAGTAGCTGAAGTCCTTACTCTGAAAGGATTTTTAATCACCTTGCAAACGTAAGTCTTACATAAAGTTCAGATCTATCAGAATATTTAGTCAGAGGCCAACACAAAAGGTAAATATATAAAGACTGTAAGATGTCCAAAAAGAAAAAAGAAATCAGTGAGTTGCAGCATGCGGAGTAAAACAGAAGAACTCTGAATAATAAGAGAGCAATAAAGGAAGCAAGCCTCCCGGCAGAGAGGAAGGCATGAATGAGCGGAGAGAGAGGACACACCCTGTGGTTCAGGCCAGCATGACCAGAGGGGAAGAGAACAGCAGGTGGATTGGCTACTTAGGCTTCAGGTCTGGCTTGAAAGCCAGCCTGACAATTTTGGACTTCCTTGAGCAGGGAGGTGTCATGACCAAAAAGTCATTTTAGTTTTACATGTTAACATGTATCTTTCCCTAGTCTTCTAGTCCTGACTCAGACTGTTATTGCTTTTCCTCCTCTCTTTGATCCCTAGGATACAAAGTTTAAGCAGAAATAACGTGAGAAGAAAAATACCGTCTCTTGTGGGAGACCTCAGAACTATCAGTGAATAATACTTTTTGTGGGGCACCTGGGTGGCTCAGTCGGCTGGGCGTCCGGCTTCGGCTCAGGTCATGATCTCACAGTTTGTGGGTTCGAGCCCCGCGTCGGGCTCTGTGCTGACAGCCAGCTCAAAGCCTGGAGCCTGTCTTCGGATTCTATGTCTCCCTTTCTCTCTGACCCTCCCCTGCTCATGCTGGCTCTCTCTCTCAAAAATAAATAAAAAACATTTTAAAAAAAAATACTTTTTGTGGTTATTCTAAAAGTTAAATGAACATGAACATCTTTCATCTTTAAAAAGTAAATTAAAAAACATAATTTTTCTGAATACTCACCCATCTGTCAATATGCAATATTTATACTTTGTTCCTAACTCCTTCGATTTCATCCAGTCAATTACTTTTTTTAGTACCTGAGGGAAGGTATCAGCTCTGTCTACCTGATCCTGAGGATATAAAAGTAAAATATATAAAAATCAGAGTAGCTACATGTAGTCCTGCAAATACTCAGACACAAAATTTAAGAAGAAAAGGCACAGTTAAGAGAAAGTCTCATTTATGCTATTTTAAACTCTATGTGATTTCCTTGGCTGAGATCCATGTAACATTTTATTGTTAAGATACTTAAAAACTGTTTACAGCCAGGCACTAGGGATGCTTTCAAGTGAAGTACAAAATCATCCCAAAATGAAGATTTAAGATCATCCCCAGCAGTCTTCCTTTTTTTAGGCCTCAACTTAGTGGCTTCCTAATTCTCTGGAGTGGAGAAAAGGGAAGTCGTCTCCCAGCTACAAGCCACAGCCCTCTAACATGGTCTCCCTATCTCAAAGCTCAGATCTTTCCACAATGATGACACACCACTCCCAGAATGATCTTCCTCAACTGATCCATCACATCACTTCCGTACTTAAAATCCTGCAAACATTATCCAAGGCTTTCAGTGTAAAAAGACATACAAGACTCTTCATGACCTGGCCTCCCTCGCCTACCACTTTAGCTTTATTTTCAACCACTTTCTTACTAGCCCATGCACACCTGACCCATCCCCAACTACTTACAGTCCTACCGTGCACACGTGAAATGCCCAGCCATTCTTTCCTGCCTACTGACCTATCATGATTCAGCCCAAGTTCACTAACCTGAGGAAGTCTGGCACAGGACAGCCCTCCATTCCATCTGCTGTAAGATGCCCATACTACTCTGATAAAAAAATTACTTCATCAGTCTTCCTAACCATATTGTCACCACTGGTTTAGTCTGTCTGTCCTCCTGAATACAGACTGTTGAGTGACCTATGGAGACGGACTTAACTATGTCTTATCCCTGGTGCCTTGGCAAATACTCAAATACTTGTTGAGTGAATGAGTAAATGAATAAAGGAACCAACTAAACAATGGCCATAACACACTGGAATAAAAAATCAGAGACCTAATAAAACATTAAACTATATAAAAAGTCAGGTTATAAACAGATACATTTTAAAACTTCACCTCCAAGTCCGGCATGGTAATGATTACTTTACTTTACTAATGATTCGAATTAAACCTTTAGATTCATCATTACCAGTCCTCAAGAGGAAAGGCTGAGAAAGATTTTAACAGGTAGAAAATCTGCTTTCCTACTTTTTTAATATTATAATATGAAAGATCTTTATCAAGTAAGCAAAGTACATACTGTTTACAACAATAATAATTTTTTAAACTAAAATACAACCCTAATTTCAGAACCTCTTTCAAACTCTAAAAAAAGGAACAGAGAAATAGAACCTGAGTAATTCCAGTTAGGTTGATGCAGAAATCAGAAAGTTGTGTGTTAATCTCTGGTCTCACATACTGCTGAAAGGTATCTTCCTACAAAGGAAGGAGAGCAAGTTCAAGTATTTTCTATGATTTCAGATACATGACTCAAGATACACGAAACATTAAGCCACAGGAGACCGTAATTTTATAGGTGCTTAGTTTATAACCCTTTCTAGAATTTTAACCATTTCAGAGTTAATTCTCTACTCCTAAAGCACTCTAGTTCTAACTATGCTTCATAGTTTAAAGTTTTTTAAGATAAAACAAGTATCTGAAAGCAAGCCTTCAAACCAAAGTTTAAACATTTTCTTGAGAAGCAAAATGTTGATAATTCTGTTTCTAATATTTGAAACTGTAAAGCTTAATAACGCAACCTCAATTTCAAGATGCTAACAGCTTTTTAAGTAATAATAAATTCTTTGAAAAAATGCCAATCTTAGGTGTAATAAATTAGCTCTAGATTACTACTCTCTCATTCACTCTTGAGTAGTCCTCATTTTTATACTGGTTCCATTAAACTGAAATCTGAATAATCAAAATTGAACTACATGAGACGTAGTACTTTTAAGGGCGATGATATGGTATTTCTGTAGCAATATTTATCTTCTCTGAGCAGCGTACATGCTTGCCTTCTCATCTAATGCTCACAGCAAGTCTGTGAACTCATAAGGCCGGTACTGTTACCATCAAGCCCAGACCTCCAAGCGCTTTCTCCTCTAGCCCAACAATTCCCCCCTAAACTAGAACATGCAAAGTCACTTGTTAAAACAAGTACGATTTTGAAGCCTAAAGGCAGCGATTGCTAATACCAGGTAGATACAGAGAAAAAACAGCTTTTTTGTGACAGAAGATTCAAAAATTAAGGAAAGTAAACGTTTCACTTTCTAATAAATTATTTCTTCACACTAGCACATTAAGCCAATGAGTTATAAAGGTTAGCTCTTTATAAAAGAGCAATATTCAAGAACAGCAAAGAATGTCTGAACTTCAAAAGTTATATGCTCTTTATGTACCAAACACACTGCAGAAGGAAAAATTCCACTTAACTGAATTTTTCAGATAAATGAAGGCTCTATTAAGTATATATTTTTATAATTTTCAATGACAATCTTTCAAAAATTTGCTGCTGCTTCGCTTAACAATACAAGCAGATAATATCAAATATATCATTAATAAAACATTATTTACATTTATCAGAATGGTACTACAGAGAAGAATTATGCACCAGATGAGCAAGTATTTAGCAACCACTTAAGCAGATTACAGAGTAGGTTATCAAATGATAAGGGGAATTAAAATTAAAATAGGGGCGCCTGGGTGGCTTAGTCAGTTAAGCGTCCGACTTCGGCTCAGGTCCTGATCTCATGGTTTGTGGGTTTGAGCCCCACATCGGGCTCTATGCTGACAGCCAGCTCAGAGCCTGGAGCCTGTTTCAGATTCTGTGTCTCCCTCTCTCTCTGACCCTCCCCTGCTCACGCTGTCTCTCTCTCTCTCTCTCTCAGAAGTAAAACATTAAAAAAATTAAAGTAGAGCATATAAGCAGGATCAGAAAAATTGGGTGTGGGGGGTGGTTTCAGCTACACTATTAAATATACCATCACCTTTATGCAGAAAGTGAGAACTAAGGAAGCACTGGAAGGAAGCAAGGGAAGGAGTGTGGGAGGGAGGAGTAAATAGCAAGACTTCTGGAAGAAAGAATTTAGAACTAGAGCCCTGGAGGTGAGGGGGTGAAACGTGCCTAGTATTTCTGAGAAACAGTAAGCAGGTTAATATGGCATGGTCAGAGGTAGTAAGAGGCCAGATTATGTTAAGGAATATGGCTTTTTCCTGAGTTAAAAGAAAAGCCACTGAAGTTTTGAGCAGAGAAGGAAAATGACTTCTATTTTGTAAGGATCACTCCACCCACTATGTTAAGACTGGGTTGAGGGGACAAGGATAGAAACAGAGACCAGTTTGATGGTGAATGCAATAAATTCAGACAAGAAATTATTGGGGCTCAGACTAAAGTCACAGTAGTGCAGGTAAGTGCTGGGTTCTGGAGGAATTTTGAAGGCACAGCAAACAAGAGTTGGTCTGGATGTATGATGAGAGAGAAACAGGGGAGTCCAGGATAATTCCAAGGTTTCTGAACTGATTAAGAGTTGCCATCACTCAAGCTAGTGAAAGCTGAACATACAACAGGTGAAGAGTAAATTCACTTTGGGACATGTTAAGAGTCTGTTCAAATGTCCAAGCAGACATTTGACACGTTAAATAAGCAGTCTGGATGTGGGATAGAGGTCCAGGTTGGAAATAAACAATGGGGAGTCATTAGCATACAGACAGTTTCTAAAAGCTACGAAAGTAGATGAGATTAAGGGAAAGGATCTGCATAGAGAAAAGGACCTAGGAATGAACCCTGCGGCATCCAATATTAGGGATTCTGAGGAAAAGGAACCAGCAAGAGAAACTGTAATGGGGAGCCCAATGAGGATGGAGACCAATTAAGAGACTGAGGGGTACCGGCGGTCACCTGCAGCAGATGTTTCAAGGACAGACTGGTCAATTATACCAGCATTTAGATAAGGGTCAGAGATGACACTAACGAATGATGCTAGTGGAGGGATGGGACTGAAGACCTAACTTAAACCCACAGTGGTGGGAGTTTAAAAGAGAACGGGAGGAAACAGCGCTATGTTAACTTTCTCAAAGACATTTATTACAAAAGAGAACAAAGAAATGGGGCAGCTGGCAGGAACTGGGATCCAGTAAAAGCTTTTTATGGTGTGAAAAATAACACGTCTGTATGTGATGGGAAAAATACAATAAGAAGCAATAAATCATTAACATCTAAATGAGGGAAGAGAATGGCTAGAGCAATATCCTTGAGTAAGGAAGAAATAGTGGAATCTAGTGAGTTATGTAAGATTATTACCTTCATAGCGGTCATTTTTCCTTTTAATCTATGGATTTTAATCTTTGGACAGGAAATTATATAAACAGGCTGATTATAACTAAAAGAGATTGTGAATAACACTAAGAAAAAAATGTATGCATTTTTATACACAAGCCTTTTATACCCGCTCCCAATGTTTCGGTGGCTACTGGCGATGAAACAGAAGTAACTTTTGGATAGATGAGATGTTATGATAAATGTGTGCTCAGATTTTATAAGGCAAATAGTAGTGTTTTAGAGATCTCCTTCTGACTTCCTGAACCAATAATACGGTGACAAGTGTCTAAAACAAATATATTGTATGGCTTGAAGCCAAGGTTATGAGTGCCATAAGCCCCATAAAACTTTTCACCAGAAAGATGGCCAGTTCTAAGTTGAAAGAAAGGCAATTTCTGTAATTTGCCACTTTTAGAGATCAGAGCATACAGGAGTCCCCAGCTGTGGTTCTCAATCCTGCCTGCATGTCAACTGAGAAGCTTTACAAACATGTTGATGTCAGGGGCCCCACCACAGAACAACTAAATCAGGATCTCTGGAATGAGAGCCAGGCATTTTTTTTTAAACCCCCTAAGAGATTCTGATGTCCAGCCAGATCTGTACTCTGAGCGAACAGGGAAAACACTGTAATTTTAGCTACCGGAAAAGGAGAGAAGTAACCTCTGAAATTACTTCATTACAGCTTTTCTATTAATCAAGCTGACACCTAGTATACAACGAGAGCAAACAGCCCACTGCTGAATTCTAATTCTAGCTTTAAAATAGCAAATGAGATCCCTGCTCTACTAGCGAATACCAGAATGGTTGCTGCTAAAAATGAAAAATACAATTCACTTACTATTTCTAAGGTATGGGTATTCAGTAAAACCACAGGAAATTCAATTATTTCATGTATAAACTCAGGTGGGTTACCCTCTTCACAAGTGGCTTCAAAATCAATGATACAAATGTAGTCATAGTAACTGTCAGCACAACCACCCTCTTTCAACATCAGCTTCTGCTTCTTGTAATAGTTTTTCAGCCTTTTCTTTAGTACATCCTTTACTCCTCTGAGGAAAGAAAAAGAAAATTAACTTTTAGATGAGTTTTACAATAAAAAATCTGAACTCTTACCTGCTGACACTGGCAGTCACAGAATAATTTAGCAAATATTAACTAGGACAAATGTAAAGAAAGCAAGACTTAAATCAATATTTTCCTGCACAAGTAGCTTTTTGTTTTTGTAGTACACAAGAGCATTTCTCTTATACTGGTATTCAAGTCCTAAGTCTTGTTAGCATATACTACTTATACAGCCATACTGCCTTATACCAACGTGACAGACACAATACAAAAACTGAAATTAATGTGGAAATTTTCCACAGAACAAACACAAATCTGAGTAAGAAAATTCAGGTAAATGGAATATTTATGCTATCTTACTTTCTTTTGGGTTTTTTTGGGTTAGACAACTAAAATACCCATATGAACATGAAATCATTATGAACCTTGCATATAAAGTTGAATGTCTATTAGCTATTTAACTACAAAAACTCATTTAGAAGATACCCTAGTGTAAATTGTGTCCAGAAGAACAGCCATCCTCAATAAGTTCTTAACTGGAAGTAGGTTTCTTAATTTGCCATGGACTGAACTTAATATAGGAGATTATAGATATTTTCAAAATACATGTTCTACAAATGGTGGGTAGAGAAAGGGTTGTTCTAAATAGATAACAATGGTTGGTAATGGTGGTCATGTACTTCAAACAGTATGTACTTTATTTCTTCTAAAAATTAAAAGTCATGACTAGTGCTCAGACTTCCTTCAGTGTTGTTTGAGGCCTATTAATGGTTTACAGATAGAAAACAGGAGTAAAAATAAGAGGATCTGAATTGTAACTAGTGTGCAGTAACAACTAGCATATTTTGGACACATCACTGATTAATGACTATTAAAAAAAATTTAGGGACACCTGGGGGGGCTCAGTCAGTTGAGTCTCTGACTTTGACTCAGGTCACCATCTCACAGTTCATGGGTCTGAGCCCCGCGTCAGGCTCTGTGCTGACAGCTCAGAGCCTAGAGCCTGCTTCAGATTCTGGGTCTCCCCCTCTCTCTGCCCCTTCCCCACTTGCTCTCTGTCTCTCAAGAATAAATATTAAAAATGTTTTTAATTTAACCTTTTACTTTCCTTTCTAAACTACCACTGAAAAGGAATCCTATTCATGAGAATATTGATAACTAACCAGTTTGTTGTTTTAAGACAGAATATTTTAATATGTTTATTTGCTTGAGATTTTCTAAATTAAAAAAATGGGAGCACCTGGGTAACTCTTGATCTTGGCTCAGGCCATAATCTCAGAGTTCGTGGATTTGTGCCCTACATCTGGCTCTGCACTGATGGTGCAAAGCCTGCTTAGGATCCTCTCTCTCCTTCTTTCTCTGCCCCTTCCCAAGTCCTGCTCTCTCTCTCAAAATAAATAAATAAACAAACAAACTTTAAAACAAAGAGAATATTGCTTATAAGAAAAAAAGGATTAACAGGGACCCAGAAACAACCGTTTTCATCTACTGCATGCAGTCAATTCTTTTCTTGATGCTGACAATTCAACTGTCTATCAAAAAAAAAAAATCTGCATGCTTTTCTGGAGTCCAAAATTCATTCATTCCTACCCCATGCTCCAAGTCAAAATAAAGTGGTTTATTTTGCAAAAATTTACTAAACACTGAGTGTGTATACATCTCACTGAAGATACACACACACAGAACTGGCTAAGCTGCATTATTTTCTCATTCAATACACAGTTAAACATAATGCATATTATCATTCTGCATATTTTTAGAAACTAAAACAGAAAAAAAATATTTCCTGATAGGTAAATAATTTTTTTTAATTACTTGGTTTCAAAGAAACTCTTTTTATAAAAATAACACAACAGGACAAAATTACATATGTATGTACGTATCCAACCTCATTAATAAGATATAACTAACCATCAACCAAATGAGCAACTAAAAATTTTAAATATATTTAGTACAATAAAACAGCTACTTCTATACAGTATTGGTAGACTGTCAAAATATTCACTCTTTGACTCAGCCTATTGTCTAAGAGACTGCCAGAAATAATCAAAGTTCCTCATAAAGATTCACTTACAAGTATGTAAATTATAGTTGCTTGCTATCTGAATTGTTAATAATGGTTATTTCTTTATGGTAGAATTACAGATGATTGCTAATTCTTCAGTGTATTCAAGATTTTCTAGGATAAACATACACTACTTCTGTATTTTTAAAGAGTTATTAATTACCTGGTTTCAAGCTTGAATTCTGAAAGCTTAGCTCTGAGTTCTTCCTTACTCATTCTATTAATGCATCCATTCGTAATAGCAATCTCTTTGTAAACTGGGTCACTGAAATCACTTGCACTGGATGTAATGAACTTAGATCCTTTTGTTTCTTGGCCATCAAATCTGCACCGTTGTTTTTTCTACCAAAAAAAAAAAAAAATACATATATATATACATATGATTATAATACAAACATCTTAAAAGATTCAAACTCCTGAGGCCTATTCATACCCGTGTTCAAAAAAAGTGCACAGAAAGAAGACATGTTTCCAATACAATTTACCCTGCTCTCTTCTGAGTCATGAGATATCTTAAAGGAAATGAAGCTGAGTAAAAATAGCACTGGTGCTGGGAGCACTTCAGTACAGAGCCCCAGCTGACCATTTACTAGCAGCATTCCCTTGAATAGTTACTTACTAGCCTCTGATCTTCCATTTCCTTATCCATAAAATAAAGAATAATAACTGTTCCAAATGGCATTTGGAATTTGGTAATGGTAAATAGTATTTAAACAAGGTTATTATAATGATTAAATAAGATTATGTATATCAGGCTCCCGACACCATACCACCTACCATACCACCATGGCTACTAATGGAACTTATTACCATCATAGACTGTAGAAGAGACCTTTTCACAAGCAACATGCTAAAATTTCTAAACAAACCAATTTTTAAAAGAACTTTTGTAACACTATGCATGTATAAGTCAGTGACTTCCTGAGAATTTTTTAACCTGACTTCAATTCACTAAGTTAAGAGAAATTGACCTACATAAAAACTAAAGGGACTATACAGTAATCTAGTTCATAACCTGCTAGAACTCTAAGCAAAGAAGGAAATGTATTCAGTTTCAAAACACATAATTTCCAAAACCTACATGTATACCAGTTATTCAGGAGAACTATAGCTACTGTATCATAAATCTTTCCTTTCCTTAAATCAAAATCTGAGAAGAAAAAACTTGACTCAATTGTAATTACTCCACAGGTAGTCCAAAATTATTAGTATGCCACGTTTCAAAGTTCCATTTATAAGTTAATAACTTTCTACATGCCACGTTACAAATATTAGGTATGCTCCAGAATTTTCAAGACTTTGGTACTGGGATGCCTGACTGGCTCAGTCAGTTGAGCACCTGACTTCAACTGAGGACATGATCTCATGGTTCGTGGGTTCAATCCCTGTGTTGGTTCCTCCCACTTCTGTCCCTTCCCTGCTCACATAAGTGCGTGTGCTCTTTCTCTCTCAAAAATGGATAAACATTAAAAAAAAAAAATACCTCAGTAACAAGAAAATAAACAACTCAATAAAGAAAAAAGACTTTGACACTTACCATTAATCCATATTAAAGTCTGTTAACTTAGTCATAACTTACCACATTGTCCCCATATGAACTTTAATTACAGATTAAGAAGGGATAACCATGGACAGGCCAAATTCCCTGACTTAGCACTAATCCTAAAGGTTCATGGACTATTTCTCACTCAAAGTTCTCAAATGTGTGTTTAACACAATACACATTTACTAGAAATGCAATGCCGGGTATTGTGCTAGAATACTCAAGAATTATTCCTATATCTTTGGAGGAAGAGATCAGAAATCCCAATGCGTGAATTGTCCATAAGCTGAAGAAAAACCATATTGAAATTTCTTATTGACAAATGTTTAAAAAACTTTACTAAGCTGATCATTGACTAAAGCTATGGAAATAATTAGCTTTCAATTATACATTAAATTTACCATACCTGGCTACTTTGTCACTAGAATTCAATCAGAGAAATTTATCCTTTGTCTTTAAACTTATGTTGAATTTTAAACTTCATCTTCAGTGGGGTTAAAATTTAGGTCAGGGGACCTGGGTGGCTCGGTCGGCTGGGTGTCTGACTTCAGCTCAGGTCATGATTTCATGGTTCATGGGTTCGAGCCCCCATGTCGGGTTCTGTGCTGACAGCTCAGAGCCCAGAGCCTGCTTTTGATTCCATGTCTCCCTCTCTCTCTGACCCTCCCCTGCTCATGCTGCCTCTCTCTCTCTGTCTCTCTTAGAAATACATAAAACGTGGGGCGCCTGGGTGGCTTAGTCGGTTAAGCGTCCGACTTTCGCTTGGGTCATGATCTCGCGGTTCGTAGGTTCGAGCCCCGCGTCGGGCTCTGTGCTGACTGCCAGCTCAGAGCCTGGAGCCTGTTTCAGTCTGTGACTCCCTCTCTCTCTGACCCTCCCCTGCTCACGCTGTCTCTCTCTCTCTCTCTCTGTCTCCTAGAAATAAATAAACTTTAAAAAAAAAGAAAAAAAGAAAGAAATACATAAAACGTTAAAAAAAAAATTTTTTTTTAATTTAGGTCAACAATGAGTAACAGTCTGTCTACCAAAACAGATGGCTCAGTCAATTTAAGCAAATTTATTCTTTGGCTAGGTCCTCTCCCTGATTCACTTGCTTAATTCTTATCTAAAACTGTAGCTACAAAAATTACCCAAAATAACACTAAGGTCTCTTTTAAATCTGCTATAAGTCATGATTTCTGTAAAGTAAGATCTGCTTCCTCTCCCAGGTCCAACTCTAGCTCTTTCAATGAAGCTCAGGGCAGTAAAGGTCTGGTTCTCAGTGATCAGTGTCTGCTCCCAAATTTAAGGTCTACACTAATGGCTTCTGAAGAAGGTTACTCAAGCCAACTCACTAAGGAGCAAAAAGAAAATATTAAAAACCCCACATGTACTATAAATCTACTAAAATGCATAATTATTTTACTAAATAATAAATTGACAATGACATCCTCCCCAATGTCCATGTCCATAAACATATTTTATATCACATAAAGTACTAGACATATAAAGAGGAAAGTGCGGGCAGATTCCACCTTACGGAGAGGAATATTCACTTTCATAGTATTGTGATATTCTGCAAGGTTTTTCTGTGTTCAAATAAATGACTGTACAATTTATATGACTATGAAAAACTTTTATACCAAAAAGAGGCTTACTCTCTTACTGTAAGTACTTAAAGATGTTTTTGAACTAAAGCTGAGTTACGTATTTTCTTTTACAAGACAGGTATTCCAAAATTTCTGTCATTTTCTGTGATGAGAAAGGGATTGATAGCTTCAAACTTAAAAGGTTTTCCTATCAACAAACACAGCTTGTTATTTAAACATGAAAGAAAACGTTTTAACAGTAAGATAAAAAGGTAACTGCTTATCAAAAGAAACTTATTGCTATAGCAAGAATATTTTGGAAGCTCCTGGGTGGCTCAGTCGGTTAAGCATCTGACCTTGACTCAAGTCACAATCTCACCGTTTGTGAGTTCAAGCCCCATGTTGGGCTGTGTGCTGACAGCTCAGAGCCTGGAACCTGCTTTGGATTCTGTGTCTCCCTCTCTCTCTGCCTTTTCCCCACTTGTGCTGTCTCTCTCTGTCTCTTAAAAATAAAATAGATTTAAAAAAAATTTTTTTAGAGAATATTTTGAAAATAGTTATTTTGGAAATGTTTTCATATATGATTGCCCAAAAAAATGTGCATTACCTACAAAACAAACAACCTCTGCAACCACACACACACACACACACACACACACACACACACACCTTATAATTTAGCCTGATCAAAATTCTTCCAAAAGAAGAGTTCTGATGAAATGTGAACCTACTTGGTTAAAAATATTAAAATGTAACATCTATTAGTTTACAAGAATAACTGATATTAGGAATAATGAAAATGGATTTAGCAGAGTCCCAACAAAACACTTTGCTTGAAATTGAAAAAAAAAAAAAAAAACCTGTAACACCATTTATTAGATTCCAACAATAAGTTTTTAACAAATGAGTCACTATGGGGCGCCTGGGTGGCTTAGTCGGTTAAGCGTCCGACTTTCGCTTGGGTCATGATCTCGCGGTTCGTGGGTTCAAGCCCCGCGTCGGGCTCTGTGCTTGACTGACAGCTCAGAGCCTGGAGCCTGTTTCAGCCTGGACTCCCTCTCTCTCTCTCTCAGACCCTCCCCTGCTCACGCTGTCTCTCTCTCTCTCCTAGAAATAAATAAAACATAAAAAAAAAAAAAAAACAAACAAATGAGTCACTAAAACCAATGTGGAACACAGACCTAAGCCTAACGTTGCTATATCTCAAAGTTTGAAGACTTACAAAATATACTGAACTATACTCAATTATTTTTAAGCCAACTTCCATGATGATGTTATTGACAGCATCTCAGACTGAAGAGAGAGGTGGGTGGAAAAGAGATTCTTTAGAGAGAGGCAGCATCCGATGCCTCTTTGAAAGCAAGGAGAATGGGACAGCTACGCAAAAGACCCAAAAGAAGAGCACGCAGGGTAAAGGAACATCCAAAGATTCTTAATAAGAAAGTCTACCCATAGGTGCTTGGGTGGCTCGGACAGTTAAGGGTGGGACCTCGGCTCAGGTCATGATCACATGGTTTGTGGGTTCGAGTCCTGCACTGGGCTCTGTGTTGACAGCTCAGAGCCTGCAGCCTGCTTCGTATTCTGTGTCTTCCTCTCTCTCTGCCCCTCCCCAACTTGTTCTCTCTCTCTCAAAAATAAATAACACTTCTTTTTTTAATTAAAAAAAAAAAAAAAAAAGACTATCCACCGTAAAAGATCCACTGAAGCTATGGGCTCTGAGAGCAAACGCAAAGACTTGTGGGAGATGAAGTTAGCAAGGGAGGCCAGAGCCAGGCCCCGCCGGGCTGCAAACTGAAGACAGAGATGGGGAGAAACACATCAGACTCCTGTTATTCTAGCTGCTACTTGGAGAACTGGCTGTTGATGGAAGAGCAAGAATGCCTCTCGCAAGTACCCACTCTACGAAGTGCTCAACATATGTTACTCAAGTGAAATGGACCAATTTTAGCATTAGGATTATTTACAAGCTGCAGCGCTAGTCCCCAATAATGTCTACCTGCCAAACAAGATGAATTAAGTTCTGAGACCGTCTTTACAATTTTGCTCTGCACAGGGATCTACCAATGAGCTGTCAGCACCATTACGAAAATCAGACATACGGTATTATCTGTGTGAAATAGTAGCGAATGGGCAAAAAGCTCCGACTAAGGCACAATCACCTTCTGTTAAGGCTGGGGGGCGGGGGGTGGGGTGGTAAAGGACTTCAGGTCTTAAGAAACGACATGCCTAGAGCACATGGTGCGATTTTTAAAAACACAACCTACCTAAAAGGACTAGAGAGAATGACTACAGCAACAGGGTGCACCGAATATTTAGAGCAGAATTCCCAGCAGAACTTCTAAAACCACGGTTCCCACACTTTTGTGTCTTGACTATTTCCTCACGTCACATTACCACAGGGTAACTCGGGCGACAGTGACAACCAGCCCGAGGAAAGGCACCGGAGATGGGAACGAGGGGAGCGGCCAGGATTGGGAGTCGAAGGGCTGCGGTTTCGGCGGAACACCCTAGAAGACACGGGCGCGGGAGTCCGGAAGGGCCGGGCACCGACGGCCGGGCGCGGGCGGACTCACCTCGGGATTCGGGTTCTGCGGCTCCTCCCCACACTCGGACCAGGGCGACTCCAGCCGCGCGGGAGCCACGGCCTCGCCGCCAGGCTGTTTCCTCCGCTCGTGCTCCATGCCCGCTGTCACGTAAGAAGAGAGCTGCTGGAGCCCGACACTCGCTCACTCTCACTCGACCAAGCTCGAAAGCCTCGCCTTTCTCCGTTGAAAAATTACCGGGTTCGCGTTCCCGCGGCGGCCGCCACACAAACTCGAGCGGACACCTCCCACTTCCGGGAACGTGTGGCGTCCGCACGCCGCGCAGGCGCAGTGAGCGGGCGCGCGCGGAACGCTAGCGCATCTGCGGACGGGGTGGGAGGAAGAAGGGGAGGGAGGCGCGCGCGGGAGAATACGGGGTGGGACGTCGCTGCGCGGCGAGCCCGCGAGTGCCCCGTTGTCGTCCCACCGGAGTCCAGACTAGTCGCTAGAAGATGCCGCCAAGATACACGATCCCGTCAGCGTATTTCCTGAGAAGAAAACCGAGGGGTGCCATGCGGGAGAGGCAAACTTTAACCGCGGCAAATAACATATGTAAAACAACTTCTGTTTTTTATGAGGAGTGTAAGACGTCTGCTTCTGGACGAGAGAAAATGGGTCTGGACTTACTAAAAGCTGAAAGAAATGTATGAAACAGCTGTTTTCAGATGTTTGGGCAATAGGCAATTCTGGACCGTTTTGCCTGAGAGAAAGGAAACAAGATGAACCCTATTATCTCCCTGGCTTTCTGCCTAAAGGCGGTTTTCAGTCTGAGGTGGGGGGAAGGGGAACTCAAAAAAAGACCAGATCTCACTGAGAAGACAGTCTTATTGAGTTGAAAAGACAGGGATTGGAGTTAAGGAGATTTGGGGAGGTCAAGCTGGTTGGAATTGATGAGGAGTAGTGCTCGAGAACGAGCTTTGGCATCTCCATGGGAGTACCCTTGAATCTTTAGCTGAATAAAAAACAGTGGGTATGTCGTGTGAACCTCCGCAAGGCCCAGGAGCGGTTGCGGTAAGCCAGACCGTTGTCAGAACTCACATAGGACAGGGTGGAGAAACCCTTGACTACGCTCCTGAGACCCAGAGGGTTATGTCTTAGTTGTGAGGTCATCTCCTATGAGTAAAAGCTACCTTAGACTCTTCAAAAGCTTAAAACCCTGAAAGGATCAAACTGCTCAGTAACTAACCTGCCTGCCTGCCAGAACAAAGGCTAATTCTCTCTAAAAGACTACAACACAACTCAGGACTCAAGGACATTAAGTTCAAACTATCAGGCATCCACCAGTTAAAAATTAATAAACCTGCCCAGTAATTAGAATATACGAGACAGTCAATAGAAACATCCAGAAATGATACACCTATTATAAATGCACTCAATATGCTCAATGATTTAAAGGAAAAAGATGATGGGAGAGATGGTTTAAAAAAAAAAAGCAAATAAAATTTCTGGAGATGAAAAATATGTGAAAAAAAATTTAAATCTCTTGGTGTAGGGGGTGGGGGGTACCTGGGTGGCTCACTTAAGTGTCCTTTGACTCTTGCTTTCGGCTCAGGTCATGATCTCACGGTTCATGGGTTCAAGCCCTGTGTCAGGCTCTGCACTCTCAGCGCAGATTCTCTCTCTCTGTCTCTCACCTGCGCGCGAATGCACTCACTCTATCTCTCTTTCCCCCTCAAAAATAAATAAATCTCTAGAGGGGATGGGTACCACATTTGGCACTGTAGAAAAAAGAAGTAATGAATTCGAAGACATACAAGTAGTAGCAATCCAAAATGACACATTTTGTGACCTGTGGGACAATATAAAGAGGCTATACATGTATTTGGGAGAAGACTTCAACTGCTTCCATTTTGACCTCAAACTTTCTAAGTTCTTCTTTCCAGTTTATCTTTTAATTTAGGCAGAAAACCCTGAGGGCAAAGTATTCCCAGGTGGGACCTGAAACTACCCACTTGAGCAATAAGGACTGCACTGACCCAGCAAGATGCCACCCATGATTGACCTCAAGAGACAAAAATAGCAGTTTGACCTTCACTGCCAACCTGGATGTACTCACTGACCTTTGTCTCACATTTTCTATATATAAACCCTGTTAAGTATTTTTAGCACTTTGGAGGCAGTCTTTGAGATGCTAGTCCACTGTCCTCCTGGAGTCGGTCTTAAATTTCTTATTTCACCACCACTAGTTTCTCTATTGTTGGACTTTGTCAGCATCAACTGGCCTAACTCCGTCTGTTTGGGCCTTGCCACAGCCAGGTGCTGATAAATAGAAACTCATACCAGGCCACGCCATAATCACATTGGTGAAAAACAGTGATAGAGAAAAATCTTAAAAGTAGCTTGAGAAAAAAAGGCACAGAACACAATAAGAATTTTTATGGACTTCTCATTAGAAACTCCGCAAGCCAAAAGGAATGGAATGATAACTGTAAAGTGCAAAAACAAAACCAACTGTCAGCTTGGAATTCTATACTCAGCAGAGTGAAACAAAGACTTTTCGGATAAACAAGCCCAGGAAAACCACATCCTGAAGTAGAGTCATCCCAGTTGACTTGCAGACCTGTGAGGAAGAAAAATAATTGCTTATTGTAATCCACGGGGGTGGTTTTATGATAGGAAAAGATGGGAGTCAGTGGGCAGAGGTTAGGATCTGAGGACCCAGAGTGGGGAAAACCACTTATTTTTTGGAACAATGCTGGGAGTGTCTGACCACAGCAAACCCCCTGAGGCGTGAGGTTCCTCTTAAGAATGTAACAGACACCACCTACTCTCCCTTAGGAGTCCCTCAGGAATTTGACAAAAGACCTAACTAAAAATAAGTAGTAGCCTATAAAAAGCGTGACCTACGAGAAATGATACAGACATAGACCACCCCTCATACAATGGAAATGAGCCAACTGAGAATGAACAGCCCAGCACCTCAAATTATCAAGCCAGTAGGTTAGGACCTGAAAAGGATCAAAGGGTGTGGGAAGAGGGTTGGGGGGACAGCCAGAACCTTATAAAATAAGGACTCTTGCCTATTATAAGTCCATGGGCATTCACTTTCAAATATCCACTCTCTGTAAAGAGTTTTCATACTGTTCTTACTTTATGATCTCATACTCTAATAAATTTTTGCCTGCTGTACAATCCGTGTCCACCTCTTCATTCTTCGAAGCAAAAATACAGTGAATCCCAGGTATTGAGGTTAAAAAAAATCCTGCAACAGTTTGTTATTCAACATTATTATAAAACTAATTAAAGAATACAAGGTAATTTCAAGATACGTGGCCTTGGGTGAAGACACATACTTCCCTACCGGAGAAAGGGACATAATTGGAAATCTACAGATCTGTTACTTCTGATATCACCTGCCTCCTCCTTAGTGGTACTGTATGTTTTCCCTCATAACTACAGATTTACCTTTGTGTTTACAAACTAAGGTTTATAAGCTCAGAAATTACAAAGATTTCAAAGATACAACTGAAATGATAATCTCTTTCTGCCAGATTTATTCCTTTTCTCTTTAGGCTATGACTTTGAGTCCTGACACAAAACTGCAGAGAAATTGATGAGAATCCTAATTTCATCTCCCTGTCACCTAGAAGATGCTGTTTCTTTCAAAGAAGAAAATGACCCAGTGAACACTATCAGGGTCCACATTACATAAACATTAATAAGCACTAGTTACAAACTGTTGCACTTGAACTTTTTGATATGTGTGTCAACTGTTAAAGATTCACTATCAAGGAGTGATAATTTATTGGCACTGCAAATGATGGGTTTATACCTTAGTACTGTTGCTTGTATCTAAAGATACCAAAACCATTCTTTCATTCAAGAAATATTTATTGAGCACCTTTTATGTGTCAGGAATGAGCATTGAACAAATTAACAAAAACCCTTTGCCCTGGCAGAGTTTACATTGGAGAAGTGCAATTAGACAATAAACGAAAGATGGGGGGCCCTGGGTGACTCAGTCGTTAAATGTCCGACAGACCCAGGTCATGATCTCCAGGTTCACGGATTCGCCCCACTTCTGGCTCTGTGCTGACAGCTTAGAGCTTGGAGCCTCCTTTGTATTCTGTTGTCTCCCATTTTCTGCCCTCCCTGGCTCTGCGCTGCCCCCGTGCTCTCTCTCAATAAAGGAATAAACATTTAAAAAAGACAATAAACAAAAGAAATGAGCAATATGTTTACACTATGGAGAAAATTAAGCAGGTAAGGGGACTGGGGCGTGTCTGTATGGGGAGGGGGTTGCAATTTGAAATAGAGTGGTTATGGGAGGTCTTTCTGATGATTCGCTATTTGAGCAAAGACCTGAAGGAGGTGAGGGAATAAGCTGTGAGGATATTAGGTAAGAGTATTTCAGGCAGAACCAGCAACAAGTAAAAAGGCCCTAAGCTGAGAACATGTCTGGACTGTTCAAGAAATTCCAGCGTCTGATACTTTCCTTTGATCGTATAATATCTGCATGTAGGAGACACAAATGTTTTTAAATGCTGACTTTGTTGTTACTTTTCCATACCAGTAAGGGAGAAATGTTATTGATACTAGTGCCTTCTGCCTAAGAAAATACATGCCCTAGTTGGACAGCTAAAGAAGAAAGCCTCCGTGAACATTTAAGATATGGCACAAACCTAAAAGAATTGGTTATTCTCTTGTTAACCCCAGTAAAAATATACCCACCTTTCATTTAGGTACAGTGTCCCTGGATTAGCCCGCTGTCAGTGATAGGTCTGTGTACAGGTATTGTTAAATACTGGAATTTGTAAATTGTTCCAGGCTGGACTAAATACATGAGCTTTGCAGAACTGAATTTGTTTCTAAGTCATTTGCCCATTGCCGCCTGGTGTCGCATGTTGTATGTTTTGTTTTATATGTTTACCTTTGTATTTGAGTACCCTGCTCTGTTCCATTGGTGGTGTCTGTTCTTACACCTTTCCCATGGTGGCTTTTATTGTTTGGCCCTTGTCTGCAACATGTCTGCAACAGTAACTTCTAAAAACACCTCCTTCTCTTTACTGCTCTTTTTCAAGACTGACTTAGCTATTTATGGATTTTTGGTCTTTCACATACATTTTAGGACAAATTTATCGGTCCTCAAAATTCCAACAGAAATATTTGATTAAAATTGAATTTACTAGATTAATTTGAACAGACATATCAATATTAAGTCATCCTATTCAAAAATACAACTCTCCAGATAATTTTGTATGTCTTGAACATTTTATGATTTTGTCCGTAAAAGTCTTGTACATTCTTGGTTAAATCAATTCCTAGTTAGATTATGATTTTTGTTGTTATTATGAGTGGGACAATTTTTTTTTAATTTAGGTTGGTTATTTGGGGTGGGAAAAAATTACTGTCTAAATTTTCTTAGGAACTTTAATAATTTTTTTATTCTGTTGGTTTTTTTTTCTAAGTTGAGTAACTATTTCAACAAATGTTTTAGTTTTACCCTTCCTACCCTTAGACCCCTTTTATCTTTTTCTTTCTTATGAGTTGGCCAGGAGCCTTGAAAATTTCTTAATAGTAACGGTACTGATAACACTGATAACGGAGCAAAAGGCGAACTGACAACCCCCAACTACCACTGCCCACCCCCCTCCACCCCCCACCTCCCTCCACCCCCCACCCCCCACCCCCTGCCCAAATGGGAAATAGGTGATATTCCTCAGCCACTCCTGTGTGCCCAAGGACAAAAGGGAAAGAAAACAAAGGGTTAAACTGATACGGTCTGGATCAATCTACAAATATCTTAGTAAAATTAAAAGAAAAGGACAATCTTATCAATAGCATAATCTCCTGGAACTCCCTACTGTCTTAATGCTAATGCTTTGCTAGAGGGAAAAACAACCTTTGCTTGACAATAGCTAGGACTCCAGGATCCTGGGAGTCTTCTTTAATAAACGGAAATCCCTTTAAAAAACTTCCTCTTGACTTTATCTCCCCAACTCCGGAGCGTATAACCAGTCACTCTTCACAACCCGGGTGCAGCTCTTTCTGCCCACAGGTCCTGTCCCCATGCTTTACTAAAGATCACCTTTTTGCACCGAAGACGTCTTCAAGAATTCTTTCTTGGCCGTCAGCTCCAAACCTCCATCACTCCCAAACCCCATCATTTACTTTTACATTTTCCATATCTATATTTTTGCTGCCACCTTCTGGGAAAGCCCTTCAGCGTGACTTTACAAATCTCTAACTTATTCCCCAGCTGTATCCGCCCCGCCATTTTTATCTATTTATTGTCTTTTCCCTCCAACTATTTTATTTAGGCAAAGAATAACACAGGGATCTTCAGTAAATTTGCTTCAGGAATTTAGTCACAGGAGGAAGTCAGTCATTAAACTATTGTTAAGAAACAAAGACAAAAACCGAACTTAAAAGACAGAGTAGAGAGGAAAAAGCCCAGACAATCTGGAGTGACCGTCGTACACAATATTTGGGGTATATGGTTAGCCAGCAGCTTGAATAAGACAATGGGGGGAATCAAAGAAAAGAATCTCAGTGGCTTGTGGGGGCGCCTGGGTGGCTTAGTCGGTTAAGCGTCCGACTTTCGCTTAGGTCATGATCTTGTGGTTCATGGGTTCGAGCCCTGCGTCGGGCTCTGTGCTGACTGCCAGCTCAGAGCCTGGAGCCTGTTTCAGTCTGTGACTCCCTCTCTCTCTGACCCTCCCCTGCTCATGCTGTCTCTCTCTCTCTCTCTCTCCTAGAAATAAATAAAAAACATTTAAAAAAATTAAAAAAAAAAAAGAATCTCAGTGGCTTGTGGATATTGGAAAACTTTGAGAATTTAACTAGGGAGCCTGTGTTCCATGCTGTCATGCCTGCCAACATCTTTGGGGCACCTTGTCGAGGCCAGACCTGCACCATGTCCCTCATCAGTATTTCTCCTTTTTCATAACTCATATCCCCTCTTTGAAATCGTTTCCTATTCTTGTTCATATTGCTAATATCTTCCTTTATCGCCTTAAGTATATCCATCATGTATATTTTATGTTTTGGGGTCATCTGTTCTAATAATTCTGATTCAGTTGGTATGTGTGATTCAATCTGTTGTCTGCGTTTTGGGGTCTCTTTGTTCCCCCTCAGGTGCCATGTTATTTTGGTTTGTGAGCTCCTGTGCCCGTGGGAGCATCTGGTACTAGGAACTGGGGGGAAGGCATGTGTGACCCTCCGGATGAATTTAAGAAGGAAGTTATTGAGGCCCAGTCACTGCAAATTTAATTCTAATCTCTCCCATTTATTGCTACTCCACCAGGCAACTACTCTTTGGAAGTTTCACTTTAATCTGTTGGGAAGAAGTGTCTTTGACAAGCCATCTCCCTAGCTCATAATCCATCAGCTCTGGGGTTTAGGGTGCAAGGAAAGGGTGGAGAAGTCAATGTCTGAAGTGAGCTGGACAGCTTGCTTTTGTTTTCATCAACTCCTCTCTCCTGTCAGGCGCCCTAAATCTTCTATCTTGATGTAAGACAGACATGGGAAGGCTTAGGAGGTTGCCGCTGGTGTCCTCCAAGACTTCTCATGGCCGCTCCCAGCTGCGCCGGACCCCAGGCTGAGCCTGCTCCAACCCACCGCCAAATAAACACACATAACTCCCACACTATTTCAAAACTACCTTCAGACTCCCAAGGGGGTCTCTCTTTTTGCTCTAGTGGTGGTCGTTCATTTCTCAAATCCATGCTTTTTTTTCTTAATTCTAGAACTTCTTTAGTGTTCATGGGAAAGAAAGGAAGCTAATGTGTTATAAAGCTACTTCATTATTTCTATAATAGTAAGATATAGGGTCTATTTGTTTCCTAAGGCTATCATAACAAAGTATCCCAGACTGGGTGGCTTAAACAGCAATTTATTTTTTTATAATTCAGAAGGCTAGAAGTTCAAGATCAAGGTGTTTGCAAAGTTGGTTTCTTCTGGGGTCTCTCTCCTTGGCTTATCAATGCTATCTTCTCCCTATGCCTCCGCATTATCTTTCCTGTGTGTGTCCACATTTCCTCTTCTTATAAGGACACCAAATATGTTGGACAAGGACCCAGCCTAATAACTTTCTTTTAATGTAATTAACTTTTTAAAGACCCCTGTCTTCTAATACAGTTACATTTTGAATTACAGCCATTAAGAGCTCAACATATGAATTTGGGGGATACACAACTCATAGCATACGGCATTTACATTCTATTTTGGAGCTATCATTTCACATTTGATTTGGCTTATTTCTCATGCTTGTTAACTTTCTCCTCACCACCTAAGGTTCTATGGCCAGGATCATATTAAATCTCTTGAATATCTTATATCAGTTTCTCTAACAAAATCTCCCATGATGATAAATCTGTCTACCTGCTTGCTCTGACTTCTGGAAGATGACTTAGAGATCACACAACAGGTAGATCAGTACTATGGTAAATTAATGATCACCGTGTCATCTGGGCACTAATCCTCCTTTGCAATCCTAGCATGTTTCTCTCTTTATCTTGCCTTTCCTGTCCACAACTCTTACTGCAGACCTCTGCTCTCACCTCCAACCTCCAATCTATTTCCTGCTTATGTTCACCCCTTGCTTTGCAAAGGAAATAGTAACCTTCTGAAGAAAACCATTTTAGCTTTCCACCACCAAATCTTCACCTACCTATATCTGATCTTGTCTTTGTTTAAAATTTTGGTATTTTAGGGGCACCTGGGTGGCTCAATTGATTGAGCATCTGACTTGGGCTCAGGTCATGATCTCGTGGTTCTCAGGTTCAAGCCCCGCATTGGGTTCTCTGCTGTCAGCATAGAGCCTGCTTCAGATCCTCTGTTGCCCTCCTCTCTCTCTCTCTGCCCCCACCCCACTTGCTCTCTCTCTCTCAAAAATAAATAAAACATTATGGGGTGCTCGGGTGGCTCAGTCCATTAAGGGTCCAACCTCGGCTGAGGTCAAGATCTCATGGTTCATGAGTTCGAGGCTGGCATCAGGCTCTGTGCTGACAGCTAGGAGCCTGGAGGCTGCTTCTGATTCTGTGTCTCCTTCCCTCTCTGCCCCTCCTCTGCTCACCCTCTGTCTCTGTCTCTGTCTCTCAAAAATAAATAAACATTAAGCATTTTTTAATAAAGAAATAAAACATTAAAAAACTCAAAAAAATAAAATTTTGATATTTTGTTCATCATAGATTTTTCATTAATTCTTATTTATTACACTAAAATAATATTCATCTTAATTACGGAGTTTTTGGTGCTTCCTTAAATTTTGTGAGCGAGTGCCTCATTTGCTTCACCCAAGTCCTGGCCCCGCTCCATCCACCATCCTTCCCTCCAATTTTTGAGTGAATACCCCCACGTGTTCACATGTTCTCCAAAATCCCCTCCTCTCCTACCTTTTCAGGAAGATTGAATTTTGTATTATCCCTTCTCTCGTCTGTATTTTCCATCTTTTCCTTGCAAGTGGACCTTTCCCTTCTGTATTTAAACGGGTCAACTCAACATTTTCCAACTTAAAAAGACAAACCAGACAAAACATTTTCCTCAACCTCAGACCCTTTATGGCTGCTGCCTTCTCTCCCTGTTTTCCCCCTTTGGAGCTAAACTTCTTGAAAGAAATGTCTCTCTTTCCACACCATCCACTCTCTATACAATCTAGGCTAGTTTGGATTCCACCCTTACAGTCCAGGGCCTTTACTTCTCCATTGAGATCCTCACTTAGCTCCATGTGGTTAACTTAAACCCAGTAGGCTCCTTTCAGAGCTCATCCTACATGACCTTTCAACAGCAGCCACCATTGTTGGCCATTATTTATTTCCTGAAACACTTTCTTACTTTGTCGCTATGACAACACACTCACCTGGGTTCCTTACTTTCTCTCTGTCCCTTCCTTCTCAATTCCGCTGGTCAGTCCTCTCTCTTGTACTCAGCTCTTTAAAACAGGAGTTCTGTCAGGGCTGGATCCTTGACCCTCTTCTTTTCTCTTATTCCTTTCTCAGTGTAGACTCTCACCGTAGGTGTTCTTATCCATTCCTCTAGCTTTATCTACCATCCACTTGTCACTGATTCCCAAAGTTACATTTCTACCCAAGGTCTTAATGCAGAGCACCATATCCACGTAACTGATCGCCTGCTCACAAACACCTCAGACATTTCCAAAAGTGAACTCATCATCTTCCCACAAAAACCTACCACTTCTCTGTGGTTTCTTTTCTCAGTAAATGGTTCTACCGTCCACACAGTTGATCAGACCAGAAACATGGGATTCACTTTTGACTCTTCATCTTCACCTTCCGTAATCAATATGGCTGCAAAGCTCAGAATGATCCGGGTTGTTCTTATCTCCAGGCTTAGCATGAAATGCCTACTATGTCCTTCCACACTTCTCTCAGAACCTCAGCATTCTATGCTGGTTTCATCTCAGGGATTTCCCAGCTAATTTCTCTCAGTCTTCAGATTAGAGTTACATTTCACTTCTCCAGAATGTTTCCCTGAAGTTCCCAGATTTTGTTCGATTCCTCCCTTTATGAGATCTGCTTCCGTCCTTGGCATGTTTGTTAGAGTAAAGATTTGACTGTATAAGGAAAAGATCTTAAATAGCAGTAGCTTAAATGACATAGAATTTTCTCTCAGAAGTCCAAGTCTGGCTTTGTAAAGCAATGATGGCAAGGGCCCGGAGTCCTTCTATCTAGTTGCTCCACCATTCAGAGGCTGTTGACCTCATCCCCATGTTCCAGGCAACATAGCATGCTGTGTGCATTCCAGCTAGCGGAAAAGGGGGACATTAAGAGGGAGAATGTGCATTTCCTGTTAAAGTCACACCCAGAAGACATGCATATTATTTACGCTTCGATCCCATCTGTTGAAACTTAGTCACATCACCACACACTAGTCACAGAATACACTGGGGAAAATATTGTCGTGGTTCTGTGAACAATTAACTATGAATAGTTGAAAGAGTATTGTTGGAAAAGGGCAGATCCAATATTTGGTCAACTGGCAGTCTCTGCCACGATCCTGGTGAACACACAGATCCATTCACACCCTTCTTCCTGCATGTAAAGCACACTGTCTTTTCTCAATGGAGTCCACCCCCAGCTCTCATTCAGCTAGCACCTCCAGCTCAGTGCTTACAATCTCTGGGTGATGTGCAGTCCTTCCCGTCAGGCTCAGATGGGGCTCTTCTGGGCCCAACCACTTAAAAACCAAAAGATAAGTTATGTGCTCTGACCATACCCAGTATAAAATAGTAGGAGTAATACCAGGATAACTGGAATAAGGTTGCTTATTTGGAAAACAATAAGAAGAACGGAAAATATAGACAGTCACTGGGCCATGGAAATGACCAATTCTGGCTGAGTGGGAACTGAAGAGACTCTGGGCCCAGATTGATTCAACTCACGGCAAACACTGTTTCTGCTCTCTGGGGGATTGGGAAGATTCATCTGTGTCCTCTTCGTCTTCCGTGGTTCCATTCTGATAGTATCCATTTTCCTTATATTTGTTTGACAGAATGTCTTTGCTATGTAAAGCACTCGAAAGTTTCAATAATTTGATTCAGCGGCATCTGGGTGGCTCAGTTGGTTAAGCATCCCACTCTTGATTTTTTGTTTTGTTTTGTTTTGTTTTTTCCCACTGTTGATTTTGGCTCAGGTCGTAATCTCATGGTTGGTGAGATCGAGCCCTGTGTTGGGCTCTGTGGTGACAACATGGAGCCTGCTTGGGATTCTCGCTCTGTCTCTCTGTGCCCCTCCCCTGTTCATGATGCATGTACTCTCTCTCTCTCTCTCAAAATAAATAAACATTAAAAAAACTTTTTTTTAATTTATAATTTTATTCAGTTTAGATACATATGTATGTACATGTATGGTATTACCTATGAATTACTTATATATAATATGTATTCTTACATATAGTTACATAACTTACTGGGTAAACTGTGATTACTTTATGTATTATATTAAGTACATATAATTTTATATATACATATATTTTATATTTATAGATATGCTTGTACACACATATATATGTATATAATTTGTAGCTTAATTCCCTGTTCTAATTCCTGGTTCCTTTTACTTCTTAGATCGTATCATGTAATTGCTTGGAGACATTTGTGTGGGGACAAATGCTTGGGTGGCTCAGTGGGTTCAGCAGCTGACCCTCAATCTTGGCTCTGGTCATGATCTCACAGTTCCTGAGATCGAGCCCTGTACTGGGCTCCGTGTGCTGACAGCATGGAGCCTCCTTGGGATTCCCTCTGTCCTTCTCTCTCTGCCCTTCCCCTGCTCATGTTACGCTCTCTTTCTCTCTCTCCCTCAAAATAAAATAAACTTAAAAAAAGAGAAAGAGAAACATTCATGTGACCTGGCATAAATCATGTCATGTCTCATTTTGAGAAAAACAGCTAGGGTCTTCTGCTCTACCCACAGCGAGGGGATATGTAGCCTTGCTGACAAGCACCGACCTACATGACAACCCAGGCACAGGAGGTATGTACAAATTTTGACCATTTTGTTAAATAGATCACCCAAAGAAGTTAATTTTGCACATTTTTATATATCTTTGTTTAAGTATGCCTAAACCTGCATGTTAACGATGTCAGATTTATTTTGAAATTGAGCAGAAGGAAATCAAGTTGGGTTTTCGGTATAAAAAATAAAATAGGTTTCCTATTACGAAGAACTCCAGGTATTTACCTACCATTTGAATGATAAATGATTCATTTGAGGGTAATTGTAATTCAACAGAGTCAGATTGAGAAATAAGAAAAAAATAGTAAACGTTAGAAATAAATTGGATTCTAAAAAGGCATATAATGGGGCGCCTGGGTGGCTTAGTCGGTTAAGCGTCCGACTTTCGCTTAGGTCATGATCTCGCGGTCCGTGGGTTCGAGCCCCGAGTCAGGCTCTGTGCTGACTGCCAGCTCAGAGCCTGGAGCCTGTTTCAGTCTGTGACACCCCCTCTCTCTGACCCTCCCCTGCTCACGCTATCTCTCTCTCTCTCTCTCCTAGAAATAAATAAAACATTTAAAAAAATAAATAAAAAGGCATATAATGTATATCTGTACTTTTGTTAAGCTTCCTAATATCCTTAGATTGTATCAGAAATTCATCAGATTATTTAGAAAATTATCGATTTCCTCTGCTTACAAAAATCATGTATGTTCAGTTGGGGAAATTAAGAAAATAGAGACATGCGTTCCATTGAGATGTTAATAACCATAGCATCAAATATCCTTTCAGGATCCTTACCCCCAGGCAGTACAAGAAGTTAGTTTCTTGAATTGCCACCAGAGGGCGATCAATCCAAAAATTGCTCTATCCTGTTCTCAACAGGTTTCCATGCTGTGGAGATGCTAACTGGTTTTCAATTTTAGTTTGGAAAGACAGAAAAAAAAAAAAAGAATTAAAATGCCTTAGTTTGGTAGAAAATGTATCTGAATAAGTGTTTTTTAAAAAATTTTCATCACTTCCCTTCCTGGAATCGAAGTATACATTTCTGAATATAGCAAACACTTCTTGAGTGCTTCTGTTATGATAGGTGAAGTTGATAAAACTTGGTCCTAACATTTTACTCTTAACATTTTCCCTGGGGAAAGAGGGATACATAAACAAATGGATTAGGATCCAATTTGTTGTGTACCACACAAAATATTGATTGCAGTGAAAGACAGGATTAATTCTGCTAAGGGCAAATAAGTGAGAAGAATGTTGCACAGAAATGAACCTTTGAAAATGAGTAGACACATTGAATTTCCAGGTTAAAGTGGCGGAGTGAACATGTGCATTTAATTTGCTTCCCTCTTGAACAAACATTAAAAATAGGAAGTGTTTTGTTTTAAGACTTAAACCCACAAGGATTACGCAAATAAGAGAGGAAACAATAGCAACAAATTTTGGAAGCTGAAAAACCTATGGATCATTGGTAAGGGATTTAACAGACCCGAGAAAACAAAATCCCAAGCTGTCAATGGGAAAGTTGAGAAATCGACTATATTCACACAGCAAAATCTGCAAAGGACACAATTCCTAGGCACTTTAAGTAAGGATGGTAGGTCTGGGACTAGAGGTAGAAAGGAGAGAAGACCTAATGTCAAGAGGACCAAGGTGAAAACTATTTGAGAAGAAATTAGAGCACTAGACCCTCCTTCACCCTGGCAGAAGTCATCGTTGGGGATTAAGAGATCACACCTATCCCAATCTCTTCCCCAGCTTTGTCCCCAAAAGACAGCAGTTAGACCTTTACCCAGTCGGTGGAAGATTAGAAGACTCTTCCTTGCAGGAATCTGGCTATCCAAAAAGAAAATATTTAAAGACACTGATATCAAGTTTTCACCAATTGCCTCCCTACCACCTCCTTCTAGTGAAACTCACAAGCTTATTTTTAAATAGACCACCAAGGATTACCAGACATCTGATGAAAGTCTGTTATATAACAGAGACCAAAAGAAATAAACACAGCAGAAGCAGCAGCTTGGAGGAAACAAATTATTCAAGACTTAAAAGCAACAGTTATAATCAAATCCTCAAAGAGATAAGAAGGAATATTGCATCCATTAAACAAGAACCAAGGCCATGGAAATAGACAATTTAGGAAAACAAAAAACTAAAAGAGCTCTTGGAAATTAAAAACACAGTAGCAGAAAACAAATACTTGTGCTGTCCAATGTGGTAACCACTCGCCACCAGATATAAACGCAAACTATTTTAATACAATTAAAAATTTAACTCCTCATTTGCAATAGTCGCGTATCAGATGCTCAAAAGCCACATATGGCTAGTTGCAAAATATTGGACATCTCCGATATAGAACATTGCCCATCACTGCAGAAAGTTCTGTTGCTAGCGCT
The DNA here is from genome assembly GCA_017311185.1 of Proteles cristata cristata. NCBI lineage: Eukaryota > Metazoa > Chordata > Mammalia > Carnivora > Hyaenidae > Proteles > Proteles cristata. Next base: position 757,716 of record JAESUZ010004980.1, read on the forward strand.
TGAGAAGGTAAGCTTGAGGACTTCTCTCTAAATGTGGAAGAGGATGGGGTTCCTGGGTGACTCAGTCAGGTGAGCATCTGACTATGATTTCAACTCAGGTTATGATCCCAGGGTCATGAGATTGAGCCCTGCATAGGTCTCCTTGCTGAGTACGGAACCTGCTTAAGATTCTCTCTCTCAATATCTCTCTCTCTCTCAATATCTCTCTCTCTCTCTCAATCTCTCCCTCTCTGTCTCTCCATCTCTGTTTCTCTCTCTCTCTCTCCCTTTGCCTCTCTCCCTGCTCATGCTCTTTCCCTTTCTCCCAAAAAATAAATAAATAAATAAATAGTGGAAGAGAACGACAAAGGGAAAAGATGAAAAAAAATCACAGAATCATCCAAGAGATTAAAAAAAATGAATAATATAAGTACCAGAAGGAAAGAAGAAAGAAACTAGAGGGAAGAAAATAATAAAAGGAAAAAATGTAAGACAATTTCTTGGGACTGAATGGTATAAATTGCCAGGTTATAGGAGCCCAAAATATTTTTAGCTCAATAGAGTCAGTCTGAGGGATATTCTTGTGAAATAGTAGAATACTAGAGGTAAAAGGAAGGTATTACACGCTTCCGGCCAGGAAAAAATGGTAACGTACCTAGTATTAGGAAACAGAAGGGCCACTGACTTCTCACTACCAACAGTGGCAGCAAGAACACCCTGGAGTAAAATCTTTTAAAATTTGCAAGAAAATTACTTGCGATTTAGAATTCCATACTTCATCAGCTATTTATAGTGCATGAGAGTAGGACAAAGCTGTATTCCGACACACAAGATCTCAAAATCTTATCTTCTGCGTATCTTTTTCCTACTGAGGCTTTGCTCTATAAAATGTGAGAATAAGCCAAGAAAGAGGAAGACCTAGGATTCAGGAAACAGGAGATCTAACACAGGACTGAGGCCAGGGGAGTCCCCACGATGATGCGGCAGGAAGATCCCAGCATGGCAGTATGAGTGACGGTAAAGAGGATTGAGAGTACCTGGCATGGTACTCATCAGACTAATAGTCAGAAATGCAGTGAAAGGAAAGTATCCTATGCTGAAAAAAATCTTAGTATTAGAGTATATTAGCATTATACATTCTTAATAGTACAACCGGCAAGATCAATGGCACATCTTGATAAATTTTAAAAATTAAAATAATAGGGGCACCTGAGTGGCTCAGTCTGTTAAGCATCAGACTCTTAACTCAGGTCTTGATCTCACAGTCATGAGTTCAAGGCCCGTGTTGGGTTCCACACTGGACATAAAGCCTACTTTAAAAAAGTAATAATAAAAAGAAAATATTTTAAATAAAATAAGATAAATTAAATTAAAATAATAAAAGATTATAGAAACATCCAGGCAGAAAAATACTAGAGCTGTAAAAACAGAACAAAAATGGGGCACCTGGGTGGCTCAGTCGGTTAAGCGTCCAATTTCAGCTAAGGTCATGATCTCACCTCTAGTGAGCTCGAGCCCCGAGTCACACTCTGTGCTGACAGCTCAGAGCCTGGAGCCTGCTTCGGATTCTGTGTCTCCTTCTCTCTCTGCCCCTCCCCCACTCACACTGTGTCTGTCTGTCTCTCTCTCTCAAAAATAAACATTAAAAAAAACCCACACAGAACATAAATTAAGCCATATTCAGATTTCTCTGAAATGTTATATTCCAGAAATCAGTAGATAAAATCTACAGCATTTTGAGGGGAAAAGTTTATGCCCCAAGAATTTTTCACTCAATAAGTTTCCTGTCACGTGTGACATAAAGAGAAATTCTCAGGTATAGAAAGGCCCATGAAAACAAACAAACAAAAACCTTGAATAAGTACTCCAAGCAATTTAAAAATATTAAATTTGTGTTTCATGATATAATTTTGTTTGTCATGAAGGCATTCCTTCAGTCCTCATCAAAATTACTACACTCAACACCATGGAAACCAGGTTACAAGAGCTCTTAATCTCAATGTGCATATAGTCACCCAAGAGCTTGGTAACAATGTAGATTTCTGGTCCTCCTCAATTTTTTTTTTTTTACTTCAACAATCTGGGCATCCTCAGAATCTTCATTTTTACCTACCACTTAGAGATTCCAAGTACATATTAACATTGACCATATGCTGTTGTGTAAATAAGAGAAACTACGAGGTTTCAGACTCGGTTACAAAACAACTAACATTAGGATGAGGAATAGAAATGTAAATAATATTGAAACTCTGTAATCAGAGGAGTACTGTGATTCTAGAAAACTGCTAAGAAATGCTAAACAGTTATACTAATACGTTAATTGATTTATTATGAAATAATTCCAAATGTATAGAAAAGTTGCAAAAACAGTTTAAAGAATTCCCATATCCACTTCACCTAGATTTCCCAGTTTTACCTCTTTTGCTCTCACATTCTCCACCCCTTACTTTAATCTTCAGTCTTGTGTTTGAAGCAGTGAGTGGAAGCTTCTATATGCATAAATGTGTACTCAAACAGGGGCACCCTCAGATATCTCCTTAAAATAGTGATTTCATTTCCTTTGGATATATACCCAGGAGTGAGATTGCTAGATTATATGGTAATTCTATTCTTAATTTTTTGAGGGACCTCCATACTCTGTTACTACTCTCCATAATGACTGTACCAATTTACCTGCATTTGTTTGTTTCTATCAGTATGGACTCATGGCTTCCTATTTTATTCAAGGGGTGTAATCCATAACTATAAATTTTTTAATGTTCAAGTTGACCCAAATTTGCCCAAAGGAGACCCTTTAAGCCAGGTCCTGAGTCCTTTTGGCATGTTTCCATTGTTTTTAAAGCATTTTCCAATTTTCTGTGCAACAGAAGGTTTCAAACACTCCATATATTTACCTGTCCTGGACTTGGAATCAATTCTGTAAGGAGTCCTGGTTCATTTTAATGAGGAATAATATTTGGAAACCATCTACCCGTTTCTGCTGGGATGCCATTGCATACGAGCCCTGTCATGAATAGAGCTAGAAGATATATACATACTCTGCATAACGATTTCTATGTTTACCAATCTTTATATAAACTATGAGCTCACATCAATACCATCAGTTACAGCCCAGCACCTAGGAGTTTATCTCCCCCTCTCATATTTGTAATCTCTTTACCTACAGTAAAAACCCGATTTCCATTATTCTCAGTGCAGTTTTTGGCTTATTCCCGCATCCCTACCATGCTGTCTCAATTTCATGAGCCATACTATCTCCTCACTCAAGTGTCTTATTTAAGTTTAAATCTATGCAGGATCTATCACTTGTACTTATTGAGAAGAGGCAAGCTTCTCAAAATAATCCACAGGATACTTAACTGTTAAAAAACTTAGCTCTCATTCAACCTCCTGAAAATGTGACTTTCAGTCACAAAATACGTGATGAGTGCACTGTTATGAAAAGATTGATTTTTTGTTCTATAGGTAATATTGATTGTAGAAACTGGAATTTGCTTACTCAAGTAAATGGGCTCACCAGACATATGTTAACTGACTGATTGTATTCTTATGTAGTAGGTTCTTTTATTAGTCAGAAAACTCTAGAATCTCCGGAGCTTTGTTTTCTGTTTCAGCCTATTCAGTATAAACTTTAGCAGGACCCATTCCAAACACAACAGGAAAACTCGTTCCTTTGATGTACTTATTAAGTATTTTTGTTAATGATAAAATAGTACTGTTGATACTTAAAAATTTTTTTTTAATGTTTTATTTATTTTTGAGAGAGAGATAGAGACAGCGTGAGCAGGGGAGGGTCAGAGAGAGAGTCCGAAACAGGCTCCAGGCTCTGCGCTAGCTGTCAGCACAGCCCAAAGCAGGCCTCGAACCCACAAACCGTGAGATCATGACCTGAGCCGAAGTCGGATGCTTAACCGACTGAGCCACCCAGGCACCCCCAGTACTGATACTTTTATACATATTGCCAATCAAATCCTTTAAAACAACTACCCTGTGAGTTAACCAGGCCAGGTCTGTGGTGCCACTGGGTGGAGTGGGAAAGTAGGTGCTAAGACATTCAGAGAGCATTCACCTCAGGTTCTCAGAGCTGGGAGTCAACTTGTCCAATTAGAATTACATCCCTTAGGGTCAGCTGGGTGGCTCAGTCAGCAAAGAGCCCACTTTAGATCCTCTGTCCCTCCCATACTCACTCTTTCTCTCACTCTCAAAAATAAATAAACATTAAAAAGTAAATAAATAATAAATAAATAAACATTGAAGAAGAAGAAGAAGAAGAAGAAGAAGAAGAAGAAGAAGAAGAAGAAGAAGAAGAAGAAGAACTACATCCCGTACTCCAAACCCAGTAAGCTTTTCATTATTCTTTGGAAAAGAAAATACAAAAAAGAAACTGTAGTTATGTAACAACAACAACAACCAAAATCATGTCTTTTCCAATCTATGAAAATATTTCAGTTTTAAAAAGCGATAAGCCTTTTTGCCTAGAAAAACCAACCATGAATTAGGGAATCATTCCAAAAGTGTGGACAGCGCCATTCGATCTCCCTACTGCATCTGCCGAAGTGATAATCACTGTATTGCCCAAGGGGTTGGATGCCAGTCTTTCAACCATCTTCATTGCGTGAGACACCGTCACCTTGTACACTGGCCCCATATTGGCCACATTTTCAGCCACACACACACCTTTGCATACTGTGGCACAGTTTAAAAGTACAGTTTCTGACTAGAAATAAGAGGTCACAAGTCCATTGCTCTGCTTAAGTTGAGCCATAGTTAATTCATTGCAAGTAGGGGAACATTGCTTCTACACTGAAAATAAACTGGAAAAGATACTCCACAATATCAAATCGATTATCCAAGGCTATTAGAGAAGGACAATATGGGTAATTCTTTTGTTTTGGTTGTACTTCTTTTAACCTACACATATGTCTTAGTTTCTATCCAGGATAGTAGTAATAGCTGATATTTACTAAGCACAGTTATAAATGCTCTTCACAGACACATATAAAGGGTATAAAAATGGGTCTCTCCCTTTCCCAGTATTGGCTAAGACATAAAAACCTTAGATATTAAATATCAAAGTGAGTTGTAAGACAGACCACCCCAGAGGGCTTTCAAAGCAGGATTCCGTTGAAAACTAGTTATACAACTTGTGACTGCTTCAGCCAAGTCAAATACATAAAAGAGTTGAAATTGAGAGAAAATTTTTGAGGACAGTGTATTTGGAGAGAGGTACTTTCGGATCCTCTCCCCATGGCTTACTCAAGTCTCATCTCAAGTCAAGAAGGGCTTCTCCTGGGACCATTCAGAACTTCCTATGTTTCCCATGCGATAAGGAAGCACAGTGGACGGTTGTCTGATTTGTATCTGGAGCATCTAGAGGGTAAGAGAGAAGGGTCGGTTCGAAGCATCATTAACAGAACAGAGCTGCTGTTGTATTAAAATCAGAAACTCAGGACAAAGAGTCCATGTGTGGATCAGGAGGGAGGGAAGGCTGGATTGAGTTCTCACAGCAACCCCAGTGAGGTAAATCTGTTGCTGTTCCCATTTTACAGATGTGGAAATAAGGCACAGAGAGTTTAAGTAACATGCCTAGGGCCATACAGCAATAAAGGGTGGAGCTGGGATGTGACTTTAAAGTTTAAGCTCTTTAAATATTTATTTAATATTTATTTATTTTTGAGAGAGAGAGAGCACCAGCAGGCGAGGGGCAAAGAGAAAGAGGGACACATAGATTTCAAAGCAGGCTGTCCAGGCTCTGAGTTGTCAGCCTGACACAGAGCTTGAATGCACAAACCACGAGATCATGACCTGAGCTGAAGTCAGATGCTTCACTGACTGAGCCACCCAGGTGCCCCAAGTTTAACCTCTTAATAGCCATCCTATACAGCTTCATGGTGATGACAGGGTATAAATATCTATAAAGATAGGACAGCCTGGTCTGGTAGAATGCACCATGCTATAGTAGGCACATTTAAAAAAAAAAACTTCTTTGTTCTATGATCTCCTCATTACTCAGTATCAGTGTCCTTATGAAAATATGCATGATCACAATAGTTTGAAATGAGATAGTTCTTGATTAACCTTAAACTCTGGCCTCCTCTCAGTCCTCTCCTCATAGTACCTTCTAGGAACTGGAATGCCTGGGTCAGAGGCAAGGATACATTTACATCCACTGTCACAGGGGTCAGGCCTCTGTTTTGACAGTCATTTGGGGAATTGCTTTCTCTTCCATCAGGCAAACCCAGCATGACAGCCTAAAACTGCTTCTGCCTGGGGGCACTTCAAGAAGTAGGGTGTTAGAGGGGCGCCTGGGTGGCTCGGTGGGTTGGTTGAGTGTCCGATTCTTGGTTTCGGCTCAGGTCATGATCCCAGGGTCGTGGGATTGAGCCCCACATCAGGCTCCACACTGAGCATGGAGACTGTTAAGATTCTCTCTCTTTCCCTCTGCCCCTCTCCCTTGCTCCTGTGTGGTCCCTCTATCTCTCTCTAGAAAAAAAAAAAAAAAAAAAGAACCAGGGCAGGAGAGAACCACTTACAGGTGGGTAGTGGCAGCTGAGGGAGCAAGGTCAAATTCCCAAAGGTGGTATCCATAGTAATGCCTGCAGCAGGGCCCACTGCTTTGTGCCAGCATCCGGAGTGAGCGGCGGGCGGCAGTAACAGTGGTGTCCACATTACACCGGCTCTGCGGTTCTGCCAGCTGCCCCATGTCCTTTGACTCTTGTCTGTAAACCTGCTCTTCCAGGTTTCTCGCGTGAGTGGGAGCTCTCCGAAGAGCCTTCTAGTATGTTCTCCCTTCCTAAGTTAGCTGAGTGCTAGTCTCTTGCTTGCCCATGCAAGTTAGGAGGATGCAAGTTAATTCCTCCATATTACCCCTTAGATTTGCCTCATTGTATCAGGCTGCTCGGGAGGCTTAGAGGAGAAGGGGCCCAAGAGGCAGTTCATCCCGCTGTTGGGGGAGTCCCTGAAACCTGTCTTTAGCCGAGGCCAGATGAATCCTTCACATCACTTAGGCCAGCTTAGAACTTGGGAGGCTTAGAGCAAAAGCCTCTTTCCACCTCCTTCCCTTTCCCTCCCTCCTTCTCCCTTTCTCCCTTGCTCAACCCCTCTGTCATCTCTCTCTCTCTCTCTCTCTCTCTCTCTCTCTCTCTCATCTTCTCCTTGATGGTAGGAAAGGACTGAAGTGATTAGGAGCCTGACTCTCCCACCCTGTTCTTTCGATCTCAATACAATAGATCATCTTACCCCCTACACCACCCCAGTAAGCCATGCATTATACATGAAGATGCTTGTCCACTTTGAGGAGCCCTTAGGGCCAGAAAAGTGCTGGCTATGCACGTCTGGGATTGGCATTTACACAGCATAAATGGACAGAGATGAGAGGCTCAAGGCTGGGAATGCCCAAGGCCGGGAAGATTCATTCATGAACCCTGAAAATCTACTAAATCCCTCTTCAGGGGCACCCGGACGGCTCAGTTGCTTAAGAGTCTGATTTCAGTTCAGGTCATGATCTCACAGTTCACGAGTTCAAGCCGCACATGGGGCTCACTGCTGTCAACAGAGCATCTTTCTGCCTCTTTCTCTTTGCCCCTCCCCAACTCATGCACTCTCTCTCTCTCTCTCTAAAAAATAAATAAACATTGGGACACCTGGGTAGCTCACTTGGTTGAATGCCTGACTTCAGCTTGGGTCATGATCTCACAGTTCATGGGTTCGGGTCCTGCATCAGGATCCATGCTGACAGTGCAAAGCCTTCTTGGGATTCTCTCCCTCTCTCCCTGCCTCTCTCTCTCTCTCTCTCTCTCTCTCTCTCAAGATAAATAAATAAACTTACAAAATAAAATAAAATAAATAAACATTAAAATAATAATAAGAAATAATAATAAGAAAATAAATCCCTTTTCATCTATGTTCAAAGGAAATGATTTTAAGATATTTTTTTGTTTGTTTACATTTTGGAATGTCCACTTCTTCATGGAGGCAAATACGTTGTATACGAATCTTCAAGCTAATATATTTCATTTCATTAAATGATCAGACAATAATGATGAAATAACCATTATTTATTGACCACTTTCTATCAAGCACGGCACTGCATGATTTATACGCATTCTTTCGTTTAGGCCTCACACCTGCATAAGGCAGGTGCTCTAACCTTTACTTTGTAAAAACTCTGGACTGGCAAAAGGGACAAATGTTCACTCTTATGTCTAGTTGCCAGATTTGCATTCTCCGCTCTGACTGCACATTAGAATTTCCTGATGAGCTTGCAAAATTGATGCTGAGGTCCTACCCCCGCTGATGAAGTCAGAAGGCAGTGGGTAGACATCACTGTAGAACAAATTAAGCTAACTGTGTGGATTCAGATGGAAAAAAAGAGACTACCATTGCGTTAAAAATGTGATGGGACATTCATGGTTTGAAGAGTATGAACTAGAGAGAGAAGGGGATAGGACTACACAGTCAGCTTTCAGCTTCGATGAGTGGGAGGGTAAGTGGATGGGGTGACAGATACTAAACAAATGTAGAGCCACTGATTTTTGATTTTATAACAAAATGTATTACAAGTATCCTAAGGCCTGACTCAGAAGGATAAAACTATTGAAATAGACATCAGCTTTAAGAAATAATCTCATTGGGGCTAGATGGTATACAAAATAATGACATAAAACTATTTGCCAACTGCCCAATTTTACTGGGAGGAAAAAGGGTCCAAAATGATGAATGTCAAAATTTCTTCCCAGGAGATCTCAATGTACAGCAGGATTGAAAAGCATCTTCTTGCCTCCTTCCTCTCCCCAATCTCCTTACCCTGCACGTCTCCACTTTGCTCTTTGGTATAGGGCTTACAGGACCTGCCTGTGACTTAATGTCATTTCCAGACAAGCAAATGGCACTTAGCCCTGTGGAAGGGATGCTGTGCTCAAGCCAGCTTGACCTGCTTTGTACAGAATGCATCTGTTTAGAGATGGAGAAACTGAGAATAGTACACCTCATTCCCCCCATTTCGTCACTGTCACGTATTTGACGACTAACAGCGTTATTCCCCAGAACTGAGCTTCCAAGGCGTCACATGGCCTTGCGACCAGCTACATCTATAAAATGCTCAGAAAAGCTTTTGGAGAGACGTCGTTTTTTTCTTGGTTTATGAGGAAGTTAGTCATTTTGGTCCCCTCCAGGAGTGGCAAGCACCAGGAAGAGACTCCTTTCATTGCGATCAATTTCCCACCCTTTGATTTTAAGACGCTCTGGTTTTGGCCTTGCATTCTTTGACTCATTTCTCAAGTCAATAAATAAAATACATTAGCATTATGTCCCTGTTGGAGTCAGAGTTCAGTCTATTAGAACAGTGGTTTAAAAGGTAGAGGATTTTTTTTTTAATTTTTTTTAATGCTTTATTTCTAGGAGAGAGAGAGAGAGACAGCGCGAGCAGGGGAGGGTCAGAGAGAGAGGGAGTCACAGACTGAAACAGGCTCCAGGCTCTGAGCTGGCAGTCAGCACAGAGCCCGACGCGGGGCTCGAACCCACGAACCGCGAGATCATGACCTAAGCGAAAGTCGAACACTTAACCGACTAAGCCACCCAGGCGCCCCTAAAAGGTAGAGGGTTTTGAAATTACCCCTGGGAATGTTTTGGAAAGCTCCATGGGAGGGAGGATTTGTTGTCACAATATTTGGGTACCACTGTTGGCCTGGGACAGTTCTGTCACCTCTTGAACATCCCATCAGCTATTTGTGTAAGAAAATCCAACACCACAACTCCCTATTTATGATTATCTGATTCCAGAGCCAACTCCATTTTACATGTAAACACAAAATATCTTTTGTTAAGTTTTAATATACACTGAGTTCCATGAATACAACTACAATGTAAACAGAAGGATGATCATACTTTATTTTGCTCACTCTGCTAAGAGTTGTCTGCCATTTTTGAAAATCCTATCACCGGTTTGAGGTATTTTTTTTAATGTTTATTTATTTTGAGAGAGAGAGACAGAGTGCCAGCAGGGGAGGGGCATAGAGAGAGAGACACACACAGAATCTGAAGCAGGCTCCAGGCTCCATGCTGTCAGCACAGAGCCCGACCCGGGGCTCGAACTCATGAACCAAGAGATCATGACCTAAGCCAAGGTTGGACACTTAACTAACTGAGCCACCCAGGCACCCATCCCCTTTATATTATAGAATATTGTGTGTGGGTTTTTTTTTTTAATTATGTTATAGGTGAATGATATGAAGTATGAATGCACTTTAGAATAGTTAAGGAGGTGTTACAAAATATCGGTTGTAAAAAGTGAGTCTTGGCGATTAATACGGTTGAGAATTCTTCCTTTAGAAGGCAATGAAGCCTTGCTTTTTAGTTTGGATCAGGAGGAATCTTGAACCTCAACTCTGAACTTAATACTAGAATTTAAGAAAAACGTCAATGTCTAAAGTGTGCAAGTGTTTTCCAAACACTTTGTACTTGGAAGTACAAAGTTTCAAAAAGTTTCAAAAAATGGAATATGATTACATCATATACTATACGTTAAATATAACTACATATGCAATATGTAGTAGGCATTGGATGTGTGCAATGTGTATGTATGCGGATATTCAAAACGTCAAGGATAATACATGCAATTGTATGAATATGCACGAAGGTGTAACACTCTCCCTTCATGTAACTGCTTGAAACAAGGATTAACTCTGAATTCCAAGTTCTAATCGGAAAGGAAGGACGTACTTGAAAAAATTTTCAGCTGAAGTAGCACAATGCAGGACTTCATCATGAAAACATCGTTGTCACACTGCCTTTCCTTCAACGCCTGCTCACCAGGCCCTAAAAGGGACATCCACACCCTTGACTGCAGCGCCCGGCTTTCTGGAAGTTTCCTTTCGGACCCTGGTGGAGGCCTGATGGTGTTTTGTTGCTGTTGCTATAGGAGCAGCTGGTGTTACAGGGGTTGACTCCTTCACTACAACAAATGCATGCAAGAGGCGGAGAAGCAGATTTCAGCCTTCACGACTTCAAACAGGGAGGAATGAAAACAATCTGTGCAATTTAAATAGAATAAATCCCAATGCCCCCAAGGGAAGTGGGTGTTTATTTTTGGGCTGTAAGCACCACCCAGCGAGGCTTTACTAATGACAGACTGAACGTCCAGGGCGCTGTGTGAGTGCCTCTGTTGTGCTGGGGGTTTCACGGACCGGAGGAGGAGAAAAGCAAATCAGCACAGCCTAGGACTTCCTTCCCAGGGGTCCACCCCGCCACGCTGGCTCGCGGTGCATCCACGCCGCCTGCTCTCACACCCTGTGAGTCACGACAGCGGCTTGCAGGCAGGGACTGGCTGCAGACCCGCTGACTCAGCGCCCTGGCCTAGTTGGTGCCGGGGCGCGGCGCGTGGCGCGTGGGCGACTCTCAGGGTGGGGCGGGCAGGTGCATCCAGCGTTGTGCCGTGTGACTGTGTGGCCGCAGGGTCCTCGACTGGGTAGAAGCTACCCAGGGTGCCCAGCACCCTAGTGAGAACCAGAGGGATTCTGGAGGTTAGGGCGCACAAGGCAAGCCCTTGCCAAGGCCACGCCTGCAGGGGAGGGCGCACCGTGTCAGTGCAGCGCGCCGGGGAGGACCGTCCCAAGCCGGCTGGGCAAGGCGGATCACAGACCCGGAAGAAAGGCTTTCCAGAGCCTTACCTTGTAAACTGGGACTCGGAGCTTCCTGGCTTGGTTAGGAAATGCCAGTTGTTAATCGTATTATTTTATTACTGGCCTTTTATTATTACATATCGGAAGACAGCATTAAGTTATATAAAAACTTACATATATTATATATGTAATATAAAAATATGTTATATAAAACATATTTATATATGTTTATATATTTTAATATATATTTATATATGTCTCTCTCAAAAATGAATGTTTTATGTTATATAAAAATAGACATATATTAAGTTATATATATAAATTATAGCTATAGTTGTACAGAAAAAAATATGAGCAGAAAGTACAAAAGATTCCCGTGTGTTCCCTCTTCCCTCCAAAGGGTTTCTCTATTATTAACATCTTGCATTGGGGGATTATATTTGTTACAATTGACCAATCAATATAGATACATTACTATTAATGGGAGTTCATAGTTTGCATTAGGGCTCACTCTCTGTGTTGTACTGTTCTATGGGCTTTGGCAAAGGCTGTCATGTATTGATCATTAACAGTATCGTACAGAAGAGTTACACAGCCCTGTGCTCTGCCCATCCATCCCTCCCTCCCTCACCTCCTCCCAAACCCTAGCAACCACCGATCTTTTTACATGGCCCTAGTTTTGCCTTTTCTGGAATGCCATATAGGTGGAATCACATAGTAGGCAGCTTTTTCAGATTGGCTTCTTTCATTTAGCAATATGCATGTAAGTTTCCTCCAGGTCTTTTTTTTTTTTTTTTTTTTTAAGTAGGCTACACTGCCAGCATCGAACCCAACTCACAGCTTCAACTAACTCCCAACCCTGAGATCAAGACCTGAGCTGAGATCAAGAGTCCCACGCTTGGGGCGTCAGCTAAGCACCCGACTCTTGGTTTCAGCTCAGGTCATGACCTCCTGGTTTGTGAGCTCCAGACCTGCATCGGACTCTACATCGGCAGTATGGATGGACACTACTTGGGATTCTCTCTCTCCCTCTCTCTCTGTGTCCTCCCCATATGCTCATACCTGTGTGCTCACATGCACGTGCTCTCTCTCTCTCAAAATAAATTAATAAACATTAACATTTGGTCTCTCCCCTGGTGACCTAAGTGCCACTCACAGTTTCCCATATAGTTAGCAGAATACACTCTTGAGGAGGTGGGGGAAGGTTCCCTTTAATTCTCCCAAGTAGTCATGGTATAAAAGTTTTTTTTTTTAATGTTCTATTTATTTCTAGGAGAGAGAGAGAGACAGCGTGAGCAGGGGAGAGTCACAGAGAGAGGGAGTCACAGAATCCCAAACAGGCTCCAGGCTCTGAGCTGGCAGTCAGCACAGAGCCCGACGCGGGGCTCGAACCCACGAACCGCGAGATCATGACCTAAGCGAAAGTCGGACGCTTAACCGACTAAGCCACCCAGGCGCCCCTTAAAGTATTTTTTAAAAAGCATGGCTCGGGGTGCCTGGGAGGCTTAGTCGGTTGAACGTCCGGCTTCGGCTCAGGTCATGATCTCATGGTTTATGGGTTTGAGCCCACTTAGAGCCTGGAGCCTGCTTCAGAGTCTATATCTCCCTCTCTCTGTCCCTCCCCTGCTCAAGCTCTGTCTCTCTCTGTCTCTCAAAAATGAATAAACATTAAAAAAATTTTTTTAAATAAAAAAGCACAGGCCATTTCCTCAGATATCTGTCCTGCCAAGCATTTATCTTCAGTTCTTTGGAAAATGAGAATAGGAAATAATACAGGCTCCTAAACTCTGTTAGGGGAAATAATTACCATAGTACAGGTTCAAAAGGTAACCAAATACTCATGGTTTCCATGTAAAAGACTCGGTCACAAAAACCACTCCCTCTTGCCCTTGCTTTAGCAGCTATCATTTACAATTAAAAACTCTTTTCATACAATAAAATATTAGCGGTTTTGCTTTGGATCTTTGAACCTCTAGGAAGTTTTTTTTTTTTTCTTGTGTAAGTGCTCTTCATTACTCAAGTTTGACCATCACTGCATTATTAGACTGTGCTGGGAAAGGAAACTCCCCTCAATGTGTGCTGTCAGTGAATGAATGAGGACACTCATTGGCACTTGGGTTGGTTGCATTGGAAGACCCCTTGCACAGAGGGGGCTTTGTTGTTTTTAAGTTTGGTGTATGAGCAAGACCATAGGTCAGTGAGAGACTGCTTTATATAAGAAATTCCTGCCTGGCAAATTTCATTCGGTTCTTGTTAGTCTATTTCAAGAGTCTCTTGAGTATCAACCAAATAGAAAAATAGAAACAAGGGGCGCCTGGGTGGCTCAGTCGGTTAAGTATCCAACTTCAGCCCAGGTCATGATCTCAGAGTCATGGATCCAAACCCCGCGTCAGGCTCTGTGCTGACAACTCAGAGCTTGGAGCCTGCTTCAGATTCTGTGTCTCCCTCTCTTTCTCCTCCTCCCTCACTCACACTCTGTCTCTTTCCCTCAAAAATAATAAACATTTAAAAAGTTAAAAAAAAAAAGAAAAGAAAAGTGGAAATAAGAGTGGAAAGAAGCCAAACAATGGGCATCACAAAATACAAACTATCCAGGGATTTAACAGTAAGAGACAAATAATGGGTTTCTTCTGATGCAAATGGAATATTAGTATTTCATTTATCTAAATTGTAGGGATAAATGTATGTAGGTAGGAGAGATTAGGGGTAACTATTTTTTCTTCAGTTATGTGGCACTGTTACCAGCAAATGGTCACATTTGTTCTATTTCTGACCAAGAAATGTGTAATATAAGGAAATTACAGGAGGAGAAAGTACTGAGATGGCTTATCTTCTATCTGTAAAACATGGAAATGGTGGGTGACAGAGGAGTAAAGCCAACCCAATACATGGTCTTCTGAGGGTCCTAAATTCCTAAAATCAGGTAGGTCAGGGGAACTATTTCCTGGGAACAAGTCTTCCATGGATAAGTTGCTAAACATCATGAGTCACTTGGCCGAATGCCGTATCACTATTTAGATTACGCTCTGAAAGAATAACTAAAGAACTAGGTCACTGAATAGCTAATTTATAAGTACATGCAGGCTATTCATTGGTATAGAAGATAGTCTCCAGCCGTGAGAATCTGTGATACTCTGAGTTTTCCCAAGATGTCCACCCACACGGGACAGGCTGTCCAGAAAGGACAATTAGCCCACTGCCCTGACGGTGAGCTCAGAACATCACAGCAATTCAGTCTAACAAGCATGAGTGACCTGAAGACTTGCTGTTACCTCTCACTTTGAAGCATCTTCAGGTTCAAGAACTCTAGCCTTCCTGTATTCACACAAGGTCATATAAACAAAATCAAATTCCTCCTTGTAGTTAAACAAGTTAGCAGGCTGCTACAACCAAATGCCTGTTAAATGTGTGTGTGTGTGTGTGTGTGTGTGTGTGTGTGTGTCCGTGAGAAGGACACAACTTTTTTTTAATTAAAAAAAAAATTTTAACATTTATTTATTTTTTGAGAGACAGAGAGAGACAGAGCATGAGTGGGGGAGGGGCAGAGAGAGCGAGGAAGACAGAATCTGATGCAGGCTCCTGGCTGTGAATTGTCAGCACAGAGCCTGAGGCAAAGCTCGAACTCATGAACCATGAGATCAAGACCTGAGCCAGAGTTGGATGCTTAATGGACTGAGCCACCCAGGCTCTCCAGGACACAAAGTTTTGAATTTTATTTTTCCTAGGCTTTTTTCTTTTTTTCATCAGGAGAGAAAACTGGTTAAAAAAGAGTTTTGCTTTGGAGTTTCTCTTTTGCTATTTATATCCGTCAAGTAGACTTTCCATGCCTTGATATGACAATAAACTGTCATTCATAAAAAGTTATTTGTACTTTCTATGTGGCTCTTTATTTGTTTTGATATTAAACATTTCACTGACCATCAGAGATATAACACATACCATCCTAATTGAATCCAGATATCATTTCTGATGATCATATTTCAACCACTTAATTGTTTCACGGAGTAATTTTAAAGGTGCATTTGTTCACTTGAATATTCCATACACTAATCTGATGATTTCCTTTCAATCTGGCTAATAATGCAGGAAGAGGTTAGATATTTACAGAAAATATTTCAAGTAATTGGGAACAATTGGCACTTTCAGATTTGCACACTTTCCATTTGCAGAGAGGGTAATAGAGCCCTAAGTAATTACAGTCAAATAGCCCTCCAGCTGTGTCATTCTGAGCTCATAAATCACATTCTGCCAACAATCCATCAGTCAGATGGGCCAAATAGCAGTAATATATTTATGAATCCTGTGTAACTATTAGTAGAATAAGAACAAGTAAATCTGAAAGGGTTCTATTTAGAATAGGACTTATTTTCATAAAAGGAGGGATAATTCCTATTTGAGATAAAACGTGTTTATTTCTTGCCATCCACCCTGTAGATAGCAGAGAGAAGAAATTCATTTCTATTTCCATCTGACTGGCTAGGAAGACACTCCATCCCTGAGCCTCAGCCCCAGATGCCGCTGGGACCATATTTCCTTCTGTGGCTTAGAAGAAGAGTGTCCATGGTTCATCCTTGGCAGAATCAGAGCCTCTATCCAGTCATCATGGGACAGGCAAGCAAGGGGATGGACCACCCACTACCAGGCTGGGGGGCTTTAGTCGGGATGGCCTTCATTTCCATGTCCGAAGTAAGACATATACCAGAAGAAAAAAATTAAACATTTCAGTAACTCAAACGTCCACAGGTATGAGGGGTCTATGGCTACAAGAAGATTCCTGTTGGCATTAGTATCAGAGCTCTGGTAACTTGTTCATTCCAACCTACATAGCTGTGAGCCTCAGTCTCCACATTTAAAATTCTCCTAGTTGTCAAAGATGAATGGATAAACAAAATGTAGTATATACATATGATGGAATATTATTCAGCTTTTAAAAACAAAGAAATTTGAATGCATGTACAACATGGATGAACCATCAAGATACTATGCTAAGTGAAATAAGCCAAACATTGAAGGACAGAAACTGTATGATTCCGCTTATATGAGGCCTTAAGTAGTCAAATCCATAGAGACAGAAAGTAGGGTAAAGGTTACCCAGGGCTGGGGGAAAGGAGGGATGTGGAGATAGTGTTTAATGGGTTTATCGGGTAAAGAGTTTCAATTCAGGACGATGAAAAGTTCTGGAGATAGATGGTGGTGATGGCTGCTCCACAGTGTAAACATATTTCCTGCCACTGACGGTACACTTAAAAATGATAAAAAATGTTAAATTTTATATTACCTTTGTTGTGCTATAGTGAAAAACAGCCAGCTATGAAACATTTTAGAAAACAGATAGTACTTTTACTTGTTCTTGAGACACCCCAGAATTGCCTCACATTCACTCAGAAGAAAACTGGGTCTTATGCGCCATTTTGTTTTTCTAATATAAATCCTCTGCCCAGATGTTTTTGAAGAAGGGATTGCTTATTCACTGCCGCTGCTACCAAGTGGCTCCCCCCACCCCAACATACATATAGACGAAGGTATTTCCCTTGCTGCTGAATTCCCAGTGCTACACACCCTCCCACATCCTGAGAGGCACAGACTCCCTTTCAGTCCTGCGCCCCCCACCCCCACCACCACAGCTGAGCTGTGTGCCACAGTGAGATGGAGAAAGCACTCCTCTCCCTGGTGCTCTGTGCCACAACTTGGGACCCAAAGCAAAATGTGTATGCCTTGGGGCTCCCTATTCATTCCAGAACAGCTTCTGTCTCTAACCCATTTAACTGCAGGGACTCAAAACTGACCCAAGAACTGGAAAGAAAACCAAGCATACACCATTGTCCCAGCTTCTTCCCCAGGCTCCTGCACAAAAACTGTGTCCAACTACTTACTTTAGCTAAAGCTGAGAAGCAAATAGGGCAAGTTAGTCAAGCAGTAACCCAAAGTGAGGAAGGAGATGGCTAGATCCTTACCCCAAAATCTTGCTCAGACTCAGCCAGTATGATCTGGACCCAATTCTAAAATCTAGTGTTCTTCCAAGGAGCTGTGGCTTTGAATAAGTGTTAAAGGTATGTTTTTTTTTTTCTATGTCTTGTATAAAGAAGTGGTTGAGGGGCGCCTGGGTGGCTTAGTCGGTTAAGCGTCTGACTTTCGCTTGGGTCATGATCTCACGGTTCGTGGGTTCGAGCCCCGCGTCGGGCTCTGTGCTGACTGCCAGCTCAGAGCCTGGAGCCTGTTTCAGTCTGTGACTCCCTCTCTCTCTGACCCTCCCCTGCTCACGCTGTTTCTCTCTCTCTCCTAGAAATAAATAAAACATTAAAAAAAAAAAAAGAAGTGGTTGATGCAGTGACTGTTACTGATTAATACACTTCTAGGGGCACCTGGGTGGCTCAGTCCACTAGGCTCTGACTTAGGCTCAGGTCATGATCTCATGGTTTGTGGGCTTGAGCCCCATGTCGAGCTCTGTGCTGACAGTTCAGAGCCTAGAGCCTGCTTTGGATTCTTTGTCTCTCTTTCTCTGCCCCTCCACTGTTTGTGCTCTGTCTCTCTCTCTTTCCAAATAATAAAGATGTTTTTCAAAACTTTAAAAAGAAAAGAGAGGGAAATTCGGATACAGAGACGCAGACAGAGAAGGCCATGTGGTGACAGGCAGAATTTGGAGTGAATACAGCTACAAGCCAAGGAACTCCAAGGATTTCTGGCAGCCACCAGCAGCCAGGAGAGAGGTTTGGAGCTCCTCAGAGTCCCCAGAAATAACCATGTCTGCCAAGACCTTGATTTCATACTTCCATCCTCTTGAATTGTGAAAGAATGCATTTTTATTGTTCAAAACCCCCCCACCCCACCCCACACCATTTCCACTCTTCTAGAAGCCCTAGAAAACCAGTAACACCCACAGAAGGATTCCTCAGCACAAGTTTGTAGGGAAAGTTTTACTTCAGTTTGCTATTGTCTTATGGGTAATAAGAGTTTAGTAACTAATCAAGTTTTTTTTTTTCTGCTTGGGCCACCAGAAAGTTCTGCATAGACTTCGTGACCCAACTATGGGACACTACAGGATAAATTTGTGTGTATTCATCTCTTTTCTCTTACCCTGATTCTAAAACCCCAGCATATTTTTCTATGTTATTTTATTGATTTATTTGCTCTAAATTCTTCTCTTTTTTTATTTTTTGCACTAAGAGGAGAAAAAAAGTAGTAACTGGATAAACCTGTCTTTCTCCCTCTTCCCCAGGGAAAAGAGCTAACTATTATTAGCCCAGACTATTAGCTCTGAAAGAAGCTAGATTACTTTTTGAACTGAAATGACTTTCTCATTTCAGAGTTCAGAGTTCAACCTTCTCATTTCAGACCTGAGAAAATAGAAGCCTAAGGTTATATGATTAGATGGCAGTAGATGTTACCATTTGTGTCTTTGATTCCAAATACTTTTGCCATTGGGTATCAGGGGTAACTGGAATTTCATATAGTGCTACAGACTAATGATGCCAATTGAAATTATGTATGTTGTTGAATATTAATAGTAAACATTTTATCCTTTAGTAAAATCAAGTGGTTACTCACCTACATTTTTATTGTCAGAAGCCCAAAGCAAACAAATCTCTGAATTATTGGACATTTTGTTAATTACAAAGCTAAAAACTTCTAGCAGAAGACTTGTTTCTAGAAAGAGAAAGTCCAGATTATTTGCATCACCTTAAAACAACTGGGAAGTTGAAAAGAATGGACAAGTGGTGACTGGCTAGTTTTCTAAAAGGCTGTTTTCAGAATAATGTGGACAATGGAAGAAGTGGGAAGGGAAAAGCAGGCCATTAAAGCTGCATATGCCCTGGGGCGCCTGGGTGGCTTAGTCGGTTAAGTGTCCGACTTTCACTTAGGTCATGATCTCGCGGTTTGTGGGTTCAAGCCCTGCGTCGGGCTCTGTGCTGACTGCCAGCTCAGAGCCTGGAGCCTATTTCAGAGTCTGTATCTCCCTCTCTCTCTGACCCTCCCCTGCTCACGCTGTCTCTCTCTCTCTCTCCTAGATATAAATAAAAATATATTTTTTTAAAAAGCTGCATATGCCTTGAGGGCCCTGAAGGCAACATCATTTGGCTAAATTTGTTTGCCCTGTGGGGGCAAAGGGGGCAGAAGTCCAAGCCCAGCATAGGAAGCAATTCTAGAAGACTGTCCCTATAGCACTTAACTACGCCCTCAGTGCAGCACCCTCAGTTTAAGAGTTAAACAGAATTCAACCTGTTCTTCTGCTTCACAATCATAGGAGGCGAGAAAATGCTACCGTGGAGCTGAGCAGACCAGGAGAAAAACAAGGAAAAAGAAAAATAGATCCCATGGAAAATTGGCCACAGACTAGTCTCCACAAGCATTTTTACTCCGGGTGCCTATAGTCTGGGCAAGCTGCACCCAAATGCACCTTAAATGGGGTTTGAGAAATGTAGGAATGAAATATAGAAATCAAGATATGTAGGTAAAATTCAATGTGCAGCCTAAATGTGGTTTGAGGTGGCTCCCAAGTAGTAGTTGATGAGAACAAAGGCAAAAGAAATGTAGGTAAAATTAAATCTTACAACTTGTAGATTTGTGACCTTCCTCCAGGAACCCAACTGTCTTAATGTTAATGCTTTACTAGAGGCGAAAAGCAACCTCAGTTTGACATGAGCCAGAAATCCAGGATCCTGCAAGTCTTTTTTAACATATGAAAATCCCTTTGGAAACTTTATCTCTGACCCCCCCCCCAAGAAAATCTTTTTATCTCTGACCCCCCAAGATATATGTTAGCAACCATCCTTCAAACATACGGCCCACTGATATACTTCTGAAGGGTCTCATGACTAATGTTTTACTAGACAATAGTAAATAGCTTTATCTTACCAGCAGCCAGCCCCTCAAAGTCTTAGAAGCCTTGCTCCCAAATTCCTTAGAGACTTACGCTATCCCTCACCCCCACTAACTAAAAATCTCACATGCGGTTGTCAAGGGCATTGACGAAGACACAGTTACAGGTAACCAGGTGCACAAGAGGGTAAGACAACATAAGGAAGAAACAGCAGTAAAAATGGCTATGCAGACTTTGGGCATCGGAATTCTTGGACTCATTATAAAATGACTTCACTTATCCAGTTTAAATAAATAAATGATAAAATTGAAAATATCTGCAGGAAACTATAAAAATGACATGGATTGGTTAAGGAACCAAACAGAATAGAGGTGCCTGCATGGTTCTGCTTAAGCTTCTGACTCTTGATTTTGGGCTCAGGTCACGATCTCATGATTTATTAGATTGAGCCCTATGTTGGGTCCTGTGCTAACAGTGCGGAAGCTGCTTGGAATTCTCTCCCTACCTCTCTCTGCCCCACCACAATCCTTTTAAATAAATAAGTAAAATTTTTTTTAAAGAAACCAAACAGAATGTACATGTATTATAAAATCTCTATAAATTATTTATTATAAATTATACACATACATACCTGGATGAACATCTTTGGCAGTAGATTCGATACAATAGAAGATTAGTGAACTGAAAGTAGCTCAGAAGATGTTATCAAGAATTTAGTACAGGGAGTCAGAAATAAGGACAACACAAAGCAGAGGGAAGAGAACTGGAAAAGACAGAGATCCAACACACATTTAAAAATTCGATGTCTTCCCTTTCTGAAAGATGGCACTGAAAGCGAAGAAGAAAGCCCTTGCCCCTCCCAAAGCCAAAGCAAAGGCTTTGAATGCCAAGAAAGCAGTGCTGAAAGGTGTCCACAGTCACAAATAAAGGAGATCCAAACGTCGCTACCTTCCGATGGCCCAAGACACTGCATCTCCCAAGGCAGCCCAGTATCTTCAAAGGAACACCACCAGGAGAAAGAAGCTTTATCACTATGCACTATGCCATCAGTTCATCCTGACCCCCTGACTTTCTTCAGCTATGAAGAAAACAGAAGACAACAGCTTACTTGTGTCCATTATAGACATCAAGGCCAACAAGCACCAGATCAAACAGGCCATGAAGAAGCTCTATGACATTTACATGGTCAAGCCAACACCCTGACCAGGCTCAACGGAGAGGAGAAGACATGTTTCACTGGCTCCGACTATGATGTTTTGGATGTTGCCAACAAAATTGGGATCATCTAAATGGAGCCCAGCCGGCTATATCTAGATATAAGATTTTTCAACAAAAAAACTTGTCATATTAACAATAAGGACTCTTGGGGCGCCTGGGTGGCTTAGTCGGTTAAGCGTCCGACTTTCGCTTAGGTCATGATCTCGCGGTTCGTGGGTTCGAGCCCCGCGTCGGGCTCTGTGCTGACTGCCAGCTCGGAACCTGGAGCCTGTTTCAGTCTGTGACTCCCTCTCTCTCTGACCCTCCCCTGCTCACGCTGTCTCTCTCTCTCTCTCTCCTAGAAATAAAAAAAAAAAAAAACCAATAAGGACTCTTTTTAAAAAAATTCTTTTAAGTTCAATTATTTATTGTGAGAGAGAGAGAATGAATTGGGGAGGGGCAGAGAGAGAGGGGAGAGAGAAACCCAAGCAGGCCCCACGCTGTCAGCCCAGAACTTGATGCGGGGCTCCAACTCACAAACTGTGAGTCATGATCTGAGCTGAAACCAAGAGTCTGGCGCTTAACCACCTGAGCCACCCAGGTGCCCCAACTATAAGGACTTTTAAGACAAAATAATGACAGTATCATTACTACACCTAAAAATGTATGACAATAATTCCTTAATATTATCAAACATTGAGCTAACGTACATTTGATCAAAATCCCAGAAGGTGAGGAAAGAGAAAATAGGGAAGATGCAATATTTAAAGAAATAATGATTAAGACTTTTCCAGAGCTAATGAGTTTCCAGACTCACTAGTCCATTTATTCCAGGAAGAAGAATTTAAAAATCCATACCTAAAGGGGCGCCTGGGTGGCTTAGTCGGTTAAGCGTCCTACTTTCGCTTAGGTCATGATCTCGCGGTTCGTGGGTTCCAGCCCCGCGTTGGGCTCTGTGCTGACTGCCAGCTCAGAGCCTGGAGCCTGCTTCAGTCTGTGACTCCCTCTCTCTCTGACCCTCCCCTGCTCACGCTGTCTCTCTCTCTCTCCTAGAAATAAATAAAACATTTAAAAAAAAATCCATACCTAAGACGCAGCAGAGTGACTGAAGAAAACCAAAGACAAAGTAGTTTACTACTTTGTAAAGGAGGGGAGTCTACCAGAGAAAAAGTCAGACTATCTTTGAAGAAAGGTCAATGGGACTTGGAATTGATTTCTGAGTAGCAACTGTGGTAGCCAAAAGCCAGTGGTATGATATTTTCAATATGCTAACAGAAAATAACAGCCAGCTGAAGATCTAACACCCATCAGAAATGACCTCCAAGATGTGGTCTATGCATGCATTTGGCAATCCTAAAGTCTGGTATTTTATAAAAGCCTACAAGTCCAATCACCTACAAAATTATGCACAGATGCATGCGTCTTGAATCAGTTTGCTTTATATTACCATCGACAGGACTAAGCATCCAGTTAAGAGAGTCATCTGTCTAGAATGTACCCAATTATACTTTCTCGTCTATGTACTTTTTAAAAACAAAAAATAACTAGATCTGTGTTTACAAGAATGTTGCAAAGCTGTGCCCTCAAATACACTAGTTGCTAGATCTTTGGGGGAAAGCAATTCAGCAGTATGTATGGAGAGCCTCAAAAGGCTCATTTCCTTTGGTCTGGTGATTCCACTTCTGGAGAATTTATCCAAGAGAGGTTACAATGCACAATATACATATAGTACATGGCATCACAGTACAGAAAAGTCTTCATGCAGAAGATACACATCAGAATATGTTTTTAATAATGAAAAATTAGAAATAGCTTACAAGTCCGACAGTTTAGGGGACAGTGTAGGAGAGAGTTTAAAAATTGTAATTCAGTCATACAATGGGATATTTTGCAGCTATCAAAAATAGATGTCTATAATAGTGGTAGTAAGAGAAAATACCTATGATCTAATATTAAGAAGAAAAAGAAAGATACATGTTGTTTCTATACTATGATTTTCTGCATAAAAATATTTGACGGGAGCATATAAAAATGCTATATTGATTGCCTTTGGATGATAATGGTTTTTGTTCCTATTCCTTATTCCTTCCTATACTTTCTGAAATATCTGCAACAAATATGTATTATTTTATATTCAGAAAATTATTTTTATTTATTTTTTAAA
Organism: Proteles cristata cristata; assembly: GCA_017311185.1. Lineage (NCBI taxonomy): Eukaryota > Metazoa > Chordata > Mammalia > Carnivora > Hyaenidae > Proteles > Proteles cristata. The sequence continues at coordinate 781,492 of JAESUZ010004980.1, forward strand.
TATAATTTATTGTCAAATTGGCTTACATATAACACCCAGTGCTCATCCCAACAAGTGCCCTCTTCAATGTATTTTTAAACCTAATTGGTATTTGTTAAGTTGGATGGAGAGGTTTAGATATTCATTTTAACATTTACCTTTATTCCTACATTTGTCTACTATATTTGTGTGATATAACAATTAACAAAACACAATATAAACAGATGACTAATAGAGTTAGTCTTTAACCATATATAATGTTACTTGAAAGTGAAGAATCAAAAGATGCCATGTCCCTTATTTTGATCATTCACAGAGGCTATAACTCACCGAGACATAAAACCAAAGAAAGTAAAATGGAGGAGAAAGAAATGTGTCATTTGTGAACTAAATATTAATTTAATAAATAAAAACTCATTTACATGTCAGATTAAGAACACATCCAAATTTCCTATTTAAGATATTTAAAAAATTTTTAAATTTAAATCCAAGTTAGTTAATGTATAGGATAATAATGATTTCAGGAATAGAATTTAGTGATTCATCACTTACATACAATACCCAGTGCTCATCCCAACAAGTGCCCTTGTTAATGACCATCACCCATTTAGTCTGTGCCCCCACCCAATACCCCTCCAGTAACCCTCAGTTTGTTCTCTGTATTTAAGAGTCCTTCATGGAAAATTAAAAAAATTTTTCTTTTAGTGAGAGATACAGCAGGAGCTGGGGGAGAGAGAAGGAAAGAGAGACGGAGAGAGAATCTCAGGGAGGCTCCATGCTCTGTATGGAGTCCAACACGTGGCTCAATTCCACATCCCAGGATCATGACCTGAGCTGAAACCAAAAATTGGCCACTCAACCATCTGAGCCACCCAAGTGCCCCCAAATTGTTTATTTAAATAAAAAGAATCGCATGCTACATTCTAATGATTAATAATAGACTCAATAAAAGAAAAAGTTTATCTTCTCTAGGGGTTAGGGAAATAGTGGCTTCTCTGAAATGTTTATTTATTTTGGGGAGACTGTGTATGATTTTTCTTCAGGGACCTTTGTTTTTTTAATATTTATTTATTCTTTTGAGAGAGAGACAGAGTGTTGAGCAGGGGAGGGGCAGAGAGAGAGGAGACACAGAATCTGAAGCAGGCTCCAGGCTCTGAGCTGTCAGCATAGAACCCGACGCAGAGCTTGAACTCACAAACAGCGAGATCATGACCTGAACCAAAGTTGGACACTTAACCAACTGAGCCACCCAGACGCCCCCTAACATACATTTTTAAATAGCATGTATTACTTAAAATATATACATATATTCTAACTTAGAATTTCATAAATTATGCAACTTCAAAATTATGTAAATGTAGTGAATGAATATGACAGTATGGATGTGTTTTGAGCGTTACCTTTATAGGCGGTGCCTGAGAGGGTCCAGGATGATGATTGGTGGCAGCAGGAAAAAAATTTTATTAAAAGCAAATTCCTGGCCATTGGCTTTCTTCTGTTTCATCCTCTCCAACCAACCTACTTCTGCTCTGTATTCTTCATCCTGAAAAGTCACCCTAGTCTCTCTTTCATCTCCTTTACCAGTAACCAAGTTCTGCTGATTTTTCTTTATAACCATTTCTCAGCTATGTCCCCTCTGCCTTATCCCGCTGTCATTTGCCATATGGAGGTCTCATTCCCTACCTGGAAGATCACATGAGCCTCATGACTCATTTCCCTCCCAGCTCCCACGCAGCTGCCAGAGGGGTTTCTATGACATACATACCTGGTGACATTATCTCCAAGCATTCCTTCAGTTCCACAAATACTTATTTAGCACTGCTTATGTACCAGACCCTGTGGGGTACCGAAGACACATCAGTCAACAAGACAGATTAGATTTCTACACTCAAGGAACTTATATTCTAATAGTAATAAATAATTCAAAGATTATTTATTAAATGTCCCTTCCAAGCCCTGACAGCCTATAATTTCCATCACCCTAACTGTGTACAGCTGACCCTTAAACAACACGGGTTTGAACTGTGCGTGTCTGCTGACATGCAGGTTTTTTTCTTGATAGAGTACTGTAAATGTATTTTCTCTTCCTTATGATTCTCTTAGTAACATTTCCTTTTCTGTAGCTTACTTTATCATAAGAATACAGTATATCATACATCTAACATAAAAAATACGTGTTAACTGACTATGCTATCAATAAGGCTTCAGTCAACAGGTTATTTGTAGTTAAGTTTGGGGGGAGTCAAAAGTTATATGGGGATTTTGACTGCATGGAGGGGGTCAGCACCTCTAACCCTTACATCATTCAAGAGTCAATTGTATATCTCTCCACCCACCAGATTCTGCCAACATGTTTTATGTTCAAAGAGTATTCAGCTTTTTGTGGTCCAGCTGAGACATCATTTCTCCCCTGAAAGCCTTCATGAGCTTCATCTTGGGCTATGTGGCCCTTCCCTGTGCCTGATAGCATCATGTGTATAACCCTATTCAGCACTTTGGACATTTTATTAAAATTATTTGTGTACATGTCTCTTTCATGAGGCTGCAAGTACTTTGAGGAAGGAGATTTTACTTTAATCATTTTCATACTTCCAATGCTCAATGCAAATAGAGGCAGAAAGGATGGGAAGCAGGGGGCTATGGTCTTGGTTTAAGGTATCTGGACTAACAGAGTAAGTGGCACAGGAAGGTTTGAAATGTGAGAAAGAAAGGCTGGTGCAAAAAGCAAAGAACTTGCTCATGGTTAAATTTGGTACTTGAGCTACATTGATTTGTTTATGAATATGGGTATGACAAGGGGGTGACCTTACTTATCATCAAAGGAGGCTGTTCTAGACAACACTCAGCAAAGAACAAAATCTAAACACCTGATTATTCCATTGACCATTTGCCTCCCAGGTCTCCTGGTCTCTGTGAAAACTGTGGGAACGGGGAATGTGGATATTTTGATCTGGTCATCGAGAAATAGACACCCCAATGCAAGCAAGGATGAGGTGCTCCTGTCCAAATCACTTTTAATATTCTTTGCTTTTCCAATTCACAACAGCTTAATGAATTCAAGATCCTCAGATTGCCTTAGATTTGGGACTTTCTTGTCATCGATCCAGGGAAAGAATGTTCAGGAAACTTCCCCCATAAAATTAAAAGTGCTTTGATATCTAGAGCATATTCCTGAAACACCATCTTGGGTTCTGGCCAAACTTGTTCGGTGAGGTTTGTCATCCTCCACTAACAGCTCGGCTGGGAGTAGACAGCCAGGGGGGGTGGCCGAGAGGAAGGCTGGACAGAAGAACAGGGGGGAAATGAACTTTGTTCTCCCTCTCACAACTCCAGCCCAGGGCAGCTTCAAAGTAGAGATCGGCGCCTTTTAACCCTGTCAAACCTAGAGACCGTTCAGAACAGCACATCAATTCAACTAGCATTTTTTTAGGGCTTATCATATTCTAGATTCTGTAAGGTATCTCTCACTGAGAGGATCAAAGTGTGGAAATAACTTAAATATCATTCAGTGGGTATATAATAATATTGGGACAACCACAAAATTATTTTACAAGATAGACTACAATCATATGTATTGATAAGGATGGGCAACCAAGATATACAGTTGAGATATATATATATATATAAAATGGTCCCTGTTTTGTTATTTTTAAAATATAGATGTGCCTGGGTGGCTCAGTTGGTTGAGCATATGACTTCTGCTTAGGTCATGATTTCATGGTCCATAAGTTCGAGCCTTGCATCAGGCTCTGTGTTGACAGCTCAGAGCCTGGAGCCTGCTTCGGATTCTGTGTCTCTCCCTCCCTCTGCCCCTTCCCCACTCACACTCTGTCTCTGTCTCTCTCTCAAAAGAAATAAACATTAAAAAAATTAAAATAAAATATAAATAATGGCCAAAGTGTGTGTTTTACAGCTCTAGAAGATGCAGTGACCTTCCCTAGTTCAGAAAGCTAGGAATGGAAAAGATTTTCCTCTCTAACTGGAAGAGGGAGCAGACCCCCGAATCTAAGCCAGCACCCCTTCAGGCAGGCTGTGGATTATGGTGGTCTTGGGGCTCTGGGAACATGGCAGCCCTAGCAGATGACACCTCAGGGTTCCATGTTTACCATACCTTAGTGTCCCCCAAGCCTCCTGTCCCATGACCAAAACCACCCCCCAGTCCACAGCATCTCCAATTCAGAGCAAGACTCAATAACCATCAACCCACACCCACTCCTGGGAAGTCTAGGAAGCATCAGAGTCGTGCAAAAATATAGTAGTTACCGCTTCTGTGCACCTGCTATATAACAGCCTTAGCCGCATCATTTCATTTAATGCTCTTATCAACTTATGAGGCTTTGACTGTTGTTATCACCATTTCATGGGTGAGAAAATAGAAGCTCTGCTAGTTAGACAACTTACCCAAAGTCAGAGAGCCAGCATGTGACAGCCAGGATTTAAAACTAGCTTTTGTCTGGCAAGGACGCCCAGGCTCTCTCCACTACAGAGATGGGCTTTGCACGGGCCAGGAATTTGGGCCAAGAGTGGCTTGCAGCTCAGGAGCACTAATTAGCATTAGAGATGTGACTCGGAGGCCAGGAAAGAGCCTTCTCGTTCAAAGTGTGCTTCTCCATCCCCAGAACACAGTTCTCTGTAGGAGGATTTTGATTTAGAGTAATGTGCGCTAAGGGGTAAATGTGGCTCAGCCTTCCTAGCAAGTAATAAAGATTTTAAAAGAGTAACTTGTTAACCTAAATGGCTTCATGGTTGATAGAAAGTACAGGGGAAACTAATGGGGTGGGGTGTTGGAGGTGGGGAGTTGGGGGAGGGGAGTTAAGGGAATTTCCTTTTAGAGAAGGTCTTTGAAACTGAAAGGGATTCTAGGTCATCTGGTCCCATTTTACAAACATCTTTATTTATTTTTAAAGTTTATTTATTTTGTATGTGTGAGAGAGAGCAAGCACAAGTTGGGGAGGGGCAGAGAGAGAGGGAGAGAGAATTCCAAGCAGGCTCCGCACTGTCAGTGCAGAGCACTGACTTGGGGCTGGAACCCATGAATCGTGAGAGCATGAGCTGGGCCAAAATCAAAAGTCGGACGTTTAACCGGTTAACTGACTGAGCCACCCAGGTGCCCCTGCAAAGATGGCTTAATATAAATTCCCCCATGTCACAATAGTTTACACAACTATTTTTTATTAAAAAAAATTTGTGTCATGTGACCCCCTCTCCCCACCTTATTCTAAACAGGAAATGGAGACGAGATTATTGAAACGCAGATCTAAATATGTATTCAGCATTTACTGCACATCCATTTGCCTGATACTATGCTCAAAATATAGAAATCAAAATAAAACGCATGACCCCAAGAAACTCACAGCGTCCTGCGTGTATAGTATTTTCTTGGGTACTGCGGCGGCTCAAAGGAGGAGGCGATACCATGCCTAGAAGGGCTACTTTAGCTGAGTCTCGAAGGGTGGCAGGTGGACGCATTTACGAGGCCAGCAAGCAGGGCAAGAACCTTCTAGGGGGACAGCCAGGGAAGGGCAATTGGAAGGAGGCAAGTGGTCCTCGCAGGAGCTGAGGGCCCTGGGGGGGAGGCAGACGGATGTAGACCTAGAGCGGCAGGTGGGGGCAGAGAGGTTCTAGGGACGGACGTCGCCCAGAGCAGGCCGGCCAAGCTGCTTAGAGGGCCGGAGGCCACCGAGGCCTGGGACCGAGGCCCGAGGGCCCTGGGCGGCAGGCCGGGAAGGGCAGGACTTGGCACACCCCCACCTGCGTTCCCTCAGGCTCACACCAGCAGCGCCTTGTAGGAGCCCATCCACCAGGGTGCCTCAGATCCAACAGCCAGGCCAGACAACCACAGAGGGAAGACCTACATAACCTGCCCGAATCTGCAGCTGAAAGGAGTGTTACTGCCTTAACAACAAGTATCAGTAAGACAGTTAATTTTTTTGAAGTATTAATGAACCTGAAGTGAAGTCCATCGTAAGCGAAAGGGCTTTCTCCCCTCCCTAGATAATTCCACTGGCTAATGGAGGGATTTCGAAAGTGCTAATGATGCCAAGGTTGGTGTTAATTCAGGACTTCGCACAGCAGCTCCCTCACCCCTTTCCGGGCCTCACCTCTCTGCCCTGTTCCTTCTGGTTTCCTCTGGCCTCCGCCAGACATGCCATCTCAGCAATTGGACGGACTCTGCAGGCTTCCTGGCAGTCTCTGTGTGACCACGAGGTCAGGGTGGCCTGATTCCTGTTTGCCCAAACACAGGAGAGCACAGTGGTTTTTTTCAACCTGTTGTTCAACTCCTGATAATGCAGAGCCGTGGAAATCTGTCTTCTCACGCGCCCCTCCACTGACAGCCGCACCCACACAAATGCAATGCAACAGCAGTAACACATTTAGAAGACCTTTCTCTGTTATTTGGCCCCCAGAGGATTACTGCATCAGGATGGGAGCGGGGTGGTGGGGGGAAACTTTGGCTCCATACAGCATCACAGAATGTTGGTTAGATTCAACTTTGCAGGTGAAGAAATTAAAGTTCAGGTAGGTGAAGTAACTTGGATCTGGTCAGAGAGCTAGTTAGTGGCTCAACTGTCACCATAAATCAAATCTTACCTCTTGGCCAGTACCTTTCTATTATACCTCTTCTTAACTCCTTCTCAAGCCAGTTTTAAAAAGAACTATCTGGAGACACAAAATGAGAAACAAAATGATTATAGAGCTAATCATTTGATGATCAATCACATTGGTCCCTTGGTTAATGATGTAAGTATTTCCTTGAAACATTGTCTAGGGCAGGTTTTCGCTGAACCGTATTAGTTTCGTCAGATATTTCTTCCTTGAATTCTTGCAGCCATCTCTAAAGAAATGGACCAGAGGAAAGCAAAATTTCAACTCTAAAAAGAATCTTTTAGGCAGAGAGAACTCTTGCCAATCTGAATGTTTAAACCTCCAAAAATGGTAGTAGATAATAGATGGCAAGAACGTTTATAGTTCAGGAGTCTAAGAATCTGCATATACTTTATAAATATTAAGATAATATTTCCAGAAAATTGGCAGATCATTGATAGATCATGAAGAATATATTTTCATATTTTATATACATGCAACACAGAATTCATCTCCCTGACTTGAACCTAAAATCTGTGTACTTAATCACCCTTTACCAGAATTACTTTGCTCCGAATCTAAATCAGCTGAACAAAAAGGTGCCTGAAGCCTTGGGTGGGAAGAAATTTATCCTTTAAAAACTGGGTCTCTTGTAAACAGAGGCTGTTAAAACTGGAAAAGAAGCTTACCAGGTCAGGGTCCTTGCATTTTATACTCTATCCCGCCACATTTCCCAAAACAGGATTTTTAGCCATTAGAAGACAGACACCTTCCAAGGATTGGAGAAAATTTAATTATTTGAAAATTATGATGATATAGTTATGTGCTGAGCTGTTACCACCACCAGGATTAAATTTAGTTTTTAATTCATCTAAATTTTTTTTTAATGTTTTATTTATTTCTAAGAGAGAGAGAGACAGCGTGAGCAGGGGGAGGGTCAGAGAGAGAGGGAGTCACAGACTGAAACAGGCTCCAGGCTCTGAGCTGGCAGTCAGCACAGAGCCTGACGCGGGGCTCGAATCCACGAACCGCGAGATCATGACCCAAGCGAAAGTCGGACGCTTAACCGACTAAGCCACCCAGGCATCCCTAGTTTTTAATTCATCTAAATTGTGGTGCGTCATAATTCACTCGTTTTTGGGTTTTGAAGTGTTTTCTTTGTTTTTTGTTTGGGTGGGTTTTTTTTTTTTTTTGGACTATTAAAATGTGTATCATCTAAAGAAGAATGTTCCAACCGTTTGGACCCAGTTATTCTGCTTCCAGGAATTCATTCTAAGGAAATACTTCAGAAGGGAAAAAATGCTAATCATGCAGAGATGTTTATAATCAACTTTATTTATGATGGCCAAGAAGCCAGAATGAGTAAAAACTGGACAAAGGTGAAATGAACTGTGACCGCAATTCAGTTAGAATCCTACGTGACCATTAAAACTGATATAGAGAAAAGCCTATGAGAAGCACTCACATATGAGTATTACACCTCATAATTTTACACTTTATAGAGTTTACAAATTGGCTTTATACTACATTGCCTCATTTATTCTTCACAATAGCCCTGTGCAATAGAAGCGATTCTCTCCGTCTTGTTGGTATGAAAACAGACGAAAGGAATTGAAACGATCTGTCTGAGGTCATTCATGAAATATTCAACGCATTGACCACAACAGTTTAAAAACCATATGTACATAGATCAAGACTGAAAAGACCATAACAAGTTGCAAATAGTTGCTCTGTTCAAACAAAATATTTTTCTCCATGGGTGTATATGCATGTGTGTGTGTGTGAGAGAGAGAGAGAGAGAGAGAGAGTGTGTGTGTGTGTGTGTGTGTTTTGGTAAAACTCCTTTAAACATTGAATGCGTCTAGGATTATTTAGCCCAATCATTGAGCTATGTTCATCAACTTCCTTATCAAACATCAAAACCTTGGGACTCCTTATAATATAAGGTCTCTGCTCTTTGCAGATATACGCCAACCATATGGGCGGCGTCCTGTGTTCCCATACAGACAGGAAGATTGACTGGGGTGGCCAAACCAGTGGCGCTCACATCTGCCTGCCTGCTATGGCCCCAATCCCAACACCACCATGTCCCCATGGGAGCCCACCCCCACTCAGTCTCGTTTAAGGCATTTACTGATGTATCCACTGAAGGGACACCTCTCTGAAAATTAAGGCCGCAAGTCCTTTGTTTAGTGTTCAGAGCTGATTTCAAGAGAGGTGCCCTTTGAGTTACATTGTCACTACCCCTGGATTTGTCTTCTCTCAATGACAGATGGGGATTGGTGGTAAATACTCCGACTCCCCACCCCTCAAGTGGGACAGCTGTCAGGTGCATTTGCTTCACCTACTGCTAAGATTTCTCCCAAAAGATTAAACCTTAGTTGTCCAGAAGGGTGACTTGCTTGATAATATACCCTTTTGTTTGTTTTCTCCTCTTCCATGTTTCTCCCTCTCACTTCCATGCCACTGTTTCTTGGGATCATCTCCCAAATAAACTATTTGCATTCAAGTCTTTGTTTCAAGATCTGCTTTTGGAAGAACCCCAAATAAGACACCATATTTCCTCAGGGAAGTCATCACTTCTTTGGGACACCAGAGATATGGGGCTGCCGGTCCTTCCATTGGCTGTTCACACCCCGAAGGCAGGAAACCCGGGTGACACAGTACAAGAATGGCCCCTAGGAGAATAAAGTAGCACAGAGAAGGCTGGGCAATGCGCCTGCAGGAAATGGGGTGCAGCAAAGGGAACAGAGTCAGCACAGTGCTGTCAGACATGCATGTTAGTCGGCCTTGCTTCTTTGATTGAATGTCATGTGGCCTTGGGACCATACAGGCCCCTAGGATTTATTAGGCTGACATGTATTTCCTGATTTTCTTTGACAGATGCACTTTATTACTGATACACCGATATATATACTGATGTATAACAGAAAATAAAAATTATGCTTTTAAATGAAACGAGTCTTCTTTATTAAAAATACACATTGTACATTTGTGATTTGGAAGAGCCTACAACTCTAATTTGGTCTTCACTTGGGGTCGATCATCATTAACCCATGACACTGTAATTAAAAGTTACCACCAGTCTCAGGTTAGGGTATAGATGAGAAGACAAGCAAAATCCAGAATTGTACTGACACTGCTGGACAGGCTCAGTGGTAAAAGCCGTGTACATACGGTTTATGAAAGTTCTGCTTAGGGGAAGCAATAACGAAATGTAACTTCAAGTCTTGTTCACTTTTAAATGTACTTGATTTAGTTGTTCAGGATACACACATTTAAGAAATGTCTGGCTGTAGAAAGAAAAGGCCAGCAAGAAACAACACAATGGATATTTGTTAGGATACATATTGCCAGTCCCTTCTTCCTTCAAAATAATCGTTCTTTCACTTAAAAAAAAAAAAAAAAAGAATCTGATTCAACTGATGTTAGAATTTGCAACAAGAATCAAGGCAGGATTTTGCTCTTTTGATAGGATGGTTCATTATTCTGTACGCGATGCACATTATACAATACCCAGAATAGATTTTCCTCCCCTATGATTATGTCCCATTAGGACACTGGAGCACGGGAAACATCAGAGCATTGTTCATATTTGGCGTGAATGCATTTGATTTTTTTTGTGAAATATACATAACTGAAATTTACTATTTAACCCTTTCTGGCTCTACAGTTGATCAGCACTAACTACATTTAGAGTGTTGCACCACCATCACCACCATCTATTTCCAGAACTTTTTCATTTTCCAAAACTGAAACTCTGTCCCCATTAAACATGAACTCATCATTCCCCACTCCCCAAACCTCTGGAAACCTCCATTCCACTTTCTGTTTCTACAGATTTGACTACTCTAGGTATTTCCTATCAAATGAAATCAATAAGATACATCCTTTGGCATTTGGCTTATTTCACTCAGTATAATGTCTTCAATGTTTGTCCATGTTGGAGCATGCATCAAAATTTCATTCTTTTTAGGTCTGAATATTATTCTGGTTTTTTTTTTAAGTTTATTTATTTATTTTGAGAGAGAGAGGGAGAGAAAGTGAGAGCAGGAGAGGGATAGAGAGAAGGAGAGAGACTCCCAAGCAGGCTCCATGCTGTCAGTGTGGAGCCAGATGTGGGGCTCGATCCCACAAACTCAGAGATCATGACCTGAGCTGAAATCAAGAATTGCATGCTTGCTGGGTGGCTCAGTCAGTTAAGGATCCAACTTCAACTCAGTCATGATCTCACAGCTTGTGAGTTCAAGCCCCGTGTGCTGTCAGCACAGAGCCTGGAGCCTGCTTCAGATTCTGTGTCTCTGTCTTTCTCTGTCCCTTCCCTGCTCACACTGTCTCACACTCTCTCTCAAAAATAAATAAACATTAAAAAAAATTTTAAACAGAGTTCCATGCTTAATAGAATGAGCCACTCAGGCACTCCAAATTTTTAAATTTAATATTGATTTAAACTCTTAAAACTTACCCTGTGAGCTTAAGGAAACTTAATTTTCTTACTTAAAAGTGGACCTTTTTTTTTTCAATCTTTGTATTCATAGTGCTGCTATCTGGCATCTAAGAACTTTGAAAGAGATCTTTTTTTTTTTTTTGTCTTCGAACAGTGTCAGATGTTTTTCACACCATGAGTGGCTTTCTGTGAACAAAGTGAGCACGTCTGCCCTGTCAGAAGGTGAGAGAAGACCGATGAAACAGACGGTCAGTTGTGCATCAACCCACATAAGCCAAAAGCGGATTCTTATTTTGAAAGCCATGCAGAAAAGATGTTTAGTGGAGCAAATATGTGGCTCCAATAAGCATTTCCACTCTAAGCCACTGGCACTACTCCTATAGCTATTGGCTCCAACGGTTGCTAGGTAACCATCTTGAATACAACACCTAGCAACTACTGACTGCCGTCTTCCTTTTCTGCTCTAGAATTCTTTCTGTTTTTTTAAGATTTTATTTTTTTAATATTATTTTATTTTGGGGGGCACCTGGGTGGCTCAGTTGGTTAAGTGTCTGGCATTTGACTTAGACTCAGGTCATGATCTCACGGATTGTGGGTTCAAGCCCCACACTGGGCTCTGTGCTGAGCATGGAGCCTACTTGGGATTCTCTCTCTCTCTCTCTCTCTCTCTCTCCTTCTCTGCCCCTCCCCCTCTCGTGTGCTCTTTCTCTCTCTCTCAAAATAAATAAATTTTAAAAAGTTAAAAAAATAAAATTTTTTTAAAATTTTAGAGAGAGAGCAAGAGAGGGAGTGCACATGCATAGCAGGGAAGAAAGAGACAGAGAGAGAGAGAGGAGAAGAGACTCTCAAGAGGCTCTGTGCTCAGCAGAGTCCCAAGTGGGCATTGATCCCAAGACTCTGAGATCATGACCTGAGCAGAAATCAGGAGTTAGTCCCTCAACCGACAGAGCCATCCAGGAACTCCTTTTTTTTTTTTTTTTTTTAAATAATCTCTACACCCAACATGGGACTTGAACTCACAACCCCAAGATCAAGATGAGCCAGTCAGGCACTCCCTGCTCTAGCATTCTTTGAACAGACTTACAATTCCCAGATCCAGTGGAATATCGGAAATCCAGGAGGGAAGGGAGAGAGAGAGATCTTAGACTGTCAGCACCTAACCTTTACATTTTTAAAAGTTATACTTCTTTGTGTTTCTCCCCAAATTTAGTAAGTATATACTTTTGATATAAACAAAACAAAAGCTAAATGTATACTGTTTGGCCATTTAAATAACTCCTTTGTGAGGATGATGAATTAACACAAATAACACTCTGGATCAATTAGTATTCGATGCAACAGCATAATCTTTTGGTGGACAAGAGTCCACTTTAGCCATCCTTTTCACTGGCTGGAATTAGGTGCTTAAGACCCCAGAATATCTTGCAAGGGAGTTATATCATGAAAAGTTATGCACACTCATTTTTTTTTTTTTTTTTTTGAGTAATCTAGCAATTGGTGGGGGAATAAAAAGCAGAGAGAAAAGGTACAAGTAAAAGCTGTACTAATTGGGATTAGATTTACCTGTGACAGGAAATTCAAATTAAGAGTGAGGTCAACAAGGGAGAAGTTTCTTTCTCATTCTACATAAACTCAGCTGGGGTGGTGGCTCCACAATCGTAAGGAAAAGATTGTCTTCTTTTATTTTCTTGTCCCTGTCTTCTACCTCACGTCCTAGATGGGTGTTCCAGCCTGGCATGGAGTCCTATCTCACCCAGTAGGAGAGAAGAAAAGTGAGGAGAAGGGCACCCCTCCCCCCGTTTCTAGGAAGCTAACAGGAAGTCTCACATTCCGCTTCCAGCCGGAGCACAGTGTGAATCTACATTTTCTTTCTTTTTTTTAAAAAATGTTTTATTTATTTCTGGGAGAGAGAGAGAGACAGCGTGAGCAGGGGAGGGTCAGAGAGAGAGGGAGTCACAGACTGAAACAGGCTCTAGGATCTGAGCTGGCAGTCAGCACAGAGCCCGACGCAGGGCCCGAACCCACGAGCCGCGAGATCATGACCTAAGCGAAAGTCGGACGCTTAACCGACTAAGCCACCCAGGCGCCCGGATAATCTACATTTTCTTTTGCCTGCAGTTTTCCACACTCCACACATTTCCAAAGTTACTTAGGTTAACACTTTACCCCTTACCCACCCCCACCCCACCCCCACCCTTGTTTCCACAACTGTGATACAGGTAATTTTGTCACATTCTGCATTCCATCCTGGGATCCCTTGTAAATTTGCATGCATTAAGGTTTTCTCTTTGTGCTGGAAAATTCTACTGGTTTTGTTCCATACCTTTTTAAATGTTAATAAAATGTACCATTTTGATGTTGTTTTCATGAATTATCTTTAATGATTTAGTATTTTAATACCAATTTTATATAAATGACAGCAAATGATTTACTCAGGGTTGCACAGCTGTTGAGTGGCAGAGCTAGGACTCAAACCCACCTGAGTGACTCTCCAAAAACCCCCTCTGTGGCCGCGTCATTTTCTTTTTCTCTAGAATCTTAATCTCTGAATGTTCGCCTATGACCAGGAAAACTTCGGATTTCCTGTGTAGAGCTGTTTGCTCTTTCCCATGTATTGGCATAGCACTCCCTAGGTATGAGGTCAGGTTTGGAGAGTGGGCATGAAAGGTTTGTGTTTAGAATTGTCAGCTGCCACTGAGTGAAAATGGCACACTGACGACTGACTTGATAGTAGATCGATGAAGGGCAACAGACCAAAGTTGTGGATTGGGCCTCACTAATGGTCATTTGGAAAAGCCCATCCCATCATCCATGCCTTTTTCTCTGTGTCATACTATTATCTGAGATCAGTCAGAACCCATCTGCAATCTCGGCTCACGTCAGCTGCCCAACAGCTAGCCAATACTTCCATGTACCCATCCCTTCCCCCCTCATTTCCCCGCTGTGCCCTCTCGCCCCTCCATTTATAATGTGCTCAATAGGGTTGCTCCCCTTCTATTAGTGGTGGCTGGTGGCTGTGGCAGCTGAAGGACCTGGTGCTAGAGCAAAGGAAGGAAATAAGCATTGTGTCAAAAGGCTGCAGTCTGAGGAAGAAAACAACTGACTTTCTCATAGAAACTCAACTAAAATTCAAAACAAGGCCACTGTAGCTTTCTCTTTTGTGACCTGTCACTTCAGTGCATTCTATAGTGGAGGCCATTAACTGTATTTCCTTATTGATTCACCCTTTCTTCCTCAGTAACAGAATTGTTGAGTGATACCAAGACCATGGCCATCCAGAATAAACTAGTTAATAAAGTTGCCTGCCATAGGGTATACATCAACAACAATTTGGATACTGCTATACATGCATACTGAAATTGAACAATCAAATAAAGGGATGGTGATGGTAGGAGTCCAGTAACCCATTGTTGGAGCAACGAGAGGAGACTAGAATGATCTACATGGTAATGTATTGAAGTTGGACACATCTATATGAACTCATGTTTAGCTTAACATAGATACAAATAGTTACATACAGAAATATTCATTCATATGTGTAAATCTATGGTTTAGTATATGCATCTATGGTCCCTTTCTCTCAGCCGAGAAGCAAAGACATTCCAATAACAATGAACATATCTGTCATCCAGAACCTGATTATATAAAAAAAATTTTTTAATGTTTGTTTATTTTTGAGAGAGAGAGCAAGTGGAGGATGGACAGAGAGAGAGGAAGACATAGAATATGAAGCAGGTTCCAGGCTCTGAGCTGTCAGTACAGAACCCACATGGGGCTCGAACTCACGAATGGTGAGATCATGACCTGAGCTGAAGTCAGATGCTTAAACAACTAAGCCATCCCTGTGTCCCCAGATCCTGATTTCTAATACCATTCTCTAATAAAAACAATCAGGGTTCCTTAATGAAATGGCTAGTACTAGGACTGGGGCATGAAATGTACAAGATGAACCTGGAATGTCTTATAAACCCAGAAATTAAGGAATTAAGGAAGTGCTTCAATACACACACACACACACACACACACACACACACACACACACAAAATGAAAGTATGGTCAAAGGAACAGGGAGCCAAATAAAAGAGTCTGAGAAGAAGTGATAATTAAAAATATTTGGGATGGGATCCTGAAACAAAAAAAGGGCACTAGGTAGAAACTAAGGAAATATGAATAAAGCATGAATGTTACTTAATAATAATGTATGGCTTGATGAATCATTTATATATTACATCAATACATATTACATTAATTGTAACAAATATATGATACTAATGCAGTGTGCTAATAATAGGGAAAACTGGGTGTAGGATATACGGAAATACTTACATCTTTGCAATTTTTCTGAAATCTGAAACTGCTCTAAAATAAACCACATTTTAAAACAATGATACATGATGGGGGTGCCTGGGTGACTCAGTGGGTTAAGTGGCTGACTCTTGATTTTGGCTCTGGTCATAATCTAATGGCTGATGGATGCAAGCCCTAAGTCGGACTCAGTGCTGACAGCATAGAGCCTGCTTGGGATTCTCTCTCTTCCTCTTTCTCTGCCCCTCCCCCTCCTCTATCTCTCTTAAAATAAATTTTAAAAACTTAAAGAAAAGATACATGAAAAGTGGCCTGCACATTGTAAACACTCAGTATATGTGTGTTGACCTAATTAATTTTATTATCAGTACAGTTTCCCAAAATGAGGTAATGAATGGTTTCCCTGCCTGAGAAATTTTGTATAGTGAGCTAGCGTTGTGGGAACTTCTCCAAATTCCTGTGGAGTTAGTTCCACTCCTGAGAGGGAGTATAGACCATGTTTTTAGAATGAAAACAAACAGGTTTTTTTTTTTTTTTCTTTTTAACATCTACAGTCTGGAACAAATATAGACTTGAACATTTGAGAGTAGGGAGCGACATGTGAGCACAAAGCGAATGTTGAAATGACTCACATCACAGAAGATAGAGATGCAGTGAACTGACTGATTAGTCACACCACCCTGCTCTAATTGTGATTACAAAAGCCAAACTTTTTATGGGCAACACCCAATGAGCCAGACTAAACAGGAGGAATTAAGAGAGTGTTTAAATAGGGGTGCTGTAGGATAACACCAGCCTCCCTGCCACACAGAACTTACTCCGAATGCAAGCCCAACAGCCTGGAGCAAAGTAGGGAAACACAACTCTTTCAAAGAGCTTAAGTAATCAAGTGACAGGAAACCCAAGAGCCACAGCCTATGAAGGGAGGGACGGACTCAGGGAACAGGGTTCTGGGAGCTCAGTACAGGCAGGGTTTCTAGTCTTTACTCTCAGAGAGCTGAGTTCATGAGCTTTTTCTTGCTGGTGGGTTTTTTTTTTTAAAGTATTTCTTTTTCAGTAATTTTTTCCTCACTTGTCACTATTGTTCTATGTTGCCTTGTTACCTTTCACAATTAAGCAAGCAAGCAAACCAAAGAAATTCCGTGTGTGAGAACTTGATAGAAAACAAATGAAAACCACATATGGGTGTGACTTTGCATAATGGCTTTGTTATGGAGGGATCTGAATAGGTAAATGTAAACGGGTGGGTTATAATAGGGATCTGTTTTCCTTCAAGCTGTAGGTATTAGAATTGGTAGAGCTTTCAGGTGGGCATGGGAAATGAAATTCTCCATTCTGCAAGTGAGAATGATTGATGATGAAGGCACAATGTCTCCCAAACAAAAGTGGACACATTTTGAGTGAATTTTGTTTACTACTAAGAATTATTTTGGGGCGCCTGGTTGGCTCATTTGGTTAAGAGTCTGACTTCTGCTCAGGTCATGACCTCATGGTTCATGGGTTCAAGCCCCATGTCGGGCTCTGTGCTGACAGCTAGCTCAGAGCCTGGAGCCTGTTTTGGATTCTGTGTCTCCCTCTCTCTCTGAACCTCCCCTGCTCATGCCATCTCTCTCTCAAAAATAAATGAAACATTTAAAAAAATTTTTTAAAGAATTATTTTGAAGGCACTTTGTAATATACAAATGGCTTTTGGTCCTGCATGGCTCAACAATATGGGTGAATAATAATCGTATCTCACATTTGTGTAGCTTGCTACATTTTAAAGAATGTTTCATGTGTTTTACCCCACTTGTTCTCATCTTGACATCCTTTTCATCTTAGCTCAATTTAACTTAGATCTTAGATACATAAAACTAGATCCTTCCAAGAAAAAAAGAAACCAGGATGAAGAACACAATAAAATATTAGAGATATTGAAATAGTTTAAAATACCTGGAATTACAGAGAAATCTAGAAGCTTTCCTTCTTTCCTGGATTTCATTCTTGGGTTGTGTCAGGAAATCTATAAACTGAGTCTCTTCTACAAAAGTCCCCTTCAGAAGCTTTTTAAAAATTATAATGCCCAGACCACACCCCAGAGCAAAGAAATCAGCATCTCTGGAGGTGAGATCCGAGTAACAATATTTGCAAATTTTTCAGGTGATTTCAAAATGCAACCAAATTTGGGAACCACTATTCATATATATATATATATATATATATATATATATATATATATATATATATATATATATATATATATCTCAGTCAAAAACAAAGTTGTGTGAGCCTTTTGGCATACTGAATTTGGGGGTCATATCATTTGTAGTAATGTTTGAGGAATCAAAAGTAAAATTAGGCTCGAGAAAATATTTTACAGGTACTACCTAAAGCACTTCCCTCATGATTGCAATAGATTTGGGGTAGCAGAATTCTTTTAAACTTAAATGGGAGACAAGCATAATGAATCTAATTCGTAAATTACTTACAAACTGTATTTCTGCTAAGACACCAACTAACTTCGTGAATTACTGGGTGTGGATTAAGGAATGAATTCTTGAAAGAACATTTACAGTAACTGAATCACCTGCTGTCACAACAAATCAATGTCTTACCTAAGAGACTTTCAAATTCAGGAATAGAAAATACTTTTAAATGAATTATAATGAGCACAATCTATAGTTAAATGACTTTGAGGAGTCAGTTGTTCAAGACTAAATATCCAAAATTCTCTAAATCTAGCTCTAACATTGACTCATGCATTGATCTTTAGGGATTTAGTTTTTTTGTGCTTTACTTTTCCCATCTATAAAATGGAGTATTCACATCCATTTCATGGATGAATTGAAAGAATTAATTCTTTTTTTAAAAATAATTCTTTTTTTTTAAATTTTTAAAAAATGTTTATTCTTGAAAGAGAGAGACAGAGACAGAGCATGAGCAGGGGAGGGGCAGAGAAAGAGAGGGAGACACAGAATCTGAAGCGGCTCCAGGCTCTGAGCTGTCAGCACAGATCCAGACACAAGGCTTGAACTCACGAACCTTGAGATCATGACCTGTCAGACGCTTAACCAACCGAGCCACCCAGACTCCCCTTGAAAGAATTCTTTATAATGCATTTGGAAGATGAAAAATACATGTAACGAAATTCCATGAGAATTCCTACGGACGTTGCTGAAGATATGGCTGAAGTTCATTGTTCTAGCTAAAAGTTAGTCTCCTTAACCATATGTTCATTTTCAACTTTGTCCATTCATTGATTTAACAAATAGTCAATTGTGACCTACTATGTGCCATGGCCTGGGCAGAGAAAAAAAATTCTCTGTCCTCATGAAATCATAGTTTTGTATGGGAAAGAGACAACAAACACAAACAAACATATACCAGGTAGTGATAAGCGCTTAGGGAAGGGATAGAAGGAGATGGGTAGAGGGATAGAGAGTTAAGCAGAGTGGTAGAGGGGATCCACTTAAATGGGAGTGGTTATGAGGGGCTCTAGGAAAGATTACAAGAAAAAGACAGGGGTTGGGGGGGAGGTGCTCATGCAAACATCTTAGGAGAGAGATTTCTAAACAGAGAGAAACCATAATTGGAATGCGCTCAGGATCTTCAAGAATAAAACAAAGGCTATTATTGTATCTAGGACAGAGTGAGCGAGGGGGGTTATTTTAAATTAATATTCACTAATGCATCATAAAAGTCAAAGTAATATATACCTCGCTTTCTGTTCCAAGCAGATGGTGATGGTTTATAGGTCAGCATAGGAATTTCAAAAAGGGTAACCTGGACATTCTTTCCTTAGTCAAATATTTATTAATACCCATTATGTTCTAGGTTTTCAAAAGCCACAGATGTTGTCTGCAGGAAGTATATAGTTTAGAGGATGTAACTATATGTTCACCCTCAGTTTCAACAAACTCAACTATATAAGTATTAAGTTTGCAGTAGTGTTTAGGTAAATTCTATGGCAATGCTACATCATTTTTTTTTAACCTAACGAAGTTGCAAAGACAAAAGTGACCCCTTCATGGTAATGACACTGGAATGAGACTCCAAAGGATAACGTGTGTTTTCTCTATGCTCTCAAGGCACTGGATTCACTGATTAAGCGAAAAGATCATTCAAAAGAACACAGTAAGTTCTTTTTTAGAAGTTTATGTCTTACAGACTATAGTACTGAAAAAGGAAAACATTAAGATGTTTAACCAAAAAAAGGAAGACAAGTTTTACAAAATAGTAAATATTTAAGGGAAACCCAAAAAGTACAGAAAATAACAAAATGGATAATGCATTTTGGTGAAAAAGTAAATCTATAAGCTATATTTTTATTTCATTTTACAGGTTAATGGCAATACATGCTTTGATGGCTTTGCTCTTTTTTTCTCTTTCTTTGAATTTAATCAACCCATGGCCAAAATGGTTTCATCTATGCCCAAATGGTCAGTGTCATACCATTTTACCTGTAAATATTTCATTATGTATCTTTAAAAGAAAGCTTTTCCTTTTAATTTTTTTAAGTTTATTTATTTTGAGAGAGTGCGTGCACGCATGAGTGGGAGAGGGACAGGGAGAAAAGGGGAGAGAGAGAACTCCAAGTAGACTATACATTGTCAGCATAGAGTCCGATATGGGGCTTGAACTCACAACTGTGAGATCATAACCTGACCCAAAATCAAGAGTCAGTCTCTTAACCAGCTGAGCCACCCACTTTCCCTAAAGGAAAGTCATAAGAAAAAAATAAAACAATACTTTCTTTACCAGTCAAGGTTTAAACGCTCCTTATTGTCTCATAATTTTTTAAATTCAGTGGATTTTTTAAAATCACAGTAAAATAGGGCACCTGGGTGACTTAGTTGGTTGAGCCTCTGATTTCTGCTCAGGTCATGATCTCCCCAGTTCATGGGTTCGAGCCCCACGTAGGGCTCTGTGCTGACAGCCAGCTCAGAGCCTGGAGCCTGTTTTGGATTCTGTGTCTCCCTCTCTCTCTCTCTGACCTTTCCCTGATCTCTCTCTCTCTCTCTCTCTCAGAAATAAATAAAACATTTAAAAAAAAAAGAAGTGGAAAATTCACATTACAGTGCAACCATGTGCAGAATGTCTTCATTGTCCTAAAGAGAAATTTCATATTTATTAAACCATAACCCCCTAGTTCCTCCCACTCTTCTTCCCCAGGAGTATGACAGCCATCACTTTGCTTCCTGTCTCTCTGAATCTGACTACCCCAGATCCCTCACAGAAGTAGAATCATGCCGTAGCTGTCCCTGTAACTGGCCTATTTCACTGACCATAATATCCATGGTGTAGCGTGTGTCAGGATTTCCTTCCTTTTTAAGGCTGAACAATATTTCATTGTATGCATACCCCACATTTTGTTTATTCAGTTGTCTCATAATTCTTCTTAATGGTGTTATTTCGGTCTTTATTTTGCAAAATCACTGAATTCTTTGGGGGACAAAGCTGCTCAGAAAACACGGGCCAGTGATATGTTTCAAAACCCAAAGAGCCGAGGGATCTAAGAATCGAAGTTAGACCCTCATGGAAGTTTTGCCAATCCAAAGTTAACCCCTTTGGAAAGAAAAGCCAACTGCTCTCTGCACTTGCGGAGCCAGGCAAGTTTTTGGTTTAGTGGATGTGAGATCTATCACATGATGAGACATCACTGTCGGGAGTCCGGAACCCGCAAGGCTGGCTGTGTGTGCCCCATTTGGCAAGTCAGGAAAGAGAACCATGTTCTGGCATGTTGATTCAACACTTCTGGCAAAGATGCTTGCGACTATTTGTTCCCAGACCGAATTTCCCAATACATTTGAAAGTTGGCTTATAGGGAAACAACATTCCCATCATCTGTATCATCAAGGCACTTTCCATGTGGTCTCTTGAAAGAATAGGTCATGTCAACTAGACGGACATGAATAGATACTTTGCGTTACGGATGTCAGGCAGGAAATGAAAATCTGAAGAATCCGAATTCATTAAAGTTAATGATAATATTCATGGGGTCAAGGTCTGGGGATTACAGTTCTATGACTTCTCCTGACTTTTTTCCAACCTATTCTTTAAAAATATTCTATCAAGGTTAATGTCAGGATCATATATGTAAAATTGCTCTTAACATATATTAATGTTAAAATGTTTTATTTTTTATTTTTTATTATTTTCTTTTATAGTTTATTGTCACCCAGTGCTCAATTGTTAAAATATTTTGTTTCCTCAACTAAACTAGCAAATTGGGTCCAATTTCACATAACTGCAAAATTTCCGTCATTGATGTGAAATATAATTGGTGAACCATTTTAATAAGTTTTTAGCATTTTGCAGATCTGCATACATAAACAAATCTCTCCTGTAGCAAAACTGCATATAAATGAGAGAGTAAATAATAGTAGTTACTTCACATTCCAATATTATAATTGGAAGACATAATAGTAGTCACAAACTTAAGTGTGAGTAAACTGAACAGAATATAAAATAGGGTTCTCCAATCACTAGTTCCATAATAACATTAAGTAAAAGTACTATCCAAAATATGCCTAAATGGAAAACCATAGAATATTAATATCAAACGGAATTTAAAGATTATATAACTCAGGGGGCCATAACCCACTTTGGATTCTTGATTGAGGATCTGATAAAAACTATGTATCTTCTCTCTCAAAAAATGCATATCGTTTTGTTTATAATTTCACATGTTTATAGACCATCTGATGCCCCAATTAAGCATTTGAGTAATTCAACTCCTTCCCTTTGCGGTTAGTGGAATTGAGAGTAACTGTGGCTACGTGGCCCATCTACAGTTATAGAGTGAGATAGGGTAGAGAGTACACTCTAGTTGCAAAGCGATATTTGCTATCACTTGGTTATGAAATGTCTAAGCAAGTGTTCATGTAAAGTGATTGATATGAGAGGTCCCATTGGCCCAAATGTCCCCACTCAGTCTCTTGACAGTGCGTCCAATTCTCATCTGTGGGGTCTTCAGGTAGCGTATTGGTGTTAACATGGACAAGACATTAAGCACTGGCCTCCATTCAAATGCTGGGTGAAGGCAAACTAGGGTCGGCTACAGAAGCCTGGACTCTCTCATGCTTAGAGATTCTTAGTCTCCTTTCCTGCTGTTGACCTTGGCGCCTTTTTTTTTTTTTTTTTTTTAAGTAGCCCAATGTAGGACCTGAACTCAGGACCCTGACTGAGATCAATGGCTGAGCTGAGGTCAAGAGACTTATGCTTAACGTACTAAGCCACCCAGCTGTCCTGACATTGCTGCCTGTATGTGTTCGCCTACTTCGTCAAACACCAGCGCAACAGACCAGGGAGGAGGGGCTGGAGAAATGTGGTGTCAGCAAAGGGGGGGAGGGCAGAAAACTCTCCCAGGATTAAAGCTAAGCACAGGCAGCATTTTCAGAACTTCATGTGTTTCAAATATCTTTTGTAGCTGGAAGTGAGAGTTCTGGAAGTGTTTTGTATTGTAATCCTAGGCAACCATAGTCCTGATGTTGTTGAAATGTCTTTTAAAATGCTTAGTTTTTAAGAATCTCATGCAGTTAATGTAGAGAAATGATACATGTTGGATAACAGTTGCTGTTAAGGTGAAGAAGGAAGCTTAGATTGATATTTCAGGTAAGAGAGGGATTTCCTTGTGAATGTATTTGCTCTCAAATAAATCATAAATTGAAATACAGAAATATAACATTAAACACAAAGAGTGCTTTTTCTAATTGCTTAAGCAAAGTATATGTACTTTTTTGCATGATGTTCTTTTATTTATTTTTTATTTATTTACTTATTTTAGAGAGAGAAAGTGTGTGTGTGAGTGGACCACAAGGCAGAGAGAGGAAGGGGGAGGGGGAAGAGAGACAGAGAGAGAGAAAGAGAGAGAGAATCTAAGCAGGCTCCATGCTCAACACAAAGCCTGACTTGGCTGGATCTCCCGACCCCAAGATCATGACCTGAGCTGAAATCAAGAGCCAGACACTCGACTAACTGAGCCACACAGGCACCCCTGAACGCCTTTCTTTTAAGACAGAACTTAATCTAGTGGTAAAGATAAGATCTATTATAGAAAATTTGGAAAACAGAAAGGAAGAAAATAAAATTGTTGTAATTCCACCAAGCAGAGAAGACAACTACTGACAATCTGATGCATATATTTTCAGGGTTTTTTTTCTATTAATGTGCATTTGCATTCACAATACACATATATATGTGGGTATGTACATATCTCTTTACATCAAAGTCAGGTCCTGCTTTATATGAAGAACTATATCATGATATTTTCAACAAATGTAACAACATAGGTATTTTTAAAGTCATTATACTTTTTTGGAAAACAATTTCTAATGGCTACCTAGATTCTATGCTATAGCCATGCCAGGATTTATTTAGTCATTACTCTATTACTGAAAATCCAGAATGTTTCCAATTTTTTCCACTTAATACTATTGCATGTGGATCTTTGGATCCATCTCTACTTCTTTAGAACAATTCTAAGGGAGTAGAATATTTCTTTAGGGCTTTGCTGCTCATTATTAAAGTTGTGCCAATGTACTCCTAGCCATGATTCAAACTGAGAGTGCTCTGTTTCCTTATTCTTTTATTTACATTATTTGTTCATTGTTTTGCTTTTTTCACTTTTTATTGTATTTGTATGCAATCATGGGTATTAACTAAACTTACGGTGGTAGTCATCTTATAATACACATAAGTCAAACCATTTTGTTGTATACTTTAAGCTCACACAGTGATGTATGTAACTTACATTCCCCAAAATGGAAAAAAAAAGGTCATTTTATATATATATATATATATATATATAAAAATATATATATTTATCTATATATAAATATGCCAAATCTATGGCAGTTTGGTAGGCTAAATACGGTCTCCTATTTTAATTTTCATTACTTTGATTACAGTTGAGATGAAACTATTTTTTGAGACGCCTCGAGTGCCTCAGTCGGTTAAATGTCCAGCTATTGATTTCAGCTCAGGTCATGATCTTATGATTTGTGAGTTTGAGCCCTGCATCAGGCTCTGTGTTGGCGAGCGGAGCCTCCTTGGGGTTCTGTGTCTCCCTCTCTCTGCTCCTCCCTACTTCGTGAATCTCTCGTGTTTCTCCCTCTCTTTCAAAAATAAATAAACATTAAAAAACAGTTAAAAATACTCTTTTCTTTGCATTTTTTATTATGATAGTCATAGTTTGCAAACTGATTTGTAGGAATTCCTTATATATCTTCAATATACACCCGATGTTCTATGTGTTGAAAATATTTCTCCATTTTCATTTTCTTTAGCTTATTATGGCACTTTTTCATCCTCTCATATGTCATGAAATGGTACCTGTATCTCCAGATTTATTTGAGCTGAACTACTTTACAGTGGCGGGGGGTTGGGGCAGCCCTCGTTGTATTCATCTAACAGGATGAATGGAGGGGACACATATGGGGGATTTTCTGAGTGGAGGCTGAAGCTTTGGAATTAAAGTCCTCAGCACCTCTGGTTTCCCAAAGATACTTCCATTCTCATTGCTAGGATTATGCATTTTCTCAATAAACCCATGAATCGTAGTTTCAAAAGCAGTCCTAACACAGGATCTCGTTGTATTGATCCATACGTTGTCTTTTTAAATGCTGTTGAGACTGACTTTGAACTATCTTACACGGCTGGCTACAGTCAGAAAGGCTTCTAGTTCATGATTATGTTCTTATTCTGCTTTTCTGTAGGCAACCTTGGCCGGAAGCCTATCTCCTTCTTGCTCTCATTGCACTTTCTCTGAAGGCTGAAAGAAGCGAACACACTTTCACATATTCTCCCTTTGTTCCCAGGACTATTCACTTCTCACCCGGTCTGCTTCGACATAGCCCTTTTCTTTAATGGTCTGTAACTTGCAAACTCGCTTTCAGATACAAATTTCTATGCTAAGATTCTGCTGGTTTCAAAAGGAAACCAATTCAAGGTACTCTAGCAAAAGCAGGAGATTTATTGTAAGTCTTCAGGGCGGGGAATGTAGCCAAGCTTCATCAGTCCCAGGCAAGAAACCAAAATGTTGTTGGCAATTCAAGACATTGTGCTCTCTCTCATATCTGCTATCATTTCATGGCTGCCTTTTCCTTTCATGATGGGCTGGCTTTCCTCTCTTCCTGCGCTCCTCTGATAGTCTAGACCCAGCTGCTCCTGGTTTCCAGCTTACCATCTCGGCCCAAAGAAAGACTAAGTTTCTTCTCTCAGTCCTGAGGGGTAGCAGACTTTGCGCCCCAGAACACGGCACTTGAACATAAGGATTATTTTGAGCTGAAGGCAACTGAAGAGCGGATACAAGAAAAGCTTGTATCTTGTCTAAAAGCAGGACAGAAGTTGATAAAGGTATCCCTCTCCACCAGGCAGGGCAAAGGTTAATCCCGCGGGGGTGGGTCGGGGTGGGGGGTACAACTTTAGACCCTCATCAATGGGGAAGGCACTGATTTAAACGTGCATATCAATCTCACCGCCCCTTGCCGGTGTTAGCCACATCCTTCTTCTGCCTTCAGCTAAAGACGCCATATGAGCCATAGTTGTCAGCCACTGCTTTGAATTACTCGCTTTCTTCTGGGTATCTCCTGTTTATACATGAAGTATACATGTTCATAGCTTCTGTTTGTTTTTCTCTTGTTAATCTATCCTTTATTATACACAGAGGCCTTGGCCAAGAACTCAGGAGGAAACACGGAAAATTAATTTTCCTCCCTTACAAACTTAAACTCCTAGGATAAAGCTCTCATAATTGTTTTCCAGTTATTCTCGGGGAAAATTTTTATTTAATTTGTGCATCACCTTAAACTTATTTTAAAAGGCTTATTTTAAAAACCCATTGTGAAAAAAAAAGAATAATAAATGGAATATTCTGTGCTAGAACAAAACTGAAATTCCTCATGCATAAACTTCATCCTCTTAGTTTTGAAAATGTTAATTAAATGTCAATATAATTGTGCTCCAGAACCACAAAGACCATCAAACAGTATTATATCTTACAGAGGAAGGGAAAAGCTTCCTCAGATTGTTCTTTAACGTCTGAAGAGCTACTGGAGTTCCGGAACAAAGGAACAAAACTCCGGATTCTGCTAGACTTCCCTCAAATCTGTGCTGAGAATTTTGAAAAGGACAGTAGTTTTAACTTATCAGAGGGCCACACTTTTGAAGACTGTCTTAATCAATAGTAGACAATACTGGAGTTTTCCACCCTGATGAAGACAACAGAGAGAGACAGCTTCTTCAGTTAGCTTGTATTCAGGTGCCCTGCATGGAGCCTTATGGAAATATTTATTGGATGAATAATGAAGCCACGGCCAACTCTGTTGCTCATATTTCAACACTCCGTAGTTCCTGATATTTACGTGGCATTGGTCCAAGGCATTTCACCATTTCATAGGATGAAATAGGTTAGGTAGAGATTCAGGTTTTATTGTTCTGTATTACAGAAGAGGAAAGAGAAACTCCTTTTTTCCTACAGGAGTAATAAACTATCAGGAAGAACATAAATGATAACTTTGGCTTCCCTGTCTTTTGATAAATTCATGGCTTTATTATAATAATAGTCAAGACTGTAGTTCTACGGGAAGACTTTGCATTTTCTTTTAATGTTAATTTTTTTTTTTAAGAGAGAGAGAGAGATGTTGCCTGTGAGCAGGGGAGAGGGGGAGAGAGAGAGGGAGAGAAAGAGAATCCCACGCAGGCTCTGCGCTGTTAGCGTGGGAATCAAGAGTCAGATGCTGAACAGACTGAGCCACCCTGGTACCCCAAGACCTTGTATCTTTGATGGTATGCTGGGCTTTATGATATGTGTTCTGTGTCACTGTAGATATATATCAGCAGAGACTTTTCATCTTAGAAATACAGTTTCACAAGGAGGATGCAATATTCCTGTGTCATTTATTTAAAAACTAGCAGTTAACTAAATTCGAAAGTGAAATTAAATGAAAATACTTAAAAATGAAAAGTATTTTTCAGAGGGGCACCAGAGTGGCTCAGTTGGTTAATCATCTGACTCTTGATCTGACTTCATGATCTCACCGTTCCTGATATCAAGTCTCGAGTCAGGCTCCATCATGGAGCCTGCTTGAGATTCTCTGTGTGTGTGTGTGTGTGTGTGTGTGTGTGTGTGTGTGTGTGTGTGTGTGTCTTTCTCTGCCCCTCTCCTGCTCTCTCTCTCTCTGTCAAAATAAATTTTTAAAAATGAAAAATATTTTTCAAATCTGTGCAGATGGAAGCAAAGTCTGAAACCTTCTGTCTTACTGTCACTAAATCCCATGAACAAACTTACTACATTTCAGGCTAGTAACCAAAGCTGTACTGCCAGGCCTGCACAGCTGGGGCACACACCTCCTTTAAGGGAGGGCACAGAACCCGAAACCATCTGACTGCCTCTCACCATCCGGGGTCTGCTGGAGCAGTGCCTTGGTCTACCTTTTTCACAAAGATGCACCATATAGTGGCTCCCTGTTTACGGTTCACCTTCAGCATTAGGCACAAAAGGGGTGGAGGGGGGGCATCCTCTCTGCTCTCCATCCTCCTTATTCCCTCCTCCAAGTGCCAAGTGTGCTATAGTTAGTGCCATTTTCCATAACTATTTCACAGATGTTATTCATTTATCTTTGTCTGGAATAATTTGCCATCTCTCTCTCTCTCTCTCTTTTTCCCCCAAAAGAGGATGTTTGGAACAGGATTGGGGCTGAGAATGATGAGGGATGGGGTGGGGGCTCAGGGACCCTGCTACTTCCAGAGCCCCAGGGCAAGTTCTAGAATTCTAGGTGGCATTGTGGCCAACCCTTTGGCCTTTGAAATCGTCTGGATCCTGCAGACTGTCTTCAGCTGAAAGTACTTCCAACGGATGCTAAAAATACACTGCAGTTTATTTTCCTCAGTAGGGAGCATATGTGGTCCTGCTTGACCTGGAAACACAAAGAGATCCAATGTTGAATTGAATGCTACCCGTTCCAAGATAAATTTGTTTTCCGTAGAGCAGGGGAAAGAAAAAACAACAGACATATTGGTACAATTTTGTCTTTGCTCTCCGGGGGAGTCAGTGTCTTGAACACATTTTTAAATGCTCTGTTGGTAGTTAAGTGACCACTCAGACTTCTTAGCCAATGCTGATTTACACTGGCTTACATTCAAATCAGATGGTGAAGTCCAAAGAGGAGTAAGAAAAGTTGAAGTTTATTTCCCCCCTAAACAAAAGATGTCAGATTCTTCGTACTTAATCTTAGCTTGATAATTTAGTTTTCTACCTTTCTCATTTTTTTCCCCCCTTAATGCTCTTCCCGGAAGACACAATCTGAAATGCCTTCCATAGTATTATGGACACTTGTATTAAATCCTTTCTCTCCAAATAGACAAACAAGTCAAACACAGCTTATCTACAAATGGCAGAGACATTTCGTTTCCTGCTGTAACATTTAAGAATAGATGTTAAACCCATTTCTTATAGTTCGGTGATAGTGTTTGTTTAGAGATTTCGGTTGTCCAATATGGCGTTCTTCAGTGCTGTAAGAGCAAAGTTCAATTTCTCCAGCTGGTACCACTTCTTATAGCTTAACATCCACAGTCTGCTGACAGTGGACAAGACTCATTCCTCTCCCCAAGAAATAGCACTGTGATTAAAACATGAGCTTTGGATTCTACCCCTTTTGGAGTCTGGATTCTGCCACTCGATAGCTCTACCTTCATTTTTCTCCATCTGTAAAATGAGGGGGAAAGTGAACAAGGTGCTTGTGAAGATTAAGTGAAACCTTGCACAAAGAGCTTACAGCACAGTGTCTGAGCACATAGACAATCTTTAATACATATTAGTTTCTATTATGAGTGATTATTCTCTGACATACCAAAGAGGTGACATGACATCCAAGATGCTCTGTGGCTAAACTGTCCAATGTCGATTCTTAAGGCTTTCTTTCTTTTTTTTTTTTTAAAGATTTTATTTTTACATAATCTCTACAACCCCCAACATGGGGTTTGAATTTACAATCTTAAGATCCATCAACGGAGCCAACCGGGCGCCCCCTTAAGGCTTTATTTCTAATCCTCTTTTTCACCACAAGCCTAAAACCTTCTTTGCCTCTTTCTGTTTTTCTCTGGATATCCTCCACTTCTGTCTCCAGCAAAACCAAACCAAGAAGGGTATGGCTTGATTAAAATCATGGAGGTGAGATTTTTCTCTTATTTACCTTTAGCCAGGTACAAAGGAGCAATTTTGTTGCTATTATTTTTTAAAATAAAATATTAGCTGGACCTAAGATTAGAAGAAAGGAGAATGTGGGAAGCCCTTCCTGCTTATCACGATGAAGGCAGCATATACTCGGCCTCTCCAGACTCTGAGGAGAAAAGTAAATTTCTCATGAAATGCTGTACCTCTAGGTAATCTACACGGCCAGTTTCCATCCTCCAAAGCCAGTTCAAACCTGAAGTCCACGAATGTCCTGAAATTGGAACTGTTTTGAAAGTTTAAGGTAGCTGAAGCCACTAAAGTGATGCATTTCTGGGAAGCTGAGCTTTCTCAATGCCTGAACGGTAAGGAGAAAGCAAGAAAAAGGGCTCTTTGGAAAGACCAAGTGTGTTTGCTAACTGTGCTAGTTTCCCAGGAACACCCTGGTTTTAGGTGCAGGATACCTCCTACCCTGGGAAACCCCCTCATCTTGGGCACATGGGGACATTTGGTTATCCTAGAATAGAGGCTTGATTAAGCTGTGTTGGATAACATTAAAATTCTGTGGAAAAGGGTACTCACACGATTTTCCAAATTAAACATTTTTTAAAGATTTTTAAAATTATTGTTAAGTAATCTTTATGCCCAAAGTGGGGCTCGAACTCATGACCCTGACATTGAGATGCGTTTGCTCCTCCAACTGGGCCAGTCAGATGTCCCCAAATTAAGCATTAAAAAATTTTTGTGATGCTTATTTTTGAGAGAGAGAGAGAGAGCATGAGCACGCGCGAGCATGCGTGGGGGAGGGGTAGAGAGTGAGAGGGAGACACAGTATCTGAAGCAGCCTCCAGGCTCTGAGCTGTCAGCACAGAGCCCGACAGAGGGCTCGAATCCATGAATTGCGAGATACTCATGACCCAAGCTGAAGTCAGACACGCAACTGACTGAGCCACCCAAGCACCCCAGTATTCTTAATATAAATAGAGTAACGTAAACAGGAAGAGCATAATGACTAAATATTTTCATAAGAAGCTATCCATATCGAGGTGAGTTCTAGCCAGTTTGTCCATGTAGTTGCAGCAGTGGTTCATTGCACAGCCTTAGCCTGCTGGCAAACCTGATTCCTATAAGGAAATAATTAGCCTTTGTAAGGCTCTTTTTGAAAACCCAAAACTTAACGTGACACCAAATATCCTACGGGCCAAGGAGGGAGAACGTTTCCAAAATGGAGTTGCTGAAACTTAGTCACAATGGGAAGCCAAGGAAGAAGGGTGAGCTCACCTTTGGGAGTGGTGCTGCTGGCCTGAGGGGGATGGAAGCCAGATGGCCAGGCCCAAAGAGGGGACCCGTGGAGAGGAGCCTGACCACTGGCCCCAGACTACTTATGTAAGATACATGACGGGGAGAAGAAGTAAAGCAACGAGATAATAGCTAGCAGTTAGCAAGGTCAAGAGGATCAGCAAGATGGAGGAAAGTTGAGTGTGTTGAAGACAGAGTGAAAGAAATCCAAGATGAAGGCTTATTTGGAGCTTGGGGCTAGTCTTAGCAAAGGGTGAGATCTGAGTAACCCTGCCACCAGGGCCACTTACCCCATTACTGACAGCCATGTCTTCCTTGCTTAAGATGCAGCCTCGTCAAATGTGCGCTCCCATTCTCCGGAAACAGCGGGTGCCCCAGGAGAGGCTGTCCTCCAGGAGGAAGCCCATATGTGTAGAATGCCATTTCCATCAGATGGCAGCAGTGAAAATGAAAATAGTCTCAGAGTAAGAAAAATAGCGTAAATTAAAATATTTGCAAAGTTTATAGAGTAGGTCTATGACACTAAACATCCAAGGCAAGAACATTTTGAATAATCAGGATCCCTCTTCTCCAAACTGAGGTGATTGCTTTTTGCTTTCAGGAAAACCCTAATGTGCAGGGCCAGCCCTAACATTTGCAGAGCCTGGGGCAGGACAATAAACAGAGGTCCATATTCTATATGCCTAAGTATCTAAATGTGCTACATTCAGCTAACAAATGTGGCATATCCATGCCCCCTCTCATCCTAACCTGGACTCCATCCCACACAGGGAGGGGACTGGCACACATGGACAGAGGTCAGGTATGTACACAGAAACAACTCCTGAATGACTGTAAAGGACTGCCTCCACCTTCCCCAGTGTTTGCCCCCGGAATTGAGGGGTTTTCAATTTTTTTTTTTTTTTTATTTCTAGGAGAGAGAGATAGAGTGAGCAGGGGAGGGTCAGAGAGAGAGGGAGTCACAGACTGAAACAGGCTCCAGGCTCTGAGCTGGCAGTCAGCACAGAGCCCGACGCGGGGCTCGAACCCACGAACCGCGAGATCATGACCTAAGCGAAAGTCGGACGCTTCACCGACTAAGCCACCCAGGCGCCCCATGGGGGGGGGGGGGTTCATACCAAAAGTGTTCTGGAAGGTTGAAGGAGCATTCCATCTTCCTCACTGGCCCATCAGGAACTTTTCCACGAGCGGGGTGTGTGTGGCTAAGGAGGACCAGATGTGGCAAGGTTGGGTGCCCAGGGCAGGGTTTTTCTTGCCTGGATTTAAGAGCCATACAGGACACAATTTATCTTCCTGGAGTTTTATTTTATCATTGTATTCTTCTGATTTGACTTTTTAGTTTTTAGCATAATGACTCTCAAAGAGTCTTGAACTGGACATTACAAGGCTTCCTACATGACTGACTGCAATAACACAGAGCAGGTGGAGGGGCTCAGAAAGAATTGTTTCTGATAAGCATTCACCCCCAGGCATGAGTGTTGCAGCGAGGGCTGAGAGGTCCCAAACAGGTCATTCTCTAGTCCTATCAGCTCTCATTATCAGATAAAGAAAATCACAGATTACCTCCTGACAAAGGAGAGCACTGTTTTCAAAGACATTTAAAATGGAAGTATAATTTTCTGATGGCTTCTAAAGGGGGACACTTTGGGGGCCCCTGGGTGGCTCAGTCAGTTAAGTGGCTCCCTTCGGCTCAGGTCATGATCTCATGGTTCATGAGTTCAAGCCCTGCAGTGGGCTCTCTGCTGACAGCTCAGAGTCTGGAGTCTGCTTTGGATTTTGTGTCTCCCTCTCTCTCTGTCCGTCCTCCGACCACACAGACACACAGACACACAGACACACACACACACACACACACACACACACACACACACACAGTCTCTCTCTCAAAAATAAATAAACATTAAAAAATATAAAGGGGAAACAGTTCAGCACAAGTCATTTAGATCTAATCCAAACCACTTTAGGACTTCAGGTTAGCCACTGAAAGTGAGGGAAGAAGCTGATGCCTTCTCCAATCTCCTTCCTGAGCCTGAGCTTCACATATGGGTTGGAAGGAGCTAACGGTGGAGAATTTAGGGTCTTAACACCATGAAGATGATGCACCATGGGAATAACCCACATGGGGAGTTAGTAAACTGGGCTCTGCCCTTTACCTGGTTGGCTGATTGAGAAGTTGCTTATTTGAGGACCTGTTTACTCTGCGGGGCAGGGGGGAGAAGGTCAGTTCAGGTAATCTAGAGTGTTTCTTGGGTTGGGAGGCTGGGGGAAGCCTTGAGCAATGTGATCTCCTGGGAAGTTTCTTCAGAACACAGCTCAGCTCTCCCTGCTGACTACCCACATTTCACCTGCGGTGTGGGAGAGGCCTGGCCCCAGGAGCCACTTACAAGACGTAGGACCCATGCTTGATAACCATCCCTGGGGCATATTTCCAGACTGAGATGTTCAGTAGCTCTCTTTGAAGAGACAAACTATTACTACTTAGATAACTGCACCAAATATGGGTCCCCAAATGATGGCAACCTCATGTGAAGGGAGAGCAATTAGTGTGCTAAGTGGTGCATTTAACCAATCACATTTAGTCTTATGTCTCTGAAAACTATTTGCTTCATTATTAACCAATTCAGAGGCAGTGATGGAAGTGATATCCAGATACCTAATGGGTTTTGAGGTTTTGGTAAATTCTTTTCTTTTTAATGTTTATTTATTTTTTGAGAGACTGACAGAGCCTGAATGGGGGAGGAAGACACAGAATCCCAAGCAGGCTCCAGGCCCCAAGCTGTCAGCCCAGAGCCACATTATGGCTGCAACCCACAGCCCTGAACTCATGACCTGAGTCCAAGCCCGACGCTTAACCAACTGAGCCACCCAGGCGCCCCGAGGTTTGGGTAAATTCTGAAGAAATTAATTACTTAGCGTAGATATGATCTCACATACCTCACATAATGCCCTCACAGAGGACAAATAAGCCTTAAGACTGAGCACTGGGCTGTGAATTTTGCCTGAAACAGCTTGCCATATTCTTGAACCAGCAGTAAAAATACTGTACAATGGGGATATGGGATTTGTTTCACGGGGTCGTTGTGGGCATAAATGGAACATCCTACGTGAAAAAGCCCTTGCTTTGCGTCCCCCCTTCCATGCCCCTCCGCCATCCCCCCCAATCCCGGCCAAGAGCCTGCTCAGTCTTCTCCAGGGGACCTGAGAACGTCTGTCTCAGTCAGTCTGGCACAAAATAGGGCCTCAATAAATATTTACCAAATGAATGAATGGTCGCCTGCCTTAGTCCTTCTTTTGTTTAGTCACACTCTCAGTCTAAGCTCCCACCACGCAACCCGGACCCCGAATCCTGCCAGTTCCATCACAGGGTGGATGCAGGGTCAGTGGAAGGGGAAGGGCGGTAAAGAATGAGTAAGGGCGGCCCCCGGGTCCGACCCAGGAGGGAAGAAAAAGGAATCCTTAGGGGCGCGGGGTCAACAAAGAGCCAGGCGCAGGCGAACCGCCGGGAAAACCCCGAAGCCCGCCTCGGTAGCCAGGCCCCCGCTCCCCGCGCGCGTCCCCCACCCCGAGCGCGGTCCCCACTCCCCGCCCGCACCCGCCGGGCGCCTCCAGCCCCGCAGCCGGCGCTCGCCGAGCGGCTCCCGCCCCCGGGGCGGTGCCGGGAACACGCGGCGCCTCCGCCGGTCACGTGGGGGCCGCTCCGCCGGGCGGCGCTGCCGCTTCCCGATCGCGCCCTCCCTGCGCCGGGGACGCGGCGCTCGCGCTCCCGCCCGAGCCGGGGGAACAGCGGAGACAAGGAGGCGCCGCCGCCCCCTCCTCGCGGCTGCGCCCCGGCCCTGCGCCCGCAGCATGCCGGCCGCGGGGCCGAGCGCCGCCCTCCTCCAGCAGCTCGCGGAGGCGACGACGCTGCCGGCCGCGGGGCCGCGGCTGCGAGGGTAGCGGGGCCGGAGTCGGCACCGAGGCGCCGCGCGGCGGGCAGAGCGGGAGGAGGAGCAGCAGGCTTGGTCCGCGGCGCGGCGGGCGGCGGCCCTGCTGCCCCGGCGCGCCCATGGCCCGGGCGCAAGGAGAATGCGAGCTGCGCTGCCCGCCGGCCGCCGCCGCCTCCCCCGCGCCGCGCGCTCGGCGCCCCGGAGCCGCCCGTGTCGCCGCCGCCGCCGCCCCCCAGCTGCGGGCGCCCCGCCGCTGGCTGCGCTAGGACCCTCAGCCGCCGGTCGCCGAGGGCTGGAGGGAAGGGAGGGGCCAGAGGGCCCGGGAGACTGGCGCCCGCCCGGGCGCAGCGCGGCATGTAGCTGCGGGCGCCGGCGCGAGGGTGTCGGCCCGGGGCCCCGCCATGGCTGGGAAGGACAGCGGGAACCTGAAGACGGTGAGGCTGTGGCGGGACGCCGCCCTGCGCGCCAGGAAGCTGCGGAGCAACCTGCGCCAGCTCACCCTCAGCGCGGCCGGGGGCTGCCCGGGCGCCGGCGCCGAGCAGCTCGACTCCCCCGACGCCCCGCAGCTCGTGCTGCCGGCCAACCTCGGCGACATTGAGGTGCTGAACCTGGGGAACAACGGCCTGGAGGAGGTGCCCGATGGGCTGGGCTCGGCGCTGGGCAGCCTGCGCGTCCTGGTCCTGCGCAGGAACCGCTTCGCCCGGCTGCCCCCGGCCGTGGCGGAGCTGGGCCACCACCTCACCGAGCTGGACGTGAGCCACAACCGGCTGAGCGCCCTGGGCGCGGAGGTGGTGAGCGCCCTGCGGGAGCTGCGCAAGCTCAACCTCAGCCACAACCAGCTGCCCGCCCTGCCCGCCCAGCTGGGCGCCCTGGCCCACCTGGAGGAGCTGGATGTCAGCTTTAACCGGCTGGCGCACCTGCCCGACTCCCTCTCCTGCCTCTTGCGCCTGCGCACCCTCGACGTGGACCACAACCAGCTCACCGCTTTCCCGCGGCAGCTGCTGCAGCTGGCGGCCCTGGAGGAGCTGGACGTGTCCAGCAACCGGCTGCGGGGCCTGCCCGAGGATATCAGTGCCCTGCGTGCCCTCAAGATCCTGTGGCTGAGCGGGGCCGAGCTTGGCACCCTGCCCAGCGGCTTCTGCGAGCTGGCCAGCCTGGAGAGCCTCATGCTGGACAACAACGGGCTGCAGGCTCTGCCCGCCCAGTTCAGCCGCCTGCAGCGCCTCAAAATGCTCAACCTCTCCTCCAACCTCTTTGAGGAGTTCCCGGCCGCCTTGCTGCCGCTGGCCGGGCTGGAGGAGCTGTACCTGAGTCGCAACCAGCTCACCTCAGTGCCGTCGCTCATCTCGGGCCTGAGCCGGCTTCTCACCCTCTGGCTGGATCACAACCGGATCCGCTACCTGCCCGACTCCATCGTGGAGCTGACCGGCCTGGAGGAGCTGGTGCTGCAAGGGAACCAGATCGCAGTGCTGCCCGACAACTTTGGCCAGCTCTCCAGGGTGGGCCTGTGGAAGATCAAGGACAACCCGCTGATCCAGCCCCCCTACGAGGTCTGTATGAAGGGGATCCCCTACATCGCAGCCTACCAGAAGGAGCTGGCTCATTCCCAGCCGGCCGTGCAGCCGCGCCTCAAGCTGCTCATGATGGGCCACAAGGCTGCGGGCAAGACGCTTCTCCGCCAGTGCCTCACTGAGGACAGAGTGGACGCGAGCCAGGGAGGAGGGGACCCGGAAAAGAGCTACGCGCCTTCGGCTCCTTCTGTGGGC
Source organism: Proteles cristata cristata (assembly GCA_017311185.1). Classification (NCBI taxonomy): domain Eukaryota; kingdom Metazoa; phylum Chordata; class Mammalia; order Carnivora; family Hyaenidae; genus Proteles; species Proteles cristata. Next base: position 817,949 of record JAESUZ010004980.1, read on the forward strand.
AAAGGCATCGAGGTGACCAGCTGGACGGCCGACGCCTCGCGGGGGCTGCGGTTCATCGTGTACGATTTAGCCGGGGACGAAAGTTACGAGGTGATCCAGCCCTTCTTCCTCTCCCCGGGAGCCCTTTACGTGCTGGTGGTGAACCTGGCCACGTACGAGCCGCGCCGCTTTCCCAGCACCGTGGGCTCCTTCCTGCACCGGGTGGGGGCCCGGGTGCCGCACGCCGTCGTGTGCATCGTGGGCACGCACGCGGACCTGTGCGGGGAGCGGGAGCTGGAGGAGAAGTGCCTGGACATTCACCGCCAGATCGCCGCGCAGGAGAAGCGCCACGCGGACGGGCTGGGCCGGCTGGCGCGCGTGGTGGACGAGGCGCTGGCCCGGGACTTCGAGCTGCGCTCCGCCAGCCCGCACGCAGCCTACTACGGGGTTTCCGACAAGAACCTCCGGCGGCGCAAGGCGCACTTCCAGTACCTGCTCAACCACCGGCTGCAGATCCTCTCTCCCGTGTTGCCTGTGAGCTGCAGGGACCCTCGCCAGCTGCGGCGCCTGCGGGACAAACTGCTCTCGGTGGCCGAGCACAGGGAGATCTTCCCCAACTTACACAGAGTGCTGCCTCGCTCCTGGCAGGTGCTGGAGGAGTTGCACTTCCAGCCGCCGCAGGCGCAGCGGCTGTGGCTGAGCTGGTGGGACTCGGCTCGCCTGGGCCTGCAGGCAGGCCTGACCGAGGACCGGCTGCAGAGCGCCCTGTCCTACCTGCACGAGAGCGGCAAGCTGCTCTACTTTGAGGACAGCCCGGCGCTCAAGGAGCACGTCTTCCACAACCTCACCCGCCTCATCGACATCCTCAACGTCTTTTTCCAGAGGGACCCTTCCTTGCTGCTGCAGAAGCTGCTTCTAGGGACCAGCGGCGAGGCCGAGGCCGAGGGGGAGAGCTGCCCGCCAATGGCGCCGCCTGCGCCGGACCAGGAGCTGCTCCGGACCACCCAGCTCCATCATTACGTGGAGGGCTTTCTGATCCACGGGCTCCTGCCAGCCCACGTCATTCGGTTGCTGCTTAAGCCTCATGTCCAGGCCCAGGAGGACTTGCAGCTGCTGCTGGAGCTGCTGGAGAAGATGGGACTCTGTTACTGCCTCAACAAACCCAAGGGCAAGCCTCTGAATGGGTCCACGGCCTGGTACAAGTTCCCATGCTACGTGCAGAATGACGTGCCCCACGCAGAGGCCTGGATTAACGGGACCAACCTGGCCGGGCAGTCTTTTGTGGCCGAGCAGCTGCAGATCGAATACAGTTTTCCCTTTACCTTCCCCCCCGGGTTGTTTGCACGCTACAGCGTCCAGATCAACAGCCACGTGGTACACAGGTCGGATGGTAAACTTCAGATCTTTGCGTATCGAGGGAAGGTTCCCGTGGTGGTCAGTTACAGACCCGCCAAGGGGGTCTTGCAGCCAGACACCCTGTCCATTGCCAGCCATGCGTCCTTACCAAATATATGGACGGCGTGGCAAGCCATAACCCCCTTGGTAGAGGAGCTGAATGTCCTACTACAGGAATGGCCTGGACTGCACTACACCGTGCACATTCTCTGTTCTAAGTGCCTTAAGAGAGGGTCGCCCAATCCACACGCTTTCCCAGGTAAGTGGGGAGGGGGACGTGGTTCTTCCGTGGTAATGCTTTAAGACGCATATTTTGGGAGATACTTGTGTTTCATTTGATGGACTATTTGCTTAACCTCACCGGCTCTCCAGGAAAGTTTCTCAAAGTGAATGCCGCGGGGGCTGGGGGGGTGGGAGGGGGGAAGCAAAAGGCAGGAAACACAGGAGCAAAATGAAATACAGTCTCCAGTGTCATACTCTCCTGAACAAAAAGACCCAGACCTCGGAGGTGGGTTCCAGTCCCACTTTTGGATTTTGGATCTCCTTTTCCCTTTTTCCCCATTTAGCCTACCTTCCATGGAAGGAATTTCAGGTGGTTGAACAGAGAAGCTGGAGAGCCTTGTCTGAACACTGGGTGATTGTATGTTTTAGACCCATCTCTAAAGGGTGCTCTCGGCTTGAGTGGTCATTGTCATCATCTTTGGTTTAAATTCAGTGTAATCATAAAGGAAAAATTATTGCTCACTTTTCCTAGGAAATTCTAGAGAAGAATGTTTCGTCAACGGGGTGAATGACGGTTTCGTAAAGACAAAAATTTCAGTGTGTAGTGCATGACTAAGTCCTGGGATCACTGCAACCCAGCACACTCAAAGGCATGGAAGATAGATTACTGAAGTCTCTGAGGGGAGTTTCCTCGGGTATTTCCTGTCAATTTCGTGCTTTAGAGCCCTTGCAAGGTTTGGTTTTTGCTCAGCGTTAGAGCTTTTTGGAAATACTTTGTAAGACATGGAAGGGAACAAAAGGCTGAAGAGAGTCTTACGGTTTTTTTTTTTCTTTTTCTGTTTTGGAACAGACTTTTTCTGTTTTACTTATTTATCTTTCTAAAAAAATGTCAACGTTTATTTTTGAGAGACAGAGAGAAAGAGTAGGAGAGGGGCAGAGAGAGAGACAGAGGCAGAGACAGAATCCAAAGGAGGTTCCAGGCTCTGAGCTGTCAGCACTGAGCCAGATATGGGACTCGAATCCATGAACCGTGAGATCACGACCTGAGCCGAAGTCGGATGTTTAACTGACTGAGCCACCCAGGCGCCCCGCTGTTTTACTTTTTTGAAGCATGATAGGTGAGTGGGAGAATTGCAGAACTTAGTAGTGTGGGATTTTTTTGAGCCTAGTTAATTGATACCCGAGTCTTTAGTTGGGAATGTGTCCCCTTTTCACACCGGAGCATTCTTTCAACACCTCCAGGTTTGGGGAGCAGGCATGGTTAACAGCATTCCAAGTGTCCTAGGGACAAGCCCAGAGATAGCATCTCGGCCATTTCTCCCCTCCGTCCCCACCTCCCGGGGTACATTGAGCAGTGATGAAATGGAAGCCTGCATGTCACTCTGATCTTTGTCCTAGTCTGAATGCAGCTCATAATAGTGTCAGGAAGCAATTGGACACCAATATTTCCAAAGGTAACCTCTTCCTGCTGCCCTAGATCTAGGCTGGGTTTAATTCTTCAGCCAGAAAAAAAAGCCACCGTATTCAGTTACCAGTCAATTGAGCTGTCCATTCTGAATGATTATCTGGTGTCATGTCATTGTCTGCGACTCTTCAGTTTGTTTTATATTTGCCTTTGTACCTTACTCATGAAAGCAAACACTTCTCTATTGTGTTACTAGAATGGAGAAAGTGGTTAAGAGTTACACAGTCACACAGTAGCTTATTGAAGGAGCTGCCTAAAGCTGATGCGTAATCCAAAGATGGTGCACTAATAAATCTGTTACTATCAACAAAGGGAAAGACACAGGTTATTGGACAAGTGAAGGTCTGGGCAGGGGAATTCCGGGAACTTTGGGGAGTAAACCATGAGGCCGGAATTTCCCCCCCACCCCCTTAACCTCAGATCTTCATTTTTTATTTTAAACAGTCATACATTCCACAAGCAAGCTCCTAGGATGTACCGCACTACAGAAACCAAGAGCCCATTCTATTGCCATTGTTTTGCTTGTTTGTCTTCAAAGGAGGCACACCTGGTTTGTGATGTAGGCCGTAAGGAAACGATGATTTTTCTCAACATAAAAAATACATGGTCGAGAATCATCGAATGATCTTTTATATTTAGTAAGAATAAATCATTAGTTGTTTTCGTAATAGAGGCTATGCACATCTGGCTTATATATGGTTTGAGAACCAAGGTTCTCATATTTCCGCTTCGTTTAGGATTGTGTTTCTTTGAAAAGTAGCAAAGGGCACAGAGTAGTGGAAAAAGATGATTATAGTACATTCATGACATTAAGAAGTCAGAGAAGTAACTGGATGGTGATGGATGTTAACTAGACTTACTGTGGTGATCATTGTGCAATGCACACAAATACTGAATTGTTACGTTGTTTACCTGAAACTAATACTATATGTTAAATACACCTCACTAAATAAATAAATAAAAGAAGATGGGAAGAACACATTTTCCTCTTTCAGATTTTTCTGTGACAGCCATCATTTGACAGTATTTGTTAATAATTCTGAAGGACTTGGGAAGAGCTGAAATAAGAAACAACTAGAAGGCAATGTAGGAACAGAATTATAATGTTGGGTGCTCAGTTAGTAAAGGAATACAGTTAAAAATATGTTTGAGGCCCTAGGTTTTATTAAAATGTATTTTAACTCAGCTGAAACTTTTGAATCTACTAGTAGCCCCTTGTGTCTCTTTAAGAAGTCATCTTGCATTTCAGGGAAGTGACAATTTGTTACTTAGTTTTACATTCAATTTAAGTGTCAAATTCCTCCGTAAAGTCAACAATTTTAGATAGAATGGTGTGATACGGAAGGAGAATGTTTTGTGGACCATTTACTTGTGTGTGTGTGTATGAGGCAATTTTATGTTATTAATCTTAAAATCAGTACTTTTTATTACAAATGACGTGATCAGAAATCTGTCAGAGGAATTTGAGACCCATCAGGATGAAGTTAAGTGGGGGGAAAAATTCATTTATTCTTTTCTTTGGTGAAAAACCGGATTTTTAATTTTTTTCAACTTTGGGACATTAAAATAAGACTAGGTAGCAAATTATTGTCTCTCTTGATTTTATACAGAAGAAATGTATAGTTGCACTACTAGCTCTTAAAGTGTATTTTGGCAGGGAAAGGGGGAAGCCTGTTTTGGCCCTGTTCAGTGTCAATAGGGCATTGCATTTTCTGGCCTAAGCTGCACCAATGTCGTTGACCTAGAGAGATATAATGCTGGGTTTCTCTTTTCTGATTTTAGTTTACGAAAGAAATGTGATGCTTTGGAAAATCCTCGGCCAACAACCACTTGTTCTAGTGAAAAAAGATCTACTCATGTTGTTAGAGAGATTACCTATTTATCTTATTTAAGATGAAACATTGGGGCACCTGGGTGCCTCAGTAGGTTGAGTGTCTGACTTCAGCTCAGGTCATGATCTCATGGCTTGTGAGTTCGAGCCCCACGTCAGACTGTGCTGACAGCTCAGAGCCTGGAGCCTGCTTCAGACTCTGTGTCTCCCTCTCTCTCCCTCTCTCTCCCTCTTCTGCTCATGCTCTGTGTCTCTCTCTCCTTCAAAAATAAATAAACATTGAGAAAAAAAGAAGTTGAAAGTGTTGAGTGCTAAGAGGTGATTTGGAGGCTCATAAGAAGTTAGATAGAGCTTAAGTGTACGGTCACGTGTTTGCCTGCTTTCAGTAACTACTGCCAGCATCGGGCAGCCAGGTTTCCGCCTCGTGACTTGGTGGCATTTTCTTGTCCTAGAGTTAAGTCCCTTCTTGTGGAATATTTACTCAAGCTTTTGTTCTTTCTTATGAGCATGAGGTCCCAAACCAGAAGCATTGACTCCTCCTGAGACTGGATGATTCATGGCCCATTCAGTAAGATGTGGATGCTAGGATCTAGGTCTGAGCAAGACTCTAGTCCTTTGATATTCTGGGCAAGTGGTTGAGGGAACGAGGCGTGCTTTTAAATTGCAAGAGTGGGTCTTTGTGAGTTCAGTTTGGTTTGAATGTGGTCGTTCACTAAATATCCTATCCTGCAGATCATTGAAGGTCACTTGGAGGAATAATTAGGAAGCATCCCAAAGCAGGAGACAGAGACTTGGCACATGGTCGTCTTTATATTTGGTCTCTCTCATTCAGTCAGCGACTCGATGCCTTTCGCCATCTCCTGAGTGCTTTGTGCCCCTGTTCTGTTTCTTGAACACTGTAGACCTCTGAGGCATTCGGCGTATTCTGCCTGCCTCTGCTGGTGTTTCAGTGTGTCAGATCTCTTTGATTAGGTTGTCCACTTGCCTCCTCTGAGCAGGGGACTCGCCTGAGGCTTTGTGGCTTTTGTAAGAGCCTCTCAGATGTTTGCTGAATGATGGTTTGGTCTTTTGTGAGAAATACCTTTTTTTTTTCTTTGTTATTCACGTACTCTGTCAAATTCCCAGGTGGCCCCATAGTAGTGATCATCTTGCTTTGTCCTGCTTCCCAACTTCCCTCCTCTGCCCCACAAACGTCCCTGTGGTGTTTCCATTGTGTCTGTATTCCTGGTCTCTCCCTTGAATGGGCCCTTCATTTTGACCACTGAAGCAAAGGAGAATTCTTGCCTTATTATAGCTCAGTTTTAGAGTTACTGGAATCTGAGTGTGACCTAGTTGTTTGGATTGAATTAGTCAGTGTTTTTAATTTCACAAAGGTTATTAAATATCTTTTTAGTTTAGCTTTATTAACATTGATGCCTGTTGGCTTTTATTTTGTGAACAGTCTTCTTTGAACTCTCGCGGGCTTTGTTTCATATAAAAATCAAAACCTTCATCATGCAGTGGGAGAAAGAAATACCTTGAATAATAGAATTCAAAGACTTGAGAAAGGCCTTTGGAGTATTCAGATTATTTTAAGTATTAGGTGGCTCTTCTTTAAACTCTAGAAGACCATCTCAGGCCCATCACTGCACAAGTAGTTTAAAAATTTCCTCAGAGAAAGTATTTTTTATTCTCGAGCAGATGTTTTATGTCATATTCTGCTGTCTGCTTGTCTTAGTCTCCAGTAAACATCTTATTTTTGTTCTTAGTCATTTACTTCATTTTAACACGTAAAAGGTCGTCTTGGGGATTCGGTGAGAGAATGTTGAGGAAAACAGTTGTTTTCCTGTGTCTGTGGAGAAGCGAGGGAGGGGCCTCCGCTCTATACTAGAGAGGAGGAGGGGTGCAGGCTGATATTGGGGTGGACGTTTCTGGTTGCTTTCTCCATTCACCCACTAACTTGCTTCTCTCTGGGGGAACCTGTTTTGATGAAAGACCTGGGCATCCATCTATTAGGATGCTGTTTTTACAAAGCCAGGGTGGGTGCTGGCCTCATCTCTGGCCCTTTCTTGGCTCCTGTGGCTTTGCCGCCCTGGGTCCCCGGGATGGAGAGGAGAGTGACTCATGCTTCTAGGCTCTGAGGAAAGCACCCTAGGAGGGCCTGCTTGGGGCAGGTCCAGCCAGGTCACACCGCGCTCCCTGGTTCAGCCGCTCACTGCAAAACCAGTTCCCAGGGGTGGTCGGGTTGACATTCCTCTGGGGGCTGGCTGCCTTCACTGCAGCGGGTGGGGATGGGGAGGCCCCGTCTGGCCCGCGCTCCCCAGTGCTGCTCTAGCATTGAAGACGCTGTCCCCTGATCCTCAGCTGGCTTCTCACGCCAGGTGGCCGGTGGAGCCCAGAGCCCTCTGTAGGCACCAGCGACAACTCCAGGACACGTATGATGGCGTGTTTCCCGTGAAGACTGTCCCCCGTGTAAGGCCCGGCAGTGTGACTCTACGCTGATGTTTCCTGTGATGTCACAGCACTCCTGGACAGCGCCTGGTGCCCGACTGAGATGGTTGAAGGAGTTCAATAGAGACTGATTATTTTGAAAGAACTCAAGAAACTCTAGCGTTTCATAATCGATTCCTTGGCAAAGTGCCTTTTTGGGTTGTTTATGATGTTCCTTGTCTTAAAGTGTGTATTTTAAGGCAAATGTGTATAATTTGCCCGTGTATTGTTTCCAGCACCTATATGCCTGCCTCCTCGCTCTTACAGAAATGGGGGAGGGGGTGGGCAAAGGAGCGACTCACTGGGAGGTCAAGGTGAACGAAGTGCCGGAGCCGGCCTCAGGAAGCCCTCTTCCCCCGGATCTCACATTTGCTCCCCTGGAGTCAGCGAGCGCTGCCTGACTCTTCCATAACTCGTTCCTTCTGACTAGTCCCCAACCCTCCCTTGACATTGTCCTCTAGACGGAGTGAAGGTGAGGAGAGTGCAGGTGTGGTGCTGGTCCAGGAAGGAAGACAGCTTCCAGCTGTTTGCCTTCTTCACCGGCCGTTGCTTTTTCTGTCAAGGGTTAGGGTTGCGGGTTTGAGTTCCTGGAAGACAGAAGTTGCCGGCTGTAATGAATGCAGGTAAGTTAACAACTCCCAGACCCCACTGCTGGCATGGCTGCCTTGTTTGTGGAGAGGGTGGAGGAAACACCTTCAGTGAGTTTTATTTTTGGCACTGAATACTTCAAAGCATTTTCTCGTTTTTCCTTTCTCAACATAATCTCTTAGCTGAACATTCAGGTGCTTTGTTTCTTTTAAAGAAAGTTGGTGAAAGACCATCAGTTAGCATCCTTGTTTTCTTACGCCTTCTATTTACAGAAAGCAAAGAGTACAAAAGGAGAAAGAAGGTTTGGGAGTTTGAGCCCTGCTTGGGGCGCTCTGCAGTCAGGGCCGAGCCTGCTTTGGATCCTCTGGCTCCCTCTGTGTGCCTCTCCCCTGCTCGTGCTTGCTCTCTCTCAAAAATAAGTACCAAATAAAAAGGCACATAACATGAAATTAACTCTTGTTAAGTAAACAATTCCATGGCATTTAGTGCTTTCACATTGTCGTGTTCCCCACGTGGGAAGTCAAGTGCTTTCTGGAGCAAGGGGCAGGTGAGGTTGCTGGCTTTCTTCCTGTAGCATCTTCGCTTCTAAGGCACGACTTGGGGAGAGTAGGGCTTTTTAGTCCAGGCTTTGAGATGCCACGCTGATGAACCTCTAACATGCTTGCAGCCAGAATCCTCTTACTTGGCAGCAGTGAGAGGAAGAAAGTAGTTCACGGGCCCTCCGGTCTGTCCTGTGGCATTTGTGTGTAAGGGCGTCTGACAATAAAGAACACATAGAAGAGAAGCATGCCTAAGTACTGTGTGATCATGGTCTTCTGTGAGGTGCTGTTTCTCTACAGAAATGTTGAGTAGAGCTTCGGAATGATCGGCAAAACCACAGGCATATATGAGTTAAGGAGATGGAGTGGCATGGAAACAAAATTAGGTTATTACCAGATTAGACAGGCCCGTGTACAGTAAGTTTATTAGCCGGATTCTGTCATTAATCACTTGAAGACCTGCTGTATACAGAAGTTTGTACCAAAATAGGAGGTGGAGGAGAATCAAAAAGTATACGGCCTAGGCCATGGGGAGCTGAGTTAGGATTTTGGTTGAGATGTATATATATATCTTTATTTATTTATTTTGAGAGAGAGACACAGACAGAGTGAGGGTGGGACAGAGAGAGGGAGAGAGCAAATTTCAAGCAGGCTCTGCACTGTCAGCACAGAGCCCAACTCAGGGCTCGAACTCACAAACCTTGGGATCATGACCTGAGCCAAAATCAAGAGTCAGATGCTTAACCAACTCAGCCACCTGGGCGCCCCGGTTGGTGTAATTTTTGATTCATGGAATCAGACTACATGTTGGAGAAATTCATGTGCTGGTTTGAATAATTACTGGAAAAAAAAAACCTGGCTTTTGACTTTTCCAGAAGAAAAATGTGATTGTACTGAGAAAAAAAATGGCTCTACTTTGAATTTGCCTGACAGTGACGAGTAGGTGGAAAGTAATGCCCAAGCCATTCTCTTTGGTTGATTTTCAGTTTGGATCATTTGTTTGCAAGAAACCTCAGGCAGATCTTGAGAGGATGTGGAAAAAGAAAATTATATCGTACCTGACGCTTTGTAAAAACTTTGAAAATGAATCTGCTTTTTTGAGGGGGATTAATGGCTCCTCATCAGGGACTTTCACATCTCTCAGTCGTTTATGGATTTGCTTCCTTTTGAGAGGGCTCGAAGTGATCAGTCATTTCTGACACCAAAGATTTATGAACACTGACTCTGAAGACGGTGCAAATTAAATTGGCTCCTGTGATAGTAAAAATATATGGTTGATACTTACAGGCTTCTTTGTTGAAAGACGCTTTGTTGAGGTGGTTTTCTCTTGTCAGCATATTAAATGTTGAGAGAATTAAAGAGTTAATTTTCTTAGATCATCTTTACCTTTAAAATGAAGTGCTTGCATTAGTACTGTGTTACAGTAGTAGCGAGTTTAGGGGTAGTAGAGCAAACCTCTTTCCTTACTTTTTTTCTTTTGTTTTTTAAAGAGTAATGGAGAGAGAAGACAACAAAATAGAAATGGTATTTATTTTTTATATATAAAAAGCAAGGGAGGGGCAGAAAGAGAGGGAGACACAGTATCCAAAGCCTGCTCCAGGCTCTGATCTATCAGCACAGGGCTTGAACCTACCAACTGCGGGATCATGACCTCAGCCGAAGTCAGACCCTTAATCGACTGAGCCACCCAGGTGCCCCAGAAAAATGATATTTTCTCCCAGGGGCTGTTGTTTGATGTGTCAACTTTTTTGTTGTTTCAGTAAGATTTTTATTTTTCATGCCGTAAAGGTTATCGTTGTGTTAATCATCACACCAGGCTTTCTAAGGATACAAGGTTGGAAGACTGTGAGAGGCAGATCCACTCTTGACCCACCTGTTCTGGAGAGAGTGCTAAGTGCTTCTTATGGGTGATCTCATTTAACCCTCTCAGCAACCCTGGGAGGTAGGTGTTCTCACTGTCCTCATGTGCAGGTAGAGAAACTGAGGCTTAGACAGTGACTGCCCCAGGCTGGGAGTGCTCTGGGCTTTCAGCCCTGACTCTCTGCTCCAACATACGCAGACCCCCCCACCCCACCCCTCTTTCCTGGATGTCCCATCCTGTAGCACTGAGTGCTGGGCCTGGGCCTGGGGGGTCTGCTAATGCATGGGACCTGCCCATGCGGAGATCACTGGAGGTCACAGTCAGGTGCTGGGGAGAGAAGGGGACTCAGAGAGGGATTCCCCAAAGGACACATTGCAGCTGAGTGTTAAAGGGTGATTTCCAGTTGACCATGTGAAGGAGTGGGGGAGGGGATTTCAAATTAGAATGAGATTTACAAAGTTGGGGGTGGGGGGTGATACAGAGGGATCAGGGTGCCGCGCCTGGGAGTGGGTGCATGTGCACACGAGCACTTAGCTGTCTTATTAAGGAAGAGGCTTCTTTAAGTCACACGTGAACTGATGAGAAGTTTGCCGGTGACCGTGGCTGGCCCACACATTGGAGTTGTGGAAACATCATGGTAGCCCGTCTCTATTCCTTCAGGCAGGGCTGTGCTGAGACTACGGAAGAGCTTTATGACTGGAGAATGGCAGGGTCATTTTGAATGATTTGCTCAGAGTTACCATCAAGTTGTTGCTGGGCTGACAGAACACCTGTCCTGGGGACCCACTCCTGGTTTCTTTCTTCTGGTCTGAGAACCCACGGGAGAGGAGAGTTGGTTATTCTAACAGCCAGATGGCCACATGCCTCCGTAATCCCTGGGAATGTAGCCGAGAACATCGATTTTCCTGAATCTTAACCATAACAGATCCTGCAGTAGAGGCAAATCAGGCTGTAACACAATTAGCCTTTGATTGTGGACTGAATTTTAGTATCTTACCTTTGTGATTTTTGGGGACACCACAGACTGAAAATACTGTTTTTTTTTTATTAATTTTGCTGTAACGGAATACTGTATTTCACGTGTTTCATTTGTTTGGACACCCCCCCCCACCCCCCACCCCCCCGTCTGACAGTGTTTTCTCCCATCTTTCGCTGTGATCCTTCGACTTTGTGTGTCCGTGGCCTCTTCGTTGATCAGAAATATACTCAGTTACATTTTAATTGGAGTCCTAGGAAGTGTGAGATATTTTACATGTTTGCTTTATATTTTGTTCATATTTACTTTATGTTTTGACTTGAAGTACCTGGAATTTCCGGTGGCATTTTAAAAGGGAAGCCTTGCAGTACAGTGGTTAGCTGTGTGATTTGGGCATTGTTAGAGACTCTGCCACATGATGGTCCTGACGTTGGGTTAGTACAAGTAAGTTGCCGAGAACAATGCTGACTTATGGCAAGAGCTCAGTAGATGTTAGCTGCCTCCGCGGTTACTACACTTATTCTAGAAAGCACAAGACTAAACATATATTTGGAAATCTCATTAGCTATGGATGGAATTCTCCTTTTGATGGAAGGAGTGTAAGCATAGTACAATCTCCGTTCATAAACACCTTATGCTCTTTTGAACATACTTCCCCCTCCTTGGTTAAAACATACACATCCAGGGGTGCCTTGGTGGCTCAGTCGGTTAAGCACCCGACTTCGGCTCAGGTCATGATCTCACAGTTCGTAGGTTCGAGCCCTGCATTGGGCTCTGTGCTGACAGTTAGCTCAGAGCCTGGAGCCTGCTTCAGATTCTGTATCTCCCTCTCTCTCTGACCCTCCCCTGCTCACACTGTCATTCTCTCTCTCAGAAATAAATAAAAACATTAAAAAAATAAAAAAAACCCATACAAATCTGAAGGGTAAAGGGGAAAAAATTAGATATCGTGACTGATATCTACTATAATTACTTAATACAAGTTACTCTCTTTTTAGTCCCCTTTCCTGTTTTTTTTTTTTTAAGTTTACTTATTTATTTTAAGAGAGAGAGCGCACACGCGCAGGCATGCATAAGAGCTGGGGGAGGTGCAGAGAGAGGAAGAGAGAGAATCCCAGGCAAGCTCCCTGCTGTCAGTACAGAGCTCAATTCAGGCCAATCTCACCAACCATGAGATCATGACCTGAGCCAAAACGAAGAGTCAGACGCCTAACTGACTGAGCCACCCAGGTGTCCCAGTTTTTTTCCCCCTTAATTTTTAATTTTTTAAAATATGTAGCTGTAATCACATTTGTATAAGTAATTTAAATAATGTTTTTTTAACCTAAGGAAGCCATCATGAATATGGCTTCATATTATTCTTATCTACACAATAATTATAAATGCTTGCATAACAGTATAGCAAGGAGATTTTTACTTTTGTTTATTCAACCATTGGACTCTTAAGTTGTTTCAAGTTTTTGTTGTTATGGGTAATTCTCTGATGACTGTATTTCTTTATAAAAGCTCTTTCTTATTTGGGCAGTAATTCTCAAAGTGGAATCATTGAGTGAAAAACGAGGAATGTCTAAGGCCCAATACATGTTACACTGCTTTTCCCGAGGGGCCACAGTTCATTTTCACACCTGCTGAGGACACCAGATTGACCTCACTGTACTTCCTCAGTATTGGATATCATCTTAAAAATGCACTAACATTTGATGGAAGACAGTATCTCACTGATGGCTGAAACTTTTAATTCATGAATATGAATGTTTTCCTTCATGAATGTTGCCTAATTATGTTGCTTCTTTTGCAAATTGTTTAATAATATCTTTCAGGATCATCTTAATGGTATTTTTCTTTTTCTGATTTTAATCGCAGTGATTTCTTGTTTCTTATAATCACAGGCTTCAACTTATATGAACTCTTTATAAATACTAAATATAATACCTTTTTGCTATCACCCATAGGTATTTATTTTCTAGAGTGTTTGCCCTTTCAAGTTTAAAAAACTTTTAATGTTTTGGGGCACGTGGTTGCCTCAGTCGGTTAAGCGTCCGACTTCAGCTCAGGTAGTGATCTCGCCATTTGTGGGGTCGAGCCCCGCGTTGGGCTCTGTGCTGACAGCTAGCTAGGAGCCTGGAGGCTGCTTCAGATTCTGTGTCTCCCTCTCTCTCTGACACTCCCCTGTTCACGCTGTCTCTTTCTCTCAGAAATAAATAAAAAACATAAAAAATTAAAAAAAAATAAACTTTTACTGTTTTAAATTTTATTCAGTACAACGTCTTGATCACTTCCTTGTGATCAAATATAATGCCATTATTATTTTTCTAAGTACAGAGAAGTAACAACAGAAGGATTCAAACAGAGAATCATATTATCTCCACCCATAGAAGCTCTATTGACAATAAAAAACTAATGTCCGTATATGGATGTTATGTTCAAGAGCAGAATCCCATCCCTCATAACCCTAACCCTGAGTTTTCTTTATTCTCTGTAAAATGTCTCTTGTGAATTCTTCCAAGGAAAAGAAAGCATATGTTTGCTATATGTAAATATATATATATTTAATGTTTAATATATTTAATATTTTTTTAATGTTTTATTTATTTCTAGGAGAGAGAGAGAGAGACAGCGTGAGCAGGGGAGGGTCAGAGAGAGAGTCAGACTGAAACAGGCTCCAGGCTCTGAGCTGGCAGTCAGCACAGAGCCCGACGCGGGGCTCGAACCCACGAACCACGAGATCGTGACCTAAGCAAAAGTCGGACGCTTAACCGAATAAGCCACCCAGGTGCCCCTAATATTGTTTTTTAAAACAACATTTATTTTTGAGAGAGAGAGCACGTTGGGGAAGGGCAGAGAAAGAGGGGAACAAAGGATCTGAAGTGAGCTCTGTGCTGACAGCAGAGAGCCCGATGCGGGGCTTGAATTCACAAACTGTGAAATCATGACCTGAGCCAAAATCACCATTTAACCCACTGAGACACTCCGGCACCCCTGCATATATTTTGACCTGAAACAGATAATGCTACACTCATTATTTTGCACCTTGCAATTGGCCACCTAAAAATATGTTTCGGAAATGCTCTCATACGAGTAGTTACAGACCTGATGTATGTCTGTATATCAGTCAAATCCTACCAATGGATGTCCCATATTGAAAATCCTTGGAGTCTTTCAAGGTTGTTTTATAAGTTTTATGCTAAGTAAATGCTCCAGTTTCCAGGATTTTGAGAAATACTCCATGTTATTTCCTTTAGTGTTGGTAATTCAGCTCTGTGCTCAGAAGACTGTTGAGAAATGATTAGAACAAGAGAAATGTCTGAGTCAGAATGCTGAGCCTCAAAAAGGGACTTGGGAAAAAAAAATAAAAAGGGACTTGGGAGTTATAAAAGTTTAACTTTGTGATTTAAAATAGGGTAATCTTTTTAATTGGTAATTCTAATAGGGATCAGAATATTATTGTTTTCAGCAGTCTTATGCATTTTACAACATTACTCCTCCATTTTATTCTTATTTTTTAAAGATTTTATTTCTTAGGTAATCTCTACATGCAACATGGGGCTTGAACTTACAACTCTGAGATCAGGAGTCTCCTGCTCCTTGGCTTGGGCCAGCCAGGCAGCCGTAATTCATCCATTTTAATGTGACGTCATGTTTTGACATAGCGATACTGATAAACCTTGCATGTCTAAAAAGAAATTTGCCACTGGTCCAAAAATAAGATAGTGGTGGCAAGCATAATACTGTGTCCATGTGAGAAATTAATAAAAAATAATTGATAATGAACTGTAGCTCATTAACACAAAACATTACTTCTCCTTTCTTTTTTCTTTTTTTAAAGTCTATTTAGATTTGAGAGAAAGAGAGAGCGCAAGCGCATGCATGACAGAAGGGGGCAGAGAGAGAGGGAGAGAGAGAATCCTAAGTCGGCTCCATGCTGTCAGCACAGAGCCTGATGCAGGGCTTGAACTCACATACTATGAGATCATGACCTGAGCCAAGATCAAGAGTCAGATGCTTAACCTACTGAGCTATCCAGGCACCCCAGAAAACATTGCTTCTCCTTTCTATCCCAACCGTCACCTAAAGAAAAATCTGCCTGTGCTAGTGGGATAGTTTTCATTTCCGTCCTGTGACTAGTCCTAGAGTCCCACAGCATTGGATTTCCTAGACCTTAGCTTAGTGGTTATGTGTAGCACATATGCCCTGGCTGTTTTATCCTGGTCCCAGTAGGGGTTCAAACATTAAGAGATGATCTGAACTGTTCACTCTTCTGGGTGTGTAATGAGTCAAGAATGACTGGGTGACTTGGTTGAGTATCTGACTCTTGATTTTGGCACAGGTCGTGATCCCTGGGTTGTGGGATCAAGCTCCCCATCAGGCTTCCCGCTGAGGATGGAGCCTGCTTAAGATTCTCTGTCTGTCTCTCTCTCCTCTGTCCCTCCCCCACCCCCCCTTCACACACACACTCTCTCAAAAAAATAGATAAATAAAAGGGATAAGCCCAGCACACTAAAATGTGTCTGACCTGTGAAAACAAAGCATTCAATCCTGTTAGAGTTGCTTTTATATCTAAAAGATACTTAATTGTTTATTTTGTTTAAAGCTAACAAAACTGCCAATCATTTTTTTATTTTTTTTTATTTTTTAAAATGTTTTTTTAATTTATTTCTAGGAGAGAGAGACAGCGTGAACAGGGGACGGTCAGAGAGAGGGAGTGACAGACTCTGAAACAGGCTCCAGGCTCTGAGCTGGCAGTCAGCACAGAGCCCGACGCGGGGCTCGAACCCACGAACCGCGAGATCATGACCCGAGCGAAAGTCGGACGCTTAACCGACTAAGCCACCCAGGCGCCCCAAAACTGCCAATCATTTTCTTAGGAACAGAAAATTTTTAACAGGGCTCATTGAAAGGTTTGGTCTTTAAAATTCTCCATCTCATACTAACTGTCCAGATCCGTGCTGTGTGTAGGAGACTATGCCTGCCACATTTTTCTGAGCATCTTACTAAAAATAAAGGGGCGCCTGGGTGGCTCGGTCAGTTAAGCGTCCGACTTCGGCTCAGGTCATAATCTCACGGTTCGTGGGTTTGAGCTCCGCGTTGGGCTCTGTGCTGACAGCTAGCTCAGAGCCTGGAGCCTGTTTCAGATTCTATATCTTCCTCTCTCTCTGACCCTCGCCCGCTCACGTTCTCTCTCTCTCAGAAATAAATAAAAAAAATTTTTTAAATATGTATTTGCTGGGATACTCTTGGCCTACCTTGGCTGCACAATGGCCTGGCATTACTGTGGGCTTGTTGCTCATGAATTGCATGGGGAAGAACGGCAAAGAGACATATGAATTTTCTGGAAGACCACTGTAATACCAAAACAGCTCAACGGTCTGCTGAGAGCTGGGCCGTTCTGTGCCCAGGGTACAGTAACAAAAACTGGGATGCAGAGCTGCTGTAGGACACATCTGTCCCTGTTGCTAATATTGCTCACCCCCAGATGGCTGGTGCATGGCCCCACCCACTCTAGATAGGGGCAGGTGTTCTTTTGAGCTTATTTCTTGTATTAAAGCCTCTGTGACTATGTATGCCTTTCCTCTTCCCCAGGAAAAACATATGCGTGCCCTCTGGTTACCATGGAATATAATGAGCATTCTCCCTGATAACCACCTTGTTTCTGCCTTTTTTCTTTTCCTTTGGCATGGAGAAAAGAAAAATTCACTTATTTTCTGTTTGGTCATTTTGGGAATTTGGCTTGGAGGCTGTTGGGCGAGGCTTTACTGCAGCCAGACAGAGCTGATCAGATCTGTGTTAGCCTCACCTACTTCATGAAAACTGTTCATGCTTCCGAGCCTCATCTGTGCAACATGGTGCGGCATTTAAAGCTTCTACCCAAATAGGAGGGATGATTGCGTCGTGTTGATTATCAAGGTATTAAAATTCTCTCGCTGAGACAAATAAACAAAGACCAAAACAACAACCAGGTGACCATTTCCGGACCTCCTAAGTAGCCCCGTACCTGGCCCCAGGTGCTCCCTGTGCAGGCGGTCCCCATGCACAGCCCGCGGGTCTTCTGCTTTATTGTGCCCTTTGTCATCCGAGACATATCCATTCATGGGGGGATTTCCATTGAATGCAGGACCCACTGTAAGCGGGGAGGAAGAATCAGGAGTTAGAATGGGGCACATTGTTCTTTGTTAGAAAAGAATCCTGGTTCTTCAATTGTAGACAAATATTTGCTTTTGAAGAATCTGGTGTGTGTCAGTGGCTTTGTTCACATCCATGCATAAACACACGCTCTGTCGCCTCCCAAGGATGCAGACACATGCGTCACATGGATAATATAATGCTTGGTATCTGGTGTGTGCTACTTAAAGTAGGAGTAGCCGCCCACCTCTCTCTCCTCCCCACCCCCACAACGTAGCTCATTTTTGTAATGGGACAGGTCTTCACCCCAAAGAGCCTACATAGCATCCTGTGGAGGATGACATAGGACAAGGGTCCCATTAGCTATAGCTGGAGATGAATACCGCCAGGCAGCTTTCTTGCATTATGCTACGGCAGCGTCAGAGAGAGAGAGTCCGTATGTCCTTCATCTTTCAAAGCCAGCAGATTAGGGAGTAAAGAAGCCTGGACCCCTGGGAAGCTGCCCTGAGCCTCAGTTTCTTCCTGGGAACATAAGGAAAAATAACCCTAACCTTCCCTTAGCATTTGCTCCTGCTCTCATAGCCTCTTACCATACAGTAAGTGTTTAATAAATAGCCCATGATCCCTGTTTACGGTGAGGAACAATGAGGCGTAGGGCGGCTGAGTGACTTAGTCACCCGCACATGGTATGTGCCAGGGCCCGTGCTCTCCTCCTCCACAAAATATACCCTTTGTCACCACCCTGTACTGCCTTTCAGGAAAATACTAGCTTTCCACCTGCCAAAAATGGGTGGTTGGTTGAAAGACCAATGGAATAACATGCAAAAAGCATGAATGTTCAACTCTGTAGTGCGGGACGAGAAACGTCCCCTGGCTGTCTGCGATCATACGCTTTGGGCAGCTGATGGGGAGTCAGAGGTAAAGAAGGCCCTGATCCCAGGCAGCTGCAGACCGGGCAAAGTAGGCAAGCCGTATACACTTGACTTGCAGTGCTGTATAGTAAAGGCCTGACGAACAGGTCCCCAGGGGCCTGCGGGGGTGGGGCTCTCTGGAGCCAGGTGGGTGGGGCCGGATGCATGAGGACAGCCTCCAGCTGGGCAGAGGTGGTGCTAGGGGACTCACCGCCAACCACCAAGGCCATTGGTGTGTCATAGAGTAGGGGTGGGGGGAGAAGGTTGGACAATTAATTGGCGGCAGCTCTTTTACTTAGTAGTGCACATGCCATGTAAATATTTTTTTGATCTTTTTTTAAAATTTGAGACAGACAGGGCATGAGTGAGGGGCAGGAGGGTGGGGGAGTGAGAAGCAGGGCTCCCAGGAAGCAGGGCTCAAGCTCACCAATTGGGCCTCTGACTCACAAACCGTGAGATCAAGACCTAAGCTGAAGTCAGATGCTCAACCGCCTGAGCCACCCAGGCGCCTCCATGTAAATATTTTTTAACCTGTCTCCCCGATTAGCTAAAATTCTTGGCAGGATTCTTGGCAGCTTAATATAAAGCTATTTTTATTTGATTTGAGGATTTTTCCCCTCCCTGGGGTGAGAGGGAAATATTGAAGGGCTAAACAGGAACATGTCAAGTTCACCTTTTGTAAGACCACTTAGGGCAGCCTGGAAGATGGGCTTGAATGGAGTAAGAAAGGAGTTGAGGGGGGTTCACTCTGAGGTAAATCTAATAACAGTAAGTGACGTAGGTCCTTGGGAACGAAGGGAACATTCCAGGATGTTAATGAGGTGGAGTCTTGGGCCTCTCTGCCTGGCTCTGAGATCTTGGGTATGCCAAGTCACCTTTCTGGGCTTCTGTTTCCTGTGTGTGAGGTGGAAGTTATGTCTCCACAATTTGGGTGAATGGGATGGAATCAATTTGAACCACACTGGGGCATTCGTTTTTAAAACAGAGAGCAGAAGTGATTTGATGAGGTTAATTTCAACAGGAGTGATACATGTTGCTCGCTGACTTAATCGGTTTATTAGGGTTCTTTAGCCACCCTCCTGTGATGGAGACCAGTAACTCCTAGAAGATTTATGGTCATTGGACCCTAAGTAATGTCATTTGCAGAAAACTGAAGTTCCCCATTTATTCTTGAATTTGGAAGGGTTGTGTAGGAATAAAAGACTTCATAAATATCTAGTAACCTTTTGCCACTTTAAAATATTGAAAGGATCAGTGGGGCTGAGGGCAGCTTGCTTTGCATCATGAATTATGTATGCAGTGTGCCCTAGGGTTCTGTATGGCCGCGCATAACGAATCATCTTTTGTTCTAGCTTATTTTCAGCAGTGGTGCTTGTCAAAGAAGAGGTCAAAGCAAACATATGACCAAGATCTGTTTGGTAGGGGATGATCGTTGTTTGCCATCCTCTTCTGTTATTGCTTTTGTCGGTGCTTTGTTTATTCTTTACCCAATTGGTCTGCAGCAGGGTGGGATTTGGGCATCAGGAGGAGAAGGCCCTGGTGTTGACAGCTGTGGGCTGAGCACAGAGCGGGCACGCCTGCTTCTGGGTTCGCTGAGCTTCTAAAGTGGCTCCCTTCTTGCCCCCTTCTTCTTCCTCCCTGTGCCCTCTTTTATTTATTTTTCATTTATTTTTATAAAGAAAATGTGGTATGTTTACTTATTTTGAAAGAGAGCACATGTGAGAGGGGCAGAGAGAATCCCGAGCAGGCTCCACACTGTCAGTGCAGAGCCCCAGGCGGGGCCCAAATCCACAAATTGGAAGACCATGACTTTACCTGAAATCAAGAGTCAGGTGCTAAACCGACTGAGCCACCCAGGCGCCCCTCTTTTAAACTCATCAGGGAAATGGGCCCCACCAAGATCTCTAGGCTCAGTGTAAGAGAAGGTTAGGCCTTAACTACTTTTTAACCTAATAATAAATACAATAAAATGGAATAGATTATTAAGAACACGCCCCTGGGCTATTCTCCCACTAATTTTCTCTCAACTCTAGATGCTATTAGAGAGGTTGAAAAACCGTGAAACACAGCCAAGAGTTAGACTGTGCTTTTCCTCCCCTTCCACCCCTCCCCCAGCAAAGGGGAACTGAGGAGGTTATCAAAAGTACTGTTTAAATTTCAGTCATGAAGCAATGATGCCTAGAAGTGGAAGCCAGTTGTAACATTGCTTATTTTAGTCATTTATCACCTCTTTCTGGAGCAAAAGTGGATCCTTATGAAGGAGGAGCCTCGCCGATACCAATGTCATGGCTGGCCCACCTGGAATTAATTAGAAAGGGTTGGGGACCTATCTCCTCTCCACTAAGATGACCACTTGTGGGGATGATCCGAAGCAAACATCTGAATGTGGCTCCCCATTGAGGCAGAGCCTCTGGTCACCCCTTGAAGTTCACATCTACAAAGGGCTGGTTCTGACGTAATAGTCAGTTCCATTTTACAGTCCGTTGAAAATTGTTAGGGCTGGTCTTCCCAAGTGGTTAATTATGGTTTTAGCTTAAAACTAAATTTTAAAAAGTCTTTGTAAGAAAAATGGTTGAACTCTATTTGTCTACATTATTAACTAAAAGATACAGCACAGCACTCATGCAATATAGAGAGATGAGTTAATATCTAGGGTTAACATGCCGGTAGATGTTTGTCAGGATATTTATTTATTTGCAATGTGCAGTGTCAGGGCACCGGGAAAATCCAGCAGGAAAACCCCTAAGAGATGTCCTTTAGGACCTTGGTCTGGAAAGGGAGATGAGGCTTTTATGTACAACTGCAACAGATCATAGAGTGAAGCTAGACAAAGAGGCATGGGAGTTCAGAGGAGAAAGACTCCAGCTGAGTGGGGCATGGAGAAACCCACTTAGTGGCGAGAAAGGCATGTTGGGAATAAAGGAAGTTACAAATGGTCTTTTTTCTTCTAGAGAGATCATCAGAGTCCTGGACTTTTAACCTGTTAACTAAAAAAGTATAGTAACTCATAGTTTTTTAATTACTATTAGCTCATTCTCATGTAATAGTAGTTTGCATTGGTTTTAAAATCCTGGGGTTAGGGGTGCCTGGGTGGCTCAGTCGGTTAAGCATCTGATTTCGCTTCAGGTCATATGATCTCATGGTTTGTGAGTTCGAGCCCCATATCGGGCTCTGTGCTGACAGTGTGGAGCCTGCCTGGGGTTCTCTCTCTCCCTCTTTCTCTGCCCCTCCCATACTTGTGCACGTGCTTGTATGCACTCTCTCTAAATAAATAAACTTTAAAACAACTTCAAAAGATAAAATAAATTCCTAGGGTTAAATTAGTAGTAAAAGAGGAGAGACATTAATTATTTAAAATTATTTTTTCAATGTGATATTTGTAAAGTACATATGTATCTCTCTTTATTTTTATGCCATTTTAGGAACCTCTGGCTTTTGTTTTTGTTTTTTGCTATCTTAGGAACAGCTAAAGGCATACTTTCAGTAGTGTGAGATTAATTTTTAATTTGTACCATAAAATTTTTTTTTTCTGTTGTCTTTTTTTAATGTTTATTTTTGAGAGAGCGAGCATGCGTGCACATGGGGAAAGGGGGGCAGGGAGGGGCAAAGAGAGAGGGAGACAAAGGATCCTAAAAGGGCTCTGTGCTGAGATCGGAGAGCCCGTTTTGGGGCTCCAACTCAGGAACCGTGAGATTATGACCTGAGCCGAAGTCAGATGCCCAGCTGACAGAGCCACGCAGGCGCCCCATTTGTGCCATAAAAATGTAACAGAATTTTTTGAGGTGAAGAATTTAGTGTGTCTACCTGCACTGTTAACCGTTGTGATTTTAATAAAACCATAGTCTTTGTTTAATTGCATTCTCTGCTAGCACAGACTTTAAGAGCTCAATTCATCTGCTTTATTACCTTGTTTCTTTCAATCTGAAGTCCTGTGTTGTTTTCCCTTCTCTGTTATGCTAATGCATCTCAGCAATATAGGAACTAGTCTGAC
Organism: Proteles cristata cristata; assembly: GCA_017311185.1. Taxonomy (NCBI): domain Eukaryota; kingdom Metazoa; phylum Chordata; class Mammalia; order Carnivora; family Hyaenidae; genus Proteles; species Proteles cristata. Next base: position 840,296 of record JAESUZ010004980.1, read on the forward strand.
TGTGTTATGTGTAGCTGAACTGGATGCTAAAATTAGATCATACCAAGTCCTCTCTCTCTCTCTCTCTCTCGTGGCTCGTTGTCACCTTCTTATAGTTATTTGCAAATGATGGGATTATACTTTAAAAAGTGTCTTGTGTCAGGTATATACCTCCCCATTCTCTGCAGAAGGCTAATTATGCAAGTAAACTCCTATCCAATCTCATATCATGATTTTATTTTAGGATTCCTGGAGGCAACTGCTTAGTAGGCTAGTCCATGGCCAGAGAAATCCAAGTGATAACATGAATATTTTCCATCACACTTATGCAGTTCTGTCTTCTGCAGAGGAGACACGAAGCAATCACCGTGTGCACGATTGGAGAAAGAGAAGACAGTCAGTGGCCACTCCTTCTTACACAGCTCTTGAGAGTCATCTTTAGATCCCTCTCGTCAGCCCCCATTTAAATGCCAGAGTTGTATCTTCTGCAGATCAGTGGCGAGAGGAGCGTAGGTAAAGAGGTGGGTTCTCAGTGGCTAAGCTTTCTCCAGATTGCCCAGCCCAGCCACGTCCGGAGAGCGCCAGCATTTGAACGTCCTTGTCACCACCTCCTTCTGAGATTGGACGGTTTGGTGCTCTTGTGTGCCTGCGCTCTCAGGAGCGGCCTGAGCAGTGTGAGCGGGACCCCTGTTCTGTAGCAGGAATAATCCCTGTCCCTTGTGTCCCGTCTTCCCCAGTGAAATCACAGGACGCCGACTGTTTTATACGGACCGGCCTTCTGACCTTCTTGGGCTGTGAACATTAAACTCTTCTGAGATCCTGAATGTCAGATTTGGGAACGAAAAGTAGAGGGGCTGAGGGGCTGTAGGGCTCAATATTGGTAACTCAGTTTTTTACAGTGCTAGCAATTTTCTGGAAGTTGCAGGCCCCTCGCCCTGAGTAGCCTAAGATCGGACGGTTGAATGATAAAAAATCGTACTCATCAGCCGCCTTCTGAACGGAAGAGAAATCATCCAGAGAGGAGTGAATGTCATGTGTCATGGGCTGCTTTTCAGCGTGGCTCCCTTCTGTCAGGCTTTCTGGGCTGGGCCTGGTGAGTTAGTCTCACTCCTCATCCCCCTCTCTGCCTCCCTCCCCACCCCTTTGTTAACCATTGTATCCAGAAATTTCCGGGTTTTGCCCTCTGAGTTTTGTTTCTTAAACTAAGTGGAGATAGGTTTTTATGAGGAAACAGTTCCTAGTCTTCTCATCTGGAGGATGAACACTTTTGTTTTTAACCTTGGTGGACCCCTAATTGACCAGTTTGGAGACTAGATCGCCTTTTTTAGTAGCTAAGCTGTGATTCATACATAAGCCAGAAAAAATCTCAAGTAATCTTTGGGATGAGAAAATATCAGTGCTATGTTATATAACTTTATTTATTACTTTATTATTTATTTATTTATTTCTTTACTTAGTTCTTATATGTTTATTTTTGAGACAGAGTGTGTGTGCACGCATGGGGCAGGGGCAGAGAGAGAGGGGACAGAGGATCTGAGGCAGGTTCTGTACTGATAACAGAGAGCCCGGTGAGGGGACTTAAACTCACAGACTTTGTGAGATCATGACCTGAGCTGAAGCCAGATGCTTAATGGACTGAGCCACCCAGGCACTCCTGTTATATAACTTTATGTATCTCACTTCCTACTTTTTATTTTCCTTTTTTTCTTCATTCTGTCTTTCTGGCTATCTTTCTTTTTTAAAACACTACCTAGAGCCCATAGGTGAATTTAAAGGTAAAATGACTGTCAAGTGACTCCAGGTCCTAAAGCTTTTATCCTGGGATGCAGCTGGTAAGTTCATTTTATGTCATAAAGAAAATTTCATAAATTTCAAACCCACCTGGTAGAGAACTGGTGCAAATTACAAGAAAGGAATAGCTAATTTCATGGATTTTATGGTTCTTATAGAATGATATAAATAAGTTTGAGTATTTTAAGAAAAAGAAATTGAAAATGATTTACCAAACCAGTTACTCGAACCCTTCTGCACTTTGACCTGCCTGAAACACAGGCTGCTTAAAATTCTCTCTCCCTCTCAATTGTGCTCTTTCTCTACAATTAAAAAGAAACTGGGCAATAGATTTGAATAGACACTCTCCAAAATAAGTGCTGGTGAGTATGTGTTACAGCTCAGGCTCTCCTATCTGGCAGTTGGGAAGTCAAAATGGTACAATCACGTTATGAAACTGTGGTTGTTTCTTAAAAAGCTAAATGTCCATTTAACCATACAACACAGCAACTTCACAACTGAGTATTCACTCAAGGGAAATGAAAATCTTTATTTTAAAAAAGATTTACATACAAATGTTCATAACAGCTTTTTTCATTATGGCCAAATACTGGAAACAGCTTGTTTGGTGAATGAATAAACAAATTTTGGGGTATTACTTAGCAATATAAGACATGAACTACTAATAAAACGATATAGATGAATCTCAAAACCATTGTGCTAAGTGAAGGGAGCCAAACACAAAAGAGTACATCCTGTATGAATCCATTTATAGGAAACTGTAGAAAAGGCAGAATGCTACAGTGACAGAGAGCGAGTGGTGGTGGTGGTGGGGGGGGAGGGGATGTACTCCAGGGGACCTTTTTTGGGTGATAGAAATATTCCATACCATGATCGTGGCGGAGATGACAAGAGTGGATACATTTGCCAAAAGCCATCAAATTCTACACTTATAATTAATGAATTTTATTATATGTAAATATACATCATTAAAACTAATTAAAAAAGAAGTTCTGACTAAAATGATCTCCTTAGATACCCAGAAACACACCTTTTTTTTTTTTTTCATGTGAACACAGTATATGCCTTGTGCTCATATCCTTTGTCTGTGAATATTTTGGTAAGTGGAACATGTTACTGGAAGATATATCCAGATTTTCTACTTTAGCTTGTGTGATTAGTTACATTAGGTTGAACCACAGGAAATTGTTGATATCCAGTAATTTTTGACCTATAAAAGCAGCAGTTTCATATGGTCCAACTAATAAGAGACATTTTGTTTGCTTTCTGATACATTGGAAAGACTTCTGGCAATAGTTACGGTTCAAGACTACGTGCAGTGTTTAAATTCTAGGGGTTTTCTAAGACAGAAAACCTCAATTTTTCATTCTGAGTTACATATTTTATTTTATCTCATCATGCTTCAATTTGGTTCAGTAGATGTTTTATGTAGCTCTACCTCTTTCTGGTCCTTTTACTTGGAATTAGTAAATGGATAGAAAGATGAATTTGTTGCTCCTGCCCAAAGGAACTTAGGTGATGAAATTAAAAGACATGTGTAGACTTTGTCGTAATTGCAGATAAGAGACCAAAATATAGCTGTTGGTCATCATTGTCTCCATTGCAGTAATCATATGAAGGTGTTTGGAGTTCCATACTGAAGAAATAAGGGGTTGTAGATTTGTGTATATACACATATATACATACGAACCTGAAGAAAAGATGGAAACAAGGCCAACCAGTGAGTCTGTGTGACAATTCGAGCATTCTGCCAAGAGCAAGCCTCTCTTAACCTTCTTCAAGAGGAGTCAGTTTGGTTTGCATTACCTAGTGGAATACCTCATGCTGACTCTTTAGTTATTGGTTGAGTGCATTGAGCCATTGTTGTTTTTTTTTAATATTTTTATTTATTTCTAGGAGAGAGAGAGACAGAGTGAGCAGGGGAGGGTCAGAGAGAGAGGGAGATACAGACTCTGAAATAGGCTCCAGGCTCTGAGCTGGCAGTCAGCACAGAGCCCGACGCGGGGCTCGAACCCACGAACCGCGAGATCATGACCTAAGCGAAAGTCGGACACTTAACCGACTAAGCCACCCAGGCACCCAGAGTCATTGTTTTACCAGAGGTAATGAGTGCTTCCGGAGGCCTCTTCCTAGGTGTCCTCATGGTCTTTCGTTTGGAGCGCAGAAGATGGTGGGCAAGTGGCTGTCACTTCATCCTAAGATTAAACTTCATTGTTGACTACAGTGGTGGCAGGGGCTACATACGCTCAGCATCCAAGAACAACCCTGGGAAACACCTAAAGACATATTCTAGAGAATTCGATACAGCAGTGTGTCCAGCCTGGTCAGCTTAATGCCTTGTTTTCTTAGGCTTCTAAGCAGAGACCAGTCCGAGCAAAATGGAAAAGAAGAGCAGACAGAATGTATGCTTTACGTTTCCTAATTATGGTGTACTTTCTTCTCTTTCTAATAATCAAGTGCAGGGGACTGAGAGGGCCGGTGGTTATTCTTTTCATGTGGAATGGAGTTACCCTAAACAGTTAGAAATGAGGTTGTTGATACCTAGCACATAGGCTGTTGTTTTTGGACATCTGCCCCAGAAGAGAGTGTACCCAAGAAACGATGTTATGTAAGTGGGATGGGTTTCCATGTTTTGTTCTGCACTCTCTTTATGGAGTCTCAGGTCTCTGTGTGTGTTCCCTCTGACAATAACCTTTGCTTTTGATTCAGGATTTGCAGCTCTGAGAAGGAGCAGGCATACCCAAAGTACTTCAGTAGTGGTTTTTTTCGATGGTATTGGGGAACAGTAGAAGAAAAAACAGGCTGGAGTCAGCCCAATGTGGTTTCAAATCCTACACCCTCCTTGTAAAGTGTTATAATCCTGGGCAAGTTATTTAATTCCAAGCTACCGTTTTCCTTACCTGGAAAATGGGACTAATACCAGGTGTCCCTTAAACATTGTTGAAAAATAGACCCGAAGTAACTGCTAATATTCTTTTTTGTTCTTTTTAAAATTATCATACAGTAGAATTAACTCTTCTAGGTATAACAATTCCATGAACTTTAACTCATATATAGACTTGTATAACTGCCCCCATAATCAGACAGAAATATTCTGTTACTCTCTAGTAAACTTCCGCTGCTGCCCCTTTATTTTTAATTTTTTTTTTTTTTTTATTTCTAGGAGAGAGAGAGGAGACAGCGTGAGCAGGGGAGGGTCAGAGAGAGAGGGAGTCACAGACTGAAACAGGCTCCAGGCTGAGCTGGCAGTCAGCACAGAGCCCGACGCGGGGCTCAAACCCACGAACCGCGAGATCATGACCTAAGCGAAAGTCGAAAGTCGGACGCTTAACCGACTGAGCCACCCAGGCGCCCCTGGACATGTCACTCCTTAGACGTCACCCATTCCTTGGTCTTAATATACCAGACACATGAATGAAACCCTTGTGTCTCCAGCTCTACATATTCCCCTTGAGTTTCAGACTCACGTATTTAGCTTCCTGTCTTACCTGCCTCCACGTGAATATCTAATAAGCATCTCATGTCTAAAATAGAGCTCTTGATTTTTTTCCCTTTCAGGACTACTTCGTTCGCTGCTAAGTGCATTAAACCTCAGTAGAAGTAGAAGGGCAATGCAGCCTTTCCAGATTGAGAACCACAGTGTGGGGAGGGGAGGGATGAGGGCTCTGGAGCCAGACTTGGATTCAGATCCCAACATTTGGCTCCTTGCTAGCTACATGACCTTGGGAAAGTGACCCGACCCACCCACTCCATCTCTTTAAATATGAACAATACTGCAATACTGACTTTAAAGGGATGTGAGGCTGATGAATAATGTGCCTGACATAGGGTGGGCTCAGTAGGTCATTAACAGAAACCATAGTAAAAAGCTTCCTATGTGTAGATATCAGATGAAGGAAGCATTTTTTAATGATATTTCTGTAACAGAATAAAGATAACTTACCACACCAGAGTATAAATTAGAGCAGCAGAGAATTCAGAAGGACATTCAGATAGGTAGCAAAATCTGTCAGGCTACAACTCCCATCGGTAGGGTAAATCTGTCAACTGGATGTCTTACAAATCTCTTGCCAGGTTAGCACTAGGTTGAAAGGTGTTACAGGTGGAATTTTGTCCCCCTCAGAGTCCCATGTTGAAGTCCTAAGTCCCTGTACCTCAGAATGTGACCTTATTTGGAGACAGTTTTTAAAGAGGTGCTCGAGTTCAAATGAATTCATTAGATGGACTGTAATCCAACATGGCTGGTGTCCTCTTAGAAAGTGGGAAGTTGGAGACAGACAAGCACACATGGAGAACACAGCCATCTATAAGCCAAGGGGAGAGGCTTGGGACAGGTTTGCCCTGAGAGCCCTCAGCGGGAACCAACTTTACAGACGCCTTGATTTTGGACTTCTGGCTTCCAGAACTGGGGGATGGGACATCCCCATTTCAACTTGTGGTCCTTTGCTGCAGCAGCCCTAGTAGAGGGCTAATAAAGAAGGAGTCAGAAGGAATTCTGCAGCAGGACCTGACTCCGGGATCTCTGCTCACTCCCCGCCTTGGTCTCTAATGCCTCTGAGTTGGGCTCCCTTCCCCCCGTCGCTGTGAAGGAAGAGAGGGTTCATGAGTGAGAGCTGCAGTTACATGGGGGGCCGAGTTCTGAGAACCCCAGCCTCACTGGCCTCTAAGCAAACAGCCGATCCAGAGCCCGCAAGCCTGTGAATTAGAGCAGCATTACCCACAGTGTGTTGTGTGGATTTGAGCTCCCAGGAGACTCTCTGAGAAAGGGTTTCTGGTCAGGTTCATTTCAGAAAAGCTGTATTTTTATAGAGCTGTTTTTGAAAAGCACTAAGTGTCAGAGAAAGCCTCTGAGAAGTTCTACAGTTAAGAAACAGGGTGAGCCTTGTTTAACCAAGCAGTTCTCAAACTTAGGTGACCACAGAACCTGTGTGCGTACACAGTGTGTGTGTGTGTGTGTGTGTGTGTGTGTGTGTGTGTGTGTGTGTAACACTTGTTAACATCCCTTAGAGCTGGTGTAATATAGGATATACTTTGAGAAATGCTGATAGATAAATCTTGCTTGTATTCATCATATAGCTTTTTTGACTCAGAATACTTTATCAGTTATGGATATTTTCACTTATACCTATTTAGGTCTCATCCATAGCATAAACTTTTTCTCAGTTCTATTGAAGTGCATCTGACATACAAAAACTGCATTATTTCAAGTGTACAATTTGGTAAATTTTGATGTATGTGTATACCCATGAGAGCATCACCGTAATCAGGATAATATATATATCACACCAAAAGGCATAATCATTTTTAATATAGTAATCATGGTATCACATAATCTTTAAAAATTTTTTTTAATGTTTATTCAATTTTGAGAGATGGAGAGAGAGTACAAGCAGAGGATGGTCACAGAGAGAGGGAGACACAGAATCTGAAGCAGGCTCCAGGCTCCAGGCTCCGAGCTGTCAGCTCAGAGCCCAGCACGGGGCTTCAACCCACGAACTGCATGATCATAACCTGAGCCAAAGTTGGACGCTTAACCAACTGAGCCACCCAGGCGACCCTCACATAATCATTTTCAATAGCATAGACCTAGTCTGTAGCTGTAGGCCCCAATAAAATAAACAGTTCAATATTGAACCCTCTTAGCCTTCAAAACTGGATTGGCCATTTGGACTTGTCCTATATAGCAAAAGGTAATAAAAAGAGGTATGAAGAATACTTTTATTTATTTATATTTAAATGACATGGGCCCTTCTGTGCCTGTTTCCTTTGCTGTGAGAAAGCTAAATCTCTTTCATAGAGCTATTATAAAGAGTAAATAAGATAAGGTGTTAAAGTGCATAACAAAGCCTGGCACGTTGTAGGCACTTACTGAACAATTTCCTTCCTTCCCTTCCTTGTTCCTTAGCCACCGCCTTACCCGCTTACAGTTTGTCCAGTTTGTGTTCAGGTATCAGACAGATGGCTATTGCTCTGGGTTGGATCAAGGGTTGTTGGGCTTGGAGATAGGGAAATGACCCAGACAGACACATTGGTCATTGTGTTAGAGCATTTTTGCATGGTGCAGCTCAGGTATTTGAATCATCTTTTTTTCAGTCCGTTTAAAATATGTTTTACTAAGGGGCACCTGGGTGGCTCAGTTGGCTGAGCGTCTGACTCTTGATTTAGATTCAGGTTGTGATCTCATGGTTTGTGAGTTTGAGCCCCTTGAGGGCTCTGCACTGACAGTGCGGAGCCTGCTTGGGATTCTCCTCTCCCTCTCTGACCCTCCCCTGCGCAGGCACGTGCCCTCTCTCTCTCAAAATAAATAAATTAATTTAAAAAAAGTTTTACCAAAAGTTGGTGGTAGATTATTGGTAGCAATGTGTACGTATCAGTAAGTGCGGCAGGTGAACAGAAGGAACGGACTAACTGTAGAGGAAAACTTACTTTACATTTTGGGCAGTTCTTAAAATTAGTTTGTAAATGTCACTTTCTGTTATATTAACAGGGAGTTAAAAGTCATACACATTTATCAAGCTCACAAAACAGAAGACTGATTATATTTGAACTCATTTTTAAGATTTTAATTTTTGAGTCATTGCTTCACCTAGTGTAGGACTTGAACCCACGACCCTGACATCAGGAATCGCACACTCCACCTACTGAGCCAGCCAGGTGTCCCTGAAGTCATTCTTAATTAAAATTATTCTTAGCATTAATTTCACTAATTTATTTAACTTGGCTGTTATTTGTATTCACTTTTGTTTTTAATTTTATATGCATATTACTTATATGTTATACATATACTACTTATATATATCATTTATAAACATATACGTTTTTATTTATACATTACTTATTAAATGTGGTTGAGATGACTAGATTATCTGTGTCTGGATAAGAGGAAGAAGAAAGTACCTAAGCCTGGAAAGTTCACGTGTTTATTTCAAGACGGAAAAAGTTGGCATATTTTGGCTGGCCAGGTACCTCATTATGGAGGTGGTGATCTGAAAAGGGGTATTAGAAGCAAACCTCTCCTGTACTGGTTAACCAATGAAAGTTAGATTGACTGTTTAATAGTTAAATAGTGGGGCCGCATCTGGAATTAAATCTTTCACAAACTGTTTAAATCTTTATTGCCTTAATTGGTACAGTCCTCCCCCCCCCCCCAATTTTGTTTAATGGCCTGAATTGTTTTTGGCTTTTTACAGTTCTTTTTTTTTTTTTAAGAATTTAGCAGTGCTTTCCAAAATGTTTCCTTCTGCACTGCCTCCAAAACAAAATTATAAACAGGTTGCCTTTTGTTTTGTTTTGTTTTGTTTTAATGCATTATGAGATAGTGTTTTTACTTTTCTGACTTGGGAAAGTGTCTGGCTTTGAGTAAGTTCTAATGCCTCTAATGCCAGGTCTTGAAAGATAGAACTTGAATATACTGTTTTCTCTTCATCAGCTCGAGAATGATGTTGGCAGTGAGGCCAGTGTATCAACAGAACCGTGTAGCTGCAGACTGTCCTGTCTGCACTAACAGACCAGTGAGCGCCCGTGGTAGTGAACGTGGCTCATAGGGTTGAAACCCACGGACACCATCCATTAACTCATCAGTGTATCAGACATCATGGCATCTGTGCAATGCGTCATGACAGTTCTAAGTGCTGGGGATGCACAAATGAATGGGCTGGGAATAAGAGGCCAATTTTATTTTTTGAAGTGTTAGTATTTTTAACACTGAGACATGAGACCTTGTAAGTAAAATAATATTAAGCTAAATGACCCAATTTTAAGTCTTTGAACTATGGTCTTTGATGTGAGATATGTTCTGGGTTTTCCACCAATGGACCCCAGAAGCTTACCTAATGCACTTGGCAGTCATCATCACCTCTTTTCCAAGGTCTAAAGCAATTCCAGCAGGAAATAAGTACATACCACCTATTTCTTAGCATTTTTGCTTCTTTTTCTTTCTACCTTGAGATCTTTTGCTTTTACTCCTTTGATCTGGAAATTGAGGGGAAATGAAGCAGCCCTTCATAAGAAGGTTCAGATAACTTTTAAGCCTGAGGCATTTCTGTGCCAGGCTGTGCAGATGACATCTGCCAGATCACCATAAAGGGAGAATCATGTGGGACCAGGGGAGGTCACTCCAGTACTGTCCTTGCTTGACCCCACCTGACCCATCCACTCTGTGCCTCGCCCAACTCCCTGGGCTGCTGGGAGCCAAAAAAAGAAAAGAGCTCAAGATATGAAAGGAGAGTTAGTTTTCCAAATATGGGCCCGAAATCTTACTTTCAGAGCTGTGTACATGTGTAGTATGTGGGGACTCCCTCATTTCAACAGAGATGGTAAAGCCCATCCTCTAAGTTGTATCAGAAACAGGCAAACTCTCAAACCGTGCTAGCTCTCAAAGCACACACGCTCTGAAGATTATTTGACATTGTAAACAACTTAGTTTATTTTCCCATCTGTCTTTTCAAATCTGTTTTATGGCCAGTAGTGTTGAATTCTTTTTAGATTATCTCGCCATTGGCTTGCTTCAGATGGAACCTGAAGAAAGCATACTGAGTGTTCTTCACAGTCATTGAGGCTTTGGGTTTACACGAGAACATGGCATGGCATTGGTCAAGTTCAGTTTCCTTATCCAGGTGACTCTTATGGAGCACCTTCTACGTGCAAGCCACATCACTCTGTGCTTTTGTGTGGATTCCTGGGAAGGTATCAACACGGCCCTCTGAGTTAAGCAATGGCTGGAAGCTTTAAAAACTTAAGCCAGCTTGGGCATTGCCTCTGATGCTGTCGATAATATTCCTAAAGGGGGAATGGTGGGTGATGTCCAGGTAGGGGAGAACACTTGGAATACTTAGCAAGTTCATGAATCAGTATAGAATCTGTAGAATATAGAGCATTCTAGAATAAAAAAGTCCATAATATTTCTTTTTATTATGAAGGGTGGAGAATTTATGGATGTGCTAAATTAGGATTTAATGGCTCCTTTGCCTGTGTTTCTCAGATAACCTGGTAAGCCCCTCTATCCTCCATTACAGCCTGTATGGTTCTTGTTCAGGTCTGGGTGTTACCAGACAGTGCACTCCTGGAGGTCAGATGGCATGTCTTATTCATCTTTGTTCTCCCAAGACCAAGGGCAATGTTAGGGTTGCCAGACGGAGGACAGAGTGCTCAGTTAAATTCGAATTTCAGATAAACAACAACTAAGTTTTATTTTTAGTATGTCCCATATGCACACATATTGGTAAATTTGAATTTTATATAAACAACAAGTAATTTTTTAGTATAAATATGTCCCATGCCATATTCAGGTTTAATTGGTAACCCTATATTTTTATTTGCTAAATCTGGCAACCCTATATAATGTCTATTACTTAGAGACTATTTTTTTGAACCAGAACAGGTATAATTCTACAGTGTGGCCACAACTAAGGCAAATCAAGGTGTTCGTGGAGCTTGGCCTCATCTGTGAAATGTAGGATGGGAATTGCAAACAGGAGTAATTACCCTTCTTCACAAGTAGTATTAGTGAGGATGGACCATTTCACCACCAACAACTAGGTAGCCTTGATTATAGAATTATGAAGCGAGGACCTGAATTAATGGGTTTGCCAGTGCCTCTTGCCTTCTGCGAGCCAGGAACTTCTAATCCAAGTTTTTATGTCCATAGGCAGCCATCCGGGGAGGTCATTAGTTTTGCCAAATGGAATCATTGTCTAGCATTATGGAACCCCTTCTCCCTTTCTGTGTTTCTGTTCCTCGGCTTGCAGCTCACCAGTGCCCTGCTTTCCTTCCTAAGAAGTGAGCAGGGACAGGCAGGACCAGAGATTGTCATCTGTTCCACTAGAGGGGATCAGACAGAGCCGGTGATGACAACATCGGGTATTTCAAGCCTCCAGACTTTTGCAGGGGGTGTGAGTATGGATGTGGGTTGGTGTGTGTACACGGTATCACTAAATAAGCATGAGTGAATGGCGATCTCTCCGTGCTCGTGGTAGGAGAAAGGGGAGCATATAGGGATGAAGTCCGGGGCTTCAGAGCCGAGACACAGGCTGACTTAGGCGGCGGTTGCTACTGGGAGTAGAATCCGGGGCTCCGACCTCCTTTGGGTGGTATCGTTTTTTTAGGCCGCCCTCCCATCCGCAAAGTGCGCCTCTGAAATAGTTCTGGATATAAATGGTTTTCATGGAAATGTAAATAGTCCTGACCTTAAGTTATTTGGAAGTGAGGACTCATGCCCTCCTCCCAGAATATAAATTTGACTCAGTAGGGCCAGAAACAATTAGAGCCCCATGGAAGAAACCGTTTAGCCGACTTTGTTCAGATGTCAGCCAAATGAGAGCTTTGCACGGTGGGTGTGCTCCGTTGGCTGTGCTCTATTAGGGAAAGCAAAAATAGCAAGCTTTTTCTGTAGACCTGAGAACCAAATCAATGTATGCTCATTAAGAGCGTCAGTGGCAAATGGCCACGGGAGTTGGGATCTCAGCCTTAATGAGGGGCGCTGGTGTCCTGAGGACGCAGCATTCGCAAGGGAACAGAAGGCTCCTGTTGGCTCTGAAGCCACTGAGAGCAGCAGACACAGGATATAAAACCTTGGGTGGTAATTTGTGAGTGGCCATGTTTACACATGCAGCGTGGCAGGCACTCCTGTACCCTTGACTCTGGAGAGGGGAGTATCTGGTGGGGGTTGGCTGGGATGGGGCTGGAGCCGGCTCCCTCGTACCACCCCTCCTTTCTGCACCCTTAAAACTGGGCTCCGCGGAAGTGTTTCTGGGGAGCATTTAGTCCTTCTGAGGGATGTACCTGGTGGCCCGAAGTTTACACCTCAGCTTCATCTGTGCCCGGAGAATAGTTTTCTCTGTCACTGAGGCCTTACTGAGAATAGAGGTCAAGGTGATTGTTGAAGGTTCCAGTGCCAGAAAACCTTGTTTTATGGGAGGCATCGAAACTTCCTCTTTTCCATTTACCTTAGTTTAACATTATTGCTGGTGTTTTGCTCAGATTAACTTCCTGTATTTGTTTTTGTTTTAAGTGCATTCTGTAGTTAAAGTATCACTTGGTGAATGGAAAGAGAAAAATAAAAGCCAGGGGCAGGGGTATGATGTGGAAGAAAAGGGTTTTGTTTTCAGTCCTGTTTTGTAACAGTAGATTAAGCACTTTAAACCTGCTCTTTCCTGGTTGTCGAACAAGACAACGAAACTCCATTTTATACTCCCACATGGCGTAATGCATTTGATTAAACTGCCAGGCAAATCTGTCATCTCGTCTAGACCGCAGCTCCCCTCGCAGAGTTTGAGGCTGTTTGGGGGCATCCAGACCTCGATTTTCAGAGCGATCTGCACTGATCCATGTATTCTTGGGAGTAGTTGTGTTCATGTGACTGTCCGAGGCCCGGTGTCCTTCCCACTTGCCAGTATACTTCTCATTTAAGTGACAGAAATGTTGCACATAGGAAGGACCAGAAGGATAGTAAGCATTTGTATTTGGGATCGACAACAAAATCTAATTCCTCCTAATCAGACACCCAAGTCTAAATCACAGCACCAATGAAAACGGCAGCTTCTTTTTGAGAGAGTTGGGAATCCTAAAAACAAGCAAAGCTTAATAAAAAGGGGAAAGCAAAATGTTCTTGTCATTGTCGTAATTCATCTGGCTCTGGAATTTTCTCCTGAGCCCTTGAGGCAAATTTCCATTCCTGGTCCTAGGTAAGATTCTGGATCATGAAGCCGAAGAGGTTTATTCTAAGGAAAGCTGATGCCAGAGCAGTAAAACCACCCATGCACCTGTTGGGGGTAGATTTGGGACTTGCTAGAAGGAGTGGCTGGTTTGGAGATGGGGCAAAGCCAAGCTCTTGTTGACATTACAGGAGTGCTGAAGGGTTAGGTGGATGGATGTACATACAGAGTGGTGGCCTGGGAATTCAGAGTCCTCGGGTATTATTGCTACATATAAACTCTGTGTCTTTGAACATTTCAACCTAGTCTTTAAAATGAACAAAAATTCTGTTATCATTTGGAAATGCGGGAAAACATCAGTGCCAGAGTCTGCCTCTCTAATAAGGGAAGTATTTTCAGGTTCTGTATCCTTGACTGTTACTTTTGCTTTTAACATTTTATAAAAAGTGGGAAATTATTAACATGTGTTGCCACACCCACGTTACACTGTTTGTGTTTCAGTTAATGAAAGAGAACTTTAAGCGATATTTACCAAGGGGTATAGTTGAGACTTGATATTTTGTAAGTGCAAACTAGTAATAGTAATAGCTATTAACTGCCATTAGATTGAAAAGTTTACAATTTGGTTTTTCATTTTTGTCGCCTCAAACTTAGTCAAAAGTGGATGATTCATATAAAATCATCTTCCTTAGAACAGGCACAGTATTAGCCATCAGTATTGCTCAGGGTACAGATTTCAAGGTGTTATGTTTAAGTATTTTAGTTTCCTTTGGTTTTCTAAAAGTTTCTACCTAACCCTGAGAAAGTCTAGTGGCTTCATCCGAGACTTGACTGCTTTCTGTCTCAGAGTATTTAAGGAAAGCACATTTTCTCAAAATGGAATTTTCCCTGGGTCATACCAGGCAACTAGGGCTTTGAGCCATAAATTATCTCCCAGGGTTTGGTTCCCTTTGAGAGAAAGGACAAGGAGATAACTTTTGCTCTTGCTAGAAAGTAGAGCTTATCTACTCCTCCTGGTCTGCAGTTTAAAGAAACAAGTAATTTATTTATAAAAATTTATAAAGGAGTAATTTATTTAGAAAAGCATAGGTCCCTTGACCACAATAAAGCAGCCACTTAGTCTACACGTTTTGTGTCCAGAAGACACGATGTATTTTCAGACTACAAGAGGCCCTTTTGAGCTCAAGCTCTTAGAACAAGTTCTCAGGGAAGGTAGAAATGTACAACTGAGTAAATACCTTTATAATAAGTGTACATTCTTCTAACAACGTAAATATATATATGTATACATATACACGCATATATACACAGTATGTATATATTGCTGATGTATAACAATACATAATCTAACTACATAGTTATATATATGTTACTATATATTATGTTCCTGTATAGTATATTACTTTGTCATTATAGTAATACATATTACAGACATAGAATATATATATGTGTATATATACAACTACACACATACATATGTGGCTGGGTGGGTGAAGGATTGAAAGTCAGTGACCTGTTAACTTTCACAGTTGCTTCAGAGTACTATACTGTGCACGTTTACCCATGATATGTTGGGGGAAATGGTGAGTGTAATCAGTTTAGCAGTTTAAGGAGAAAGTAAGTTTAATGGATGTTTGGAATCAGGGGTAAATGTCCTTCCCACTTTCAGGGGGAAAAAAGTTGTATTTAACCACTCTTTTCTGAGCCACTTTTGTGTGTGGAAGCCGATATCACACTGTGACAAAAGTAGTTCTGTGGACATTTAATTCTTTGTGTTAAGCGGCCTGTGGCCTGGTGGCTTGCTATAGTAGTCTCTGTTTTTCTATTGTTTAGGGATTTTCTTTTCTTTTTCTTTTCTTTTTTTTTTTTTGTATTAAAAGAAATCCTAAAGTAAGGACAAAAAGCTTTTTTTCCATTTCGTTTGGGGTGTTTTACTTACTGTTTTAAAAATGATTATCCAGCTCTCTTAATGGTCAGAGGGCTTGCCTTGATCTCATCCAGTATTTTAATATTTCAGTTTCAAGTTTAATGATGAGGGGATTTCAAGTTCCCCTTGGGTTCTGTTTGCTGATATACTCGCGTCTCTTTATATTAACAGCTTTCCCTTTTATCCTTTGCTTGAGCTATAGAGAAGGAAATGAAATTGAATGAGTCTTATTTTTAAGCCTGACTGGCTCTTTAGAAAAAGGAGAGGAGAGTCACTCCCTCAAAATGGCTAACATGTTCAGCTGTGTGTAAATTGGGGTCATAATCCTTTCTTTGAAGAACAGGAAGGATGCTGTTATGATAAATGTGCTGGAAATCATTAAGGATGAGGATTAAGTGGGACACAAGTGACCATTCCAAGCTGTTTGCTGTCAGGTGCGACACCCTGTGCGTCCAGTGGAAAGACAGAGAAGGGGAGGGGTTCGCCATGGCCACATGGGCCACCGTCTGTGAAACAGCAGACCCGGGGGAGTTTCCGAGCAGTCCAGGTATCCAGGCGTCTTCTGTCACCTCTCATCGCGGGACGGAGGAAAACATGCCAGACTAGGGGGAATATTTGTGTCCCTGTTTGTGCCTGCTTATGTCACACCAAATACACTCCCCTCCTTGGTGTCCTGAAGCTTTTTTTCTTAAGCGTGAATGTGGCAGGAAATTGAGGCTATTCAGCTCTCCAGGTGATACAACATACAGACTGTACTAAGCAGAATAATTTGACTTTAGATGACTGCTATTTGAAGTGGGGTTGAGAATGAAAATATCCCTTTCACCATGTATGAGAAGGCAGAATTTTAGTCGATCCATGTTCTCTGAAGGTCTAGAGTGTGCAGGGAATTTACTGCAAGATTGTTTCATACATATGCAACGAGGTGTCTTCATTCAGGTAGTTCGTACAGGACAATTGTAAATATGGATTGTTTCTATTTCTTAATATGTAACCATTAGCTTTCTTATCAACAATGAATTTCTTTTCTATTTCATGTTTCTACCTTTTAAGTAAATCCTTTCTACTTCTGAGAATCTTTGTCTCTCAACACATTGCTAATCAGTTTGTTGGAAACAGAAACCCCAAATTGGGGCGCCTGGGTGGCTTAGTCGGTTAAGTGTCCGACTTTCGCTTAGGTCATGATCTCGCGGTTCGTGGGTTTGAGCCCCATGTCTGGCTCTGTGCTGACTGCCAGCGCAGAGCCTGGAGCCTATTTCAGAGTCTGTGACTCCCTCTCTCTCTGACCCTCCTCTGCTCACGCTGTCTCTCACTCTCTCTCATAGAAATAAAAAATATTAAAAAAAAAAAGAAAGAAAAGAAACCCCAAACCCTGTGCCTGTCCCTTCCGGGGACAATAAAGTACATTTATTGTCAGTGCATTAAAGTAGAAACAAAATAACAATCACTTGTAATCTCACCAGCTCCATGAGAGTTGAAAGGCCAGTGGTGGGTTTTGAGCCCAGGAAATTTTTAATGAAATGTTTTTTTTTTTTTTAAATGTTTTATTTATTTTTGAGAGAGAGATAGAGACAGCATGAGCAGGGGAGAGTCAGAGAGAGATGGAGACACAGAATCTGAAACAGGCTCCAAGCTCTGAGCTCGCTGTCAGTACAGAGCCCAACACGGGGCTCGAACCCACGAACCGCGAGATCATGACCTGAGCTGAAGTCGGACACTTAACCGACTGAGCCACCCAGGTGCCCCAATGAAATGTTTTTAAAAGCCCCTGGAACGCGTGTGGGGATAGGTAAGGGTAGATGCAGGGAAGCGATGTAGGACTCTTACAGGAGTCCAGGCAAGAACCAATGGTACCTTAATGTATACTAGCAGAGGGGCTGGAGACATATGGTCACATTCTGGCTCTGTTTGGAAGAAAGAGTAAAAGGGTTTGTTGATGGTTGGCCTTGGATTATGACAGAAAGAAGTGCAGAGAGACAAAGGTTTGGGGAGGAACCAGGATGATGGAGTTGCTGTTCGGCAAGGTGGGAAAGATGGGGAGAAGGGGGAATTCTGAGGGGGAAAAATAGAAAATTAAGTGTGGAATCTATTTAATTTTTTATCATGATTGTTATTAAAGGCTAGTATTGCCTCATTTAATCTTCACAAAGCCTTTCCAGGCTAACTGTTTTTATTAATAAGTCTTGGGGCAACACTAAGCTTAAGCTATGGAAACATTGAATCAAGGGAAGGAGTGCCCGGGTGGCTCAGTCGATTAAGTGTCCGACTTTGGCTCAGGTCATGATCTCACGGTTCATGGGTTTGGGCCCCACATTGGGCTCTGTGCTGATGATTCGGAGCCTGGAGTCTGCTTTTCAGATTCTGTATCTCCCTCTCTCTCTGCCCCTCCCCTGCTTGCATGCTCGTTTGCTCTCTCTCTCTCTCTCTCAAACATAAATAAACACTAAAAAATTTTTTTTAATTAAAAAAAGGAAAGAAAAATTTGGGGTAAAGATCAGAAAAGACCAGTTAGGAGAAAGCACATCCCCAGGAACATGACATGACCTCCAGCAAGAGGGTCTTATAAAAGGCAATTTAATTAAGCTATAGGCTTCTAATTGAGAACCTTCTCCCAGACAGCCTCACAGATGCTATTTACGATCTTTTGTTCTGTGTCTGGCTCTAACTGTGTGTGCACCAGCTCTGGACTTTGCTACCCAATGTATTCTGTGATGGGGCCAATACTACTAAAAAGGAATATGGATTTTCTGATACATCAGAGATAGATCAATTGCAATCTTGTCAGTATTGATATTGATTTTCACTGTGAAAGTAGCTCGGCTCTTTCCTTCCTTCCCTCTTTTTCCCTTGCTTCTTTTCCTTCCTTCTTCTTCCTTCCTTCCCTTCCTCCTTTTTCTTTCCCTTCCCTTCCCTTCCTTCCTTCCTTCTGTCCTTCCTTCCTTCCTTCTTCCTCCTTCCTGAACCGTTTCTGACTTTAATGCAGACTAGCCTAGAAAACTCCATTATTTGTTCAGCTGATTATACCTGTGCAGTTTTGAAGCAGAGTGTACAAAAAAATCCATGGACACCAGGGAGGCTCAGTTGGTTATGTGTCCAACTCTTGATTTCAGCTTGGGTCATGATCTCCCAGGCTTGGTAATCTAGTCTCATGTGGGGCTCTGTGCTAGGCATGGAATCTGCTTTGGGCTCTCTCTCTCTTTCTCGCCCTTCCCCTCCCCTGTGCTCACTCTCTCTTGCTGTCTCTCTCAAAAAAAAAAAAAAAAGAAGAAGAAGAAAAGAGAAAAGAAAAATCCATTTTCTTGTCTTTGCCTGCAGATGAAAACAGGCCAGTTTAAATCTCTGTCCTTAGCTTTAAGGGAAAAAGAACATACCTGCATCCAGCCCACTGAAGGAGGTTAGACCTTAGTCCATTCTTAATGTCCTCTTATTCTTTTTCTTTTAACTGAAATGAGTTCTCATTTTCTTCCTTTTTCATCTTTTGTTGTTCATCACTTGATCCAAGACTTGCTTTGTTATACTGATAATGTTGGGGCCTTCTTTTGAAATATAAAGCAAACAACCCAAGTGCCCAGTATTAGAGCTTAAATTCGCTAACTTAGCAACATTCATGGAGCACCCCTACGTGCCAGGAACTGTTTGAAGGGCTGGGGATGCAGCAGTGATTGTCAGAATCCCTGCAGCCAGGAGGGGAAAATCCAGCTGGGAGTGTGTGTGGAGGGGACAGCTGTCCAGTGTCCAAACGTCTGATGTTGTTTGGACTCTACAGATAGCCAGGGCCCAGAGACCGACGGCAGTGCACGGGGTTATCTAAGAAGGGGGCACCTGAAACCAAGATCGGACCCTGCGCAGCTTCCCGGCATGTGGCCAGACGGCGGACAGCAGCCAGCCCCGTCTCTGAAAAACTCAAGCATCTTAATTGTATAGTTTTAGAGCTTTTCAGATAAGAAACTGGCATAAGAGTCGTGCTAATTTTAAACAATGACAGGAGTGGTATATGTGCCCATGCATGTTTTATTTGTATGTTTGTGAAGAAACCTGGGTAAGTGTGAATAGAGTCACATTTTGAAGAAGGCTTGACTGTTCTCCAAAGTGAGCAAATGACACATTTGAAGCCTGCATCTGGTGAGAACATCTGTGGGTTATTTTCCCCATTTGTACGAAAAGTAGTCATGTTGGGACTATGATAGTATGACTTGGAATCTTATCAATTTTAGAGCTGAAATGGAGGAACTTTTGGGGCCTGTCTAGTTTGATTTCTCTCATTTCTCTGAATGGCAATGCTGATGGCAGACCGACACTCTGTCTGGGGCTCTCACCCCCTTGATAGTGGGGCTGATAGTGTAATCAGGATCCTCCTCCCATCTCTCATGCTCTTCTTTTAAATTTTTTTTTAATGTTTATTTATTTTTGAAAGACAGTGACAGATCATGAGCAAGGGAGGGGTAGACACACACACACACACACACACACACACACACACACACACAGAGAATCTGAAATGGGCTCCAGGCTCAGAGCTGTCAGCACAGAGCCCAATGCGGGGCTCAAACTCAGGAACAATGAGATCATGACCTGGGCCGAAGTCAGCCACTTAACCGACTGAGCCACCCACTCGCCCCCTTTCACGCTCTTCTAAGTGACAAGAATCTGTGTCTCCATTCTTTCAGCTGACACGCATACACAGTCTCAGAGAAGAGCAGATGTTTAATTCTATTCAATTGACCCTGCACTCGTTTATAAAATAGGTTTCTTCTATTTATATTTTGTCCTTTTAGGCAAATAATTCTGCCCCTAGATAATGATAAAAAAGGTAATTCTTCCCACTTCCATCTTTCTATTTTTGGTTTGCTATTGCTGACATTAGTGTAAAAGCTAAATTTAAGATTAATGCCAGTCTTTTGTCTTCCAGCCTGTAGGATGTGACTGAGTTTCCTAGTGTTTGTGGGGGCAGAGGCACAGGGCGAAGTGCAGGGGAGGGGTGACCATGCTATGCCCTCCCCTCTCCCCTCTTCCTGTTCCTGGCCTCAAGCATCCATCTTTCACTCTTTCTCTCTCTCACACAGACCCCTCTCTTTCTCTCTCACTTTCTTGCATGCAAATCAGATGCCCATTCCCTTGTTTTCGTATTGGTTAAAGCCATACCAGCCTGTGAGTCAGGATTATCAGAACATGAAAGAGAAAACTGAGACAGTATGGAATGTCATGTGCATCCTTCTGTCTTGAAGTGCCAGTGAGAAGAAATTTGAAGTAGCTTCCCGGGATTCCTTTAAGACAGTGCAGGTGGTCACCAGGACTCAGGCGGTGCTCTTCTGCCTTGAACATGCACACTCATCATCTGGACATCTCGTTCAAATGGGTGATGCTGACGCAGGAGGTCTGGATCAAGCCCCAAGGCTCCGCCTTCCTCACCAGCCCCCAGCCCCTGCTGGTGCTACTGGGCTAGACCACACTTGGGTGCTGTAAGGTCAAAGGCGTATCTGGTCATCACAAGTAATTTGGAAGTTGAAGGATATACTGTGTCCCGAGGTAGTGTTAGCGTCTAAACCAGTTTCTCTGAAATTCCCGTCTCTCAAAAAAGTGTGGAGGGCTGGTTCTTCTGGGGCTTCCCTTTAAAAACTCCAGTCGATGGGGCACCCAGGCAGCTCAGGTGGTTAAGCAGTTCAGGTCATGATCTCACAGTTTTTGGGTTCGAGCCCCACATCAGGCTCTGTGCTGACAGCTTGGAGCCTGGAGCCTGTTTCAGATTCTGTGTCTCCCTCACTCTCAGCCCCTCCCCCACTCACATTCTGTCTGTCTCTCTCTCTCAAAAACAAATAAATATTAAAAAAAGAAAGAAAGAAAAGAACCAACCTCCAGTCAACCTCCAGTCGATTACTTAGATCAGGTTATTAAAAAGAAAAGCCTGTTTACACTCACCCTCTCGCGTTGCTTTCTCTCACCGTAGACTCAGGCCCTGAGTATTTTTAACCTCATACCTTGCTGACACTGAGGAGGCATTTTATTTCTAGTACCAAGACGGAACACATACCCCTCTTTCTTTAAATTCAGGAAATCTTACATAAAGCTGCCAAAATGGGATGGTGTATTTCCCAAAATTATGCAGCAACAGAAGGGGTGACATATTCTGGGATCAGAGTAGCAAGATCAGAGCTTTTTTTTTTTTTTGGTCTGTTCAACACATAACCAATACAGAGTGGTGTGGTATGATTCAGGTCAGGGAGACTTTGGGGAGCAGTGAAGATCAGGAAATAGGGGGCTTCTTCTTGTCCAGTCTCCGTAGCCTGGAGAGAGGTCCTCAAATCATTTGGGCCTTGGTGCTGTCATTTCCAAACTAAGGGTCTTCTTGCCTGACTGTTAACGAGGTCTTGTCCAACTCAGTGCTTCTGGCATGAAGTGTGCTTGCTGGTGGGAAGTGAGAAGGGCTTTTTTTTTTTTTTAAGTGTCTTTATTTTGAGAGAGAGTGCATACTAGTGGGGAAGGGACAGAGAGAGAGGGAGAAGAATCCCAAGAAGGCTCTACACTGTCAGCACTGAGCCTGATGCGGGGCTTGATTTCAGGAATGGTGACATCATGACCTGAGCTGAAATCCAGAGTTGGTGCTTAACCAGCTGAGCCACCCAGGTGCCCCAGGGAAGTTAGTATTTTATATGTGCAGGCTTCATCCCCAGAAAACAACAAAAAGAGTTATATTTATATGGTCTCCTGTCAGTATTTTTAGCAAGTATCCATAAGGAGATGTTGCATATATATTTTGATGATCTTTATTAGGGAGCTTTGCTTTGTAATTGGCCTTCATTTTATTATTTGTTTTTAGTTATTCAGGATTAAATGAAGATATTTAAAATATTACATATAATTAAGCCGTTAATATCTAAGTTATACACAATGTAATCTTGCTTAAAGCCAACCCAGTGGGAGAATATACTTTTGTGTAAGAAATGGATTATTTTATACAAAGAACAAACTGAGGGTTACTAGAGGGAAGGGGTGTGGGCTAAATGGGGGATGAGCATTCAGGAGGGCACTTTTCAAGATTAGCACTGGGTGTCGTACAGAAGATAAACCACTGGGTTCTACTCCTGAAGCCAAGGCTACACTGTATGGTAACTAACTTGAATTTAAATTTAAAAAAAAAAAGGATTATTTTACAAAAGGGTTTATAATAGGATATGTATGAACAGTCAGTTTCTTTAGGAATTTTTTAAGTGTTACCTTTGATACCATCTTTTTAGGAACACATTTCTTTTTTTTTTTTTTAATTTTTTAATGTTTTATTTATTTTTGAGAGAGAGAGAGAGAGGCAGCATGAGCAGGGGAGGGGCAGAGAGAGAGGGAGATACAGAATCTGAAGCAGGCTCCAGGCTCTGAGCTGTCAGCACAGAGCCCGATGCAGGGCTCGAACCCATGATCCGTGAGGTCATGACCTGAGCCGAAGTCGGTCGCTCAACCAACTGATCCACCCAGGTGCCCCTTTAGGAGCACATTTCTAACACAAAGCAAGGCATACGATGAAATTAGACTTCAGGCAGATAGAATTATGATAACAAAGCAGCGATGTGGGCTTTCAGAAGCAGGGATTTGAAGCACCAGTAGCGTTCAAAGTAATTGTCCCTCAAGGAGAGGTTAAGCTGTGATTGTTCATTCACAAAGATCATGCCTTAAAACAACTCTAGGACGCTTTGCTCTGTGGCGCAGCAGGCTGGGTGGCGGTGTTGTGACTGGGGATGTCTTGGCTGCATGGTCCTTGAGATTTGGACATGATGGTGTGGATGGTAATGAGCCATCTTGTCACATCCCTGGAGTTTCCCTAATAATAGGGGAATCGGAGTAGTTTTGATGGGTAACAATCTTTTAAAAACATTGAGTTACAGTGTCCAAATTTGGAAGTTCTCTTTTCCATCTCCTAGAACAAGTCACAGGCTAGAATGCAGCCAGACACGAATGGGGCTCTCTCAACTTTTCTCCCCCTCCAATTGCTGTGCTCATTTTGAGTTGATATCAAAACTCTGGAAATACTCATACTGGATCTTCTACTGTCATTTTAAATGAATTTAAAGGATTTTATTTCTTAGAAACAGTCGGACTCAACCAGGTGATAGTTACTCCGTGGGCTCATGTTCCAAGTGTATCTTGAGACTCTTCCATTGATACATGAAATGGATAACGCGTTAAATTGTCGGAGCCAAACTGATAAGAATAAATAATACTGCCTTGGACTGAGAAAGTCTTGATGGTCTTAAGAGTGTGTTCGTCTGCAGTCATCAGGTATGCAGAGCAAGCTTGTCACATGGGGAAGGCGTACGTTGGGTCAGCGTAAGGAAACAGAGGCTCAAGGCAAGTGGTGACCTGCCCAAGTTACCTTAGCTCATGATCTGTAGAGGTGAGACCAGAACGAGGGTGCCTGATTTCTCGTTGGGGGTTCTCTGATACCACGTGATGGCTGATTTGATATGTCTACTTGACTGGGCCAAGAGATGTCCAGGTATCAGATTAAACATGGCTTCTGGGTGTGTTCTTGAGGGTGTTTCTAGAAGAGATTAGCATTTGACTTGGTCAACCGAGCAAAGCGGGTGGCCCTCCCTAATATGGGTGGACACAACCCCTTGCATTCACACCCTGCATGGAACAGAAAGGTGGAGGAAGGGGGCATTTGCTGTCTGCCTGACTGTTGAGCTAGCTCTGTGACATCAGTCTTCTCCTGCCCTGGGTGACCCTCATTGTCAGGCCTTCCAGAGGCGGACTAGAATCTATTCCATAGGCTCTTAGCTCCCAGGCCTTTGAACTGTACCACCAACCCTTCTGGGGTCTCCTTCCTGCAGACAGCAGATCAGGAGAATTCTCAGCCTCCATAATTAAAATCTCATTTTTATATATAACCTCCTCTTCCTCTGCCTCTCATTATTTGTTCTATTTCTCTGGAGAACCCTGACTGCTATACCATATTAAAAGGGACGGTCTGAGGGCACCTGGGGGGCTCAGTCAGTTAAGTGTCCGGCTCTTGGTTTCGGCTCAGGACATGATCTCACAGTTTCATGAGTTTGAGCCCTGCTTAGGGCTCTGCACTGGCAGAGGGCCTGCTTGGGATTCTCTCTCTCCTTACTCTGCCCCTCCCCTGCTCACACTCCCTCTCTCTGTCAGAATAAATAAATAAACTTAAACAAAAAAATTTTTTTAAATAGGGACACCTGGATGGCTGAGCCTGTTAGGCATCTGCCTTCGGCTCAGGTCATGCTCTCATGAGTCGTGGGTTCCAGCCCCGCATCGGGCTCTGTGCTGACAGCTCAGAGCCTGGAGCCTGCTTTGAATTCCATGTCTCCCTCTTTCTCCATTCCTCTCCCGCTCATGCTCTGTCTCTCTCTGTCTCTCAAAAATAAATGTTAAAAATAATTTTCTTTTAAATAAAAAAGAATTTTAAAAAGAGACAGTCTGGCTCTTTATGATAATGGCTTTTAAAAAGTACAGTACTTTACAGTTTGACAAGGCGTTTGCATAGATACCACCTTTTTTTTCTTCACAAGCTGAACAATCATGTTTAAATACTCATGTCAAATGAGGCATGAGAAGAAATAGTTCTATTTACTTTTTTCTTTCTCAATTAATTTTTGCATCAAATCTTCTAAGCTTAAAATCCTTATTTCATTTTATTTTCTCTTTCCCCAGGCTTAATTTTCTTGAAAAGAGAAACTGGAGCAGTAATTACTATCCAGAACGAGTAGCTACTATAGGAAATGGGCTTATTGATCTCGTAAAATTCCGTGCTTAATTTGTCAATATTGTTCTCATTTCATAGTAGCATTTGTCTTTTAAAGTAGCAGCTTGTAACTGAGTTAATGTCTGTCTTTAACATGCATGCAGTTAAGCATCAAACAAGTCATGTGTGTATCATAACGTATCCTTTTATTTAATTTTCATTGTGTTAGATCACAGAAAGAGAAGGTCCTCTAAAATAATGAAATGATGGATACCCAGGAAGGGAAAAGAGAAAGTTGACGATATTATATGGAATTTTGTGTGTGAGGTTTGTCAGAAAGAGTAGGGTATGGAGGGACTAAAGAGACTTTTTGCTTTGCTTTTTTTTTTTCCTTTGCTTTTTAAATTTATTTTTATTTGAAAGCCCAATAGGATAACTAAACAAACAAACAATATATTTATGTGTAACTTACATAAAATAAAATGCACCATTTTAAATCTACTGTTTGCGGGGCGCCTGGGTGGCTCTGTCGGTTAAGCATCTGACTTCAGCTCAGGTCATGATCTCACAGTTCCTGAGGTTGAACCCCACATCAGGCTCTGTGCTGACAGCTTGGAGCCTGGAGCCTGCTTCGGATTCCCTGTCTCCCTCTCTCTCTCTGCCCCTCCTTGCTCACACTCTGTCTCTGTCTCTCTCTCTCAAAAAGAAATAAATATACAAATCTGTGTGTGTCAGACATACATTTTCATTTCTCTTGGGTAAACACCTACGAGTGGAATCACTAGGTCACATAGTAAGTATGTGTTTACCTAATTATAAGAAACTCAAACGTTTTTCCAAAGTGGTTGCACAGTTTTATTTTCCTCCAAGTAATATATGAGTGTGCCAGCTACATTGTGTTATCATCTTTATTTTTAGCCATTCTAGTGGACGTGTGATTTTAATTTGCATTTCTTGGTGACTAGTGTTGAGCATCTTTTTATGTTATCAGCTATTGACATGTCTTCTCTTGTGAAGTATCCATTAAAACCTTTTGCATATTTCTGTTAGGTTGTTGGTGTTCTTATTGAGTTCTAAGGGTTCTTTATATATAATGGAGGCAAGTCCTTTCCAGCATTACTTTTCCTCCCTTTTTTTATTGTGGTAAAATACACATAACATAATATTTATAAATTTAGTCCTTTGTAAGTGTGCGGTTCAGTGGTGTTAAGCACATTCATGTTATTGTGCAGCCATCACCACCAGGCATCTCCAGGACTTCTTCATCTTGCAAATCTGAAACTCTCTACCCATGAAAGAACAATTCCCTCATTCTCTCTGCTCCCCAGCCCCCTGGCAACCACCATTCAACTTCCTGTCTGACAATGAATTTGATTTCCCTAGGTACCTCATATAAATGGAATCATACAATATTTACCTGGCTTATTTCACTTCGTAAAATGTCCTCAAGGTTTGTGCATGTTGTAGCACATGTCAGATTTTCCTTTCTCTTTAAGGCTGTGTAATATTTCAATGTACATGAACAGCACATTTTGCTTATCTGTTCACTCTCAGTGGACACTTGGGTTGCTATGACGGTGGGTATAGAAATAAGTTGCTATGACAGTGGGTATAGAAATATCACTTTGAGACCCTATTTTCAGTTCTTTTGGGTATTTTGGGTGTATTGCCAGATCATTTAGTAATTCTATGTTTCATTTTTAAAGGAACTGCCATACTATTTTCCATAGCAGCTACACTATCTTACATTCCCTCCAACAGTGTGTCTCCTCCTTAACATGTACTGTTTTCTGGCTTTTTTCTTTTTTTGATAGTAGCCAACACCTTGGGTATGATGTAGTATCTAAATGTGGTTTTGATTTGCATTTCTCTAGTGATTAGTGATGTTGAGCATCTTTTCATGTGCTTATTGGCTATTTATGTATCTTCTTTGGAGAAAGTCAAGCATCAAGCATTGCCTCATTGTTTTTAAAAACCTTTTGCCCTAAAAGCCTAGCAGGATAATGTGGCCATCTGCTTCAAGGAGACCTTGTCCACCTTGTGGCAGAACATTTGTATCATCATTTAAGAACTACAGTGACACGAGCGTCTAGTTGCTGATTACATACGACAGTAGTTCATATTTCAAATGCTAAATGAGTATTTATAGACACAGAACTTAGTTATGTTTTGTCATAGTCACAGGATCACTATTTCCCCGTTGCTAGCCCTAACACAGTTCAACTTCTACAAAAATACCTAAAATGTTTTTACATGGAACTATGTTTTAGTTTCTATATTAAGAGAGAAAATGAGATTCAAACACAAGTAAAGAGCCAGTTTAAAATAAACAATGAGATGACTATTATTGTGGACAGAAAAGAGGACAGAAGAAAGGTTGGTTCACTTACAGAAAAATGATGAAATTCAGAGAGGAAGAAGAAATCAGATTTTTCAGGCCCTTGTAAGGCAGAGGGGAACAAAAGAGAGCTGCCTCCATCTCATTGCTCTCTCCTGAAGTCATACTGCCTTTAAGACCTCAAGTTCGTGGTTATGTGGATCCATCACCCAGGAAGGGTTTAAAATGGAAAGCTAGGTATTTTTTCTAAAAAGTTGAGAGCCCGAAATTTGCATTTAAAAGAACAAACTTCTCTCCTCAATCATAGTCATCGCTCAATCTCAATCGTGTTGACAAAGAAATCTTTGATTTCCATGTTTGGTTTCCTCCTGCTTTGCATGGTATATGATGGCTTAGGTCAGATACATCCAAGATCAGGGTTCAGCAAACTTTTATGTAAAGGGTAGATAGACTGTGTTTAGCTTTGGAGGCCATAGAGTCTCTGGCAGCTGCCCGACTCTGCTGTCATAGCCTCCGGAAAGCCATTTACCATCTTGGAAGGAAGCCATGGATACTATGTAAAGGACTGGCAATAAAACTTTATTTATAAGAGCAGGCAGCAGGCCCTCTTTTGCTGATACCTGTTCTCTCATGGGGCCGTGCAAAGTTTAATCCGACCACATGGTTAATAAGAGCTGTTTCCAAATGTTCACCCTCTAAACAATATTATTGGAGCCCCAGAAATTCTTAGAGGGTTAAGTGATTTTTTAAAATTTTAATTTGAAGCCTTGTATTCAG
The DNA here is from genome assembly GCA_017311185.1 of Proteles cristata cristata. Lineage (NCBI taxonomy): Eukaryota > Metazoa > Chordata > Mammalia > Carnivora > Hyaenidae > Proteles > Proteles cristata. The sequence continues at coordinate 868,450 of JAESUZ010004980.1, forward strand.
TGACTAGAATCCAGAGGCAGTAAGAGAGAAAAGCTTTATAAATATTTATACGTGCTAAAAATTAAATTGCTGAAATAAAAATTGGTTCTTGTAAAAAGATAATTGTATAGCAAGTTGGGAATTCACTTTCGGTCTAAATTCCCTGTGGAAACATCTTCGTTGTGAGGAAAATTAGGAGACTAAGAACAAATGTTTCCTGAGTGTGAGGTGATGCTCCAGCAGGTTCTAAGGGTGACTGCAGCCGGGTGGCTGTCACACAGCTCCTGCGCGGAGGCACTTTCCATCCTGGAAGGACAGTCAAGGCCCCTGAGAGAAGACATTTTTGTAAATGGGTGTTTTTAACTTTTTGAGACCATTTTATTTTAAAATGAACTTTTTTGAGGTATGACTTGGCATACAGTAAATTTGGTGAGCCCAAAGGAGTACCTAACAGTTCCAGTAAGTCCAGAGAACTCAGTAGAATGGAATTGCACGGTATTCAATTGCTGCTCCGCCTCTGGCATCAGTTTGAAACATCCGGTGGTAAACTGTGAGTTCGCTATGGTGCCCTGGGTTGATTTCCTACACAGTTTGAGAGCCACAGATCTAGCTTCTTTTACTCAGCATAATGTTTTTAGGATTTATTCCAGCTGTTAGATGCGTTAGTAGTTTGTTCCTTTTTTATTTTATCTTTCTGAGTGCTATTCCATTTTAGGAAATACCACAGTGTATCCATTCACTTGATGAAGGAGGGGAGCTTTTGGGTTGTTTCCATTTTTGGCTATTATGAAAAGGCCATATAAGCATTCAAGTGTAAGTCCTTGTGTAGGCCATATATTCTCATTTCTCTGAGATTAGAATGATTGGGTCATATAATAACCCATGTCTGACTTATTCAGAAGCTGTCAAACTTTTCCAAAGTGATCCGACCATTCATTATACTCCTACTAACAATGTATGAAAATTCCAGTTGCTTCAGTTCTTGCCAATACTTGGTGGTGTGAGTTTTTAAAATTTTAGCTATTCTACTAGTGGGGATGTTGTATATCTTAGTGTGGTTTCAATTTGCATTTCCCTGATGACTAATGGTGCATATCTTTGCATATGCTTATTTGCAATTTGTGTGTGTGTGTGTGTGTGTATGTGTGTGTGCGTGAAGTATCTGTTCACATTTTTTGCGTATGTTTTAATTGGGTTGCTTGTCTTTTTTTTTTTTTTTTGGTCAGTAGATGAAATTTTTTTTTCTCTTTTCTATTTTATTTTATTTTTTTACAAATAGTTTATTGTCAAGTTGGTTTCCATATAACACCCAGTGCTGCTCATCCCCACAAGTGAGGGGCACTTGTGGGTTGCTTGTCTTATTATTGAGTTACCAGAGTTCTAATATACTCTGAATGCAAGTCTTTTGCCAGATGTATTATATGTATAAAAAGATTTTTCCCCAGTTGATGGCTTGCCTTTTCCTTTCCTTAACCTAGTGTCCTTTGAAGAGCAATATTTAAAAATTTTACCTACTCAATTTTTTCCTGTTTGGTAATTTTTGTTTCTTTTTGCTTCCTCAAGATTAAAAGAATTTTCACCTAAGTTTTCCTCTAGAAAGAAGTACAATATTTTAATGTTAGAGTGTTGACCTTTACATGTAAGTGTATGATCCATTTCAGGTTATTTTTTATGTCTGCCATGAGATCAGGGGTGAGGTTTCTTTCCATACAGATATCCAGTTGTCCCAGTAGGATTTGTTGGAAAAACTATGCTTTCCCTTTTGAATTAACTAGACCCTTTGTCCAAAATTGATTGACCATGGATGTTTGTCTGTTTCTGAACTCTGTTCTGTCCCATTGGTATATCTGTCTGTCCACATTATCCTGACCCTTGTAGCTTTATGATGAATTTTGAAATCAGGCAGTATGATGGAGAAGGTTGTATTTTTAAGTTTGCTTTCTTTTTATCCAGCCATTTTTTTTTCAAATGTATTTTCAGTAACTATTAAAAACTGAATATTTGGGTGTTAGGCTGACTTTGTTTTAATGTTTTATTTATTTTTGAGAGAGAGAGCATGAGCTGGGGAAGGGCAGACTGAAAGGGACAGGGGATCCAAAGTGGGCCCTGTGCTGCCAGCAGCAAGCCCAATGTGGGGCTCGAACTCCTAAACCATGAGCTCATGACCTGAACTGAAGTCAGATGGCTAACCAACTGAGCCACCCAGGTGCCCCTAGGCTGACTTTAAAGGCAAAAAAGTACTGATCATGAAGGATAAGTGATCTTGTTTCAGTCCCAGCTTTGATGACCTTGGGCCTGTTTCCTTGCCTGTCAAATGAGAAGATGGGGCTAGAGGACTCTAGGATAGTCTTCACCAATGTCCCATTTGAATCTAATAACCTATAATGTTATGTGGATCACAAACCATTTTCTCTTTAACTTGCACACTATGCTGTGATTCAAGTTTTAAAGTCGCCAAGCAGAAACAATACTGAAAACCAAAGGGCTTAATGAAGACAGTAGCTGACCTTAATTATAAATTTGTGCCCTTTTAGTGGAAATGCATCAGGAAAATCTTGGTGCACAGCTGGACTCTATTTTAGGAGCTTTTACAATTTTTCCCTGCTTCGGGCTAAATTTTAGCTTGGTGCTTCTAACACGTAACTTGAAGTGATTTACTTAATTAATGGCCCCATGGGCCAGAGGCTGTGGGTTTACCTCTCATATCAGAGTCCATGAACAAATCTCAGGATTGGAGAGAAGTAGAGGTCATCTAGCCCCCTGTTTTGCAGGGTGCGGTCCTTGGACCTGCAGCTTTGGCGTTAACTCGTTAGAAATGCAGAATCTCAGGTCATACTCCAACCGTACTGAATCTGGCGTGCACAGTGTGTGTGCTGAAGGCCGAGAAGCACTGCTCAAGCTGGACAGTGAGAATCTTCTCCATGGCCCTGCCACCAGGCCATCTGGCCTCCAGACACCCCTGAGGGTAACCTCACAGAGGCAGTCTGTTCCATTTGTGGATAGTTCTGTTCCAGTTTCCTTTCTTATATTGATCTGCAGTCTGTTTTCCTATACCTCCTGGTGTACCTTGAAGTCATCCTTTGGTACTGCCAATGTGCCAGGCACTGCGAATACTGAAATAAGACATGGTCTCATTTTTCGAAGAACTCCCTTCAGGAATGTTCACGAATGGCCAGTAATCCGATGCGATAGACTCAGTGAAGATCATGGATACGGTGCTAAAGTCACACAAAGGAGGGAGTGGTGGATTCTGTCAGGATCAGGGTGTTGGGCAAGGTCTCCAGGTGGAGGTGCAGCCAGTTGTGTGGGTTGAGTTGGAGTGAGATAGACAAAGTTTTGTTTATTTTGTTTCCTGAGAGACAAAGGTGAGATATTTCAGACAGACAGAGCAGTTTGCAGAGGCCATGGAGAGATGAGAGGTGCTGCGGAACACCAAAGAGTTTGATATTGCTTGTGTTAAAGTGGCAGGGGACTAGAGACATGGGCAGAGATCACGTCACAAAGGGCCCATGCAGTGCCCAAGGCATTAACTTTAATCTCAGAGGCTGTAGGAGGCAGATTTGTATTTTAGGAAAAGCAGTGCTAGCTGCAAAATGACTGGAGAACCTGATGGCAGTGAGATGGTGGCAGGGAGCACTCTCAGCCTGTCTTTGGCCGTCCAAAGGAAAGATGAAGGAGGACTGAATGAGGGGCAAGCAGCTAAGCTTTGGCCCCTGGGGCCATGATGGACCTGCCTCAGAAAACCAAAGAACAAATTCTTTCCCTTACATTCTTCACTTTCGTTCAACAGCTAGTTATTACAGGCCAATTATCTCTAGAGACTTTGCTCAGCTTGGAGGGCATACAGATAAAGAAGGCGTGGGCCGGGGCACCTGGGTGGCTTAGTCGGTTAAGCGTCCGACTTTCGCTTAGGTCATGATCTCACGGTTCTTGGGTTCGGGCCCCTCATCGGGCTCTGTGCTGACTCCCAGCTCAGAGCCTGGAGCCTGTTTCGGTCTGTGACTCCCTCTCTCTCTGACCCTCCCCTGCTCACCCTGTCTCTCTCTCTCCTAGAAATAAATAAAAAACATTAAAAAAAAAAAAAAAAGAAGGCATGGGCCTTGCCCCCCAGCCCAGAGTTTCATAGTTTAGTGGGCAGTGGACGTCTTAAGCAGTTCCTTCTTCATGTGATAGTGTTTTCAATGTCTTTTATTGTTTGCTTGCTTCCTCATGGAAATGATCTAGTCAATATTCTCCTGAAAGGGCAGTGTCCAGAGTAGAATTAAGTGCAATTAATGTAGAATACCTGAGCAATATAGAATGGGGCCCGGGCCATTACCAGATATTAAGATGGCCTGAGATATGGACCTGATTCTTTTAAGGTCACCTGCGATCGCTTTAATTTTTTAACAACCATGAATCAACGCTACTCATAACACTCCCAAGGGGACTCGACATGTCTTTGCTTCCATCTTACTTCCCATTCTGTATTTGATGCTTTTGATTTCACGGCATCTAATTATAGGCTCTAACTATACTCCTAGTGGTGCTTATACATATCCTGTTGGTCCAGCCTTTTGAGTTGTTTTTTTTTTTCCCCTAATCTCTGGTTTCATCCTGTTGATACACCCTTTTGGTTATTAGCTAACCGGACGACGTATGCGCTCCCTGGTATATTTTCACCAGCATCATTGAGAGGCCCCTGAAGGCAGGACCGAGTCCGAGTCCTATCAGATGTAGTGTGCCTCCAGGTATGAGCAAGGTGGCATTTCTTTTTTTTTTTTTTTAATTTTTTAACGTTTATTTTATTTTTTAGACAGAGACAAAGTATGAGTGGGGGAGGGCCAGAGAGAGAGGGAGACACAGAATCTGAAATAGGCTCCAGGCTCTGAGCTGTCAGCACAGAGCCCGACGCGGGGCTCGAACCCACGGACTGCGAGATCATGACCTGAGCTGAAGTCGGCCGCTGAACCAACTGAGCCACCCAGGTGCCCCGCAAGGTGGCATTTCTAATCAGTGGGGGAAGCAAACTATTACCGCCTGGTGTTTAAGATAGCTAGGCACCTATTGGAAAAAGAGAAAGCTGGAGTCCCATCTCTTTCTTTAGATAAAATATGTAAAAATATGTTACAGATGGCTCAAAGATGTAAACTTTAGTAACGAAGTCATAAAGACTATTAGAAGAAACATGAGGGGTGCCTGGATGGCTCAGTTGGTTAAGCATCCAACTTCGGCTCAGGTTATCATCTCATGGTTCGGGAGTTAGAGCCCCGTGTCAGGCTCTGAGCTGACAGGGAAGAGTCTGCTTAGGATTCTGTCTCTCCCTCTCTCTGGCCCTCCCCTGCTCACACTCACTTTCTCTAGAAATAAATAAATAAATAAACAAACATTTTTTTAAAAAAAGAAAGAATCATGAGTACATGTTAAATATATCTTGGAGCAGAGACTGAAGACTCCCCCCACCCCCACCCCCACCCCCCACTAAGCATGTCACAGAACACAGAAGCTATAAAGGAAAAGGCTAACTTTCCAAAAAGGAAAATTTTATGTGAAAGTTAAAAGGTTCTGTCTGGCAAAAATTCCATAAATGAAGTCAAATGACAAATAATGTACTTAGAAAAACTGGCATGTATGTCAGAGACCTAATTCTTTCCACATAGAAAGAATTCTTAAAAATCAGTAAGAAAAAGATGGACAATGAGGAGGTTGAACTGAAATTGACAGAAATAAGCATGTTAAAACATACAAATCCTTACTCTGTTTAGAAGCTCAGTTTAAAACAATGAGATCTCACTTTTCTATCTATCAGATGCCCATGAGAACGTTTGGTAATACTCATTATAGCGCTGACACAAGGAAACAGGACATGTAGTTGATGCATGTTTTTAAAGATCATTTGTACAATATCTGTCAGAATTTAAAAGGTCATTATCCTTAGGCTCAAGAATTCTGCATCTGACCCTGTAAATATTTTCCACCAAGTGTGCAAAAATAGCTACATAGATATTTGTTGTAACTGTGTAATAGGAAAAAAATGAAAGCAAATTATATGTCCCTTAGTAGGCAAACAGTGGAATGCTATGCGGTGATTAAAAATGTTGCAATGCTTGGGGCGCCTGGGTGGCTTAGTCGGTTAAGCGTCCAACTTTCGCTTAGGTCATGATCTCGCGGTTCGTGGGTTCGAGCCCCGCGTCGGGCTCTGTGCTGACTGCCAGCTCAGAGCCTGGAGCCTGTTTCAGTCTGTGACTCCCTCTCTCTCTGACCCTCCCCTGCTCACGCTGTCTCTCACTCTCTCTCTCTCGTAGAAATAAATAAAACATTAAAAAAAAAAATTTAAAAAAAAATGTTGCAATGCTCAATGTCCTGATTGTGAAAGAGTCCAGATATTAAGTGAAAAACCAAATCAGTGTGTGTAGTCTGATACCATAAGTGTTTTATAGAAAAGATGTATGGTTTATCAGTCAGGAAGGTATTAGCTACAAATAATAAAAAGCCCCAGTGGGCGTGTTTATCTCACACAACAAGAAGTGTGCAAATGTCAGCAGTGCAGCATTGGTAGAGGGTCCCACCAGCTGTCGCTTGGGCACGCTTTCTTCGCTGTACTCCTAATTGTGTGGGCCTCTGTCCTCCATTTTTTTTTTCCCCTTAGTCACAGCTAGATGGCTGTGCTCCACCAAGCCTCACATCAGGATTTCTAGGTAGGAAAAAGGCATAACGGGAAAAGTAGGAGGGAGGGATGGCATCTGTCAAAAGCCAGAATGTTTCTAGAAAAACTTAGCAGACTTCTGCTTACATGTCATTGGTTAGAAGTGTCCCGTGGCTCCCTAGACTTTTAAGGGAATCTGAGAAGGCAAGAGTTTTAATGAGGTACATGTTTTTTCCTCCCGTCTAATCCAGGATTCTGTGAATATGGAAGAAGAGGAGAAGGAATATGAGGTAGACGGCTAGAAGTGGAGCTCTCTGTCTCACACCCAGTTTGTGTTTGCATAGAATATTTCTGGAAGGCACTTGAGAAATGGAGAATAGTGCCATCTTCCTCGACTTACAATGGGGTTATGTCCTGATAAACCCATCATATGTCCTGATAAACCATATCATATGCTGAAAATGCATTTAACACATTAACTTACCAAACATCACAGCTTCAATGTGCTCAGAAAACTTACATTAGCCTATAGTGGGGCAGAGTCATCTAACCCAATGCCTATTTTATAATAAAGTGCTGGATACCTCATGTAATGGATGACTAAAAGTGAACACAGTGATGAATGGGTACAGAATGGTTGTTCAAGTGTGTCGGTTGTTTACCCTGGGATCGCGTGGCTGACTAGGAGCTGCCGCTCATTGCCATTGCCTAGCATACCCAGAGAGGATCACACTCCATGTCCCCAGTCTGAGGAAAGATCCAAATCCAGAATTCCAAGTATGTTTCCCAACCAGATACTATCGCTTTCACACCATTGGAAGTCTGGGACCATCTGTAGTTACCTCAGTTGCCAGTGGAACCGACTGGCAATCGGAAGGAAGAGGGACATTTATTTTTCACTTTATATTGTTATTTCCCACTGGGGATTTTTTTTTTTTTTTTTGAGGGGGGCAGGTTTTCTTGAATTTATTCTGCACCCGACACTAGGATGAAATGGTTCCCATAAATAAGGGGCATACGCCCTTCTTCATGAGCCTGATCTATAATAGGGGCAGGGCAGAGGGGGCCTGGGTAGGTCCTGTCCGTTCGAGAGACCAGGTAGGGGACGTGGATCAGCGGGCACCAGAGGGTCAGCAGGAGGCTGCCCGGGCCTGGTGCCTAAGATACGGGGCCAGGCAGGCTGGGGAGCGGTTAGGAGCTGGCCCGGGTCCTCTCCATATAGCCAGCGCAGTTCTTTGGGATCCTTTAGTCCCGTGGCCTCACATACCCAGCGGATGTCGTCCTCGCCTGCCACCAGGATGGACTGCATGGCACGGGCTTCTCCGACAGCTGGGCAGGGGGGAGGGGGAGCGGCGTAGACGTCACAGTCACAAACTTCACTTCCGCTGCCAGCGGCTTCCTTCCGGCTGGGGCTCCGGGTGCTGGTGGCGCCCCCAGCGGGTGCCTGGGTCAGGGTCAAGGCCTGGGACTTTTTTCCTTTTCTTTTTTTTTTTTTCTTTTCTCTTCTTTCCTTTCCTTTCCTTTCCTTTCTTTCTTTCTTTTTTTTTTTTTTTAACAACGAATATGTGCTAAATGTAAAGGAAGGAAGTCGATGGGAAGTTGACATCGGTCCATTATCAGAACCCGTTAGGTACAGCTGTCCAGTCAGTTGGTGTCTTGGACTCCTTCTAGGGCGGAGCCTCCTCAAGTTATGTACAAGTTATAATTTATACAATCTTCAGGGCCTGAAGAAGAGGATTAATGGTCCACCTCTTTGGTCACAAAGGAAACCTAGCGTTTTGAAGAGGTTCTCACTTAGTCTGTGTTACGGGCTGAATGTGACCCCTCCCCCCATCTCCCATGTGGAAGTCCTAGCCCCCCAGCACCAGAGAAAGCGTCTGGATGTGGAGATAGGGTCTTTAAAGAAGAGATTAAAATTAAATGAGGTTATGAGGGAGGACCCTAACCCGACATGACTGGTGTCCCCACAAGAGGAGAGATTAGGGCCCAGACACACCGAGAGGGAAGACCCCGTGAGGACGCAGGGACGAGACGGCCATCTGCAAGCCCAGGAGAGAAGCCTCAGAAGAAACCAACCCTGATGACTCTTCTCAGACTTCAGCCTCCAGCTCGTGAGGAAATACGTTTCCGTGTTTTCTTGAAGCCGCCAAGCCTGTGCCACTTTGTTAGGGCGGGCCTAGCGGATCACACATTCTTCTAGCCCTTTAAACCTGTGTGGAGATCGAGTTCTGTGTTTTGCAGAATCTCTGGGAGGGTTGAGATTGCACGAGGCCTGGCTCCCCGCCCCCCCGCCTTACTGTCCGGCGGGGGCGGGGGGGTGGGGGAAGCTGGTCCCCAGGGAGGCTAGCCTAGAATGGGGAGATACTGAATGTGGGCTGGGATAGATCCCTGACAGCCCTCTCTATAGGACCTCCTTGCTACGAACACCTCACTCCCAGGCTCCTTAGAGCCCTGCCTCCAGCCTGCTTGCCGGTTCTCTGATCTCTTTTCTTCCCTTAAAAGTCAGGATGGACAGACTCGCTCCCTCACTCTGACCTCTGATTGCTAAATCCATCTTGATCACAGGCAGACTTGCCTCTTAGGGATGATCTGCCCCAGGACAGCTGCTGAGAGTTGGGAGTGGGATCCTGTATTCTAGGAGTTGCCTTAAAATACATATCAGCAAGAGTTATATTCCCCTTCTGATGAAACAGGAAAGGGTGTGTGTGTGTGTATGTGTGTATGTGGGGGGGGAACCTTTGTACTCAAAGCCCTCCGCTTTTGGGGCTGTATAACTCCAGCTTAGCACTCTGTCCGAGCCAGAGCTCAGCCTTGGCCAGGGCCCAGGGTCACTGGAACGGCTTGCAGTGGTCCAACTTAAGGGACACTCGAGCTCTTCTCAGCCCATTTTGCCTGTCCCAGTGAGCAGTGACTGCAGGGTTAGGAGGGAGACAGGCCTGCGTTCCCCACAGACGTCAACTGACCGAAGGTAGGCAGAGGTTGGCCTCATGGCGTTCTGGTGCCTTCTGAGCCCTTGGAGAGGGAGCCCTCATTTGTGAGATGTGCCTGTCTGCTTTCCAGTTTCTTCTCAGCAAGTGCATAGCACGGGTGGGATGGGCAGCCTCATTGGTCAGAGGGTCTCTGTTGTGGGGCGGGCTGGCGTCCGAGCAGAGAGCTATACAGAGGGAAGGATTTAGGTCTGGCTAAATGCGTGTACCCATGAGCTCCTGGGAAGTACTGTTTTTTTTCTGCTAAGTTGGGAATGGAAAGCACTTTTCTTTATATAGAAAATTAAATCTCTTTCTGTATGGTTTACCTTTATTTTTTTTCCCCTTCACTTCAGGGAAATTTGCTACGATAGAGAAGAGTAAGGGACCTTTTATGTGAGCACTTGAGCACTTATATTACACACAGGGAGGCTGAGTTCTTTGAAGTCCAGGGAGACGGACGCATCTCGGAGTCAAGGGCTTCCTTGGCCATATCATTTCACGTTTTCAGAGCCTTGACTGTTCCCCGGGCTGAGCGTGAGACTGAGCTCACAGCTAGCATCCTTCTTGGTATCAGTGGGATGTGGTACCTTGTAACCAGGCATGAGGGGCGTAGAGAAGGGAGGCTAGGGAGAGCCCAGGCCATGTTTGTTTGGCCTATTTAGAGATTGTTCTACTTCATGCTAAATTTGCAAGGAGTCTTACTTGAGAAACCTAGAAAATTCAGTAGAAAATATATTTTCACGGTATTTTTAAGCTGGCACAGACTATTTTAAGCTGAATGGACCCTGGAGATAAACCAGTTCAGCCTCTTCCCTTTGCTGCTAAAGGGCTGGGGCCCAGAAGAGTCAGGGATTGTCAGGAACCTGCAGGGAGTTAGCGCAGCACTGGGATTAGAGTCTGAGCCTCAGTGCTCAGTCCTTGCTCTTTCCTTTCCAGCGGCAGCGCTCCCTGGGCTTTCACAAAGCATTTTTCTAGATACAGAGAAATGCCTTATTGCTCGTAGAGGCAAGACTTCAAAAGTTGTTCTTGGAGTAACTTATTAGAGCTATGTAATTAGTTGCAAATAACTTATAGTTAATGAAGAAATGGTTATGCTCAATAAAAGCTGTTTATTATTATGTTTTAGTCAGAGCTCGTGAGTTAAGGGAAGAGGAACAGGATTATGTCAGGAATAGAGCGATCCTTGGAGCCCAAGGAAAGGAAAACAAAGTCCAGGTTTTCTTTACGTGATTTGGAACTTGGGACTGATCCGTGTCGCTCTGTCCCTTTGTCCCAGTCTCTCTCGGAGTCCTGCATCCTTTGTCTCATGAGACCTCATGTCCTATTTGTCAGTCACCGGCTCCCATCTCCATCGCCGTGACTTGGTCCCCTGGCCCCACCTCGGCGCCCTGTCTCCTGGCTCGCTTTCCCTCCCATCTTCTGTCCCTCTGTCTCCAATAGGACTTGCCCCATTTTTTTCCCCCTCAGACCAGCTTCCTCTGCTGCTCGCCCGGGCTGCAGGTGGCTGCCCCAGCCTCACTCCGCTTCAGTCACTAATTCTGTCTCTCACCCCAATTTCTAGTTCCCCACGGAGCCATCTCATCCACCTACGTCAGCCTTCCTCACCAGGCTGCCCGTTGCTGCCACACTCCAGAACTGGCTGCCTGTGGCCAGCCCTGGTCGGGGGCCGGGGACCCGGGGGCCTCAGGAGCCCCCAGGAAATGCAGCCAGCCCCGTGCTAGACAGCCACGGGTATGATCTCATTCAGTCCTCACAGCCCTCCGAGGTGTGCTGTGTCGTCTCCCAGGGGCATGTGGAACTTGGACTCAGTGCCCTCAAAGCCATTTGCAAGGGACCCACTGCTAGGAGGTGGTCCAGCTGGGAGGCAGCCTGTACAGTCAGTGCTCCACCACCCTCCTCCTCATCTTCCTCCAGGCTCTTCTGCAGCTAAGCCATGCATTCCTGATAAGTCCACGTGCCCTGATGCTCAGTAGACCCCGCTGGCTTTTGCACACATTTAGAAGTTACTATTAAGGCTCCTGGGTCTGTCAGTAGACTTGCTATCAATAGGATTTTATGAAAACTGTGCTCGAGACCCTGCCTGGTTCCTACTGACATCTTCACAGCTTGGAGTCTGAGGAGGATTTCTTTGATCTAGGTCAAGTCCTTGAAGCAATGCCCCTGGAGTGTGATTTTAACACCACTAGCTGGTTGTAGGGATTTTAAAAAACACCTCTGCCTCTCTTAAAGAAATTGCAAAAACGCTGGCATAGATCGAATTTCGATCAATCAGTGGAGATCGGCTGGTGTTTCCATAGCCCCTGGCATCAGTAAAGATCGTGTACGGACAGAAGAAGGCCTGGAAGCATATTGGGAGGGAAGGGATTATCTGTGCACCGTCCTCCTGGCAGAACAAAGATTGTAAGCATGTCCGTGGACTCCATGAAATTTGCGGCGATGAAACCTAAGAACCGAGAAATGGAGGGTGGAAACAGGCTTAGTAGTAAGTGACCCTCCATGTCCACTCCCTCCTCGTTCTTGGACCGTGTGCCACAGGGCCTCTGAGGTGCTGTAAACTCCGCGCAGAAACTGCTAATCCCCCGGCCTTTCGTTCTGGCTCCAGCCCGCAGCTGCTCCCCCTGTCCACCGCACCCCCCTCCCAAGCCAGGCAGGGAGCAGCTCAGGCCTCAGCGGGTGGCCAGCTGGGTAACTGAGACCCAGATACCCTTCCCTTCCCACTGGCGTGCTCCCTCATCTCTGTTGGCTTTTGAAGGAAGGGTGGAGGAGGATGCTGAAACTAGAATCCTCTGCTTGCTGGAGAGCTTTTCTCTGTCACTTGTGCTATTTTCTCTTAAAATGTGTGATTTTGGTTTGTGAAAAAGCTTCCGGGGGCTTCTCCTTTTAGATCATTTAATAGCATGATGCAAATGGCACCTCCAGTGAGTCTGGAATCACACTTCGTACTTGGCCAGAGCCCACGTTTCACTGACTGGCCAGCTGGCTGCAGTTTGCCCCAGGGCACCCCTGGCTGTGAGATGCCCTGAGAGCAGGAACCAGTCCCAGAGGGAGAGCTTGGGGAGTCCTCCCTGGGGAGGGCGTGCAGGGTGGCAACGTGGGCACGCACACTCACCCTCCAAGGGCACAGGAGACTGTTTAGGAAATGGGTTGGGGTGGAGGGAGTGATGGCAAAAAGCAACTAAACAAAGAGACCCCATTAAAAATGATCTGGTGACAAATCCATTTATGTAAAATTGTGTGAGTGGGCGAACAGGGGTCGGGGAAGAGAAAGACGTTGATATTAGATGAATCGAGAAATTGGGAACAAATATAGTTCTCGGTCTGACACAACCGTCATATAACACGCAGCCGGATGAAAGAGAAGAATGTTGCACTTACGCGTATGGTATGATATGATTTCAGCCTGATAGAAAAGAAATCAACCCAAAAATCCCTGGTGTGTAAGTAAGCATCATCGCTAAGTCTGAGCTGAACAGGGAGAGAGGTAAGGAAGGGGACCTGGGTACTTGGGAAGAGGTAAAGGAAGGAAAGTGATGATAATCTTTCCTTTACACGTTTTATGTTAATTCTTAAAACTAGTGTGTTAACTTTTTTAGAATTAAAAAGTAAATATAAAGAAATCTTTTTAAAAAACAAAAAAGCTATTCTAGAGAGAGAATGTATGTTCTCTCTCTACATTCCTCTATATTCTAGAGGAAAAAATGTATACTGGCGTAGATTGTTTTAAGTTTCAGGTTTATTTTTTTAGTTTAAATATTTAAAATAAATATTACTTGAAATATATTTTAAAGCAATCTCTACGCCCGATGTGGGGCTCAAACTCACAATCCAGAGATCAAAAGTACTGTACCAACTGAGCCAGCCAGGCATCACTTAAGTTTTATGTTTCACAGATAGTCTATGTAAGTGGTAGGTGCCTTTCAAAAGGTACCGAAGAAGTCTTCTTTCTTGTCCATGGCCATCCATGGCCCCCGCTGGAGACTGTCAGGATTTCTGGATATCTTTGCAGAGATGCTCAGTGTTTTTACCAATATATATTTGCATGTATAAACAGGAGAAGAGAGAAGCCAAGTACTTGAGCTCCCCCCCCACCCCCCACCGTAGCAGAATAGAAGCACTGCTTTGGGTCCTTTTTTTTTTTTTTTTAAAGTTAGAAATACTCTCTGGATGTATCGATATGTAAGGAGTGTCTGGTTCTCTTTTTTATTGGTTGTGTGATATTCCATCATATAAACTGCATTTATTTAACCAGGCTTAAACAACAATTTGAGTTGTTTCCAGTCTGTTACGTTAGAAACGATTCTGAAGAAGTACTTATGACTCTATCCTTCGACATTTGTGGGGCTAGCCATAGAATAAGTGCCTAGAAGGGTAACACCAAACTTCTCTCCAAAGAAGAGGTACAGATTTACTCTTCTTTCAGAAATGTGCAAAAATGCTAGATGTTCTTTAGCGGACATGTGCTGCCTTGAGAGTGGGGTATAAGATAATGGTAGCAGCGGGGACTTCAGGGAAGGGGATAGAAAAGTCTCATTGCTCATCAACAAGCTCACCTCTTTTCAGAAGTTATTTTTGTATCAGCCTTGGTTTTCATGTTTCAGATTAGCAAGGACATGAGGAAGAAATGAACAATTTGGTGAGCTGCTACTCTGTGCCAAGCGTAGGGTTAGGTCACTTCAATTCTTGTAGCATTCCTATGAAGTGTATGCATGTTTGGCATTTATTATCCACAGTTCACAGATGAGAACAGTGAGGCTCAGAGAGGCTAGGTAACTTCCCCAAGGTCACACAGTGGAAAAGTGGCTCTGCCAGGACACTCATGCTCATTTTTGACCCTTCTCCCTTCTCGCTTGGAAAAATTAGAAAAAATTCACTCTTGTGTTGGAGGAAATCGGGGGTGCATTAGCAATGAACTAGGTATGGAATACTGATGCCACCTACGGTTGACCTATGAGTGTGTGATATTGCTTGTGCCTAAGGAATCCCTTCTAATAGGTCTGTGGGGTGAGAGGACACAGTTTGCTGTTGGATTGTGTGGATTGTCCTTAACCTACTAAGGGCTGTGTTCCAAACATTCTTTCTTGTCCACCAACTCTAAAGGCAAAGACCCACCCAAAGCAGCAGTACTCTGAATACTGGTTTGGCCTTGGCCAGACCACAAAGCCCATCTAACCTACAAAGTTATGAAAGAGTTTTGGTGGTCATACGTCTTGGCACTCTGTGTCCATGGTGGAATGTAGGGGTGAGGATGTATGGATAGAAAAGGGCTACAGCCACAGTGAGGACGAAGATAAGAAAGGTAAGACCTCTCACATCTGTGGGCTGGGCTGTGCTTCAAGGATCATGGCTGCTGTGAGGCTGCGAGGCAGGGACCGAGGACACAGGTGGAAAGAAGGCTTGCTTAGGTGGAATTGTTTAAAGCATCACTGCTAAGAAGAATGGGGTCCATGTATTTCTGAAAGTCAAATGTTTGTAGGTTTACAACTGCCTATACTTTTTTTTCAAATGCCTTTATTAGACTGGTAGCCTCTGATACCAATTTGTCTTCAATTAAAGAGTTTGGGCATAATGTGATATAATTTCTCAGCCCAAGAAATAAAGGAGATTTTTCTTCCCATAAAAGGCATGGCAAATTTTATCATAGATGATAGAGATTATTATGGTCCCTTTTTCTGGTGTAATTTCCAGTCTAAGTGGAGAGAAGGCGCTGCTCTTTTGAGCTAATTTTGTAGTCCATCACTGAAGCACTCTGTGCTTCAAGACTGAAAGGAACCAGTGTCCTTACCGTTAGCCTTGTCTTCTCTTAGAAGTTTGGTGTTGGAGGGACTAAAGTGTATGTCTCACTTCTATGTAATAATACTCTTTTTTTTTGTTTGTTAAGTTTATTCATTTAATTTGAGAGAGAGAGGGAAAGAGCATGAGCAGGAGAGGGGCAGATTGAGGAAGAGAGAATCCCAAGCAGGCTCCGCACTATGAGCACAGGGCCTGATGTGGGGCTCAAACTCACAAACTGTGAGATCATGACTTGAGCCAAATTCAAGAGTTGGTTGCTTAACCAACTGAGCCGTGCAGGTGCCCCAATACTCTTAACCTTGCAATAGGCAGAGAGTAATTTCCAGAAGAGGAAGAGGAGATGAAAGAAACCAAGGTTCCCCGTCCCTAGGTGATTAGAGGTGTGTTGGGCATATGATCCCTCGACTTAAGATGCCAGCTCTTGCACATTTGTCCTGTAGAAAATGTCATTGGGGCTTTCCATGTTATTACTACTACTTGGAAGTTTAAAACTATCAATTATCTTTAACTGCTTTGTCCTACTAATGTAATAACCATTCATAGGTAGCATCACCTACCAATTATTATTAACTATTAGACGGTATCTAGTATTTTTAATGTTAGAACTTACTACAGGTTTGAGTAGAGCTTCAGCCTGAATTCATCTAACAGAATGTACTTTTTTCCTCTTACAAATATTACAGTGAGGCACAAGTGAAATGATCGTAAATACAAGCTAGAAAAAGAATTGTGGCCAAAAGATACATGGGTATATTGCATTTCTGCCTTCTATGCATTTGATTGGAGATCTGTGATTTGTTAGCATGAAACTCATGCAAAATGGTAAATGAAATTTGTCCCCCCCTAGAATCTGTAAGCACTTCATTTTCTTGGGGTAGGTGTTCATGCCCTCACACCAATTGGTGTTTCTTAGTGATGGCTTATGTTTTTGGTTAAGTATAGGGTTATGCTTTATTTTTGTTTGTTTTAAAGACATTTTATAATGTTCAGTTTTAAGGGAGAGAGAGAGAGACAGAGCATGAACAGGGGAGGGACAGAGAGAGAGGGACACAGAATCTGATTGAGCCACCCAGGCACCCCTATTTTTGTTTGTTTTAAATTGAGATAAAGTTGGGATATGATTGGCATAGAGTAAAATGCATAATTTGAAAGTGTACAATTCGGTAAGTTTTGATATGTATGTACCCATAAAATCATCACCACAATCAAGATAATGAGCAAATCTGTTTCCCTCAAACATTTCCTCTTTCCTCTTCTCACTCAGGTCTCTTACCACCCCCACCTCACTCCCGGCAACCACAATCTGCTCTCTGTCACTCTAGATTAGCTAGCATTTTCTAGAGTTTTATTCCATGAGTCGTACAACACGTACTTGTGTTGTTCTCGCTTCACTGACTCACCAGTTACTTGTGGCTTCATCCGTGTGGCCTACTTCCAAGGGCTCATTCCTTCAAATTCTTACCTGCTCACCTTGCAATGGGCATTTGTATTGCTTCTGGTTTTTGGCCATTTCAGTTGAAGCTGCTGTGAACATTCATGTATAAGCCTTTGTTTGGATTTGTGTTTTCTTTAAGCTTAGGCAAGTGTTGAGGAGTGAATAGCTGGGTCACATGGTGTTAGGTAAATGTTTCAACTTTTCCAGAAATGCTACCAGCAGTGAATGAGAGTACGGGTTCCTCTGCTTCCTCACTACCACTTGGTGTGATCAGCCTTCTTCATTTAGACATCCTGGCAGATGTGACATGCTATCTCACTGTGGTTTCATCTGCTTTTCTCTAATGGTTAAAGACATTGGGCATCTTTTCATATGCTTATTTACCGTTGTTTTACCTTCTTTGGTGAAATGTTTGTTCAAACATTTGCCCATTTTTTATTTTATTTATTGAGCCCATTTGGGTTGCTTATTTTCTTATTGAGTTTTGAGAGTTCTTTATATATTCTAGATCCAAGTCCTTTATCAGGTATGTCCTTTGCAAATACTTCCTTCCAGTGAGAAGGTATTTCTCAAGTGACTTGTCTTTTGACTCAGTGCCTTTAGAACAGTGTACATTTTTAATCTCGATGACAGGTTAACCATTGAGAAAGAAGCGATTTCACTCATAATATAAAAAATACTTCAAATCCAGTTAGCCACACTTTCACTTTCAGCTAAGAGAAAATGACAGGGGCTGCATTTACCCTCACACCTGCAAAAAACAAAACAAGCCAACAAAATATATAAAATGATGCCTTTCAAGACCCTGAGCATCAGGCAACAAAGGACAAGGATCCCAAGAGATAGGAATCCAATGAAGTGAGCCCCATAGCTGCCCCAGCTTAGTACCCTCAGCTGCTGTACAGGGAGGGACACTAAGGCAGCCTGGATGACTCCCTGATTTAAGGAGACCAAGGTAACTAGAGTTTGCAGGACAGAGGACTGGAGAAGAGGGAGAGCTCCAGAAATGTGGAGGACCCAGCAGGGTGTGGATCAGCACACAGGTGTGAGGAAACCATGAGACCAGGGAAAGAAGGGAGGTGCTGAGATTTAAAAAAAAATTTTTTTAATCTTTATTTATTATTGGGAGAGAGAGACAGACAGACAGACAGAATGAGAGCAGGGGAAGAACAGAGAGAGAGGGGGACACAGAATCCGAAGCAGGCTCCAGGCTCCAAGCTGTCAGCACAGAGCCCGATGTGGGGCTTGAACTCACGAACTTTGAGACCATGACCTGAGCTGAAGTCAGATGCTTAAGCAAACTGAACCACACAGGGGGAGGCGCTGAGATTTTATTGTAGCTGTAGTCTCCCTGTCCCTTCATCCGGAACACTAAATAATTTATGGTACCTCCCCCCACCCCTACTACTCTCAAAATAAGCCATTTTCAGCTACAGTTCAGCGGAGGGTATTTTTAGCTACACTTACAGGTTTCCCTAAAGAGGCTCTGAATGACGCCATCCTTAAAATTTAGAAAATATTTTAAGACGTTGGCATTGGAATCTCTCCAAATGGATTTTGACTCTGTGATGGCTTTCTCTTCAGTTAGAGAAGGAGGTCGGAGCCAAGTATGACGGAGAAGCAGGATGACTTCCCTGTGGCATTTCTGGTTGTCACACCCGCAATGCTGTGCAGGGAGGATTGGAAACACCCTCACTGGGCATCTGGGTTCCCTTTGGAAGAAGAGGGTGCAGACTTCGGCCCTAGCGGCCTGACTGTGTGCTGACCAGTGTCAGGTTTGGAACCACAGACCTGAGGGACCTTGAGAGGCTGCCTTGGATATGCCCTCAATCTCTCGATTCAGCAATTGGCTGATGCAGTTGTTCGCCGTGTACCGAGGGCCTGCTGTGTGCCAGGCCCTGTTCCAGATGCTTGGGATCCAACAGTGAGCAAGGGAAATCCCCGCACCTGTGGTGCTTGCGTTCTATGAGAAGAGGCATATCATCAACCAGTATGTGTCAGGCAGAAAACGTCTGTTATGCTGTAAAAAAGAACAAATTAAGTAATGGAATGTGGTGTGACCAGGAGGTGGGGATGTCATTTCATACGGAGGTCAGGGGGTCAGGGAAGATTTTTTATTTTGGAGGTGGTGGTATTTGAGTAGAGACCTAAATGAAGTGTGTATAGGGGCACAAGGGGATGATGGGGAGCAAACTGGTCAGGACAGGGAGCAGGATGAAGGTGCAAGGGCAGAAGGTAGACAGGAGGAGATCGTATGGGACCCTGTAGACTTTTGTGAGGACTTGGGCTTTGTTCTCAGTGACACAGGAGGCGTCGGAGGGTTCTGGGCAGAGTGACATGACCTGATCCTGTGGCTACAGTGGGGAAATGGACTGTGGAGGCCTGCGTTGGGCTAGAAGAGCATTCCAGTGGTCCAGGTTGATGGCGGTGCGGGCGAGGGGGCTGATGAAGTAGTCAGATGGGTTGGGTGGGTTTAAAGGCCGAGCCCCAGGATGTGCTGACGCTGTGGGATGTGGGTGTGAGAGGTGAGAGAGAAAGTAGGGTGAGTGTATGACTCCACATTTTTTGTCCAAAGTAACTGGAAGAACAGACTGGATATTGACGGCCTGGGATAGGAGTAACTTTGGGGCCAATGGAATCAAGAGTGGTTTTGGACATGTTTCGGGGTGACGGTGCTTAATAGGTAGTAGCATGTTGGTCTGATATGCAGTGAAGAACTCAAGACAAGGGAAATGGAGGCCGTGGCAAGGCAAGTGGCCTAGTTGAGTGGGGGGTTCCACATAGATCGAACTGCTGGGAGAACTGGCTTCTCCACTACACTCCCCTTTCCTCAGGTGAAGCTAGTCCTGTTTCGCGGTCCCACACTTTCTACTTGGCTTCCATGCCTTCCGGATTGTGTTCTTTTCTTTGTCTAACTGTATTTAGGCTTCAGTTTGGAAACCAGCTACATCTGTTTCAGGATGAGGTGCCGTTGAAATACAAGGAATTCATTCTTGTCCATAATGACCAGTTTTAAGAGGTCAGACAGGCCTATGAGTTCTGGCTTTCCACTGTTAGTACAATACTTCTGGATCACCATGCATGCTTGCTGTCTGTTTACAGTGGCCCCAAGTCCAGTCTGCATCTCTTGGGAATGGGGAGTAGGTAAAGGGAAGCTCATGTTGGGTGAGGACCCCAGTTGCAGTAGGCTCTCCTATGGCATTTGTTTATGCAGGTGGGAGATACCCACCACGTGCAGAAGCAACAAGCTGGACCATCTTGGGGCTCCTCCAGCCTTAAGTTCGTAGGCCTCTCTGGTCCCCCCCAGGTCCCTGCAGGGGCTCCTCAGCTCCCCACACCCAGCCTGACATTCACTCCTTTTCCCTCTGAGAAAAATTAATTTGCAGAAATCGTCTCATCTTCCCTGTTAGGAGACCAGCAAATGTACCGCTTCCGATCAGCCTAGTACTTCCGAACCAGATCAATTGTGATAAAGCTGTTGGACCAGTGTTTTAAATTTCAGGTTAAGTAGGGGCACCTGGGCAGCTCAGTTGGTTAAGCGTCCAGCTTCTGCTCAGAGCATGATCTTGAGGTTCATGGGTTCAAGCCCAGCATCTGTCTCTGTGCTGATAGCTCCCAGCCTGGAGCCTGCTTCCGATTCTGTCTCCCTCTCTCTTTGCCCCTCCCCCGCTCACACTTGGTCTCTGTCTCTCTCCAAAATAAATAAACATTAAAAAAATTAAATTTCAGGTCAGGTCATAAAAGTTCCTCCCGCTTTCAGTTGGACAGAAAGCTATGGTTGGAGAGAGAGTGAGTTTTCGTCGGAATGCTTCTATGCGTCTGCGTTAGCTTCTCTGAGCCTGGAACCGTTTCCAGTAAGAAGTAGGTGACAGGCTATCCAAATAAAGAGTAACCTTTTGAAAGCACTTCAGTCCAGCGGCGTGGGCTTTTTATAATCCTCACTTGCGTTTTGAGAGTGGGAAGGCCGAGTTGGGTTTGGGCTCTGCTTCCCCCGCCACCTTCCCCCCTACACACTTTGATCTGTGAAGCACGTCTAATCCTTAGCCAAGTCTGTTGGAACTTTATCCAGAGCAGGAAAAAGGGAAATATTTTTCCTTTCTTGGGTGGATTTGTATTTATATAAACCCTTAGCAATGAAAATGGAGCCAAGTGGCAGGCACAGGCGTCTAAGGAGAGGCAAGTTGTGGAGTCAATGACAGAAGAGGAAGGGGCAGTGTGTCTTTCTGCCCCAGGCCAGCTTTGGTTTGGGCTAGACCCTGGCAGACCTTCCTTAGGGTCAGTGAGGACAGGATGCTGTAAGTCCTCATGAGCATTTTCTGAGGGACGTTTCTGCTGAGCCGGCAGCCAACCAGTTAACTTCAGATTGTAACTGGGGTATATGTTATGTATGACTGGGTTCATTCAGTTTGTGTTTGTTGTTGCTGCTAAGAGAATAGTGTTGTAGACAGCCTTAGCTGGCCTCTGTAAGTAACTTCAACTCTGGAAGCCTTACCTTCTCACCTTATTGACTTACTTGCATGAATCTGTTGACACTTGTCGGACCGGTTCTTGGTACTTCTTATGGGTGGCAAGTTTTAAAATGTGCTTGTGTTGGGGCACCTCAGTGGCTCATTCAGTTAAGCATCCATCTCTTGGTTTTGGCTCAAGTCATGATCTCATGCTTGGTGAGATCGAGCCCTGCATCAAGCTCTGCACTGACAGCACGGAGCCTGCTTGGGATTCTCTCTCTCCCTTTCTCCCTCCCCACCTTACGCTTATGTGGACTCATGCCCTCTCTCTCTCTCTCTCAAAATAAATAAACTTTACAACAAATAATTAAATAAAATGTGCTTGCCATTGGTACTAGATGCTTTCCTGTCCGAAAACCACCTCATCTAAGCTTTAAGTAGTGCCTCATAGTTCTACATTTCTGGGATGCATGCTGGTTTATTTTTAGACATTCCAGAGAAATCTTGTATATAATCTAAAGGTAGGATATCTTGTCTCTGTGTTATTGCAATTTGTGTGTTATCTGGGCTTAACCTGGGACTGATGAAGACTTTGAGATCAGGAAGTGTAAAGAACGTTGATATAATCGTGCTCTTGCTGATGTTCACTCGTTTAGATACAAAGGCCTTCCTGGTAGGCACCTGAACGTCCTGTAACGTCCCTGGCATCATTTCTCCCCCATGTCAATAAATGGTACCCCAGCCAGGTTCACCTGCTGTCCTGGATATTTATTCTGGCTCCCAGGAATATTTATTTTGTGCCTGTTGGAACCTCACACTTAGAGGTGGGATCCTCATGAAGTTTCTACCTGGGATCTTGTCCCATTGCTGTTACAAACGCTTGGGGGAAGGAGACTAGAGATTCAGAGACCCTGAGGCTCTTCAGCAGGTGGGGCCTCTAGACAGAGGAGCGGCAGGGGTGAGGTTCTTATTCCACTGGAGGTGATGGAGGCCGGGGCTGTAGGAAACGGGATTTGAGTGACCCAAGCATGAGGAAGTGGTAGGAGAGAATGGTACCAAGGGCTGGATGTGTGCGAATAAAAACACACAAAAAAATACACAGACATGAAGAAAAGGAAGTAGAAGTTTGTAATGTGAAAGGAGTGACAAAACTCAGGTGGAGATTTGAGAAGAAATCGTGTTAGCAGTTTTCCCTTGATTGAGCTCTGGTTGAATGCTCTGGAAAGGGGCGCTGTGCTCTTAGGTCACAGCTCTTTTGATCTAGAAGAGACCTGAGTCATTATCCATCAGGGAGGGGCAGAATGCAGCTCTTGGCATAGCAGGCCTGAGCTATTCAGTCACTTCCATCTGTCCCTCAAACAAACAAACAAGCAAACAAAGCTTTATGTAATTAGTGAGCAGACATGACTATAGGACAGTCACCCTCTCTTGGGAACTGGGCTAAACAAAGAAAACCCAAGCTTGTTCACTCCAGGCAGAACACCTTCCATAAAAGGAATAATAAGGTGCCCCTGTCATCTGTGCCCAGTGGGGTTCCCTGCTTGGCTTGGCTTCTAATACTCGTTAGGAGAGTCTGAGGACTTCACAGGTCAGAATCACTGTGTGAGTCATAGAAGTAGTCAAGAGTGTGACCTTCGTTTTTTCCTCTTGCCTATAATTGTCACCACCACCAGCCACCACCTGGGAGGATGTTGGGAAGAAGTTGAAGCCAAGTGTTGGAACTGAGTTTGTTCACTGCAGCCTGATAGCAGGCCATGGAGACTCGCTGAAGATAGGTAATGAGTCACACCTCTAGTTCACGGGCACTTCCATGAACCCCAACTGGCCTGCTTCTATTTGGCATGTAGAGTGTACTCTCTTATGGTTAAAACTATATTGTCCCCAAAGCATCAAGGCATAGAAGGGCATTTGGGTTGTTTTCTTTTTTCTTTTTTTGGAAGAAGTCCCAACCTTCAGAGTCAAAACTGCTCTTGAGAAGTCAACAAATGGCTGGAGACAGCAGTGTCTTTACACTATTAAGTCGCCCAGAACTCAGAAGAGTCCTCCAATTTATTTATTTATTTATTTAAAAAAAATTTTTTTTAATGTTTTATTTCTTTTTTTTTTTTTTTAATGTTTTTTTTTTTTTTTAATTTATTTCTAGAAGAGGAAGACAGCATGAACAGGGGAGGGTCAGAGAGAGAGGGAATCACAAGACTGAAACAGGCTTCAGGCTCCAAGCTGGCAGTCAGCACAGAGCCCGACGCGGGGCTCGAACCCACGAACCGCGAGATCATGACCCAAGCGAAAGTCGGACGCTCAACCGACTAAGCCACCCAGGCGCCCCTGTTTTATTTATTTCTAGGAGAGAGAGAGAGACAGCATGAGCAGGGGAGGG
This sequence comes from Proteles cristata cristata, assembly GCA_017311185.1. Taxonomy (NCBI): domain Eukaryota; kingdom Metazoa; phylum Chordata; class Mammalia; order Carnivora; family Hyaenidae; genus Proteles; species Proteles cristata. Next base: position 892,073 of record JAESUZ010004980.1, read on the forward strand.
TCAGAGAGAGAGGAGTCACAGACTCTGAAACAGGCTCCAGGCTCTGAGCTGGCAGTCAGCACAGAGCCCGACGCGGGGCTCGAACCCACGAACGCGAGATCATGACCTAAGCGAAAGTCAGACGCTTAACCGACTAAGCCACCCAGGCGCCCCAAGAGTCCTCCAATTTAAAGAATTGCAGGGCTGTGTAGTGAAAACGAAAACACGGTTCTACGAGACGTTTGTAATTTCTGATGGTCCAAGGATTTGCAGCTGCCTCTGGAATGTATGCCTTAGAATGTATCCAGTTATTAAGTGGTCCAATCATCGAATCATTTCCAAGAGGAACTAACTGAGCCCAAAGCAAACTGTGCTCATTGGAAGAATGCAGCATCCCTGCAGTTTAGGGGACCATCCCAAGTCCCAGAACTCTCTAAAAGCACATGTGGCCGAGTGCTGGACAAATCTGTAGGCATCCCAGCTGACTTCCAGTGACCCAGCAGGAAGAGTTGCGCTGAATATCTGGGTGCCCCAGCCGGTTTCCTGGCGAGTTCGATAGCAGCTCCCTGAGCATCTTCCAGGGAGTCTTGACTGTGTCCCAGCTGGCTTTCCCATAAATGCAGCAGCACCCATGGAGTAACTCCCCAAGAACTCTAGCTGGTGCCCCGTCCAGTGACTTTGACATCATGTTCCCCCCACCTCCAGACAGCTTCCCAGCAAATTTGTCAGCACCCGGAGGGCAGGTCCCTGCCTGCTGGCTTTGGACAGCTCAACGTGGACTGGTCCGGCCTGCGACAGCCCCTCCAGGGGACTGTACCACATTCTTTCCTGAAAAAGGTGACTCCCAGAGATGGGCACAGTTCTGGCCAGATCTGTCTCTGCGCTTTACAAACACTTGCTTCCTTCCTGTATGTCACTTTCTCTCCTCTCCCCCCCTCCGAAAGTTGTAATTCATAATCAAAGGGCCGAGACCAAAGCTACTTCACAAAAGGGAATTTCTTTTAAAGTTAAGATTACCAAAACGTACAATCTATTTATTTTATTTCTGAGCAGCGGCCATTCAGGAGCCCCCCAGCCATGGTCCTGTGTGCATGGAAGTGCAGGCGCGGGGGACCCTCCTTTGATATGGCAGCCTCATTTACAAATGGTTGGTTACACTGGAAGCAGCAGATATTGGGAGGTCTCTTCTGCCTTTTCTCATGGCCTTCGGTGTGCACAGTGGCATGTTTTTAAATTGAACGTTCTAATGTTGAATGTTTACTTCTGCCATGTAAATACTCTCTGGGCTTTATTTTGTTTGAGGTCTGGGTGTCCTGTTATCTCTATTTGGCTTTCCTCATCCACATGGAGTGATCACAGTGTAGTTGTCTGGTCTTTGCTGCCTCCGATAGATAACTCAATGGGCTTGGAAGGTAGGGAACTTCCTGTCCACTGGTTTCAGAAGATGCTGCCTTTTCCCGGAGGAGATGCGAGAAACAAGTATTCACGGATCTCATTGCAGCTGCACCCAGAGTCACATTTAATTAAAGTACTACAGTAGACCGGTGGAGGTGAGGTGCGGGGGGTTGCGGGGGGAGTGAATTTTAGAATATTAGAACATAAAAGGTCCTGAAGACATCTAGATAATTCCTTACTTAATTGAACCTATATACTTGTGTGTTTCTTTTTTTCTATCTAGGCCACTTTGGCTGTTTTGAGGGGTGTTCATAATTTAGATCTTTATCCTGGATCAGGAAGTGGGTTTTATTTGCACTAAAAAGAATAGTATGAGGCTTTTAATATTGTGATGTGAGTCATCAGTACGACAAATTTGTAGCATTCTGCGTAAAGTGCTCAATACTTGAGAATTCTGATGCTTCACAAAAAAAGACGAAAAAGTTCCTTCCACTTATCTTCTGTTGATTTAAAAAAAAAGAAAACATAATAAAACTTAGTGTTCTGTTCTTCCACAGGGGGAAAACAGTCGATGTGGCAGCTTTTTAATGCCAGAAATCTTGAGCCGGAGTAATTAAGAACAGTTTTTCATAACTTTAATGGGCACAAGGAGACTGTGTAGTGGCCTAATACAGCCTCAGTGAATGCAGTGTTCTGTTCATCAGGCCAAATTTCTGCTTTTTCAGGAAGACTGGTTTCATTGTGTGCTGCACACGAATAGACCATCTCCCACAGAAGAGACAGCATTAGCATTCAAAGCTGGCATTTCCCTCCCGTGTGAGGCACACTTTCATCTTGTTTTATTATTGACTCAAACATAAAATAAATAACTCCAGGACCATTTACATCTTGAATGACCTGTTTCAGTCTACATACATCTATGCTCTTTGTCCGTTGATGTTTCTAATTGGAATGTACTTTTAAGTGTACGTTGCCATACAGAAATGCCAGCCTCATAATTTTTAATGACCACAGAGAATCCCATCTTATTAGTGTGTCATAGTTTTTCATAATTTCCCCATGGTTGGCCATTTGAGAGGGTTACCAGGTTTTCACTGTTTTATAAATAGTGTTGCTATGAGCAATCATTGTATAATTTTTGCCAGAGAGAAAGGCCTACTTCCTTGAAGCAAGTTCCTGAAAATGGAAATATACCAGATCACATGTGGATGTGTCCTTACTTCACTACTAGCACATTCTCTGTACATGTAGCCTTTTTTTTTCAACCTATACCCACTTTGGGATTTATCTTACTTTCTTTAGCTAGCGATGACAGATGTGTAATAAATCTAACCTGTTTTCATTTGAACTTTTCAAATTTCTGGTGACGTGGTATTTTGCAGGTAAATAATTTCTGGTCCAATCCTTATATATGGCTTTACTCTAGAGAATGTGGATACTGATCATATATTTGCATGAATTCTTTTTTTCTTTTTTTAATGTTTTTATTTATTTCTAGGAGAGATAGAGACAGCGTGAGCAGGGGAGGGTCAGAGAGAGAGGGGGTCACAGACTGAAACAGGCTCCAGGCTCTATGCTGGCAGTCAGCACAGAGCCCGACGCGGGGCTCGAACCCACGAACCGTGAGATCATGACCGAAGCGAAAGTCGGACGCTTAACCGACTAAGCCACCCAGGCGCCCCACATGAATTCTTTATATAGTTGGAAAAGTAAGGTTTTCAAAAAAAAATCTTATCACTATAGTAACAGTGTCAAGAACTTACTAGATGCTAGACCCAACATTTAGCACCTTTTATGTTATCTAATTTAATCATTATGATGTCCTTGCCTCAGGACAGTATTGTGTGGTGGTAAAGAGTGAAGTCAGACAATCCTGGATGGGAATTTCTTCTTCGTTGGTGGTGAATTCCTAGCCGCCCTGAGTCTCCCTTGCCTTCTCTGTATATAATGAGGATAGGATTGTACATACTTCACAGTGTTGTCATGAGGACTAAGTGACACAGTACATTTATAGCATAAGCGCATAATAAATGCACAATAAATGTCAGCTACTATTGCGGTCACCATTGTTTCTTCTGGCATTAGCTGTGTGTCATTCACCTTGGCGTATGTAACATCATAAAGGTAATGTCGAGTGCGGGATAATCAATGTTACTGGGTCTTCTGGGACCGTATTCTCCACTCTTGGAGGTCTTTTGTAGTCCTGCACATCAGTATGTCTGTCCTTCTCATTGTCCTAACATTTCATAACTTTCCTCTGGGGCCCCTAACATATGGGACTACCATTCTTTTTATGCACATGTGACTTTCTCAGATGCTAGGACCCTCCGTATGAGAAGCCTCGCCTTAGACTCCTATATCCCCTGCGTCTCCTCACACACAATAAGATCTCTATATTTAGATGCCCAGTGAATGGCTGTATTCCAGTGGGTTCTTTTTAATGTTTATTTATTTATTAAATTTTTTTTAATGTTTTATTTATTTCTGAGAGAGAGAGAGAGACAGTGTGAGCAGGATAGGGTCAGAGAGAGAGGGAGACACAGAATCTGAAACAGGCTCCAGGCTCTGAACTGGCTGTCAGCACAGAGCCCGACTCGGGGCTCGAACCCACGAACTGCAAGATCATGATCTGAGCTGAAGTCGGATGCTTAACCAACTGAGCCACCCAGGTGCCCCTTTGTTTATGTTTGAAATAGAGACAGTGTATAAGCAGGAGACAGGCAGAGAGTGAGAGAGGGAGAGACACAGAATCTGAGCTGTCAGCCCAGAGCTCGACGCGGGGCTCAAACTCAGAAACCTCCAGAGCCCAAGTCAGATGCTTCACCGACTGAGCCACTCAGGAGCCCCAGCTGTACTTTAGTTTGAAAATCAAGTTTGTGTTAAAGAAACTTGAGGCACCCAACTTCTGTTTTAGTAGATAACACATATTATGAACCACGTTTTGTTATTTGTGATAACGTTTTTCGTGAGGAAAAAGCTGTTTTCCTCATTTTTTGAATGAGCCAGGGCACATTTCTTCCATCCTAAGAATCACGGCCCCTCACAGGAGCTTGTTGAAGGGCAGGGATGTTGAACCGTGCAGTGTGGCTGCCCGATTTACTGTGGCGTCGAGTGGATTTTTCACACGTGGGAGGCTTCTCGGCACCTGCAGTTTCATGCCGCCCCTGTGGCTGACAGCGCTGCTGGGGTAGGGCTGCTACGAAACCAGTTACCTGTTTCTGCAGGATACCGGGAATCTGGGGTGGGGGCGGGTACAGGAAGCTGTCAGCATAATGGATGCTTAATGGTCTACTGCAAATCACTGCAACCCCGGCAAATGGGTCAGCTCCCCAAATCCTGTCCAGAGCCAGCCAGGAGGCCGGCCGTGCCAGGCCAGGTTTTGCTGTCCATCCTGAGACCAGGCAGCTGCAGGATGCCCGTATGCATCTCTAACCAGGAGAGCGTTCTCAGGGGGAACAGAGGGGCCAAGCATGGCCAGGCCTTGGGGGTAATCTTGGGACAGAAAGTACAGAGCAGAAATCTCAGGTAAGGAACAGGCAAGAGTGGGCTCAGGATGGGGGGTGTGAACAGGCCTGGAGCCGATCCGCCAAATTCTGAGGGTTTCTGACTTGCAAGGTGGCGTTTGGACCAGATGACTTCCAACTTTCTGTCCAGCTCGAATGTGCTATTACTCTGGCTCGTTTTATGGCTTCAGTAGCGTTTAGTGTTTACACTTTTAACTTGCACTTTTATGTTTTGAAATCTTTCATTAGTTGGTGTCGGAGTATAGCTCTGATACCCGTGCATCCATGAATCAGGCTAATCGTGCCAAATTCCCTTTTGCAGTTATTGGGTGTTTATAGGTGTTGGGTTAAGGAACTTCAAATTACATTCAGTCCATAGGGTCCAGAGCCGTGCAAAAATGCTCAAAGTGGGAAACGAATGTCTGTCTTATCACAAAACTACAAATATGCCAACGCTTAGTACATTCTGTAAAAATAGCAGATTTAGATCACTCCTTTAGGTGAAACGTGTTCTGGCCTAAAGCAGCGGTTCCTGCTTTAGGAGGTGTCGTATGGTGGTGGCAAAGAGTCAGCAGCCCAGAGATGGCTTCCCAGGGTCACATCCCAAGCCTGCCACTCGCCTGCCCTTGACTCGGGGTCCACCACATAACCTCCCTGACATCATTGGTAAAATGATGACTGTCGTAGAGACTTCACACAAATGTAATGAAAGGTACATTTGTAGCTCTGGGTTCGGCGCTGGCACACGGGCATGCTTCATCAGTGCGGGAGTTCCGCTGAAGGGGAGGCGTTTCAAATATGGTATTTTGAGGCAAAGGATTTTTTAACCCTCTTGTTGGCTTAACTTTGGGGTCATTAGGATTTCCTTTTTCTTTTAATTTTTTCTAACTTTAAATTTATTTTTATTTCTTGAAGTGGAGGGACAGTGCATATAAGCAGGGGAATGACAGAGGGAGAGAATCTTTTTTTTGTTTTGTTTTAACGTTTTATTTACTTTTGAGGGATGGAGAGAGAGCGCAAGAGCCTGGAGGGGCAGAGAGTGAGGGAGACACAGAATGCAAAGCAGGCTCCAGGCTCTGAGCTGTCAGCACAGAGCCTGCTGGGAGGCTCGAGCTCACAAACCACGAGATCATGACCTGAGCCGAAGTGGGAGGCTTCACCGACTGAGCCAGGCACCCCTGGCATCATTAGAATTTTCAAATCAGTTATCCAAGAGATGGCTACCAGAGGGTTGATGTTTATTTTCAGTAGTGTCTTTCCCCAGTTGACAAACATTTTGTGTCCTTGGCTTGGTCTATTTACTTTCTAGGTTAAAGTAGGGGGATTTAGGCAATAAGAAGTACTGTCCTCAGCTAGAAGCTAGTTCCTGAGTTTTCTCTGAGTGACAGCACCATGCCAGCTGTGAGAATAGAGATCAGGGTGCCACCGGTAAATAGACAAGGTAGAGGGGAAACTAAGGAATGGAAGTCTTCTCTGCTCTTAGGGATTTGATGATCTAGTTGGAGAGAGATTATGTCCAGGGCATGCAGAGTACGCAGACAGATTTCCTTTGGGTTTTGTGGTAATCTATTAAGTTAATTGTCTGTTTTTACTAGACCCCATTAGTCATAAAATAGTCTTATGCTGGCGCTTTCAAATCCCCATACAGACCTACCCAGGAAATCTTGCCAGGGTGAAGCCGGGCTGTTTACCTTGATAACACCTTTAGTCAGCTGCGTTTCCAGATCATTTCTGCAGGGCTTTGTTGAGAGGCTGCTATGGTCTGTCCGAATCCCATCTGCCCCGAATGCTAATTATGAACACCTCCTTGGCAGCCCTTGCTTCCCCTGGCCCTAGGGATCCGTGCTCAATTTGCCTCGACATCTAGATAAAGACCTCCGGAGTCAGTCCGTGAAAAGGAAGGTGAGGAAAATAGCAGCAGATGCTGTCTTTGTCTGGAAGGATGGCCTCTTCGCCACAGCCATTAGAACGTTCTCCATGGTGATGCAGATGAGAATTCAGGCAGCGGGCAGCGAGCAGGGCCAGTTGGTGACTCCGGGCACCTGGCTCTTCTCTGACTCGGTTGTCTGTAGACCCGTTGCCTCCTCACTACCTGCCTTCCTCCCCCTTCCCCCCGTCCGTGTGTCCCCCAGTGCTGCATTACCCGATGGAATGGTCCCATTATGAAGGCACATGTCATTAATGCATTTTCTCTCTCCTCCAACAGGGGAGTTGCTGAGCCAGCCGAGACCAGAAGGAGTGGCAGAGATCATTTGCCCTAAGAACGGCAGCGAGCGAGTGAATGTTGCCTTGGTTTACCCACCTACACCAACTGTGATCAGCCCCTGTTCCAAGTGAGTTCCAAACACGGAAGCCCCTGTCCCTCACTCCCGATCCTGCCTCGGTAGGTGTGATAAAAAGCTGAATCAAAGTGCCTTCCAACAAGCTTTGGACGCTCTCCCAAGGCAGAGCTATATACCTGGGTGACTGAGGCACTGTGGCGTATGTAGCGAACTAGGAATTTTTATTTTTTCTTGTTTATGATTTCTTTTTTTTTAATTATTAAAAGTCAGAGCATTTTAAAAACAAGCATCTTTAACAGCTTTATTGAACTGTCCTTCACATGTAATACAGTTCACTCAAAGTATGTAATTAATTGGTTTTTGGTATATTTGCAGGTAAATACATCCAAATAGAACATTTTTTTATGGAGAGCGAGGGCCCACTAAATAAGAAAAGCCTACAGCAAATCTGTAGTAGATTCTTTTTTTTTTCTGTAGGTCTCTGATTCTTAGCCTTTGATGATCAGTGGGGATACAGATTACGCCCACCATCCCCCAAATGGACTGAAACACAGAGAATGTTACACTGGTGAACTTTTAGATAAGATGCTAACTGGTATTCTAGATCAAACCCATCCTGTTTTGGGTTTTTGTTTTGTTCTTTTTGTAGAACCAAATAGGCCACTTTTAAACTGAGATAAAATGCCTTTTCACTGCCAATCTTGCAAAGTTGAAGGCACGGTCTTCTTGCAGGGGCTCCGGGTGATAGCAGCAATGGCTTGGAGGGCAAAGCCTTCACACAGGAAGTTTTCATTTTTCTGCCAAGGTGACCACATAGAATTTTTTTTTTCACATAGAAGCTTTTTACAGGGAGATTCTGAAGTTTGCATTTGAAAATGGTGACCTGTCTACCTCACCTTGAGAACCTCGCTATGAGACTGCGTTCCACAGAGCCCTGGGTGGTAGCAGCTCAGCCCTCTGCCCTGAAGTGTCCATTTTCCTGACTTCAGTGTGTTGTCTGCGGAGCGAGGTATTCAGTGGGTGCTCATTCCTTAGCGGCTGCAGTAGAAGAGCGCTTTCTCCAAACCAAGTGACTCATTAGAACATTCTTAATTCATCTTTGCTGGAAAATATCACCAGACACTCACGGCAATCTCTTATCTAATGTCGTATATTCAGAATGCTATTTTAGCTAACATGCACATGGTCTAATTCCTCACTCATAGGGTTGTAGGACATTATGAAATTGTGAAGTACTTCTCACCATTACATAGTAACTTCATATTAACCAGAATATCCCCGTCCCTGTCTGTTGTATGAATATATCAAACAACAGAAACGTTATTGTTCTTCGGTGTACATTGGCCCCTCTCTTTCAGATACACAGGGGGAAAGGATGAGGGGATTTATGACATGGAGGGAAGCAGTGCACGGGCGTAGATTTTCCTGAGCCAGCACAGACGTTAACCTCTTGTTTTGCCATAGTCGCGTGGCATTTAATAGACGAGATACAGGTAGAAGTTAAAATATCAGTTTGCACGAGAAACCACAGTGGCAGCGAGCCAGCTTTATCAGTGTTTTCCCATGGGTTTCTCATTGTGCTGCCTCAGAAGGACATTTATCCCAGCCTGGAAAAACTGCTATCACCTCCTCTGTCTCTCACACTTGATTATACTTAAATTGAATAAGCAGCTTTAAGGTCTTGGGTAATCAGAGCCACGTAGCCTCAGACATCTAGATGCTGGAGAGAATATCTTTAGGGACTAAACTACTTTTGACCCAGCTATGTGAATAGTTTTATTTTGAAATGGATTTTTTTTAAAAAGCCTCATACAATGGACAGCAGATTTGGAGTATCAATCTCCATTCTAAATGAAGGAATATCCACGAAAACTCACACACAGGAAGGTTCCAGCCCTGCCCAGTGGAGGTCTGATTTATAAGTCAATGACTGTGTATTGAAAGGAGATTTGGGGGACTGATGAGCCACAGGTGGTGGCTATTATGTTGTCACAGCTTGGGTCGGAGCCTGACGACTAAACTTAGGGGTGCCAATAGGCAGTAGAAATTTGGAATCTGGACTGTTGCCTTGAGTTTGCAACTCTAGGCCAGTTAACTCCAGCAAGGCATAGTAGAGTGATCTTTTACTTCTCTGTCATCCTGTTAAAATGCAGGTGGGTGATTGAGACCCATCTTTCTTAATCGGGCATATATATGTGAATTTCCAGGGGAAAGGGCCAGGCACTAGGCTTTGAAAAAAGCAATAATCCTCCCCCCTACCCCCGATGATTTTAATGTGTATGCTGGACTTTCTGATCTCTGGGGCCCCCTCCGAGAACCTAAGGGTGGACTCCCTGGCCAGTGGGCTTTATCTTTGGCTATAGTGCCTCCCTCTGGTCACTAACGAATTGTCAGCACTAAGGCAGAGCTGATCTGTAATTTATCATTTGAATCAGGAAAGGATTGAGGGTGACGGGAGGGCTCTTAATAATTATGCCAGGACAACAGGCAGCAGCCAGAAAACTCTTCAAGGCAAACCAGAATTATCGCCCTACTCCTACGTCATTGATCTTGACCTCATGATGGTTTTTTGAAAAGACCGTCCAAGCTCTTTAACCAGCTTACTCCTCTCCTTTGCAGGTCAAATCAGAGACTTGTCATTTAACTGCCTGCCTTTGACCATGTGTAAAATAATGGTGCTGCCATGCGCTTTATAAAGAAAACCCATCGATGACTGTTATTTAACTGGATCTTCCTTATAAATTCCACGTTTTCCTATTTCTCATTTAAAAATGTTTCTGTGTTTTATTTCTCTATGGGGAGAGACAGAGAATAAAGAGTAAGTAGTGATTTTTTTTTTTAAAGACGATATACTTTCATCCTTTGTTTTGGTGATTGGTGGTGGGGGTCCCTACCAGCTTTCCCTTGGGAAAAGGTCATGTGTATGAAATGCTTCTCCTGCACCTCACCCCCTAGTGGGAAACTGAGGAGCTGAGTGGCTTCTTGACTTTGCTGATTATCAGATAGAAATGTGAGTCCTCTCCATACTCTTGCTATCCTGGGCTGATTTTCAAGGATATTTGCTTTTGAGACGAGGTGAAAACTTATGACACATTTGCTAGGTTGCTCTGAAGAATTCTGACCTCCTTAAGGATCTGGATTCTGATCCTCTTTTCTTTTTTTTTTTTTTTTTTTATTTCTAGGAAAGAGAGAGAGAGAGAGTGAGCAGGAGGGTCAGAGAGAGAGGGAGTCACAGACTGAAACAGGCTCCAGGCTCTGAGCTGGCAGTCAGCACAGAGCCCGACGCGGGGCTCGAACCCACGAACCGAGAGATCATGACCTAAGCGAAAGTCGGACGCTTAACCGACTAAGCCACCCAGGCGCCCCTCTGATCCTCTTTTCAAATAAGTGATCATGACATATTTATTATTATGTGGTTCACAGCCATCACCACTATTGGATTCCAGAGCGTGTTCATCACTTCTAAAGGAATGTGTGCCCACTTGTGTCTAATACAACACATATATTTCTGTGCAGTCAAGGAATGTTTTCATGTCACTTTCAGAATGGCTTTGCTGCCTGGTGTGTTGGTATTAATCAGATTTGTGAGTTTCAATGAAATTCTTATAAAGTGTTATCCTTGGCCTTCTTCAGTCGAAAGGCAGTGAATTGACTAGCACCCCCCCCAATGCCAACGCCAGCCCCCACTTATTGCACAGTAGAGTAGGGAAGCTTACAGGGAGACCTGCCTCCTTCAGACCTTTATTTCTCTCTCTCTCTTTCTTTTTAAGTATAGGAGGCAATTTTTAAAACACTTATTTTGTAGAGAAGTTTAGGTTCTCAACAAAATTGAGCAGAAGGTACAGAGAGATCCCACATACTTCCTGCCCCTCCCACCACCACCACAGCTTCCTGCCACCAGGGACGTCCTCTACCAGAGTGGCACGTTGTGGTAGTGGATGAGCCTGCATTGACACATCATTGTCACCCAAAGTCCATGGTTTACTTCAGGGTTCACCCCTGGTGCTGTACGTTCCATGGGTTTGTATGTCCACCATTATAGCATCAAAGCCAGTATTTCCATTGCCCTCTGTACTCCATCTATTCATTTACTCCTCCATCCACCCCTCCTCCTTAACCCCTGGCGTCCATTGATCTTTTCCTTTCAGCTTTAGTGAAGTACAAATGACAAATAAAATTGTACGATAGTTCAAATGTTCACCGTGGTGATTTGATACATGACACATTGTGAAAGGGTTCTCACCACCTCGTTAATTACCCATCCATCACCTCTTGTGCCTGTCCTTCAGAAATTCTGAATGGTCAGCCGAACTGACCCTTAGGCATTAAAGGGATACTGAGTCTTGGACATGATGAGTCATTAGAGGCAAAGTCCTACTTTCAATGGGAAAAGTCTGGAGAAAGTAGATTTTTTTTAATTTATTTTTTAATAAATTTAAATTAAATTTGTGAATTCCTCTTTATCCTGCTGCTCTGCACATTGAGACACTTAAAATTCCAGTTCAGAAGGAAAGTGTGAACTTCTTTAGGCGAGTGGCAGCTCACTGTTCACTTTTTATTTTTAGGTACCCTGTAGAATGCTCCTCTTTCTCATTTCCAAAGAGGTTTAGAGGAACCTCACCTCCAGTGTATACTGAGACAAACTGCCAGATAACCCAATTTATCTACTAATTTTCATTAAAAAAGGTTTTTTAATGTCAGCACAGAGCCCGACGCGGGGCTCGAACCCACAAACCACAAGATCATGACCTGAGCCAAAGTCAGACCCTTCACAGACTGAGTCACACAGGCGCCCCTCTACTAATTTTCATTTAAAAGACAGGATCCCATAGGTTAGCATCTAAAAATGTGTTACCTGAAGGCATACTGAAATGCAGTCCACATTCTTCCATGTGGCTGCTTAATGGACAGACCCTGGAACGTATAGGACATGGGAATATATCATTTCTATTTCCTGACAGTTGCCATTTCTCTTGTGGTGTTCCCATGTCTGTCTGCACTCCATGCGGAATGGTAGAAATGAAAAGGGAAGCAGATTCTGATTTGGGCAGGTCATGTGTTACGGAAAATATGGGCCAGTTTAAAAATTGTTGAGTTAAACTTTCTCCTTTTCCATAAGTCCAACTAATGATAAAAGGCAGGGCCAAGACACCAGGTCTCAGAACTACCTTCTACACTTGGGTTATTGCACATATACTGTAGCTTTCCCACTGAAGCAAGACCCCAGTGAATTCCACTTCCTTACTGTGTATAAGCAGTCCCAAAGGTACAGCGATTACTTCACATGGGAATTCAGCAGTCATATTTTATGACATAGGGATATTTAAGACCAATTGAAACAGCATTTTATAAAAAGCACGAAGACTATGGCCTTTATCTCAACAGATAAACAGGCAAAGTACGTTTAATTGCACTCGGGTGCGTTAGGATGGACTTGATCATTTCTTTTCTTTTTACAAAAGCAACGGAGCAGCACAAATTTGGCTTTATAAGGATGGAGGATTTGTCACTGACCACAGAATTGTGAAACATGGAGGGCAGGGACAGTATGGTATTTCAGAAGAAAAGGAAGCTGAATGTGGAGGTGGCCTGTGGGGTATATCACCTCAATTCGCATTGATTTGCTTTGTTTTTTGTAAGGAGTGAGACCGCTCATTGCCTCGCTCCTTTCGCAGGCGACGAGGAATAGTGTCTCTTGATTGTTTAGTGCCCCATCAGCCGCACTGATACTAGAATTTGTTCCCTCTCTGCTTAGGTATCTCCATACTTTCTTGGAAAATTAAGTGGAAAAGATAGTGCTTCTTTCCCTTATGTCATCATTTTTACTGTACCCAATCTGTGACTTTAGGAGCACCAAGTTTTAAGGGTAAGTCTCTGGGAAGCAGAGAGGGTTTCTTGAATAGATAGGGACTTCCTAAGACCTTGACGGTTTAGGGGGAAATGAGGGTGGGGTGCAGTTTGGGATGAAGAGATCTCTTCATATATAGAGCATTTTAAGGTTACAACTCTTTTGCTTATTCAGAATCAAGACCACGTTGGGAATTAAGAATCAGGAAACTGCTTGATTCTTTGGCCTAACTTACTATGAAGTTACATGTATTAGTAATTTCAGTTCCTCACTGGAAGAAAGAAGTCATTTTATTTTTTTAAGATTATTTTTATTTTTAGAGAGAAAGAGTGTGCATGCATGAGCGGGGTGGGGCAGAGGGAGAAGGAGAGAGAGGGAGGGAGAGAGAGAATCCTAAGCAGGCTCCATGCTCACGCAGAGCCTTATGCGGGGCTTGATCCCATGACCCTGGTATCATGACCTGAACGGAAATCAAGAGTTGGGTGGATGCTCAACTGCCTGAGTCATCCAGGTACCCCAAAAGAAGTCATTTAAAAAAAATTTAATATGCACAAAAGTAACATCACGAAAGACTTGAGCAGATCAATGCAGCAACTAGCTTTTTAAACGTACTGTTTACCTGTATTTTCTCAAGGCAGTTTGGGCTCTCAAGTTATAGAGCCTGAGGGTGAATCTTTGCCGTTTGTTGGTGCCGAGACTGTAGAGCTTGGTCAGAAGCACATTCCAAAAGTGGCTGCCCTGTTGGGTGGTCTGAGCATTTGGAGAGGCCATGGCTGGGGAGGCATATAGCATCTGCCTTCCACAGAGTGAACAACACTCAATAAACTCAGTTGCTCTTTTTTACTCCTGGGAATATGAGTGGTGTACACTAGGGGTGGCATAGCAAGATAATCATAAAAAACAACATTTCAAAATGCAAATATAGGTACTGTGCTCACCGACTTGCCTAGCAACATTTATTTTATTAAAAAGATGTTTTTTAATGTTAATTTTTAAGAGAAAGATTGTGCAAGCAGGGGAGGGGCAGAGAGGAAGACACAGAATTTGAAGCAGGCTCCAGGCTCTGAGCTGTCAGCACAGAGCCCCCATGTGGGGCTCAAACTCGTGAATGGTGAGATTATGACCTGAGCCAAAGTCCGAGGCTCAACCAACTGAGCCACCCAGGTGCCTCTACATTTAGTTTATTAACTGAGGTGCCTGCCTCGGAAGGGTAGTATGTGCTCAATAGGTGGGGGTGGTGGTGGCAGGAAAGGGACTTGCCTTACCCCTTAGCCCCTCCCCCTCCCCAAGATCTGTTTACAAGGCCACCTGGAGTGTCCTGGCCCCATCTTCTGGGGAGAAAGTGTAGATGAGCGGTATCATTTCTTTCATACCATAATCACAAACGCCTGCAGTGCGAGATGAACTGGCCCCTCACAGCCCTGTAAGTCACATAGGGCAGGGAGCTCTGGGCTCCAGGCCAGGCTGTGTTCTGACAGTCGCAGTCACCGGATGACTCGTGTGGGCCTAAAACCCACGTCGTGGCTCCCAGTTCAGTGCCGTTTTCACCAAGTTCTTATTTATGCATTTGTCTTAGAATATAATGTCATAACAGAGCCTTGCACGTAGAGTAAGGCCAACAGATTGGGAAGTGACTGCCACTGAAAAGACAGCTTATGACTCACAGGGCCCTAGAGAGAATGCATGCTGTGCCGTGGGGGGCTACGTGGGGACGTACGGGGGGTGGCCACCAGGCAAAGAGGGAAGTGTGGACAAGAGCGTGTGTGTATGTGTGTGTGTGTGTGTGTGTGTGTGCGCGCGTGTGTGTGCGTATGCACGCGCCAAGGGAAGATACCGGCTGGGCTTGGCAGGCCTGAGCAGCGCGGGCGGCGTGGGACTCAGGGACGGTCCCCGGTTGCCTGGCATGTGGCCCTGGAGTGGGGAGAGCAGATAGAGCGTGGCCTGCGTGTGGGAGCCTGATAAAGGCGGTGGCCGCAGGGTGCGGGCTCCTGATAGCAGGTGGGTACCGAGAAGTGCGCTCACGTCGGGGTTGTTTAGGGTCTCTAGTCGCTGGCTAACGCTGGGGGGCGGCGGCCGGGCTTCCTTCCAGGGGCAGCGAGGGCCCGGATGTCAAAGTATCTCCATACAGAAAAGACAAGACCTATATTAATTGATTAATACAACATGGGAGAGCGTCAGTTTCAGCCTGAGCTTCTAAATACCTGGACTAAGTGTGCTGTGCTCCAGGAAGAGCAGGTTCAGTGCCCTGGGGAGGGTTCGGGGTCTGCACCCCCAAGCTGCCCTCTCCCTCGGCTCCGGACTCCTCCTCTTCCCAGCGCCCCCATGGCAGCTCCCTTGGCTGTCATAGGTGTGAGTTACTGTCCTCCCCCTCATCGCTAGTCACCAGTCTGTGCTTCCTGCCTGGAGGGGGCCATTGCTTGGCCCTTGTCTGCTGAGCCCGGGGGCTGCGGCTGCAGGCAAGCAGCCTTCCACTGAAGGCTGTTCTCCCATCTTATCCGTGTGTCTTGACACGAGTCGATTTGGCCAGACAGCTGCCTCTTTCGGCCATGCTTTCCTCTAGATGAACCTGTCCCTGCCAAGATGCCTGTGATTGAGTCTCAACTGGCCTCCATCTCTAATGGGTTTTCTTCCCCTACACACCAATATTATCTTTCAACTCGGACACTTGCCACTTCTGTTTAAAAGCCTCAAGCGGCTTCCTAGTGATTATAGGCTCAACTTCAAACCTCCTAGACAGACTCCCAGTCAGACCCCAGGCACCCTGCTGACATGGGGGACACCCCCTTACTATGGGAGGGCGTCAACCATATGCACGCCTGGCTGGCTCTCAGCCCATGGCTAGCTGCCACTCCTCTCCTACCTGGTGAAGCCCATCGTCCCTAAGGCCGAGGTCAGATGTCAGCCCCTCTGAGAAGCCACCATCAACCCTTCTAACTGTAGTCAGTCCCTCTGCTTCACGCTTATGCACCGCCATGATAGTAATGGTGTCCTGGTGTCTTGGCTGTTTTCCACCTGTGACTTTCTCATCACATCCTGTTCATGAATTATTCAAGAGGTCTTTATAGGATATTTGCCCTCTACTAGGCATTGTACCAGGTGCTGAGGGTGTAGAAATCGCTAAGATAGACCCTGCCCTCAAGAGTCTAATAGTCTCTTTGGGGACAATGGGAATCGGAGACCTAACCAAACAAACTTGTGAGTGTCTAATTAAAATTAAAATGTGATCCCTGCCGCAGAGGTATATCAACAAAGTCCTGTGGGCACTGAAAAGAAAGAACTCTACCAGGAAGAATAGGGGAAAGTTCTAGGAAATAGCATTGAGGGTGGATCTTTTGGGATGGAGAAATGATGTGTCATGGGGAAGGTTGGTGATTTGATGGCTCTGTCCTTTCCTCAAGAGCCCAAACTTGAAAAAGTGGCATCAACATGGAAATATACTCAAACTGGTTTCCTTTTTCTCTCTTGAACAGTGGGCTGGGCTCTCTGGGTCCCCTTGCTTAGACATTCTTGTGTTTCTGTCTTCCGTATGGCTCAGGGACAGACAGCCAGACACAACTGTCTGCATTTCCGAAGGCTTGTTGGATTCAGTGAGGAAAACATTTGCACAGCACATCCCCCTCACAAACCCAGAACTCCAACCACTGACATTAACTGTGTGGTGGAGATGGGAGTTTATTATATTATGCTCGAATTGGAGGCAGTTTTCAACACTTTCTCTGCTGGGAAGTTTGCTATACATTAATAGGCCTTCAAAAAGTCCTCATGGCTGAGTGTCATAGAAACAGGAAGCTGTCCCCAGGGCCCCAAACATCCCAACTTGGCTTTTAGCTGCCAAACATACTCGGGGGTCAAATAACCCTTGTTAAAGGCTGGCTCTCCCGCAAGCTGGTGTGCCCCCTCCAGGAAGTTATTTAACCTCTTGGAACCTTAATTTCCTTCTTGGTGAACATAGAGTAGGATGGAGCTTACCCCGTAGGAGCGTTACGAGTTGAGGATTAATCAAACAATGCACTACGGTGAGTGGTGTGACTCCTGGTGTGTAGCAAGTAGGTAATAAACAGGAGGTGCGTATTTTTGGTAATGGTACTAATATTTTACTCAGTTTCTGTAAAATCAAGCACCATCGAGAGATGGGGGGTGGGGTGGAGGAGATAGAAGTCATTATAAGAAAGCTGCTCTAAGGGATGAGGACCTTTGACCTCTTTGTTTCTAATCATTTTGTCCGAATTGAATGCCACTCTGTTTAATTAGGTGGCAATGCAGGAGTTTCTTTATTTTATATTCATCCAACTCTGGCTTTTAGTTTGACAGCCTTGCCTGTAACACTGTAAGTGAAACCATGCCTTTTAAGGCCGGTTAAACATCCTAAACTAAAAGATCTCACTTTTCAGTATATATTCCTACTCCTAGCAGGCTATTTAGCTTGTGTGTGTGTGTGTGTGTGTGTGTGTGTGTGTGTGTGTGTGTGTGTGTGTGTTTCCTGAAAGGACTCGGTTAGTGTTTGGGGTTCTTGATTATAAACCTCATTCAGCTGTGAAATTACAATGGCTTAGGTGGTTATTACTAATTCATATAGCTCCTCATTATGTCTGACCTTAATGTCACAACCAGAAGTGTTCGACCAGCTTTCTAGTGAAAAGATGCTTTCCTTTGTAGGATCATTAGCTGCCTGACAGTCACACTAGTATAAGGAATTCTAGAAGTAAAAATTAAAATCAGTGCCAAAAAAACCCCGATTCACAGTATTGCTTCCTGTTCTTAGAACTGAGAATATCCTTCTCTGTCACCCTTTGTCATGTCTGCACTTTCTTCTCCTCTACCCATATAGGAAGAACGTTGGTGAAAAGCACAGAAACCAATGACTTCTATGGCTATGGAATTTCCGTGGAGAAAAGAGAGCATCAGAACTCACCTGGACCATCTTGCGTACCCGGCAAACCCTCCACACGCCCACGCGCGTTCCATGAACTTGACTAATAACCGTCTAGGGTGCTTGCAGAGGAGGGAGTGCACCTGGCCTGTAGATGTGGAGGGGGAGGGGCGGGGGAGGATGGGGGAGACCGTGGAGCAAATGTTTTACAACCTGAACCTCAGAACTGTGATCCTCCGAGGAGAGCGCTACTTGAAGAAAAGAAGAAAAAGTCGAATGGCTTCTCAGGGATTTTGTTTTCTGTGCACATATAAGCCATAGTTCCGTACAGGTGGCCGTGTTTTGAGCACTCAGATTTCAGTTCTGTTAAATGTGAAAGAGGGATCGACTGACCGTTCATTGCTGTTCCATAACTAGTGTAAAATATGTATATGTTTATCTTTATTTTTATAATATGCAAATACATTTAAATTTATACCGTCTGAAGCTTCTAGCGTTAGTTAACACTGGGTGCAATGTTCTGCCTGAGGACTGTGCCAAGATGGGGCTGGTTTCTTATTTTAGCAAAAGACCTTTTTGTTCATTCTTTATTCTGTAGTCCTTCTGAAATTAAAAAGAAAAAACAACCCATCGCTCTGCCCATGGATTAAGTGCTGGGTCACAGAGGTTGCCGATAATCAGCAGGCACCTTAAATGCATATTTCAGGTAGTGTCTCCTCCCCTTCTTTTAAATAAAGGTCCCTGCCTGTGAGCCTGTTCCTTGGGCAGGCTGGTGGGATTCCCATTTTTCTTTGCCCACATTTCCAGTGGTGCTGGGCAGATTGTTCCTTGCTCCCAGCTTCCTGATGATGTGCTCACGGATTCTTCAGGGAAGGAGGAGGAAGGGGTCACGGAGGCCTGGTGGTAAGATTCTGCAGGGGAGGGGGACATTGGGGTTCACGAGTCCATGGAAAATCTGAGTCTTTCAATAGCTTAAGATAATCAGGAGTCAGTTGTGAATGGTGCAAAGAGCTTTGCTAATGAGTCCTTCTCTCTGTCTCTCTAGAGTCTGTGAAATTTAGCAGAACACTTTGAAAGCCCTTCACATCTGGCTGTCAGACCTTGAGATAGCGAGTTCCCTAACTGGGGAGCAGAGTCCCACATTGGTTATTTATAAATACAGAGCCTCTGATTGGACAGTCTGCTGCCAAGAACTAGTAAAACCATTGTTGTAAAATCTCCACCAAGTAAAACTTGAAAAGCAAAGCAAATTGCTCTCTCGTCTACTCCTAATTGGGGCCAAACAGTATCTGCTGCAATAGTAACACATTCTTTGAAGAATGTAAAGGACTCTGTTTACAGCTGCCTCCTCTGCCTGTTGATGGAAAAAGGTGTAAGACAAACTTTCTCACCAGTGTAAGGCACGAAAAGTGAGTCAGCTGGTATTATCCTTTTACTTCTTTTATAAAGTATTACTCTTGCAATGCCAGTATACAGAGGCTCAACATATTTTTTAGAAGAAATAAGCAAGTGGCTCCATTGTGAAAAATCTTAAGTCGATTTTTTGTAGATTTGGTGCCCCAGGAGTGGACTTCACTAACTCCGTAACCTCCATGAAACAAGTGTGATTCATCACGATCGTAACATCAAAGGGGATCAGACTATTTCTGCATTTTTCGATACTTGAATACAACACCTCCATTTTGGGATTTCGTTTTCTTTTAGAACACAGTCACGAGATGACCTGCTTAATCCTTTGGTCACAGTTCTCGTGTGTGCGTGTGCATGTGTGCGTGTAAACTGAATGATAACATTTAATTGCTTTATGGACCATTGAATTGTTGGGCATAGGAGTTTTGTAATTGGCACGAGACGGTTCCTGAACTGTCAAATTAACTCACTTTTACCAGTCTTTTGCAAGGACTCTTAAGGATGTGACTTCGGGCTAACTCCCCAGGGGACCATATTAAGTGGAAAAAAAAAAAGCTCCTTTGGGTGACATACCCTGCAAAGTGTTTGTTATTGTTATAAACATAAATGCCCACATTCTTATAATATCTGCTATTTTTTGACAAGTGATGTTTTGTGCTGTCATCTGAACCCTAGAGAAGCAGTAAAAGAAGAAATCTTGGCATCCCATGTGTTTCAGCAAAAAGGTCATCATGATTGAGGGTCATGTGACCAAAAGTTCCAGAAAAGCTCTTGAGAACTTGCTTCAGGGTGGGGGGAGGGTTGGAGGTACAGAAAACACTCTGCTCTACTGGAATTTTCAGTGTCTGCGCAGGAAATTCCGTTTGCTCTTTCCGTACCTGGGAAGGCTCGGTGCGCCGCGGCGGATGGGCAATTCACGAAGCACAAGAGGGCGGCTTTTCAGACCACGTCGTCCCTTGCCTGGCAAACAAATGCCCTTCAAGTTTGTTAGGGTTTCTATTCTTGCAACCTGTGGTATCACAACCACTTCCTGGAATTGTAAAAGTGCTGCCAGAATAAATGTTTTGCCCCCTTCCAAGAAAAAAAATGACAGTGCTCATATTTGACGTTTGCGCATTGGACTCTTTTGAATGAATAAAAAGGAAAGGGTTTGGTATAACTCCTGGTGGGGCGTGTGTTCTTTTTCATGCCACAGTTTGTAAATTGTCATTGTGGTTCCCCATTGAATTGTGACTGGGCAGAAATTTAAAAAAAAATTCAAAAAGTTCAATAAAAATACAAAGAAATGGTTAAGCAATTATATTTCCAGAGTTCAGTTATTTCTGGTTTTGATTTCTTTAGTTTCGATTACAGGAAAAAGTTTCAAAGTTTTAGTTCATAAGTCACATCTGAGCTGTGGGAGATGAATGAGGGCCGCTCTGTTTAGGGGGGCCAAGTCCCCACAAAGAAAACTGAAGGGTCCCTGTTTAAAACCCTGCCTCTTTTCAGACTGGAGATTCAGTTCTTAAATATCGGCTCTCACTTCCATCAAGACCCCTTTCCAGTGATCCGCAATACCCTTACCTCAAACTTCTGAATCCATGACACAGTTGGCAAGTTGCCTTTCCCAGAACTTTTCCATCAAGATTCTTAGCAGAAGTCCTTGTCACCACCTTGTAAATATTGCCCCGGGCGCCAAGTGGGGTCTGTATTCACAGGATCTGCAGATGTTGGGTCCAAGGCTCTGTTCCCCGCCATTTAAAAAAAAAAAAAAAAAAGACGGTTGAGAAGATAAGGAAAAATAGAATGTGGATACTACTTGCAGAAGCAACACCCTCCAGGGAGGACCTGAACACAGAAAAAACCACCCTGAGGCCCTGGGCAGAAAGGTCCCTTGACCCGGTGCTTCCTGAGAAAGCAGGTGGCGCCTCTAGGGATCCCAATCCGAACGCGCCTCTGCCTGTGGAAGAGCTGAAACCGCGGTGTGGCCATCAGAATTTTCCTTTTTTCTTTTTTAATGTGTGTTTATTTTTGAGAGAGAAAGAGAGACAGAGCATGAGCAGGGAAATTGCAGAGACAGAGGGAAACATGGAATCCGAAGCAGGCTCCAGGCTCTGAGCTGTCAGCACAGAGCCGGATGCGGGGCTCCAACCCACAAACTGTGAGATCATGACCTGAGCCGAGGTTGGAAGCTTAACCGACTGAGCCACCCAGGCGCCCCAGAATTTGTAAAGGATGGCTAAACAGGCTGTGTGCTCCCTGCAGATAGGCCTGCCCTGGCAGTGTGTCCAGACACATGGAGTCCTCCTTAGTGCTCGCTCTCCTATTGAAGAGCGTACAAGGCACAGGAGTCCACGTTTGGAGCCTAGTTTATTTTATTTTTGTAACCCAGAAACTTGGAGCTCTTTCAACTTGCTGAGCAGGTCACAGATGAGCAGATCTCAGTCGCAACAGCTACAGTGGGTGACTTATCACCCAGCTGGTAGCCTATCAAGGCTGTTTGTGAGCGTTTTGAAGTCGATTACAGGTTTGCTTTGGACACATGGTGCTCTTTAAGCGGCGGCTGCTCGGGTGTGGAATTCAAAAGCCCAGGGTTTCTCCTGTAGAGGAAGGGCCTCCCCTCCTAGAACTTGACTCTCTTGCACCGAGGACAGAGGGGACGCGGAGCTGCTGGAACAGGCTTTATTCTGCAGATGACCCCTTGAAGTTACGTGGGTTCAAAGGCGTAAGAAAATTTACCTGGCAGCAGGTGAATTCGAATATTTCAGCTCCAGGGAAGACCCGTCTTTTTCATGTGTATATTCGAGAAATATCTTTGAATGAAATGACTACGTTCTTTTTTTTTTTTTTTAATTTTTTAAAAATGTTTTATTTATTTTTGAGAGAGAGAGAGACAGCGTGAGCAGGGGAGGGTCAGAGAGAGAAGGAGTCACAGAATCCGAAGACAAGCTCCAGGCTCTGAGCTAGCTGTCAGCACAGAGCCCGACGTGGGGCTCGAACCCAGGAACCGTGAGATCATGACCTGAGCCGAAGTCGGATGCTTAACCGATTAAGCCACCCAGGCGCCCCAAATGACTGCGTTTTAACTCGGATTCATTCAGAGTTTCTGAAGCGGCCCGGTGAAACGTTCGTGGCTCCTGAGATGCTGATAGACGCTCCTCTGTAAAGGCGTTCTGAGCTTCAATCGGTGTGAGAAATGCGCATTAAATAAGTCAGCACACTGCTGGCTGCAGGCCTTCGAGAAGCTCTCCGATGCGCTGTAACTTGTGAGTGGCCAAGAGGGGAATGGACCTCCGTGCGGCGTTTCTTACACGTGTACGAGTGTGGAAGGAGACCTTTGGGAGTCGTCTGCAGATGCCCTGGGGGACCGGGGTTCCGGGGTTCCGGGGGTGCGGGGCGTGCCCGCCAGTGCTACCCGAGGCAGGTGTGGGCGCTTCTTGGGTGCCTTTTATGTTAGTGGGGTGTGTGTGTGTGTGTGTGTGTGTGGAGAGCAGGGTGAGGAAGAGCGCACACTCCAGAGTCCTGGTTCTGCCGCCTAGACTTCTGGTGCCTCAGTTTCCTCATGTGGAAAGTTGGGGGGGAAAGGTCCTCCTGCATACAGTTGTCACGAATGCTAAATGAGATTCTACATGGAAAGGGCTCAGGACAGTGCCCAGCGCTGGTGAACACTATTCGAGTACAATAAGCTTATTCCCTTAACTGATTCACTTCCCTTTCCCACTGAGAGGGCGGGCCTCGAGCCTGAGTCTTTAACAATACCGACATGGAATGTTTAATAATTTTTGGTTTTCTCCCATTTACTACTTGGGTATTTGCGCCAGTGATAAAATGTTTGCTTTTAAAAATAAATGTATTTAGAAAGAAATCCTTTAAAACATACTAGAAAATTATTAAGTGAGTAAATGCAGGTGGTATACAGACAAGAAGTGTTCAATATATGGCAAAAAAAAAAAAAAAAAGAATGAATATAGTATGTGAATGTCTGGGTAATGTAATGGAGGGACCAGGAAATTTCCCTGTGAGTCTGGAAGACCCCAAAGCTTTTTTTTTTTTTAAGATTTTATTTTATTTTATTAAAAGAAAGAGCGAGTGTGAGTGGGGGAAGGGCAGAGAGAGAGGGAGACACGGAGTTTGAAGCAGGCTCCAGGCTCTGAGCTGTCAGCACAGAGCCCGATGACGGGCTTGAACCCACAAACTGTGAGATCATGACCGGAGCTGACCTTGGATGCTCAACCAACTGAGCTACCCAGGCACCTCAAGACCCCAAAGCTTTTAAAAGACACTTCCCAGTTTTAAATTTTCCACCAGAAAAATTTATTGGAAGATAATAGAAGGATTATTATATTGCCAGAAAACTGGTATTTTATCCATTTGAAATTTAAATTTTGCTGCATCTGGAATGTTTCAGTGCAGCTAGACTTTTCATAGGAACACAAGTGAAATTTGAATGGGGAAGTTGATTTGATTTGCGAAAACCGTGATTAGTTTTTTTAGAAGACTCTCATAGATATAAAACTTTTTCTCTGTGAATATTTTTTGGAAGCCAGACGGAAAAAGGAACTCCTGTTTTCATTGATCAGAAACAAAAGTGGAATCTCCGTAACCGATCTGGGATCCGTAGAACAGAACCCATCTCTTGGATTTATTTCATGGTCAGTACTCAAGGAATCATGGCATGAAATTTAGCTGGGTACAGACCACATGCCCCATGTGTGTTGAGGGTACATATAATGAGTACCTGGCAGACCAGCCATACGTTCACTCTTTTCTTTCCTACTCCAGATATTATGCCAAGACGGTGGATGAGCAGGACTTCCAGAATGACAGAGTAAGGAGCTCGGGGTAAATTTTCCCCAGCAAAACAAAATGGAGAAAATTACTTAAAAAAATAAAAATAAACAACAACGGCAACAACAACAAAAAACCAACACAGACCCACAATCATTTAAAATCCCCAGAAATCGTCCTAAGGATATAGAGCAAATGGAGAAATATTCAAGAAATCTACTAAATACGAAATCAGCCAGGGTCTGTGACATTTGAGCCATGCCCTTCCTAACGCCCCTCTCTCCCCCACAGCTCCACGTTCCAGAAGTGGGACCCTGGGCCCTGTACGTTGGGCAGATGTGGCCAGGAAGATGGAGCTGCTCTCTCCCCTCAACTCCCCATGGGGGACTGGAGGTTCTCCCTGGGAGAGACCGGTTGCTCATCTGGCTCATCCACCCCAGCTTTCCGTTTCAGAAGCTCTGCCCCAGGCAAGAGGGGCTGAGAGGACCAGGGCCGTCTCCTGCTTGCAGGCAAAGCTTTACCACAGGCGTTGCAGAAAAGGATCCTGAGGCCTTAGTGGTCCCTGCCCCTCCTCCCTCCCAGGAGAGGCAAGCCAGAAAGACCAGAGGCTACCGCGTCCTCCTTCCTCAGTGCCCGCTTGTAGATCAGGGGTGTCATTGTCAGAAAAAAAGTCTCCCCACCCTCAGTGCCGAGTCGCAGGGGCTTGTCTGGAGAAGAGGCAGGCCATCAGGATGAAGACCCCACAGCTCTGCCAAGAAGACCAGTGTTATCTGGAACAGGGTCTGGGGGGAGCCATGCCTAGAGATGCTGGCAAAACCAGTGGATCTCTCGGAGGCTGGTAGCACCATGCTCCACGGAAAACAGAGCAGCCAGAAGTTTAATAGAACCAGGGAAAGAGCCAAGAAGAGAACTCCTGGCATCGCAGTAAGTCCTGGGGGTGCTCGAGGCTGCACCCCTCAGAGCAGGACAGGGGCAGACTTCGAAACATCCTGACGCCACCCACAGCCCCATCATCACAGGGCAGCAGCCTCACCGGCACAAGGGCCTCCAACATAACCTCTGAGCAGACACCGACTAAACAATGAGCTACTCCAGCTAAGGGGCTACTCCTACGAAGGCAGGCTTGCAACTAACACGCTTATTCCTGGGAACTGAGAAGACTGTGCATGTCCAAGCCTGAGCTCTCTCAGGAGTGATCAGAGAGGAATTCCACGTTACTAGTCCCTGGCTGAACATGGAGCCAAAACATGTAAATTCCCTGAAGCGTCATAGCCACTTACAAGCTACACACGCACATCCAACAGTACGGGGTGGAAATCTAACTGCTGCTGGGAGCTAAAGCCCAACTTTTGACCAGTAAGGGATTCAGGCAGAACCAGAGGCAGCCCTATATGTGGCTGGGCTAAAAGATAGAAATGAAGGAGGAAATCTGAGCAGGGACATCAGAGGGCTCCAATAAAGGAAACTACGTGGGTGTTGGTAAAAACTGTGTGATTGCGTACGTCTGCTTCTCTTAACTGATTTAAAACAATCGGACAAAACAATATGTATATAATAGAAAAGACACAAATGTAAGATATTTGACAATATGAGCATGAAGGAAGCAAGTGGAACTAAGCTGCAATGGAGTAAGTAAGGAATTAACATCACGTGGTGATTGAAATCAAAAGAAAGAAATGAATGAGCCAAAAAGGTAAATACAAAAGTTATTGTAACAAATGTTATAGTACATACTTTCTCTTCTTTCCTCCCTCAGCTTCTTTAAAAATGTTATATAAAGTGAGGCGTCTGGGTGACTTAGTTGGTTAAGTGTCCGATTTCACCTCAGATCATGATCTCATGGTTTGTGAGTTCAAGCCCCATGTGGGACTCTGTGCTGACAGCTCAGAGCCTGGAGCCTGCTTCAGATTCTGTGTCTCCCTCTCTCTCTCTCTCTCTCTCTCTGCTCCTCCCTTGCTGCTGTCTCTCTCTGTCTCTCAACAATAAATAAATGTTAAAAAATTGATAAAAAAGAAAAAGATGAATAACCCAATTTTAAAATGGGGTTTAAAATGGGCAGAGGATTTGAATAGACCTTTCCCCAAATAATACATACAAGTGTGCTGGGAGCCACATCAGCCTTGCTGGACGACAGTCACAGTGAGGAAATGGCAGCGTTTGCACGGCCCCTGCCATGAGAAACAAAAAACAGGTATCTCCTTCTGCTACTACTGGCTCATGTTGGAAACGAGACTGCTGGTATTGACCAGGCCTCCCAATATTCCAGATCAGACCGATATTCCCCACACAGATACCTCATAAGGAAAAGCATATTCCTGCCTTTTCAAAAGACGTTTTATTTATTTATTTATTTTTTCAAAGGGTTAGTTTGAGATGGTCAGGCTTTTTGGTTTTTTTTTTTAGTGTTTTATTTATTTCTAGGAGAGAGAGAGTGAGACAGCATGAGCAGGGGAGGGTCAGAGAGAGAGGGAGTCACGGACTGAAACAGGCTCCAGGCTCTGAGCTGGCAGTCAGCACAGAGCCCGACGCGGGGCTCAAACCCACGAACCGCAAGATCATGACCTAAGCGAAAGTCGGACGCTTAACCGACTAAGCCACCCAGGCGTCCCACAAAAGACATTTTAGATGAAAGCACTATGGATGATTTTCAAAAGGCTCTTCCTATGGGCCTTGTAGATCCAGGACTTAGATAGTAAAGGGGGTTAAGAACACAAGAGTTACAATTGAGCCTGGCCCCGAGACAAAGTGCCTAGTTTAGAGTTAGGGAACAGATAAGGGCAGAACTTAAGTTAATACTTATACCTTTTCTAACTAGTGATGTATGGCAGTGCCTTCCCTAAGGCCTACTTTCCACAAACACCCTCTCTTATACTGGCGGCTGTGATGAGAATGTATAAGAGAGCTAAAACATAACCCCAAAACAAAGGCCGACACATTTAGGGCCCCCATGGTATTTACACATTCAGCATCAAGTCAAAAAAGTTTCCACAAACAACTTATTAACCAGCTCAAAAACATTCTTCCTCTTGTAAGGCAGACAGAATGACTCCTGGCCTGTCTATATACAACTTAGCCTGTATCCTAATCCTAGCGTTATTAATTTAGAACAAATGTATGTCATCCTGTTTTTCACTAAGAACATCCTGTTATTTCTTTAGTTGTAAGATTTACTCAACATCACTATGATTGGGGTAATTCTGCAAGAATACATCCGAAAAACCTATTTTTGTACACTTTTCAAAGCATTTTATCACAAAGAGTTTTCCATTGTAAAAAATCCTTTTTCTGATCTCATGTTGTTGGACCTTTAAATAAAGACACCCAAACCGACAGGACAGAGACGCCTGCCTGGTGATCAGAAAGATTCTCGGGGCTCGCTCAGTCTCTCTTGTCGACACCGTCCATCCTTCGGGGACTCCTGGACTGGCTGGAGCGGGCCTCCAGCACAAGTGGTCAGTACACACATAAGATACTCAAAGTCATCAGCACTGAGAGAAATGCAAGGCCAAACCTTGGTGAGATACCCCTTTGCTCCCACTGTGATGGCTACAAAAAAAAAGATAGACAATACCAAGTGTTGACAAGGATATGGAGAAATCGGAACTCTCTACGTCGCCAGTAAAATGGGAAAGACACTTTGGCAAATGGATTGGCAGTGTTTCAAACTTTCAAACACAGAGTTACCTATGACTGGGCGATTCCCCTCCCCCACTCCAAATTCGTACCCAAGAGAAATAAAAGCACACCTCCTTCCAAAAACTTGTCAACAAGTGTTTATGACAGAACAATTCAGAATAGCCAAAAACTAGAAACAAACCAAATAGACGTCTGATGAATGGATGGCTAAAATGTGGTTTATGCATAGAATTGAAGCACTATTTGGCAGTAAAATTAAGTGCCAGTACATACTATCACTTGGAGGAACGTTAAAAAAGCCAAGCCTAGAAGATCACACATTGTCTGATTCCATTTACATGAAATGTGCATATAGGCATATATTGAGGTTGCATAGGACTGGATGGAGGAGAGAGGGAATGACTACTAATGGGGTAATGGGTTTCTTTTAGGACAGTGTAGAAGTCAGGGTAGCCCAGAGAAACAGAACCAATGGCATCTACTGGAAAGAGATTCAGGATCAGAAATAGGCTCACATGATTTTGGAGGCTGGCAAGTCCAAAATCTGTAAAACTGATGTCTCAGTGTGAAGGCCATTTGGCAGGAGAATTCTCTCTTGCTCAGGGGACCATGAGCTCTTTGCTCTGCTCTGACCTTCAACTGATTAGATGAGGCCCGCTCATAGGGGGCAATCTGCTGAGGGCCAAAGATTCTATGAGAAAGATTTAGAGAACAAAGGGAGGGAGCCAAACTGAGAATGGAGTGCTAAGGCTTTAAGTGAAGTAAAGGAAAATATTTTTAGGGCAATGAGTTGTTAGGCTGCTGGCCAGCATCCGGATAGTGTCTGAGGACATAACAAGGTACGGAGCCAGCAGGCTGTGTGCTGATAAAAGCCTTCCACAACATCGTGCCTACTGAGTACAGTTCAGATTCCTTGGTCAATTGGCATACACCTAACTCAACTCTATTTCTGCTATCGGTGTACTTAAGACTATCAGAGCAACCACACCCAATTCTGAGGGACACATCTTTGCTCCCAGCTCTTGGTAACCCTCTGCCATGCAACATAGCTGGTTGAAGTAAATGGGCATCTGGTGGCTGTGCATGCAAAAATCGTCCAGTCAGCAAGTCTCCTTCTCTGAGTATTAGATATGCAGGGGTCAAGCCAGCAGGAGCAGGGGGAACGTTGTGACATGGAGAGGGGTCAGGGTAGCTATTGTGACCACTTCCAGACTGGAGTGAAGATGGAGCAGAGATCTGGCCGTAGCAGAGGATGCTGGCTGGAAGAGAGGCGAGCTGACCAATGCAGAAAAGCATTCCCGAGACCGCACCTGCCGTGAGTGAGTCTGGTGACAGTCGGTGGTCCCTAGAGTTGCCTCCATTGTTCCAGACCGAGTATATTATTAAAACGAACCACCCATTGCTAGAGGTAACTTGAATGGATCTCTGCATGTGCACTGAAAATCCCCAGCTGGAGCAAGACCTCTTTCTGGTACTAGGCACTCATTACACACCAAGTGCTGTTGGGTATGCCGGAGATTCAGCAGACTGGGCCTCTGCATAGACCTGTTTTTCTTGTGGCCAGAGGCTGTAACATTCACTACTCACTGACCTCCTTAACCCCCAACTCCAAGCCCTGGCCTTGCACTCCCCTGGCCATGTGCCCTGGACTTCCCGTGTGCAGAGTGGGTTCTCTTCATGGAATTCCCTTCTCCTGCTAAATGCTTCCCCTCCCTTGTCGCCTTCTGGAATCAATCTCTCAGGCAAAATTCATTTCCCTCTTTCTTGTACTATGTAGCGCTTCTCTGTAGCCATCGTGACTATTCTGCCTGGAATTACAGTTGTTTATACGCCCCTTTCCTCTTCAGGAATGTGAATTCCTTGAGGTCGGGAAATAGGCTAGATTCCTCCTCCCCTAGGGCCTATGACTGAACTTTCCACACGGGATCCCTTCAATGCATATTGGTTCAAATGAATTAAATTCAACCTATGAGGGGCTAGGGAGGGAGAAAGTGAGGAGGGCATTCACTCTCTTCCCTCATTCCCAGTTTCCACATCTAAGCATATGGTCACAAAATGGTGGCATGTATCTTAAGACTTGTCCAGCAGCTTTCCTACAAATCCAAATCATCACTAGCTCAGACAAGCTTGTTATTTTGTTAGCCCTGGCATGTGGTCACAATTGCCTAGCTCTGAAGAAGGCATAATGAAATATTTCCAAATGCTTTGAACTGGCAAACCAGTGTTTATACAATTACACGAAAACCAGCTAATGTGATGGCCATGCTGTGGTTTAATGATGTTGGGGTCAGCAAATTACAGTCCCCTGACTGCATGTCTCACTGCAGATTGGTTTGTATCTCATCAGAAAAGAATCTTGAGTTGGAGCTATTCCTTAATGCATAGAGGGCCTGCTATAAATAAGGGGCTAGAGGAATGAATTCTTAAGTGCATTTTATTTCGTCCTTAGAGACACAGAGGAAGATAAGCGTATGACTGTCAGCGTCTGGGCTGCACCAGAAAATTCCGCTAACTATTTGCAGGTGGCAGCAACACAGATAATAAGGGATAGACGTCTTCTCACGAGTCCAAGCTTCTCTCTCAACCCGTCTGCCAAGCGCCACTGACATTGCCAACACACAATGAACATGGGCAGGAGATGCAGCCAATGTAGGGCCAGAAAGTGCACTCCACTTGAAATCGGAAGACCTAGTTAAAGACCCAGAGAACCACTAACTAGCCATGGGGTCTTGGGCATGTCTCTGATTGCATAAGATTGCTCATCTGTATACCCAGGAATTGCCTAAGGTCCCTTTCACAGTTTGAGTTGCACCTATGCCGGGTCATTAGACTGTTGCCCCCCATCTGCAACATTACTGGCCCTGACTCCCCAACATTTGGGTTGTTCTTCTAATTGTACTGAACCCCACACTCATTCTGACCTGGTTCTCCTTGTGATTAAGTCTGCGTCTGTCATACAGTGGGATTTGGCTGGGCTGTGACACTTTTCTTCTTACCCATACATGTATGGGTACATACACATATTAAGGAACCAGCCTCTAGGACTTCTGTCTCCTTGGCAGCAGGGTCTAACAGTTAATGAACCAATTCATGTGGTCACTGGCTTCAAGGAATTTATCGTAGTGTTATTTTTAAATTCAAGTGTAAAGAACTAAATGTTCAAGTTCTTAAGTGGAGAGGTTGGATGAGTGATACATTTTCTGCACAAGGCTGATCTTTTGTAAAAAAAAAAATTCACACAGCTAAAGGAAAACAGTATATCTAGCTGCATGAGGAATGTTTATACCCAGGGACGCCTCTAGAATGTTGTTCTTGAAACCCGTGGTTTTGAAAATGGACTGATCAGACTATAATGTGAAGCATTTCTGAGGCCAACCTCTCCAAATGGAATCTAAAACAGACTTGTGTCAGGGTGTCTGGGTGGCTCAGTTGGTTATGCTTCCGAATCTTGATTTTTGGCTCATGTCATGATTTCAGGGTCATGAGATCAAGCCCCACATGGGCTTCTGTGCTGACAGTGCAGACAGAGCCTGCTTGGAATTCTCTCTTTCCTTCTCTCTTTGCCTCTCTCCCTCTCTATCCCTCAAAATAAATAAATAAACTTAAAAAAAAATAAAACAGAGGTCCCTGTGTGGTTCAGTCAGTTAGCATCTGACTTAGGCTCAGGTCATGATCTCTCAGCTCCTGGGTTTGAGGCCCATGTCGGGCTCTCTGTTGACAGCTCAGAGCCTGGATCCTGCCTCAGATTCTCTGTCTCCCTCTGTCTCTGCCCATCCTCCACTTGTGCTCTCTCTGTCTCTCAAAAATAAACATTAAAAAACCGACAAATAAATAAAAATAAAAAAGACTTGTGTTGCACTGTAACAATTATAAGATGAAGATGCTCAGAGGGATCATGTCAGTAAAGCCACCTTAGTTCTGACATCGTGTGCTGCCTGGTGCTGTGAACATTCCCACACAGTGACCTTTCTTGTTTTCCTCTTTTGCGCTCACATGCTCAGAGCATGGCAGCGGAAGCTGGACCATTCTGGAAAGCAACAAGGAATAGCTATCAAAGCCATCAGTGTCCAGATTTCATCTGACTCTCAAGAATCTATTGCAGCTTCACAGAAGTTCACAGAAATATGGTCAAAGCTACAGATACAAGAATATTTGGCAAAAATTTAAAGCAACAGTCTTCCTGCACGGCAAAGGAAACAACCCACAAAATGAATAGGCAACCAACAGAATGGGAAAAGATAGTTGCAAATGACATCAGATAAAGGGTTGATATCCAGAATCTATAAGGAACTCCCCAAACTTCACACCCGAAAAACAAACAACCCAGTGAAGAAATGGGCAGAAGATATGAACAGACACTTCTCCAAAGAGGACATCCAGATGGCCAACAGACACATGAAACGATGCTCAGCATCCCTCCTCATCAGGGAAATACAAATCAAAACCACACTGAGATACCACCTCACGCCAGTCAGAGTGGCTAAAATGAGCAAATCAGAGAACACGAGATGCTGGCAGGATGTGGAGAAACGGGCACCCTCCTACACTGTTGGTGGGAATGTAAACGGGTGCAGCCCCTCTGGAAAACAGTGTGGAAGTTCCTCAGGAAACTAACAATAGAACTCCCCTATGACCCAGCAATAGCACTGCTAGGAATTTACCCAAGGGATACAGAAATGCTGATGCATAGGAGCACATGTACCCCAATGTTCATAGCAGCACTCTCCACAATAGCTAAAACATGGCAAAAGCCTAAGTGTCCATCAACAGATGAATGGATCAAGAAGATGTGGTTTATCTATACCGTGGAATACTACATGGCAATGAGAAACAATGAAATCTGGCCATGTGTAGCAACATGGATGGACCTTGAGGGTGTTATGCTGAAAGAAATAAGTCAGGCAGAGAAGGACAAATACCATATGTTTGCACGTATAGGAGGATTAGGAGGAACTTGATGGAGGAACAAGGGGGAGAAGAAGGGCGGAAATGGTGGGGGAAAGGGAGAGAGGCAAACCATGAGAGACTCTTGAATGCTGACAAAAACTGAGGACTGATGGGTGTGGGGCGGGGATGGGCATGGAGGAGGACACTCGTGGGGATGAGCACTGGGTGTTATGTGGAAACTAATTTGACAATAAACTATTTGTAAAAAAATAAAATAAAATAAAATAAAGCAACAGTCTTCCAAATCAGTGAAGAAGAAGTAAAACTTTCACAGTTTCAGATGACATGATGCTCTCTCTATATAGAAAGCCAAAGACTCCACCAAAAAAACTGCTAGAACTGGTAAGTGAATTCAGCAAGGTTGAAGGATACAAAATCAATCTACGGATATCTGTTGTATTTTATTACACCAATAATGAAGCATCAGAAAAGGCAATTAAGAAAACAGTCCCATTTATAATTGCACTAGGAATAAATTGAACCAAATAGATGAAAGCTGTACTCTGAGACCTAGAAAGCACTGATGAAAGAAATTGAATAAGACACAAAGAAATGAAAAGGCATTACATGTTCATGGGTTAGAAGAACAAATGTTGTTTAAATGTCCATACTACTCAAAGCAGTTTACACATTTAATGCAATCCCTTTCAAAATACCAATAGCATTTTCCATAGAGTTAGAACAAACAGTCCTAAATTTATATGGAACCACAAAAGACCCTGAATAGCCAAAGCAATTTTGAAAAAGAAAAACAAAGCCAAAGGATCACAGTTTCAGACTTCAAGTTATATTACAAAGCTGTAGTGATCAAAACAGTATGGTACTGTCACAAAAATAGACACACAGATCAGTAGAACAGAATAGAAAATCCATAACTAACCCCACAATTATATGGTCAATTAATCTTTGACAAAGAAGGAAAGAATATGCGATGGGAAAAAGATACTCTCTTGAACAAAACATGTTAGGAAAACTGAACAGCAACATGCAAAAGATTGAAACTAGACCACTTTCTTACACCAAACACAAAAATAAATTCAACATGGATTACAGACCTAAATGTGAGACCTGAAACCATAAAAATCCTAGAAGAGAGTACCATCACTAACTTCTCTGACATTGACCTTAGCAACTTTTTTCTAGATTGGTCCCCAGAGGCAAGGGAAACAAAAGCAAAAGTAAACTATTGAGACTACATCAAAATAAAATACATCTGCACAGTGAAGGAAACAAAACTAGAAGGTAATCTATGGAATGGAAGAAGATATTTGCAAATGATATATCCAATACAGGGTTAGTATCCAAAATGCATACAGAACTTGTAAACCTCAACACCCCCAAAAAGCAAGTAATCCAATTAAAAATGGGCAAAAGACATGAACAGACATTTCTCCAAATAAGACATACAGATGGGCAACACACATGTGAAAAGATGCTGAACATCACACATCATGAGGGAAATGCAAATCAAAACCACAATGAGATACTGCCTCACACCTGTCTGTATGGCTAACATCAGCAACACAAGAAATAACAAGTGTTGGCGAAGATGTAGAGGAAAAAGGAGCCCTCTTGCACTGTTGATACAAATGCAAACTGTGGAAAACGGTATGGAAGTTCCTCAAAAAGAAAAAAGTAGAATTGTGCTATGATCCAGCAATCACACTACTGGATATTCACCCAAAGAATACAAAAACACTGATTCAAAGGGATACATGCACCCCTATGTTTAAAGCAGCATTATTTACAACAACCAAATTATGGGAGCAGCCCAAGTGTCCATTAACTGATGAATGGATAAAGTACGTGTTTTGTACACCACACACACACACACACACAGGAATATTATTCAGGCATAAAAAGGAATGAAACATTGTCATTTGCAATGACATGGATGGAGGTCAAGAATATAATAATGCTAAGTGAAGTAAGTGAGTCAGAGAAAAACAAAGACCATATGATTTCACCTATATGTGGAATTTAAGAAGCAAACAAATGAACAAAGGGGGAAAAAGAGAAACAAATCAAGAAACAGATTCTTTTTTAAAAAAATTTTTTAACGTTTAATTTTTGAGAGCCAGAACATGAGTGGGGGAGGGGCAGAAAGAGAGAGACACAGAATCTGAAACAGGCTCCAGACTCTGAGCTGTCAGCACAGAGCCCGACATAGGGCTTGAACTCACAAACCACGAGATCATGACCTGAGCCTAAGTCGAATGCTCAACTGACTGAGCCACTCAGGAACCCCACAGATTCTTAACTATAGAGAACAAACTGGTAGTTACCTGAGCGCAGGTGGGTGGGGGGATGGATGAAATCAGTGATGGGAATTAAGAAGTCCACTTGTGTGATGAGCACCAGGTGATTTTTTCTTTAAATGACAATTTAAGGGACATCACACAATTTAAGGTGGTTCGGTCAGTTAAGCATCTGATTCTTGGTTTCACCTCAGGTCACGATTTCATGGTTCATGGGATCAAGCCCAGAGTTGATCAGTGTGGAGGCTGCTTGGGATTCTCTCTCTCCTTCTCTCTCTGCCCCTCCTCTACTCACATGCACTTTCTCTCTCTCCTCAAAATAAACAAATAAACTTGAAAAGAATTTGAAAAATTTAAAGTAATAATGGAGAAAGGATTCAGGAAAAGTATATGATGGGGAATGGCATTAAAAATATTCTTCTGAATGTTGTATAATAATATACAAAATTTTTTGCTATAATTTGCAGTGAAAAAAAAATGAGGTTGCAAGTTTTACAAATATTTTTTCACTGCTCATGAAGAGAAATGCCAAGAGGGATTATATTAGATTTGGGAGGACAAGTGATTTGTCTTCTGTCTATTACACTTTGCTTTGCAAGTTACCCACAAGAGCTTTACATTGAAATTACAACAGCATTACAAAAAAAAAATCAATGAGTGTCCCTTAGATGACCACCACCCTTATCTGAGATTGCCTTGTCTCCCCATTCATCACCACCACCCCTCTCTCCCCACAGATATGCTGAAAATGAAAAGATCAAAGCCCCAGAATTCACTTCTGCTGGTGAGGATTACAAATGTCCCAGCCCATATAGACGAGTTTAGTGGAGAGTTCCAGAATGGGTGGGTGGGGGCTGTAAGGACACAAGTCTAAACGTCTAAACCAAACTGACTCCATGACAGGCTTTAAGTTTCCCATCTAAACTAGAAGGCCTGAGTTTCAGCTTCCCTGAAACTATCAGGCAGTTACACATTGCCCAAGGCAGGAGAAACCACCCTTGCAACACCCAATCAGGAAAGGCCAAAGACCACCCTCCACATTACTAAGGGAGAGGCCTGTAGATAGAAACTATAGATAGAACCCTGTTGCCTAATGTTAAAGTTAACCTGTTAGTCGCCGAACAAGACCCTAGTCTCTCTCTGTGATTGGTTGAATTTAAAGTTACTCTAAATGTTGTAATTGGATCCCGCCAAAAGTAACGAATACTCTAGACAATGTGTATGGTTAAACCCGCTGTCAATGATGTTGAATAATTATGATTGGGTCACTATTCCCATGCCACAACTTCTGTAACTCCTCCATCACAAACCCCATAAAAACCCTACTCTTCCACTGTTCGGGGCTCTCAGCATGGATCCATTGCATTGGTGAGGTCTGGGAGCCCGAGCTCGAGCCAGTAATAAAGCCCTTTGCTTTTGCATACGTGACTCGGACTCCTTGGTGGTGTTGGGATTTTGGGGAGATCGTGATCTGGGCATAACAGGGGCACCTGCCTATTTTCAAATGATTATCTTGAAGACAATAGGAAGAAACATAGCAAGATGAGCATTTATAGATGACCGCTTGGTTCTGAAATCCGAAGTATTACCCAAGGGTCAGAAGAGAGCCAACTTGTGCCCGCACAACTCCATCGGCAAGGAAAGCCCAGGTGATCGTCACACTTTTTTTTGGAACAGGCTTCTCATTGGGTGAAAGCCTAGGACTCTTAAGAAGCTTCCAGCATTTTGCCCATTACATTAACTCATCCTTTAAAAAGTCAAAGTGGAGCTAAGGAAAATCAGAGAGCAGATTCAAGCCTTGGGCCTTTGGGCTGTCCAGTGTAGGGGCTTTTCTGGAGGGTCATCTAATCCGGAATGTGCTTTGTACACTACGGGCCATAGGAGGTAGTCGCACATGAAATGCTGTAGCTAATCAGAGGAGAAGGTTATAGAACATATACAGGTTTTAAATCCATACATAAAGACACACACAGAGTCTGGAGGGAGATTTCCCAGGGTATTAACATTTCTGAATGATGAAATTATTGGGGATGCTATTTCCCCTGCGATGCCGATTTGTATTTTCTGAGCTTTCTGAGTGGGCATGTGTTGCATTTACAGTATAAAGAAAATATGTATTTTTATTTTTAACATTAGAATTTAGAGATATGTATAATAGGACATAGAAAAGACTCAGAAGGAGGTGGAGTAAGAGATACATTTTTATTTTCTTGTTTATACTTTCTTTGCATTTTCTAATTGTTTTGCAATGAGACTGCATTCCATTTCCCATCAGAAAAAAAAGCAGTGCATTTACTTAAATGAGTCCTAGATGGCTTCTAGAGAAATGTTTATTTTCACAACTAGATGTCTTTTATTTCCCCGGGAGAGGAGAGATGTTTTCCAGCTATTCATGGGCTCTGGTTCCTTAGACATCTACCTTGAGTCTGACGCTGTCAAAAGTATTTACCAAGCATTTATTAAATAGTTAAGACTGTGCAGGAGGTTCCTTTGCTTTATTCATTCTTCCAGCAAGCATATTTGCTATTCTGTGCTTTAAAGGCATTGGTAAAACCATTTGTCTCTGCCCTGAAAGCACTTCCTGTCTTGAGAATAGGGACGAGTTAACATAAAATTACAGAACAGCGGGCGGGCAGTCAAATTTAGCAAGCTCACAGTCACCTGGAGGGCCTCTTCTATGCAGACTGCTGGGCTCCACCAGCAGACTTTCTGATTCACTCTGCATATCCCAGCCAAGGCTGGTGCTGCTGACCTGAGTCCCACCTTTGGAGAACCATTGTGTTATAAATGATGCAGAGAGAGGTGCCCCCCACCCCCAATCCAGT
The DNA here is from genome assembly GCA_017311185.1 of Proteles cristata cristata. NCBI lineage: Eukaryota > Metazoa > Chordata > Mammalia > Carnivora > Hyaenidae > Proteles > Proteles cristata. Next base: position 929,793 of record JAESUZ010004980.1, read on the forward strand.
TTTCTCCATCAGATGGTGTATTCCTGCTGAAGGCTGTGAACTTGGGGAAGGGGGTGGGGAGGATTGGCCCACAAGGCAGGATTTGCAATCAGTCCACAGAATCCCTGAAGCCTTAAGAGGTGGATCTCTGGGTCACCACGCCTCCTCTTTGAGGCTCTGACAACAGCCATGAACTCTTTCCCTGTTCCTCTTTGGGACAGAATTCTCCCCAACTCCACTTCTCTTCTACCTTCTCCCAAAACTTTCTCCACGCACCAAAGAAAACTGAAATTCCACCCTCTCCCAAAAGGATGGGCCCCTACCCTGTAGGAAGCTAAGAATTAAAATAAAAAGGAATCCATCTCGTTAAAATGGTTCCGAGGCCATGCTATACAGATTGAACGTTTGTTTCCCCAAAATTCATATGTTGGGGCCTACTCCCCACTGTGATAGTATTAGGTGGTGGGGACTTAGGGGGGTGGTGATTAGGTCACGAGGCTGGAGCCCTCATGTAGACCTCAGAGCTCCCTTGCCCATCTCAGCAAGATGGTCATCTAGGGACCAGGAAGCAGGCTGTCACCAGACAAGGAATCTACCAGCACTTTTATCTTGGACTTCTAAGCCTCCAGTCTATTCTGTTTTGTTACAGCAGATCCAACGGAGTTAGACTTACCGGTGGACACACAAGGACACTGAGCCCACCTCTGGCGAGACAGACCACCAAAGTACAAGCCCTTCAAGAAGAAGGCTTCATTAGTAATATTAGCACAGTAAGGTTCTGCAGAGACTCTTCCAAATGTCTGTGTATGTTTTCCTGGGAGGGAAGAAAAAAAAAAACAATATCCACAAGGCTAGAAATGCTAATAATGCTGACCATGTTTGGTAGAATCTTTGCTAAGGATGCAATGTCCCTATTTTGTGACAGTTTTATAAGTGCATAAGATAACCCAAAGGTCCAAGCCTGTGATCATAAACTGTTATAAAGGTTTCCTATAGTATTAAAATAGGGAGGCCACTTACAAAGCACTTTCTGGATGAAGGTCAAAAAGATGATCACAGTGTTCCCTGGATAGAAGTTCAGCTATATATAGACTAAAAGTCAAACAGAAATGGCATAAGCTTAATTTTCTCCACCGACAAACATTACATTTTGTCAGCTGGGTCAGAGTTTAAGTGTACCAGGACAACTAACTCTTTCAAAGGATTTGTAGAGGGGTGCCTGGGTGGCTCAGTCGGGTCAGTGTTCAACTTTGGCTCAGGTCATGATCTCCTCACGTGCGGGTTCGAGCTCTGTGTCGGGCTCTGTGCTGGCAGCTCAGAGCCTGGAGTCTGCTTCGGATTCTATTTCTCCCTCTCACTCTGCCCCTTCCTAGCTCATGCTCTGTCTCTCAAAAATAAATAAAACATTTAAAAAATCAAAATGCTTATTGTGTACGTAAGAACTAACCAGCCCAGTAAGACATAAGCTAATGTTTTCTGTGTGCAATACAATAAGGTGAAAACTATTACACCTAATTTATCGATAGGACAACTTAAGACAGTGTACATAGAAATCCTTGTTTTTTTTTTTTAATTTTTTAAAAATTTATTTCTAGGAGAGAGAGAGAGACAGCGTGAGCAGGGGAGGGTCAGAGAGAGAGGGAGTCACAGACTGAAACAGGCTCCAGGCTCTGAGCTGGCAGTCAGCACAGAGCCCGACGCGGGGCTCGAACCCACGAACCGCGAGATCATGACCTAAGCGAAAGTCGGACGCTTAACCGACTAAGCCACCCAGACGCCCCAATCCTTGTTTTTTATTTTAGTGGGCATTTATTTTTTAGAAATATCACCAAAATGGCCCCAAGAAATGTGTTTTACTACTTATGGGGGTGGGGGGGAAGTTAGATTTTTTTTTTTCTTAGCATACACCTGAATAAATTCCAGAGGGGAATGAGGAGATTAAGTGTAAAAATTGAAATTAAAACACATTAGGAAAATAGAGTGAACTGACTTCAGAATGTGGTTGGATTTTCTAATAAGAGCCGTGAAGGAAATCACCACATTTAATTACATGCATCTTTTAAAGATTCTTTCCATCTAAAAATATCATAGACAAGATAAGAAAGTAAAAAACAAATTTAAAGAAACAATTACATCATACACGAATGAAGTTATGGTATATTATAAAAAGGAATTTTGGGGCATCTGGGTGGCTCAGTTGTTTGAGCGTCTGACTCTTGATTTCGGCTCAGGCCATGACCTCATGGTTGTTGAGTTCGAGTTCCACATTGGGCTTCATGCTGTCAGCTTGAGATTTCTCTCCCTCCCTGTGTCTCTCTGCCCCTCCCCCACTCATATGTGCGTACTTAAAAATTAATTAAAATTTAGCGAAATGGTCAAAAATCTACACAATTCACTAGAGAAGAAATACAAGTCACAGGCATATGTACGAAAATGTTGGACGACATTATTAATGAAACGCACTTTAGAACAATCTTAGATCGTGTTGGTATTTGTAAAAATCAAAGATTTTTAAAAATGTGAAATTACTGTCAACGACCCTGGAGAAGTGGTTATACACATCTAGTCTGTAAAGCATAAAATAGTAGGAAATTGCCTGTTAAGTATTAAGGGCCTCTGAAGTACCTGTTGTCTTTTTTCTCCTGGTCCACTTGTCCCGATATATTTTTTGTTTACAACTTGAATGAGATATAGTTAGCACATAAGAAACTGGACGTATTTAAAGGACATAATTTGATAAGTTTGACATATGCATATGCTCATGAAACTATCGTCACTCAAGAAAATGTCCCCCAAATATTTCTATGTAATATCTATTCCCTTTATAACCTATTATAATCTATTCCTTTATAGCCCAGCGCTCTTTCCACGTCCATCCACAAGGAACCACTGTTGTGCTTGCTGTCGCTATAGATTAATTTACACTTTCAAGAATCTTATATAAATTACGTAATACATTACATCATCCTCTCTTTCCCCTTTGGTCTCTATTTTTCATTCAATGTAATGATGGTGAGATTTATCCATGTTCTTGCCTCCATGTCATTTGTTCCTTTGCATTGCTGAGTAGTATTCCATGGGATGGGTATGCCTTCATTTATTTATTGAGTCACCTGCCAGTTGACATAACATTGTCCATTACATTTTTCTAGACATTTATTCTAGGGAAACAATCATAGACTTGTTTAAAGATTTATATATAAAGATATAAATTATTATATATTTTATATATGTATTATATACATATTACAGCATTACTTAGATTATCAAGAAAGTAGAAGCTAACTATATGTCCAGCTATAAAAGATGAATCAAGCAATTTATAATCACTCCCACTTAAAGAAAATGCAGCCTTTTAAAATTAGATTTTCAAATAATTCTTACCAACACAAGTCTTCGTATATCATGTTAACTTTTTAAAAAGGGTACAAAATCAATTATCTGAATTTTTAAAGAATAAAATCATATGAAGTACTAGAAGAAAGAAGAAAGAGGGGCGCCTGGGTGGCTCCGTCAGTTAAGCAATGACTGTTGGTTTCTGCTCAGGTCATGATCTCACTGTTTGTGGGTTCCAGCCCTGTGCCTGGCTCTATGCTGACAGCTCATAGCCTGCTTAGGATTCTCTCTCTCCCTCTCTCTCTGCCCCTCCCCTGCTCTCACTCTCTCTCTCAAAATAGATAAATAAACTTAAAAATAAATAAATAAAGTAAAATACACTTAAAAAATTTTTACCCTTCAGGTGAACACCAGCAAAATTAAAACACATATGCACAAGGTTAGGTACAGCTTTGTTTAAAATACTGGAAACAATGGGACCCCTGGGTGGCTCAGTCGGTTAAGCGTCCGACTTTCGCTTAGGTCATGATCTCCCATTCGTGGGTTTGAGCCCTGCGTCGGGCTCTGTGCTGACTGCCAGCTCAGAGCCTGGAGCCTATTTCAGAGTCTGTATCTCCCTCTCTGACCCTCCCCTGCTCACGCTGTCTCTCTCTCTCCTAGAAATAAATAAAAATATTTTTAAAATAATATTGGAAACAACCCAAGTGCCTGCATGCAAGAGGGTTGGATAAGCCATGATATATGCACACAATGGAGCTTAAAAGAAAATAAAGAAGAATGAAGATCTCACAATGGACTGATAATTTTCAGTAATTTTCAGGATATGCTGTTAAATGAAAAAGCTGTTTGCAAAGGAGTGTTTATTCATAGGAAGGATAGACCAGAAATAAATGAGATTGGTCACCTTCAGCGCAGGTGGATGGAACACAGTAGAACAGATGAGGAGAGTGACAGTTTTTTGAAGAAGCTTTTTGTATAATGTTAACTTTTAGAACCATGTTTATTCTTCACATACTCAAAGAATAATAAATAAATACGATAAATAGATCAATTTGGCTATGGGATAAAAATTGCAGATAGAATGTGAGCAGAAACAATCTTAATGGTATTGAAAACAAATGATAACCCGGGGCACCTGGGTGGCTGAGTCAATTAAGCATCCATCTCTTGATTTCAGCTCAGGTCATGATCTGACAGTCTGTGAGTTCGATCCCCACGTCAGACTCCATGCTGATAGTGAGGGACCTGCTTGGGATGCTCTCTCTCTGTCTCTCTCTGCTCCTCCCCACTCATTCTCTCTCTCCCTCTCTCTCTTTCAAAATAAAGAAATAAAACATTAAAAAAATAAATGACAACTCTACAAAAAGAGAATGTAGGGAACCAATTGAGTAATTTTTGAACACAGTAATTTGATTTTATACCCTCAGGCTAAATACAAAAACTATTGACTAGTTTGACTAGTTAGTGGGAGTCCCCGCACCCCACCCCACCTCCGGCCCCATAGTGGTATATGTTAGCAAGTCTGAAACCACTTTCTGGAGACTCTTAGTTTGAGCAAATAATAGGATCCAGATTTTTCACCATCAGAGAATAAAGTCACAATTACATGAAGAGAAAGGCTAGAATGTACCCTGTGAGGTTGTAACGGAATTGGAGGTGTTAGCATAAATATAGTTATTAAACACACAGATTTAGAAATGAACATGAATCTCAGGACCCAAACATATTCCTGGTTCTGCTTGTTGAGATGTCTGCCAGCAATGACACTTTAGAAGCAACGAATGCGTTCAGTGCCCATATATGGTTTTTAAAGGTCATTCTCCACTGTCAGGACCTAGAATACTTTGAAAACTGCCTGATTCTAGGGCTGGATCTTCTTATTGTACAGATAAGCAAGGCTGTACTCAAAGGATGTTGGGAGCCTGTCAAGAAGACACGGGAGCCAGATTGAAGGGCTCCCAATGACCAAGCCTGAGACAATGTAAGCATCAAAATAAATAAAGATTAAATGAGAATCCAGGAGTACTGATCCTAAACAAATAAGCGAATAAATAAATGAGGAGGAGGAAAAGCATTTCTTTACAGTAGAATGTAAACTAATAAGTGAGGAATGATGGAAGTAGAGAATTATCAACATTTGTAACCACCATAATGATAATTGATTCCGGCAACAACCAGCCAAGTTGGTAAAAATAATGGGTAAAAGAAATGTGAGATTAGCAGGATGTTTACATGGTATTAAAGTTATCTCCCTACAAGATAGGTTTTAATTACAAAGGGTAAAATAGTAACCTTTACAGAAGAACATGTTGGCAGACCCAGTCCTTAACCGGCAGATCAAACTTGACATCTCTGGTAATGTGTTAACCTGCACACGTGTCCCTGATCTGATGCCCTGAGAACAAACACTGCCTCGCGTTTGTGACGTTCCTGCTGAGGTAATGTGGATCTAATTATGAGGAAACATCAACAAACTTCAAACTGTCTTACAAGATAACGGGCCTGTACTCTTCAAAAATGTCCAGCAAGAAAATCTTAAAGAGCCAACAAGAAAGCCTGAAGAATTGTCCAGATTAGACCCCAGAGAGACTAAATTCTGTAAGTCATCTTGGATTGAACCAGATTCTTCCCCTTCTGCTGAAAGAGCAATAACGAGATAATTAGTAAATTTTATTGGTGAAATTCTGTAGATTCAATAATGTGATAGTATCACTTAATTTTCTGATTTAGTTAAGACTGTGTGGGTATGTATAAGACTGGTCTTGTTTTTAGGAAATAAAGGCAGAAGTCTTGAGAGGCCGGGGGACATCAGTTTGCAATTTTCCATCCGATGGTTCAGAAAAATGTAACACAAAAGAAGGGTGGACACAGAAGACATATAATAAAATGTTAATATTTGGTGAATCCGGGTGAAGAGCATATTGGAATTCTTTATACTACTTTTGCAAATTTTCTGTAAGCCTGAAACTATTTCAAAATAAGTGGTATAGATAGTGAGGAAAAAAATCTTTCTCCTTTCCTCCCTCACTCACCTTCTTCATTCCCTCCCTCCTGCCTCCCTTCTCTTTCTCTCTCTCTCTCCCCATACAAACACATAAGTACATGTCTGGAAAAAATGTTGCGAAAGTGTTTATATCTAGATGGTTGAATATTACATTTAAAATTAATCTTCTTGCAGAGGAAACAAAAGTTGAAAAGAAGTAAATGGGACTACATCGATCCAAAAAGCTTCTGCACAGAAAAAGAAATCTTCAACAAAATGAAAAGACAACCTACTGAATGAGAGAAAATATTTGCAAATTATATGTCTGATGAGGGGTTCATATCCAAAATATATGAAGAACTCATACAACTCAATGGTGAAAAAACAAGCATTCTAATTTAAAAATGGGCAAAGGACCTGAATAGACATTTTTCCAAAGAAGACATGTGCATGGCCGGCTCATACACACAAAGATAACCAACCTCATACTGAAGAGCCAAAAATTAAGTCCTCCATTAAGAGAAACCTCGGGCTGCACGTAGCCCCAGTCCTAGATAAACTAAACCTAAAACTTAACCAGCTTTTCCGCTTCTGAACAGATGCCTGCGCTACGGGAAGCTAATACCTAACCAGCTCTTTCTGCTTCTGTAACAATGCTTAAGGCTTGCTTTCCCGCCACCGGATTGCCCAAGGGACTAGCTTCATGTTCCCCCTGTCACCCCATCACCCCACCTTGGCGGAAGCCAATCCGAAAAGGCCAGCGGCTACCCCCTACCTTGCTGAGGGAAGGGCCTGGAGAGAGAGATGTTAACCTGTTAGTCGCCAAACAAGACTTCAAACTCGCTCTATGATAGGCTGAATTCAAAGGTACCCCAAGTATTATAATTGGATCCCGCCAAAAACCTGATGGCGGGAACCAATCAGATGCGGTATATGTTCACATTTTAATGTTAACCAATGGCAAACTTGTAACCATGGAAATCTCCTGTCCCTCCCCATGACTTGTTTACTTCTGTCTATAAAAAGGCTGCAAAGGCTTTGTTCAGGGCCTCTTAGCGTCACCGGCAACGAGTGCGCGGAGGTCCGGGTTCGAACCTGCAAATAAACAACCCTTGCCGCTTGGCTTTGACTCTGGTCTCTGGTGGTCTGATTTTGGGGGTCTTCCGATCTCTGGGCGTTTCAATACATCACCAGGGAAATGCAAATCCAAACCACAGTGACAGATCGCCTCACACCTGGTAACATCGTTATTACGAAAAAGACAAGAAAGGACAAAGTGTTGGAGAGAATGTGGAGAAAAGGCAACTATTGTGTACTGTTGGTGGGAATGTGAATTGGTGCAGCCACTGTAAGAAAACAGTATGGATGTTCCTCAAAAAATTAAAAATAGACTTGCTGTATGATCTAGCCATTCCACTTCTGGATATTTATCCAAAGGGAATGAAAACACTAACTCAAAGTGGTATCTGCCTGTGTTCATTGCACTATTATTTTTAGTAGCCAAGACAGAGAAACAATCTAAGTGTCCATTGATTGATGAGTGGATAAATAAAATATGGTGAATCTATACACACACACAGTAGAATATTACTTTGCTTTAAAGAGTAAGGGTATCCTGCCATTCATGGCAATATGGATGGACCTTGAGGGCATCGTGCTAAGTAAAATAAGTCAGACAGAGAAAGAAAAATACTATATGTTTTCACTTAGATGTGGAATCTGGAAAAAACTGAACGTACAGAAACAGAGAGCAAAATAGTGGTTGCCTGGAGGTGGGCCAAATGGGAACATCTTGGTCGGACCGTACAAGCCTCTGGTTAAACGGTAAGTAAGTTCTGGCCATGTGAGGTACTGAATGGTTCTTATACTTCGCAATACTCTACTGTTCACTTGAAGATTGCTAAGAGAGTAGATCTTCTATGTTCTTACAAGAATAACAGCAACAAAGGCAATTGTGTGAGATGAATGGTATGCTAACAAACCTAAGCGTGGTAAACATTTCACAATCTATACTTGTATCAGATCATCACGTTGTATACCTTAAACTTACACGATGTTGTAGGTCAACTATATCTCAATAAAGCTGGGGGGAAATGAAAGAAAATGAATCTTCCTTTAAAAAATTTTTTTTAAATGTTTGTTTATTTTTGAGAGAGAGACAGAGCACAAGCAGAGGAAGGGTGGAGAAAGAGGGAGACACAGAATCCAAAGCAAGCTCCAGGCTCTGGGCCAACCGACGCGGGGCTCAAACCCACGAACTGTGAGATCATGACCTAAGCTGAAGTCAGCCTCTTAACCGACTGAGCCACTCAGGTGTCCCCAAAAAATGAATCTTCTTTATGCTTTTATATTTTATGCATATGATCATGTATCTATTTTTAGAACATATGTATATTTGAAAATTTGAAAAGTGCGATCAAGGGCTGTGACCCTTGATGTCATATGTTACCTTGTCAGTTCAGCTGTCTTAGCCACCTCACCACTCTTCTTGTACATGGTCACACCCATCTGGGCGCTACCAGCAGCTGTGGCTGTGCCAAAATAGTTCTGAATGGGATCGTGACAGTAAGACAGCTGTAGTCTCAAATGGCTTAGAAGGTCACATGTTTGTCCCCTGAGGCCATGAGTATATCGTGTAACAGAAGGCATTCTAAGAATGGCAACGTGCAGACTCTGGTGCAGAAACACCCTGTCATTTTCTGGTGGCCTCTGGGTTCCATGAACGCGGACTATGTCCGCATTATTAAAGTGTCGTTGATGTTTTTTAGTGCAAATTGTTACTTATTACAGATTTATACAACATGCACTCTTAGTTTTTGCGTGTCTTGGAAAATTATTCCTTTTCCTTTAGTTATAGCTTTAAAAATAAATTTCAAAACAGCATTTCTGACAATGTTGGGCATAAATAACAGAGAGCCAGTAAATACTAGTTTGATTAGCTGACCAGTGTTAGCTAAGTGTGAGGTGTGAGGGACCGGCGTGAGTAGAATGCTCTCCGAGCCAGGATTTAAACTGTGGGTTTTGCAATAGATGTGATAGTTTCTGACCCATTTATGTAACAGCTTTCTAGTTTCTGCAAGCTGGTGGGGGCTCTGGTGGGTCCCTGAGCGTTCCTCTGGGTTCAAGCAGCAAAGGGCTATGACTTCAGGATCTCAGAGGGTAGGTGGCACTCCAACATTCTCCAGAACTTGCGGAAAGGGCTTTCATAACTAAGATGCAAGCAGACATCCTAAATTTTATATCACTAAAAATCCAGCACTAACTGATCAAACTCTTCATGTCACAAAGCTGGGTCTTTAGTTGGTAATTTTGGAAAGAGAATCACATGTCTAATTGTTCTAAATTCTTCTCATTCCTTTCTGTCACTAGGAGAGAGCAGTCCCTAAATTTATTCTCAGAGGCCGTGGCCATCCAAACATGGAGAAAAATTCTTAACCTCTCATTAGATTTGACATGGAGCTTCTGTGGCCCCAATTTCTGAGCAACCTCTCTGTTTGACTCCAACAATTTAAAATATGCATGCAGCTAATTAAGGTGGCTTCCGTATGTATGAATTCATGGAATTCTTACAATGACCTTATGAAATAGGTACGATTATAGATAAACAAACACCGAGAGTCAAGAGCTGAGGGTACACAGCTAATAAAGTGACAGAGAACAGATTCAAAGCCTGAATCCTGACTACAGAATACAAGTTTTTAGCTACTGCATTTTGTTGCGTCTGAATTATGATCAGAGGCAAATTAGAATGTCAAACTCTTTTCCTTCTACCTCCAGGCACACAATTTATGGGTAATTTCTCCCTTTCCTTGCACACTGGTATTTGGCTAATGTTTAACAGCCAACCCTCTGAAGCATTGGTCTGTAGCATTGACCAGTTTCCAGGGCCAATTTCCAATGACCAACCTGATGTCACTGAACGTGGAGCTGGGAAAAGATGTGAAGTAGCATCCCCATTATATGGTATTTATATCATGTAGACTTGCACCCCATTAAATAGTGTTTGTGCCCTATAGCTACAGTAGATGTATATAACCTCAAGAGCACAGAAAATAGTAACATGTAATAAAAGAATTAGGAAACAATAAAAATTTTAAGTGTTTATTACCTTTGCTTTAAATACAATCTAGTTAACTGTAAATTTATAAAATCTAATTCTAACTTTAAAATTTAGCAATTGGCTTTCAAGTGTCCGTTCTATCAGTAATGTATTTTCTGGAAGTACCTTTTACTGTAAAATTGGAAGAAAGATGAAAGTAAGGTATTGGGTTACAGTCTCAATGGTGTCTGACTCTGAGCACTCCCCCAGACAAATTTCCGTTTCCAAAACTTTCTCTTCTTTGGGGGAGAACAGCCAAAGAATGGGTTTGCCCTGGACCACTGAGAGTTTGTAGTTCTGCTGCGCCACCTCATGGTAACAATGAGCAATTGCTATCTTTCCCAGGGCTCTTAACACTTTGCACTCCGGGCTCTTACTGACATTCCTACCAGCATTTTCAGCCATTAATTAGGCTTCCAGTGGGTTAACTTGACTTTCTTAGTTTACAGTCTCCTATATGAAGGCCTTTAAGATAAATTATCAGACGTTGGGCTGAAGGGCACTTGACTAACAAATTAGCAGGGTTTTTGTCCTTCACGGAGATTACCACCCCAACTCCAGAGTAGTGGAGAGCATCACCAGACTTGACTGATGAATATTAATCAGAATAGTTACTGTTCTGACACATATCCCAGAGTTCTTGTCACTATTTTCTAGAAGGATTACAGGGTCCTCAGCAGATAGGTGCTCACACATTCCATGCTGATAGCTCACTGTTCCAAACACCGAAGGCATGACCCTATTCTTCATCGCATGATCCTGGTATTTCCATCAAGGATCTAATCTCAGTACATTATTTTATTTTATTTTAAATGTTTGTTTATTTGTTTGTTTTTGAGAGGAGAGAGGGTGAGCAGTGGAGGGTCAGAGAGAGAGGGAGACAGAGAATCTGAAGCAGGCTCCAGGCTCTGAGCTGCCAGCACAAAACCCAACACGGGGCTTGAACCCACACACTGTGAGATGATGACCTGAGCCAAAATCAGATGCTTAACTGACTGAGCCACCCGGGCATCCCTATAATTTTAATATAATAGAAAGCATCTGTCATCAGATAGAGATGATCTGAGGCTACATTTTGGATGTGATCTTCCCATCGAGGATCTCTTTAGTGTAGGCAATTAAGCACCAACCTTATATGGCGGAGGGATGTCCCCAACCATTCTTTCCATCTTCTCCATTGTTGCATTTTCCACTTAGTATTAATTCATTGATACAGTAAATATCTTGTAAGCATAAGTAGGTGCTAGCCCCTCAGCTAGGAGAGGTGGATGTAGAGAAGACACAGATCCAGCCCTGAGGGCTCACCGGGGTTCTGATAGAGGCAAAGGAAGGAATTTGGAAGCCGTAGGCAAAGCAGGATTCTGTGGTTGCCGATGACAGAGCAACAGCCTCTGAGCAGAGGGTTGGGGCAGGCTTCTTGGGGCACGTTGAAGTCTGTGTCAAATTTGGACACAGAATATGGGGAAAGGTGAATGGAGGGGTGAGACCACAGACCCGGAGGGTTTTCAGCAGAGCCAGTAGCGCACGCTAGCTGGAGTCAGAACATCAGGTTCACAAGGTGCAAGTAATGAGGGGTGACGCTAGAAAGTAGGCTGGGGACACATCGTGATGGTCTTGATTACTGTGCAGGAAATGTGGACTTCATCCAGGTGATGATCAAATGTTAACCTTTCCATGGTTTTACGCAAAGAAGTAAGAGAGTCGGATCCATGATTAAGGAAGTTCTCTGTCCATGCTCTGTGGGCTTTGTGTGTCAAGTGGGGGCTTCTTTTCCACATAGGGACACAGGGCATCCAAGCTCCTCACGTAACAAAGAGAAGGACTTGGACATTTTTAGCAGGAGATAAAGAATGTTGCTCACTACTCTTGCCGCTTCTGGAAAGCTCTCTCGTGGAATGAACAACTCTTCACTCGTAAAAGAGGAGGAAAAGCTAATTTGAGCAAAGGGAAAACAAATTTTTTTTTAAAAAGCATCTTAATTAAAAAAGGAGAGGGAGGAGGTGGAGGAGAGCGAGCAGAGGAAGAAGGACCAGGGGAGAGGAGTGAGGGCACCGGAAGAGAAGAATCAGAGACAGACCCATGGGCCGGGAGGACTCCAGACAGCCCCGGTGAGAGATGGCAGGACTTGAACTTGAGCAGCAGAAATGGATAAAAGGAATTTGTGGCAGGAGGAATTGGTGGGTTTTATTGCTGTGGAGTTTGGGAAGCTGGGGAATTGAGTTTCAGGGAGAGTTTCTAGAAAGTGATTTGGTACGACATCACAAAAGACTTAAATGTTCCTATTAATCTAGTAATTTTACTTCCAGGAGTTTATCACAAAATAATCACAGGTAAGCATCAGATGTGTGTTATCATATGCTTATCACAGTATTGATATAGCAGAAGAAACCAGAAGATATGTATGTATTTTGATAAATCCAGAAAAGGGGATAAGTATAAGGTTATGTTTCTTAAGAATATTTAATGATATGGTTAAATGCTTTTGATAGATATAATCATGTTTAAAAAAATCAGGCTTCACAGCATATAGTATGATTCAAATTTTATAAAAATACAAACAACAACCAAAAAAACAAAAAAACCCTCAAACCTTTCCATATGTATGGAAAAAAGAGAAAAGAAAAGCAAGAAAATATTAACTGTGACTATTTCTGAACAAGATCATGGATTGATTCTTCTTTATACTTTGATTAGGCTTTCTAAAATGACATAAAATTATATTATTCTAATAAACAAAAAATAATAACTGTAACAAAATATAAAAAGGGAATAACTAAACCTTTGGCCTAAGTTACTTGCAGAAAGTTTTGTCAAATATTTAGGTCTGAGAGGTGCCTGGCTGTCTCAGTAGGAAAAGCCCATGACTCTTGATCTCGGGGCTGTGAGTTCAAGCCCCACCTGAGGTGTAGAAATTACTTAAACAAATGGCGCTTAAAAATATGTATTTTATTTTTTTAATGTTTATTTATTTATATAGTTATTTTGAGAGAGAGACAGCAGCAGATGGGCAGAAGGAAGGAATCCCAAGTAGGTTCTGCACTGTCAGCACAGAGTCTGATGGAGGTGGGGGTGGGTGCTTGAGCCCAGGAACTGTGAGGTCATGACCTGAGCCGAAGTCAGATGCTGAATCAACTGAGCCACCCAAGTGCCCCTCAAGAAATAACTGAGATTTAGATTTGAATATAGTTTATTATAAAAACATGAACAATGGCTTTCTAAAAGTTTTGTTATTTATTTTGAGAGAGAGAGAGAATGTGAGCAGTGGAGGGGCAGAGAGAGAAGGAGAGAATCCCAAACAGGCTCCACAATAGCAGTGCAGAGCCTGACTTGGGGCTCAAACCCACAAACCGTGAGATCATGACCTTAGCCAAACCAAGAGTCAGTCGCTCAACCAACTGAGCCACCTAGATGCCCCCAAGTAATTACTTTTAATAATGATGTAAAAATTCAGGATCAATAAAAAAAGAATATCCCTTGTTGTAGTTGGTGTGATTAAATTTTAAATTAATGTATGAGCTTCAGGCAGGGCAAAAAGAAAAAAACAGGGTCAGCACATTTTCATTGCAATGTGTTACGTCTCATACCAGACCAGCAAGGGAACTAACTATATTTCTAAGCACTGCTTTCTAAATTAAATCTCCTCATGAGGCTTATAATGTAGGAGACTGGGTGATAGAGCCATCAATGTGCACTATGACAATGTAAGAAACTAATGTGATGGTGTGACTTACCCAAAATCCTAACACATTGGATGAAATGCAGTAAAGGCAGCCGTAGGCAGAAGATACAGCTAAGGATATACCCTCTGATGCTTCAGCAAGATCCAAATAATAGAAATTAGATTGCCGAGAGAATATTTCTCCAACTGTACTGTGCTTAAGAAATGCAGGGCTTGCCCCTTAAATAAAACAGCTTCCTAGGTCTCTCTTCCTAAAGACTCCAGTTCAGTTGACCTGGGGCAGAGTCTAGAAACCCTTTCATTAAACACATTACATAAACGTCCAGGCCATGTTGGATGCAGGTGATCTAGGAAGCTTATTTGGAGAACAGACCCTAGGGAAGTGAATTGTTGTCAAGTGCCTTCTGCACCTTGCCTAACTAGCGTCTCTCTTAGCAGCTTGTACTCTTAGCAAAATCCTCTAGTCCTGGGGTTCTGAATCAGTGGTCTTCAAACAGGGGCAGAGATAGCCCTGAGCTCGCACAAGAACTTTACAAGAGTTTCTTGCAAGATGATTTTCAGACACTTGTTTACAGGTTAAGTCACTTCCCTTCCTGGTGGCCCACATTGAAGGTGTGGCGCCACCAGGGGGCGCCTCTTCCCCCCCTTTTCCTCCTCACCTCCTCTGCCCACCCCGCTATCCCCTACCCCCCCGCCCGCTGCCACATCCATTCTGCCCTGGATCGCAAAATACTCTACGGTAATAACTCGCAGAAGAACAGTTTTATATATTGGTGTCTGATGGACTTTAATGTCAGGGTAACAAGTGCTTTTGCAAGTCAGGAGCAGAATGAGAGAAGAGCTGGTTTGTCAGCTGACAGAAGACTGGAAATGAAGATATGCTAGATCATGGTGTAGTTCTGGGTGTATCAGTGCAGAGGAATTCAAAGTGGATTAACACTGGGGTGACAGCATAGCTGCCATTTCCACGTACTTAACTTATGTGAATGAGCTTTATCTTTGCTTAAGTCTTTTTTTTTTTAAGTTTTTATTTTAAAATAATTTCTACACCCTGGGTGGGGCTTGAACTCATGACCTGGAGATCAAGAGTTGCCCACTCTACCAACCCATCCAGCCCGGCACCCCTCACTTAAATCTTTAATAAAGAAAAATAGGAAGAGATTGGATGATGAACCCCATCTTGTCCGAAGTAATTTTATTCTATGGATACATGAAGTTAGCAATAGAAGAGCCACATTCATTTAACTAAATAATATACTTCAGATGCATCTTCACTTCTTATGCTGAATATTTAGCACAATTTGAAAGATACGGAAAGATGTTGCTTTGATTAAAATTATGTACCACTAGTTATAAAGATAATCAATCCAAAGGGAAAAAAATTGTAACACAGTTCTATGATGATTGGAAATGAAAAAAATTCAAATTTCTATTTAGATACATATATCTTTGTGGCCAAGAAATATTGAGCAAGGCTGAAAAAGACTTCTGAGTTTAAAAAAGTGTTGCCAGAGGAGATAATTCTGTAGAAATGAAATGGAGTCAAGGAGGAAAAGAAATAATGTCAAATTTCAGTGTGAAAGGAGCCCATGCATATTGAACAATGGATCGTGGTGGGTATTAAATCTCTAGACTGTTGGGATTCTACTGAATATATTAGAAGGACTGATAGTAGTTTTGTTTCTAAATGTCAGCATTTACAAATACATCAGAAATGACATCTTTTGTAGTGACTTAAATGTGATGAGGAAATATCTATATCGGGTTAACCGTGTGCAAGGTGTGTAGTTTTTACCAAATTCTGTTTTATGAGTAAAAAAGTTTGAGGTCACTTCTTTATTTTTGAGGGAGAGAGCATGGACACGAGCATGCGAGCAACGTAGGGGCAGAGAGAGGGAGAGAGAATCTTCATCAGGCTTTACACCCAGCACAGAGCCGGATGCGGGCCTTGATCTCACAACGCTGGGATCATGCACTGAGCCGAAATCGAAAGTCAGACACTTAACTGACTGACCCAGCCAGGCACCCCTTGAGATCACTCTTTGAATGATGCACATAGCCGTAGAGTCCCTCTATGTGAGAGTTTGGATACAGCCAGAGAGTGAGTTGAGTGGGGTATGTGTTGAAAAGCTGCATTTAGGGGCACCTGGGTGGCTCAGTCGGTTAAGTGGTCTGCTTCAGCTCGGGTCATCATCTCACAGCTTGTGGTTTCGAGCCCTGTGCTGACAGTTCAGAGCTTAGAGCCTGCTTCAGATTCTGTGTGTCCCTCTCTCTCTGTACCTCCCCCGCTCCCACTCTATCTCTCTCTGTCAAAAAATAAACACTAAAAAATAAAATAAAAAAAAGAAAAGCTGCATTTATTTGCATAAGCATTTGATTTTTATATTGCATAGTAGAGATCACCAAAAAATAGCAAAGCTTTCTAATAGCTGCTTTTATTATTTAAAAAAACCTTTTTAATGTTTACTTTTGAGAGGGAGAGAGAGAGAGCGAGCAAAGGAGGGGCAGAGAGAGAGGGAGACACAGAATCCAAAGCAGGCTCCAGGCTCCGAGCTGTCAGCACAGAGCCCAATGCGGGGCTCGAATTCACGAACCGTGAGATCATGACCATGGCCGAAGCCAGACACTTAACTGACTAAGCCACCCAGGTGCCCCTAGTTGCTTTTCTTTTTATTCACACCTTACAAACGGTTGGAAAAACATCAATTGGCAATATCCTGAGAATAGCATTAATATTTTCATTGTGGATTAGTGGAGGCTGGAAAAAGTTTGAGGAGAGGTGCTATGGGAATTTCTCTCATGAAGCCTCTATGGGTTTATTCCAGCCGGTGAACGGATGCTTGACAGGGCTGCAGCCTTCTCATTAGAATGTGACAGCCAGAGTTTGGGTTGAAACATCTCTCACGGGCTCAAACCAGTTGCCCAGCTCCTGGGATGGCCTCAGTAGTGCTCTGTAGGCCAGCTGGGTTGGAGCAGGGAGATTTCTCCAGCTACGCAGCAGGAAGAAGGAGCTCTAGAAGGGTCCCCTAAATCACCGAGCCTGTTAGTGCCCTGTATGGTCATCTGACAGACCCTGGCTGGCTTTGCAGAATTCTGCAGGGTGTTGGAACTGCGGTTGGAATTTAGGGACGCTGTGGCTGGACATTGCAAACTCATCCCTGGAAAGGTGATAGTTGACTGCCTCGGGATGTTTTATGGTCTCCAAGTCATTCCTCCGGTCTTCAGACTCCCCCTAAAACAGAAAATGGAAGTTCATTCAAAAGTTTGATTTTAGGGGCACCGGGTGGCTCAGTGGGTTAAGCATCTGACTCCTGATTTCAGCTCAGGTCATGATCTGGTCATGGGACTGAGTCTCATGTCGGGCTCTGTGCTGACTCTGAGGAGTCTGGGTGGGATTCTCTCTCTGTGTCTCTGTCTCTCTCTCTAAAAATAAGTAAATCAACTTTTAAAAAGTTTGATTTTCAATAGTTTGTTAGGTTTTTCGATTCTTCTCACACTCTTTCTTTCCTCTGCTTTTTTTTTTAATTTTAATTTTTATTTATTTCTAGGAGAGAGAGAGAGACAGCATGAGCAGGGGAGGGTCAGAGAGAGAGGGAGACACAGACTCTGAAATAGGCTCCAGGCTCTGAGCTGGCAGTCAGCACAGAGCCCGACGCGGAGCTCGAACCCACGAACCACAAGATCATGACCTAAGTGAAAGTCGGACGCTTAACCAACTAAGCCACCCACGCGCCCCTCTTTCCTCTGCTTTTTGAAGACCATGTCCTTATTTTTTCAGTTTCTGAATTCCTTTTGGCCCCAGCATTTCTCAGAATAATGCCTCACCATAAGCTGAAAAGATGTGAGGTGCATTGGATTTTACTGGAAAATGGCATTAACTGTAGTGTAATAGAAGCTGAATATTTTAAAAAATCCTCCGTCCCCATCCCCTCCCTCATAGTGTGCCTCCTTTTCTTCTCACATGGAGCGCTTCACTTCCGACACTTCTGGTCACCAAATGTGTGGGGCCTTTCCCCACACCAAGCAATTTTCTGTGATACCAGCTGGGCAGCCTGTGATTTAACTCAGTTCTGACGCCATCTGCCTGGAAAGAGCGTCAGACCCCACAGGCTAATGCTGACTGCCTCCTCCCTCAGGTGCCAGTCATGGGGAGCAGGTCCCCAGCCTCACAACGTCTGTCCAATTTAGCTACAAACTGGGGTTCTCGTGACCCCCTTCTCAGGTTCAATTAATTTGCCAAAGCAGCTCACAGAACTCTGGAAAACACTTACTTCTGCTTACCAGGTTGTTGAAAGATACAATAAAGGACACAGATGGACGCCCAAGTGAAGAGATACGTAGGATGGCATCTGGAAGGTTCCGGGCGCAGGAACCCCTGTATCCATGGAGTTGAGGTTACCCTCCCGGTATGTGGGCGTGTTTACCAACCTGGAGGTTCCTTGCGACTCATACTTTTGGGATTTTTATGGAAGGTTTATCACATAAGCATGATTAATCATTCACCGCACTTTCAGCCCCTCTACTTCCTCAAGAGAATGGGGGGCGGGGCTGACCATTCCAAGCATCTAACCAGGGCTTGATTTTCTGGTGACCAACACCCAACCAGGAGCCATTAGAACAAAGACATTCTTATCATCCAGGAAATCACGAGGGTTTCAGGACCTTTGTACTAGAAACCAGGGGCAGAGACCAATATATGTTTTCTATTATCTCGCAGGGACTTAAAGTCCTAACTGACTAAGACCTGATAGGAACGGTTATGCCCATGATATCTGGTAAGATATTCAACATCTTTGCATTGCACATTAAAAAATGTAGCTGACTTTTTTGACAATACAAGTCAGGATAACAGGACCAATGATTTCTGATTGTGCCCGGCAGTGTGTGACTGTGCCAAGGGCCTCCTCCGCTTTGCCTAATGCCTGTGGACTGCAGAGCCTTTAGCCAGTACTGACAAAGCAATAGAACCAAATAGAAACAACACAAAGTAAAGGAACCACAGCAACAAGAAAAACTTATCTGGAATTCCACCACGCAAAGGCAGCCCCCGTGAGTACTTTATCATATTTTCTTCTAGTCTATTCTTCCATAGTTTGGAATATTTGAGACTGTAGGCTCTATGGATGTGTGGTAGTGACCTCAGGCCAACATCATTTGAGAACCAGTCAGGGAATGGCGTGGGATCAGAGTAGGGGCAGATGGTGGGGACATAGGCTTCCTGGGGCCACAGAGAGATGCAGGTAGAGATGTTGCTCAGGGCCCTGTAGGGACGGCCTTGACCCGCTGCCTGGGAGAGGATGCAGCCTTGTAGCTATGGAGTCAGGGTCAAGAACAAGGAAAGATCAATGTTCATATGTGTTTCTTCAAATGGAAGCACATAGATTATCAGTGCATGTGATGACAGATTGGTGATGCTACCTCTGTATGAGAGGGGTGATTCCGCAACGACTTAGCTATTTGCTCAACCCTCACAGGGTCATGTGGACAGAGTGACACTGGCCGTTTCAGCTGGAAGTCAGGGGCCAGGACAAACCTCTCAAGACCTCTTACCTGCTCCCTCAGGGAGAAACCACATTTCTGCTAATTCTCTCTTTTTGATTAATTAAATTGGGAAGTATAGCAGGTGTATGGATGTGTGCATATGTGTGTGTGTATAAGATGTCACTTCGTACAGACCTCCAACTCTCCAACCCTGCAGGATTATAGCACAAACACTCTCCCAGGTCGTGTGGACACACAATATCCTATTTAGTGGCTATGCCAACCTTTATTTTCTCTAGTACAGTTTTATATGTATTAAGATCCTACATTATTATTATTGTTATATGGTGCTCCATGTTTCAATATTTAGAAAGTCTTTCTACAGATCGTATTCATTTGTTCTTTACTGATATCTACTATGTATAAATCACCAGCCTGAGTAATTTAGAGGATCCACAGATGAGGAGACACTGGCCCAGAATTATCTTGGAATCTTATGTGGCCTACAGAATTATGACTTTAATAAACATGGGGCACCTGGGTGGCTTAGTCGGTTAAGCGTCTGACTTTCACTTAGGTCATGATCTCGCGGTTCGTGGGTTCGAGCCCCGCGTCGGGCTCTGTGCTGACTGCCAGCTCAGAGCCTGGAGCCTGTTTCGGAGTCTGTGTCTCCCTCTCTCTCTGACCCTGCCCTGCTCACGCTGTCTCTCTCTCTCTACTAGAAATAAATAAAAATATTTAAAAAAAAAAAGAAAAAGAAAAAAAAATAAACAAATATATCATTTCATTCAGGAAAATACAAGTACCATTGGAAAATTCCTGTTTTGGGCTAGTGAACAGACACATTAAAGTACGATTCTACTACCCCTCCAATAAATAAGTAAATAAATAAATAAAATCTATCACTAATGCCAGAGTCTTGGCTTTTGCTCCATGCTCTGCATATATTATATCAATGACTAAAACAAAAAGCGTGTCATGTTTGCATAGAGGCTCAGAGAGGTGAACGGGCTTGCCCAGTGTCACACAGCCTGTAGCTGCAGGGCTGGGGCTTGAGAGCCCTTGGGGAGACTTTAGAGACCGTGTTCTCATCATTCCTTGAATTCCCCCTGGAATCATCAGCACTTCTTCCTTTGGGGCAGGTTCTGTTTTCTCAAGTAACTTTTATGGGTTTGAGAAACAGAGGATCCAATAAATATGGAGAGGGGCAGAGAGAGGAGAGAGAGAGAACCCCAAGCAGGCTCTGCGCTGCCAGTGCGGAGCTCAATGAGGGACTGGAATTCATCACTGTGAGATCATAACCTGAGCTGAAATCAAGAGTCAGACGCTTAACTGACTGAGCCACCCAGGTGCCCCGAGGATTGTTGACTTTGAACCACAAGATTTGGGTTGAAACCTGGGGCTCACCACTTACTATTTCAATTAGTTTTTGGACAAGCAACTTGATTTTTCTGAGCCTTGATTTGTTTCCTTGTCTGTAAAAAAAAGGAGGGGGAATGAGAGTGACTCTTGTATTGTATCATGAAGAACAAATGGGGTGATACATGGATAAGGGGCTTGGCACACAGGAAGTGTGAAAGAAATGCTGGTGTTTCTTGTGAATATTATCCACCGGAGTGCCAGTGTGGGCTGGTAAGACTTCATCTCAACCTCTGGCTAATTCAGGACGGGAGGTGCAGGGGTGAGCATTGACTAAGTGGAATTTTCTGGCCGAGAATGTTGTGACCCTGGGATGTATGACTCAGGGATCATCTCAGGGCCTGACGAGGGAAGACGTTCCTGGTACGAATTAATTGTATCATTTTTCTCCCTGACATGTAGATGTGTGACTGCAGGTCCTGGCCTGGGTACATGCCATATCCATTATGTAATACTCAGCACATACGATGTTTAAGGGACCTTTTGGCAACTGTGAAAAATCGCAGGAAGGGCTAAGTGCTGTTCCCAGACTAGACTGTAGGTGGCACCAGAAACTCAGACGTGGAGGAAAAAGTTCGTCCACAAAGCCTTTCCTCGAACTGTCAGGTAGGGGGTATGCTACTCACTTTATAATGACCTAAGAAATACCTGGAAGTTTTTAGCATCCATAATGTTAGTGGATTCAACACACCATCTGAAGCTATCTTATCTGTTCTTCAGTGTGAATGGAGATATCTGAGTTCGCTAGTACAAGCACCCCCAAATCAGGCATTTGTGTTTCTGCCTGTTAAAAAAAAAAAAAATCTGAATGTCAGCAATAGGGCATCATTAGGTTAAGTTCAATATTTGAAGAGAGAAGGCCTGTGACAGCCATCATTAATGTTATTCATGGGGGTGCAAGTTCTCCCTTTCGAGTGGATTGCTAAGGAAATAATGTCCTTCCAAAGGGTAAACAGAAGATGGAGAGGGAGAAAATGATCCCTCTTCCTTTGCAAATGCCTGTGGCTCTCCTATAGCCAATATCAAAATGATTGCTTTTGAATTTCCTTTCACTGGATATTATTTGGTTT
The DNA here is from genome assembly GCA_017311185.1 of Proteles cristata cristata. Classification (NCBI taxonomy): domain Eukaryota; kingdom Metazoa; phylum Chordata; class Mammalia; order Carnivora; family Hyaenidae; genus Proteles; species Proteles cristata. The sequence goes on from JAESUZ010004980.1 coordinate 951,839, forward strand.
GCATATGCCTGACTTACATTTACCTATCCTTTAATTTTCAAAATTTCCATGAAGAATTTAAAATATGTGTTTTATAAAGAGCATACAGCTTGATGTTATTTCTTAACCCAGTCTGAGAGTTTCAACCCCTTCACATCCCTTCTGATAGTTTGATTTCCTACCTTCTTTCTTATTTTGTATTTACCATTTATTCAATATATTGTTGTTCATGCTTTTCCCCTTTTCCCATTTCTTCCCGATGAATCAGGACATTCATTTTTTAAGTTATTTTTCCTCACCCTCCTTTGTATCACGTGATACAACTTTTACAATATAGCTCTTACGTTTTGCCTCATCCTTAAACCTGGAAATCCCCGTCAGTGTGCTGGAATCACAGAGTCCCCCTGACCCTCTAAAGATTTAACATCAGGGGCACCTGGGTGGCTTAGTCGGTTAAGCGTCCGACTTTGCTTAGGTCATGATCTCGCGGTTCGTGGGTTTGAGCCCCGCGTCGGGCTCTGTGCTGACTGCCAGCTCAGAGCCTGGAGCCTATTTCAGAGTCTGTGTCTCCCTCTCTCTCTGACCCTCCCCTGCTCACACTGTCTCTCTCTCTCCTAGAAATAAAAAATAAAAATAAAAAAAAGATTTAACATCATTCTTGTCCTCCCTGCCAACCTAACGGGGACATTAGGAATGCTTTTGTTTTCTCATGTATTCATTCTCCCATTCCTGACCCTTATTTTTTGTTCATAAAATTAGAATTCATAGCTGTGGATTCTTTTCCCTGACTTTTTTTTTTTTTGAAAACGATTATATAATTAGAAAAACAGGCCCAACACAAAGAACATCTACAATGCTCTTTGTGAGATTTACCTATTAACATTTTACCCCAATTTCCTCTAACCTCTATTTACTTTCTCTGTATATACACACACACTCACACACACATGCGCACACACACAGATGTAATTATTTTTTGAGGGTAAGTTATATATATACCCTTATATCTACTCTTAAAATTTTTTTTAACATTTATTTATTTTTGAGAGGCAGAAGAGACAGAGTGCAAGCTGGGAAGGGGCAGAGAGAGAGGAAGACAGGGAATCTGAAGCAGGCTTCATGCTCTGTGCTTACAGTTCAGAGCCCGACGCCGGGCTCGAATTCATGAAATGTGAGATCATGACCTGAGTGGAAGCCAGATGCTTAACTGACTGAACCACTCAGGTGCCCCAACCCCCTTATATTTACTCTTATCCCTAAACACTTTGTGTGTACATCCTAAGAAGAGTGATAGTCTCTTACATTTTCCATAGTATAATTATCATTTCATACATTTTGTTATAATATTTTAATTGAATGTATAATAATCATGTTTTGTCAGTTGATGTAATAATACTTTTTATGGCAATCCTCACCTGCCAGGGCAGGACCTTGTCTGAGGCTAAGTGTCACTTTTGGTTATACCTTCTTAGCCTCCTTCAGTCTGGAAATCTCTACAGCCTTTCTTGGTATTTTATGACAATCACATTTTTTAAAATTGAAGGATAATTAACATTCACGGTTACACCAATTTCAGGTGTACAATACAGTGATTCATCAATTCTATACATTACTCAGGGCTCATCATGGTAAGGACACTCTTAACCCCTTTACCTATTTTATCCATCCCCTCATCTACCTCCCCTCTGGTAACCATTAGTTTGTTCTTTGTATTTGAGTCTGGGTTTTTCTGTTTATGTCTTTTTACCTTTGTTCATTTATTTTGCTTCTTAAATTCCACATATGTGTGACCTCTATGGTAATTGTTTTTCTCTGTCTGACTTATTTCACTTAACTATATACCCTCTAGACCCAGCCGTGTTGTTGCAAACAGCAAGATTTCATTCTTTTTCATGGTTGAGTAATATTCCATTATATATATATCATATATATTATATATACACAATATATACCACCACTTCTTTATTCATTTACTTATACATGGACGCTGCGGTTGCTTCCATGCCTTGGCTATTGTAAATAATTCTGCAATAAACATGGGGTGCACGTATCTTTTGGAATTTGTGTTTTCGTTTCATTTAGGTAAATTCCCAGTAGTGATTACAGGATCATATTGTAATTCTATTTTTATTTTTTTGAGGACCCTCCATACTGTTTTCCAGAGTGGCTGCACTGGTTTGCATTTCCGCCAATAGTGCACAGGGTTCCCTTTGCTCCACATCCTCACCAACACTTATTTCTTGTGTTTTTGATTTTAGCCATTCTGATAGGTGTGAGGTGATATCTCACTGTGGTTTTGATTTGTGTTTCCCTGATGATAAGAAATGTTGAGCGTCCTTTCATGTGTCTGTTGGCCATCTAGATGGCTTCTTTGGAAGACATTCATGTTTTATAAGAATACAGTTTCCCTTGACATTTAAAAAAATATAATGTTTATATTTGTTTTTTTTTAAATGTTTTATTTATTTATAGGAGAGAGAGAAAGACAGCATGAGCGGGGGTGGTCAGAGAGAGAGGGAGTGACAGACTCTGAAACAGGCTCCAGGCTCTGAGCTGGCAGTCAGCACAGAGCCTGACGTGGGGCTTGAACCCACGAACCGCGAGATCATGACATGGGCGAAAGCCGGACGCTTAACTGACTAAGCCACCCGGGAGCCCCAATGTTTATATTTGTTACAATGTTGGCTATGCTTTTCTGATTATTCAGACATGGTTGATTCAGGTCATGCACCCTCATCTCATTCTCAACAAGTGAGCTTGTGTTTTCCTCAGTTTACCTCCTCCGTCTTTAAACAATACCTACCTACCCTTCACTGGTGATGTGAATTTTGATCACCTATGCAAGCTGTTGACTGATTCTCCACTCTATCATGGTTTCGTTTCTCTCTCTTGCAACTAATAAGCCGTCCAGAGTGATATACCTTATTGCCACGCAGCCTTCTGGCTCCTTATCAAAACTGTCCCCTGGATTTATCATCCGCTGGTGACTCTTGCCAATCAGGTCATTCCTCATACTGTTTGCAAAGTAGTGATTTTTCCAGCTCTATCATGCCTTACACATTTACCAGTGGGCTCTTGACATTCAGCTGAAAGAAGAGTCCTTATTCTTTCCATCCATCCGTCTGTCTGTCTATCTATCTACCTACCTGCCTAATCCTTGAGTATGGACTGATTAATCCCTAGGTTTCAGTGGTTTGTAATTCAGTACTGTACCTAATTATTTTCATGCTCACATTGTCTCAGATTTGTCAGTGGGAGTCATATTTGTATTTCCTTCTTCCACAGTGAGAACTTGGCGCCCAACAATATTGGCAGGTGTAGTCATTTGCTCGGCTCTCCTAGAGCTACAGTAGAATTGCTTTGTCCATGCTGCTAAAATAAGCAAATTGCTAAAATAAGTTCAAGATTTATTTCCTTTTTTTCTTTTCTTTTTTTAAAGTTTTTTTTTTTTTAATGTGTATTTATTTTTGAAGGAGCAAGAGATAGAACATGATTGGGGGAGGGGTAAAGAGAGAGAGAGGGAGACACAGAATCCGAAGCAGGCTCCAGGCTCCAAGCTGTCAGCACAGAGCTCGATGTAGGGGCTGGAACCCATCGGCCATGAGATCTTGACTTGAACCAAAGTCGGAGGTTTAACCGACTGAACCACCCAGGTGCCCCTCAAGATTTTCAATTCTTCCCCCCACCCCAATGCCTCCAAGTGAGGCAATATAGGCAAATACTGTGTTATTGTAAAGTACCTTCCTTCCTTGGTTCTTCCTTTATTCCTTCGTTCCTTGGTTCATTCTTTCGTTCGTTCCTTCCTCCTTCCTTCCTGTTCACATACATAGGAACAATTTGAGCAAGAACATTTTTTTTAGAAGTAGTGTGGGACTATAACAAAAAGCATAAAGTAAGAGTCTATCAGTTCATACTGATATAAATACATGCTTGAGGGAAAAAAAGGAAGGAAGGGGGAGAGAGGGCACAACAATATATATCGTTTCCACGCACTGGCATTATGCCTTATGGATCTAGATTATACATTTTATGAGTGTATACATGCTTGTCACAATTTTTTTTGTATTCTTACTCCCCCATCCCCCTGTTATGAAGTCTTGGAATTGAATTAATTTTTCCTTTTATTGGAGCATTGTGTAGTTTCCTTGGTAATGGAGTGAGGGTGATATATTTCTGAATTCTTGAACAACCAAAAATATCCCTCTTGTGCCCTCCTTTCTGAATGTATGTTTCTGTACACAGTTCCCAGATCACAGCCCTTTTCTATAAGAAGTCTGCAAAGGAGACATTTGGTGCTAGCCTCCATTCTCTTTTTATGCAAGTACTGTTTTCTCTGTCTGAAAAACTGTATTTTCTCCATTCTCAGGCTTCAGAAATTTCAGTGATGTGAAGCAAGATATATGTCTGTTCTCATTAATTTTGCCTGGGAATTGGCGAGCACTTCCTTACAGAAAACAGTCTCTGTTTGGCTTAGGAAAGTTTTCTTATATATTTATACAAGCATTCATTTTTCTCCATCCGGTGCTTTTTCTCCCTCAAAAACTCTATTATTTACATAATAATCTCCACGCTAGGTCCATTCTTCTCTCTTCATTCCTATTTTCTATTTCCTTGTATTTTATTCAATGTACTCAGCTATTTTTTCCCTTTCTTCTCCCCAAATCCCAGTCAGCTCTCAGCATTGACCACTGTACTTCTCATGTCTGCTGAATCTCTCTTTTTTTAAATGTTTATTTATTTATTTTGAGAGACAGAGAGTGCATAAGGAGGGGAGGGACAGAGAGAGAGGAAGAGAATCCCAAGCATGCTCTGCATTGTCAGCACAGAGCCACATGTGGGGCTCAAACCCATGAACTGTGAGATCACGACCTGAGCTGAAATCAAGAGTTGGACTCTTACCTGAGCCACCCAGATGCCTCATGTCTGGTGAATTTCTAAATCTATAAATTGGGGCACCCAGTGGCTCAGTCAGTTGAGCGTCTGTCTCTTGATTTCAGTTTAGGTTATGATCCCAGGGTCGTGGGATCCAGCTCCACATCAGGCTCTGTGCAAAGCGTGGAGTCTGCTTGAGATTCTCTGTCTCCCTCTCTCTCTGCCCTTCACTGGCTCTTTCTCTAAAATAAAAATATATTTAAATATATTTAATTATGTAAATCAGATTTTGAACTTCTGAAAGTCTTCTTTTAGCACCAATTACATCTCCAACGTTATTTTTATTAAAATTTTCTCTGGCCTCGTCTGCTGGTTCTATTTCAACAGAAACCACCTGTCGTTAGGCAGCCTCCCTCCTGGCTTCCCACCCACTCATGGGCTGGGTGCCCCCAGTCCCGACCCAAGTCAGGCTGTTACAGCCGCGGGCGAGGGGCGAACGGGCAGGAAATGGTAAATGAGGTGGTGAATTCGTTTGACAGTGGATGGGGGACCTTGCTCTTCTTGCCCTGGGAAGACACGCGCGTGGGGCAGAAGGCTTCCAGGGAGAGGGGGAGTCTCCGAGGGCAGCAGCGCCGAGCAGTTCACTCCTTATGCAGCTCATTTCACACTCCATAGTCTCCCCCAGGACCACGTGCAGCAAACACGCGGTGCCAAAAAGATCCACAGGAGTCTCTCACTTGGGCTTCTCAGGCAGCCTCGGCACCTGCAGTCTGTCTCCTGAAGCCTCTTTGTGGGAGAAGCAAAGCTTTCTGCTTTCCACCGAGTGTGTCCAAGTGCGTCTCTGCACCTGTCCCCTCCTGGAGACTGTCCTCAGTGCACACCAGACTCCCTCGAGAGCGGGGGTCGGTCAGCAGCAGCCTCACGCGGGAGTCAGAAACGCAGACAATAACAAGATCCCTGTATTTATTTATTTTTTTAAAGTTTTTTTTTAAATGTTTTATTTATTTCTTAGGAGAGAGAGAGAGAGACAGCGTGAGCAGGGGAGGGTCAGAGAGAGAGGGAGTCGCAGACTGAAACAGGCTCCAGGCTCTGAGCTGGCAGTCAGCACAAAGCCCGACGCGGGGCTCGAACCCACGAACCGCGAGATCATGACCTAAGCGAAAGTCGGACGCTTAACCGACTAAGCCACCCAGGTGCCCCCCCTGTATTTTATTTATGTGTTTGTTCTCGTTTATTTATTTTAATTTATATTCAAGATAGTGAATGTACAGTGTGGTCTTGGCTTCAGGAGCAGAACCCAGTGATTCAGCTCTTACACTTGACGCCCGGTGCTCATCCCAACAGGTGCCATCCTTACTGCCTGTCACTCACTGAACCCACCCCCACCCCCTTCAACCTTCAGTTTGTTCTCCGTATTTACGAGTCTCTTATGGTTCGCCTTCCTCTCCGTTTTTATCTTATTTTCCCTTCCCTTCCCCTATGTTCATCTGTCGTGTTTCTCAAATTCGACATGTGAGTGAAATCATATGATGCCTGCCTTTCTCTGACTGCCTTATTTCGCTGAGCAGGATACATTCCAGTTCCATCCACGTTGTTGCAGATGGCAAGACTCCATTCCATTTTATCGCCGAGGAGTATTCTATTGTATACGCGTAAACAATACGAAAGGCTTCAAGAATTTGCGTGTCATCCTTGCACGGGGGCCAAGTTGATCTCTGTATTGTTCCAATTTTAGTATACGTGCTGCCGGAGTGAGCACAATCTTCTCTATTTTATTTTATTTTTATTTTTTAACATTTTCAAATGTTTTTTTACTTATTTCTGAGAGAGAGAGAGAGAGAGAGAGCGAGCGTGAGCAGGGGAGGGTCAGAGAGAGAGGGAGACACAGAACCTGAAACAGTCTCCAGGCTCTGAGCTGGCAGTCAGCACAGAGCCTGACGCGGGGCTCAAACCCACAAACTGTGAGATCATGACCTGGGCTGAAGTCGAACGCTTAACGGACTGAGCCACCAGGCGCCCCAATCTTCTGTATTTTAAAGCATTAAAAAACGATGCCCCAGCCATGGACACCTGCTGGAACATCACACTTTTTCTAGATTGTTGGGTGGTTCTTGTGAGGAGGTGGGAGATTGGAGGGTCTGGAAATGTACACTTAACCTGCCATTTTCTCAAAATCCCTTTCTTTCAGGTTTTCAGGAATGTTTTTAGATGTTTGTAATGATCTGGTTTTCAATTCATATAGAGTTGCTGACGTTTAGAAAGATCTGGAGGAGAATCGGTTTCCATCATCTGATTTTATACACAAAGTCTAGAGGGGCTCCAAAGCTGTAGAGCGAATCAGTGGCCCGGCAAAGGGAAGAATTCAGATCCCTTCCTTTCTAGACCCCTGTTTTCTTTCCCCATTTCACTGCCCAGATCTTCCTGGGCGGTAATTTTTATTGTTGTTCTATCAACAAATGAATATGATCTTCAAATATTGCCAGGACAAACCTAAACCAGAACCAAGTCAAGATGACAAAAACCACCACCACCACCAAAGATAAAAAAGGAAAAAAGGAAAGAAAGGGAGAGAGCAGGGAAGAAAAAAATCCAGTAAATGAAATATCAAGCCACACTTTCAAAAGTCTAATAAAATCAGATTGCTTTAGTTTTCTCTCAGTCATGATCTTGCAGTATTTGGTAAAAAGAAACAGAGAAAGAAAATCTCTGATGCACAGAGATCTGTTTTTAATTTGTTTTAATTTGTTTTTCATCTGTTTTAATTGCCTCGGCGAGTAGCCTGCCACAGGGACAGAACTGGCTTCCAGCATGCTGGTGCTGAGCACAGACATTGAGCACAAGCCACTGAGAAGGGCATGTGAGAGGGACACAGGCCGGAGGCGGGGTGTGGATGGGGGGCATAAAGAGGAGGGGCGATGTGAGAGGGAGGAACAGGTAGAATATGAGGAATTACTTGACCTGGTGAACATCTGATTGAACTAACAATGCAGCTGTTAGTAGGGTACAGAGGACATTCGCTAATGAGTGTTTTGCTTGTTAAAAACTTAATATATAAACAGAACATCCTGGAATAGACACCCCCCACAATTATTTGGGTGCAGCTCTGAAGTCTTGCTTTATCTGTACCTTTTGTGGTCCCTGCTTGTGATGATTTCATGCTGTCATTTGCCACTATGTTTAAGATTAAGACTAATAACACTAGAAAATGAAATACCAGTAAGGTACTTACTATTTTCTCCTGCTCAATAACTTCAAGCTCTTTTATACCCTGTGTCCCAGGTTCAGTCCCTGGGATATGCTCTTTGGAGAAACACAGCAAAAGGATTTAAGATGACTCATTTTTACCAGTGACGATAACATTACACTGACTCTTGAGAAATGGAAAGTGCAACATTTTATTGTTTTATTTTTATTTTTACTTTTATTTTTAGAGACAGAGTCTGTGAACACGGAAGAGGGATAGAGGGATGAAAAAGAATCTTAAGCAAGCTCATGGGGCTTGATGCCACCACCCTGGGATCGTGACCTGAGCCAAAATCAAGAGTCGGCCTCTCAACCGACTGAGCCACCCAGGTGCCCTGGGAAGTGCAACATATTAAACTGAAATAATAAATGACACAAATTTGGGCAAGGAGTGAAGAACCCAAGAAACATAGTCATAGTCATTGGTGGAGAAGCAGGTCATCGCCAAGCATAGCCATTTTCTTTTCTTTTCTTTTCTTTTCTTTTCTTTTCTTTTCTTTTCTTTTCTTTTCTTTTCTTTTCTTTTCTTTCTTTTCTTTTTAATGTTCTATTTATTTCTAGGAGAGAGAGAGAGAGACAGCGTGAACAGGGGAGGGTCAGAGAGAGAGGGAGTCACAGACTGAAACAGGCTCCAGGCTCTGAGCTGGCAGTCAGCACAGAGCCCGATGCGGGGCCCGAACCCACGAACCGCGAGATCATGACCTAAGTGAAAGTCGGACGCTTAACTGACTAAGCCACCCAGGCGCCCCAAGCATAGCCATTTTCAAAATATCTCATGTCACACCAGGTTGCTTTAACAACTTGTTAGTCAGGTGGCCAGATGGACACCAGTGAGAGAGGTTCTTTGGGAAAGGTGATTCTCTGGTATTTAGACTCAGACAGATGGGTGCCTCCAAAGCAGCTCAGCTCCCACGCCAAATCAACAGAGAAATTAGCATAGATCTGACTTGCTACATCAGTGATCTCCCATAGTGTTTCTTCTTTCTTTCAAAATGCTGCTTAAATTTCACCTCTTTCATGAAATCTTTCCAGGATAATATCTTTTGGCATATCATCATTCAACGTTTATTCCTTTTAAGTGTTTGAGACATGCATGGACACCCAGACAGTTCTCTGCTATCCAGCTTGGCAGAAAATAAGATACCGGTGAATCAGCTCAGGGATGCAGATCCACTATGCTTAAACATATGTAAATTAGAAAATCCCGCAGTTAGAAAAGACAGTACATATAATACCAAATTAATTTTAATATCAATCATTGGCATAAAGCTTTGTAGCAATTTACCCCATTGAAATCATAATAAGAACCACGAAGGCCAATCCAGGCACAGCATTCATCTGGAAACGTCTGTAGGGGCTGCGAGGCATAGTGCAGGCCCAGGTGAGCATCCCTGACATTCCTACCTGATAGCATCACTGCTGACGGGCTGAGATCAACCCAAACCATCAGTTCAACATCTAAAAATAGATCAATATAATATTTCATATTAGTAGAAAATAGGATAAAAACCACAGGATCATCTCAATAGACTTAAAAAAAAGCACTTGACAAAATTGAAGTCTCTTTCATGATTAAAAAAAAATACTGAACAAACCAGGAATAGAAGGAACTTTCTCAACCTGTTAAAGAGCATCTATAAAAAAAAAACCCTGTAGCGAACATCTTATATAATGGTGAAAGGCTGAATGCTTTTGCTCGAGATTGGGAATGTTGCTGGCTCAAAATTCAGTCTCAGGGGAGATTAATCAGCCAAACTTGGGTTACATGCCAGCTCCCTTACTGGGAGGACATAGAAAGAATCTGACCTTGGGCATTAGTGGGAGGCAGGGGCTGGGCTTCCACCAAGATGCCTCCACAATAGGGATGACATGATTCTGTACAAGAAGATTCAGGTGCTCTTAAGAAGGGGCTCAGATCGCAGCGCCTGGGTGGCTCAGTCGGTTAAGCGTCCGACTTCGGCTAAGGTCATGATCTCACAGCTTGTGGTTTGGAGCCCTGCGTTGGGCTCTGTGCTGACAGCTAGCTCAGAGCCTGGAGCCTGCTTCAGATTCTGTCTCCTCCTTTCTTCTGCCCCTCCTGCATTTGTGCACAAGCATGCTGTCTCTCTCTCTCTCTTTCTCAAAAATAAATAAACATTTAAAAAAATCATCTCAACATCATGACCTCTCTGAAGCCTGCCCTGATTTTGCCTTTCCCAGGCCAACACCTGTCTCCTCTTTGTGTCCACGACATACCTGTGTGTTCCTCTATTGCATTTATCATACTGTACTGTAATCATTGGTTTGCTGGTCTGTTACCACTTCTGTGAATTGTAGGACATATATCTTAAATTATTTTGAATCTTCAGTGCTTGGTGCTCCATAACATTATGTAAGTGCCTATTGCATGGGGAGCCAAGTTTCATTCCTTAACATTTTTTTCCTTCAAATCAATTAGAGCTGAGAGTGAGTGCAGTTATTAGTATTAGTCATAAAGCATGTTACTTTTCATAAAACAACCTTTATTTTCTAGATCTGATCAGAAGGCTGAGGCATTAATTTAAAAAGTCAAAAATAAGGGGGAAAACACTTACCAGCAGGGCAATAGTTAACAGCAGCTCAACTTGATTCAATATTGACTGTGTATATCGTATATGCAAGACACTGGTTACTAAGATATTGGTTCATATTCACCAGACACTGAATTTCAAAAAAAAAAAAACCAAACAGTGAAAATATGAAGTTTCAGAATAACTGCATAATAGATCCCAATTGTAAGAAGTCAACACTGCAAATTATATTACATAATTCTTCTGTCTTGTTTTCTTTATATGGGTGGAAATTTGGGGTTATAGTCATAAACGCAAATCTCCTGTTAAGGTATGTATAAAGATATAAGATTTTTCAAGACAGACTTTTGAAGATGCCAAAAATTACCCAACAGAATTCTAGATTTTGAAGTCCAGATTTTGGTTCCATATATATATGGTTCAACTTCAGGAGGGTACCCATTCATTTCATGTCACGGATGGATTAGTGAGGATTCTCCAAAGAAACAGAACCAATAAGATGTATAAATAGAGATACTGATAAAGATATATGGATATATGGATAAGAGGAGACTTATTATGGGAACTGGCTCATGTAATTATGGGGGTTCATATATACCACGATATGCCGTCTGAAAGCTGGAGCATGAGGAAGCCAGGGTGATGCTGGGGTAAGTCCTGGAGTCTAAAGAGAAAGAGAAGTTCTGATGTAGGAGAGCAAGGGAAGATGGATGTCCCACCACAGGAAGGAAGAGAATTCACAACTTCCTCTATATTTCTGTTCTTATCAGAGTCCTCAACGGATTGGACATCAGCCCACGTTGGCGAGGGTGGTCTTTACTCAGCCTACAGCTTCTGCTTCAAATGCTAATCTCTTCCAGGAACATCCTCACAGACACACCTAGAAATAACGTTTTACCAGCTATCTGGGCTTCTCTCAGTATCTCAAATTTGACACATAGAATTAGTCGCCACGACTGCTTCAGTTAGCAGCAGTAGATGACTGCCAGATGTGCCTTGTTGGGCCACACCAAAAGTCAGTTAAGCTTTTGACCATCAAGTTCTGCAGAACTTGTAATGTCGTGGGAGGAAACTGTCCTCATCAGGGACAGAACGGTTGGGTCCTCTTTAGAAGTTACTCACTCATTCAATAATCATAGATTCTTCACTTGGGTGAAAAATGTGCTAGATGATGGGGTAAAAGATGATTAAGAAAAGGTTCTTACCTTGAATTAAAAAGCTCAAGGGTGGGGCGCCCGGGTGGCTTAGTCGGTTAAGCGTCCGACTTTCGTTCAGGTCATGATCTCGCGGTTTGTGGGTTCGAGCCCCGCGTCGGGCTCTGTGCTGACTGCCGGCTCAGAGCCTGGAGCCTGTTTCAGTCTGTGACTCCCTCTTTCTCTGACCCTCCCCTGCTCACGCTGTCTCTCTCTCTCCTAGAAATAAATAAATAAAACATTAAAAAAAAAATAAAAAGCTCAAGGGTGTTGGGGGACAGAAATGTAAAGAGATAATTACAGTAAAATGTTGTGTAATAATTTGAGAAGCAGTAACTAGCATGATCTTATAAAAACTGCCTGTCTGTTTAAGAAAAATCTTTAAATATTTTGAGTAATTTGCTGTCCAGGTAACTTTAAAACATGTCTATTGAAATTAAGGTTTATATCTAGAAACATATGTATCTTTTTATTAATATTAATAGGAATATTACATTAGACTATTTTAATATTAATAGGAATATTATATTATAATATGTAACATATTTAGTATAGATTGTATTAAAATGTTTTTTAACATTTATTTATTTTTGAGAGACAGAGCATGAGCAAGGGAGGGACAGAGAGAGAGAGAGAGACAGAATCTGAAGCAGGCTCCAGGCTCTGAGCTGTCAGCACAGAGCCCAATGCAGGGCTTGAACCTATGAACCATATGATTGTGGCCTGAGCCAAAGTCAAATGCTCAACTGACTAAGTCACCCAGGTGCCCCTACTATACATTGTATTTAATATTAATAAAATCTGGTAAGTTCTAATAATTCCAATATATATCCTGCACCTTTTTTATTCTAAGTATTTTATAGATTTTGTTATTGAATTTTTTTATATTTCCATTTCAATTGCTTTTTTGCTTTCATAAAGAGAAGATACTGTTGTATTTTTCCACCCATGTTAGCAAATGTTCTTACTAATTTTAGTTTAACTTAGCGCTTATTAAGTTTTCTGGATACAGCAGCATTGGTATACAAAATATTTTCTTTCTTTTATAATACATTTTATTATACTGTCTATTTTGCTTTCCTGTCTTATAGGAATGTCTGATGAATTTCATCGAAGGTTTTGAGCATATACAAATCATATGGAGAACATAATATTAATCCTTTCATTGTTGAGGTCATTAATTATATTAAAGATTACCTAATGATAAATGAACTTTGTCTTACCAAAACAAGTCGTGCTTGTTATTCAGTATTATGTTTTTTGAACTACTTGATATAATTCATCTAATTGTGTTTAGACTTTTAGCCTCCACTTCCATATTCAATATGTCTGTTTTGAAGTGTTAAAATCACACAAATTTCATGAGATAAACTGGAATTATTTCCAAATTTTTCTTTGATCAGTAATAGCTTTAATAGCTTCTAAATTAGTTTTCTTTTAAAAGTGAACTAGATCTCAGTTACAACAAAATGCCTGAGCTTGACACTTAAAAAGAAAAAAAAAAGCATCTATTGAGCTATGGTTTTACAATAAAATGTCTTCATTTTAAGAGGATGGTCTAATGAGTTTTAACAAATGAACATACCTGTGCAATGGCTGTCCCATGCATGATCACCTCCAAAAGTTTCCTTTTGTACCTTTTTAGTCCCTGTCACCAGCCCTAGTCAAGCACTGGTCTGAATTCTATTGTTTAGTTTTGCCTGTTCTAGACCTTCATATAAATGGAATCATACAGTATGTACTCTTCTATTTCTCTTGTTTGCTTAATACAATGGTTTGAGAATTATCCATATTGTTGGACCTATCAGTAACTTATTCTTTTTTATTGATGAATAGTATTCTGTTGTGTGGATATACTTCACACACTGTCGACCCACTGTTGATGAATATCTGCATTCATACAATTTGGGGCTAGAGGGAATAAAACTGCTATAAAGTTCATGTAAAAGTCTTTGTATGAACACATGTTTTCTTTTTCTTTTTTTAAATGTGTTTATTTATTTCTGAAAGACAGACAGCGTTAGCAGGGGAGGATCAGAGAGAGAGGGAGGCACAGAATCCGAAGCAGGCTCCAGGCTCTGAGCTAGCTGTCAGCACAGAGCCCGATGCGGGGCCCGAACCCACAAACCGTGAGATCATGACCTGAGCTGAAGTCAGATGCTCAACCAACTGAGCCACCCAGGTGCCGCTGAACACATGTTTTACTTCTCTTCATTAGACATCTAAGAGAGTACTCACTGGGTCATATATTAAGTAGAGAGAGAGGGAGACACAGAATCCAAAGCAGGCTCCGGGCTCTGAGCTGTCAGCATAGAGCCCAATGTGGGGCTCGAACTCATGAACTGAGAGATTGTGACCTGACCCAAAGTAGGATGCTTAACAGACCGAGCCACCCAGGCACCCCAACAAATGTGGTTTTTAAAGTATTGTATGATAGAGGCTGTCAACATTTGGAATATCAGCATAACTTAATGAACCCATATTTTCCAAATGATTAATGCACGATGTTACAAAGTCATGCATGGGTGAAAGATCCACTTAAAGTACAAAATAGGCCAGTGGATTTTAATAAGAACTGTACAAAATGGTCACTGATGTGGTTACAGATTCCACACTGCAATTAACCTTTAAGAAATTACCACTCTTAAATTTTGGTCTTCGTATCTATAACAATTTCAAAGGGCTGACATAGCAAACTGCCAGCACCTGGGTTGCTTGGAAGAACAGAAATTTATTGCCTCACAGTTCTGGAGGCCAGAAGTTTGCGATCAGAGGTCCATGCTCTCTCCGAAAGCTCTAGGAGAAGGATTCTCCATGCCTCTCCTAGCTTCTGGTAGCTTCAGCTGCTCCTTGGCTTATAGTAGCATAATTCCTATATCTGTCTCCATCGTCACATGGCCTTGTCCCTGTGTCCCTCCACACTGCCTTCTATAATGTCTGTGTCCACATTTCTCTCTTATAAGGACTCCGGTCATATTGGATTGGGGCCACTCTAATGCCCTCACCTGGACTTGAGTAAAATCTGCATAGACTATATTTCCAAATAAGGTCGCATTCTGAGGTACCGGGAGCTAGGACATACATTGTGTAGGAGGAAGAAAATTACAGTCTCAAGAATATTGGGGCACCTGGGTGGCTCAGTTGGTTGAATGTCCGACTTCAGCTCAAATCATGATCTCGTGGTTTGTGAGTTCGAGCCCCGTGTCAGGCTCTGTGTCTCTCCTTCTCTCTGCCCCTCCCATGCCCATGCTCTGTTGCTTTCTGTCTCTCAATAATAAATAAATGTTAAAAAATTTTAAAGAAAAAACAGAGAAGAATATCTACACGTAGGCACCTTTTGAAAAGGCTATTACTTCTTCTCTAGGCAATACATATCTGTGTGAGGCCAGATTTTCTTCATATCCTGCAACCGAAACAACAGCAAATCACAATTTACAGGCTCTGGGGATTAGAACGTTACCTTTTCCAGGCTGTGTGTGTGGGGGGGGAGTGGGGTGTTTTCCTGTTCACCACAGGCTGACAGAACAGATTGAAAATGTGAAATGTGGAGAGAGACATAGGAGAACAGGACCACACATGTCACCAAGCAAGAATGAGTCAGAATATAAGGATTTAAAGCGAAATATAAATGCTACTGAAATTCTTCCTTACATCACCCATGTCTGTGGCTCTCTCAGCCTGTATAGGTTATTAGGAGATGACGCTGACTGTTGTGTAACAATACACCTGCCATTTATATCCATGTATAGCCTCATTCAGCTGAGATTTGAACCCAGATCTCCCACACTGCAATTCCAGCTTCTTCCCACCAGCGCCAAGGCCTCTCTGGGAGGAAACTTAGTCTATATTCTTAAAACTCTGAGTCGCTCTATTGTGTCACCGAACACTATTATGCATCCTGGAGAATCTGGTTCCAAAGCAACAACATTTCAGCAGAAATCCATATGATATCTTAGGAGGTTTTTGTTAAACGCAGAAGGGTCCTTTTAAGCGGCTTACGTAAATCAGAGCACACAATGAATTTAAGGAAAACTTCAGACCATATGGCATTCTGGTATCTTCAAAGTGTGATTTGATGTGGCCAGCAGTGAGCATGAAGAGGAGGTATGATTTAAAAGAAAGCTGTTGGAGTACTGTGTTGCAAATAAAATCTAAGAAGGCATTTTGCAATTCATTTTTCTGTTTCTTTTTTTTCCTAGTGTGTTATTACTGCCTTGCACTTCCCAACCCTATAAATGTTCTTTGCCAGTTTTACATTCTAAATTCTAACTCTGCCGTGTTCTCTCCAAGAATCTGACACTCGCATCCCCTGGTGTACTGGAAAGAAGGAATGCCACAGCTTAGCTACATACGAGGTGGGAGGGGTGCTCTATGGCCTTGCTAATGTGTCACCAACTCTCTCTCTTTTTATTATTTTTTTTTAATCCATCATCTCATCCCCAGCTGGTAGCATTTGGAAAAAATGACCTCCAAATTCTTCCAGTCCTGTATGTCTACGACCCTACAGGAATTATGTTGGACTCTGGCTTGGAGCCACCAGATCCGATCCATATCCCTGACCCGTGCTTAGGAAAGCATTCCACTCCTGTGGGGACACAGACTGAAAGGCGAATGGTGTTTCTCGGGGTTTTTTGCGCTCTGACTCTTTGTATTTACACTCTGCTGACCTCCCGGTGAGATGACTGACCCCTCAGAGCTGTCAGTACAGAGCCCCCTCCAGAGGGCCTGGCTCTGCCCTGGTGCGCGGGGTAGACAGGAGGCAGAGAGGAGTCCTCGCGGAGAATAGCTCCCGGGTGAGACCCGCGGCCACAGTGCTGTCCTCGGTTTGATGTTTCAAAGTGAGGTCGGAGGACCAGCAGCCAAGGCATCACCTGAGGATGGTTCTGTTCGAGGCTCTCAGCCATCCCCCCCTCCCCATCCCAACCCCAGGCCTGGGGGATCAGGGTCTGACTAGGAAGGAGATTTCCAGGCCCATAAAAGTTCGCGGACCCAGTAGTGCAGCGCGGCGGAGCACTCCTAGGTGGCCCGCGAGAGTGGCCGTGGCCGTGGCCGGGGCTAGGGGGGTGTCCGCTGTCCCGCTGCAGGAGGGGAGCCCCGCGGAGAGGCGGGCGGGGTCCTGCCCGCAGCCGGGCTCGGTCCCGGGCAGCGCGTCCCCGGGAGCCCGCGGCGCCGGGGCTCCCCACGCCCCCGCCGCCGTCGTCCCCAATGAGCGGCGCGAGCGGAAGAAAGCCCGCCCCGGGCGCAGCCTGCGCTCCTCCCGCGCGCGGGCTCCTCCCGCGAGTGAGCGCGACTCCGGCCCCGCGGCGCCCTGGTCCCCGCCGCGCCATGGGGCTCCGGGCGCTGCTTCTGCTCCTCCCGCCGGTGCTGGGCGCGCTGGGCGGCCTCGCGGGCTCCGGGGCCGGTGAGTGGGGCCGCGGACGGCAGGGAGCAGGGGTGGCGGGCTGCGGGGCGCTGCAGGGGCGGGAGGAGAGCTTGGGGGCACCCTCGGTTGTGTGCGCGAAGCCCCCACGTCCCCCCATTCTGCACCCCCCATTCCATAGAGGAGGGCGAAGTCGGGCCTTCTGAAGGGGCCGTTGGGGGAGGCGCGTGGCCCAGGCTTCCCTGCCCTTTACTCCATCCCATCCCGCCCCGTGGGTGGAAGGGTAGGTGGGCTCAGCCGACAAACTCGGAGTCTTTCCTTCTCCCTACCCCGAGCGTGTGGGAGCGAGCTCCCTGCACACCTAAGTGCAGGGAGCACCTTCTTCCTCCCCGCCATGTCGTGGCCAAGTGGGATCCGCTTTGTACCCCTGGTCTCCGATGGGGTCTGCCGCTCAGGGTTCACCAGGCAGCAGATTTGGGCTGGTGGAGGCCCGGGGCCTGGGGAAGAGGTACGACCCTCCAGGAACGGCCCGAGCTTGGGCCTGAGGTGCGGTCGGAAAGCAACTTCCTATAGCATTTGTTGATGCCACTCGGGTTTAGGCAGATCCCAAGGCAGAGGAGAGCTGAATCGATGTCCCACGGTGACTGAGACACGCACAGGTCCCGAATGGTGGCTGGCCGGCTGGTTGGTGACTTAGCCAGGTGCAGGAGGAGCCCAGCTTTTGTCAAACCACCCTGCCTGCGGGGCATGCTGATCTCATGAGCCCTGCTCCTTATTGGCCCTCATAGATTGAAGGCTGGTCATTTTAACTCATGCAGACTCTTGGTCAAGGTACTGTTAACTAGTTCGGAGGAAGTGTCATGTAACTGCGTTGTTTGTCTTCCAGGAGGGATTCTCACCCACGGGAGTTCTGCCTAACCTGGTGGAGCATCTCTGTAGTGAGGAGAAACCTTTGCTCTGTGTGGTCTTTTTGCACCCCTGCCTGGAGCATGGTTCACGTTGCTTGGGTTTTTTACGAAGCGGTGATTGCCAACGCCTTCAGGCATGAAGACATCTTTAGGATGTCTGTTTTAGAATAGCGTGTGATCATTGTACCTTGGATATTGACAGACTAGGAGAAAGCTTCCATAAAATTCATATATAAGTAAAAATATTAATAAACGTCTTATTTATTCACAGCAAGCATCTACATAAGTGAAAAGTACTATTTTGAGATGCATCTGTAGATGTGTAGAATCTCTATGCACACACGGTCTTGAACCTGAGAATCGCCAAGGCAAAATATTGTTTAAGGTGTGACTCACCTGGCAGTGTGAGTCTTTGAGGGCTGACTGGACCCCTAACTGGGATCCTTCTGGAAGGATCTGCTGGCAGGGGTAGCAAAAGAGTTAACACTTTATGAAGATTTGTATGGTGGGTATACTGTGCCAGGTGGTTTTGTGTAATCTCTGAAACTTCCTCTTCTGAGCACTTATTTACTAGTCTCCTTTTACAGACTAGAAAACTGAGATCCAGAGAGAGGAAGTAACTCTCCCAATGTCCTATTGGTAGCAAGCAGTCTCACTGAAATGCCGGCCTGTGTAGCCCGACAGTTGAGTCTGGTGTGCCCATATTCGTGGCTGGTAACATCACTTGCTCTCAGTGGTTTGGGTGAGGCTAAGTGAGATTGCCTGGATGGTATTTGAGTCATTGGCAAAG
Source organism: Proteles cristata cristata (assembly GCA_017311185.1). Taxonomy (NCBI): domain Eukaryota; kingdom Metazoa; phylum Chordata; class Mammalia; order Carnivora; family Hyaenidae; genus Proteles; species Proteles cristata. The sequence goes on from JAESUZ010004980.1 coordinate 970,732, forward strand.
TTGGTAGTGACCCATTAGTAACCAATACTGTCTAAATATTTTTTGTAAGCCAGCCTTAAAAAAATCATACCTTGAGTACCTATGCCGAAAACACTATGTTAGAGGGATACAAGTAAGACTAAGAAGTGGCTGGTCCCTTAACAAAGAAGCTGTGGGCTACACAATGGCCTTCCATCGTCAGCTTCCATTACCCGACTTTGCATACCACTTTCCATTCCATATTGAAATTGTCCCAGGAAATAGGACTGCACAGGATCTTCCATGCATCTTGCAGAGGCTTCTGGTGTGGGCCATGTGGTCCATCTTTTCTAGGAACCAATGGTTGGCTCTTTCTTTTTCAAAATTATGACAGTATAGTCAATTAAGTATCATCAGGCCTTCCTGGTGCCTCTCTCTGGGAACCACATTCTATATAACAGGCTCATTTTGACCATTAATCATTCGAGGTTGACAAACACAAGTTCATAACTTGAACAAAACTGAGAGTGTAAGTCAATATCATGCAAATAACTGAAAACTTACAAATATTGATAACCAGCCTATGAGAGGTATTATCAAGATGGTATGTAGGGACCCCAAATGCCGACCTAGATGTGTCTGCACATGCTTACAAGTCAACTAGAGTACAGTCTTTGAGCTTAGACTTCTAAACAGGCAGTTATTCATACTGAGTTTTTAAGAGTAAACCAGAGCAGAAGCAGTGCCTGGGTCTCTTTGGGCACAGCGCAAGTCAGCCCCTTATTCTAGGGGGAAACGGGGAGGCGAATGGCAATCCCCCAACTTCACACCACCTGAAACAACTATTTCCAATCTCCCCCCCCCCCAGCTCCAGTGTTTTCCTGAGCATTAGTTGAAAGAAGGTCTTCTGAATGACCTTTTGACGGCAGCTTATCATGAAAAAGTGCTCTCTTGTGCCCAAAGTAGCCAGGAACTCTCACGGACTTGCTTTTTTTGTCCAATGCAGACGGAGTAAGGTGTAACATGACGAGGCAAGCTGCCTGTGGGGAAAGATGCATTCCCGTGGCCTGGCTCTGTAATGGAGAGCAAGATTGCCCTGACGGAACTGATGAGCAGTGTGGTGAGCACCCTGCCCCGGATCTGTGCTCATTCTTAGGTGGCCCCTCGTGCTGTGTGCCTGGCTGACAGTGTCAGGTCTTGTGGTTTTCCCCCTTACGGGGTATCCAGAAATGCTGGGCATTCTGGATTGTCACAGGCTTTCAGTAGGTAAGCCTAGGGACGTACGTGTTGGTAGCATTATTATGGAAACAAGTGTGGAAGGCTGGTTGGGATAGAAAATCCAGCAAAAATCTGACTTCTCACCTTAAATTCTAGCTTAACCACGTGGCTGTTCCTGAAACTTCAATAATACAGATTCCTATATAGGAAACATTTGCAGACCCCAGTGCACACAATTACTCGTAAATATAGCTTACTAGTTCAGCTTTGCTTCGAGATTTCGTACAACTAAAAGATAACTCTTCAAATTGAGCATAAAAAAACGTACAAAACTTAATTGAACCTACGTTAGCCATTTGGTAAATGTCTTCCTGAAATAAAGCTCAAACACCTCTGTGCTAAGAGCGCTCCCAGCCCCAGAAGGGACACCCAAACACCTATACGTGAGGAGAGCCCCTTAACAAATGCCTCCTGTCCTTGTGAGGTGAATACGGAGGGAAAGAATTCCTCATTAAAAGAGGAACCCCCTCCCCCAAGAACTTGAGAGTGCCACATTCCTTTTCTGGACCCCACATGCACATGCTTAGACTGGTCACGTACTATAACTAATTTAGTGTGAAACCTTGGATATGAAAATCTGTAATAGGGCAGGTTGGAATTAAATTTCATACTTGCATTAGTGGCTTGTGCTCTGCTCCCTCATACACTTCACCTTGGTTTTCCAGGTTTACTTGCCCAAAGGCAACCTTAGAAATATTTGAAGGTCCAATTAACCCTCAAACTAATAGTCTCCAGGTTGTCTGAGATCTTGATATAATCTCAAACACCAAAGGGGTTTGAAGAAATTAACCAGTAAAACTGTACTGTCCAATACAGTGGCCAGTAGCCACATGTGAAGATTTATTTTAAGTTTATTTGTTTATTTTAAAAGAGAGAGAGAGATGGGGCGCCTGGGTGGCTTAGTCGGTTAAGCGGCCGACTTTTGCTTAGGTCATGATCTCGCGGTTCGTGGGTTCGAGCCCCGCGTCGGGCTCTGTGCTAACTGCCAGCTCAGAGCCTGGAGCCTGTTTCAGTCATGACTCCCTCTCTCTCTGACCTCCCTGCTCACGCTGCTCTCTCTCTCTGTCTCCTAGAAATAAATAAAAAAAATAAATAAAAAAAAAAATAAAAGAGAGAGAGAGAGAGAGAGAGAGACAGACAGACACTCCGGGAGAGGCAGAAAGAGAAAGAGAATCTCAAGCAGGTTCCACACTGTCAGTGTGGAGCCCAATGCAGGGCTTGAACTCACGAACTGCAAGATCATGACCTGAGCTGAAATCAAGAGTTAGACGCTTAACTGACTAAGCCACCCAGGTGTCCCCAACATGTAAAGATAGAAATTTATTTAAATAAATACAGTTCTTTTATCATACAAGTCACACTACAGATGCTCAACAGCCACATGTGATTAGTGACTACCATTTTGGGCAGCATAGGTGCAAAATACTCTTCCATCGTCACAGCAGATTTTACTGGACAACTGTGTTCTAGAAGAATGATGGGGAGCCCAAGCTTTATCGGGCTGCTAGGCGATTCTTCCTCAGGCAGGGGTACAACGTGTTCTTCAGGATAACTGAAAAGGACAGGCCAGTTTCGGACTGACTCAGTGGCAGATTAGGAATTAATTATTCTTTTGCCAAGACAGTACTTAATAAGAAACCCAAATTTAAAAGCTGTGCGTGTCCTGACAGATGCCTCTTCCTTTCTGCCCCTCGAACACCGCCCCTGGCCCGTAGAGGAAGGATGTCGTGGCCATCCCCAGGCCTGGCAGTGTGATGACGGGAAGTGCATTTCTATTAGCTGGCTCTGCGATGGTGCCAGCGACTGCTTGGATGGCTCCGATGAGGTTAACTGTGGTATGTACAACTAAGTTTATCTTCACACGTATTCTCTACGTGTCCGCAGCGCTGAGGAACCTCAACAGGATTAAGTGAAACAAGTCACTAAACAGCCTTGTGCCATACAGGCTAACTTCAGATATTAGATTATCTCCACTATTACCGGGGATATTTGACCTGCGTCTCCATTTTTGCAAACTCACCTAAAAGATTCTTGCCTCTATGAGCTTTTTAAACTCCTTTGGGATGAAACTTGAGTATACAGAGTTGTGGCCACATCTCCAATCATTACCATCCCTTTCACTTCTGGGTTTTCTATGGAACAAATCCATGCGCAAACCGTAAATACCTAAGCACACAAGTCTGTAGTTCAGGGGCTCCACCCCACTGAGTTAGCTCCTGCCTCTTTCAGAGATACCGACAGCATGTCCTGGCCGAAAGATCCCATGTCCAGGAACTTCTCGGTGTCGAGATGCTTGGGAGCTCTGTGATGTCCGTGGGGACTGCGCAGGTGGGCGTGACGAGTCACAGTGCTCTCGGAACCGCTGCCTGGCCGGGCAGTGGCAGTGCAGGAACGAGGTGTGTGTCATGGATGGCTGGAAGTGCAATGGTGTCGATGACTGTGGCGACTCCTCAGACGAGGAAGCCTGTGGTGAGTCCCCCCCCACTCCCCCCTGCCGCCCACCTCCCCAGCCTTTCATTTAAAGGGGAAGGTTGTACTGTGTGGGCTGCTTTCGGCATTTAATTCCCGTGACTGGGACTGCCAGCCTATAACTAAAAACAGGATGTTTCCTAGCAATAACCAAGATTTAGTTCCATGGAAATGTAAAGCAGTGCTCAAATAATAGCTCCTGTGGTGGACACGCTGAGCGCTGCCTGGAACGTTTCCACTGCATGATGGCCAGTGCGCAGAACACCCGAGCACTGGTATAGCAAGGCAGACTCCTAACAGGTACCTCCCACCCTGGTGTAGTGAGTACGGAAAGGGAAAATTTCTTATTCAAAGAGGGTTCCCCCCACCACCCTGCAAAGCACTTGATGAGTATTACGTTCCCTTTCTCTACCCTCTCCCACCCCCCCATGTGGTAGAATGTCCAAATTCTTAGGAAACCCAAATCCCACTTCAATCTTCCCAGAATTAAGTCTACAATATTGAATATATTCAGATTCTAACATTTTTGTAGTGTATAAACTGGCTTCTTAAGAGAGTCTTCATTTAGGGTTCATGTTAACTGACTATAACACCATTTCAATTAGAACTCCTTAACAGAAATTCAGTTCAAATTCAGTATTATTTCAGTCCAGTGCCCAAGTGGCTTGACATCACTGTTACCAAGTCTTAAGTCCCAATTCCCTGAAAACCCTGCTTAAAATGATAAAACTTTCTCCCCTACCTAGACTTGCCTTGGGTTCTAGAAATACCGCAGCCACCATACTATAATTGTTTCTATCACCCCTTCCCCCAAGAGCTGTCGGGAAAGAATGCTTTCCTGCCTCCACAGCCTCCTGTCCAGAAGGCATGGTTGGATGTGATAATGGGAAGTGCATCCCGGAATCCCTGATGTGTGATGGGGAAGCAGACTGTGCAGATGGTACGGATGAGCCCACTTCCTGCGGTGAGGACCCAGTTGCTGGGCTGGCCTGATGTGGGGGCGGGCAGAATCAGATTAAGTAAGCCAGCGTTGCTTGGTAATCATCAAGGTCTATACTCTCCAAGGACACTTGGACTAAGATTCCTATTGCTCTTCCGTGATGGCTCTCGCCCACTCTACAAGTTCCAAGCCTTGGTTTTGGTCTCCTGAGTTTGAGCAAATGTTACCTGAGCTGTAAAACTTTGAGAGTTCTTCTCCTGTTACGGCTTTAGGGAAATAGACTAGCTAAATACCTCAAACCACATGGCTCCTCAAATTCTGGAATAAAGAATGCATACTTTGCTACCGAGAAGCAAATTAGGTGTTCAAGACCATGTGGTGCGTTCTCTAAGGATTTAACTGAGGAAGGACTTAGGAAGACTCTTTCCTGGTGAGGATGGAAACTACTGAGGAAACAACTCAAACTTTTTTTTTTTTTAATGTTTACTTGTTTTTGAGAGAGCGAGAGTGGGGGAGGTGCAAAAGAGGGGGACAGAGGATCCAAAGCAGGCTCCACATGGCCAGCAGAGCCTGATGCGGGGCTTGAACTCACAAACTGTGAGCTCATGACCTGAGGTCAGACGCTTAACTGACTGAGCCATTCAGGCGCCTCTCAAACTTTAAAACCTTGCAATTCTCACTATAAAAATCACTGTTGATTCAAGTTGGGGTGGAGGGAGAGGGGGCACCTGACCCCATGGTCACTTTGTCATCTGTCTCATTTCCTCCTTAAATCTGGTGTTAGATTATATATAATGAAACCTCTTTAGTGTTGCTAAAGGCTGTGTGTTCCTTTCTACTAAAGGAACAAATAAGCTCGTAAAAGCATAAACAGTGGGACAAAGCACAGGTTTCTGGTCCTGTGCAGATAAGTCACTGAAATTAATAAATTGCTATATCGCTTCCTGAGGCAAGGGTCCTGGCCACCCTCATTTTCTAGAGAAAATTGGGAAGAGGTTCCTGGCCCCTGCATGGGTGAGCGATACGCCAACATTTAAAATTGTCCGGACTGTCCACCTAGAAAATTCCTTTCCCCTGCTCCAGGTTTCCTAACTTTCCCTGTTTTCTCGTCCTTTCCCAAAGCCTCCACACTCCTAGGTCAGGGGACAGGGTCAAAGCAGGCATATGACCCTTACGCAGTGTGGGGGTTTGTAACACAACAGTTTATGAAATGTTTGATCTGTACTATGTTAAGCCGCCCTGACCGCTGCCCTGTCTCTACCAGGTAAAAACTGCTCTCTGGCCAATGGGGGCTGTGAGGGACAGTGCGGGGACACAAACTGGGGAGTCCAGTGTTCGTGTGGAGCCGGGTGGCAGTTACAGCCAGACAGTCAGAGCTGTGCAGGTCAGAGTTCATTTGGCTCATCCTCCAAAGTTTATATTGTAGGAAAATCGACATGCTATAAAATACGCCATCTTCATCATTTTAAGTGTATACTCCAGTGTTCTCCACTACGTTGACAACATGTGCAAACATCACCTCTCTCCATCTCCAGAACTTTCTCATCTGCCCCAACAGCAACTCTCTATACCCGTGATAATAACTCTGTCTCCAATCCCTGGAAACCTCTATCGACTTCCTGTCTCTATGAATTTGCCTCTTTTAGTCCTGCATCTAAGTGCAATCATATGGTAAATGCCCTTGTGTGTCTGGCTTATTTCACTTCTCATGTTGTTAAGGTTCATCCAGGTCATAGCGTGTGTCAAAATATCTTTTTTTTTAAGTTTATTTTGAGAGAGAACATGAGTGGTGAGGGAGAAGGAGAGGGAGAATCCCAAGGAGGCTCTGTGCTGTCCATGCAGAGCCTGATGCGGGGCTCGATCTCACAAACAGTGAGATCATGACCTGAGCTAAAACCAAGAGTTGGGCACTTAACTGACTGAGCCCCCCAAGCCCCCCAAAATCTCCTTTTTTAAGGCCAAATAATATTTCATTGTATGTATACGTCTCATTTTGTTTATCTACCCATTGATGGACACTTTCACAGTTTCCACCTTTCGGCTGTTATGGACAATGCTATGAACACTGGTGTGCAAATGTCTCAATCTGTGCTTTCGATAGTCTTGGATATGTGCCAGAAGTAGAATCGTTGTATCCTGTGGTAAAGTCTATGTTTAACTTGAGAACCATCAAACTGTTTTCCACAGGGGCTGCCCCATTTGACATTCCCACCAGCAGTGCACGAGTCTTTGTTTCTCTAGGTCTTACTGTTCATTCTGAATCAGCAACACCCACCAGAATGTTGTCAGGGAACCTAGACATGTATTCTGGGGTCTCTGTATTGATGTTTCCGCTGAATGACATTTATGCATATGACAATTCAACAGAGTCAGGGACTTTTTGTCCCAGCACATAATACGTATCTAGTGAGCGTCTGAAAAGTAGCCCAGAGGAACAAAAATACTCAAGACACTGCTCCTTGGTCCTGTCTGACTTATGACTCTCTATCATCAGATGTAGACGAGTGCTCCAAGGCCTACAGTCCTTGCGGCCAGCTGTGTCATAACACGCCAGGCTCTTACTCCTGTGGGTGTGTTCAAGGTCACCAGCTTTACAATGGTACCAGTTGTCGAGTTACAGGTGAGCTCTGGGGCCCTAAGCAAAGCCTAACTCTTGCTCTGTTCTTAGCAGTAATTATAGATAGAAATACTGTGGGTGATTCACTTTAGGGTCTAGTATTAGAGAAGACTTTATTGTTTTTATAAAGAAGCTGCTATGAGAACATTCCTTGGCCAATTTGAATGTCAGTTGCTATTAAGTGTCTTTGAAATGACTTATTCTCTAGGCTATACACCTAGAGGCTCCAGGGGCTCTACTGATAAAATCATAACTGGGCCTGTGTTTCTTTAAGAATGAGATAGTTCATTCATTTGACTTCTGTGTATGAGGCATGGAGAGGACTTCCGTTTAGGGTTGGGGGAAGGGCTGAATCTGAAATCAAGAGGTTCCAAAAATTAGGTTGAATGTGTTGGAGCTCTGAGGAGGAATCAAGACTTGAGGTGGTCTGCTGGATCGCCTCTGGACACACCTGAGTCCAGACGTCAGGGTAAGTGGATTTCAGCAGGGGGGATGGGACAGCCTCTTTGGTTAAAGAGAATGGCGTGAAACAAAGTTTCAAAGGAACGTGCCACTACTCCTTTTCCACGTCTATTGCAGATGATGCTGTTAAAATTCTTATAGCAGCGGATCGAGAACTTGGTGTCCTGGATCGAAGAACAGGCATCTACGAGCCTCTCATACCTACAAAATCGAGGCCTACTTCCGTCGCATATGATCTTGAGAGAAGCATGTACTTTTGGGTGGACGGAGTCTTAAATGTGTTTGTCCTTGGGAAGCCAAACTCAGTTCTTCTCTATCCAGGTATATCTCTTGACGTGAAGAGCCCTATAGCTCCTTAAAGCCATGTCAACAGAGTATAAGCAGCTCGTGTTATTCATCTGGACATCCTCTGTGACTCCCTTGTGAATCATGAGCATGTGTATAGTCCCAATTTGAGATAAGACTGTAATTTGGCTTTGGTAGAGCATACCTGGAGAATGAAGTCACTATTAAGCGGTCCAGAAAGCTTGGGGCTGTGGGCTCAGGCCAAGGTTTGTCTCCACTCTATCACTAGGATTGTGACTTTGAGCAATTTGCTAACTCTTTTGAACCACCATCTGTTGCTTCACTGGGGGAGCATGATGGATTAACCTAGAACTGCTACATGTGTGGAAGCGCTTAGCCTTGTCCTGGGCACCCAGAAATCCTCTGCGAGCAGTTAAGAGGTACAGTTCCTAACAATGCACCTGAGACTTGCGTAATAGATAGTGCCCCAAACTGAAGTTGCGTTCTCTTAGATTTCTTGCTTCTGCTTCTGCTGAAATCTTTCTCTTTCCCGGCTGTACACTGCATATCGGACAGGGCACATCTCTGGCCCTCCTTCCCTGTGTCCTATTTGCTTCATTGTATAGCTCAAAATCAGAACCTATAGACAAGTTCCGTCTGAATCTACAGGAACATAACACTGTCTCCTGTATCCCCAGAGCTTAAAACGGTGAACAGTATCTCTTTGGACTGGTTCACGGGACAGTTGTATTGGGCGAGCAGCTTTGCACGAGTCATCTGTGCTGGTTTAAGTGATGGCAGAGGCTACGTCAAAATCTTGGAGAAGGATCTGGTGCCAGAGCAGCTAATTGTGTTTCCCACAAAGAAGTAAGCAGTGTTTCTTTTAGTATATATCCCAAATCATCGATTATCTTAGAAATTAAAGTCGATAAGAGAACACTTCAACTTTTTCCACCTAGGTCTCATTTGCTCAAAAAAAAAAACAAAAAACAAAAAACAAAAAAACCCCAAAAAACCACATCTTGAGTATAAAGCCTAAATTGAATATTATGAGGTCCAACTTTTCAGTCTATTGAGTCTGGGGCAGAAATCTCCTGGGTTTTTAGGAGCGTGATTCTGTACAGGAGAGCCAAGGGGACCTGGCTGGTCAGAATAATGTCTGTGCAGTGGAGGGGACTGTTAACACCTTGCACTTTTGCTTTTCTCAGGTCCTTGTATTGGGTGAATCGTGGTGAGAGAGGCATGAGAACTATTGAGGCTGCAGGGATGGATGGCTCAGACAGGAAGGTGCTCGCCGTGGTAAACATGGAGGCGCCTGTAGGACTGACGCTTGACCACGTGACGGGCAGGCTCTACTGGATCAGTGACTATAAAGAGGTACTGGAGAGAGGTCAGGGAGAGAAGATAGACAGACAAACCTGGGTCTTAGTGTGACTGTGGGCAACTGCACAGTTCTCAAGTCTTGCATCAACCCTACGAAGTATTTCTGGCTGTGAAAACGGAGAAAAGCAAGCTCAGATTGTACCGAATCTTTAGGAAGAGTCCAACGATATCAACATAAGTTGGGGAACTAAGTGTGACTTCCTTTTTATTTTTTTTTTCTCCTTAGCTTTATTTAATGAAAAAGCGAGAGAGAGAATGGGGAGGGGCAGAGAGAGAGGGGGAGAGAGAATCCCAAGCAGGCCCCACGCTCAGTGCAGAGTCTGATGCAGGGCTCAGTCCCGTGACTGTGAGATCATGACCTGAGCTGAAATTAAGAGTCAGACACATAACCGACTGAGTCACTCAGGCTCCCCAAGTGTGACTTTCTTAAACACTACAGTCAAACTTGGCACTGGTAATATAGGTCATATTCTATGTTGTGCCTAGGATATAAAAGCTTTTAAGATGGCAGACCACCTCCTTGAAAGCATATAGTTAAGTACTTAGTACTTAATTATACTCTTATTTTGAAGTCTTAATATTACAGTTGGTGTTTTCTAATTTTTGGAAGCATCAGACTGACAGACCAGTATGACATGGTGGCCAAAAGCATAGGATTGGGAGTCACTTTTTTTTTAGGATGTCAATTTTGTTTTTTCAAAGTAATCTCAACACCCAGTGTGCAGCTCAAATTCACAACCCCGAGAGCAAGAATTTCATGCTGTACCAACAGAGCCAGACCTGGAGAGTCATATCTTTTAGGCCTATTATGTCAGCTGTGATTTTGGCAATTTATGGTACCTCTTCGGGTTCCCATTGCCCTCTCTGAAAAGAGCTAGAATGTTTTTCTTCAGAAGGCATTTGGAGAATGTAGGGAAAGGACTTGGCACAATGTTTGGATGCAGACAATGTGTTGTACAAGTCACTACTGTAACTTATCTGTGACCCTGTTTGTGCAAGATGCAGTCACACCACTGGGTTTGGTATTACCCTCCAAGAATCCTAAGATGATTTCATCTCTGTCAAGTTCATAGCTCATGAAGATGTTAATCAGTGTCCATGAAAGAGGTGCACTGACCTTGGCATTTCTTGCTAATGGTACCCTGCTCTCACGACTCTAACCCTTCAGTCCATAGAGACAGTAAACCTCGACGGCAATGGGAGGCACACCTTTCCGGAGGTCTTCTTGGAAGGTGATCATCCAATAGGACTAGCTGTATTTGAGAACACTTTCTTCTGGGCAAATAAAATACGGCTGTTTCACACTTCACCCCATACCCCAAAGGAGAGAGTGGTGTTGCTGAATGCTTCCATATCTGCTTTCTCTGTCCTGCACAAATCCCAACAACCCAAGGGTACGTCAAGGGCTTGCTTTTGAAATGCTAATGAATCAGAATGTACACTAAACAGAAATGGCCTAAATTACTTCCCTGGCCTGCTGTTGGAACTTGCTACTTTTTTAGGCAGGGGAAATGTTCTGGATATCATTCCAGACTTCCACAGGACTTCTAAGTAAGAGGATCTGAACAAAATCCTCTCCTGGGAAATTCCTTCCAAGCATGTACCTTGTGCTTGTCCAAGTCCAATGTAGCAACCAGATTCTTGAATTTCTGAAATACACAAAACAGGGTAATAAGCAGTTCACTGAACTGTTAGTATAGCTTAGTCATGGACACCTTAATTGTTGTTGACCTTAAGGTTTTATATTCTTTATAGAAAATTGAAGAAAGCTCAGTATCCTATTTATGGAAGAGTAGGAGTTAAAAGCTTTTGTTAATCAGAAATTGTATGTCAGACTCCATTCAAAGAATGTTTCTTAAGGGGTCCGAGAGACTAACCAAAGTACAGAGCTTAGACCACTATTTACTGCTAAAGGAATCTTCCTATAAGCGAGCTAGGCAGTCATTTTGCCTTAACTCTGGGGGAGAAGATGATGGTGGTTGAAGCTTTATTGGCTTGAGCTTAACAAGGGTAAGTTAATTGCCAGTATCTTAAGGGGGATCATGAAAGGTTAAAGGTCAGCATGCCTAACCTAGAAGGAAAGGAGGATCCTGGGATTCCTCTTAAGGCAAAACTAACTTAACTCCCCTTGAGTCTTAAGTTTTGATCTATATAGATAATTCTGGAATCGTATCTAACCTACTTCTCTTTTAAAATAGGCAGATACCCAGAATGTGCTCCAGGCTCCTGTAGCCACTTATGTCTCCTGTCCCCCGTTCATCCCAAGGGCTATAAGTGTGTTTGTCCAGAAGGAATGTTCCTTCTACCTTCTGGTACATGTAGTGGTAAGTATGCTGGGTGAAATGGGCTGGCCTCAGGGAAGCACATTCCATGGTAGGCCTGGAAATAATGTAGCTTCTATTTTGGTATCAATCACTTTTATGCTGACACATTTTTACTTTGATTATGTTTTGTTATCCAAGATCTTGATTAGTTTTTTAATCGTGTTAAAAGTACATAAACTAGAGTTTCCCATTTTCACCACTTCCAAGTGTGCAGTTCAGTTGCATTAGGTACATTCATATTTTTGTGCAGCCTTTACTACCATCCATCTCCAGAACGTTCTCATCTTGCTAAACTTAAATTTTATATCCATTAAACAATAACTCCCCCTTCCTCTCCTCCTCCCCCACCTCTGGACCACCATTCTACTTTCTGTCTGTATGAATTTGACTATTCTAGGAACCTCATTGAGGGGAATCATACAGTATTTTCCCTTTTGTTGCTGGCTTATTTCACTTAGCATAATACTTTCAAGGTTCATAAATGTTGTAATGTATGTCTGGATTTTTTTTATTTACAAAAATTTTTAATGTTTATTTTTGAAGGAGAGAGAGACACACCATGAGTTGGGGAGGGACAGAGAGAGAGAGGGAGACACAATCCCAAGTAGGCTCCGGGCTCCGAGCTGTTAGTACAGAGCCCGATGCAGGGCTTGAACTCATGAGCCATAAGAGCATTACCTGAGCCAAAGTAGGATGCTTAACTGACTGAGCCACCTAGGTGCCCCCAGAATTTCTTTTTAAGACTGAATAACAATCCATTTTATCTGTGTACTACGTTTGGTTTATCCGTTCATCCATCAATGGATATTTGGGTTTGACTGATTTTAAAGCTTACCCCACTCAGTTTTACCCCCAAATTTAAGTTGTGTAAGAAAGTAATCCTCCATAGTCTTATAAATATTGTGTATTCTGACTTCTGTTTGTAAGCAGAGAGTCTACTCTGCTTTTATTGTTAACCTAAATTCTTCCTGTTGGTTTTTGTCTTTGAAATATCAAGGCTACATGTTCCATTGAACACTTGTATCCAAATTACTTTTCTCTAAAGAACATTGGAGTCTTAAGAGTACATGCTATAAGTATGTTTATGTTCTAACTGCCTTTAAAGAACACAATTCTCAGGGGTAGCCGCAATGCACTCATGGTGTGTGTAACACACTGTTGTGCCAGGCTCAGGACTTGAGCTTAAATTATATCTCAAACATTATATATACAGTTAAATTCCCAAGTAACTTGTCTTTAAATGGGCAACTGAATTTAAAATTCTCTCTACTGCGACTTGAGTGCCACATGCAAGGACTTGTGGGCATTACTGGATGAAATGGGGCACCACCCCAGCCCTAATCCTCATGGTTCTGTGTGAAGCTTTCAGCAGAAATTCCAAAGAGTTAGTGCCTCAGATAAGCAGAGCAATACTTCATTTGCCCAAATGGCTCCCTTCTCCCAGGAAGCTAGGGCATCTGGATTGTATGTGTGTTTCAGAAGTGAACTTTGGGTTCACTTTCTAGGTATACTTTAGCTGAAGGGATTGCTCAAGAAGGGAGCGTTGGACTTACCTAGCAAATGGCCAAACAGTAAATCTCTCCTTTCCCTTGGTAGGGTTAAAGCTGGTGTTTTCTTCTGGCAAACATCTCTACTTGCTGAAAGTTGGTTTTATGGGAACTGCTATAGAGCGGACCCTGGTTCAAGAGCATCCTAGGAACATCTATTTACTGGATATTGACTGGAAAAGAAACCTCATCTACTGGACAGATGCCCAGGGACATCTCTTCTTCTCAACTGGCTACTCAGGAGAAAAGCGAAAGATTTGGACAGAGTATACAGGTAAGTTGGGTGCCTATTTTGGCTTTTCCCCTTTACTTTCTGGCTCTAAAATTAACTAGAGCCAAAAAAAATCTATTCCTGATATGAATCCATCTTAATGCCAAAGAATGTTTATTTTTAAAATTTTTTTATGTTTTTTATTTTTGAGAGAGAGAGAAAGCATAAGCAGGGGAGGGGCAGAGAGAGAGGGAGACACAGAATCCAGAGCAGCCTCCAGGCTCTGCGCTGTCAGCACAGAGCCCAATGCGGGGCTCAAACCCAAGAACCGTGAAATCATAACCTGAGCTGAAGTTGACACTCAACTGACTGAGCCATTCAGGTGCCCCCAAAGAATGGTTTTTAACTAATTTAAATATGAAGTATCAGAGTTACCCTTATGCTTAGGAGAGCTGTGCAGACTGTAAAAAGGCTACCATGATTAGGGAAATCCTAGGGGCAGTGGTAAGTTTTTTGAAATTCTATTTTCCTGGCCTTAAGTTTGGGTAGGATAGAAATAGACCTCAAATCCTTCAGTTTTGCAATGCAATTTGTTTCTTGCACTAATTTAGAAGTGATTTGCAATGCAGATTTCTGAGAAAACCAGCAAGATATTTTCCTACTGTGGCAATATATACTCTCTCTTCTCTCCCACACTCCTGGGTGCTACACCCCATCCTTAGCGCTCCATGCTCCACCTAAAGGCAAACACCTACTTTATAAAAGAGAGCTGAAGCTGGAGTAATTTGATTTCTGAATGCGCCCTGCGTCCTGTAAGTACCAACCATAAGCTTTACTACCAGCAGTGCTGTCCTGAGGGACACGCTCCCCGGACGCCCTTCGGAGCAGTAAGTTCTACTGAGTCCTGAGGCAAGCACAGTGCCTGGCACCTAGGAACTGCCAGTGCCTGCCCTAGAGAACTTTCCGGAAAAAGTGAAGCACGCAGTGGTCTTGCCATACAGCTGATGGCTGTCCGAAGAAACACGTGATCTTGAATTTCTTCCCATTTAATTAAAACCGCCACCTTTGCTCCACTGGCTAATCTTAGCTAATAGGTTTCGGTGTCACAGTGATCATATCAAGGAGTTTTAAGAGACTGGCAGTTTCATTTGAGCTGGGTTCTGGTGTGGAAGATTGAGGCCTTGGAGCAGGTGACTCTGAAATAGAAAAAAAAAATATATATATATGTTTCTTTCCCTGGTTCCTGGTACACAATTCCTGAGACCTTTGTAACTTCCTGAGTGACAGATGGGACACAACTCTCCTTGGTCCTTTGGAATTTCCTGGGTGAAAGGAGTAGCTTTGGCTTGAATGAGGCAACAATGCAACATTGAATTTAAGGTCCGTTTCTACGACTTAGGGCCAGAAAAAAAAAAAATTAAAAACCTTATCACTGACCCTGGGAGGCTGGTAACCAGAAGGACCGAGCCATGACCAGAAGCTCAGAGCTCGCAGCCCTACTCCCCATTCTCCGGAAGGGGCGGGGGCTGGAAATGGCATCAGTGGTCAGTCATGCCTATGGGATGAAGCTCCGTCTAGCGCTGGGAGGGAGGCAAGGGGAACAGAAGCTCCTGCCTGTGGGCCCTTCGGGGGTTGCCCTACAAAGCTCTTCATCTGACTATTCGTTTGTATCCTGTATGTAACGAGCCAGCAAGTACGTTTCCCTCAGTTCTGTGAGCCATTCAGCAAACGATCAAACTCGAGGGGGTTGTAGGAACCCCGATGTAAGGCCAGTGGGTCAGAGCATGGGTGACAGCCCGCCCTGTGGTCGGCATCAGAAGCAGGGGCAGCACTGGAATGGAGCCCTTACCCTGTGGGGTCTGATGCCAACTCCAGGTAGATGGCGTCAGGACTGAATTAAATTGTAGGACGTTCTTTTTTTTTTAAATACTGTTTATAAGTTTATTTATTTTGAGAGAGAGACAGCATGAGTGGAGGAGGGTCAGAGGAGGCGGAGAGAGAGAGAATAATCTCAAGCAGGTTCCACAACACTGCCAGTGGAGAGCCCGACGTGGGGACCGAACCCACAAAACCATGAGATCATGACCTGGGCCAAAACCAAGCATTGGATGCTCAACCAAGTCACCCAAGCACCCCTCATTGAAGGACCTTCTTGTGTTGCAGAATCGCTTGGCATAGGGAAGCCCCATGCGTATTTGGAGCCACACGGGCATGTTTGTCCTGTACAGTGGCTGGAAGCTTGGCAAAGCCAGGCAGGCCCTTCCCGGCAGGGATCAGGCCGGTTACTACCTATCAAGGCCTGTTTGCAGACCTCAGGGACTCCTCACAACCCAGCGCTCAGCTTATCCTTACATCAAAGTGTACTAATATCAGGGTTTTCTCTTCGATGTGTTAATCCTGTTTGATTGAAAATTGAGGCTGGGAAACACAGATGAGGTTGCTAATAAGAAATGGGAGGGCTCCAAAATTCTGTTTTAGGAAAGAGTGCGTGTCTTTAAGAACCTGTGCAAAATCGCTCAACAAACATTCCGTGGTCCTGGCAACTGAACACTCAACTTTGAATCTGCACGGCTCCAGTTAAACCTAATGCCAGGCAGGGCACATCTTCTGTGCAGAAGGCAGAGCCCGACAGAAGTGGGTAAAACTAAAACACATAAAGCCTGTGCATACTGGCTTCACAATTCTGTACCACGCTCCACTTCCTCGCCTTGTCTGTTTGTCAGCCTTCCTGGTAGTTAACATTTGAGTTCTTAAATATATCCCAGCACACTGCCAGGTATTTTATTAAGAACCAGCTCTCGAGAGGTTGGGGGGATATGTGCATACATATATGTGTTTGTTATAAGCTGACTGAGATAAAGGAGATAATACAATTTACAAATAATAAAATATACAACATTCTTTACTGTAAATTTCATCTGGCCACATGATTTTCAGATTGGCTACAGATACAAGAATTCAGAATGAAAAAGCAGTTTATAGTCACAATTCAATCAAGATTTAACACAATCCAACTATGAATAAATGCTTAATTCCTGTCTGATTTGGCAAAGAAGTCGATGCCATCAGTGAGCAAATATGGTCCTACTGTAATGTTGTCTGATACTCGTTTCTGTAAACAAGTGACAAGTGTAGCAGTGAAGACTAATTGGAATTAGTTTATTGACATAAAGGACTTATTTGTGGAATTGGATAGTAGTTTTCAAGTACTAGAAAAATATCTTCCGCTTTTTGTGATATTTAAAATGTGTGACACGTGTAAGTTTGATTTGCAATGTTAACATCTGTCTCTACCACTTAAGTCCAGACCAGGGGTTTTCAACCTCTTCCTATAAAAGGCCACATAGTAAATGTCTTAGGCTGGCTGGGCACTCCACTGTGGTATCTGAAAAGGAGCCACAGACAAAATGTACACGAATGGCTATGGTGTGCTTCACCGAATTTTATGAAACCAGACCTCAGGCTGGCATTGGCCCAAGGCCTGTTGTTTGGAAAACAAAACCTGAAACGAATCAATCCCTGATTTGTAGTGCTTACCAATTTCTCTGCTTGAAAATACTCCCACAGGTCCAGATTTCAAGCTACCAATGTAATGTCACTTAACACAAGTGTGCAGTAACGAAATGCAAGAAAGTAAGTGAGGAGCATTTTAGTTGTGTTTTAAATATAATTAAGCTTATATTATTTAGTTTTAATAATGACCCTATTGGACAACAAATTTACAGCATTCCTGAATTTAACGACTGGCTGTCACGGGCTTACCAGCACACTGCTGTAAAGTACCAGACACAATGGGGCACCTCGGTGGTTCGGTAAGTTGAGCGTCCAACTTCGTGAGGTGGAGCCCCATGTCAGGCTTGCTGCTATCGGCCTGTCAGCACAGAGCCCGCTTCCGATCCTCTGTCCCCCCCTCACTGCCATTCACCCTCTTGCGCTCTCCCCAAAATAAATTTAAAAAAAAAAATTTTTTTTTAAATGTTTTATTTATTTCTAGGAGAGAGAGAGAGAGACAGTGTGAGCAGGGGAGGGTCAGAGAGAGAGGGAGTCACAGACTGAAACAGGCTCCAGGCTCCGAGCTGGCAGTCAGCACAGAGCCCGACGCGGGGCTCGAACCCACGAACCGCGAGATCATGACCTAAGCAAAAGTCGGACGCTTAACCGACTAAGCCACCCAGGCGCCCCTCTCCCCAAAATAAATATTAAAAAAATAAAATAAAATACCAGACACTGTCCTAAGCTTTATGTGTACTAACTCTAGTCCTCAACACTGCGAGAAGCACTGTCCCTACCATGCATTTGCAGAAACTGAGGCACAGAAGTTAACGGATACCTTATTTTGGAAGGTGTTTCAAACAAGGCAATCTGACTTGCTAGCCTAATACTGCTCCTAACTTTGATGCTATACTGCACCCTGGAGTAGGTACTACCTAGCTTAGACCCAACTGTGCAGCTATAGTGGGCGGGTTGGGAGTAGGGAGTGCTTCTTAGGCCCAGCTCTGTTACACTTGAAAGCCAACACTTTGTGGCTAACAAAGCTAACAGTACCCATGTCTGTGTCTTCTAGCTGCATGTCTCCGCCATATCCGTCCCTCCTACCAATGACCTTTCATACCTCTGCTGTGGTTTCCTTTACTCAGTCTCTGCTTTCCTGTAGCAAAAGACATGTAATTGATGGATTTTCATACTTAACCAATGAAGAGGGCTGTGAATCCAAAGTTGCAGACCCGCATTCAAATGTAAGCATTGCCATGTAGATATCTGACTCATAAAAGATGGTGAATGTCTCCCTTGCCAGCTGGTTGTAAAGGTCACATGAGCTCGTACGACAGACAAGGTGCTGGAATCAGGATAGGTATGAAGGGACTCCTCATGTGAATGAGACATGTAGGCGTGTTAGGGGCCAGCCTTTGCATCCCAGTTGTTCTCCAGTTGAGTCCAGTTGAATCCATCCTTAACTTAAAACTTAAGATCATGCATGAGTGTAGTTGAATGTCCTTTCTAATGGAAGTTACTTTTCCTCCTTACAGTCTGCTCAGCAAATGTGGACATATCCACTGGGAACTTGTACTGGCTGCCCTGTGACAGAAGTACTATTCAGCAGACCAACACTACTGGCCCAGACACACATACCCTCTACCGAACAGGCAGCATCATACTGCATCTTCTTCTCAACTGGCCAAAGAGAGTGATCTACTGGGTAGAAGGTGGGAAACGCTTGCAAAGTATGACTCTTGATGGCAAAAACAGACAGGAAGTGTGGACGGGCACCTGGGCAGCAGACACCCATATGGCCTTAGACCTTGGCTCGTCTAGCATCATTTGGACCACCAAAGGGTCAGGTAAGTGCTCCACAAAGCAGCACAGTTGGAAGAAGCCCAGGGTAGGAGGTGGTGAGAGAATCTTGTTTTGGCCTAAGGATTCCAGTCATTCTTAGAACTCACTAGACCCAGGCTCAGATTCTGATTCTCCCAGGTAAAGTGTGGACCCTTGTCCCTTACCTCAAACTCAGTTTCACTGGTAAGTCTGATTTCTGACTTAAAAGGCAGTAAACTTCAGAGCTCATATACTTCCAAGCTTTATGCCCAGAATTTGCTTCTGTTTCCATGAGTAGACATAACAGAACCAAACTTCCATTGCAAATGAAGCAGAGATGCTTCAGCTACATCTGATGTCACACACAGCTTCTACCTCGTGGCTGATGTTCATGGTCTTCTCACCCGGAAGCAATCTCCAGCACCTGGTGACTGAGTGTGTTGAGACCGCAGGAGAGGCAATAAAGTCACACCTGACACTTCCACGTGGCAGATCGTGCTTCCCTGGAGCTTTGAACACTTCCTTGGAGTATCTTTACAAAACTAGAACCTACAGAACTAGATAGGAAGAAACTGCACTTATTTTCAGTTGGGGTCATTGAACGTCATGAGCAATACCCATGCACACCGCGCCCCCCCGCCCCCCATTTCCCCTGCTGTCACACCTTGCATGTTCTCCATCAGCTTGTAAGAACTTGACTCTTCCTTAGGGTTGCAAAGTCTGAGCCTCCTAAAAAATAGAACATATGCTTTGAACAAGACCTGGAGTGATGGCATCATGGCGGCTCACGAGCCCTACTTGGTGACTGTGCACCGAGGCGCTCTCCTGCTGTGGGACCGGAGGATGCCGGAGCCCTTCTCCGTGTCAAAAGAGCCATACGTAAGAAAAGTGATCATCCTGGCAGAGGATCAGCGGGTCTCAGGCGAGTCTTCCTCTGTGCGGTCATTCTTTGAAATCCGCTTTGCCTACCTCTTGTCAGTGTGTTTTCAGAGGATTCTTTGCATTGGCGGTTGTCCCGACCTACAGGTCAGCGGGCCGCCTCCCTAACTGTCCTTGTCCTGGAAGCGTACGAGTCTGACACATTTTGCAAAATTTGCTGAATGATCCAAGACCCCGAACAAACGCTTAATAAACCTCTTGGTCTGGCTGTAAAGAGATCCATTGAATTTGTTCTGAACCACTTTCCCAGACAGGTTTTACCAAGGAGCCCCCTTTTCCCAAGCAGCAACATCTTGCAGCACCTCCTGTACAAAGCTGCTCTGGGGCTGTGGGTACCAGAGAAGCAGTTCTTCCCTGCTGTTGAAGCTGTACCTGCAGTTCACAAAGTCCTGCCTCAGGCTCGCTTACCTTTGTCTTCACGTATGCCTTTGGCCTGGAGCCCAAAAATCTGATCCTGGATCTTGCAGCAGAAAAAAGGAGAAATCCTATCGCAGGATTCAGGGGGCTTTTGTGAGCAAAAGTGGCCAGAAGTCCAGAGGAAGGGTAGAAACAAGGAGGGACAGACTTTTTCTGTCTTCGATGTGCGCACTCCGTAGAGATCTCTTCTCTTTCTCTCTCTGTCTGAACTGCCTTACTATTTGATTCATTGATTGGTTTAATCTGATTTTCGGGGCTAAGAAGCATTAGGCCTTGGAACCTATTTCTTAGGGAATAAAATGTGCCAAGAAAAGGGTAACTAATTGGTAAAAATCCAACTTTGATTATTCTCCGAATGAATCTGTTAGGTCGCTGGGCTGGTTGTTGAATGCACTAACAGGTAACTTGTAGCGGTGAAACTGAGACACCACAAGGGAGTGTCCACATTATGCTGGCCCCTGTCCTAGACCACGAGACGTTATAGCAGGGAGCCAGACAGAACAAGTCCCTATCTGCAGAAACTTTATTTTCCATTCCTAGCATTTGGCATTAGGCAGAGAAAAAAAAAGTTAGTAGGCCTGAAAGGAGCAAGCAGCGTGGCCAAATTTGAAGCAATGAGACGATGGGCCAACGTAGTGCATCTAATCTAAGGATCTAGGCTTTGAGTCCATTTCACTGCTTCTCCCTATGAGGTGGACAAACAGCACTGCCCAGCCATGACGTGGGTTTGCGGGGGTGGGGGGGGGCGTGGGGGTGGTGGACAGTAGAAGCACATCTCTGTTGCTGAAACCTTAGGGACTGATTTGCTGAAGCAACTCTTCATTCTAGATCCTGAGTTTGAAGGGGCCGCCACACACGGCCCCCCCACCCTTGCCCCAGCGCCCCCTCTGCTTTGCCCCCCATCCTCTGTCTCCTGTCAGAACGGGGAGGAATGCATCTCTCGGGAGTACCTCTGTGATGGCAAACGGGACTGTCAGGATGGCTCGGATGAAGGGGACTGTTCCCACTTCTGCAACAGACCAGGTGTGTCACCGTCTCCTGTCTAGTCCTTTGTGCCAGGCATACTGATTCAGCTGCAGGCACATGGTACAAGGTTCCATGTCTATTCTGATCACACTTGCTTTCTTGTATAAACTGCCAGAGATAAAGGTCAGAGTCTGCCAGCATCCGTTTTATCACATTGAAGTCAAATGTTCTACCAGGTGTAATTCAACTGGTACTTCCTTGCTTCCTCATATTTGCTTACGTGTTCCAGGATTTGCCTTTATACAGGCAGAGCCATAAAGTGACCTAAATAGACCACTTGTAACAGAAATGGTAGTGTCCCAACAAGTGTTTAAAGTAATCAAACCAACATAAGCCCTTATTACTTGAACAGCTTAGTTCAGCTTGCTCATTTCATTGACCTGAGTACTTTACGAAAGCTTGCTCCTGGATTAGATGAGCAGGAAAGCTCAAACAAACAGGATGCCGTCTACGTATCCCTCAACCTCCAGGATGAGGGGGAGTTCATCTAATTTTATTTTTAGTTTAAAAAATTTTTTAAATGTTTCTTTATTTGAAAAAGAGAAAGAGCAAGTGCAAGGGAGAGCCAGTGAGAGAAGTATAGAAAGGACCCCAAGCAGGCTCTGTGCTGTCAGCTCAGAGACTGACTTGGGGCTTGAGCCCATAAACTGTGAGTTCGTGACTGGAGCTGAAATCGAGAGTGACACTTAACCGACTGAGCCACCACCCAGGCACCCCGAGTTCATCTAATTTTAAATCTTCAGTATGACTGTGTGAATCACAGTATGAATCTGATGAGAGCCTCTGGTCTTTTCCA
This sequence comes from Proteles cristata cristata, assembly GCA_017311185.1. Classification (NCBI taxonomy): domain Eukaryota; kingdom Metazoa; phylum Chordata; class Mammalia; order Carnivora; family Hyaenidae; genus Proteles; species Proteles cristata. The sequence continues at coordinate 992,697 of JAESUZ010004980.1, forward strand.
TTGGAGGAGTCTTCCGGTGTCTGAACGGAAACCAGTGCATTGAGGACAAGCGCCGCTGTGATGGGGCACAGCAGTGCTCTGATGGGTCTGACGAGCTGGGCTGCTGGGAGCCCGCTGAAGACTGTTCCCTGCGTTGTGACAACAGGACCCGCTGTATCCCTAAGAGCCGGCTGTGTGATGGCCACCCAGATTGTTCTGACAGGAAAGATGAACAAGGGTGCGGTAAGTGCCACGTGACTGACTCCCTTGGAGAGTTTCAAAATGCCTGACAGTCGATTCTCCTTATCCGTGGCAGTTATAGTCTATAAAGCTGCCACAAATACATCATTGCTCATAGAAAAAAATGCAGGGTAAGGTTTCGGAGAATCTCTTGCGATAGTATTTTTGTCAACCAATCCATATGTAACCTCAATTTAGGTATATTGCTGTTTAGAGGCCACTTGATATATATTGTTGACTCGTTAACATTGGAGTCAGAGCCGACAGCATTATAACTTGCGCCTGAGCAAAGCTTAGTGCACACAGGTATTTTCTCTGTAAGGCATATCATGGACTTCTTGCACTCAGAATGCTTGACAGCATTTCTGCACTGCACTTGGGAGCTTGGTTCAACAGCAAAATCACCAAAAAGTATAAAAATGGGGAAGTATGACCCTAAACAGACTGCGGAAAGGACACTTGTTTCCAGTGTAAGGACCAAAACAAGAAGGCAGAGCCTTGCCTTGCTTGATCCCAACTGGAAACATGTGTTAGGCAACGTAGATGTTTTCATGCTTTGTATATGTGCATCTTTTTTTTTTTTTTAAGTTTATTCATTTATTTTGAGAGAAGCAGAGACCGTGTTGAGTGGGGAAGGGTCAGAGAAGAGGGAGAGAAACTCCCAACCAGGTCAGTGCAGAGCCCGATGCTGGTGTTACGCTCACGAAACCTCGAGAAAATGACCTGAGCCAAAACCAAGAGGTGGACACGTAACTGACTGGGCCAGCCAGGCGTCCCGTGTATGTGTATCTTCAGATGACCGTGAAAGTGTGGGAGCACAGATTTAGGGGAGGTGTTACAAATTTTGGCAAGTAGGTGAATGTGCAAATAATAAATCTGCAAATAACAAAGACAGACTGTACTTACCGCGAAGTTAACAGACTAGGACGGAAGGTTCCAAGCTGGAGGGACGTTGGCAGTCCTGCCACAGCACTCCCCTCTCCGTAACAACATTCCCATGAGTGGAAGACCCATCTACTTGACCACACTTTTCTTGAGCTAGAATCTACCTCCTTGAAGATTTTAATGTTGATCCTAGGTCTTCTCATGTGACAGGCTATCCTAATCTGTAGGTGTTATTGCTTTTCCCTCCTTTTTTGTGGGATACACAGTCTTGCGTTTTAGTCTTCCCAGTGACTTGTTCCAAAAACCTTGATTGTGGGAATAGGGTAGAAGAGAGATTTGGGAGAACTGAAGTGGGCAGAAGAGGAAGCTGTTTGAGATACCGTAATCGATTTGAATGTGGAGGTACTGGGTAGCCAGATGATATGACTATACTTGTGCTTATGAGAAGAACATCAGGAGGAGGAACCCAAGGTATAATTTACTTTTCAATGCATATTTACGCTTTCTCCCAAGACCTGATCTTTTTTCTTGAACCAAGTCAAGCACCTTCTATCTGTAGGAACGGAGTCCAAGCGCATCACATGAAGGTATGTTGGATGTTGTTAGGGACTTTCTCTTTTCATCAAGGACATTAAGGTCCTGGGGCAGAGTCCTACTCCCCAGCCTATCCCGGTGTCCTTCTCCATGTCTCCATCTCTGTCCCCTAGCCCTCATTCTCCAAGACAGGATTTTTCTGGGCTAACTTAGTAGGCCTTTTCTGACCTAACACTGCTCGAACCATCTTTGAGGGCTGGGGTTGAGTTCCCAAGGTGACAGCAGAAGACTGAGGAGCCTTCAGGCCATTTCTTTTGCCATCAAACTGTGTCCACATCTGGCTGAGTTCTTACCTAAATTTCTCTTTTCCAGTTGGTGCCCAATGCAGCACAGCTGAATTTCGATGCAAGAGCAGCCAGTGCATATCTAATATTCTGCGCTGTGATGGGAATCAAGACTGCCTGGACCACTCGGACGAAGAGGGCTGTCCTGTTGCCTGGCCTCCACAGTGCCCGTCAGGGGAGGTGAGGTGCGGGAGGAGTGGAGAGTGTGTGTCAGCAGATTGGCTATGTGACCATGACGTGGACTGCGAAGATGGAACTGACGAGAAGGTAGTGGACCCTTCTTCAGAAAACAGATTGATTACTTGGGGCACCTGTGTGGTTCAGTTGGTTAAGCATAAAACTCTTAATTTTGGCTCAGCCCGTGATCTCATGGTTTGTGAGATCGAGCCCCATGTTGGGCTTTGTGCCGACAGGGTGGAGCCTGCTTTGGATTCTCTTTCCCTCTGCCACCCACCCCCAAAATAAATATTTTTAAAAAAAAGCTTAGGGATGCCTGGGTGGCTCAGTTGGTTAGGTGTCCGACTTCGGCTCAGGTCATGATCTCATGGTTCATGGGTTCGAGCCCTGCATCAGGCTCTGTGCTGACATCTCAGAGCCTGGAGCCTGTTTCAGATTCCATGTCTTCCTCCCTTTCTGCCTTTTCCCTGCTCATGCTGTCTCTGTCTCTCTCTCTCAAAAATAGATAAGATTTAAAAAATTAAAAAAACAAAAGAAAACAACTTAGAAGAGCAGCTTTCTCTTTACAACAGGAACATGTGCTTCCCTGTAGCAAACTTGAGAAAATATAAGAACAGAGAAGGCTCTCATCCTACCTGCCCAGGAAGCCATCGTAACTACATCGAAGTGTCCAAATTGAGAAGATCTCTTGTGGAAAGACAAATGTTTAAGAGTTTTTTTTTTTTTTTTTTTTTTTTACAAATAGTTTATTGTCAAATTAGTTTCCACATAACACCCAGTGCTCATCCCCACAAGTGCCCTCCTCCAATGCCCACCCCTCCTCCCCCCACATCCACCAGTCCTCAGTTTTTGTCAGCATTCAAGAGTCTCTCATGGTTTGCCTCTCCCCCTTTCCCCCACCATTTCCGCCCTTCTTCTCCCCCTTGGTCCTCTGTTAAGTTCCTCCTAATCCTCCTATACGTGCACACATATGATATTTTTCTTTCTCTGCCTGACTTATTTCGCTCAGCATCACACCCTCAAGGTCCATCCATGTGGCTACACATGGCCAGATTTCATTGTTTCTCATTGCCATGTAGTATTCCATGGTATAGATAAACCACATCTTCTTGATCCATTCATCTGTTGATGGACACTTAGGCTCTTTCCAGGTTTTAGCTATTGTGGAGAGTGCTGCTATGAACATTGGGGTACATGTGCTTAAGAGGTTTTTAATGTAGGTTTGCAAGTGTTAGGTCTTGATGTCTGTGGCTCAAGTGTCCCACTCAGAGATTGGATCTGAAGCTCCACCCACCTGTCACCATGGACGGCACGGAAGCTGTCACATTGCATGTGAGGGGCAGCTTGGCTTGAATCCTACAGTGTGGCTTTGACCTTAAGAAAGTACTTACTCCTGAACGTTCTATTTCCTCATCTGTCAGTGGGTGGAAGATATGGCTCCTAGTGCCTGAGGGGCTGACACATCTAAAGGTTCAGGGCTATAGCAGGTGTACTGAAGTCCCCTCCCCTCCTTCAGTGCATCCTGTCCCATATCTGAGTGTTCAAGTCAGATTAGGTGCAAATTGGTGCTATAACTTTTTTTTTTTTTTTTACAAATAGTTTATTGTTAACTTAGTTTCCACATAACACCCAGTGCTCATCCCCACAAGTGTCCTCCTCCATGCCCATCCCTCCTCCCCCCCACACCCATCAGTCCTCAGTTTTTGTCAGCATTCAAGAGTCTCTCATGGTTTGCCTCTCTCCCTTTCCCCCACCATTTCCGCCCTTCTTCTCCCACTTGGTCCTCTGTTAAGTTCCTCCTAATCCTCCTATACGTGCACACATATGATATTTGTCCTTCTCTGCCTGACTTATTTCGCTCAGCATAACACCCTCAAGGTCCATCCATGTTGCTACACATGGCCAGATTTCATTGTTTCTCATTGCCATGTAGTATTCCATGGTATAGATAAACCACATCTTGATCCATTCATCTGTTGATGGACACTTAGGCTCTTTCCATGTTTTACCTATTGTGGAGATTGCTGCTATGAACATTGGGGTACATGTGGTGCTATAACTTTTAATGTGCTAGGGTGTGGTTTTGAAATGGTAAAAGAATTCTAAGGAGTTTCTAGAGCACATTCTTCTGTTTCTTTTTTTTTTACTTAAAAAGTTTTAATGTTTATTTATATTTGAGCGAGAAAGCGAGACCGAGCACAAGCGGGGGAGGGGCAGAGAGAGAAGGAGACAGAATCCGAAGCAGGCTCCAGGCTCTGAGCTGTCAGCACAGAGCCTGACATGGGGCACAAATTCATGAACCACGAGATTATGACAGGAACCAAAGTTGGACACTTAACTGACTGAGCCACCCAGGTGCCCCAACCACTCTTATGTTTCTTAAATGAAGACCTTTCTTTCCGCTTTGCACCCAGGTTCAATTTTCCTAAAACTCCTTGCCCAAACTCTGGCTACTGAAAACATTTGCCTGAGTTTTGGGGCTTTCTCTGGCTCACTGCAGAGGGTACTTGAGCGTTTCCTTGCAACCCCGGCCTGGTCTCCCTCCGAGAACCCCTTCCTGGGCTCCGAATGCAGGTGTGGCTGATGGAGCCACTGTCTCCTCAGGACTGTGGCCCCCAGAAGCTTCTCTGTGGCTCCGGGCAGTGGTTCTGTGGCAGCGGAGAGCGGTGCGTGCCTGACGCGTGGCGCTGTGACGGGCAGAGAGACTGCGGGGACGGCAGTGACGAGGCCGGGTGTAAGTACAGGGGCTGTCACTGAGGGGAGGCGGCCTTGGGGGCACCGGTGTGAGAGGCCACCTGGCCCGGCAAGCACGAGACATCCATCCCCTTCCCAGAATGGAGGCATCCAGATCGCACATCCTTGCTGTGGGCGAGGTGTCGGGGGGTTGGGGGCAGACTGTGAAAGTAGAAAGTCCTCCTCTCCAGGCCCCCCCCAGAAATGCCTAAGTTCTGAGTTCCAGTGTGGTTCCCGTGCCTGCCTCGACCTCCGCCTTGTGTGTGATGGGAAGGAGCACTGTTCCGACGGCTCCGACGAAGGTGGCCAGTGTGCGCAGTCAGCCTGCAGCCAAGCGCGGTGCTCCCACGCCTGCCACCCGTCCCCACGCGGGCCCGTGAGTTCATGCAGCTGCTGTTGCCCAGCAGCCATAGGCTGGGTTTATCGAAATGGGGCGTCTTACTCATCTGCGGCCGTCCCTGGTTGTTCCTAAAACTCTAAGTGTCACAAGGCAGAGCTGCCTGATCCATCTTCTGATGTCCCCTGAGTCCTTCCCCACTCCTGGTCAATCCTGTCAAGCTCCTTCCCTGTGTCTGTCTCCTGGAACCTCAGCCCCCAGCCCCCAGAAACTACTGCCTGTGAGCTGTGAGCTCTGGGTGACACGTGGGACTGAGCCAGAAGTTTTGAAGGAAGTCCCTTCCATATGTATATTTGGATGTGACCTGCCCTTAAATTGAGGACAGCCACAGCCTGTGCTCTGGTCTGGCATTATTTGTTGGCTGAGCTTCATGAACTTGATCGGCTCTGATGGGCAAGTAGAAGAAAATGGTATTCTGATGTCCGATCATAGTAACGTCTCTATAGGCAGTCAGTTAAGTCTCCATGCCTCCTACCAACTCTGCTGGGGTTCCAGGGTGTCCTGGACTGAACTCGGACCCCTTTGTTAATTCAGGAACCATGTGGTGGCAGGGTGTGAGGTGTGTGGCAAGGTTGATAAGACAGAGAAATGACTCTATTTAAAATGAAGTTGGTGCTGGGGCACCTGAGTGGCTCAGTTGGTTAAGCAATGGACTCTTGATTTCGGCTCTGGTCGTGATCTTACGGCTTGTGAGATCGAGCCCCACATTGGGCTCTGTGCTGACTGTGTGGAGCCTGCTTGGGATTCCCTCTCTCTGCCCCTCCCCAGCTCATATTCTCTCTCTCTCGAAAATAAATAAACATTAAAACAGTTTTAAGTGAAGTTGGTTCTAAGAACTTTTTTGCTTTGAGCTGTTAAATGGAGTGTATTGCCATGTGCTTTTAATACCAAGATGAGGCCTCTTCATCAGTGTTGTGGATCAACATCTTGATTGTTCAGGTGTGTGCTTGTGAGCAAGGTTTTGAGCTGGAGAGTGGCGGCCACGCCTGCAGGGATGTGGATGAGTGCCAGAGGCCAGGCGGTCAGCCTTGCAGTCAGACCTGTGTCAACACCGACGGCTCCTACGGCTGCACCTGTCACCCTGGCTACTCACTGGAGCCTGATGGCCACACATGCAAAGCAACAGGTAAACTGGAGCCCAGATGTCTCCTCTGCCCCAGATCAGGAGTGTTGAGGTTCTAAATCTTCCAGGAATACAGATGCAAATCTTCTTTCACAAGTCCTAAATGTTCCCACCCGCTTTCTGTCTGCAGAGCAGGGCTAGCACAGTCCGCACGCCCCCTTTTTACATATAGCGGTTCCGGTTGGGTCAGAGCCTGAAGGTGTCTACAGATTAGCATCCTCGTAACAGAGCCACAACTCCAGCCTCTGTAGCCACCCATCAGCCTCACCCAAAGTTAGAACGAGTGTCAAATGTCCCCACTTTGTTCCTGCCCACCTATGCCCAAATCCCTAGCTAGAAATACCGTTTTCAGTTTACGCTTGTCATGCCTTTCTCCTGAGTATCTTTGAACTGTGGGTATTAGCTCAAGCTTAAGAACATGGAGGGGAGAGCTACTCACACACCAGCAGGCTCATGTCCCAGCCCTGGCAGTGAGAAGGCAAAGACAACTTTGTTCTCTTACTCCTTAGTCTGTGCTGGGCTCAGCGATCAAACTCCTTAAGGCCAGGCTGAAAGCGGCTCTAATTTGGCAGGTACCGAACCAATCCTGCTTGTGGCAATTCAGTTCCGCCTACTCCTCTATGGCTTGAGGAGCTTGAAGGAAGATATCCTGGCAACCATGGACAAGAACGTGATGATTTCATCGATTGACTATGACTTAGTGGAGCAGAAAGTCTTCTGGACAGACCTCAGTGAAGAAAGTATTAAATGGATAAGTATGGACACCAAGAAGAAAGGGACCATAGTGAAAGGTATGTCCCCTTGTGCAGACTGCATCCTGCCCTCGTGGATTACACATAGCATGAAAAAGAAAATGAGTGGCCGTTAACATTCTCAACACTGATTCCATTAACTCTTCTTCACTAAGATCAAAGCCAGCTAATTGGCTGGAAATGGAAAGATGCGTTGTCACCCCAGAAGACAGAGGGGGCCAAACCATCAGCCAGTGGTCCTTATTTCTAATGGTCATCTTCCTCCCTGAGTAGAACTTGGCAGTATTTTAAAGATTGCTTGATGGGGATGCATGTACTAGTAGGAAACTGAATGAACATGACATTCAAGTCTGATGCTTGTGAGCCAACACCTAATAAAGGCTGTAATTTAACCCAGATTCACACGTCGAATGGCTTCCTCTCTTCAGGGATAAGGTCAGACTGTATAGTGGTCGACTGGATCGGGAGGAATCTGTACTGGGTGGATGGGACAGCTGGCCAGATTTTGGCAATCCAGCTGACTGCTGTTTGGAGAGGAAAATCTGAGCACATGGTTGTCCTGGATGATGACGTGATACAACCACGGGCTTTGGCTTTAGATCCCCTAAATGGGTGAGTCCCGGGGTCATGATGCCAGTGAGGCCCTTTAGGTTTGTTATGCCTCTTTAGTTCTGTTCACCCAACGCAGAATGAGGGAGTAAAAACCTATCTGACTTGACTTTAGATCTTCTGGTGATGTGGGTCAACCATACACATAGTAATTGTAAAAGTTTCTGGCAAAAGTTGTTTATTTCAGTGAAGTGAGATATAGGAGTGCTCACTTGCTGGCCCACCTATACTTTCTTCTGCTAAAATAATCCTCCATTTAGAGGTATATTTTTTTATGGCTTTCAATGGCAGGAGGAAGGAGAACAGAACAAGGGATAGTATTTAATTTACACTAATGTGCTTGGTATTAGTGGGGGAAATAATGGTGTGTTGGGCTTGAGTCCAGGTTATTCCATCCAGAGTCCCTTCTCTGTGGAAAGGGCCAAGAACTTAGAGACCATGTTTCCTAGCTGTAAGAGCCACACCTCCATTGGGATGGCCATGTGGGTATCAAATGTAAGAACAAGATAGAGCAAAACTTGGGATCCGAAGATCACCCATATTGGGTACCCTCTGCTTTTCCCACCCTTTCAACACCTTCAACCAGGAATCTGTTAACATGGTCCTCAGGAAACTGGCAATCGTTCCTGATGCATCTAATGGCTTTGATTGTGACTAAAAATAAGGTCCAAGGCACACATCTTCCCATAGAACTAGCCTGCTTTCTCGCCCAGAGAAGATCGTCAGGTTCCTTGGCTATTTTCCAGGCCCAGGAGCTAATGTATTCCTTGTCTTCTTCTATCACTGTTGTGATATTTTATCCCCAACTAATGACTAAACAAGCACTGCAAAATTTCCAGGGAACCTTTCTTTTACCACTTCACAGCTTTACTTAAGGAATAGACCAAGTTTGAGGGAAAAAACTAATCATTGGGCTAGAAATCACCGTTTTAAGGAATGAATCGATATTTTCTGTGAGGTAATACTTTAAAGCTGACTTTCATCTCCTTAGGTTAATGTACTGGTCCGAAGTCGGAGGAGAACCTCAAATAGAACAAGCCGGGATGGATGGAAGCAGCGGAAAAGTACTTGTCGATCAAGGTCTTGGCTTGCCAGCCAGCATAGCGCTCGACCAGTTGAGTTGGAAGATCTTCTGGTCCGACGAGAAATTTCACTGCATTGGCTCTGCGAATCTAGATGGTACCGGTATTACTGTAAGTGTTCCTTGGTATTAGGCTGTATGTTATGTCTTATGCCTTGTATAAAATTCGTCCAGAAATCTCATCCCCACCATTTTAGATGCTGCAGCTAACACACATCAAGAGCCCCTTTTCGGTCGCTGTGTTTGAAGATGCAATCTTCTGGTCTGATACGAAGACGAGAACGGTGCAGCGTGTGAAGAAGACGACAGGCAAGAACAGGGCTGTCCTCATCAAGCGTTCTGAACAGCCTTGTGGACTCAAGGTCTACAGTGTACTCTTCCAAATTTCCCCCTCCGTCTCCCTAAAAAGGCCATATGTATGAACTTCCCAAGTACAAACTAGTGAGATCCTCTGTCATGATTTAAAAGCAAGATGTATTCATGAGCTGTTTGTAAGGATTCGGTGATGCATAGTGACACCTAGCTACTTTCTTCCAGATCATGCATGAAGTGCTCCAGCCCAAGTCTTCCAATCCTTGTCTGGATGCTGGATGTTCTCACTTGTGCCTTCTGAGCCCACGATCCAAGGGAAGCTGTCATTGCCCAGCTGGACTCCTGCTCGCAGATGATGGCATCACGTGTGTTCCCCTTGAGGAGTCTGCATTTCTATTCCTTGTGCTGCCCACAGTTATCATGCAGGTACATTTCCACAGCCTTACTCACATGTCTGTGCCGGGGCCGCAGTCCATTTCAGACTGAGTAATTTGCATTCCCCACGCACAGTTATACAATAGTAGGGGACCTTACCCTTGGAATGTTCGTTTTTAAAAAAAATTTTTTAAATGTTTATTTATTTTTGAGAGAGAGAGAGAGAGAACGAACCCAAGCAGGGGAGGGGCAGAGAGAGAGGAGACACAGAATCCAAAGCAGGCTCCAGGCTCTAAGCTGTCAGAACAGACAGAGCCTCATGTGGGGCTCAAACTCATGAGCTGTGAGATCATGACCTGAGCTGAAGTTGGATGCTTAACTGACTGAGCCACCCAGGTGCCCCTAAATTTTTTATTCTTGAAGTAATCTCTGCATGTAATATGGGGTTTGAACTCACGACCCTGAGATCAAGAGTCTCATGCTCTCCCAACCAAGCCAGCCAGGCACGCCGCCCCCCGCCGCCCACCCGCCATTGGGATATTCTTCAAATACAATTGAAATTTTAGTATTCACTGTGTGCTGGGAGCTATCATGACCAAAATAAAGAGGCTATGAGACGAAGACCACTTCTTAAGAAATAGCACATCAGAACACAGGTGAGGGATCTGAGAGTGGGATTAATCCTGCTTAGTTGTCCAAGCATCTCACCGATGGTGTGGAGTGATGCTAAATACAAACTACTCAGCTGGGTTCTAGCTTAGTGGGGGTGGGGGCCGGGGGGAGAGTACATTTTGTGAGGGAACTTTTCTTAAATCATAGGAGGTACCAACAAACAAGTCACTTCCAGCTTCTGTCCTATAGAGAAGATTTGTCACCTTCGGTACTTTACAATGACAGATGTTGGGGTGCCCAAGTGGCTCAGTTGGTTAAGTGTTGGACTCTTGATTTCGGCTCAGGTCATGATCTCATGGTTTGTAAGATCCAACCCCATGACAGGCCTGCTTGGGAGTCTGTCTATCTCTCTCTGCCCTTTGTGTGTGCCCACATGTACTCTTTGTCTCTCTCTCAAAGAAGCTAATGAAAATGACAAATGTTGGGGTGGAAGACTGACTTCAATTTCAGTAAGATATTAACAGCGTAGCCTCATTTATAGGGGAGGACCTTTCATATGTAAGTGTATCCAGTTAACACCTTGGACACCTTAAACTTACACAAATGTCATAGGTCAATTATAGCTCAAAAGTTTACAAAATAAAGGGGAGGGCATTTAACAAAGGAGTACCTCTTTAAAACCTGTGGATTCAAGGATTTTTAAGTGCTTAAAGCTCCAGGAAGGGAGAAAAATAACTGCTATCTGTTTTCAGGAGATTAAGTTCAAACTCTCATATAGTCCAAGTACCGTGACATTAATCCAAAATCAAGATGAAGAATGTCACTAGATTCAGCTGGTGCCATCCACCTAATTTTTTCCCCCACAGATTTATCTGAAAAATCTAGAAGCTTTACTAGGACAGTCAACTTTACCAGAACATAGGATGCTTCCCTTTGCCACCGTGAACCGGCTTGCATCCCTGGACTACCTAGTCCAAGAAAAGGCTCTCTACCTTTCAGAGTTGGATAATGGTGATATCAGGCTACTGAGGCTCAAAGAATCTGGAAAACCCTCTTGGAGGAAAATCCTATCTGTGGAGGGGACTGTGATAGACTTTGCTGTGGACTGGTTGAGCGGAAACATATATTGGATTGACAGTGAGAATCCCCGCATCAACGTAGCTTCCTCCAAAGGTCAGTGTCCCACCGTCCTGTTCAGTGAAAACCTCTACCGTCCAGCCTCTGTTGTGCTCCACCCACCCTCTGCAGTCATGTGCTTTGCGGACCTGGGTTCCCAGCAGGATGGTGAGCGTGGGTCCAGCATTGAATGTGCCTCCATGGACGGCAGCGGGAGGAAGGTGCTGTGGCAGAAATCCCAGGTCCCTGAAGGCCTGACCTTTTCGGATTCCGGGACCCGAGTGTACTGGGCTGATACCGGTAAGCTATCATAACCGATGCCCTAAATGTGAGTCTGGAGGACTTTGGCCAGAGTGAAATAGTGATGTCCTGCCTCCTGGTCTTCAGCCATGACTTCGAATAGATGTTAGGTCTGAGTTTACATATTCTGTACCACCTTCCAAACACACACAACAATTCCCCATTCTGAGTAGAAAGTAATAGGCCTCAGAACCATGCAGTTGCCCCTTCGTGAAGGAATAAAATTGAGAACTTAAATGTGCATGAGCAAACCTTGGTGTATCTCTGTTAGAGTGGGTGAAGGAGAGCTGTCCTTCACAGAAAACGCCCGGTAGATCATCTCCTCCTGGATGGGGAGGAGGACAAGACACAAAGTGCTACAGGACAGAGTATGGCTGTTTAGGCTAAGTGAACTTAACGGAGCCTCTCTTTCTAGGGCGAGGCCTCATAGAAAGTATTCAACAAGATGGCTCTCAATACAGAATAGACCGCAGAGGAATTGAGGGCCTCAACCTCTTTGCGTATGGTCAAGGCATGATGTTCTGGATGACAGTTGATGATGGTGGGTCATATTCTACATCCGATTGTCTTTATGATCTGAATTTACTCCTGGATCTTTAAAGCGAATCTGCTAATGCTTAGCATTGATCTTTGGGAGGGTCTTTCTTCTAGAAGAATAGGTAAGCAACTTCCCCAATCCGTGTATGTAACAGGGATTCTATGACTCAGGGGACGCTTTTATATGAAAAATATTATTCTTTATATATGCATAGGCTTAATCCTGTTCTGCCTGAGATTTCTGGCTTTCATTAAAAGCTCTCTGCCTTAGAGGGCTTCGTGATATGGTACAGAGAGAACTGGGCCAGGAATTGGAACCCGGTAGTGTAATTGCTGTGCTGCTCGGTAACTGTCACACCTTGCCTGTACAAGGAGGACAGCATCTGTCTCACTTGACTAAATACGCAGGAAGGTACTAAGTGAATTACAGAACATTCTGTACCTCCAAGGAGTTTCTAGTATTTAAAGAGATTGTCCTAAACCACAGTGTTCTAGTATGTTGTTTCTGACGAGGGTCCAGATATGGCAACATTGGAAAACGCTATTTAAAAGCTGTCTCTTTTATAATTTCCAAATGCTGGTCCCTTGACCATCTCGGGGCTGGCCGCATCACAACTGCAAAGACAAGTTGTCAGACCCTACCCCCGAGATGCTAATTTATCAGGTAGGTAGTGAGACCTCTGCTTTCTGTTGTTAGGTCCCCTGGTGACCCTTACCGCAGAAAACCATTTTCAGAAATGTTTGAGAACGATGTTTAAAATCATTCCCTATCATTTGCATGGGCTATATGTAAATGTCTGGTGTCCTAATTTTCTATTTTGTATATCAGGATGTATATGAATGTGCTCAACGTAACTTGCACCTGACATTATTTTGGAGGAAGGCATAGAACTGTTTTTATTTATTTTGAATGTTCTTCCCAGAAACAAGACTTAGAAAAACACCTGTCCCTTCTGTAAAACTCTTGTTACTCAACCGGCGTTTATGCAGATGGATGACAGTTTCCATACTGAGCAATTTCTTTCGCACAAGAAGTTGTCTTAAAATTAAAATTGCTTTTCTTAAAAAAAATTTACATTTGCTGTTCTTAATGATACTTCACTGGCTTTTGTTTCAGCCCAAATCACTAAAGTTTGGTACAGCAAGGCAGAACTTTCTGAAAGCCGGTGGTTCCAAACAGACCAGAAGATTGTGGATTTAAAAGTTTACAGTAAACATGGTCAACAGGGTAAGCAAAGATTATGCCAACACTGAGGCCTGCTGTGTTCTCCCCTGGAGAGGATCCTCCATCCCATAATATCGCCTCAAAATAACTTTGTGTTGCCCATTAAATTATTTCTCTGGAAAATTTGTTTTTTTTTTAAATTTTTTAAAAATGTTTTATTTATTTTTGAGAAAGAGAGGCAGCATGAGCAGGGGAGGGTCAGAGAGAGAGGGAGACACAGAATGTGAAGCAGGCTCCAGGCTCTGAGCTAGCTGTCAGCACAGACCCTGATGCGGGGCTCGAACCCATGAACCGTGAGATCATGACCTGGGCCGAAGTCGGATGCTCAACCGACCGAGCCACCCAGGAGCCCCTCTGGCAAATTCTTATAGATTTGAATAACTCTCTTATCTTTTTGCAGTTATGTGCAGTATAGTTCTGGTATATAACTAGTCCTGTTACTTATCGAGGAGGCAAAATAGTAGTAAGTCTATTGGGCTGGGGTTTGGTATACTTGTATTCTATTGTAGATGGAATTACAACTGTGGTATCATGGAAGTTGTCTTTTATCTCTGCAGTGGAACTAACCTTTTCCTACTTGTTGTCACTTATATCTACTTGTGATGTTAACTGACCCTTGGAATACCAACTTGGGGGTGCGCAGATGTTTTTCTCCAGTGTTTGGGCAGAGAAATGATGGGCTTAGTTAAAATAGTAATAGATAAAAGTCTTTCCCTAGTTGAGATTAACACCAAAATGTGAGCTCAAATAGTTAACCACATCTACCACTACCATGTACACTGAATATTTTGGTCTTAAGCAAATGCTGTCCCCTTGCTTTGCTTTGGAAAGCTGAACGTTATAAGCTAGTCCTAGTCATGCTGAAACTTCTGAAGGCTTTCCGGAAGGGAGACGTTTTTTAGAATTCTTCAGTGTGATTAATGGTTACCCAATTGATGATAATCTGTGGCTTAGTTCTGAGAAGCAGAAGGAGGGTCCCTGTCACTCCTGAGGCAAGTTTTATCTGCACTGGATACATACCTAGTCTACCATTTCTGGACTAGCTCAAAACAAAACCTTACTAGAAGTTAAAGATTAAGATCTAAGCCTTGCAGAACTATGATCAGCTATAAACAGCTGACTTCTACTCAGAATCTTACAGAGGGAGAATAGACACCAAGTCTTCATGTTCTCACTAAAATAGAGCTTTATTTCTAAGGCCCTTCTAGTGTTAATGACAGTTGCTTGCTGTGAGGGGAAAAGGAGAACTCACAAGGGGGGCTTGGATGGGCCAGAGTTAAGCTCATTTTTTCTTAAGCTGGTCACTTGTCTGAACTCTTAGCCTTCTGAAAGTATCTGTATCCATGAAGAAGAATCACCAATCACTCAGCACGTGGTTGACCAAAAGGAGTTAAACTGAATAGCTATCTACTCTGGAAAAAAACATCTGGGTCCTATAACGCTGATAGTCTATTTGTAGAATATTGGCAGAAGACTCTTCTGAAACCATCTAAATCAATGTTTTTTTGTGGGGCTGGCGGGGGGGATCCACAGGTAATAACAGCTGCTCAAAAGACAATGGAGGGTGCAGCCATATCTGTTTGCCAAACCCCAAAGGACGGACTTGTAAATGTCCCAGTGGGTACTACTTGGCTAACACAAGCAGATGTAGTGAAGCCGTCCTGTGCTCTGAGCCATCACAATCCTGTAAGGATGGTCAGAAGTGCGTTTCCATGGAGCAAGTTTGTGATGGCCATGCCGACTGTCTGGATGGATCTGATGAAATGGGCTGTGAGTAATTCCTATCCAGGACCCCACTGTTCATCACCATACATGACATACTTATATTTAACAAAATAATTCTTAATATCTCAATATAATTCTTAACCTCTAATTCTGTAGTATGCCTCAAGCTTTTATCTTCTAGACCATACCCTTGTTATTACTGGCACTTTTAACCTGAACAACATAAAACTTCTGTGGGCAATTGGGTATAGATGATGTAGACCCCTTCTGGAAAGCTAATGGGTCCTCCCATTTGGTTTTAGAACAGGCAGTATGGTAGCTGCAAAGGGCTTGACAGTTTGTATGTTGTCTGAAAGAACACTCTTTCAACCTAGATTTGATTCGGTCCATTTAAATTAATCACACAGTGAGCATAGCCCAGGAGGAGGAGGTTGGGCAAACGATTCAACCTGTCTTAGTTCGGCTCCCATTTTTCAATGTGGAAATAGCACAGTCTAATTCTACGGCAGTCACTATCCTCAAATTCTACAGCTTTGGCTCCAGCGGTATTCAAGGCATGTGAGTTGTAGAATTGACGAAACGGTGGGCTCAGTACTGAAACTCGCCATAACTAATAAGAAAACAAACTGGAAAAGCAATCTCACAGCGAACAGTTCTTAGTGACTTCTCCATTTAGAGCTTCGTCTTCCTAAAAGCTTACTAGTTGGAATACTACTTATCACCCCTAATTAATTAATCTGAAATTGGAAAGTTAATAGGTTTTGACTCCCGGAGTTGATTCTGTGGTCTAGTGAATGAGAGTGAATGAAAGCCTCCTGTTACAGGGACTCGAGCACACACATCAATGAATGAGACATATATCGGCTTCACCGTCTAGTTTTAAAACTAAACTGGAAACCTAACATCCCCTCACCTATCTCCCCTCCTGATGACTAAGAGTTGGCTCTACTCCACAATCAGTATTTCACTCTGACTTTCACATGAAGCTCATTCAGAGAGGATGGAGCTAGACTGGCTTCCTCTGGATAAACCCAACTGCCAAAGACCCTAAACTGCCTAAGACAGAGGCAGCAGGTGGTTTTACTGCGAACACTGTCGTCTTCCCTCCCAGTAGTTTGGTCAGGTAGTTTGGTGTGGAATAATGCTTGTGCCGACAAGGATGGAGAACATGGCAAAATATCTTAAACGCAAACCCAAGTTTCAGATTGTTGGTAAGAAGCACCCTGTTGCCCACTCCCTCGTGCCCACCAGTGCCACCAAGTCTGGCCGAATATTTGCAGCTTATAGATCTTGCTAAGCCAACAGTTTACATGGACTCAAAAAAAAAAATCCCATTTACTGATAAACTTACATATTAAAAATCTTTCTAGAGATTTACCACTTAGATCCACCGTACTATTCCTTATAGAATAGAAATGTTTGTAACTGAGGAAGTCTACCTTGGCTAAAACTGGGCATCGTTTATAGAATGATCTAGAGACTGGTCCTGAAACCAAACATTTTAAGTGCCTTACTGTATGCATTTTTTTGTATGTTTTTACTTTTATCGTTTGTCCAATGGTAATGTTGATGAAAGATCAGACTTCTCTGGTTAAGTCTTCTAGAATTCTTGTTCTTCTGAAATAGTTCTAACTGACACATGTGTGTAAGATACCCACACTCCCGCCTGTTTTTGTAGGTACCTCTCCAGATAAAAACCATTCAACACCAACATCGAAAAATGCAGAGGCTGGAAAACGGTGGACTCCAAAGGCTGCCCCACCTCGCCAAGCTACTGGGTCTACCAAGGCTAGGTCTCCGGGGCCAGAAGGGATGAATTACCCTCTCAGAAAAACAGTGCTCCCTCCAATCGTTGCTAGTGAGAGCAAGACCTCAGAGACCAAGCGAAAAGGCGAGCCTGTTCAGCCCAAGGACTCCCAGAGGGCAAAACATCTGCCCTGTGACACCGACTTCTGTAACGGGCGGGGAATCTGCACGGTGGTAGGAGAGCTGAGAAAGTGCAGCTGTCTGATGGAATACGGTGGAGAGTTCTGTGAAGAGCCGGCACGTGGACCCACCCCTGGCCACGTCGCCCTCAGCGTAACCATTGCCTTTTCAGTTGTCCTGGTAGCCCTGGGAGCATTTGTCTATTTCAGAAGAGAACACAGATTAAAAAGGTGAGTAGCTATTAATGTCCTCACGGGAGAGTTTATTCCCAACAAGGCTTATAAAGTAAGATTAATGGGGTTGGAGCTATGACTCCACCCTAGAAGCTTGTCCTCTGAGGAAGGATTTGGGTGATGGAGCAGCCCTCGCCTGTTAGATAACCTACAGAAAAATCACAGAGGCCATGTCTTTGAGTGAGACCTGGGGCAAATGACACCATAAGGGATAGGAGGCATCAGTGCAGGTAAGATCGCCCTCAGCAGCAATTAGTGGCATCATGATCCCAGGGATGAAGTGATGGGATTCTTTACCAATGAGGCAGAATTAGTGCCAATGATTATTTGGAGGAAAATTCAGAGGTGTGTTAGTTTGCCAGGGCTGTTCTAACCAATCCCACAGACCGAGTGTCTTAATAGATTTACTTTCTTAGTTCTGGAGGCTGCAAGTGTGAGATCCATGTGTCCGTGGGGTTGGTTTCTCCTTGAATTATAGACGCAGACTGCAACCTGTGTCTTCACATGGCCTTCCCTCTGTATGAGTCTGTGTCCTAATCTCTTCTTATCAGGACACTAGTCATATTGGATTGGGGCCCAAACTAATGACCTCATTTGAACATAATTACCTCTTTAGAGACTCTCTCACCAGAGGGAGATTGTGGTGAGGGATTAGGACTTCAGCATTTGAATTTGGACGGGACTCAACTCGGCCCATAACAGGAGGTGAAATCAACTCCGGAAAGATATAAAGCAAACAAAAACTATTTTCTAAGAACAAGAGAGTCACGGGATTAAAGAAACAAATGAGGATAATAAAATGCTGGCACAGAGTAGGAAGGATGATGAAATTGGCTTTGGTATAGGAAGTTCTAGAAACTGAAGAAACTGATTAGGTTACACATACTGGGCTGAGACATTAAGCAGCCTGTGTATCAAGAAACATGGAGAGAAGGGAAGTTTTAAAAGTTATGTTTCTATCCAGCGCTCACACACTGAAGAGAAGGCCAGGAGAAATGATGTATCTTTGCCCAAGGTAGCACCGGTTAATAGCTTACTGATGTTAAAACGGACTGAAATTCTACCCTTGGGGTACTGATGGTCACCTCAGGTGTTTCTACCACATTAAATGGCCTTTTAAAGTTTACGTAAAATGTTTATTTAACATTTTATTTAATATTCATTTTTGAGAGAGAGAGAGCAAGCATGAGTGAGCAGGAGTCGGAGAGGGGCAGCGCGAGAGAGGGACAGAATCTGAAGCAGGCTCCGGGCTCTGAGCCGTCAGCACGGAGCTCACTGCAGGGCCCCAGGGCCTTGAACCCACGAACCCTGAGATCATGACCTGAGTCAAAGTTGGACCCTTAACCGACTGAGCTCTCCAGGTGCTCCATTAATCCACTTTCTTAACTCACCTATGTCCGATCTCTCATTGACCCCGATTAGCTAGTTTCCCCCAGTTGAGAAGACGTATTATTTTGGAAATGAAGTGAATACCTAGTAACAAATCGTAATTGACTCAAGTATTGCCCATTCTAGGTTATTTGATTCATTCAAAAGAAAAAAGAGAACATCATTCCCATAACGATAGCATTTGATAGGGGTTGAGTTGACCTTTCTAACCATACCGATCCCAGATCCCAGCTTCAGTCTCAAGGTACAACTCCGATGACTCGGTTTCTTTGATTTTTTAGAAATAATGCAGCAGCATCAAGAAATCTGAGCCGCCGTAAGGAAAATGGCCAAGAAGAGGAGAATCTAATGAATAGTGAGACTTTTGTCAGTGAGGCCTATGATGAGCAGGTATGGCTGGGAAGTGTCTTTGAGGAAAACAGATTGTGGGATACAGTGAAAGGAGTTCCCTTTTGAAAAATCCCAGCTGGGCAAAAGTCAGCAGAGTTAAGTTACAGAGCTCTTTGTAATTGGTGAACGATGCCATTATGTGTGCCAAATGGATGTCCAGTCACTTGTTTATCTTTAGACTCTGTTCAATCTCTACTTCAAACCGAAGTGAAATGTGCATAAAATCATGATCAAGGCATTTAGCTTTGGGTGAACTTCTATGGGGCTCAGTTGTATGGTGGGACAGGGGGGTCATTAGAGCTAGCTGGAGTTATCCCTAAAATGTACATCTCTCTGTGATCTCTGTTGACATCTTGGTTGCTCAACCATCTCTGTGTTTTGCTTTGTTTTAACATAGTGTATATTTAGGGGTGCCTGGCTGGCTCAGTCAGCGTAACATGTGACTCCTGATCTCAAGGTCATGAGTTCAAGCCCCACATTGGGTGTAGAACTTACTTAAAAATAATTCATTAAAAATATATTATTAAGGGACACCTGGCTGGCTCAGTCGGTGGAGCATGTGACTCTTGATCTCGGGGATGTGAGTTTGACACGTTGGGTGCAGAGATTACTTAAAAATAAAATGTTAACCCCCTCACCTCCCCCCACAAAACTATTGCATTGGGCATTCTTTTAACTTCAAGTCTCTTTTCCAACAGGAACTGTTAACGTTACAAACTGACTAACCTGATAAAAAAGGAGCTGAAACATCTCAATAAAAATGGTTTATACATCGTACTGTGTGCTGTTTTAACATCTGCAACTTACTGTAACTGCGTGCTAAAATGGTAACTTATTAAAATAACTGCTTTTTAAAATTGGAAGAGTTCATCCGGTTCTCTTAGTGGGTGTTGGCAGACTGCTCAGCGGGGAGGGTGGCCATGAGTATGAGCCCCAAGTAATTTAGGTTATGGTTTGTTCACAGAAACTTTCTAACCCCAGCGTGCCTGGCCCAGTGCTAGTCAGAGGTTCTGAATTTGAATCTTTGCTCTGTCACTAACTTTGAGGTGTTAATTGCTCTGAACTGGTTTCTCAGTCTTGCAAAAGAAAATGATCTCTCTTGAATCTTTACCTTTCAGGTAAAGGTCAAGTTTCTGTAGTGTAGCAAGTGTTCAAGTATTCGTTCTTTATCACTCTCTCTGATACTTGCAAGGTTAGTATTTGCTTTTGTTGAAAATTTATAAAAACAGTGTTGTTTTTAATGCTCTCATTTGATTCTAGAACCAAGTACAGTCGACTCTTGAATGACACACCTTTGAACTGCACGTGTCCACTTATGTGCAGATTTTTCGATAAGTACAGTATCGTGAATGTGTTTTCTCTTGTGATGTTCTTAGAAACACTTTCTTTTCTCTAGCTTATTTTATTGTCAGGATACAGCATAAAACATAACACACAAAATATGTTAATTGACTGTTATGGGTAAGGCTTCTGATCAACAGGAGGCTGCTAAGTTTTGAGGGAGTCCAGTTATATGTGGACTGTCTACTGCAGGGGGTGGACGCCCCAACCTCTGTTTGCTCACAGATCAACTGTACAGGTGAATCTACTTTACGGATGTAGAAACTCAGCCAAACAATTTGTCCAAGACTTCTTGAAGTAAAGTGGGTAGACACTGGGGGCCTCAACACAGAGTAGCAGGTGTGGACCAGGATGCATCTCAAGGAGCTAGCTCTTGCCTGCCAGGGAAACATGTAAATGCTACCTAGATCCCAAAGTCTCTTGCCTTCCAGGTGACCTCTTCCTTCACACTCATGTAAGGAATCAAGGACACTGGATCAGTGATGGGAGACAGGGAACTGGAGTATTATCTAAAACTCAGTAGCAACCTTGGGCCAATCATTTAATCATGAAGCTGTTTCCTCAGTGATAACAAGGGGATTAACAGAACCTATCTCAGGCCAATCAAGCATCGCTTGAAAATACAAAAATGCCTGTACACTTGAGACTGAGAACATATTTATTTCGTTTAGTTTCTTGCAGAATGAGTTTGTACAGGCTACCAAGCAGAAAGAGAAGTCTGAGGCTTATTACTGTGAGTATGGTACATAAAAGAAACTGTGCTTTGCAGTCAAGTATAAAAATTCCCTGAAATACTTGACCAAATAAACAACCACTGTGGGCTCCTCCTTTCCTGGTCCTGGGAGACACACAGAGCCGCATCATGTTGATCAGGCACTTAGCTGTATTTGACAAAAACCATTTAGGCACCAAAGTGCCTGAGACCCCTCTCATCCACAGAGGGAAGCTTAGGTTTCTCTTGCTACCTCACCCAAGAGCCATCTCACTGCCAAGGTGGCCCTTGGCAAGGCTCTGCCTCTCTACCTGTGCAAACGTGAGTAAATATGACACATGAGAATCTGGCTTGAAACCAAGCACGAATGACCTAGAGCAGGATTAACACTTTGTCTGGACACACTTCAGCTGTCGCCTTCATCTCCTTTGGACCTTCAGCCTCCATGGGACTTCCAAGCTTGTGTTCTGGCCAGCTCTGTCTACTTCCCACTTCCGCAAGCTGTCTGCTAGAATGTTACTTCCGCCCCCACCTTCTAATCTGAAGGCCTCACTTCCGGGTTAGCCCCCAGACACTACCGCCATTTCCTCTTCTTGGGGAAAAGCATTACTGACTGCAGCCAGACCTGTGTGTCCGTGTATGCACCCCTTCTCTCCACCTTCTGCCCCGGCTTAGTTATGTCTTTTTCTAAGTACTGTTCCACTCAAATCTAATTTAACACATCCTGTTATGCTTTCCCTATTCAAGAATTTACAAAACACATCTGAATGTCCTTTTCACCGGAAAGACTTAAGTACAATTTTGTTTTAATATTTTGATGTTTATTTATTTCTGAGAGACAAGAGTGTGAGCGGGAGAAGGGTGAGAGAGGGAGACACAGCATCGGAAGCAGGCTCCAGGCTCTGAGCTGTCAGCACAGAGTCCGACCCCGGGCTCAAACCCACAAACTGCGAGATCATGACAAGAGCCAAAGTCGGAGGCTTACCCGACTGAGCCACCCAGGTGCCCCTTAGGTATAAATGTTAAGTACCCATTCACAAAGTGAACAATTCCTAACCATCCCGATCCCCCAAAATGGCTTTTAAATATCAGTTTCATAATTGTACCTGTTTGGAGCAATGGCATGTTAACTCTAAGAGCCTTCTTTTGTGATGATCTCTACAGTAGGTGTTAATTTCTTAATTTTTCTCGACTTAAAGTGATGGAGCAGTAAACCCCGTGGCAGATGCAAAATATGAATTTCCTTATGAAAATTCAACATCTATAATCTGGTGGGAGGTTTGGGTTTTCTTCTGGAGACACAAGGAGCTTTACAAAAGTTAATTGGTTCCTGCTTTAGATTCAAAGAGCCCTATGCAAAACTTGACCTTTTATCTTTATAGTGAGCAATTAAGTTAAACCCTATATACTCACTCTCTTTAGGAAATAAATGGGGGACCATTGATAATGGGAGGGATGCACCAAGTTCCTACTAGTTTAACTGCTGAAACGCTTCCGAAATTTCGAGAAACCAAGAACTAGAACATGGAGTTTGTTGCCATCAGGCCAGTTCCTAAATTTACAGGTCAATGAGCTTCCTCAGCTCTCAGTATTCACTTAGTTTTCTCCTCTTCACCGCATCGAATTCTTCCCCTTCACTCTCAAGATACTAAACGTAGAAAGGCCCCCTGATCGCGTCTAATCCAGTCTTCTGTTGTACAGACAAGGGGGCTGAAGTCCAGCAAGGGCAGGGCTTATGCTATTAGGAAGTGTATCCCACCCCCCAATCCTAGTAAATTGCAGGGACCCTCAGCCCTGTGATGAGAGGCAGCTCTTTGGGGGCACTGACATGATGGGGAACCAAGGTGGTTGTGGGAGAGCAGTGGTGGCTGCGTTGAATGGCAGAGGTGCTCCTTGCCTGTGAGTCCCCCTGCCCCAGGCCTTGCCCAGCTCCCCCATCCCTGTCAGGACCTCACGCTGGTCTATGAATGTGGCTGTGATGAGGGAGCATAAGCAAGCTGAGGGCCAAGCACAAGCTAACATACCTGCCCCCCGCCCCCCATGGCCCCCCGTGGGTTATGTGTGCTATTCCTCCGGTATTCCTGGCTGCCCAGGAACAAAGGAAAGGAGAGAAAACCAATGGCTAACTGATAGAGATCACAGTCATACAGGACATGGAGTCTCCATCAGTTTACAAATATCTTAGCAAATTATCGGGGCGCCTGGGTGGCTTAGTCGGTTAAGCGTCCGACTTTGCTTAGGTCATGGTCTCGCGGTTCGTGGGTTCGAGCCCCGCGTCGGGCTCTGTGCTGACTGCCAGCTCGGAGCCTGGAGCCTGTTTCAGTCTGTGTCTCCCTCTCTCTCTGACCCTCCCTTGCTCACGCTGTCTCTCTCTCTCTCTCTCCTAGAAATAAACAAAACATTAAAAAAAAACAACAAAAAAACCAAATATCTTAGCAAATTATAGGGAAAAGGCAATCTCATCAACAACCCAGTTTCCTGGAGCCCTAACATCACCCTCCCCTCCGTAGTAAGGGGGGAACAAAGGTGAGAAGGAAATGGCAGGTAAAATTAAATTTCCTCCTAACCTGCAGCCCATTGACAAATACTTGAGGCAAATACAGAGTCTACCATTTCTTAGGTCTTAACGATGCTGCTTTGCTACAGGGAAAAATAACCTTAGCTTGACAATAGCAAGGCCTCCAGTATTGTGAGTCTGTAGCACACGGAAATCCCTTTAAGAAACCTCCTCTTGACTTTACCTCCCCAGCTCCGTAGCATATAACCAGTCACTCTTCACAACCCCCGTGCCGCCCTTTCCGCTCACAGGTGCTGTCCCCGTGCTTTAAGAAAATCACTTATTTTGTACCAAAGACGTCTTCAAGAATTCTTTCTTGGCCGTCAGCTCCGAACCCCACCGTCACCCCCGCCCCTCCCCCCACCAGCTGTGCCTGCCTCCCTGCCAGGTGTGTTGGGCAGGCCGGTGGGACAAGAGTGTAGAGTTGTGTCTCCCTCAAGTTTTAAGCCCTCCTCTCCACACCCCAGCCCTGGAGAATAAGCCCTCTCGTCCGGATTGCCGCCCCCATGCCCTACCCCTGCCTACACTCCAAAAAGCCTTGTCCGTATTTTCCTTGATCTGGACTAAAGCCCTGTTTTCCTGTGCTCAGTCCCGTGTAATGGAGATTTGCTGGAGGGGCTCATTTTACCGCTTGCGTGTGGGGAGTCCTGTAGGAGGAGGTCATCGGGAAGATTGGATGAGAACCGCACACAAGTCTGTGTTTTTGTTTTTTCTCCTCCCTGGCCCCTCACGCAAGTTTCTATTTGAAGTAATGATGGCGTCCCTTATTTTCTTTCTAGCACATGGAGGAAAATCTCATCCATGATGTATTGGGACCGGAGGAGGCACCAGCTGGCCTGGATTGGTCCTTGGAAGCAGAGCATAATCCAATCCTGTGGCGCATTCCCCCCACCCCCCCACCCCCACCGTGTGCCTCCACTGCCGCAGGCAGACAAAGTGTTAATCTTGCTCTAGGTCATTCATGCATGGTTTCAAGCCAGAGTCTCGTATGTCATTTTTACTCACTTTTTTTTTTTTTTTTTTGAGTGCTACTGGCCCTGAAAAAATGTTAGTACGCGTTCTGGGACTATAAAAATACATAGAAGCCATCACGCCGTTACCTTCAATTTAGAGGTAAAACAGGGAAGTACACCAAGAAAATGACACACTTGAACATGTGGATGATGCGTTCAAACAGGACACCTTGAAGCTGATGGGAGAAAGCTTCATTTCGGGTGTGATGGGTCAGGGGGAAGTAACATGGGAAAACGCAGGCCTTAACCAAACCTTGGGATTTAAGCTAAGAGTGGATGACACATAAGGAACATCCCAAGGCTTTTAAGGATTTGATTGTAAGGTCTTCAATTTAAGAAGGTGGGATTGAAGATATGGGGGTGAGATCCATCACATCTGGGGATGGGATGTGGCCCTGAGATTCAAATTTCTCTCAGCCTACTGCATTGTGGGCTGTCTATATCCACCAACATCCACCAACAGAACAGGATGCTCCTCACTAGTTAGTCACAAATCCAACTGTTTGTATTTGATTCTGATCACGTTCTGTGAGTGCAGAGCCCGACGTGGGGCTCGAACTCACGAAACAGGAGTTCTTGATTTGAGTCGAAAGCAAGAGTCAGCCGCTGAACCCACTGAGCCACCCAGCACCCCTTGATTCTGACAACGTTCTGTGAACGGAAGGCTCAGTTTGCTCCAGACTGTATTCCCTCCTAGAGAAGCGATTAGCCCGACAACGGGGAGAGGGCAGGATTTCCCAAGCCTTGCTCAAAGGTACCTCCAGTTTCTTCCTGTCCCTGGCAGATTATTCCAGAAGGAGATGGAAGCAAACCACCCTGGTGCCCGGACTGCTGCTCCATCACTGTTCTCTGGGCCTGCAGTGCTCCCCTCTCCCATCTTTCCATTCTCCGTTCAAGCATCACCCCCTTCCCAGCCACCTTTCCTAAAACCCTACCCTCATTTCTTCCCCAGCCCTTGGCTCTGGCCGGTTATTCTTCATTTTCCTTGCACACAGCTCTCCTGCCAGAGTGTGTAAGTTCCACAACGGCAGAGCCTGGGACGGTTGTTTTCCAAAGTGTCCACAAACGTGCCGACAAAATGACAGGCATCCCCAAATCTATCGAGTTGGACGATCTGTGCAGGGAAGAGGAAGGTGGTTTGCGGAGCTTCGCTGATCGCCCCTCCTACAGCCTCCGCAACGGCTCGACATCTTGTGCGTGTGCTGCAAACCTCGCCTCTCCTTAGCGAGGGCGTGCTTCTAGCTCCGAGCCCACTGGAGAACAGGAAGAGCGGTGGGCTTCACAGATCCCTCGCCCTCCAGGCATAACTCAAGTAGCCGGGTGCCTTGGCCCATTAACTGGGGACACATCCTTTGTATGTGAGTGGGATTATTGCGAACAAGCTGTGTTGGCACATGGTGGGGGGAGGGCTTGAGGCAGAGCGGCCATGCTGTTCCCCATCAGTGTCTTCCCTGCAGGGAGATTGCCTGGCTCATCCATAGGAAGTTTAGGAGAAGTTCATGCCCACAACAGCCACTCCTGAGGCTCCAGCCTGGTCCAGCGGCTTGAGTGTCAAAGCCATTGTCTGTGCACAGAATAACCCGTGTGCCCAACAGATCCCAGCCTGATGAGGGAATGCCTTTCCAGGCTGTCTTGAATATTTTTATAGCAAAAGCCAGTTTTTTTTTTTATTTTTTTTAAGGGAGTTTTGGTTTCATTTCTGTTGCTAGGGCAAAAACGGAGCTCTAAATCTTGACAACAAAGTCTTAATCAGCAGAGGGGAACTGTTTAACTGGGCAGGGAGGAAAAGTAAAAACATACAAAAGGCTAGTTTTGTTTCCACCCGGGCTTCCCTAAGAAATAGTTGGAATTATTACGCAGGCAGGATTCAGTGAGTTCAATACTTGCTAGAAACCCAGCGTCTTTAAGGTTTGTTGTCTGCTGGGTCCTGATTTCCCAGGCTCCGAATCCCTGCCTTTTGAGGTGTCAGCTGAGAAAGCAGTGTTGCCTTTTCTCTACCTGGCTCTGTTCCCTGGAGCAAGTGCCCTGGGTCTCCTAGGGGGCAGGCTCCCAAAGGTCTGATTCTGCGCCGCCAGTTGGGACTGACTGCAATTTGAGCGGGGCATAGTCCCAAAGAAAGAAAGCCTTTGCAGCCCTGAGTGCGGGCCTCCGACCATCAGCTCTGGCACCTCCTGGGAGTTCCTTAGGAAATCCGTTCTAGGCCTCACTCCAGACCTACTCAATGAGAATCTGCATTTGAAAGAGGTCACCAAATGATAAGCCTACACTTTAAGGTCCCTGGCAGGAAAGAAACAGGTCGGGGCACCTGGGTGGCTCAGTCAGTTAAGTGTCCGACTTCGGCTCAGGTCATGATCTCATGGTTCATGGGTTCGAGCCCCGCATCGATTCTGTGTCTCCCTCTCTCTCTCTGACCCTCCCCTGCTCGCTCTCTCAGAAATAAATGGAAAAAAAAAAAAAGAAAAGAAACAGGTGATTCTTGTACAGAATGGCAAAGGAAGAGAATCTAGATTATCCTTTCCACTGCTAATAAGCAGCAGGTGGTTCTTAGTTACTTGCGCTATAGCTCTCTGTTATCAGTGCTTTACTGGGCTGAACGTTCCTACCTCTGAAGTGGCAGCCAAGGGCAGGTTTTAAAGATGAGATCTGGCTCAGGGAAAGGCACCCTTAAATCAACAGCTTGAAATGAGAGCTGGAGAGCTGGCCCTGCTGGGGATTTAGTTCCCCTCTCGGTGGAACTTGTAACTGCCTACCTGTGATTATAGGCACCACTGTTACAAGAGGAAAAGATTTCCAGTCTCACTTCATGCTGCCTGCCTCGGGTTTTAGGTACTGCTGTTATAGGAGGAAAAGATTTCTAGTCTCACTTTGTGTTGGAAACTGGTGCTTCTAGTTTTTTCAACAATAGACCCGGCTTTGCCCAGAAAACGGCAGGAACCTGAAAATAAAGCAATCAGGGATTTAAGGGGGGCCCACTGGCTCCTTTTTACTAATCTTATGCTAAGAGGGGCTAAGATCCGAGTGCTAGATTTCAGAAACAGTGCCGAAGCAGCCAGGAGATTGTTAGCAATGAATGATTCAACTCCCAAAGGTTGTACTAGAGACCGAAAAGCTTGTGGGAGCATACTGAAGCTCTTGTTTTCAGATTTTATTCATAAATAAGAAAGCTATGCCCTTGTTCTTTAATCCACTGTGATTAACAGATTCCACTGGGTACCAAATATTTAATTGAGGGTCCTCTACGTCCAGGGTGAGGTAGTCACGGAATAGAGCAGTGGAAGAAGGTTAGTCTGTTCGGTCCCACCTTTCTAGTACAGAAACTCTGCACTGGCCCCAAAATTCACACCAAGAAAAAAAAGGATAAATCCTATGTATACAATCCTATGTATACTTGAAGAAATGTAAATATGACTTAAGCAAGTTATTCCACAAAAGCTGCGTATTTGCATGGCTCTACATTTATTTTAAGAGCTTCATTCAAACACAGCCAGTATATTGGTCCGTTGAGAGCTTGCATGAGAATAAATTATACAGCAGAAAAAAATTATATTCACGTAAGGTTCACTGGCATTTCCGGATACTGCTTCGAGGCGTTCACATAGCTTTGGGGCCTGTTTGCTGATTTTGATTTGTTGTTATCGTCCCGTGTCAACACGATGCGAAAGCACCCTTTCTATATCTCCTTCAACTTAAAGTATGAAAACGCCGTCAGTCTAGAAGAGGACCCTGACCCCTCTGGGGAGGAAGACCAAACTCGACAAAAAGAAAACCAAACGAAACCTGAACCAGTGGTCCACGGAGTCTAGCTTGGCCACAAGAGAGGAAGATCACCCTCCAAACCAGTTACAGGAACGTGTCCGGGGTTCGGACGCTGAGCCAAGTGTTTCCGGCTGCAAAGTAACAGCCGGGTTCAAGGCTGGACGTGGTGGGGCGAGTCCGAGCCTGGTCAGAGCGCGCGCGGGGCGGGGAGAGGGCCGCCGCCTACAGGTCAGAGTCGCAGGGCAGCGAGTCTCCGCAGCGCCGGGTGCTGGGCAGGGAGGAGTCGGGGGTGTCGGCCCCCTCGCCGCGGAGCGCGTCGACCGGGTTGGCGTGGGCGCTGGGCCGCGGCCGCGGCATGGGGAAGCCGACCCTGGGCTTGGCGGCGGCGCCGAGCTCGGCGGGCCGCGGCGGGTGGCGGCCGTCGCTGTAGTACCTGATGGCGGGCGCGAGCGCGGGCTCGGGCCAGTCCACGTGCACGGTGCTGACGCTGCTGCGGCGCGGGGTGCCGGGGGGCGCCTTGCGGCAGCCGCGGCAGCGCTCCTCGCACCAGGGCGCGAAGCTGAGCGCCAGCGAGGAGCCGCCCAGCAGCAGCAGGCAGCTGCCCAGGTAGCCCAGCACCAGGCTGTAGCCGACGTGCACCGTGACCGGGCTGGCTTCGGCGGGCAGGACGGCGCGGTCATCCAAGAAGTGGTTGTACCAGGACACCGGGATGAGGCTGAGGAGGCCGGCGGCGAAGAGCACCACGCCCGAGAGGCCGGCCAGCGCGAAGCGCGGCCGCTCCTGCCAGCAGCGCACGCCGAGCGCCGCCAGCAGCAGCCCCAGGGCCGTGACGGCCAGCGACGCGGGCATGAGTCCCCGCGCCACGGCCACGGGCTGGGCCTGGAAGTAGCCCCACTCGTCGGTCTGGCCGCACTGGCGCTCGAGGCTGGCCTGCTCGCGGCAGATGTCCCACAGGCCCTGGTACAGCTCCAAGTCCACGGGCTGGTCGAGGAAGCCCTTCACCAGCCTCCAGCCCGGCGCCAGCGTGGCCGTCAGGTTGAGCAGCAGCCCGCAGGGCGCGAGCACCATGCCCAGCGTCATCACCACCGGCGTCCGCATCCCGGGGCCCGCACCTGCCGCCTTCGCCGCCCCGCGCCCCCGGCTGCGGCCCCCGAAGTGAGCGCGGGCGCCCCGCTCCTTCGCGTGCGCCCTTTGTCTCCGGCGCCCGACCGTCCCCACCCCGCCGCTCGCCTCCGCTTCCCTCCGCGCGTCCCGGCCGCTCCGGCCTCCCGTCCGGCCGCCGTCCCCAATCGAAACCAGCTCGCGGGCGGGTCTGACCGAAACCGAGGGCCGAGGCGCGGACGCCTCGAGGCGGCCGCCGCGGCCGAGCCGGACCCGGTGGGAGGGGCGGAGCGGGGCGCGAGCCGGGGGCGGCGGGGAGCCTCGCGCGCCGCGGGTCCCGGGCGGCGCCGTCACCCCGCCCCGCAGCCGGAGTCTCCGGGGACGGAGCAAAGGTCGCCCCGCCCCTGCTCGTCGCGCGGCTCCGCGGCCCCGCCGGCCGAGCGCGGGGGAGGGACGAGGCGGCGCCGCCCGGACGGGTTTGCCCGAGTTTCCCCAGTCCCCGCCCGGGGGCCCTGCGCAGCCAGCCTCCCCGCGCTCCGCTCCCGGCGGGGTCCGAGGTCCGCTCCAAGTTTTGCGCTGTTGGCTTTGGGGCGCTGGAGGCCGAGCGGGCGGCGCCACCGCTCCCTGCGCCTCCGGAGATGCGCCGGCAGGTGTGCGCGGAGGGTCCCCCGGGCGACTGGCGCGTCTGGAGGCCTCGCTGCCTTTGCTCAATGAAACTTGTTTCGTGTGCTTAGTAAAAGCATCATACCCCGGTTTCAGTCTGACTCAAAAGAATCAAAGCGAGTGTGTTTCTGGGATTAGAGTTTCCAAAGGATGATGACGACGAAGAAGATGATGGTGATGATGATGGTGATGAGTTTTAGCCCCGTGGAAGATTTTGAAGAAGCCAAGAAAGGGAAGGGTGTTACTAAGTGTCCTAACACACTTTTCGATTGTATCTAACCGTATAGGGTCCTGTGTCCGTTGTCTTTGAGCTACTTTGTACCTCTGTGAACTGTAGAAAGCCTACACAGTACTGCCAATGACTTTTGTTCATAGACATGCAAATGAGTTCGTGTCCATAGAACCAAAGTGATTATTGCCCAGTGGATACTGACCAATTTGTAAATTCATATTAGCTGATTACCTGTCAACATACTTGTTCCCTTATTAATAATGAATTAAATAAAATCTTAGGCACCTGTTCATTTTATATTTGTGTGAGTCATGATCTTACATTTTTCTAAAATTATTAATATTTTTCTCACTTCCCATATTTCTTACAATGAAAGTGCACTGCCTTTATAATTGGTTAAAATTAAAACTATGTACTCTTAAAAATCAAAGTGTTGATCTGAAACAGTTTTGAACATTCTAAAGTGGATAATACTATGGAAAGGAATCATTACTTATGCCTTAAATTTTTTTAGAGGCATCTGGATGGCTCAGTGGGTTAAGCGGCTGACCCTTGGTTTGGGCTCAGGTCATGATCTCCTGGTTCATGAGACTGAGCCCCAAGTGAGGCTCTGCACTGACAGTGAGGAGGCTGCTTGGGATTCTCTCTCCCTCTCTCTTTCCCTCTCCCCTGCTCTCTCTCTCAAAATAAGTTGTGGCAAAATATACATGGCATAGGATTTACCATCTTAACTATTTTTACGTAAACAGCTATCGGCATTAAGCTCATTCATATGAGCTTACCAGCTCATATGGATCTTACCAGCATCCATCTTTTGAGCTTTTTCATCTTCCCATCTTCCCACACTGAAACTCTACCCATTAACCAGTAACTCCCCATCTCACCACCACTCCTCAGGTTTCCAGCCCCGGCAACCACTATCCTACTTTCTGTCCCTGTGAATTCGAGTACTAGAGATACTTCATATAAGTGAAATCATACAGTATTTATGACTGGCTCATTTCACTTAGGATAATGCCCTCACGATTCATCCACGTTGTCGCATGTATCAGAATTTCCTTCCTTTGTGTGGCTGAATAATATTCCACTGTATATACGTGCCCCACTCAGTTTATCTGTTCATCCTTTGATGGAGTGTGATTGCTCCCACCTTCTAAGTTGCTCTAAGGGTGATTAGACGACATTACAGAGCCTTGAGTCAAAAAGTCACACTCCAGAATCTATACACTTCAGCTGTCTTCAGCTATTTACCTATGTTTGTCTCCAATCAAAGACTTTGATAATGAACACAATACCTGTTATTAACACTCTTTCGCCGGTTAAGTCAATCCTGTCTGAGATTTGTGATTTGGCTAGAAATACCAGCAAGGCATTCTTGCCCCTCCAGATAGCGGGTGCTAGACTCAGGACACCCAATACCTGCAAGAATACTGCCCCTGCCTTGATTTCGACATGTACACACACTTGTGAAACGATCACCATAATCAAGATGGTAAACATATCCATTACCTACAGTTTCTTTCTGCCCTTCATAATCTTCCCTCTCATCTCCGCCTGCCACCCCTATCACCAGACAACCACTGATCTGCTGTCACTATAGATCGGTTTGCATTTTCTAGAGTTTTGTGTAAGTGGAGTCCTATAACAAAGGCCACATATAAGAGAATATCGACACATCTCCCATGGCCCGGCAGCTCCATAATTTGTGTGAACTGAGGGTCACCTGGGACCATGACTTAGGGAAAATACAAAGATTCCCACTGAATGAACTCCCCTGGCTAGTGCGATGGCATTTGTGTGCTTATGAGCCCCACGGAATTCTTAGTCTTAGGGAAGTATAGGACACAAAGCCAGTGTGGCCAAAAAGAAAACAAACCAACAACTCTCCCCTCCCCCTGAAACTACAGATGAAATCTGTTTCAGCTCTGAGAGGACATTTTTGCTTTTGAATGCATTTCACAGTTTGCCTTCACCTTGGAACCTAACTTTTTGTGGTTTAGGACAACAGAGAGACTTCATAAAGTCGTTATGGGATATGAATCTGCTTCTCATGTAGATTGCTGTGTGGACTGAATGAAGTCCAGGCTGCGTGACTGGGGAAGACCAGAATCTGGCATGTTCTGCCTCCTATATCTGTGTGTATCTGTCTCCTGCCCTTCCTTTCCTCCTCCTTTCCCACTGCCTCTACCTAAGTCTATGACATTCTCCCATCTTCTCTTAAACTGGCTTCTAACTGGTTTCTGACACCCATGCTTTCTCTTCCCCCCATTTTTCTTAGCCACACAGGCCCTCAGAGCTGATATTGTAAAACTGAAACTGAATCTTGTGCCTACATTAACCCCTTTTATGGCCATCTACAGCCCAGCCCCAGCTACCCACTCCCACCCATCTCCCTTCCCTCCACCTCCTTCTCACACCACTACCCCCCAAAACTGGATTCCCCCCATTCTTTTCCAAAGCATTGTGTTGCCTTTTGTCCTTGATCTTTGCATATGCTCTTTTCTTTCCCCAGAGTTCTGCCTGCCCTTTCCTGACCCCAAGGTACCCTTCGGATCTTTGTTAAATGCTATTTTCCCTGGGAAGGCTTCTCAGTCTCCTGGATTGAATTAACTTTTCTTACTGGGTCCTGCCATCCACCCTCTTCCAGTATAGCACCTGCCACAATTCCTCATTACTTGAATCACCTGGTTGTCTAGCTAGGTCGTAAATTCCTTCAGGGCAGGGGTCATGTTCCTCATGTTCTGTTCTGCCCTGAAATCTGTCTTAGAGTCTGGCTACAGTAGCCACTTAACAAATCAATTGTATCTCCTTCCGCCCTGCATTCCTCCACACGCATCCACAGCCTTCTCTTACAGATGACCGTCTGGCCAAAACAGGCTGTCAATGCATCTCAGGAAAGAAATTTGCTTGTTTGCTGTTTTCAACAAAGAAAACAAGGAAATCTAGGATAGCTCCAGAGACTTACGACAGTGAAGTGTAGCCCTGTGGGGGTAACTTTCTATGGTAGTAAGAGAAAGAAATGATTGCCTTTAGTGTAGCATCTGATTATAGACCTGAGCTCTTTGTTCTGTGGGCTTCAAAGTTCATCGTAAGGCTGAGCGAGAAACAAAACACGAATCATAGCATGGCAGGAATGAATTATTGCTAAGATTAGTACATGTCAGTGTACGCTGATCCCTAGACCCTATAATAGCTTTCTTTTTTGAAGATGGGCCCTATGGTAAGACAAGACTCTACAGTGCCCTAGGTTTCCAGATGAATAGTGAGTTCCCAGCCACTAACTTTAAAGGGACTGAGGCTAGGTCCTCTGTCAGCCTTCACAGACTGGCTCACAGATAACACCTGGTACGAAATTCCAGTCTTCCACAGTGACCTTATCTTGGAAGTCACGTTACAGATTCCTGCAGGCCAAGAGGTTCCCACCTCTCAGGAAGTGTCCTCAGAGTCCCTACACAAGGTCCTTGTATCTTACTATCCACAGACAAAGGCCCTAAACACCGTCACTAGTCTTTCAGTGGTCAATCCACTTCGGCAGGTTAGAGACTGAAAAATAACTGATAAAAAATTAAGTTATGAAACAGCCTGAACTGAGTCCCTTTGATACTAGCATCAGCTTACCTCATTGGCAAATAGCCCGAAGGTGGTTTTTCTAGCCTTTGTGCCCAATGTTGTAGAAAAAGAATAATAATAATAACTTTTGGTATCTAATTTAAAGTAGTGCCCAGTGAGCTCAGTATCACATCACCCTGATTTATTTTCTTTATGGAACTTATCACTATTAATTAATTTATGTATTGACCTGTTTATAGTCTGTGTTTCTCCCATTGCACTGGAGGATCCAAACACTAGGAACCTTGCTGCATTTGTTTGTGGCTTTATCTCGACACTTAGAATAGTGCCTCGCTCATAGTAGGTCTCA
Source organism: Proteles cristata cristata (assembly GCA_017311185.1). Classification (NCBI taxonomy): domain Eukaryota; kingdom Metazoa; phylum Chordata; class Mammalia; order Carnivora; family Hyaenidae; genus Proteles; species Proteles cristata. Next base: position 1,026,985 of record JAESUZ010004980.1, read on the forward strand.
ATAAATGTGTACTGCATAGATGAAAGAAGTTTTGTAAAACTTCCACAAAATAACACATAAGTTACAGCATATGTCACTTTAAAAAAATCTATGAATTTGACTACTCTGTGCAATGTGGGAATTTCATAACTGATTTATTTCTCTTAGCATAGTGTCCCCAAGGTTCATCCTTGTTGTAGCATGTCAGGATTTTCTTTCTTTTAATTTATTTTTTAACTTTTATTTATTTTTGGTGGGGGAGGAGAGCACCAGCAAGTGTGAGTGGGAGAGGGGCAGAGAGAGAGAGAGAGAGAGTGAGAGTGAGGCAGAGAGAGAATCCCAAACTGGGCCTGATTTGGGGCTTGATCTCATGAATTGCCAGATCACAGTCTGAGTGGAAATTAAGACACACATACTTAACTGATGGAGCCACCCAGGTGCCCCCAGAATGTTCTTTCTTTTTAAAAGCTGAGTAATACTTCATTTTATGTATATTCTACCTTCTGTTTACCCAGTCATCTGTCATTGGACACTTGCGTTGTGTCTACCTTTTGGCTTTTGTGAATAATGCTCCTATGATGGTATATCACTTCTAATTTATCTTATTTCATCCTGTATGGTGATTGCCTGTCTAAAGCAAGAATTGGGGGCCCTGGGTGGCTTAGTTGGTTAAGCGTCTCACTTTTAATTTCGGCTCTGGTCATGATCTCAGATCAAGCCCCACATTCCAACCCGTGCTGGGCATGGAGCCTGCTTGGGATTCTGTCTCTCCCTCTCTATCTGCCCCTCCCCTGCTCGTGGTCTCTCTCACAAAAACAAACAAACAAACAAAAACAAGAATCTATTTACCTTCCCTCTCATACATATCAGAAGGCATCATGGGGTAACATGCCATTTAGAAAAAAAAGCTTGTTTGAGTTTCATCTTCTAAAGGCCTCAGACCCTTCCTGGCTTAGCATTAGGATGCTGCTCTACAAAGATGAGGCTGCGTGGTGGGGGTGGGGTGTTCCCAGGACCCAGCCACTCTCTGTTATCTTACATAGCCTACTTCTCCTCAACCCTGTCCATTCCTGTCTCCTGCAGAGCCAAACGTTTTTGCCATGCCATGGATTAGGTCCCTGTAGGTGTTTGAGATGGTTTTCTTTTTGAGATTGGGTATTTTTTAATTTACAAGTTCGTGTATGTGTGCAAATGTGTGTGCGTGCATGTGCAAAAATGTATACTGCATCGTAACCATGGCAGACTCCTAAATGGAAAAACCAAGAACTATGATGAGAGTAATGCTTTCCAAATTAATGTAAAGGTTCAATGCAAGTCCAATAACAAGTAATGCTACGATTGAATAGGTAATTTCAAAGCTCATTTGGAAATAAAAATGAACAAAATATGTTAAATCTCTGGGAAGAGCAGAATGTAAAAGGTGTGAACACTGGCCGTTACATGTGCTATATAAGTATAATTAATAATTCAAACGTGAATGTAGTACTAGAATAGGAAGATGGATTAATAAAATAGTCAAGGGGCGCCTGTGTGGCTCACTCGGTTAAGCGTCCGACTTCAGCTCAGGTCATGATCTTATGGCTGGTGAGTTTGAGCCCAGCATCGGGCTCTGTGCTGACAGCTCAGAGCCTGGAGCCTGCTTTGGATTCTGTGTCTTCCTCTCTCTCTGCCCCTCCCCCACTCACATTCTCTTTCTCTCTGTCTCAAGATAAATCAACATTAAAATGTTTTTAAAAATAAAGTATAAAATGTAGTAAAAAACAGTCCTAGTTATATATAAATTTATAGGTTGATTAAGTGGGATTTCAACTTGTAGAGAAAGGCATGAAAATTCAGTTGTTTTGTGGCAACCTCTGAGCTTTGGGAGAAGAAAAAAAAATGTAAGTCTGTGCATCACAAAATACGTAGAGAACCAAGGAAAACAAGTCTCAGTGGACCATATTGTTACATAAAAAAAGGAATCCTGAAAGAAGTGGGAGGAAGTTGAGAGGAAGGTAAATTTATAGGCTGTGGAAAGGCTTTCTAAGCAAAACGTCAAGGATGGCAGTTATAGAGAAAGAGCTTGGTAGGCTTAACTACAGAAGCTTCACATTTTAATGTTAGTAACGCGTCAAAATTTGGACAAATTTTTTCAGCTTTTGTGGCAGAAGAGTAGTTGATATTTCATGTCTATACGGCAAACCAATAGGAACACTTAATATCAAGTGAAAAATGGGCAAGAAAATGCACAATCATAGAAGAAAATAAACATCTATTAAGTACTGTTAAAGGTGATCAATTAGGGGCACCTGAGTGGCTCAGTTGTGTGAGGGTCTGACTCTTGATTTTGGCCCAAGGTCATGATCTCTTGGTTGTGGCATCAGTCTCTGTGCTGAGTGTGAAGTGCTCACGCGTTCTCTCTCTCTAAAAAATAAAATAAGAGTTAAAAAGTGATCAATTAAATGACTCTCTTATTCACATAAATCCAAAACTAAACATGGGGGCAATTTTCTCTTCTTTAAAAAAAAAATGTAATGTTTATTTATTTATTTGTTTTTTAATATTTTTATTTATTTCTAGGAGAGAGAGGGAGAGAGAGCGTGAGCAGGAGGGGGTCAGAGAGAGAGAGAGAGGGAGTCACACACTGAAACAGGCTCCAGGCTCTGAGCTGGCAGTCAGCACAGAGCCCAACGCGGGGCTCGAACCCGCGAACCGCGAGATCATGACCTAAGTGAAAGTCAGATGCTTAACCGACTAAGCCACCCAGGCGCCCCTGTTTATTTATTTTTGAAAGAGAGAGAGACAGTACACGAGCTGGGGAGGGACAGAGAGAGAGACAGAGGAAGACACAGTATCTGAAGCAGGCTCCAGGCTCTGAGCTGTCAGCGCAGACCATGACGCGGGGCTTGAACCCACAAACCATGAGACCATGACCTGAGCTGAAGTCGGATATGTAACCGACTGAGCAACCCAGGCATCCCCAGTTTTCTCTTCTTGAACTGGAAATGTTAAGGGGGGGAAATGCTATCCAATCTTGGGTAGAGTTGGGGGAAAAGTCATTACCGGAGGGAAGGTACATAATGAATTTATTGTAGAGGTGATGTTGCAGTTTGCCTTAGATATGTGTTGTCTCAATGATTTATCAATTAACATTCTAGGTATTTGCCCCAAAGAAATAAACTGAGGATGTGGAAAGATTTAGCTATAAGGATGTCCACTGTACTGCCCTTTATAATAAACATATAATAAAATCGAATTGCAATATGAAACCAATTAGGTTAAAAATATATATGTGTGTATTGGAAAATGGTAGAAGGAGATACACTAAAATGTTAGCTGTTCTTGAAGTGGTGTGATTTACTATTGATTTTATTTTCTTTGAGATTTTATAAATTTTCAAAACTTCCTTTCTGTAGAATTTTTTATTCTATTTTATTTTTTAAATTTTAAAAAAGTTTATTTATTTTGAAAGGCATAGAGCACGAGCCAAAAAGGGGCAGAGAGAGGGAGAGAGAGGATCCCAAGCAGGCTCCGCACTGCCAGCACAGAGCCCAACAGGAGGCTAGAACCCACGAACCATGAGGTCTTGACCTGAGCAGAAACCAAGAGTCTGATACTCAACCAACTGAGCCACCCAGATGCCCCAACCCAATTTGAAAAACTCAACTTTTGCAAGTGTACAGTCTTGTTTCTCCATTTTTCTGATGTTAAAAGTCAAGTTACATATTCTTCTGACACAAATATCTCTTCCATAAGTGTGAATGTACCATCGTTTAAAATGGCCACAACTAGGCCTATGCTTAAGTGAAAAATAAAGCTGAATTCTATTGTCATGTAATGTTGAGTTGCTCCCAGAAATGCACGCACAAGAAATGATATGCACTTATTTCAGGAAGAAAATTGGGTGCTATTTTTCTATATTTCCAAGTATTTTTCAAGTTTAAGCACGATATAGAAGCACTCTTTACATAATGACAAACAGCAAGGGCAAAATTCAACACTTAAATCAGTCATGAGCCTCAGAATTTACATCTGATCTTCACTTTGAACCTGCAGGATATGTTTGGTAACTATAGTGTAGACAGGTAAGCAGAATGACCATCTATTCCATTTTCTTATTTTTACATTATTTCTTCCTTTGTAAGGTTATTTTTAATAATATCATGTCCATAATTGTAGTCAATGCTGTATACTTGCAAATATTAAGAAACATATTCTCTTTATTTCTTCCTGGACCTTTGAATACACTTTCTTATGGTTGCTAAGCAAAGAGTACAACTCTGTGAATGACCCAATGTTGTGTTTACCGCATTATGTTATGTCTGAATATGTGTGGGAAATGCCTTAAACCTAGTAACAGGCAAAACCTATATATTGCTAGTTCGTAAACTTCAATTAGGCAGTTTAAATTAGATTAAAGGGGAAGTTTTAGCCTAAAGACATCAAAACTAAAGTGCCTTTAAAAGGAACTATTGCCCCATCACATAGAATTTAATTTACTGGAACAAAGTAAAAGTTAATAAATTTGGCAAGTTCTCTTGTCTAAACAGAGGCACATTTCTGTTCTCTGCCGCTCCTTGCTAAAAGGAGAGAACAGCATAGACTGCCCTGGAAAGTTCTTTGTCCTGTCTTGCTCCTTTTCACAGTTAGGTTTCACATCAACAGACGGAGCTGGGGTGAATTTCACTGAAGCGACCTGAATGTGAGGAACAGAGAGGCTATGTATCACTGACATCTGGACAGTGAATTCGCACGCACATCATAGAGAAACGTGCAGAAAGGTGTATTGCTTCTGGTTTGTGTGGGATATGGCTAGTCCAGGGGCTAGAAGATGAATGTCCTAACATGGAGCAATTTCGGAGCATGAGCTTTTGAGAAAGGCCATTTTCTCAACAAGCTCACTCCTCCACCTCCATGTTGTAGAAGCCATTCAAAACAGAACCTGTTAAACTCGTAAAACTTGTCAGTTGTTTGTGAAGTTTGATGCCATCAGTCAGGCATTTTACCAGCTTTTCAGTTCACCTGGATCAATAACTACACATAATGTTAACAATGGAGCAGGCGCAATTCAGCTCCCGCCCCGGACAAAACCCAAGTTGGGAAATGGACAGGCCTTACCATGGTGGGTCCAAAGAGACACTTGCTGTGCTGGAAGGACCATGACAAGGTGGGCTCCGAACTTCTTATTTTCCTGATGTGAACTGAGAGGTGTGGAGAGGAGAAGCGACTTTCAGACCCATAGAGCGAAGGTATTTGGCACCAGCTTTGACACAGCCTCTGGGAACGTTCGGCTCTCAGAATCTTGACTTTTTTCTCCAAGGATAAAATGGAGCAAATTAGTTTCTACTCAACCAGATTGTTAAAAAGATGAGTGAGTTAACTAACCTTTATAAAATAGGTAACATATAGTAGGCAGCTTAAAAGAGTATTTTTTATTAACATCGATGAAGGTACATTAATTGATATCTGAGCGATCTTGGAGTTTGAGCCCCAATATGCTCCTTACCTAGTGTTTCCAAAATATAATAAAGAAGGGAAGCTGCAGGGCTCCAGAGCAGAGCAGAGAGGAAGTGCTGTGTTCATAGTGATGACGTGGTAGTGGCTTGAAACAAAAGGTAGTTTTCAGGTATATCGAGTTCTCTGCAGCCACGGAATATAAAGTAAAGAGCCAACATGTGATGTGATGCAGTGGCACTGAAACAAGTGTGTCTAGTGGTGCCTGGGTGGCTCAGTCAGTTGAGTGTCTGACTTCAGCTCGGGTCATGATCTTGCAGCTCGTGAGTTCGGGCCCCTCCTCAGGCTCTGTGCTGATAGCTCAGAGCCTGGAGCCTGCTTCAGATCCTATGTCTCCCTCTCTCTCTGACCCTCTCCCTGCTCAAGCTCTCTCTAAAATGAATACATGTTTTAAAATTTTTTTTTAAATAATAAAAATATTTTTTCCTCGGTCACTGAAAATGTAGAACATTTATAAAGTAGAATGTTGCTATATACGTGTAAATTCTAAATGAGAATAATACTTTGTTGAGGCGATACGAGATAGAGTCGGTATAATGAGGAAGACAGTGAATCAAAAGGAAATGAGTCCATCAGAATTGGGATCTTTCTGCATGATCCCTAGAAGGTCAGCCAGTTGATGCTCTATGCCATTATCAAGCCCCCAGCCACATGTTTTTTTGCGCTTTTGATTTAAATGTATTTAAAATTTCTGGGACATTTGATTTTATTAGAGTGCAATTTATGAACAATACTCATCATGACATCACTTGGCTGCCGGCTCTGCTGTAAATAACAGACTTAATTAATTGGGAAATGCACTCCTGCTTTTGCTGGGGGAATGCCTGCCGATCGCTGCGGGAGGAGGCTGACTGGGGCTTAGTCAGCGGAAGGCTCCCAAGGAGGTAATGACTTAGGACTCAGTCCTGGCTGTGCCACTTGTGGGTCACAGCACCTGTAAAACGTTGCTTATTGTGGAAGCAATAAAACTCCCCTCCTGGAGGCAAGAGTTCTTATCTATAAATGGTTAGGAGAAGAGGAAGTTCCTGAAGAAAGACCTATAAAGTATCAAGTATTTGAATTCTGAACTGCGTGATAAGGGAGGCAAAAGTAAGGGAGGACATTGGTAAGAAATGACATCCTGTGGACAGATTTGGCTACTCTGAAACCCACTTGTAGACTTTAGAGAATTTGACCACGTGTTTTACATTTACATGTAATTAAACTGAATTAACATATAGCATGATTTCTATCTTAAAGATTGAAAGTACTGAATCAGTGGGCCTTCGCTGCATAAAGAGTGTATCAAACGTCCGTGGCTTACAACAACAGTAACATTATTATTATTATTTCTTTTCATTCTGTGGCTTGGCTGGGTAGTACTTCTGCGGGGTGCCCTGTGGGGTGCCCACACAGCCTGGCCTCTCCTTAGGGTCTCTCGGCATCTGGGAGGCTGCCTAGGGCACTCCACGTGTGGTTCTGGGGTTCTAGCAGCAAGAGGGGGTGGTCCTAAGGCACTAGTGTTCTGCAAGTCTCTGCTCGCTTTTGTCAAGTCACACGGTCAAGGCCAGAGTGAGTGTGGGAAGGGATTGTCCAGGGCATGGATAGAGAGAGGAGAACAAACTGGGGCCTTTGCTGCAACCATCTCTTGCAGGTATGTCCAGTTATCTTTGAATAAGACTATCAAAATATTTAGAAATATTTATAACCAAAGAGTAGACTTCATCTAGATTGGTGTGGTACAACAGAGGTATCGTAACTATGTATGTACACGGGTATTTATACACACAACAGTAATTTAAAATGCTCTAGGGCCGCCTGGGTGGCTTAGTTGGTTAAGCGTCCGACTTTTGCTTAAGTCATGATCTCGTGGTTCGTGGGTTTGAGCCCCGCGTTGGGCTCTGTGCTGACTGCCAGCTCAGAGCCTGGAGCCTGTTTCAGAGTCTGTGTCTCCCTCTCTCTGACCCTCCCCTGCTCACGCTGTCTCTCTCTCTCCTAGAAATAAATAAAACGTTCAAAAAAAATTAAAATGCTCTAGTAGTCACATTAAAAAGAAGTAGACAGGAGCGCCTGGGTGGCTCCGTCAGTGAAGTGTTGGACTTTGGCTCAGGTCATGGTCTCCCAGTCTGTGAGTTTGAGCCCCGCACCAGGCTCCAGAGCCTGAAGCCTTCTCTGGATTTTGTTTCTGCCTCTCTCTCTGTTGCTCCCCTGCTCGCACTCTCTCTGTCAAAAATAAATACATATTTAAAACTTTAAAAAAAGTAAACAGAAACAAGTAAAATCAATCTTAATACCTCTATTTAACCAAGTACATTCAAAATAGTATCATTTCAACATGTACTCAATGTAAAAATTATTAACGGGAGATTTTACATTTGTGTGTGTGTGCGCGCTAAACCTTCATCATCTAATGCATGTTTTCACTTACAGCACAGCTCTGCTCAGGACGCCCCATTCCAAGCGCTCATCGCTTTGCATGCTCGTCACCACTGTGCCTTTGGGCAGCACAGAAGTAGATGTTAACAGATGAGGAAGAGGGAGAAGTGGGGCTGGAAGGGCTGAGATTAACGGACAGTCGGCCCTCCCAACCGCACGCACGCGCACGCGCGTGCACACCGCTGGCAGCAGAGGGCGGGGCACGGAGAGAGGAGCCTGGTGTAAGAAACGCAATGAATGCTATGCAGCAGCAAATCTACTGATACAATCCACTCTATTAATGAACCAAAAGAGAACAAATAATCCTACTAGAAGATTCCTTTTTGTTACCACCAACATGTATTACTAACTGCACAATGAACACTCTTAGTGAAATAAAAGAGATTTCCCTCAGTGGTAAAGAATATCTGCTTAAATCAGGAGTGAACATAAGTGGTGACATGGCAGAAGCATTCCCAATAAGCTCAGAACTCGTTTTCAACATTGACCTGGAAGAGCTAAGCAATGAAATTAGGTTAAGAACCTAAATCGGAGCGCAGATGTGTTCTCAGAGGAAGAGAAAAGAGAAGAGGGGGGAAAAAAAAACAAAAGAAGAAAGAAAAAAGTTAAAAGAAAAAAGGTCCCATTCTCTGTTCACAGTAGTGGTAACAACAAAATTAACTTAACAGGATCTCTGTGATGTTGCAGTGGATTAAAAATGACAGATGGGGTGGCTGAATTTAGGGAGTATGTGACTCTCGATCTCAGGGTTGTAAATTCAAGCCCACTCTGGGTATAGAGATTAAAAATAAAATCTTTTTTTAAAAATGTTTTTTATTTTTGAGTGAGAGAGAGCATAAGCAGCAAGGGGCAGAGTGAGAGGGAGACACAGAATCCCCAGCAGACACAGGGCTTGAACCCACAGACTGTGAGATCATGACCTGAGCCTAAGTCCCACGCTTAACCGACTGAGTCACCCAAGTGCCCCTAAAAATAAAATGTTTTTAAAAAAAAATGAGTACAAAATTTTTGCCACTTTGTCCACAAGAGGTAGAGTCTAAGCTCTCTTTCATGTTGACTAGACTTGGTCATGTGACTTGCCTTGGCCCATGGGACACCAGCATGGAGGACATAAGAGAGACTTGATGAGTGCTTGTTCAGTGGAGCTTGTCCAAGTAAGTCCAGCGGATGGCGGCTGAGAGGAGACCTGGGAGAGAGCCGAGGCACCTAGCTAGCACCAAGGCCGCTGAAATGTGAGTGGGCCCTTCTTGGCCTTTCCATCCGGGCCAGTTGAATGCAGTTGCATGAGTGAGCTCAGCCAAGACTGCTAATCAAACTCTAGACAAAGAATCGATAGTCAACCATTCATTCTTGGAGCGGTTTCTTACGTGGCAATAATTCACTGATGTCCAAGAACACGTCCCTGGAATTCTAGAATTGTAGTTATTTTAGAAATGATTTCATTGTATTTCCTTATGACAAAGGGGTACTGGAAGCTAGGATTAGGGAGGTCAGTGAGGGGTGACAGCAGCAGGGCTGTGTCCAGAAATTGTTTCCATTACTGCGTTACTGTATTCATTCTTTCACTGCACATTCATGAGTGCTTGCTGAGCCTAGCGCTCGTGACGGAAAGACACTGGCTCCATTAAGAGAAAGAGATAGAATTATGAGTAAACAGTTATGACACAGAGACAGAAATACCACATGGAATGCCACTTCTGGGGATATGCGGTGAGCACGGAAGAGTCACAGACATGCGTTTGCTCTGGGCCGTAAAGGGTTAGGAAGACCTTGTGTGAGCCAGAGAAGGTCGGGGAAGGACATTCCAGGCAGAGACAGAGGGAACAAAGGCCCAGAAACAGCTTCTGGCAAGCCTGTTCTAGGAAGAGGGGAGCGCTCTCCAGCCCGCTCTTAGGACTTGATTTGGTTCACCTTTTGCTTGTTGCGGATCTTGTTCTTCCAATCCATTTTGGATTGACTTCCCCCAAAGAATCCTAATTGCAGCTAAGTCTTCACCCTCCTTTAGGCAGAAAGCTCCAGCTAGGGCCTGCAGAGTTAAAAGGACAACTCTTGTAATATTTTGGTAAGGGGTTCAGGAGTTATACTTGGCCTCCTTTCTGCTGTTGTCGCTGCGATATGACATCACTTTCACTGCTGATTAATTTTATCCTAATGGACAGGTGAACATAATTCTCAACATGACTTGTGGAGATAATCTGCCCTTGGGAAATGAGCAGATTGATTTCCTTCTGGGCAGAAGATGGGAGAAGAGAACCTTATAAATTCCCCCCATCTGCTTCAGTATACTCCCCTTTGTCATCAAAGCATGCCCCTGAACTTCCTTGCAGTGTATCTGAATATCATTTTTTGGAATGTGGCCCAGGGTCAAGTGGTTCTCATTGTCTAGATATGTAACTAAGGAAATGTGTTTCCTGGGAGTTTTAAAATTCCAATCTATAGTCTAGCTATTCTGTTTATTCTTGCGGATAAAAGACAAAATGTATCAAACATTGTTTTTATTTTTACTTACCCACATCCTCATTCAGAAGTTGAACTGTTGACAGTATCAAGGAAATCAGGTTCTTTTCTGAGCGCCTGACAAATTACTAGTTCCTGATGAATACAGAAATAAATGGCTTTTTTTTTAAGGCTACATTGTACCATTCCAATGCTTAAAGTCATATTGGACAGAATGTCATGTCAAGCCACTTGAAAATAAAGAAGGACCTGACATCATCTTGTCTCATTTTGTGAGCTCAACGTATGTACCCACTGTTCCATATATTTTATGCTTCTCATTTCAATGACTCTTTCCTTATTCATTCAATTTGCTTCCATACTTGTCACTTTAAAATGATGTTCTCTTGCTTCTTGGGCTTTCTTGAGTGGCATAATCCACCCCAGGCCACCACCATCCTGAGACACACACATTCATTCTGTCTGGTACTGCATGGGGTCTTACTTATCACGCAGGGTTGGAAGCCCCCTTCCTAGATGGGAGGGGACAGGTGATGGCCTGAGGGAAGCCAGTGAGAGGACACACAGTGAACTGGTCCTTGAAAGAGGAGGCTTCAGGCAGATGGAGGGTAGAAAGGGTGCCAGGCAGAAGAACCGGTAGGTGCAAAACCGCGGAGTGGTTCTTGAGAATCAGCAAATGTGTGTTTGTATAAATGTGTGCGTGTGTGATCTCAGGACCACCAGCAGCAGCATGGCCGGGTGAATGGTGAAGGCCATGTCCCAGAGTTAGGATGGGGACTCGACTCCTGGGTGTTGGTGAAGGAAGATGGCCAGGGATTATAGATACCAGCGTGGATGAATTTGCCTTTGGAGACTTTGGAAGTTAAAAAAAAAAAAAAAGATTCTATATGCTCAAATCATTTATCACCAGGAGATGCAAACCAAACTACTGTGAGATATCACCTCATACCTGTCATAATGGCTAAAATAAAAAAAAATACAGGGGCACCTGGCGGGCTCTCTTGGTTAAGCAACCGACTTCAGCGCAGGTCATGATCTTGAGGTTCATGGGTTCAAGCCCCATTTGGGCTCTGTGCTGACAGCTCAGAGCCTGGAGCCTGCTTAGGATTTTGTGTCTCCCTCTCTCTCTGCCCCTTTCACTGCTTGTGCTCTGTCTCTGTCTTTGTCTCTCAAAAATAAATAAAAATTTAAAAAATAATAAAATAAACAAAAAAATCAAGTGTTGGTGAGGATGTGGGGAAAAAGGAAGCCTCTTGCACTGTTGGTGGGAATGCAAACTGGTGCTGCCTCTGTGGTAAACAGTATGGAGGGTCCTCAAAATGTTAGAAAATAGAGCTACCCAATAATCCAGTAATTGCACTGCTGGGTATTGACCAAACAATACAAAAGCACTAATTCAAAGGATTACATGCACCTCTACATTTATAGCAACATTACTTACAATAGCCAAATTGTAGAAGCAGTCCAAGTGTCCACTGAGAAATGAATGGATAAAGAAGAGGTGGTGCGGAGTGCCTGAGTGGCTCAGTCGTTAAGCATCCAACTTCAGCTCAGGTCATGATCTCATGGTTTGTGGGTTTGAGTCCTGCGTCGGGCTCTGTGCTGACAGCCAGCTCAGAGCCTGGAGCCTGTTTCAGATTCTGTATCTCCCTCTCTCTCTTACCCTCCCCTGCTCACTCTGTCTCCCTCTCTCCCAGAAATAAATAAAACATTAAAAAAAAAAAAAAAGACGAGGTGGTGTATATATACAAGGGAATACTATTCAACCATAAAAAAGAATGAAATCTTGCCACTTGCAACAACGTGGATGGACCCAGAGAGTACAATGCTGCGTAAAATAATCAGTCAGAGAAAGACAAATACCATATGATTTCACTCTTATGTGGAATTTAAGAAACAAAACAAAGAAAGAAAAAAGAGACAAACCAAAGAACAGACTGTTAACAAGAGAACAAAGTGATGGTTACCAGAGAGAAGGTGGGTGGGAGGATGTGAAATAGGTGATGGAGATGAAGAATACACTTATCAGATGAGCACACTGAGAAGTGCAGAGCATTCTTGGAGCCTGCGTTATACACCTGAAACTAATATAACACAGTATGTTAACTGTATTGGACCTAAAATTAAAAAAATTAAAATGAAAGACAAAAAAGTCATCCATAGATGACTCAGAGATCTGACACGGATCAGAGTGAGGTGTGAGGCCTTTTGTTCAAACCAGCTCCATCTCTCCATAGGTCTGCCAGCATTTTCAGACTTTTTTCACCTATTTGGGTGACCTCGCTGTCTGCTTCTAATCTCCTAGATTCTTAGTGTTGTTTTCTGTATACAATAAAAATTACACCTTTTTTTTTGAGACTAAAATTGTACTGTTCTAAAATTTAAGGGGAAATGGGATAAAATATAAGGTCAATCCACTTGCACATAAAAGTAACTGACATAACAGTACTTTTTGTTTTGAAAAGTACAGAGCTCTCAGTTTTCCTGTCTCCCATGCTCTGTTTTTACCTTTATACCCATAGCTTGTATGTATGCACTTCCTTTCCCTCTCTCAATGCTCTTTTCCCGTATGGGACACTTTTCCCATCAGCACTCTGTGGGTTTGGTCTACTACCACCTATGAGAGGCAGTGGGACAGAAAAACTTGCCTCTTCCCTTCTTTAAATGTCTTCGTAAAGCACGTGGAAGCTCAGATTGGTAGCGTTTTCATCCCCATTCACGAATTCTTGAAACAAACAGATGCATGAAAACTTTATTATTCAGGAAGTGGAACTGCAGATTATAGGTACAGTTAAAGAGTTTGGTGAATTTTGGCAACTATTCTGCCTCTTGTAGAATTGAGATTATATACCTTTCATGAAGAAAGAACATGGCTCCCATTTTCTGAGTGCCTATCATGTGCCAGCATGGTGCAAAATCCTTAGCTCACACGAACTCCTTTTATGCTTTTGTAACAGGACGTTAAATGTGATGTTTCCTGTAGTCTCCATGTATTTGGCAGAGGCTTCAAAGCTTGGGAACAATAGATGTCAGACATTTCTGTAAAACCTGTTCTGCCGCCATCACCTATCACCCATCTGCAGGCCACACAGCACAAAGTGAAAAAATCCACTGAGAAAAATCATGACTTGAGTTTGTCATTCAGCATTTTTACGCTATAAATAGCCATGTTCTTTTTTTTCTTCTTTTAATGTTTTTATTTATTTTTTAATTTTAAATAGTTTATTGTCAAGTTGGTTTCCATATAACACCCAGTGCTCATCCCCACAAGTGCCCTCCTCCATGCCCATCTCCCCCCTTCTCCTCCCCCCACCCCATCTGCCCTCAGTTTGTTCTCAGCATTCAAGAAGTCTAGAGAGCCATGTTCTAAAAGACAGCTTTATAAGCGCATCAGACCTGATCGGTTGTGTGGTTCGGTTTGGCTCAAGTTTTATTTCTTATGAGAACCAAAGCCCCTTCATTTTTTTAAAATTTGTTAATGTTTTTTATTTATTTCTAGGAGAGAGAAAGAGACAGCGTGAGCAGGGGAGGGTCAGAGAGAGAGGGAGTCACAGACTGAAACAGGCTCCAGGCTCTGAGCTGGCAGTCAGAACAGAGCCCGACGCGGGGCTCGAACCCACGAACCACGAGATCATGACCTGAGCGAAAGTCGGACGTTTAGAACCAAAGCCCCTTCAGACTCTACATGAGTCCTTTTTGGATCCCAGAGTTTTGAACAAAGGCTCAGAAGACTCCTACAACTGCAAAAGGCCATTTTCCCATCTGAACTGGTAAATAGGCCCAGTGAAGAAAAGTGGAAAAGCAGTATATTCTTAACATTTCCCTAGAATAAGAAATACAAGGATAGCGTGAAGCTAGTTTATGAAAAACCCCCACCTCCAGCTTTTTCTTAAAATTATTTTTACGGTTTATTCATTTTTCAGAGACAGAGAGAGACAGAGCGTGAACGGGGGAGGGGCCAAGAGAGAGGGAGACACAGAATCTGAAACAGGCTCCAGGTTCTGAGCTGTCAGCACAGAGTCTGACACGGGGCTCAAACTCATGAACCTCGAGATCATGACCTGAGCTGAAGTTGGATGTTTAACCAACTGAGCCACCCAGGCACCAGCCTCCCCACCCCTCCCAAGATTTTATTTCTTGTATCGCTCTTGTATAATCTTGGCATTTGGAGTTGTTAATTTTCAGTTAACACTTACGTAAGTTTCCTACGGCTGCTGTAACAAAGCAACACACACTGCGTGGTTTACAACAACAGAAATTCATTCTCACAGTTCTGGAGGCCAGAAGTCTGCAGTCAACGGGTTGGCAGGGCTGTGCCTTCTCTGAAGCAGAAGGAAGGATCCCTTGTATCTTTCTGCTTCTGGTGGCCCCAGGCATTCCTTGGCTTCTGACAGCATGACTCCAATCTCTACATCCATCATCACGTGGCTTTCTCCCTGTGTGTCTGGGTGCAAATTCCCCACCTTATAAAGACACCAGGCATACTGCATTAAGCGCCGATCTTACTCCAGTATGATTTCATCTTAGCATCTTTAATTACATCTGCAAGGACCCTATTTTTAAATAAGATCACATTTTGAGATACTGGGGTTTAAGGCTTCAACATATCTTTTTTTTTTGGGGGGGGAAGGGGACACAATTCAACCCACAGCAGTACTCAATTACGTTTCCAACCCATAGGGAAGCAGAATCCCCAAATAGGGCATGCTTGCGAAGAAATCTAAGGTTGCTTCTGATGCCTGCCTTCCTCTGGGAAGCTGTTCCATGTGCTCCACCGCTGGGCATCAGATCCCCCACCAGGACACAAGGGACTCCATCCATTGCTGGCCCTGAATTATGTTGGTGATCCCTCCTAGAATCTTTACTTCATAAACAACAATCATGTGACTTGAGCTGGACCAAAAGCATTTCAGGATAGGGCAGAGGCACAGAAAGGAGCAGAGGGTTGAGAGGAGGGTGAGGAAGTCCCCAGGATGTCAGAGCACCATGGGAATGCATCAGAAATGCAACACCCACTGCCCGGCTCTCTGTACGCTGCTTTGTCCGGTGCTGCCAAAATGTATGCAGGTTGAAATCGGTCTTCAAATGCAAGTTGTGGTAAGAGGCTTTGTGGAACGCCTTTCCTGGTGTTCACACCCTATCTCTGCAGAGTATGACTGAGATGCATGCTAGCGGGCTGTATGTAGCAATCAGGGCTGTGCACTGACCAGAGGCCAGCAGCACAGAGGGACCCCATTTGGCAGCCACTGTCAGGTGGAATTCAGCACTGACAGTTTGCGGCATTTTCCAAAGAAGGACAGACTAAGTTCGTTATCTAAAATTAAAGCAATTTAGGGGCGCCTGGGTGGCTTAGTCGGTTAAGCGTCCGACTTTCGCTCAGGTCGTGATCTCGCGGTTCGTGGGTTCGAGCCCCACGTCAGGCTCTGTGCTGACTGCCAGCTCAGAGCCTGGAGCCTGTTTCAGTCTGCGACTCCCTCTCTCTCTGACCCTCCCCTGCTCACGCTGTCTCTGTCTCTGTCTCTCCTAGAAATAAATAAAACATTAAAATAAATAAATAAATAAATAAATAAAATTAAAACAATTTAGCCCTTCCTTCTGCTGCCCCCTTCTAACCTCTGTCCAGCCAGTGGCCGTCAGCAATGCCAACATGCAGATGCAGGTTAAGCGTGTGATGGCTTTTATTGAACAAGAAGCCAATGAGAAAGCAGAAGAAATCGATGCAAAGGCAGAGGAAGAGCTCAACATTGAGAAAGGTCATCTTGTGCAAACCCAAAGGCTGAAGATGATGGACTCCTATGAGAAGAAAGAAAAGCGTACTGAGCAGCAGGAGGAAAATGCAGATATCTAATTTGATGAATCAAGCAAGGCTCGAAGTCCTCAGAGTGAGAAGTGACCTTATTACAGACCTGCTAAGTGAAGCAAAACAGAGACTCGGCAAAGTGGTAAATGATACAACCAGGTACCTGGTGATCCTGGATGGCCTGGTTCCCCCCGGGGTCTGTACCAATGGTTGGAGCCCCCAGTGATCATTTGTTGCAGGAAGCAGGACTTCCCTCTGGTAAAGGCTGCAGCTCAGAAAGCGATTCCTATGTACAAAATCACCACCAAAAGAAGATGTTGATGTGCCTACCTGCCTGAGGAAGTAGGTGCTCGAGTTGCGATCTATAATGGGGATCGTAAAATAAAAGTTTCCAGTCCCCTAGAAAGCCGGCTGGATCTCATAGCCCAGCAGATGATGCCAGAAGGACCCAGTGCTTCATTTGGCGCAAATGCCAACAGGAAGTTTTTGGGCTCAGCCTTTGGGAGAGGTGGAGTTGATTCACTGCTCTCCGGGAAGGATGTGGCTTTCTCTCTGTGTGGCTTCCTCTTCGCTGTTCTAATAGTCTGTATTCGTCAGTGCATATCCTTCTGTAGCTAATGCCCGTGGCCTGTTAAGAGCGAGAGAAAGTTTCACTTAATATAAGCAGGAAACCTCCTTTTGGATGAGCTAAACGTAGCACAGCTTTCATTTGCTCCTGTAGCATGAAGGGGAGGGTACCAGATGGTGGTTACGGGAGTTTAACCAAGGCTTCCGCTCTTTCTCTGGTTTCAGTTCTCCAGTCAAGAGGGAGACAGGTATGATGTTGTCTGATAGTAAGTCTCTGCTTAAAATGCAGGGGGGGATGGTGGTGGTGGGAGGCTTCGCTGTTAACCTGTCTGGGCCTCGAAGTGTTCCTCATCTGTGTCATTTAAAATCTAAGCCATGAATATGTTTTATTTTTTAAAAAAAAAGGTTTACATGGAAAAAAGTAAAATTAAAATCATTTAATAAAAATTTATGCTTTATTATTAAAAATTATGTTTTATTTACATGGAAAAAGGTAAAATTAAAACCATTTAATATAAATACAGTTTTATATATATATAGTTTGTATATTCTGTTATATATAATTGTTTATGTAATGTTTAATATAAAGTAGTTCTAAAAACTCTAAAAAAAACTGATTTTAGGACAGTTTTAAACAAGTAAAAATGTTACTGCCTTCTGTGTGTGTAACGAATCTATTGTTTTGCATAGAAACTCAAGAATAGGGTCTGCTCAGTTCATACCGAATAGGTCACTCCTTATCTCTGCCATTGCAGCCTTGACAGTCTTTGGCCTCATTCTCACAGGTGCCCACGGGGCACCCCCTTCCCACTTCTGCAGGAGCACCATGAACTTGGGTCTTCCTCCCGCTGCATCTAACACCATACCTGACATACAATGGATGCTATATAAACAAACAAATAAATAAATTTTAAGACAACGTTTGACTTGGTAAGCTTTGAAATTTGAGTGTAATGAAGATTGCTACTTTTAAGAATTAAAATAGCAATACAACAATAAACTTTTTTTTTCTTATTTAAGTATGCTTCATGTCCAGCATGGAGCCCAATGTGGGGATTGAACTCACGACCCTGAGATCAAGATCTGAGCTGTGATCATGAGTCAGGTGCTTAACCAACTGAGCCACCCAGGGGGACTTCAACGAGAAATTTTTGATGGCTTAAAAACTTGAGTGATTTCCTATAAAAGATTTGAGAGGTAAAGCTGGGGGGTGGGGGGTGGACTGCCAGCTTGTAAACTAAATTCAGGCTTGATCAAGGCAAACATGGGAAACACCGGATAGTGATTAATATGTGACAAAAGCCTTTCTGCATTTAATGAATGGTTCCAAGTCAACAAATAACAGGAAGATAAAAATATAGCCATTTATACTGCTTGGCATTCAACCATGTCATTGTGCTGAACAGGAAAGTGAAGGTACTTAAACTTTTTTTGTATTTTGATGGGAGGTGACTGGGTCTGGTGGAAATACTTTGGGTCTTGGACAATATTAGCATTTGCTGTTTGTTAATTTTAAAATGTTGGTGGGTGGGAAATAAACTTCTCTGTTTTCAGTTTTCTCATGCATTAAGTGAAGATAATAATATCTGCACTGCACTATGATGGGAACGGCACTAAAATAATGTACCTGCCATGTATCTTTCATCCTCTGATCCCACCTCTCCTTTTAGAGACTGGCCCAGGACTTGCCTCCTACCAGGGTAAATCTCAAAAAGGTTGCCACTGCACCTGTGCTTTCACCCGGGCCCTTCCCCACCCTGCTCCAGTCAGTTCTCTGCCCCCTGGAATTCTGGGAGTATGGCCCCCCATTAAGTTCACCAGTGACTTCCATCTGCTACCTCATGTTCAGCCTTCTGTCATCAGAGCAACATTTCCCAGCTGAGCACTCTGTCCTTCTGACGACACGTTTCTCCAGGCTTCCAGGCCTTCACAGTTGTCTGGACTTCCTCTCACTGCCCAGTCCTTTTTTCATGTCTCTGTACTTCCCTTCTCCTTGTGGACTTCTTCTTCTTCTTCTTTTTTTTTTTTTTAATGTTTTATTTATTTCTAGGAGAGAGAGAGACAGCATGAGCAGGGGGAGGGGCAGAGAGAGAGGGAGTCACAGACTCTGAAACAGGCTCCAGGCTCTGAGCTGGCAGTCAGCACAGAGCCTGACGCGGGGCTCGAACCCACGAACCGCGAGATCATGACCTAAGGGAGAGTCGGACGCTTAACCAACTAAGCCACCCAGGCGCCCCTCCTTGTGGACTTCAAAGTGTGAGAGTGCTCCAGGCCCCTGTTCCGGGACAACCTTCTCTTGTCCTCCCCTCCCTGCCTAGGCCATCAGGTCATCTCATGTATACGCCAATGACTCTGGGTCTGTCACCTCAGCCTGGGAATTACATGTGGCCGTGTCCACCTGAGGTCTAATAGGGCACCTCAACCTTAACATAACACAGAGACCCACTGAACCTCCACCAGCCTTCATCGCCCTCCCCGGGTCTTCCTTTTCTGATTCCGTAGGTCTACCCTCCATTGAGCTGCTGGGGAAAAAATCTAGAAGCCATCCTGGACTCTATTCTGTCCCTTTCCACATCCTCCCCATCAAAGCTGTATCAGGATTGCTTCCAAAATGTGTCTTGAATCCAACCACTTCTCAGTATCTCTGTGGCTAAAACTGTACTGCAAACCTCCATCATGACTCACTTGGGTGTCTACCTGGTGGCCGGTCACCTGACGGTCCTCTGTCCATACAGAAAGCATGAATCAGATGACGTCACTCTCCTGCTTGAAGCCTCCCAATAGCTCTTACTGCCGCCGAAACAGAATGCAAAGTCCTTGGCTTGGCCTGTAGTTCTGACACGATCCGACACCTGACTTGCTCTCCACCCGAATCTTTAGCGTTTCCCCCTCATCCCTCCGGATCCAGCCTCAGCGACCAGCTCTCTCCTCACAGGTCATGCTGCCTCCTTACTTAGCACCTCTGTCCCCTCTCTTCCTTACCAGGAACTCTCTCCCTGAGACTGTCATGTGCGGTCTCCTCAAGATGGAGGTCTCAGACGGTTCCTTCTCAGAGACTGTCCTGATGTGCCTCGCGGAAAGAGCCTTCCACCCCATTTCAACACTATCCCGTTACCCCATTTTACCATCTTCTCAGAACCCATCTCCATCTGACATTGTACTTGTTATTTATCTCTTTAGGTGTCATTGGTGTGTCTCCTGTCCGTAGAACGGGGACTCTCTGAGGACAGAGAAATCCATCTTCTTCATGATATACTCCCGGTGCCTGGCACAGAGGACGTGCTCACGACATTTGTGTGGAATGAGTGAAACTTTTAAAATCCCAACAAACAGTAAGCATTCAGTAGATTTGGCTTCTCCTATCCTTTGAGGGGGAATAAATTTAAAATCTATGATTTTTCTTTGTATATTTTTATTATGATGCCCTTTATTGTCGTCTCCATGTTTTAGGGTCTAGGCTAGAGGTTGAGGATCTCAAAAAGAGTAAAATCTGGTCCTTTGGGAAGGTGTCATCTACTAGGTGAGGTAGGTACATAAAGAGACATTTAAAAATTATGTAAATATATGTGTGTATTATGCATAATATGATATTTATCATTTTAACCCTTTGTTAGTGTACAATTCAGTGGCATTAAGTACGGTCATAGTGTTGTTCAACCACTATCTCTCTCCAAAGTTTTCATCATCCTGGCACAACTCTGTACCCATTAAACAATAACTCCCCCCACCTCGATCCCAGGTCACCTCTCTTCTTCTTTCTGTCTCTATGAGGTTGCCTATTCTATGTACCTCCTATAAGTGAAATCATATAATATTTGTTCTCTGTGTCTAGCTTATTTCACCAAACTTAAGTTTGCAAGGTTCATCCATGTCATAGCATCCATCACAATCTCATTCCTTTTATGAATAGTATTCCACTGTGTGTACATAGCTCATTTTGCTTTTCCATTTATCTGTGGATGGTGTGTGAGAATGCCTGAAACCTCGCAGGTACTCAAGAAACATTAGTTTCTTTCCTTGTTTTATTTATTTATTTATTCTACTAGGTCAGCACAGTTGAGGAAGAAGTAGCATCTATGAGGTGTAACATTATGGCATTTTGACACCATCATTTGCCAATTCTAGGGCTGAGATTAGAGAGAGATGTACTAGGTGAGGGTAACCAGGAAGGAGGCCAGGAGTGCGTAGTGCAAGCTCCCATCTATATCCAGCGGAGTGGTTTGGTGGTAGAGTGAGTTATGCATAAAAGGACGGCTGATGTGGGAGACCTAAAAATGAGGATGGACATGGGCTTCCTAAAATCTTGTTCACAGATCCCACCAAAGATAAAATTGGGAAGTGCTGGAAAATACTTGTCAAGGCCCAAGAAATGCTTCAACTGATCTTTTGGCTCCACCTAACGGAATAAAGTGGTATTTCACTGTCTTAAAAGCCAGACGTGGTGGTTGTCTTTAGACCCAATTGTAAATGGGGTGGTGTTTGTGTGTTTATGTTTATGGTTGTTATTAATCTAAACATGCCTTGTATCATTAAGAATGTAGTCAGGACAACGCTAGAATGTGTGTCATGTGAGTGCTGCAGGAAAGCAGAGGCAAGGAGCTGCAGTAAGTTGCCCAGGGTTCCTCGGTGAGCTTAGTACTTGCCCTGTGAGAAATTAATCATCTATTCCATGCTGCCCACGACAGAGAAACGCTGAGACTTCGCGTCAAACGACGCCACAGGTGACAGAGTGTTTATATGGTGTAACTGGGAATCCTATGGCTCTAACTGCTTGCCCTGAGACCAGCGGGCAGGCTCAGAGCTCCTGGTGCCGTTTCTAGTGCGTTCTGCATTTGTCTTCATTGTCTTCTTCAGTTATGTCCTCCGGCTTTGCATAGCTGCTCGGTGGCCTTTTTACAAAACCTTCTTTACCCTGTGCTATTCTCCCATCTGTCAGCAGGTGTCGGCAAATCTCAGGGAGTAAATCCACTGTATCAAGATGCAGTCTTTTGGGAGGTGTCAGAGCACAGCCCGATGTGGGGCTCAAACTCACGAACCATGAGATCATGACCTGAGCCAAAATCAAGAGTCGGAGGCTTAACCAACTGAGCCACCCAGGCGCCCCACCTGTTAGAATTTTCAAAGTATAGTCAGAAGCCTGAGGTTCTAATCCCAATTCTGCTATTTACCAGCAGGGCAATTGTGGACCCATTTTCCTCATCTCTGCCATGGAAAGGACCGTATCACCTGAACTTCAGACTTCCAGCTCATGCCCCACTTCCTCAGGGACTGCTGCTGGACTCGGTGAGATGAGAAAACACACTAAGAGTTACTAAAGAAAGGAATGCAAACTAGTGGCTATAAAAATTACTTGAAAGGATAAGGTGTCAAGTGTCATTTTTGTCACTGGTTGGAGGGTCCTTCACAGACCTGGAGCCCACGGCTACAGCTGCGTGCAGGTGGGACGGCCTGCACCCAGCTGCCCCACGGGGACCTCAGGCCCTCCCTTCCCCCAGCCAGGTTCCGGGGGCTTAAAAGTTTCCTGGTGTCCTTAATTCTCTCAGATTTCCAGCTCCAATATTCTTGTTCTGCCGACTGCCAGTTTCCCCTCTCTGAAGGTAGTGCCTTTATTTTAAATTTAAAAAAAAATTCTGCTTCTTTTTATTTATTTTGAAAGAGGAATGGGGAGGGACAGAGAGAGAGAATTCCAAGCAGGCTCTGCACTGTGAATTGCACGATCATGACCTGAGCCAAAGTCAAGAGTCGGGCGCTTAACTGCGCGAGTTGCCCAGATGCCCCTTTATTTTAATTTCTTGCATGCCCCTGGAAGAACATTCCTTGCCGCTTTTAATTGAATCTAAAACGCCCTCCCTTTTAAGTCATATCATTTCTTTACGTACCCCAAAGAGAGAAAAAAAGTCTGCCAACGAGGTTGTGACACTGTGTCTTAATGACAGCCCAGGCTGTGAGTGACATGGTCACATGGGCATCTTGTGTTGAAATTTCTTTCCTCGATTCTGAAGGACCTGACAGTCTCGGGGCCTTCAGCCGCACTGCTCGGCTTCCAATGAGCCTTCCTTTGCATGCATCTCAATAATTCAATGTAACTGAGCTTCACATTATGTCGTTTAAAGCAGTTCTCAAACTCTGATGCGCATTCACCTGGGAATAAGGCTAAAACGCAGCTCTCGATTCAGCAAGTTTAAGGTAGAGCCTGCGATTCGGCACTTCTCTCCATCTCCCTGGTGCTGCTGCTGGATCACGGACCCCAGTGTCAGTAGCAAGTGTAAAGCACTTGGTTTGTTTCACAAGAAATACTGGAATCTCAAGCATTTCCTCTCTAATGAATATTCACTTCGCAAACAACAGGCGTATGCCTCACTGCTCTGTCGCCTCGCCTTTTTGAATACAACACAGGTTTTCCTTTCGGGACGGAATCATGGTGTAATCTTTCTGAAGACGTTTTAGATGGCAGTTCAACCCTGCGCGTGTAGGAGGAACAATACACATAATCCCACTGACGCGATGACAACGGCAGCAGCTGTGAAGGAGCTGACACATGCAGGTCACGTTGACAGCAACTGTAAGATGCTTTGAATCAGAAGATATGTTCCAACGTCGAGGTTTAGAGACCCGAACATATGAAACAAATGAGCATCTTAGAATCAATGCAAAATGGAAAGTAATTTATTCTTTCCATTGTCTCTTTCCTAGTCCTTTTTTGTTTCTTTCCTCTTAATTTGAAGAAATTGCCTTCAGGGGTTGGTGTAACCTAATGCCTGCTGTAAATGGGCTTTGCTTCTTGGGCGTGAGTTCTCTATTGCACCCAGTCCTATCCGAGGCCAGGGCAACTCTCACCCCGCTATCTTGCTTGAGGCCCTCTGTACGGGGGCTGAGTGTCACTTTCCAGTCTGGCCGCAAAGCCTCTGCGGGCTCCATGAGTTACGGCCACACCTTCTGGGAACTTGCAAAGCCAGCGTGTTGCTGGCGTCCTTATAAATGCGCGGAGCCTAGCACAAAGCAGGTGCTCAGCCAATGCCTGCTGAATGCTTTGGTGTGATAAGCCACGACTTATCAGCGATGCCTGAAATTTCTGAGCCACGGAGGATGCATTTTATCTCAGGAGCATTTAGTGCTTTACATCAGCTTGAGGTGAGGTTAGGGTGGCAATTTCTATTTGAGAGTAGTTATGCTGGGAATTTTTCCTCATCAATTCACACGTTATCAACACTTAGCCTAGAGTGGAATAACATCAGAAAGCAGGGGCAGTATAAATAAACACAATTAATTTAAATCTGTAGATCCACATTTCCCAAAATATTTTCCATGCAAAAACGTTTGAGTTTCTAGGGATTAACAGGTATGCCAAAGAAATGATCCTGTCTGCCGTGGGAATTAAACACGCACCTCTGTTTGCCCCCCATTGAACTCAGCAATAAAACCTGGACAGGATACACAGCAAATAAGTTTGGGATATTCTGGCATAAACCCAGTTGAATAGGTTTCTTTACTGCATGAACCTGGATTGACTTTAGGAAGTGTTGTGAATCTCTAAGAGGGACCCATTTATATTTAGTGTTTTCCAAATATTTGATTACAGGTTTTCATTTTTTGTTTTTTTTCTCAAAAGATACATTCTCTTGCTTCTGTGCCCCATGTCCCCATATGTGGATTAGAGGAGTATGAGATGCCTCATCTCTCACCAGGAAATCACGCTTTCTTTTGGCAACTGTCAAATTTGGGGATTGGGAACCTGTCAGTTCGTGGTGACTTTCACTTGGCCTATCTGACAAGTGGTATAAATGGTTGCTTCTAGTTTACTAATTATACCAGGCTTACTATTTGTCCCTGTTGGGTGATTCATGTGGTAATAATTAATAAAGTAATACAGTAAGATTAACTTTTCTTCCCTAAAACTCAGTGAACTTGAACCGAGAGGCACAAAGGGAGCAAAAGTAATAAGGCAGCTTATGATTACACTGAGATGAGTTGCTACATTGAACTCTGCCAGAAGGTTGATATTGAGCAGATCTGAAACACTGAGCTATCCCTCTAATACTACACTGGGAATTCAGAGAAAGGAAAATCCAACAAAGAGCTTTGTTAAAAAAAACAACAACATATTAAGAAATAATCAGTACTTTTGGAATAACATTTGTACCTATACTTCCTTTGTTTCCAACGTTGTTCCAGGTAAGAGAAAGTATATTAAATATTCTCAGTGTAACAAATGATGGCAAACACAGAGGCTTAAAGCAAACTGTCGATTGATTGTGTCACGGCTTCTGTAAGTCAGAAGTCCAAGCAGGCCTCAACTGAGTCCTCTGCTCAGGGTCTCACAAGACTGCAATTAAAGTTTCAGCTGGGGTTGAAGTCTCATCTGAGGCTTGAAGACTTCTTTCAAGTTCATATGGCTGTTGGCAGAATTCATATCCTTGCAGGTGCAAGAATTCAAGCACATTCTACCTGCATCGTCAAGGTTAGCCAGAGACTCTATCTGGCTTTGAACCTCTTTGACTACTTTTAAGGGCTCATCAGGATGCTCCAGTCTAATCATCTCTTTTGATTCATTTAAAGTCACTTGATTAGGCTCCTTAATTACATTTGTAAGATCCCAACTGCCATAAAGTAACATAATCTGGGAACCTGGATGGCTCAGTCAGTAGAGCATGTGACTCTTGATCTTGGGGTTGTGAGTTCAAGCCCTACAGGGGGCCTAGAGTTTACTTTAAAAAAAAAAAAAGAGAGAGAGAGGGGCACCTGGGTGGCTCAGTTGGTTAAACCTCCAACTTCAGCCCAGGTCATGATCTCACAGTTCGTGGGTTCGAGCCCTGAGCTCTCAGGCTCTGTGCTGGCAGCTCAGAGCCTGGAGCCTGCTTCTAATTCTGTGTCTCCCTCTCTATCTGCCCCTCCCCCACATACGGAAGCAAACATGGTTGCTCTCTCTCTCTCTCAAAATTAAACAAACACTAAAAAAATTTTAAAAATACAAAGAATTATGGGACTATATCAAAATTCAAAAAGTATCACTCATGGGAGTAATATTCCATTACATTTATAAATCCTGTTCATAGGCAAGGGGCGGGGGAGATTAAAAAGGGCACCTACGAATCTTGGGACCTATTGTAGAAGTCTATGGATCCTGTGAAATTAGCACACATTTCCCTTTCCTTCCCCCTGAACTCAACTATAAAATCTGGACAGAAGACAAGAACAGCTATTTGGGAACTCTGAAAAATAAATCAGTAGGCAGATTAGGGAGGAACCTAAAATTCTAAGTATTGTCAATCTAGCAGATATCAATATGATTGGCTCATAGCATAATACTTAATATGTTCAGGACGAAAACCAAAATTACTTGGCGTAAAAAGAACTACAAAAACCACTACCCATATGAAAAAAGACACTCAAGACACCAATGATAATGGAAGCATACACACCAAAAATAAAATAATCCAAAAGATGGCAAAAAATAGGAATAAGAACAATGGCTCACAATTTTAATTTAATTGGGAATATTTTTGGTCTTCTTCTTCAAATATTTGTCCCATCATCTCTCTTTCTCCTCTCCTTTAGCAACTCCAATTACACATATTTTAAACCACTTGATCTTTTTAATTTTTTCAGATTTTTTTCATTTTGGGTTTTATTTTGCAGTTTGTATTGTCATGTTTTCAAGCTTACTAATGTCTTCTTATGCAATGTCTAATCTGCTATTAATTCCATCAGTGTATTTTTCATTTCATTTTGCAGTTTCCATCTGCAGAAGTTCAACGTGGGCGTGTTTTTCTGACAACATTCTTTATGTCTGTACTTAAATTTTTTAACATCTGAAACACAGTTATAATAACTCTTTTAATATTCTTGTCTAATAGCTAATATTCTAATGTTTATGTGAGTTCTGAGTCAGTTTTGATTGATTATTCTCCTCATTATGGGTTACATTTTCCTTTGAATGTCTGGCAATTTTTGATTGGGTGCCAGCCACTGTGTTATTACCTTCTTTAGATGCGAGATATTTTGTTTTCCTATAGTCATTCTTGAACTTTGGTCTGGGATGCCATTAAATTACTTGAAAATCATTTGAGCTCTTCAGATCAACCTTCTGATTTATGAGGCGGATGTCGTCAGTGTTTGGTCTGGGTCTAAATATTTCCCACTACTGAGGCACAACCTTCTTGAGTATTCTGCCCAGTGCCCTGAAAAGTCTGATATTTTCCCAGCCAACTGTGGAAACAGGCCATGTTCTTGGCCCTTTGAGGGTGTCAGGTGCTTTTCCTTGATCCTATCAGATTGTTTCTCCCTCTGGCATCGGGTAGTATGTTTACATGTGTGTAATGATGATAATTACACTGAATACTTGAGGGGACTCCCCTCCCGATCTCCAGCATTCTCTCTTGGTGCCAATGTCTTCTGTCTGGTACTCTGTACGCTCTAGCTGCCTGATCTCTCTGGATTCTCGTCTGCATCTTTCACCTCCAGGAATCCACCAGGCTCTGCCTTCCTATGGACTCTCCCTCCTGTGCCCCAGAAACTCTGTCAAGGCAGTAAGCTGGGGCAACAGTAGAGCTCTCCGAATGCGTTTCCTGTCCTTCAGAGATTACCGTCCTCCATTGCCTGATAGCCTGCATCTGGGCTGGTTGCACCATACATTTTGGTGTGTGTGTGTGTGCACGCGCGCACGTGTGTGTGTTTCAAACAGCAGGCAAAAGCTGTCCTTTTTAGTTGATCTTGAGTGGAATTCAACCAGTACGCTTTCCCGGTGCACACTGAATAATCACACAGTGATTTGCTGATGGGAAAGTGAGACACTGAAAGGTTAAAGGTCACAACCGATCCATCCCCCAGTCATGATGCCACCTCCTGGTGGAGGAACACGTGCTTCTCATGTCTTCACGAGAGCAATTTTCAGTGGAATCCTTCCAACTCAGCCCAATGCTTGGCTCTAATCATATTTATAAATGCTAATAGGAGTTGCAATTGCAATTATGCTAATCTCTTTGTTTAGGGCCAACTGTTACAAGCAATTATGGTCAATGAGTTCAATTTGTAAATTGGAATTTCGGAAATCTAGCCACTTAAATATACCTCTGTTTTAGGCAGATTGCCTGTGACATTTATGACTAGAGCTATTTACTTTCAAAATATCCTAATGAGACATATATTAAGACTTATAAAAAGTCTTCATATTTATTTTCCTTTGATGGAACAGAAAAGGAAAACATGCCTGCAGTCAGATTTTTGGACTATGTATTAGATGACAAGGATTCTGTGAAATTATTCAGAAATATTTTGGAGGATGTTTTCTGAAGAACCCACCCAGCTCCGGCCCAGAGCCTCTACAGGCCCTGCAGAGGCACTGATTAGGAAAAACCTCATATCCTGGATGGTGGCAAATAGGAGAGTTGGTGGCATGGGGAGGCAGTGGGAGACAATTAGGATAGGAAATTAAACAGATGTAAGATTTCTTCATATATGCGGGGCACCTGTCTAGCTTGGTCAGAGCATGCGACTCTTGATCTCAGGATTATAAATTCCAGCCCCACGTTGGGTGTGGAGATTACTTAAATATTAAAAAAAAATCTTTACATTTGCTTTTCATACATTCATTTGGGCATTCATAAAATGTAGATACATTGAGTGGATTTAGAAGTAGATGCAGGCAGGATTCTGAAGCATAAATTATTCTCATTGGTAAACTGAGAACTATAACTGAGATGGTCTTAAAGGCAATTGCTTTTTCCAAGAGTTTAGGATTCTCTGATCCTCAAGCCCAGGCCTTTTGAGGCTCTGGAACCCCATGCTGACTGGGGCCACCCACAACCCTGCTTGCGGTGCCCGGCAAGACCCTACCAGTGTTTAATCTTCTCTCCCAGTTGTCAATGGAGACCTTTCTCGTAGCCCATTTCCTAAAGGCGCCATCTCCCCTGACCCTTCCCAGCTCGTGATCTCTCTCCCTCTCAAAAGTAAATGAACATTAAAAAATGTTTTAAAAGTACAGATTTAAGTCTTTGTATTTTATTTTATATGATTTGCTCAAATATCTAGTGATCCGTGCATTCTGCTCATGTTTATGCATGAGGCACTAAACAGCTGTTTGCTAGAGCTCTGTGCTCATGGGTGGTCTTCCTTGTAGGATGATCTTGCTGCACTATTTTCTTGGAGGAGATTCCTGATGTCAGTTTTGCCTGCCTTCTCTTGAGCTGGTCATATTCCAACACAGAATGAACTTTTAAGCTGAGGTCCAAACCTGACTCCCAGTATTTTGGGAGCCAACTAGGGGAAAATGCTAGAGAAGCTCTATGTTG
The DNA here is from genome assembly GCA_017311185.1 of Proteles cristata cristata. NCBI lineage: Eukaryota > Metazoa > Chordata > Mammalia > Carnivora > Hyaenidae > Proteles > Proteles cristata. Next base: position 1,055,983 of record JAESUZ010004980.1, read on the forward strand.
GACATTGGTATGTGGCTCCATTTTTGGTGTGGCTCCCCACACTCAGTGGGCATGACGTTTCTTGTCCAGAGACCTTCTTCTGTTTTACCTTTTAGAGAAGACCACCTCCAGGCATCTCCTGGGGAGGGCAGGAGAATTTTCCTGGTGCTCGGATTTGGGGAGGCCACCTGAGGATCTCACTATTTTTTCAGCAAACTAACTAGAGCCAATATTCTGTCTTTAGCTCCATCTTTACCTCTACTTTCGGAAGTATATGGTGCTACCAGCTGTTGAGTTTCTGGAAGGTTCTACAAAGACAGGATTTCCAAGACATTGCTTTCCAGCTTCCAAATTTGTTGCTATTTGTCCTTTCTCCTCTACCTTTGTCTTTTGCACTTATGTCTTTTTTGTAAGTTTATTTTGAGAGAGAGAGAGACAGCACGAGTGGGGGAGGGGTAGAGGGAGTGGGAGAGACAGGACCTCACGCAGGTTCTGTGCATCGCAGAGTTCGAACCCATAAAACCGCGAGACCTTGACCTGAGCCGAAAGCTGAAACTAAGAGTTGGACACTTAACTGACTAAGGCGCCCCTGCAGTTATGTCTTTCAAAATCCTTTTCCTGTCATTTCATGAGGCTTCGGGAACAAGCGGCCACAGGTAGGTGTGCTCACTGCCCTATTTTCACTCAGAAGTTTTGTTTGATAATTTTTGAACCTAACCGTCTAGCACCTTGACTCTGGTTTTTCTAGAATGAAAAAGCTTCCAATACCCAAAGAAGAAGGGATACTGGTGCCAAAGTTAACAAGTGTTTAGTTTTTGTAAGTATTTATAGGCTTGTATACCCTATAATATATATATATATATTATATACACCATTCTTTTAGACGAGCCTAGTACATTTTGATTCCTCTGCTTATAGGCTACAATGAACACAATGAGGTCTTTTCATTTTTCCAAAGCACACATATCATTTGCTGAGTTATCTTCTAGATTACTTAGGAATCTACTGATGTGGGAGGAGATGTGGGAAAGGAACATTTTTGATGCTATTCCAAATCCACTCAATCATTGGCTTGACCAACAAAGATGAGCAGATACCTTTCTCTTTAAGGAGTTTACCACTTAAGAAGGCATTATGACTCACACTGAGAAATTGCACTGCAGCCCTCTTAGCACAGCAGGCAGCGCATCAGTCTCATAATCTGAAGGTCCTGAGTTCGAGCCTCAGAGAGGGCACAGCTGTTTTGCTGTGCTATAAAAGGATATTTCAAGAAAATAATAAAACCTTTCAGCAAAGGTGCTTAGAGGCCCTGCACATGGCCAGGCAGATACAGGGATGCTCCCACAGAGGGAAGGGTAATTGCCTACGTCCACAAGCAGACCATTCAACCTCACTCATAATAAAAGGAATGCAAAGCCACAACCAAAAGGAAGTTGTCCACTCTCCTAAGAACGAAAGAAGGGGCACCTGGGTGGTTCAGTCGCTTGAGTGTCTGACTCTTGATTTCAGCTTATGATGCCAGGATACTGGGATCAAGCCCAGCATTGGGGAAAAAAAAGTGGGGGGTGATGGGCATGGAGGAGGGCACTTGTGGGGATGAGCACTGGGTGTTATATGGAAACCAACTTGACAATAAATTATTAAAAACTAAATAAATACATAAATAAATACATAAATAAATAAAAAGAAATAAAAGTTAAAAAAAAAAGAAAAAAAAAAGTGGGAGCTTTGAACTTAGAAAAACAACTCCAAATCTCACATCTCCCGCTTCTTATCAGTAACCTGGGACAAAGATCTTGTTTTGTTTGTTTGAACTTTTAGGGACTCATTCCTTATTTGAATAATAACACCTAACTGGCAAGGTTGATTGAACCTATTAGAAGATACTGATATATTCCAGTAAATGGAAGATTCTTATCCCAGATTTTAGCAAGTAATGAGGGGTCCAATAATTGATGCTCTTAATGTAAGGAGAAGGACCACAGAGGAGTGCTCTCACTGGTGCATTTTTCCTTCAGAAAAGTGTCACCTGCATTGTCCAGAGATGACAGGGTGTGGCACTGCTGTCCAGGAGATGCAAAAGAATGATGGGTGCCCTTGGTGGCTCAGTCAGTTAAGCGTCTGACTTTCGCTCAAGTCATGATCTCATGGCTACTGAGTTCGAGCTCCACATGGGGTTCTCTGTGCTGACAGTTCAGAGCCTGGAGCCTGCTTCAGATTTTCAGATTCTGTGTCTCCCTCTCTCTGACCCTCCCCTACTTGCACTCTGTCTCTCTCAAACATAAATAAACATTAAAAATTTTTAATAAAAAAAAGAGAGAGAGAATGATGACCCAGACACCACAGGAGCCCTGCAAAGCCCCTGATCACCGACACAGACACACTGGCATCAGAAGAGTTCACTGAACACAGACGTGCATGATCCCTTGTCCGGCAGTGCGCTAAGAATCCCTCCACCGTTCGGTGGTTTCAGCACCGGAACAAAGAAGGCAGTGTCAAGATGACATAAATACACAATAAGGACTCTGAGTGGGGGCGATTCTCCAAGCAGGAGCCCCAAATCTGCCATTTCACCTTTCTCCCCAGGGCCTCTTTGGGTGCTGTTTCTGGTAATGTCCTACACTCTCCTAAACCCTCTTCTTGACTTGCCCTACGTTTCTGTACACTACACCCTCGCCTCCCCCCAAACAGGTTCCAAAGGAAGACTTTTCCATATTTAACACAGATATTTACAAAGAGTGGTCACTTTGGGTCTGAAAATGGAAAAAAATGCATATGACAGATGGTCTTGATATTTGTCTTTTAAGGAGATAGATAGTGAGATAACAGATGAGCTGCTCATCTTTAAAAAAAAAAAAGTTTTGCCATCATGGTGATGTGTGCTTTCGTTTTTGGTCACATTTTCATTCTGCCTACAGAGTTTCCCCCAAGTTCAATTTGACCACATTCCCCTGACCCTGCCCGTACGTATTCCACTGGAATACACACAGTGGAATATTATTCAGTTACGAGAAAGCAGGAAATGCTACCATTTGCCTCAGCATGGATGGGCCTTGAGGGCATCACGCTAAGTGGGATAAGTCAGACAGAGAAAGATAAATACTGGATGATATCACTTATCTGTGTAATTTTCAAAAGGTAAACTTGGTGAAAACAGAAAGTAGAATGGTGGTCAGCAGGCGTTGGGGGGGTGTCACTTAAGGGTACAAACTTGCTTTTAGTAGATAAATAATTACTGGAGGTCTAATGCACGGCATGGAGGTAATAGTCATCCATACTGTATTATGAACTTCAAAGCTTCTAAGGCACTGGATCTTAACTGTTCTCCCCACAAAAGAAAAGAGTGATGTTATATATAGAGGTATAGTTGATGCTATGGCGGTAATCATATCGCAGTATACAAATGTGTAAAGCCAGCACGTTGTACGCCTTAAATTTCCCCAATGGTATATGTCATTTATGTCTCAATAATAGCAACAATAATAAAAAGATTAGGACAGAGAAAGAAAAGCTGGGCACATGGGCGTTAACTCTACTCCTCTGACATCGTGGATGGTCAATGATGTCAATGACCTGATTGAGCTGATTTTCTTTCCAGCCCAGGTGGCCAAAAAAGAGTGGAAGAATGACTCCAGTTGGGAGCATGAGAGCAACCCATCATCAGAGATGTTCCAGAAGAACATCGTAAGGAAATGGCAGGGTTATGATCTAACCAAACGAAGTTAGGAATGTCCAGCCAGCGTGAGCTGAATCTGAGTTCCTGAGTTCCTACTGTTACATTAACACTTGCGGCAAATCTGGGTTCCCATTTCCAGAGGCTGGGAGCTGGCCGGTGCCATCATGTCAGGTGTGGAAAGCTTTGTCCTTTTTGTAGAGCAAGTGCCCATTTTAGAATCTGAAAGCTCTGACACCTTTTAGGGTCAAGCAGACACTCCTGGTGGATGCACATACCAGAAGACTGAAGTCAAATTGTCCTTTTTGCCTGAGCACACAACCAGGAGAACATTCTCGGCAACCGAAAGCATAATGAATGTGATCCAGCTCTCCTTGTATTGAAAAAGAAAGGAAGGAAGGCAAGGAGGGAGGAGGGAGGGAGGGAGGAGGGAGGAGAGAGAGAGAGAGAGAGAGAGAGAGAGAGAGAGAGAGAGAAGAAGAAAGAAAGAAAGAAAGAAAGAAAGAAAGAAAGAAAGAAAGAAAGAAAGAAAGAAAGAAAGAAAAAGTATAAGAATTGAATCTGGGCCAGTTAATAACACAGTCCACTTTTGTGCCCAAGACATTGAATCTGCATTTGGAGGCCCTTTCCCAAAGATGATCTGTGCCTGAAGGGAAGGCTTAGCCTGTTCCTGGCTTGTCTTTTAAGGCCCCCTTACCTTGGAGCCACCTCTTTATACCAGCAGCAACACCCCAAATTAGTCTCCATTCACAAATCACCTCTGATGCGGCCTCTCTGGGAAAATGAAAAGCCTACTTAACTAAAGGAGCACCGGCTGCCAAGAAGTTGGCTTGGGAGAATGGCAGTAATTAAATGATGATAATATTTAGGATGGAGCAGGTATAACAAAGCCTCCTTTCTTTGTCTCAGGTGGGGACACGTTAACACATCGCCTCTGTCTGGGAAGGGAGGAAGGGAGCCATGGCGGGGGTGTGAGAACGGGGAACTGGAGAGCCTCGGCGGGGGTGGGGGTGCTGACTTCTCAGGTCCTGCGGAGAGGCTGGTGCTGGGAGGGAGAGCAGTTTAATATGAATTTTCATCAGACACGGGCCCTGTGGCATTTTAGCCTGAGATGTATCAGAACAGGTAAGGGAGGAAACAAAGCCACGCTCTTTGTTAAATGGTTTACTGTCTGTGGGAGGAAAGGCAGGCGGGGAGGGGAGTGCAGGGTTTGGAGAGAAAGGAAGGAAGAGCTATTCGTTGGGCTGGAGATGTGAGGACCCTGAAGCTGTCCCCACAGCCTCCCACCGCCTGACCCCCGCCCCCAGCCTCACACCGGTGGCAAGATGGGAGGCTGGGCCCCAGGGACCAGCCTTCCCTCTCTCCAATCATGGGATCTCGTGAGCACTGCTAACCCACCCACCATACACCTAGGAAGGGGAGCAGCCCAGCCGCCAGCCTGCTGACCCCACCCATGTCACGGATGGGGGTCTGGCTGCCCGCCTGGTTGGCCTGGAGGTAAGAGTGCCACGCACTCGTTTGCCTGCTGAGTGTGTACTTGTCTCATGAATCGAGCTGATCCAAAGGTCTGTATGATGGATGCGTCCTGCAGATCGAATACATCAGTAAATTCATGCCACTTCCTTCAGCTAAAGCAATTTCGTCTGTTCAGCCCACAAAGAGGATAAATGGAATGCGCAGCTCAGGGCTCAGGGCCAGGGTTCCAAACGTGTGGGAAGGAATGGGTTGGTGCTCCTCATTCATCCTGCTTGGATTGGACAAATTCCATCCGGGAAGGCCGAATGCCAGATGAGTCTATTTCTGTCCCCCGCCCCCTTTCTCTCTGTCTCTGTTTCCCAGTCTTTCTCTGTCTCTGTCTCCCTCCTTTGCTTGCTCTCTCTGGTGAAACTTAACTCTGGCTACGACAGACTAAACCTTGCAGGGCCATGGTGAAAAGACCGGGCGCTGTTTGCCGCATTTGGGAGGATTCTTTGCATTGGGAGTCAGGAGCGTCAAGGGCAGCAGGAGGAGAGATGAGGAGAGGAATTTAGCCAGGGCGACTTCTCTTAGTGGAGAAAAGTGAGGCTGGCCTGGGCTAAGTATCGGATCCAGCACTGTTTACTTTTTAGTGGCCAGAGGAGGAAGAGATGCAGAAATTCCTGCAAAAGAGGCCTAGGATCTGGGTGGGAAGATGTACGGAAAAGAGTGAGACATGGGTTCTTTCTTACGCTTTCCGTTATTGGCCTTTGTTTTTTTCCTGTTTATAAATATAACCCAACAGCATTATTGAAAACTTAGAAAATACAGAAGAGTCTAAAGAAGAAAACTAAAAACCGAAGGACAAATACCACTAACTTTATGGAGACTGTTGTTTTCATATGGACTCATACTCTATGTTTTTTCTTTTAGTAATTATTTTGTGGGCATTTTCCAAAGACATTGCAACATCTGCAATAATGTTTTTCAGGCGTTCCTGGGGGGCTCAGTCAGTTAAGCACAGCTCAGGGCATGGTCTCATGGTTCGTGAAACTGCACTCCACATCAGGCTCTGTGCTGACAGCGAGGAACCTGCTTGGGATTCTCTCCCTCCCTCTCTCTCTGGCCTCTCTCTCTCTCAAAATAAATAAATAATCATTAAAAATATATTTTAAAATAAGCTGATTTGTATTTCATTGTATGGATAAAACATACGTTTTAAAGTCATTTCCTAATGCTCGTACTTAGGTTCTTAATTTATTTCTACTGAAAAAGAAAGGCTCCAGTGAACACCTGTGTGTGTGTGTGTGTGTGTGTGTAGTGTGGGTATGTGGAATTATTTTCAGTAAGTATGTTCTTAGGAGTAGAATTACCAAATTAATTCTTGATGTTCTTCCAAATCCTGGCAGGCAGAAAGTTCTAGGAGAATGGTCTTGGCGCTGCATTGCACATAGAGGGCTCTAGCACCTCAGCTTTGCCATAGAGGGCGGCTCCTATACTGCCGGTCTTCTCTGGAGTCCTGAAGGGACAGAGAGATTGAGAAAGTGTGTGTGTGTGTGTGTGTGTGTGTGTGTGTGAGGAGGGGGGAAGAGGGTGCATCTGAACTGCCGTATCCTTATTTCGGGTGGTCCCTAGAGTTTCTCTGACCTCTGACCCGCCCGGATTCTGGAGCAGATCTCCCTGGAAACTGTGTTCATCCCGCAGGTGCATGACCCATGGAGGTAGATTTGCTGAAAGAACCTGAGATTACTGGGGGCTGGGGAAGGTGGGGAGGGCTTGCACGTTTTCTCCATGTTCTCAGGCATATAGAAAGAGGATCTTACTAGTCCCGTGGAGACCAGAAGTGCCCACCATTCCTCCTTCCCTCCCTCGGCTCCCTTGGGGACGTTTGGATGCACCCTCACAAGACTTCCCTGCAGCCTCTGCGGGAGACAGACCCTGGGAACAGAAGGGAGCGGCCAGCGGCAGTGTTCACCCAGACTGTCCAGGGGAGAGGGGTCCCCTCACTGGGTTCCTCACTGGAAAGGCTTTGACCGTGGTGGGCCAGGTGAGGATAATGCATCAGGTCTACCCCGACTTCGCCCTAATCTCATTCAGCATCCTTCTGACTAATGTTAGGGTGCTAAGCTTCTGGGCCTTTGACAGGAATTGGAGCGTGTTTGTTACTGGAAAGAAAGAACCTTCTGCAGAAATGAAACACTGGCACTTCAGTGTGCGTGCTTGAGTGTTAGGTGAGTCAGCCTCTGGGAATCTGTTCAAAGGGCACCGTCGGGCTGAGGGGCAGCCCCTGAATGGGGCAAGGCGGTGAGCTATGGCCATCTGCCGGAGTCCTCAGAAGCCTTGTGTAACATTCTCACTGTGGCCCTGCAAACCTCGCGCTGTCACACCCTGCCCCTACCATTGCTGTGGCCATCAGCCAACAAAGCTGACTGTCTTGAAAGGCCACACGTGGCATTTGGTCACCTCCCCTTGGGTACTTGGAACTGGCGTAGCAGTTCTAGAACTCTGCATACGTGCGAGCTATGTGCACTTGCGAGTTGTCAGTTTTTTCCTTCCCTTAATACAGAACTTGAATTACTGATAAGCATTACTGGTAACAGACAAGGGCATGTAATACAGGACTGCCCTCCACGGTCCACTATATTATTGCTCACGGTTATGGTTTGATTTATATACCCTCAGACTCATATGTGAAGCTCCTGACCCCCAGCACCTCAGAGTGGGACCTTCTTTGGAAAGAGGGTCCTTGCAGATGTAATTGGTTAAGTTGAGGTCACCCTGAAGTAGGACGTGCTTCTAATCCAGGATGACTGGTGTCCTTATAAAAAGGATGCCATGAGAAGAGACAGGCATACACACAGGACACCATGCGAAGACTAGAGTGACGTTGCCACAAGCGAAGGTACTAGAAAAGCCTGGAAGAAATTCTTCCCTAGTGCCTTCAGCCGGAGCTGGGTCTTGCCAATAACCTTGGTCTCTAATTCTAGCCTGGAGAACTGTGACATAATACATTTCTACTGTTTAAGCCACTCAGTTTGTGGTCTTTCGTTAAGGCAGCCTTAGGACACTAATACACTCCCGAGACTAAGGAGTTCAGGAGCCTTCTGACCTTGGAAGAGCTCCTTGTCTTCCTTACACCTCTGCTTTTTACAGAAAGGCCAGCCAGGTCATGCCTACTTTATAGACAGAAAAACTATATCCCAGAGAGATGAAACGATTTACTTGAAATTGCTTTCTGGTGAAACCTTTAAAAAAAAAAACGAACCTGGGAAAAGTTAACTGTGGCAACATGCTAATTGTCTGCCAACTGTTCACCTCCCATCCAGTGCTCCTAACCACCTTAAGGGTCGGTGGGATGCTCTGTTCTCAGAGATAGAGTACAAATGAGTAGCAAATCCGGGAGTGTTGAAGAGTAACGCTGAGCCAAGTCTCACAAGAATGTTGAAGGACCCCTTTATGTAAAATCTGCCAGTAGAGAAGGGTGTGTACCCTAAAGTATTTATTTTCATGCTATGCAATGCCAAAGAATGTTTTAAATTAAAGAAGGGGGGGTGGATTCTCACTCTGATTGTGGAACTGCCTGGGTTCCTAAAGTCTTGGGCAAATATCTGGATGAGAATCTCATTTTTAAGTGCCGGGTCATGAGGGATTACATACATAACCCTAAAAACAAGCTGCAACGTATGGAGGGTTCTGTAGTCAGGAGACACGGTTGGGAGCCCCAGCTCTCTCTCACTGTGTGTGTGTGTGTGTGTGTGTGTGTGTGTGTGTGTGTGTGTGTGTACACAGCCTCGGGCAAGATGCATGAGATGCATTCATGCCCCTTGGACTCATCTCTAAATGGGATGACAAACCACACCATGTTCCAGAGGATTCTCATGGAATAAAGTACATGACAGTGCTTTATAAAGGGCCAAGTCACCAAGCAGTGCAAACAGTCGTGTCAGAGGTATGGAAAAAGAGCAGGTCAGATTTCTGAGGCAGCACTGCACCCAGGGACCATTCTGGTGTGGCCCACCGAGGTCACACAAAGAAGGGGCTAGATGGCAGTTCCTCTCCGGAGCTCTGAGGTGGATTTCTGACTTGAAGAAGTAAAAGATGGGGAAGACTGGGGGAGAGCCAAATCCGAAGTTGTTCTGCAAACAGGTTGTCTGTATGTTCATTTTCTGGGGAGAGAACTCCTGACTATAAGGGTTGTTAACCACTGGATCCTTCCTTCCAAAGACCCTCCATTCTTCAGGAAGGCTGTGTGTGTGTGTGTGTGTGTGGTGGGGGAAGCTCAGGAAGAATGGGGGGTAGGAGAGGAGCTGGGGAAGCTTAAAAGAAATGCAGACCACGTTGGAGACCTGTATTCTCCAATCACATTGAATGGAATCAAACTGAATCAACAACTCTGTCTTCCAGCCTTGCCCCCCTTACTGAACGCCCCACCACACCCTTCTCTCCAGCGAGCTGCCTTCCTTTCAGTGACTCCTTCGCCCCCACCCCTCAGGGCTTCACCTGTTTTAGAGGGAGGCGACTCTAGAGTAGGTAGTGTCATTTGCCACCTAGCTACCCCCTTTACTGGAGCTGGGTGTTCTCTGCATGCACAGAAGGGCCCCTGGTGTCAGAGCGGCAGTGTGAGGCCGTCAGCCTGCCACCGCCCTCACCCCCCAGCCCATTCCCCCGCAGGAAGACGTGGGAGAAAGAGCCTGAACACAAAGGGCTGGTCTTGCCAAGCTTTGTGTGTTTGTAAGAGTTAGAGGGTGGCGGCTGGAGGTGGAGTGGGCAAGGGGAGGGCGCGGGGAAGGAAGGTGAGAAGGCTGTGTGTGACTCACTCTGAAAGAATTGGGCTGTCTGATTTTCTACATTCTCAGGGGCTGGGAAAGCAAACGCAAATGACCTCAAATTTAGCTAATAGAGGACATTGATTTCCTTTATGCAGCGCAGCCAAATGCATTTAGCTTCTACTTAAACATTGCCAGCAACGATTCTTCAGGTCTTATAATAAAACACTCTTTTTAGGTCACCTTTAAAATTTCCCTAGCTGTCCCTTTGAGAAACTGCATTCAGAGATGATGTCTCAATTCAGAAAAGGCAGCTGACTGTTAATTATGCTGCCGATATGCATTTCTTCCTTCCTTTTGTGTAAAGTAGAGAGAAAAAGACATTCATTCTCTCCTGGAGCTATGTCATTGTCCTGTATAGCACTACTGTATATACATGATCCCCTCTCTGGCAGTCTGCTTCTAGGGTTACCTGTCCACCAACCACTCAGCCAAGTTCAAGGATGGCATTTATCAGTAGCAGAAGAGCAGGAGCTTAATCCCGGCAACAGAACGAGCTGGAAAAGTGTATTCTTTTTTGTTAGTTTCCCTGGGTGACTGCATCATAGTCATTCCATACGGCTTCCGTGCCTCTTTAACCTGACTTCAGGTGACAGTACAGAAAGCAAATGACGCTTTTACTGTTGCATGGCTCCACGGGAACATGTATATGGAGTCTGTGAACCCCCATATTGAGAACTACAGAACATTCTATTATCTAAACTAGTTACATTGTTGCATGTAGTTTCACAATAGGAAAATCTCAACATCCCTTCTCCGGGGAGGCTGTCTAGGAAACACATCTCAGCAGTTTGAGAAATTCTCCTGCCCTGGGTGTTCCTGGCTTCCTGCTGTGTTTTCACTCCAGCTTCCCTCCCTCCCCCATCCTAATGAATATTCAGCCTGCATCCTTTAGCCAGGATTTTGAATAGGATGCTTCCTGTTTTCCTATTAGAGATTAACTGTTGTCCTGGGTAAAAGGGATTGTTTGGTAAGACCTTGCAGCTGGGAATTCCTGTTTATTTTTCATTCTGACCCCTGGTCCTGGGATAACATACATCTCATAGTTGCAAACAAAGTCTTGTATGTTCCAATGCTTGTTAGGCCTGACCCTATATTATATGTATGTATTTTAAACCTGCCTCCCTGCCTATGTATGTATTTTAAACCTGTATGTATAAAATATGTATGTATTTTAAACCTGCCTACTTCTTCCATCGCACTGTGAGCAGTTCAAAGGCAGGGATTAGGTTTTATTAATTTCTCTTTTCTGGTGCCCAACAGAGTGCCCAGAACAGAGCAGAAACTCAATAAAATTTGGCAAATGGATGAATAGGCATCGTGATTATAAGTTCCAGAGACGGACGGTCATAATCATCCATCACTGTCCTGAGGCCAGAAAGGGATAAAGAAAGATGAGGATTCATGTGTACCTAGTGTGTGTGCTGGCTGTCAGAGCCGTGATTACGCAGGCATGCTGCGGCATGACCCACTGGGTCCAGGAATCGGGTTTTAGTCTTCTGTATTCTCCCACAGTGGACTTTTCCACTTTTCTCTCACGTGCTTTTCAGTCGCTACAGCTTTACCCGGTTACAATGGGGTGACATGGGTCAGGGCTGTGGTCTCTTGCTTGCTGTGTGCCTCGGAAGTCAGTCACTGAGGGTGGTTTATGAACCCTTGGCGGCTGCTACCTGGGGAGCCTTGAGGTGTTCCCGAAGGCTGAATTCACAGGTTTTTGTGATGGTTTTGTCACTTTACAGAGAGAACTACGAGCAAAAGCATGTTTGGAGGTGTAATTCTACCAGAACTGTTTATAAATGTGCAGAGATGTGCCATGTGGATTTTGGATCTGTGAGTAGGGCTTCTTGGGATTTGCCATGAGGAAATGTCTGGGGACTCTTTCACAATTCAAAGGAGATGAGGGGTTTCTTTCCTGAAGACCTTAGGATGGTATTTTGCATTTACCGTCTTGGAGAAGAGATAGAAACACCTTGTATTTCCTCCATACTCCTTTTTAGAGACTACAAATGTACTTTACAAACATGATTTCAGGAAACCTTTAAACCAAGCCTGAGAAATAATGGAAACACTTAACATTTGCTGAAACGGTTCAATAGCTTCCTCTCGCCCTAGGGATAAAGTTCCCCAGAGCTACCTCCGCTCCCGCTCTCCACACTCTTTCTCAAACACTAGCCTCCAGTCGCATGCACCTCAGGATGGAGGCTTCTAGCCTCCTGCAAGCTCCTGCCTTCAGCCTATGTGTCATTGTCCCTTTCACCAGGAATCCCTCTCTCACCCTGCACCTGGTCGGGTCCCCTTGCTCTTTGCTTTCTCACAGAGGGACCTGAAAAAAGAAATTAAGGGCTCATAGTGCATATACTTTCAAAGAGTGATCACCACTTCTTGGTTATTTTTGGTGTAAATAGGAAATCTCTGAGCTCAGAGTTGTCCTCTTGGTAATAATCCACGTCCTTCTGTTTATGTCTTAGAATTGATGTCCTTTCAAAAGTGGCTGCCAGGATTGTATTTCAGAGAAGACAGGAGGATCTTGTCAAACCTCCTGACCTGTAGTTTGGATGGTTTTGTTTTGTCGGATTACCTTGGCTGTCCAAGGAAAGAGTAAATCACACCCCAATCCTTGACTTCTCCCTCTGGAGAGTTTAACATTTTATTAGTAGTTTGACCATCATTCAAATTCCATTATTAGCAAGCTCTGAGGGTTATCTGACTTTTCTGATTATATTAGAATATCCTTTTATTTAATGTTACTTAAAATAGCAGTATGCAGAGGCTTAGAAGCCCTTTGGATATATAAGATGCTTTGTGACACTTTATTTTAATCACGATAGGAATTCGTTATTAGTAATATGCAGAACAGCAGGAGGGTCTAGACGGCAGATTCTGAAGAAGACCATGCGAACTGTGATATATAAATTAACATCTCTGCGATTCAGCAATGGAAATGACAACCGTACCTACTTTGTAGGATTACGACGGGGGGCTAAATAAAATAACATGTATTAAGAGTTTAGGATTATATATAGCACGAGGTAAGGTCTCAATTAAGCGCTACCGTAGGATGGCTGACTACACTGACTGCATCTCTGGTCCTGCATCTTGTTCATGCAATGATCTCCCTCATCTTGTTTTTGACTGTGCAATGACCTTCCTTAGGGCTATGTGTTCCAAGCCCGGGGGAGGTTAGTGTATGCCCTGACTGGAATACGGGAAGACTTTTTCTGATTTTTCCCTAAAGTGGTGCACAGAAGGCCCCACTTGAGGTGATCAGAGATGACTGATGTACAGACAGTGCCACTTTAGATAACTACCCTGTGACCTGACCACCATGCCCCTTGCTCCATAAAAGCTGTGGCTTGAGGTCCTGGTGGGGCGGAGAATCAGTTGCCGTAGATCTTCTGTCTGCCTGACAGTAAGTTACGCTGAATAAAACTCTGTTAATGGTATGGAGTGTCTTGGTTTGTTTTTTGGTCTCAAAGTGACTTTTCAGTTGGAAATACATTATTGTACATCTCAGGAGCATACATTACTGACCCACCTCCACTTCTAATGGCTACCTATTTTATTATAATATATATACTAGCAAGTGCCCCTTTACATTTCCTGATGAGGGAGTTTAGCCATTTCCTTTCTCAAATTCATGACCTGTAGGTGCCATGAAAGTTACATAAAAGCTGTTATGTGGCAGTGAGTTCCAGACTTAGATCTTGTTTTTCCTTCCTGTGGTGCTAAGAAGCTGACCTAAACTCTCTCAGGCCACGTAAGTCCTAAAAGCAACCTGAAGGTAAGAATAAGCTTCCTCATGGAGAAACCCCTGCAGCCCCATAGCTCACTGTGCTACAAGACTGTCTCCACCATTTGCTTCCATCATGGCGTCTTTGTTCTTTTCTCTCATCACTATTTGGTTGGCCAGCTCTTTCCCACACTGGGCCTTGAGACGATTCATCTAATGGCCTGACGCCAACTCTGTCCTGCCCATAGTCACTCAATACACGTTCATTGTGAGGGGCACATAGATGGCAAATATCCCCTTTCAAAGTGAATAGATGAGAAAATAACTGCCTTCTTTTAATCTCAGTTTACTTTCTTCATTTGACTAGTTTAGTGAAAATGTCTGAGAATTGACTACAGTTTTCTTAACTAATCAGCCGACAAATCCTTCAGGATATGAAGAGGCATCCAGCTCCTATTTCAAAGGCCAGCTTAAGTCTTGTGATCATTGTTTTATTGATGAGTTATTGGTTAGCACATTTATCAGCCTGGTATTCAGGTGGGCCTACTAAATGGAATTATAAAAAGAAAGATGTTTAAAAATTTTTTTTAAGTTAATTTATTGTGAGAGTGGGGGTAGGGGCAGAGAGGGAGGGAAAGAGAATACTAAGCAGGATCCATGCTGTCAACCAGGAGCCTGACTTGGGGCTCCTTCTCATGAACTGTGAGATCATGAACTGAGTCAAAATCAAGAGTCATGTTTAACCGACTGAGCCACCCAGGTGCCCCGATGTTTTTAAAGTTCTGTTAGGATTTCTCAAATAGATTTTATTGGACATTTTTGGTTTTTATTGATATGGTACGGTAGACACATTTTTAAAGACTCTCTTGTGCATAAAGGTGAGTGAAGAAGCCCTCATTGACACACGTGGGTTTTATTATTTTTTAATCACTTCTTTAAGAACATATACCCTGTAGAAAACAAAAAAGTAAGATCAGTATCTTCTTCGTTTTTTTTTCCCACTTGCCCATCAACCATCAATATGGCTTCTGATTTTGAATAGATAACTGTTTTGAAGCTCTTCTCAGGCCCAAGTTTGAAGACTCCATACTCCCTTTCCATGTTCTGTCTCCCACCAGCCTGTGTGTTATCACAGAGGGACACTGCTCTGGGAGTAAGGGGTCTGATTCTCCTTTGTCAATTACTGTTTTGTTACTGGAGAATCAAGGAAGAGGCAAAGCTGATCACCCATTCAGTCCATAACAGCCTGACTCCTACAGTCCAGAACTCAGTTTCCCATCTGACTGTTGAACTTGCACTTCGTGGGATGAGGCGTAAGCATCCTTAGAGCAGTACTATTTTTTCATCTACCTGAAGGAAAAACTGGAGGAGGTCTCAAGGGTTTGTCATACTCTGAAGACAAGGACAGAATGTAAAAATTCCATTCTGCTAGGACTATTAAAATACTTGACTTGGATACATTATCTATTTAGATGATAAAGTTGTGGGTATAATAATGATATGATAGCTGCTTCCTGTGCTAAATTCTGAGTTTGTTTATTCATCCTGGAAACCATTATAGTCAAGTTAATAGGAAGAAGGAGATCCCTGGACTCTGTGTACCTGGCAGTTCCTGAAAACAGCCCAGAGTTAGTTACTGGATGGCCTCCAGGTAAAATTCATGTACACAGGAGTGTGGGAACCCTTCTGGAATGCCCTCCACCTCCTCTTTCACTTATTTAAATAAATTCAAGTCACTTCCTTAGAACCATGTCCTTTTCAGATACATCACTGTGAGAGTATTTTGATTACATTACATTTGGAGGCAGGATATTTTTATAAGTATATAAAGATGCAATATGAATTTGTCCCTAGCCAAAGCCAAGTTACTTGTTATATTTCCTAGTGCATTCTGATAATTTGAGGAGAATCCGTAATGTTTACACAGAAGATTGGAGCTGACTTGCAGCGGAATCACTTTCTTTAGAAGCAAGCTATTATAGTATGTCTGATTTTGTTTACTGCACATAGCAAATGGCTAATGAAAACAGTTAACATGAATGCAATTTTCACAATCAGCCATTGGTAAAATGAGGATTAGAAAGACCTTTCTGCCTTGTGGGGTTGGCATAACAGTTAATGGAGGCCATTTGTGTAAAGAATTTTGAAGAGTGCCTGGCATTCAAATAGTTCTTTAAAAAATGTTAGGTAGTGTTTCATCACTAAAAAATGAGCATGAGTCTATGATGAGTGCTAGATACATTTTGTAGTCAATATAAACTCTGTCTTAAGAAGTTACGACAGTCTGCTAAACTCCAGGGTTCAAGAGAATCTGCAAAACACTTGCTGTCCACCCTTTCCTCTCCTAGGCCCTTAATTTAAGGAAGCCATTTGGTTTAAATATCTAATAGGGGCCTGAAGTTTCTGTGGGCCATGTTTATTCTCAAAAAGATCAGGTGTTTTATAGCCATTTAAGAATATGCATTGAAGCAGATGCCTGTGTAGCTCAGTGGCTTAAGCATCTGACTTTGGCTCAGGTCACAGTGTCACATAGTTCATGAGTTTGAGCCCCATGTCGGGCTCTGTGCTGACAGCTCAGAGCCTGGAGCCTGCTTCAGATTCTGTGTCTCCCTCTCTCTCTGCCCCTCCCTGGCTTGTGCTGTCTCTCTCTCTCTCAAAACTATATAAATAAACAAATAAACATTAATAAAAATAGAATATGCACTGAAACTTAAGAGGATTACTACAAGAGAAGCAAAGACTGTAAAAAAGCATGTAACTGGTAACATGACATGAAAATACAAAACCGTATGTATATTAAGGAATGGAAAACGTCTAGAATGTCTGCATTAGGGAACTTTGGGAAGTTGGAGAAACCCATTTCCTGACCAGTGGTTTCTGGAGTTGGAGCCAGGCCCTTCCTCTCCTAGCCTGGACCTTTGTCCCAGACTTGCCTTCTCTCCCTCCATCCTGGAGGGCTGGGCAGAAGGGCCTTTGCTTTAAATCCTACAGTTTCAGCTCAATCAGCCCTTCCTGTGACCCTCACCTCTGACCTGGATGTGATCACCCCTCCTTTGTGACCCTGTAAATGTCTGTCAGCTATAACACTACTGTCCTTGCCTAAGTTCAAATCTCCTTATAGCTTCCTTCATGGTAAAGATTCTTTGTTATTGATCTTTATATTCCTGTGCTGAAAACAGTGTCCCATATTTAGCAGGTGCTCAAAAAATATTTCAAATGAAGGAATAAAATAAAACTAAAAGGAAATTAAATGGTTGTAGCGCAAATGCTGGACATTAAGCTTTTGATTGCGGCGACATCCATTTGCAAGACTCCCATCCTGAATAAACATGTTGTCTACACAGCAACTAGCAAAACAGCTCGATAATTCACCAGAACCAACCCCTCAACCCTGAAGCTCCCCTGTTAGAAAGCCCTGGGGGACCTGGATAAAAGACCACCTGGGTGACCCCCACTTCTCCCGATTCCCTAATTCTTGCTCTTATGCTTTAAATTCGCAAATAACGAGTGAACCCTAGGAACCCTAGGCACCTCGCCACGGACCCTACTAAAGGCAGAAAGCTGGTCTGCGTTCCCTTCCACCTGTGACCTTGTCGTGTGACTCTTGGGCGTGCCATGTACCCTCTAGGAGCTGCGTGTAACAAATCTCGTTCTTCCAAGTTCCCTGAGGGTTATTGCCAAGGTTGTCTTGTGATCACGATGAGAACCACCAGCGATAGTCCAGCCGCAACCCTAGTTCTGGTCGGCAAGGTCTGTCGGGGCAGCTACCAGCACTAGGGGCAAGGGAGTGTCTCAGGCTGACAGCATAGCTGTCAACAGGCTGAGACCCACACACCAATGGTACAAAATGCTATCCCGGCACCTGATATAAATGAGGTACTCAATAAAGCGTAGCTTGATTATGATGATAAATAATAAATGACATCCTGTCACATATGACATTTCTCAACTAGTATCTGAAATACTACTTTAGATGGAAAAGTTACAGATCACAGTTTTTAAAAGTTATGAAATAATGAAAGCCTGAATGTAAGTTGAATTTCTCTTATGTGTTAAACTCTCCTGAACATGTTTCTTTTACAAAATAAATTCTATTTTTCCTGGTTATGAAAATATTAGGTGTTAATTACAATAACTTTTTTAAACTTCACAATAATTTTTAAAATACAGAAAAAAGGGGAGCCTGGGTGGCTCAGTTGGTTAAGCGTACGACTTCGGCTCAGGTCATGATCTCATGGTTTGTGGGTTCGAGCCCCACGTCAGGCTCGGTGCTGACGGCTCAGAGTCTGGAGCCTGCTTTGGATTCTGGGTCTTCCACTCTCTCTCTGTCCCTCCCCGACTCATGCTCTATTTCTCTCTGTCTCAAAAATAAATAAGCATTAAAAAAAATTTTTTTTTAATGTTTTATTTATTTCTAGGAGAGAGAGAGAGACAGCGTGAGCAGGGGAGGGTCAGAGAGAGAGGGAGTCACAGACTGAAACAGGCTCCAGGCTCTGAGCTGGCAGTCAGCACAGAGCCCGACGCGGGGCTCGAACCCACGAACCGCGAGATCATGACCTAAGCGAAAGTCGGACGCTTAACCGACTAAGCCACCCAGGCGCCCCTAAAAATTTTTAAAAATAAAATACAGGAAAAAAAAATCATGCCTTGTTCCATCATCTAGACATAACCATATCAACATAGAACTATTGCTTCAGTCCCTTTTTCTAGGCAAGAATCTTTTCTTTTTAACATAATTGTGATTCATCCCTTTTATCATTTCATACATATTTATAAAGTGCTTATTATGTGCCAGGACTGTGTATGCTATGATTATTTAGAAAATGTAATTTCGTATCCAGCTTTTGAGTTAACAGACTAACACACATTTGCCAATATTATTAAAAACCCTTTGTAAATATGATCGTGCTTTATTTAATTAGCACCCTCCTGTTGAACATCTGGGTCCTTTATAATAGTATAATGCTGTAATAAAGTTTTGTTTAGCATGTTTCCATCCTATAATTTTAAACAATCCTGCATTTCGGAAAGATTCCCACGCATGGATTTACTCGGGAGGAAAGCTATGTACAGTTGATGGCATTTGATACATTTACCAACTTGCTTTCCAAAATGAGTTACAAATTAATTGAAGAGAGACTCCGTTAATATATATATATATATAACTAGAGAAAACTAGGTATAACAGAAAATGTTTTCTGTATTTTTATAAAATATTGAAAAATAGAGTGGCACACAAAAGCGAACCTCACAATCGAGGCTTGAGTGACAGAACAGGGAAGAGGGCGGTGATCGACCCAACTTAGTTTCTCAAATACTTGAAATTCATTCAGAGTAGCCGGCTAGTCTGGAGGTTGTGACCACGCGCAGAGGGAGCAGGGAGAGTCTGGGTGAGGCGCCTTGTTCCTAATCCAGTGTCTCCTAAAAGCACAAAACCTTGGTAATTTAAGCAAGATGTCTCTCTGGTATGCCTAGAAGGGCCTACAACCGGGACAGAGTGAGGACAAATATAGTCAATTATCATCCACACACAAGAGTTTCATGTAACCAGTAAAATCAAGATTTCTTTAAAGGCTTAGGACTTCTTTCATGTTAAATATGCTTGTTTATTTTTAGATAGGAGGAGCTCTAGGCAGAAGCAAGCAGTGTAATATCATCTTGTATTGTCTTGTCTTGAAGGAAATTAGCCAGGAATTTGATTCATTTTTAGCCGTGACATTCCAGGAAGCCTTTAAGCTGACTACAGGGAGCTAATATTTTCTAAAAGTAATTCTGGCCAAAAGAGACAGACTTGTGAGGCAGAAGATGCAAACATTGCATGCATGCTTCAGTTTCACTACATTCTCTTCCCTGCTTTTTTCCTCTCTCTCTCCCGTCTGATATACGATATATACATGTAGGAAACTAAGGGGATTGCAGTGATATTTTAAGATTTTCCTTACAACTGGTGGTAGGTATAAAGCTCAGAAATTTGGCCCCAAATAAAAAGTTAGTGTATTTACCTGTCTAGCTCTTAGGTTCCTTTCCCAAAGCATGCTCATTGAGGCCGAACATCTTTTTTCACATTATTCTCACTCTTTTATTGGTGAAAACATTTCAGCTCTAAACTCTTACAACTTTCAAGTACAAAATAAGCATTGTTAGCTATAGCCATCACTTTGTACATTAGATCTCCAGAAGTTAGTCATCTTTGAACTGAAAGTTTTTGCCTTTGAACATATCTCTTGATTTCCCCACTCCCAGCCCCTGGTAGCCACCATTATTCTCTGTTTCTCCATCTCTGCACCCACCTCCCCCCTGGTAACCATCAGTTTGTTCTCTGTACTTAAGAATCTGTTTCTTGGTTTCTCTCTCTCTTTTTCCCTTTGCTCATTTGTTTTGTTTCTTTTTTTAAAATTATATTTGTTTAAAAATTTTTAAAAAATATTTATTTGGGGAGACAGTGCAAGTAGGGGAGGGGCAGAGAGAGGGGGATAGAGGATCTGAAGCCGGCCCTACACTGACAGGCGGACAGACTGATGTCAGGTTCAAATTGACAAAAACAAACCATGAGATCATGACCTGAGCTGAAGTCAGATGCTCAACGAAGTAAGCCACCCAGGTGCACCATTGTTTGTGCTATTCCTTAAATTCCATATATGAGTGAAATCATAGGGTATTTGTCTTTCTTTGACTTATTTCACTTAGCAATACCCTCCCTAGATCCATCCACGTCATTGCAAATGGCCAGTTTTCATTCATTCTGAAGTCTGAGTAATATTCCAGATTTTCTTTATCCACTCATCAGTCGCTGGACACTTGGCTGTTACCATAATTTGGCTATTGAAAATAATGTAAAAATGGACACTTAGCTAACCCTTATTAACACAAAGGGTTATCATGTCTTTACTGGTTACAAGTGTTATACACACGAGGTCCTGATTTCAATCATCATATGACATAGTTAACTGCATTCGGTTTCATAGCCAGACTACCCCGTCCCCCACTGAACTGGTGTGTGTAAGAACAGTGAGGGTGGGAGGTGTAAGGAGACCTTGGGAAGCAAGAAGAATGGAGGTAGAAGCTTCTATTATTGGTCCATTAGTATGTGCCATTCCATTTTACAAGGAGGACCAGACAAAAGAGTAATGGAAGATCACTCACTACAAATTCATCCTCAGCATGGGAGGTAAGAACTGCATTTAATACTGGAGGAGTGATATTTATGTGCCTGAAGGACAGTTCATTTCAAATTACACTACATCAAAGCACGATATACATATAAAGACATGATGATTAACCACTATCAGCCCAGATCCCTTATTTCTTATCTAGCTCATTCGCTTATTCAGTAAATATTTATGAAAGGCCCATTGTGTGCCAAAGTTCATACATGAAAGGCTATTCCTATTATATAAGAGAGGGGCTATATATCACAGCCTTTAGCAAATCATAAAACTGACGTAAACTCTGGTAGATCATCTGATCTGGGAGTGACTTGGGAAAGTCAATAGATGGGTCTCCTGTTCCGGGGAGGAGCTAAGAGCTACATCGGTACACGAGCAGTCCATACGGTAACTGATTTCCTGGCCAACTAAAATGAGACAGGGAAGAGAAAAAAGGGCTGGATGAGGGAACTTAGAGAACTTAACATTCCAGGGATGTCAGAGGAGAAGCCATTGAAGATGGTTTTGGGAGGAATGATGGAAACATAACTACTTTTTCCCTTTAAGTCAAACCAAGATTTTGCCACATTAAACACATGAAAGGCAGCTTGAGCAAAGCCGAGGTTTACCCTTTCTCAGTCGCCGGAAATCAGTACCTCTCTTCCACTGTCTTAGGGAGACTCTTCTCCTCTTATAGAACTTTGGTTCAAATGGGGACCTCTGACACTATAGTTCCCACAGCCTGACGGAGGCAAGGCTACCTGTATTTCCACATGACCCTTCTAATCTCAGGACAGTTTCTCTCAATCTCTGCTTCCAGGTAAAGCAATAGACACTGTGGATGATATCCATCAGGGCCATCTGAGTAAAATGCAATCGCAAGTACATGAAATGAAAGAAATGGTAAATCTGAGCGGCATGTTAAACTCCATCATATACATAAAAAAATTTTTTTTTGAGAGAGAATGTGCACAGGTGAGTGGGGGAGGGGTAGGGTGGGGGAGGGGCAGACAAGAGGAATGTGAGACCAGAATCTGTGGGGATGAGGGTGACTGGACATCACAGCCTGCATGAGGGCATGATGATGCCCATGACTCGGCACATCCACCGACACTGCAGTGGAAGTCAACGTGCCGGGACAAAAGGAAACAGATCTGTCCTGGGGAAGGGGAAAAAGAGAGGGGAGGCCAATCTCGACTATGCAATGGCCTGAGTTTAAATCTTGAACTGACTCTACTTTAAACCCAAAGTGACAGAGATCCGGAGTTGAAATAGCTAATATGCTAAATTAGGTTCTATGACAGACATAGAGATAAAGTTACACTTCTAAACACCTGAGGCATAAGTTTTACTTTTATTTTTTGAAAGATTGAGAGAGAGAGAGAGAGAAGTGGGGCTCATGTTCCCGAAGTGGGGCTCAAGTTCATGGGAAGTGCAAGAATTGAGCTCACCATAAGTGGGGCTCGAACTTACAAATGGTGACATCATGACCTGAGCTGACATCAGATGCTTTACTGACTAAGTCACCCAGGTGCCCTTGAGGTATAGGTTTTAAACCCGTTCTTTCTTAAATACAGTCTGAATCCTCTCTCCTCTATCCTGTTTTGGGATAATATTTTGCCCCCTTTCTCTCTGGGACAGCTAATCTCTGTCTACTAGCTGCTCTGGGTTAGTCGTGCTTCTACAATTTATTACCTGTTCACCAAAAAAAAAAAAAAAAAAATCATTTTCTTGACCTCTTCTGCCACTTAAGATACATCTGCATTTCTTATGCTCAACTTCCTATAAACATACACATACACACTATCTTTACTCACTCAATTCCTGCTCATTTCTAAAGGGATGCTCATTTGGCTTCCATCACCATTATTCTACTGTCATTGAGCTTGCAAAGTCCACAAAAAATAATTGCTTCTTTTGAGGTCCCCTGATCTCCTATGTCCCTGAGATATTTGTCAATGTTAACCAACCTCTCTTCTCCTTTTTCCAACTCTTCTCTTCAAAAATTCTTCCTTATTTTTTATCTTAAGTTAATATGTTCTCACTTTGTGTCCTGGTTAATCCGAGACACTGAAGCTTTTTTTGTGGATTCACTTATTCAAGTTGGATGTTAGACCTGATTGTGCCTGTTTAGTTTTTGAAGGTAAAGAAACACATGACTGTGGTGAAACCTACTTGGTGACCCAGGTATGCAAACACCAGATGAAAGAACCGGTGTCTGGAACTCTCTCAGTGCTGAGTGGGAAAATACTAAATCTCCCCAGTGATTTGTGCTATCTGATTTATGACACAATCTGATTTATGTGGCATGCATTTGCATAAATTAGCCTTTTTCCTTCCTCTTGATTAGCTGTCTCACAAGAAAGATCTCCCAGCCTTTGGAAAGATGGAAGCCATGAGGCTGAGCTGTGATGACTATCTGACAGTGGGGAGAGCTGGCCTGTAATGAACCATGGTAATGCCTGCACGGTCAGCCTCTTGTTGACCCTGCAGAGGGGACATATTTCAGGGTTCTCACCCCCTCTTGCAGGGACAGCGCATAGTTAGTTGGGAATCAACAGTGGCCCTCTGCTCTCTGATGTGAAAGTGCATTCGATATAATGTTATTTTTGCTTGCTTTTTGGTTTTGTTTTTTAACTACATCTTATAGTCAAATAAAAACACAGGCATGTTGTTTCTGAAATGACTTCAGATGATGTTTTCTTGAAATGCTGGTGTGAGGATAGCCTGCACAAATGTGGCTTATCACAAATGTGGCGAGCACATGATGTTCAGGAACCAAAACCCTCCAAGATGTTCTTGGGTGGACCCAAATATTGTTTCTATCGGTCACTGAGAATTCTGAAATGAGACATTTTCTCCAGGCTCTTTTGTGGTTTATGCAAATCCCCTTGAACTCAACTTGTAATGTTTCCTTTCTGGGATTGAAAGGCCAAGTACCTATTGGAGAACACGGTACTAAGAGAAAGATTTAAGTTGTAGAGGATCCAGAAGGATCTCAGAACTTCTATCTCTTATGTACCCCCTTCGCTGCCACTTTGTGTTTTATTATCAGAAGTAGTTGGTGATAATATCAGTTAGGTATCACCATATAATAAACCTGTAAGACATCTCAGCAACCTAAACCAAGACACATTCATCTTTACGCACCGGCCAGTTGGGCAATTGTATTGAACTGCACTGGGCTCCCTCACGTATCTGTGGTTAGTGAACAGGGTGGTTGGGGCTGGATTGGTTAGGATGGCTTTCGCTACACATGGCTACTGGCTGGCTGTCAACTGGGGCAGCAAGGTGAAAGAATCTACCACTCGTTTCTCTTTATCAGACAGTCTAGACCAGGCTTGTTTTCACGGAGAAACAATAAGGAGATTCTAAGAATGAGAGCAGGAACGAGGCTCAGAGCTGGCCCAACAGAGTCTCCACTTCTTTCCATTGACCAAAGCAAATGACAAGGTCAGTCCTGACTCAAGGAATGGAAAAGCAGACTCTATTTCTTTTGTTCTTTTTTTTTTTTTGAGAGAGCGAGCAAGTAAGCACATGGCGTGTATGCATTTCCACTTGTGAGCGGAGTAGAGGGAGAGGGAGGCAGAGGGAGAAGGCAAGAGAGAATCTTTTTTTTTCCCCCCAAGAGGTGAGGGAACTTTATTTATTTATTTTTTTATTTGCCATCTTACGCAGGCTCCACACCCACTGTGGAGCATGACTCAATCTCAGGACCTGAGCTGAAAACAAGAGTTGGATGTTTAACCAACTGAGCCACCCAGGCTTGCTAAGCAGACCCTCTTCTTAATGGGAGGAACCACAAAGTCACATTGCAAAGGGAGAGGGGTGGATATATGGAAGGGAGACAATATTAAGGAAAATCTGTAATCAATGTAGGATGGGGATATTTCTCGTAGCATATTATTTTTTAAACACTTTGCAAACAGATGTACCCAAGCACTGTGCTCCAAAGAACACGATGGGCATTGGGGTTCACTACAAGAATGGAAACACATGGGTAAGAACCTTCACAGAGTCATAAAAATATTGTGTAGGTCTGACTTACGTAGTTAAACTAGAGGGTCTTCTGGAAGGAGGCGAGCATCACAGCAGAGTCTCTGAAAATAAATCTCGGTGGAAGTTCCCTTACTCTAAATAGCTTTTCCTTTATGCAAATGAAACCTTGGTAGTTTTTCACCTAAACACAGCTTGTTACCTGAGAGATAACCTTGGAGGTGATCCAGTCTGGTGGTTTTCAAACCTTCTCAGTTCTGTGAGAACTGAGGTTAACACGGGGGTGTCCCAGGAGCCACCTCCTGTTGGAGGGAGGCACAAGAGGGAGAGAGGGGACAGAGTGGAGATGAGAAGCCCTTGGGGAGATCTCGGCCAGAGCTCTAGTCCCTCCACATTAATCCGGTTCAGCCAGAGGAGCACTGCCTTCTCCCATTTTGTATAATGGGCTTATCTCCCATTTTGTATAATGGGCTTAGATAAACAATTTCATCAAAGGTAGTAGTTTCCAGAGATTTTTAAAAGGTTGGAATTCAACAATAAAAGAGCCAATAACCCAATTAAAATATGGGTCAAGGACTTGAACAGACATTTCCCCAAAGAAGATCTACAAATTGCCAAAAAGCACATGAAAGGATGCTGAATATCAGTAATCACTGGGGAAATGCATATCAAAACCACAATAAGATCTCACTTCAGGTCCGTTAGAATGGCTATTCAAAGGGGCACCTGGGTGGCTTAGTCGGTTAAACGTCCGACTTTCGCTTAGGTCATGATCTCGCGGTTCGTGGGCTGCGTCGGGCTCTGTGCTGACTGCCAGCTCAGAGCCTGGAGCCTGTTTCAGTCTGTGACTCCCTCTCTCTCTGACCCTCCCCTGCTCACACTGTCTCTCTCTCCTAGAAATAAAAAAAAAAAAAAGAATGGCTATTCAAAAACAAACAGCAAACCAGAAATAAGTGTTGGCAGGAACGGGAAGAATCACGTGTACAGTTGGTGGGAATGGAAACTGGTGCAGCCACTGTGGAAACCAGTAGGGAGATTCCTACAAAAGTGAAACACAGAATTGCTTTACGATCCAATGATTGTGTGGAACCAAAACACTTGGAATCAGGGACTTGAAGAGGTAACTGCACGCCCACGTTCATAACAGCATTATTCACAATAGCCAATAGGTAGAAGCAACCCCAAGTGTTGACAGAGGACAAGGTACCATGTGTGTGTACAATGGAACGTTATTCAGCCTTGAGAATTCCTTAAAAAGGGATGAAGTTACGACCCATGCTACAACCATTGATGAGCCTTGAGGACATTATGCCAAGTGAAATAAGCCAGTCATGGAAGAACAATACTGTACGGTGCCACTTAGGTGAGGTACGTAGTCAAATTCATAGAGACAGAAACTGGAATATTGTTGCAGGCAGCTGGGATGAGAGGCAAATGGAGTGTGCACGTTTAATGGGCCCGAAGTTTCAGTTTGGGGAGATGAAAAGAGCCTGGAGACGGATTGCGATGATGCCTGCCCAATGTGTGAATATACTTAACACCAATGAATTATACACTTAAAAATAGTTCAAATGGCAAATTTTATGTTACATATATTTTACCATAATATTTTACAGCTTATTTAATTATTTTGAGAGAGACAGAGACAGTGCAAGGCAGGAGGGACAGAGAGAGAAGGAGAGAGAGAATCCGGAGCAGGCTCCACACTGCCAGCACAGAGCCTGATGCGGGGTTTGAACCCATGAAACCATGAGATCATGACCTGAGCTGAAATGATGAGAGGGACACTTAACTGACTGAGCCACCTGGGCACCCCTATTTTACCATAATTTTTAAAGAGACTCAGGAAGCCACTGATAAAGTCCAAACCCTTCATTTTACATTTGAAAAACACAGACTTTGCTCTTTTCGCCCAGCAATACGACTTGGAGTTCTTTTCACATGGGTGCTGGATGATGAGGTGTTTTTGGAGTGACAGTCGGGTTCGTGGGGTTCAGAGCTGACAGCCAAGAAAGAATTCTTGAAGGCATCTTTGGTGCAAAAAGGTGATTTTATTAAAGCACGGGGACAGGACCTGTGGGCAGCAGGAGCTGTCCCGGGACCATGAGGAGAGACTGGTTGTATACTATGGAGTTGGGGGAGGTAAAGTCCAGGGGAAGTTTCTAGTGAGATTTTCATATGCTAAGAAGACTCCCAGATACTGGAGGCCTAGCTACTGTCGAGCTAAGGTTGTTTTTCCCTCTAGCAAATCATCAGCACTGAGACAGTAGGGGGTTCCTGGAGAAACATTTTACTCAGGCTGCCTCAAGGACTGGTCAATGGGCTGTAGGTTATAAGGAAATTTCACTGTATCTGCCATTTCCTTCTGCCTTTGTTTCCCGCATCACTGGAGATCTGCCTAGGACTGCTTCCACGACCGTGTATTTTTCCACGGCAGGGATGTGCTGCAATCAATTTAACCGGTTCCCTGATAAGAAGCACTGAGGGTCCATCTGTTACCATTATGTCTATTTCTTTACTTCTGATCCCTCTTCTGGACTGTGAGTGTCTTTTGCAGGCAGAGGTTGTATCTTGTTATATCTCTTCAGAGCCCTGCACGGTGAGCCAGCCTTAGTATTCTTACTTATGATAGAAATGAATGAATATAGGCAGTATGTGGCCCACTAAATATAGATTCTGATTCACTAGAAATGGGCTCCCTGGCCTTGAGCAAGTCCTGTCCGCTTTCCAGGCTTTAGTTCTTCTATAGATATGAGTAGATAAAATGAGATTGCTTCCAGCTGAAAAATCCCACAATGCCTCGTGTTAGACTGACCCAGGATCTGACCCGCTTTTCAGCCTCCGGAATGGAGCCAGGGAAGATCCCCTCTCTTGCTGTTGGATGGAGCCTCCCCTTACCTGGGCCACCACTGAGAGCTCCGTCAGCTCAAAGCCTTATCCTTTCACCTGGGAGTGGAGACCAGCGTGTGGACCCTTTAATGTCCCCAAGGGCCATGTGAGGGGACATTACACTGGGATCAAAATCCCCTCCATAAGGGGTATTTGCCTGAGGGACGGTGACTGACACTGAGCAATTTCACACAGTCGAACTGCTTTGCATAAAATGTTCCCATAATGCAGGGCATTGTGCCTTTTCTGCGAAGGAAAAAAACCCCAGCGTTAACAAAAGGCTTCACAATGATGGGAAAATGGATGTTAACATTTCTGCCTGACTGATAATCTCTGATGTTACCCTTGGGAAGCCCCAGCTTTCAGAATGATGTATTTGCCAGGGTTTGGAGGTTTTTATGCCTATAATGGGTTATCTGGCAAATGGGCAGCAGAGGGAGGCTCAGTGCCGGAAGCAAAGCAAGCAGGAGAATTTTATGTTTGCTGGCCATTTTATTTGTTCCTGATTTCCAAGGTGAAATTTTCATCTCAAACAAAGAGAGAACAAACAGGAACAAAGAATCAATGGTCTGCTTTTTGTTTGTTTTGTTTTTCTTTACATGTTTTTCTTTATTTTTTTTTTAGTGCCAAATTCTGAAATGGAATGTTTGGCCCCCAGGGGAGAAGGCTGCGGTGAGGTTTTCCTGACTTTTTCTGTGATATCTTTGGTTTTCTATTTCTTTGGTGCATAGAAACCTTGTAGAGACATTATTAGAGGCTTCAGAGAGAAGAGATCTTGCCAAGGGGCCAGAGTAAAATCCGTTTTGTAGCACACAGCAGGCATTGTGAGTGGGAGAGATGTGGAAAGGCCAGAACCCCAGGGCTCCTTTCTGTGGGAGGACACAGGAGACTGTGTTAGTTATCTGCTTTCCTTTGGCTCTTGCATTTGAAAATCATCTAACCTTGGCTAAGGCCCGCGGGAGCTTCTCTTTAACATCGACGCATAGCATAGCTTTCTTTCCACTTGTTCCTTAAAATCCTCCATTACTGGGAGAAAAATATCACACTTAATGCCCAGAATTTGAATCCAGGGTTCAAACCAATACCTTTTAGCAACAGTGCTAACCTGTGTGCCCCTTGGGTTCTTAGAGGTACATGGAATTCTACTTGTGCAGATGAATGTCCACTTAGTACGCAACGGATACGTATTTATGGGCAGCATTGAAATAGGTGCTCTGGGGTGGAGTACCTGTTTTCTCTCACCGCATTTACAATGTAACAGAAATAAGAAAAATGAACAATATAAGACATCATAAGGCTGTTTTTAAGTGTCAAGGGAGTGGAAGAAATAGTCATATATGCCAAGTCTGATGTCTAAAATAATCAGAGTCAAGAGGAATCAAAACTTTATCAGGGTACCAATGGAGCATCCTCTATCTTTAAACAAAAATGTGGTGTCGCCTGGTAGACCGCGAGGCTATTTCAGGAACTTCACCGGTACTCCCTGACCTTGAACCTGTCCCACATGTGAAAGGTTTTCACTCCAGGAGGAAAGAAAAATGACTCAGATGGGCCCCATCCGTGGGATATACTGTCTAATTCCTTAATTAAAGAGAAATTCTTCGGGGAGCTTTATGTGTGCCTTGTGATACCAATTTCTGCAGCCTCCCTTTTGATTTGCCATGAAACCGTATTCGGGGACGAGGCTTTGGCACAGAAAATACAATCAGAATCTCTCTTGCAAGAAGTGTAATTACATGTGGCTTTAAATTGACAGTGGCTGACAAAATTTCCACCAGCACATTAGAAAATCAATGACAGGCACGCTTTTCAACATCAGGGAGTTGTGATGGCTTCTCCTTAATTGATAGCCAGGGAGGAACGTGTGATGACTTGTGGTCTCCCTAATACTGGCATCTATATTTCTTTACCAGCTAACAACATGGTTTCTAACCACCTTCTGCCTTCCGTTCGCCAACTCTCTGTAGAGGAGATTACATTAAATTTTATTCATTATCACATCTTGGAGAGAAATTCAAATCTATCCCTCTGAAGCCTCAAAAGAAAGTCTCTACTCCAAAGTGGATGAATGAAAGAAGTAAAATACGGTTCAGAAAACTGTTCCCCTGTAAGGGTTAAGTCCTTCTGTTTCTTTTAGCTTGTCCGTCCACGCTTTACACAATTAATAGGAGCGATCCGTTACATTGCGTGTGTTTTTGATGGGGGGAGGGGCACAATAGTCCAGTTTTCCTACACAAAAATGAGAATTTTTTTTTTTATTTATTTCTAGGAGACAGAAAGAGAGACAGCGTGAGCAGGGGAGGGTCAGAGAGAGAGGGAGTCACAGACTGAAACAGGCTCCAGGCTCTGAGCTGGCAGTCAGCACAGAGCCCGACGCGGGGCTCGAACCCACGAACCGCGAGATCATGACCTAAGCGAAAGTGGGACGCTTAACCGACTAAGCCACCCAGGTGCCCCCAAAAATGAGAATTTTAAATTGGCCTTGTAATCTTTTAAAAGTATTGTCTAGTCACCCAGTTGGTTCCTGGAAGTAAAGCTCATGGCACTAATTTGTTTTTTTGGTTGGACTCTGTGAAGTTGTTGTTTGTTGTGGAACAAAAACTACTGAATGTTGGCAATTTCAGAACGGTCAACCTAATAAATCAGCTAAGAGCCTAATGCCTGTTTGTGCATTGTGATTTCAGGACCTTTGAAAAAAGACCCATAGACTTAAAGATCACATAAGATTTCCTGTTTCATAACTAAATGAAATAATAATTATAAAATAATAAATAGTAAACAGCATAGGGATAAAATATAAAGGATAGTGCCTACCCTAATTTGAAATAAGTACAAATGACCAACATCAGAGTCTTTCCTTGAGCTAAAAGAGGCAGGTGGGCAGCAGGAGCCCGGTGGCTAAAAGGGGGCCGTGGGCAGAGGTGTAGGGACACAGAGAAGTGGGGGTATGTCCTCTGCAGAGTCCCTGTAACAGTTTGGCCAACCCAATGGCGCTTATCTCTCTGGAAGGGCATGGTCCCACATTGTGGTCCGTGTAATGGCGGAAGAGGGGTGTTCCCGGTTCTACACTGTTCCACTGGATCTCCACTGCTCTCTCCTGGGGAAAGGCTGGAATATTCCTCACCCAAACTCGTGACCAGAAGACACGACTGATCCCGTGTGGGCTTCTGGGTTGAGGTTGGGAGACAGAACCCACGAATGGGCAATGGGCAGGCCATATATAAAAAGAGAGTTCTGACCCACCACCTGCAACAAACTGCCCAGAAAACCACCCCAAGTGCACAATCACCAGCCCCTGAAGCCAGCCTGCTAGGAATCAGACTTGAAGAAAGTCAGACTGCTATCTCTGGTGACAATGCAGGGAGCCAAAAAAATAGCTTCTCTAAGAATCAGTTCCAAATGGCCAAGGCTTGATTAATAACCGACAGCTTCTCTCGCTCTTGTCTCTGTTTCTGATGAGGTTTTGGGGTGACGGTGGGGAGTCTGGAGCTTATGACCAAGAAAGAATTCTTGAAGACATCTTTGGTGCAAAAAGGTGATTTTATCAAAGCACGGGGAGAGAACCCGTGGACAATAAGAGCTCTGCTGGCGTTGTGGAAAATGGCTGGTTTTCTCCTATCGAGTTGGGGAGGTAAAGTCTAAGGGGAGATCTCCAGAGGGGCTTTGATATGCTCAAGAGGACTCTTAAGATACCTGAGGTCTTGCTATTGCTAAGCTAAGGCTGTTTTTCCTCTAGTAAGAGGTACTGCACACCCACCACCTGTGGTTCTGAATATTTGCTCCACATCTTAAAAGATGCTCCCTTTATCAGTTTTTCTGTCCTAACACCAGGCTTCTGTCAGTCCTTCAGCCCTGGAGTTTCTGGATCCCCTCTCGGCCACCG
The DNA here is from genome assembly GCA_017311185.1 of Proteles cristata cristata. NCBI lineage: Eukaryota > Metazoa > Chordata > Mammalia > Carnivora > Hyaenidae > Proteles > Proteles cristata. Next base: position 1,087,559 of record JAESUZ010004980.1, read on the forward strand.
TATACCATGGGGAGAGAGCACTGGCTTAAAGCTCTATCCACCTTCCTTCCACTGCCTTCTCCTGAGCATTACTCCTGTGCTGTTTTGGAGGCACCAAGACTAAGGCAGGGAAGCAGAGAAGGCCCCCTTTACTTTTGGACTTCACTTCACTCAGACGGATGTTTCAAAATAAACCCCTACTCCCCAAGGTTAGGTGAAAAGAGTCAAGTATGGAGGAATATTCCCGCTTATGTGCTCGCTCTCCCTTTGTCTCCGGTTCCCTCCTCAAACCCTTCTGGATTAGAATGGCTGGGCTTCAGGCTTCTATTTTTTCCTCTCGGTCGGTTTGATTGTCCTCCTCCCCACCCCTAGGGGTGATGTCCTTCATAACCCAGATACTCTCTACACTTAGAACAAAAGTCCCTGGGTCTTGTAGACTTGGTCTCTGTATTTTTGAGGAAGACACTGAGAAAACCTTTATGATTTTCAAGTCTATCTTCTTGCTTCAAGGTGTCATGTTAAATGTTAGAAGCTGAATTTACTTTTTCTCTTAACTTTCTTTGCATCTGCTGTAACTTTCATAGTGCCCTCATATAAACACCATATGCACAACTAACCACATACAGCAGATACGAGTCTATCAGCCGGTAAACATTAAAACGCTTCTACATTGGTAGCAGACTAGCTGCTGTGCTAAGCCCCTGGAATGTGACCCCACATGCACCTTCCCCGCAGGAGGAAGGGACCAGGAGAGCACCATGCACATTAGGGGCCAACAGGACTTTTGGGTGGGAAGCCTTGCCTGGGCTGTTGTGATTGGCTGATGCCTGGGCTGTCGTGATTGGCTGATGCCTGTGCTATTGTGATTCGCCGATGACTGGCCTATTGTGACTGGCTCTTGCCTGGTCTGTTCTGATTGGCTGGTACCTGAACGACACTAGTGGTTGGATGAAATTTCACCCCTACCCCATTTCCCTATCTCAGGCTGCCTAGAGGGGAAGGTAAGACACACAGGACTGCAATTGAGAAAGCAAATGAATATTTTTAAAACAACTACCTCCTCTGCAAGCAGAGGTCCATTTCAAGCTCCTAAGTAAACTTCCTGTGAAGCGACGTGAGCAGGAAGTACGTCTTACTCTGCACTACGGTTTAAAGGCCAGCTTCTCCGTCTTGTACTGACAAGCAAGGTAACCTTGTCCTGGTTATTGACCTGCCTTAATTCTAGAGTCCTGATCTGTAAAGCAGAGCTAATCACACATACATAGAGTGGCGTGGGGATTGAACTAGGGAATGTGTACAATACTTGGCACAGATACATGAAAGGCAGCTGTTATCAGTAGTTTTTTAAAAAGTAATTTCTTCCAGGGGCGCCTGGGTGGCTTAGTCTTTTAAGCGTCCGACTTTCGCTTAGGTCATGATCTCGCGGTTCGTGGGTTCGAGCCCCGCGTCGGGCTCTGTGCTGACTGCCAGCTCAGAGCCTGGAGCCTGTTTCAGTCTGTGTCTCCCTCTCTCTCTGACCATCCCCTGCTCACGCTGTCTCTCTCTCTCCTAGAAATAAATAAAACATTAAAAAAAAAAAAGTAATTTCTTCCAAATTTTAGGATTGTAACAGAATCCTATAGAGCTCTGATGTAGGGTACATGAGAATAACATCAACTTTATGGATTTGGGTTTAATAGCAAGAGATGAGGCTCATGATTGTAAATATATGAGACTGACTGGTCTACATAAGCAGAAGCAGAAAGGATTCCATGCCTTCCCAGTGGGGACAATCTTGAAAACAGGTATTCACCAGAAAACAGGTGAACATTATTCTTGGCTGAGCAAATACAAGTTTAGAGATTACAATGGTTTTTAGCTCTACAAAGGGTCATAGTATATAAACAGATTGACTGAATATCTGTGGTATGAAAATGTCACAGGTCAGGGGAATGATCAGGACAAAAAAAAGTGTATGGGGCACCCGGATAGCTCAGTTGGTTAAGCGTCTGACTCTTGATTTCATCTCATGGTTCGGGAGATCAAGTTCTGTCTGGGCTCTGTGCTTGCGGTGCAGAACCTGTTTAGGATTAGGATTCTCTCTGACCCTCCCCCACTTATTCTTTCTCTCCCCCCCCACCCCGTCTGTCTCTCAAAATAAATGAATAAACATAAAGTTTAAAAAGGCACGTTAGAGACGAAGAGGAGCTGTGAAAGGTTGAGGAAGCAGCCAGATCCTAGAATGTCCATGAACAAGCCAGATTACCAGCTCAGGTAAGAGGACAGCTGGCATCCTCCACTCTGCACAGGCCAGGCCAAAGAACAAGGCTGGTTAGGACACGCTGCTGTTGCCACTGGCCACTGGATGTCCCCACACTGGGGCAGGAATATATATATTCCTGTTTCTTTGTTTCCCTTGCTCCAAACTCAGAATCCTAGGACTTCCCTTCCCATCGCGACTCCTTGAATGGTGGATTCCCCACAGGTATTCAGACAGCAGGCAGGCAAGCGTGACAGTGCCCAGACACGGTTGTCTGTGTACGAGCCCCAGCTATTTAATGCCAGCTCTTCGGTTCGGGGTCCCACCTGCCCTAGCTCACACTGACTCTGGCTGTTACTCTTATATTTTCAAGCAAGTGTATTTTTAATCTTCTAATCTTTGACTCATCCTCCTGAGCAAATGGAGTTACCACTCACCCTTTGCATGTTTTCCCTTTCTCTTCAGGGGAATGGGGTCCTTGATCCTAAGACCTTTCTAATTTCTGACTCGTCTGTGGAATTTTCTTGGCTCATTCTTTCTTACTCAATTATGTTACTGTTCTCAGGGCCTCTCCTCATCAGCTGTGCCCTATGCCCCTAGGTGGGAAGACTGATTTTTTAAAAAATGTTTTATTTATTTCTAGGAGAGAGAGAGCGTGAGCAGGGGAGGGTCAGAGAGAGAGAGAGAGTCACAGACTGAAACAGGCTCCAGGCTCTGAGCCGGCAGTCAGCACAGAGCCCACGCGGGGCTTGAACCCACGAACCGCGAGATCATGACCTAAGCGAAAATCGGACGCTCAACCGACTAAGCCACCCAGGCGCCCCAGATCGATTTTTTTTTTTACTCAGATTTGAATGGGGTGGGGAACTGGGGGCAGGGAAGAGCCAAGGTCAGCTGGATGGCTCTGGAAAAGGGCTCGTGGCCACCACCATCAGGTTTGCCTGGCATACTTCTTGGAGAGAGTACTTTGTCTTATCTTGCCGTAATCAGTACAGTCATGTATTTTGTACAATGCTTTACTGTTTGGAATTTCGCCTGCAGTTTCTTATTTGACAGGACTGACACTTTGATGAGGCCCATATTATGACATCCATTTTCTAACAGGGTATACATGTACAGGAAGTATATACTATCAGGATTGAAATAGTCAAAAGGAGACAAATACTATTATACCTTCTGAGGCTAATCAAGATCCTCTCTGATTCCAGCCCCCAGATAATTGGGTATCTCTGTCTTTCATAAGTTGGATATTCTGTGGCTACAGAGTTACTCTAGATATATCCCCTCTCTGTTCTCGGCTAGCTGGCTTTAACATAGTATTATTTATATTCATAAAGTCTTGAGACAGAAGTGACTCTGTCCACCCCATCAGACCAATCCCTCTCCTTTGTGCTACCACTGAGCTCTACCTGGCCTCACATTCCTGGCTGGCTTGGTCTATACTGGTACTGGGCTAAGTGGCTTTGCATGGAAGATTTCATTGATCTCACACAACAACCCTCTGACTGAAATACTATTGTATCGATTTTACAGATGTGGAAACTGAGGCTGTAAATAATGTAATACAGCTAAGAAAGAAAGTGGCAGAGCTGGGATTCAAATATCCATCTGTCTGACTCCTGCATCTGAGTTCATCTTTATATCATGTTGCTTCTTTGTTTAGAAGTTGGCTTCTCGCAATAGCCTCTAATTCTTGGGAAGAAGGGACAGGATTTCCAAATTTTGCACCCAAGAATAGTGCCTGGAACATAATAGGCCCTCAGTAAATACCTGCTGAGTGAATGAATGGGTGGATGATGCATATGTTCTGGGGCAGGTCTGAAAACTTAATTTTCAGGTATCGAGTGAATGTCATTGCTAGAGATGTTCCATGCGCTGAACAATACACTGGCTCAGAACCGCGAACTTTCCTCTAATTCTTGAGATGAGGCTATTTTATGAGGCCTGGGTGTGGCTGTTTCCCTGTCAAAGTCTTGCTTTTTCCCTTGTTGAGTGGAGACAAATGAACTAGTGACCTGGATGATGGGGACATTATGAAAAAAAAATGAAAGGACCGTAAGAATAAAAAGATTTAAAGGAATTACTGGAATTTACAATATTTACTGTATCACATAGGGGTTGATTTGTAGAAAAGTAGTTTTCTTTCTTTCTTTTTCTTCTTTCTTTCTTTCTATTTTCAAGGAGTCATAATCCCAGTAATCATGGATACTTGAAAAGATGGATGAAAAACTGGAAAACTGTGCTGAATATCATGTTTCACATTTTTTAGACTCTTCCTCATCTCAGTTTTGCTTTTAAAATAAAGTGGTTCCAATTGTTTCAGTTGCTTGAATGAGCCAACCTCAGAGGGGGGAAAAAAGGCTTTTCTCTTTTTAATGGTTCATCTATTTGAAACCCCCATCTCATGGTGCTATTAACTAACTCCTGTAAGGATTATTTAATTACCTGGATGCTTAGTTGGCTTTTTGTCTTAAAGTGTTGTACCTTTTTGAAGGGAAAAAAAAAATCATTCATTTCTTCCAAAATGATTCAAAGAGTAGGTCCATAAGATACCGAAATAAAAGGTAAAATCCTGAATGAATTTACGATAGAATTCCATCTCAGAAAAATCCAGGAAAAACTCAGTCTTTAGCTCTTATATGGACTTTAGTCCTGTATGGACTTTCTTCCGCTGTTGTCTCCTTGAAATTAACTTCTTCTCTGTTTGCAGAGAAGGTGAGTTCTGTTTGCAAATAGGCTTCGGAGGGAATTATTTCCAGCCGACTGACAGGTTAACATTATAGACAAAAAAAAGGCCCAGACTTAAAAATGTCAGTAGCATGGACTGGAGCCAGACTTCCGGGCATCTTCTCAGCCTTCCTCACACTTTCAGGGAGAGGTTAACATTCTCATCACACCTCCAGAGCGTCTGACTTAGTTTTCCTCATGTGCTACCCGGGAATCAAATTTTAAAAAGCCTCCCAAGTGATTATAATATAGATTAAGAGTCATAGAAAGGAATTCCATGATAATATAGAACAACTGCTGATGAAGAAACACAGAAGTGAGTTGTCACTGACTTAGCTACAGAAGAGCCACCTATGGAATGAGAATCCAGGGGGACCTCTGTCCCAACCCACTAGCTGGTGGTTACCTACATCCTCCTACTTAACGTCGGTCTGGACCAGCACATCAGCATCACTTGGGAGTGGGCTGGAAATGCAAAATCTCAGCCTCCACCCTAGACCTCCTGAACCACTCTGCCTTTCAACTCAATCTCCAAATGATTCATCTGCACAGGGAGGCAGGAGAAGCCTGAACCAGATAGCCACAGGGTGGAGCAGAATAACTCTGGGTGGGAAATACCTCCTATACGCTTCATTCGGACAGCCAAGTTCAGCGTTTGTTTATAACTCTTTCAGCTGGCATATCTTCATAAGGACTGTTGCTTCTCCGTGCTGTTCTAGAAATTCTTCTCCACAGAAGTGCCCTTAATGGTGCCTTTCCTGCCACCTACCTTATTTTTCCCGAGTAAGGGGGTTGCTGGTGGCGGCGGCTGGTGTGATCGGGCTCACCCTTACCATACCTGGTGTCTAACTATATATTATATAATTATATAACTATGCTCTACCCATTGTCACCAGAACTAGGCCATCTGAGTACAAATAGGGCAGACTACACGCCAGAAATAGGAATGCATTCCACAGGTGACGGAAGGTATTTATGAATCCTATCTCTGGAGGAAGTGGCTAATGGAGAACAGGGAGGGGTGAAAATAAAGCTGGGAACTCTGTCACTTGCCAGCTCTGTTACTTTCTGAGCCTCCATTTTCTCATCTATAAGGTCGAGAGAATACTATGTGGCCAGCCTCAAAGGGCTGCTTTGAGGATCCAGAGAGAAAATATATCTGAAAAATTTTCTGAACTCAAAAGAGCTTCACATGCATAAGAAGTTGTTACTGCTGCTGTTACAAACCTAAACTATTTGAAAGACATTTGTCAGGGAGGACAGCTCTGTCCTCCTGAAATGGCGCCTGGTGCCTCCTTGTACTTTTGAACCTGGATCTGACCCATTGTGACAAATTCCCACGTTCCTAAAAAATATGGCCACAACAAAAATATAGATCTATTATTGTCAGACATATATATTTATGGTTTTATTTCATACAATTTATATATCTAATATTTATCAGTATGCTTCTATTGACAACATGTTTTTCATCCATATGTGTCACATCACCTAAGGCCAAAAGTTGCTAATGCCAAAAGAAGGGAATGGCAGATTATTTCAAGCCAGAGGAATCTTGCTCTGTCTTTACATACTGGTCTCAATGGAAAACCATCCTCACTCTTCTTGGGCCAGAGCATAAAGGAGGCAGCAGAAGCAGAGTCTGAGAGGTGATCAGGTGTAAGGTTTTGGCCGGCAGGTACTGGCATGAGCAGGCGGCGGGGTCACAATGGGTCGTCATCTGAATTGGCACTGAGAACCATTTCAGGGCTTCATTCCAGAGTATTGTTTCCTCCCAAGTATTACTCCTTATGATTCAAAGAAGTACCCATGGGCTTCATCCATGTAAGCTTTCCATGGATTACTAACAGCAAGACGGCCTCAAGATGTAATCAGTCATGCCTGTCCATCAGAATCAGCTCCATATTACAAGAGTCATCATGATAAATGCCAGTAAGCCATGAATCATAAAAAAAGAAACTGGTACTTTTTCTATTAAAAAAGTTTTTTAATGTTTGTTTAGTTTTGAGAGAGAGACAATGACAGAGTGCAAGCAAGGGAGGGCAGAGAGAGAGGGAGACACAGAATCAGAAGCAGGCTCCAGGCTCTGAGTTGTCAGCACAGAGCCCGACGCGAGGCTGGAAGCCACGGACTGAGAGATCATGACCTGAGCTGAACTTGGACGCTTAACCAACTGAGCCACCCAGATGCCCCAAGAAATTGGTACTTTTAAAGAAGTTATAAAACTTGCAAAAAGTTTTAGAAATAATATATGCCCACCTTGCATTTAACTTTACATCAACATTGATTCTAAGGCAAACCATCAATTCAAAAGGAGAATAAGGCAGGAGAGAAAAAACTCTTAATTCCATGTGGAAATTGATTGAAGGCAAAATTGATGAAAAGCAATATTGATTAAGGCAAACTGATTTATTAAATGCTAAAATGTTAAGAAAAAAAAAAAAGAAGTATGCCTTAGAATTAAGTACTGTAAGCTCTAAATGTGATGAATCACTGCTTAGCTTACATCCGGTTTTCTTTACCAGGATGGAATAGGAAGCTTACCCTGACTCATTTTAAAAGGACCAAAGTCTTCTAGGAGCTCCGGCCCTTTGACTTCAGCACTATGCGGCTTTAGAGCAGTTGGGGAATAAGAGCCTGGGACCCTCAATTTCAAGTGGGATCCTACCTACTACTTGAGTCACATTGTACGTGACACTTTGATATGGAGACAGGGAATCTCTTCAAGAGATGTCACTGTTCTGCCCTCATTAAAAAAAATAGCTAATATTTATTGAGCACTTATCACAGGGCCCACATAAGGTCCTCCTATTTAATCCCCACAGTAAACCAATGAGTTAGGGTCTATTATGTTTTCTTTTATATCTGCATACATGAAGCTCAGAGAGGTTAATCAAATCACCCAAATATGTTCTACCAATCCACAGTAAAAATAAAGGAGCTAGTTCTTTTGTATTCCAAATATCTCGGTGGCCTCGGTTATGTCCCTGCGTGCCCCACTCCTCAGCTGATATTGCCAGTTTCTGCAGGCAGTCAAGACCCAAGACCCGTTCCCCTTGTCTAAACTAGACAATGTCTACCTCTGCATAGCACTAGGTACTCAAGTCACAGTACTTAAAATGAATCCGTAAGTTCCAGTTTCAATAAGGATAACGAGTCTGTTATCTGTTATCTGTTAATAATTTCATAATTAAACTTAGGATGTTATTTGGACAAGTAACTCTTCTCAGGGATAAAATAGCTACTGTTTTAAAACACTAACTTCTACAACTTGGTCCCATTTCCCCCAGGATAAGGTACCTACCTCCTATGGTTGGAGGGATTTAGATGGAGCTTAATTTCTGGGAAGACAAGATGCATTGCCTTAAATTTCTAGAGATTGATTTCTTCCCCCTCAACTCATAGGTCGGTAGACAAGGAAACAGTTGGATCAATTATAGTTTAACACCAAATTACCCTCATTATATTAAGAGAATAAAGCAATGGCATGCACTTGTGTAGATGAAACAGCAGATGTTTTGTGAGTGAATGGTTGTGGGCATTGTCGGGCCCTAGTGCTGGGAGGAAGGAGTAGATCACGTATCCATTCAACCCCCACGAATGTGGAAAAGAGCCCAGTCTTCACAGGAATGTGATAAATCAGGACCAAAATCACCTGAGTGAGCACTAAACTTGGCTTCTCACCTGGGAATAACAGCGTTGTGGTGATGAAGGCCGAGGAAACAAACAACAGAAGCTTATGTTATCAGGTATTTTCATAAAGATCCCAGGATTTCGGCCTTTAAGGCAATATGATCACGTTAGAGTGATTTTCATCCAGGACCATTTTTGTTTGTTTGTTGCTTATTTTACTTAAGAGAATAAATCAGCTTTAGTAAATAACTTCTGTTTCCTTAGGAAATTACTAGAAGGAAATATTCAGTTTCCTTAGGAAATTACTAGAAGCCTCATTTCCTCTAAAAAGCAAACCCAGAGATTCAGATTTTACACTGAAGTTTATTTTTAAATGTAAGGGACTGGCTTATTACCTACATTTTGAGCTGAGTCTAATATTGTCAGAGGAATGAGATTATATACAGCTACTAAAGATAAAGTAACACAGAACCATACGACAGGTTTCATTCGCAGACTTTGGAGCACAAATAAGTCAGGACAAGAGGACACTCGTTTTTTTCCCCTTTGTTCTTTTTTTTCCCTCTGATTATTCAATTAGCTGAAAAGTCCTATAAGAAGAGGAATGTGGCACCAATTTAGGAAATACAATAGGGATGAATGTAGGAACCACAGGGACAGGTGCCTGTCAGGGACATACTGGCAGTCGTGTGTCTCCCATCCGACATGCATGAAAGTCTGAGATCCCAAGTATACATCTAGCAGTAATCGTCATATGGTTCAGGGGCAATGAGGAGATGTCCCAGAGAAATAGGTGTCTTCAAGAAATTGCCAACACCAAAGTATAAATTAAATACAATCCTGACTAAGCGCTCCTTGTCATCAATCATTGCACAACGTCACACCCTTGACCTCCTGGCTGCATTAAACTCCAGGAAGCATATTCCTGGCTCTGTTCTAAAGGCCTTGTGTCCGGGCCAGGAGTCTGTGGGAAAGAATCAGCTTCTGCTCAGAGGACAGGGGCAGGTCTGGTACTCACCCCCTCGGCCCTTGCAAGCCCCACCAAGGGAGACGTTTACGTGAGCCCTGACCGCTCTGGGTCTGAAGGTGCCAAAGCCACTGGACTAGTTTGTCATGTTTTGCCCCTGCTACCACTTTATAAGGAGCTCACAAACACATGGGAGAGAATTCCCTATGCAAATGAGACTTAGGCGCGCTGCTTGAAAAACTAGAATCTGAAGAATCTCAAAATAATATGTAGAAACCATTACACGGGTTGCTTTGGGGATAGTATTCTCACCACGGCTGCAGCTGACAAAGAGTGTTCGCAGGCCACGGTCAGGGAGCTTCAAGAATCCATAATTACACATGTGGCAAGATCATAAAATTTACATCAGGCCAAAATGGCGCTCACATCCCGGCCCAGGAGTTTCTAAGCTCAAGCACACTGAGTGATTTCACGTTCTCTTTTCTTTGTCACCTGCTGAGGGAAAGTTAATTAAAAATTAAGAACAAAAAAACAAGGTTATTTCCCAGTCAGAGGCATTGCCTTGGGTTCCTACTGTCCATGCTTCTGGCTCTGGGTTTTCATAGAATAACGTTGTCCACCAACATGAAGTCAAATCAGTATGGACTCAAACTCAGGACCTAAGTTTTGGTTCTCATCTACATCTCAGTGCAGTGTGACTGCGCTTGGCATCTGGCTATCTTGCTCTGACCCAGGGTGCATAATGGTACTTTTGTGTGCTCTGTTCTCTTAGGCTGGCTTTGACCTTTGGCTGCTGCCTCCACCTGATAGTAAACTGAGGAACCGTCTTCCCTGGGTTCTACACCATGGTTGGTTTAGGAGAAGCACAAGGTCATCAAATATAGTTCAGGATGCTTAGTCCAGGTTTTAAACACTCCCCTTTGGGCTCCTGCAGATGCTGGTGCAGACTGCCTTATTATTTCATCATCCACCACCCGCGAGGGCTAGAGACTGACCAGGAAAGTAGGTGGTCAGGGTTCGAGGACCAAGGGCTGGATCAGATCATCCTTAGTGAAGGGACTGGGTTCTCAGAAACTCAGGGGCAAGTAAAGCAGCGAAACTGTAAATGTGCTCAATTCTAAGTAGCTGAGCATCAGAACGGGCATCCACGCCAAGGTGGGCCAGAGAGAGCACCGGAGCAATGTTACAGAGTCAGCAAGGTAAGACCAGACATTGGCAAGAGCCAGTGTGAGGAGTAAAAATAGAAATGCGTGTAAAGTGTTTCAGGAAAATTCTTTGTCTATAGCGCTCAATAAATGATAGCAGTGAGATAATGGTTAAAGTAATAAGAGTTCTAGATAGTTCCCTGACCTGCATCCCTGAGATCGTGCTCTGATGAAAAGTTTATATATATTTTTCTGCCTATCTATTTTCCATGTTAGGACATGAGCATCACAATTACTAACAAAACTGTAGGGTCCGATTGCCTGGACCTGAATTTCAGCCAAATTTCATTTGCCAGCTGCCTAGCTTTGAGCAAGGTAACCTGTCTGAGTCTCACTTTCCTGGTGGGTAATAGAACCCACCTCATCAAGTTTTTGTGAAGTTTCAATGAGACATTTTGTGACGAGTCTTTATCATAGTGATGGCTATTATTTTGGCTATTTCTTATTATCTCTATTCTTGGATTGCTTTCTTGGATTCGCCCTGGCAATCTTTCCTCTTTTACATTAGTGAAATAATATCTGTGGAATTCTTGGCATGCTTCTACATAAATGTCAGCAGCTCTTATTTTATTCTTTTTCTTATTGTTATTATATAAGGATGATTATCTAGGATTACCTAGGATCACACACTGAGTTAGTGAAAAAGCAGATTAGAAACCAGGTCTCTGAAATCTCAGTCTAAAGAAGTTTCCATTTAAAGATGGTATCAAGGGGTGCCTGGGTGGCTCAGTTGGTTGTGCATCTGACTCTTGATTTTGGCTCAGGTCATGGTCCTGGGGTTGTGGACTGACACAGGTGTCGGGCTCTGCACTTAGCATGGAGTCTACACATTCTCTCTCTCCCCCTCCCTCGCCCCTCTCTCTGGCTCATGCTTTCTCTCTCAAATAAAAAATAAAATGCAAAAAAGATGGTATCAAAATACCATTTACCTTTACTCCATGAAGGTAATTTCTCTTATATTAATTCTAGATAGTATTTAAAAGCAATTCTCAAGGGAACCCTTGTGCACTGTGGGTAGGATTGTAAACTGGTACAGCCGCTGTAGGAAACAGTACAGAAGTTCTTCAAAAAATTAAAAATAGAAATACCATATGATCTAGCAGTTCCACTTCAGGGAATGTATCTGAAGGAAACAAAATCACTATGTCACAGAACTATCTGCACCCTCCATGTTCATAGTGGCATTATTTACAATTGCCAAGACATGGAAACAGCCTAAAAGTCTGCTGACAGATAAATGGATAAAGAAGTTGTGAGAATGAATATATTTATATTTATACTGAGATAGTATTTATATATAATGTATAATGGGATATTATTCAACCATGGGAAAGAAGGAAATCCTGCCATTTGTAACAACACAGATGGACCCTGAGGGCATTATGCTAAGTGAAATAAGCCAGACAGTTGAAAAAGACAAACACTGTATGATCGAACTTATATGTGGAATCTAAAACAAACAGACCCTTAGAAAGAGATCAGACTGTGACTACCAGGGGCGGGCGGGGCTGGTCTGGGAACTAGATCAAGGTAGTCAATCTGTACCAGTTTTAAGATAAATAGGTGTTGGGGTTATAACGTACAACGTGAACGCTATAGTTAGGATGTATAGAGTACATCCTAAGAGTTCTCATCAAAAGGAAAACAGTATTTTTCTTTTTCTTTTGGGGGGAGTATCTATGTGAGATACAGATATTAACTAAACTTATTGTAATCTTTCTACTATGTAGGTAAGTCAAATCATTATGGAGTACCCCTTAAACGTACATGGTGTGTATGTCAATTACAGCTCAATAAAACTGGGTAGGGGGGAAGAAGCAATTCTCAAAGGCTTTGACTTCACCTCTGAGGCACCAGCAGACCACAGTGAGAACCCCCAAGAGATACTTTTGAGTCCAGTTCTGGAGCAGTCCCTCACTATTGTAATGTAATGTAATGTAATGTAATGTAATGTAATGTAATGTAATGTAATGTAATGTAATATAAATATAATATATAATGTAATATAATATAATAAATATAAAAATATAATAAATACAACATATGCGGTAGACCCTCAAATGTATTTGCAATGATCATATATGTAACTATGATTATTATATTTGTCAATGTATAGGGAAAGGAGCAATGAAGCTAGAGAGAGGGATAAGTACTAACACTCCCTAGTGGCCCACGTTTTGGATGTTTTCTGTGGCCCTAAATAACACGCAGATGGTCACACCTGAGAGCTGGGTAAGGGTAGGATTTCAAGCCCTACCTGTTTTAATATCTCCTCCAGTAAGGTATTATTTAAGTTTTCAAATTTCCAGCCTGCTCACTGATATCAGAAAAGCCTCTGATCCCTGAGGAGGCTGTGTGATAAAGCCATGTACATTTACCAGGTACAGCAGATTCCTGAAGCTCCAAATTGACAAAAGCCCAGGAGTTAATGTAAAACCGATGGAGGAAATCTAGAAAAAATAACCATATAATTTGCTATAAAAAAAAAATGGGACACTCTGGAGAGTGAAAATGGAAATCTTAAAAAATATGCTTGTGATTTAGCATTTGAAAATCATCAGCCTAATTCACCATCACAGAAAGAAACCATATGGTCATCTCAATAAACGCGGAAGCATTTGACAAAGTTCAGCATCTATGTATGATTAAAACTCTCACAAATCAGGAATAGAAAGGAACTTCCTCCATCTTTTAAAGAGTATAGTAAATTATGCTAATAACAACATACATAAAGATGAAATACTGAATATTTTTTTTGTTTTCAGATCAAAAACAAGACAAGGACGTTGCTTTACCATTTCTATTCAGTATTGTATTAGAGGTTCTAACTCATACAATGAAGGAAGAAAAGAAATAAAATGCATAAAATTGGAAAGCAAAGGTAAAATAACTATAATTGCAGATAGTATAACTATGTGTGTATAAAATTCTCAGGAATCCATAAAACAACTACTTAGTGAATTTAGTCAGTGTGATGGTTAATATTACTGTTTGGTTAAATGTTACTCAGGGTGTGTCTGTGGGGAAGTTTCCAAATGAGATTAACATTTGAATTGGTGGCCTGCATAAAGTAGACTGCCCTCCATAATGAGGGTGAGCTTCAAGGCCTAAACAGAACAAAAAGTTGTAGTGAGACTCTCTTTGAGAAGGGACATCATTCTTTTCCTGCCTTTTGACTTGGACTCTGACTGAAACTTACACCTTTCGCTCTCTTGGTTTTTAGACTTTCAGTCATACTGAAACCATACTAGGTTTCCTGGTCTCCAGTTTTCTTACTGCAAATCCTGGGATTTCTCAGCCTCCATAACCACATAAACCAATTCTTTCTAATAAGTCTCTCTCTATACACCATTGGTTCTTATTTGGAAAGCCCAGACTAGTACAGTTAAGATTGAGGAATATAAGTTGAATATACAAAAAATTGTTCATATTTCTAAGTACTAATAGCAACAACTGGAAAAATAACATAAAAACGATTCCATTTACAATAGTACCAAAACAAAAATACTTAGGAATAAATTTAACAAAAGATATATTGCTACATTGAAAATCATAAGATACTGCTTAAAAGAATTAAACAATGCTTAATAAATGAAGAAATATGTCACATAATGGTTTAGAATATTGTTAGGATGTCAGTTCTTTCCACACTGATCTAAGACTGATCTCAAGTTCAATCACAATCCCAACAAGATTTTTTTTCTTGGTAGAAATTGACAAGTTGATTTTAAAATGCACATGGAAATGAAAAAGACCTAAAAAAGCCACAGCTATCATGAAAATAAAGGACAAGCTAGAACATTCATACTACCTGACTTCAATACTTACTATAATAATACTTGTTTTATACAAAATACTGGTTTTACACAGTAATCAAGAGAATGTTGTATTGGCATAAGGATAGAAAAATACATAAATGGAACAGAACAGAAATCCTGAAATATACCCACACTTTCAGGATGAATTGGTTTTTTTTTTATACTTTGGTTAAATACACATAACACAAAATGTACCATTTTAACTGTTTTTAAGTGCACAGTTCTGTAGCATTAAGTACATTCCCATTAGGCAACCATCACCACGATTCACCTCCAGAACTTTTTTAACTTCCAGACTGAAACCCTGTATCTATTAAATACCAACTCCCCATTACCCTCATTACATAACTCTTGCATAGTATATAAAAATCACACAGTACTGATCACAGATTTAAATGTAGAGCATGAAACGGTAAGACTTTTAAAAGAAAACAGAAGAAAATCATCAGGACCTAGGGCTACTCAAGAATTCTTAGATGGGAAACTAATAGCAAGATCCATAAAGATTTAAAACATGATAAACTGATATTCATTAAGATTGAAAATGTGTGCATGGTGAAAGACTGTTAAAGAAAACGAAAATGAAAGCTACAAGCTGCGAGAAAAGTGTCTGCAAATCATAAGGATATACAAATGGCAAATAAACACACGAAAAAGATGTTTAAGATCATTAGCCACCAGGTATATCGGATCACCTTGCATCTATTAGAATAGCTGAAATAAAAAACAGTGACAATATCACACGGTGTGGATGTGAAGAAACTGGATCCATCACACATTGCTAGCAGGAATGTGAAATTGGTGCAATCACTTTGGAAATCAATTTGGCTGTTTCTCTGAAAGCTAAGCATACAGCTTACTATTCAACCTAGCAATCACACTCTGGGCATTTAGCCAGGAGTCGTGAACACTTATGTCCACCCAAAAATCTGTAGATGGATGTTGATAGCAGCTCTATGTGGCCCAATCCTAGAAACAACCCAAGTGTCCTTCGAAGGTTAACCTATGGTCCATCACAGCATAGAACATCACAGAGGGTGACCTATTGATGCACATAACAGGTTGGATGGATTTCAAGAATGTTACGCTGAGTGAAAAAAATTGAATTTCAGAAGGTCCTATACTGTATGATTTGATTGATACAGAGTTTCAACATGAAAGATCTATCAAATCGGAGAACAAATCGCTAAGGGTCAGGAATGTGGGCAGCGATGAATATGATTGTAAAAGCGTAGCATGAGAGGGATCTTTGCGGTGATGCGATAGTTCTGTATCTCGAATGTGATGGTGGCTACAACCTACACTTGTGCTAAAGTGACATAAAACTCTAGGTGTACATTGTGGCAATGTAGTTTCCTGTTTTGACACCACACTATGGCTATATAAAGATGAAACCATCGGGAGAAATGGCTGAAGAGAACAGGGGACCTCTCTGTACTGTCTTTGGACCTTCCCATGAGTTTCTATTAAAACAAACAACAATAACAACAAAAACCCTCTGCCTCTGGAAAGACAGTAAGAAACTAAAAACTCAAGTCACAGATTAGAAGACAGTATTTTCTTTCTTTTTTTAAAAAAAAATTTTATATGTATTTATTATTGAGACAGAGAGAAACAGACCGTCAGTGGGGGAAAGGCAGAGAGAGGGAGACACAAAATCTGAAGCAGGCTCCAGGCTTTGAGCTGTCAGCACAGAGCCCAACGTGGGGCTTGAACCCAGGACCATGAGATCATGACCTGAGCCGAAGATGGATGCTTAACCAACTGAGCCACTCAGGCGCCCCTGGAAGAGTCTTTTCAATACATTAATATCTCACAAGGAAGTGGAATCAAGAATATGTAACAGACTTCTACACAGCCATAAAAAAAGACAAACAATTCAATTAAAAAATGGTCCAGAGCTTAATACATATATTTTAAAGAAGATGAGTGAAGGCTCAATAAGTATATCATTGGTCATTAGGAAAATGTAAGTTAAAGATGTAATGAGCTGCTACTTCTCATACACTAGCATGGCTAAAATTTAAAAACCAATAATGCTAAATATTGGCTGAGATGTGGGACAACTATACCCCATATATTACTGGTGAGTGTATAAAATGAGACACTCACTTTGGAAAACTGCCTGTCCGCTTCTAAAACAAAGTTAAACCGGGGCGCCTGGGTGGCTCAGTTGGTTAAGTCTCTGACTTCAGCTCAGGTCATGATCTCATAGTTGGTGAGTTTGAGCTCCACAATGGGCTTGGTGCTGACAGCTCAGAGCCTGGAACCTGCTTTGGATTCCGTGTCTCCCTTTCTCTCTTCCTCCCCTGCTTATGCTCTGTCTCTCTCTGTCTCTCAAAAATAAATAAACGTTAAAAAAATTTTTCAAGTTAAACCTACACGTACCCTATGGTCCAGTAATTACAGTCTTAGATGGATATCCAGGAGAAATAAAAGATATGCCTTCAAAAAGACTGTGAAAGAATGTTTATAGCAGCTTTGTACATAATTCCCTCAAACTGGAAACAACACACATGTCCATCCACAAGAAAATATACTCGGCGATAAAAAAGAATGAACACCAACAATATGGCTAAATCTCAAAAAACATTATGTTGGGTGAAATAAGCCAAACACAAAAGAGTACAAGCTGCGTGATTCCATTTATATGAAGCTCATTTCTATTCCAAGATATGGAAAAAGTACTCTGTAGTGACAGAGACCAGAACAGTCATTGCCTATGTATGTGGGGGGTGGGGGGGGGGGAAGTTTGGCTGGGCCAGGGCATGAGAGAACTTCCTGGGATCATAGAAATGTTCTGTATCTTGCCTGGGTTGCTTCTTCTACAGATGGATGCATTTGTCAAAACCTATTGATGCGAAACGTATGACTTGTGTTTTTATTGTGTGCAAATTTTAACTTACAATAGATGTGGGATCAAAGAAACCCCAAAAGATGTGGGATCAAGGCCTAAACCTGGGTGGTCCCAGGGAAACTTGAGATGTAAGGTCGGTCACTGAGTCTGGAGGCTTCCAGAAGAGACAGGCAAAGTGGCAAGGGAGTCCCCACTTTAGGAGAAGCGAGGAAAAAGTCAGCTCCTCGCTGAGCAGAAACTAGCCGCCTTCCCAGATCCCCAGGGATCAAAGAGAGACAGTAATCAAAGGGCCATTCTGAAGCAGCAGGTTCTCATGATACAGACCTGCCCTGACTTTTGGGTCTGCCCTGGTTATTTTCTCGGGTGTTACTGCAGAAATGATAGGTCTGCGAATGCCTGACCATCTGGTACCCTGCTCATCACGGAGAGTGGGAAAGTGCCAGAAGGACAGTGTTTGTAATATTGGCATCGAGGCTGACTTTCTGAGACTTCAGAGAGGGAGCTGGTCTATAACCTGAAGCATCCTGTACGCTGCCCTTTTCTTTGCTGGGACTCTTCCTCTGAAGACTCTATTTGCAAAGTTAGCTCTCTGCCCAGCAAATTTGTTTTTGTTAAGAGAGTCTGAATCAATGACTTCTTTAACACGCTTTGATTACCTAATCTCTAGGCTGCATCTCATCTCTGTCATCAATTAGGTGATCCTTGGAGCTGAGCTGAGAGAACTGAATCTCCCCAGAGCCTCAAACCTGGTTTATAAATGGAAACTACCAATGGTAAGTCCTCATTCCAGCTTCCCTCCCTGTAAAGAAGGGACTAGAGAGGGGAAGTCATCATGTTTGAACACTGCATCAGGGGAAAAGGCAAAGGCAATGGGGTCCACTGCCTCGGAGCTCAGTTCCTTGTAAGAAGTCCTCCTCAGCTTACTTCACAGGATTGTTTTTCATACTTAAAAATTTTTTTTAAAGTTTATTTATTTTGAGAGAGAGAGAGAGTGCAAGCAGGGAAGGGGCAGAGAGAGAGGTGAGAGAGAATCCCAAGCAGGCTCCCAAGCTGTCAGCACAGACAGAGCCCGATGTGGGGCTCAAACTCATGAGCAATGAGATCGTGACCTGAGCTGAGACCGAGAGTCAGACGCTTAACTGACTGAGCCACCCAGGCACCCCTGGTTTTTTACACTTTTAGTGACCCAAGAAGGTGCTCCCTCCTGATTTCCCTGTGAAGGCCACAGCACCCTCCCCGCCTCTCAGGCTGGGCACCCTGGAATCATTTTGCCTCCTCACTCCTCCTTGCCCTCTATGCAGGGTGATGGTTTCTAGGTGCTGAAGATGCCACCTCTCCTGGGCTCTCACCCCCACCCTCCCCCATGTCCAGCACCTCCCTTGTTCAGACTTTGATTTCTTCTCATCTGGACCAGCTGACCTGGCTCCCCTGCGTCTAGCCCCGCCTCCGTGCAATCTAGCCTATGGATTTCTGTGCGGTTACCTGACCTCATGTATAGCTCGGATCACTCTGGTCCCATGCTCAAAAATCTTTAGCAGTTTACATTCGCTTACGGAGGTAAGTATAAACTCCTTACTCGGAATCTGCTTTCCAGTCTCTTGCCTGATTAATCGCCCACATACTGAGTGGCCTGACTACCGGCCCGCTTTTCAACTCTGGACCTTCCTTCATCGTATTCCTCCTTTGGGGGGAGGCTTTCATTTCTGTTCACTTCATCCTTCCGTATTCCTTCTTCCAAAAGTCGCCTCTAACCGGACATGTCCTTTTTGTCCCCTAAGCTACCTCAGCACATAACAAAACAACAAAACTCTTGCAATACTGACCCTCTGTCTTATGTTACAGTGAAGCCAATATTTGTCTTATTCCCATTATTAGATTGTCAACTCCTCAAAGGACAAAGCCACATTTCACTTATCTCCATAGATAAGTGACTATCTAGACACTTTTCTAGATTTAATCCATTACTTAGCACACAGCTGTTATTAGATAAATATTTGTTGACTCGAATTCTTTTTTTTTTTTTTGTTAATGTTTATTTATTTTGGGGAGAGATAAAAAATGAGTGGGGGTGGGGCAGAGGGAAAGGAAGACACAGAATCCGAAGCAGGCTCCAGGCTCTGACCTGTCCGCACAGTTGGATGCTCAACTGACTGAGCCATCCAGGTGCTCCTGTTGACTCGAATTCAGTACCCACTATTTAAAACTATTTATACTATTTGAGGTTAGTATTTGCTACTAGAGTTTGGCCTGAACCAAGGTTTTAAAAAGCATAACTGCCATCTTTCAAAAAGTTGAGCCCTGTTTTCAGCCTGTATAATGTTTAAAATGTGGGTAAAGGCCATGAAGCAAGACTGCTGTTCTTTAACGCTCCTCGAACTATTACGACTCGTCATGGCCTAAGTTAAAGAGATGCTGTACTTCCTTAGAGACTATCATATGGACATGAAGAGAACCACAGGCCTTAGGAATCGTTGGGGAAGCAGAATGAGGAACACTCAGTGACGGCCGCAGGCTGCTATGGGGGGTGGGCAGAAGTGAAGAAGGCTCTGTAAAATGGCCCCGGAGCTGGGCCTGCCATCTGTGGCTAGGACAGCTATCATGGCCTCAGACCCACTCTGGAGTCATGACCTTTTTTTTTTTCTTTTTTCTGATGAACTTTGTATTAAATGCTATTCTTCTTCTCTGTTAACATTTGGTAAGTTGTTCTTGCCAACCTCAAGTTGTCTTGGCTTTACTGAGGGAACCAGGGAAAGGGTATTTTAATCCAAGTTTGTACCAGGGGATTAAAGGAATGAGGTGGATTTTATAATAGTAGGAGTCATTGAAATTCTTTTTTTAAATGTTTACTTATTTATTTTGAGAGAGAGAGCAGGGGAGGGGCAGAGAGAGAATCCCAAGTAGGAACCATGCTGTGCTGTCAACACAGAGCCCAATGCAGGCCCCTGAGCTCGCAATCTCATGATCTGAGCCAAACTCAAGAGTCTTTGGACACTTAACTGACTGAGCTGCCCAGGTGCCCGGTAATTCTTAAGGGGAAGATAAACATCTATAAGCTGGAGGGGTAGGGCAGAGTGAGGCTGCTTTTATATCTTCCTCTGTTTACTTGGAAATCTCTTTCTGGAACTCTTCTCTGATGCAACTGTGGAGCATTTCATTACTGTTTCAAACAAGAGAACCAGTTCCTGTCTAAGATGCTGAGTAAATATTCTCGGATTGACTGCTGATAAATGCCTCAACTGTTCCAAATGGATTAGCTCTGCTCGAAGCAAGAGCCATATGGAATTTCCATTCAAGACGTCTACTGGCCCTTCTGCAACCCAGAAATGACCTGAAATCACATGAGCTCTTTTTGTTTTGATAAATCATGGGCTTCCAGTCTCTCTGAAGCCCAGGCCCTGGCCTCCCTGACTACACATTAGACCCTCTGACATGAGAGGTCTCTAAACCTGAGGAAAAAGCCTGCATTACTTTTCATGTTTCCATGGGCCTCCAAGGACACATCCTTATTCTATCCACAAT
This sequence comes from Proteles cristata cristata, assembly GCA_017311185.1. Classification (NCBI taxonomy): domain Eukaryota; kingdom Metazoa; phylum Chordata; class Mammalia; order Carnivora; family Hyaenidae; genus Proteles; species Proteles cristata. The sequence goes on from JAESUZ010004980.1 coordinate 1,108,503, forward strand.
ATTCAGCCAGTTTTCTTTCTCTGCTGGCTTCCTCTCCTTTTGTTGTGAAGAACAGCCTCTGAGGCAGGAGAGCACTTAAACCAAGATGTTCCCTGGAGACGCCGAGGAGCCTAGAACTTGATTTAGTCCTCAGTGGGGAGCTCAGTCCTAAAGAGGGAGGAGGAAGAGAAGAACTCAGGCCTGGGGCGGGGTGGTCACCTCTCCTCAGTCTTTCTGGGCAGGGCTGGAGGCTGTAGCCGTTTGGCTTCAGGAATCAGGTCTGGGTTCTCTGAGTACCTCGTGCAACTTGTTTGTTTTATTTTTTTAAATGTTTATTTATTTTTGGGGGGTGGAGGAGCAGAGAGAGGGAGATAGAGGATCCGAAGTGGGTTCTGTGCTGACAGCAGAGAGCCGGATGTGGGACTTGAACCCACAAACCGTGAGATCATGACCAGAGCCAAAGTCAGACACTTAACCAGCTGAGCCACCCAGGTGTCCCTGGGTGCCTTTGTGTGTTTAACACCAGGTTATCCCCGCCCCTTTGGGAAGAAGCCAGTGAGGAGGCATTACCTTCAGCTGGATTTACACTCTCTGATTTCAGACTGTACTGAACTTCTTGAACTAAACAGAAACATATTGAAAAGGCCAGAATATCTGGAAAACAGTGTGGAGGTTCCTCAAAAAATTAACAATAGAACTTCCCTATGACCCAGCAATAGCACTCCTAGGAATTTACCCAAGGGATACAGGAGTGCTGATGCATAGGGGCACATGGAACCCAATGTTCATAGCAGCACTCTCAACAATAGCTAAAACATGGAAAGAGCCTAAGTGTCCATCAATGGACGAATGGATCAAGAAGATGTGGTTTATCTATACCATGGAATACTACATGGCAATAAGAAACAATGAAATCTGGCCATGTGTAGCAACATGGATGGACCTCGAGGGTGTTACACTGAGCGAAATAAGTCAGGCAGAGAAGGATGGCTACCAAATGTTTGCACATATAGGAGGATTAGGAGGAACTTAACGGAGGACCGTGGGGGAGAAGAAGGGGGGAAAGAGGGGAGGAGAGGGAGGGAGGCAAACCATGATAGACTCTTGAATGCTGAGAACAAACTGAGGACTAATGGGTATGGGGGGGAGGGGAAGGGGGGTGATGGGCATGGAGGAGGGCACTTGTGGGGATGAGCACTGGGTGTTATATGGAAACCAAGTTGACAATAAACTATTAAAAAAAAAGAAAAGGCCAGAATATACTGATAAACCTTTAAAAAATAAAACTTGAAGTCCTGTCATGCAGAGATAGATGCTACTATATGCATATCATGTAACTCTGTCTCGCTATTTCCCCCAAGCAAATATATACACACATGTGTTTGAAAAATACATTTACATGAATTGCTCTGCCATTTGGGTTTTGTTTTGTTTTGTTTTTCTTTTTTCAACATTACCTTGTGTCGTTCTTCTCTGTCAATAAATATAGATACACACAAACATCTGCAATGACTTCATGTATTTGATTTTAGGTATTTTTAAAAATGGTTTATAAAATTCATTCATTTTGAGAGAGAAACAGAGAGCGTGAGTGTAAGAGGGACAGAGACAGAGAAACACAGGATCTGAAGCAGGCCCCAGGCTCTGAACTGTCAGCACAAAGCCTGACATGGGGCTTGAACCCATGAAAAATGAGATCATGATCTGAGCTGAAGTCAGACACCCAGTGACTGAGCCACCCAGGGTACCCGTAGGGGTGTTTTATGCTACATATGTGCCATTGTTTCAGTACTGGATTTGAACAAAGTTACAGTCATTAATAATAAAGATTTCGTCTAATTTTATGTTTCAGTTAGAACTCAAATTTCCTTGGGTGCGATATTTATTATTTATTATTAATTATTGTTAATTTTAAATTATTAAATAAATAAAAATGTAAAAGAATGATATATAATATGAGCATCTTAAATGTTATTAATATTAAATATTTGGGTCAAAGAGTTCTGGCTTTGGCCTGAAGTATTTCTTCATGACACATCCCTAGAGGCCACCCTGCCACACATGAATTTAGGTAAAGTTGGTAAATTTAGGAAAAGTTGGACACTCTTACTTTAGGGTTGGAGCAATTCAAAGACTTCTGCACAATTTCTACATCTTGCTCTTACTTTCCTGTTTCTATGTCTGAGCCCACGGAATATTCGGTATGTCACCTTGACACAAATAAGGACATAAAGCTGAACATGGCTTGCCCTTTCTCTAGATTCCACAAGCATTATATTCCCTCTCCGCGTTTGGTGCTGTTGAAGTGGAAATGTGAGGTGTTCCAGAGAAGGATCCCCGTCGCGCACCACAGAGACTTCCCACAAACCCGCTGCCAACCCTTCCCAAGGTCCATCTGCCAGCTGAACGACCTCCCCCACGGTATGCGGACCTGCCATGGCTGCAGACACTCTGCCTTCCACTCTCACACTTCTTCTAGCTGGGGAGCAGCTCCTGGGGTCAGTCTGGCCCAGGGAGTCCCAGGATTATGGTGGACAAAATTACCACAGGCATGGAAATATATATACTGGGGCGCCTGGGTGGCTCAGTCAGTTAAGTGTCTTGACTCCTGTTCAGGTCATGATCTCACGGTTTGTGAGTTTGAGCCCTACATTGGGCTCTGTGCTGATGGCTCAGAGCCTGGAGCCTGCTTCAGATTCTGTCTTCATCTCTCTCTGTCCCTCCCCAGCTCACGCTGTCTCTCTCTCAAAAATAAACTGCAAAAAACCTAAAAACAATACACACACACACACACACACACACACTCATTTTGGATGATGCGAATGGAGTTGGCTACATTTTGACATACCATTCAAATAGACTTACTCATCCAACACAGAATTACAGACTTTTAGAGCAAGACACAGCTGCAAAGGTGGTCAGCTTCCTCATTTTGAGTGTGAGAAACGGGTTTAAATGGCAAAGAGTTCCAGCTACATTCAGCTCCTTAGGACCAGAACCTTGCCCAGAATTCCAGGTTTTTGGCTTCTGATTTCACTGCTTCACACTGCTAGGAAAAAAAAATCCGGGAGCCCCGTTTCCATTAGAGAGAGAGCAGGAAGACCCCTCCATCCACTGCCCCAGTCTGTCTGGGTCAGAAGAATCCAGGACCAGAAGATGCAGGCGAAAGAGAGACTTCAGGCTTTTTTTAATGCCAGAGATGAAAGGAGATGCGTTTTTAAATACCAGAGAAAAGAGGGAACTCTTGGTGTTTTAAACCAAGAAGTCTAACATCCTTGCTGTGTCTTTTCTCCTGATTGTCTCATAACTCTGCCGGAGCCTTTGTGACCAGAAGGATGACCTCAGTTTGGGGGACCCCGGCCTGGGATCCAAGATTTTGAAGAATTATTCCCAGAGTTGCCCTCTGACTTTGTTCAGTCTTTGGGAATTCCCTTAACCTTCTTGTGACCTGATCCCCTCTATGAAGGCAGGTAATATTACTTGCCTTAGAACAATACCTTTTTAAAAAGTCTATGAGATTCCCAGGTGGGAGCTGTGTGTTTCTGTCTAGAGGGAAAAATGATAGTTTGCCCCCTCAGCAACATCTAGATGATTATCTGAGATCAACCACATAATTAAGTTTATTTTTATGTGTGTTCAGTACTTTTCAGCTGAACAAAATGTAATTACCCCAAGAATGTTTCACCTTTAACTCTGTTTTATCTTAGGACATTATAGATCATGTCTCACAGGAAAAACTGCCCTTGGAGAAGGAGATTTGAAATTATAGACATCTCCTTGGCACATGGTTCTGATATGTACCTGGCATGTCTCTCTCCTCTGTGTGCATATGACGGAAGGTACAACGTATCTTCCTGGCCCCTGCCGTGTAGTCCCTCGAGTGAGTTAGGATGATGTTAGCATATATACAAGTCAACATGCCGGTGCTGATGCCTGTAGATTCTCCACCTCAGTTCTGGTCTCACCAATGAGCGTTTTGCTTGGATTTTAACTACCTGCTGGGTCTCCACTTGAGTATTCCTCAGCCAACGGCATCTCAAAATGTCCTGAGCAGGACTCGGTATTTCCCTCCCTTTCCCCATACCAAGTGGCCCTCTGCCCCAGGTGTTCACCCAAGCTTGACACTCATTCTAGACCATTCCTCTTCTCTCACTTGGCATTTCCAATCAGTCGACAAGTCTGATCAATATATCTGAAGTCTCTCCCTTCTTCTTCCCACATCACCATCTTTGCTCCATCCCTAATCGTCTCATACTTGAACTACTGCTGATAACTGGTCCAACAAATATTTGGTAAGGACATACTAGCGGCCAGGCATTATTCTAGGAAGTGGGGATACAATTGGCAAACAAAATATATAAAGACCCCTGGCCCTGAAGAGTTTATACGTTAGTAGGGGTAGGGAAAAGGCAGATAATGAGAACACGATGGGTAAATTATATAGGAAATTAAGAAAACGATAATTCCAATGGAAAAAAGTAGAGACGGAGTGTTGGGAAGGAGGGAGCAGAGAGGTTCCAGTTGGCCATTTTAAGCAGGGTGAGTGGAGCAAGCCTCTTTGAGAAGATAACACTAGAGCAGACATGAAGGGGGCAAGCCACGTGATGACCTGGTGGGGGTGGGGAGCATTGCAGGACAAGGGGAGGGAGCCTAACCTGGAGAGGCGCTGGCATGTTCAGGAGGCAGCCAGGGGGTCAGCACAGCTGGAGCTGAGGAAGACAGGGGATGCGGTCAGAAATCAGGTCAGAGTCGGGGAACCTGGGTGGCTTAGTCGGTTAAACGTCCGACTTTTGCTTAGGTCACGATCTTGCAGTTTGTGGGTTCGAGCCCCATGTCGGGCTCTGTGCTGACAGCCAGCTCAGAGCCTGGAGTCTGTGTCTCCCTCTCTCTCTAACCCTCCCCTGCTCACGCTCTCTCTCTCTCCTAGAAATAAATAAAAATATTAAAAAAATAAAAGAAATCAGGTCAGAGTCTGTTACCCCCACTTCAGGTGGTTCACAGTGGGCTCAGGAGTGCTTGCTAGGATCTGAGCAGAGGAATGGTGGGATCGGATGTTATGTGTTAAGAGGATCATTTCGGCTGCCACACTGGGAACAGACTAAGGGCAACCAGGAGAGGAAACAGAAACCAGGTGGGAGATGCTGGTGGTGGGACAGGCGGGAGCAGCGGAGGTGGTGAGAAAAGGCAGATTCTGGAAATACTTGGAAATAAACCCAGAAGAATTTCTGGAAGGACAGCAAGGACGGCTTGGTCGTGAAGGAAGTAGTGGGGTCAGGGAGAGGGAGATAGGTGACCCGGGTGGCAGACCCACCCCTGCATCTCCCTGCCCAGCACCCCCTCCTCAAAGTCCATCCTCTGGCCCAGAGCAAAGCTTTCCAGGCTGCAAACCTGATCCTGTCCCTCCTCCCTGAAAATCTCTGGCAGCTCTCTTTATCTACAGCCCCCTTCATTTACTACAGGAGGTCTTTTGTGATATGGCCGTCTTTCTCCTCCAAATTCATTTCCTGCAGCCCTAGCTTATAACAGTTGCAAACCGCCGGCAGGAGCCTGCCCGCACCACGCTAGATCGTGGCGCCGGGTCTTCGATCAGGCGTTTCATGTTTTCTTATTTTGCTCCCAAAACCCCCTTCTCCGCTACTTGCCTGATCGATGGGAACTCTATTTCCAGTCATACCTCAGACATCATCTCTTCTAGAAGATGGGCTGAGTATACCCATGGTTTCCTGTGCACGCCGCCCCATGACGATCGTCAGGTCAGGCTGAACTGTCTCTTGTAACTGAACATAGGCTCCTCCCTCCCCTCCACACACTTAGCACGTTACCAGGCACATAAAGTAAAACCGGTCCAGGGAGTGTTTGCTGCTCTGACTGCAAAGCTCAGAGACTAGGTCTGCATAAATCTAACTACAGTCAAATTTCTTCCCCGTCCCTCGGTCTCCACTGGAAACCAAGAGGTCAGATGGAGTGAGTATCACCCAGCTCATGGCTCTCTGCCTCAGTTCAGGGTCTCTCGTCACTTTAGCCGACGGGCTCCATGGTGTCCTGCTAGTGCCCCGGACATTCTGCAGTGAGTCACATAACATTTTACAGTATCTTCTCCTGAACATAAGAAAACAAGACCACAAAGGGCAATTCCCTCTCGGCAGTACTGGAGGCCGCCCTGTGCTGGGTATGGCGGGGACAGCCCCAGCCCAGGGCGGGCAGCAAAGGGACACCTCATCACAGCTGACAGAGGCCCAGGTAGCCTCTGTGGACAAAGCCTTGGTGAGGCAGACGGGGCCGTTTTGCAAGCGTTCAATTCAAAGAAGATCGGGAACAGAATAAAAAGAGGTTCAGGACACAAATGCTAAGCGGAACAGAGCAGCTGTAGGAAGCTTCAAGCTGGGCCTTTTGGGACGGGGAAAAACGGAACGAGAACCCCAACAAGGCATCCCCCCCCACGGTGGAATAAAGACGCCCATGCCGTACTACGCTGTCTGTGCAACTCTCAGCATGGGGGCTCCGGGACCCCAGCCAGGCGCACAGGGCCACGGCCGGGGCAGCTGGACGGTGCCAAGCCCATGTGCCGGGAGACAATGGTGCCTCGCCTGTTACCCAGACAGCCCGGCAAATGTGCCTGGGAGCGCTGGGCTTCCGAGCGGCTCCATCAGTGGCAGCTTGGCAACCTCACGTTCATCGGAGGGATGGATGGGTGGGGGTCCGGGGTGGGGGGTAGTGAGGGGAGGGGTTGGCAGTCACGGTGGGCTTGGGGCTTTCAAGAATCTCAGATGCCCCGTGACTCTCTAAGTCTTTGGTAAATTACCTTTTATTAGCTTTGTTAAGCCTCAGTGGCCTGCAATTGTCCCCTCAAAACTCAGCCATCTGCTCCCCTCCTGTCTGTAATTCTGACCACACACGCAGAAAAAGAGTTTAATTTCGGCAGAAGATTATTCTTTCCTTCCAAAGGAAAAAAAAAAATGGGAAGGGAAATGGAGAGGGGGAATGAATAAAGACTGGAAGCTTCAGATGGGAGGGACATGAAAAGGTGAGCATTTCTGAAACAGAACCCCACCACATACGCTATCGAGTTCTTGGTGACTGGAGTCGGGACCGTAAGCACCCTACTCAGAACACTGTTGAGGGCGGCCGGGTGGCTCAGTTTGTGACTTCAGCTCAGGTCATGATCTCGAGGTTTATGCTGATGGCTCAGAGCCTGGGGCCTGCTTCAGACTCTGTGTCCCCTCTCTCTCTGTCCGTCTCCTGCACCCACTCTGTCTCTCTCCAAAATAAACGTAAAAAATTTAAAAAAGAACACTGTTGAATGATAAGTAAATGTGTATGAAGATACATGTAAATACAAAGGGCTGAGCTAGGTGCTGTGAAAGGGGAAAAAAAAAGACTCCTTGCAGTCAAAAAAAGAGGGCAAATTTAAATCAAAACAGAAAGGAGAAATCGGCTCAGGGAATGCTACAACACAGATGGTATAGCTAGAAGTTTCTTATCTGCTGGGAAGCGGGTTCAGGCGCTGTGAGCAGGGACCTTTCAACAAAGGGAAAGGAAACTTAGGGAGATGGAAAATTCCAACAGAAGCATCAAGGTTATCTTCCTTCCCAAACAGAAATCCTTCCCACAGCATACAACTGCTTTCCAGATATTTTCCGTAACAAGTATCCATTACCTCACACATTGACCTCTTGTATTTTATTTATTTTTCTCAACAGAGAGTTGAGATCTGGCTTTAACTTCCTTCCTTTCCAGACAGAAGAAAGTTTTGTCCAGTTCCTCTTCAAACTTGAAGACAGCCACCGGCAGTCCTGCGATCCTCTCCTCTGCAGACAACCATCCTTCCCTCTTCTCGCACAGTCCCGGGCCGCATCCTGGTCAGGGAATGTTCCCGCCCAAGGCGGTGCCCAGTCCTCCGCCCAGCACTCCAGGTGTATTCCAGCCAAAGATCCTGTGACCTGACGCGATCATTCCCTGAACTCGATTCGCTATTCATACAGCCCAGTGTTGCCCCAGGTTTCAGCTGTCACACTGCGTTGTAAGAAGGTAGCAAACGTGGGATCGACCAAAAAACTCTTTTGTCTTTTCCACCCAAACTTGCCAGGTGTTTGTCTCTCCCACCCAAACTAGGCCAGGTGTCCCCTGTTGAACTGGTTGCCAAGGATGGGTGATTCTGATGCAGGGAGGGGACCGGGTAATAAGGCGGTTCAGGGAATGCTGAGTGAGTAGCTAGCTACCCGATAGCAAAATGGACTTTGAGGCTATAGCAATTCAACAGATTTATACCAGCACAAATAGAGCCAAACAGAACTGAGAAACAGAGCCATGGAAATTAAGTACTTGTTGAAGATCTCCTTTCTTTTTTTTGTTTTTTAAAGTTTTTTTAATGTTTATTATTATTGAGACAGAGAGAAACACAGCATGAGTGGGGAGGGGCAGAGAGAGAGGGAGACACAGAATCCGAAACAGGCTCCAGGCTCTGAGTTGTCAGCACAGAGCCTGATGCGGGGCTCGAACCCACGAACCATGTGATCATGACCTGAGCCGAAGTCGGATGCTCAACCAACTGAGCCACCCAGGGGCCCCTAAAGATCTCTTTTCAAATAAGTGGGGCAGGTATGGACTTTTCAATATGTGGTATTAGAAAATGGGGCTATCTATTTGTCTGAAATGATGATTCGATGCATTCCTTTCTTTCTTTTTTTTAAAATACTTTTATTTATTTCTAGGAGAGAGAGAGAGAGACAGCGTGAGCAGGGGAGGGTCAGAGAGAGGGAGACACAGACTCTGAAAAGGCTCCAGGCTCTGAACTGGCAGTCAGCACAGAGCCCAACATGGGGCTCAAACCCACGAACCATGAGATCATGACCTAAGCGAAAGTCGGACGCTTAACCGACTAAGCCACCCAGGCGCCCCATAGCCAAACTAATTTCAGATATATTAAATACCAAGATAATTAAATTGTATAAATATAAGTATTATATTACATAAATATTATATGCATATGAAAAAAGAGAATTTTTAATTAAGGGGAAATCTTCAACCCAGCATGTTATTTAAAATGTTCTATACAGAAGAAGGCGTTAGTTTACCTAGTCGTTCAGTGATCCAGCCTCCCTGGTATTCCCCAAGGTGGATAATGAGGTCTGGGGATTGTGACAAGGTTGGGCTGTAAAAAGTCAGGATAATTTTCTTAGGAGATAAAAGTAGGAAGCATTCTGCAAAGTAGTATAGCTATACAAAGTATTATTACTGTTTTTACTGCTTTTTTACAAAGTTTATTTTGAGCACATGAGAGAGAATGAGTGGGAGGAGCAGAGAGAGAGGGAGAGAGAATTGCAAGCAGGTGCCACACCATCAGTGAGGAGCCCAACGCAGGGCTCAACCTACCAACCCATAAGATCATGACCTGAGCCGGGGTGCCTGGGTGGCTTAGTCGGTTAAGCGTCCGACTTTCACTTGGGTCATGATCTCGCAGTTCGTGGGTTCGAGCCCCGCGTCGGGCTCTGTGCTGACTGCCAGCTCAGAGCCTGGAGCCTGTTTCAGTCTGTGACTCCCTCTCTCTCTGACCCTCCCCTGCTCACGCTCGCTCTCTCTCTCTCTCCTAGAAATAAATAAAACATATTACAAAAAAAAAATTTAAAAAAAAGAAAAAAAAAAGATCATGACCTGAGCCGAATTCAAGAGTCGGATGGACGCTTAACCAAATGAGCCACCCAGGCGCCCCTACAAAGTATTATTTTTATTTAAACTTTTCAGGTTGCAAGTCTGTTTCTAAATGTGCTACTAAGAATATCTATACATATATGCAAATATAAAGATCTGACCTGCATATGTATACATATATTAAATAATATATACATAATAACATTAAATATATGGCAGAAAAGTGTCAGAGACCTCTAAGACCCCTGTGCCATATCACATTTACATATAACACTCACTTTCTCAAAACTCTATCCAAATGTTTCTTAGGAGGCTCAGAGCAGCTGGTGGACTACGGAGAAGTCTTAAGAGATAGATACACGAACTGGATGCAGAAGATGGAAAGCCCATGCTCCTGAGAAGAGGAAGGGAGGATTCTAGCATGAGGGAGGAGCTCTGAGAAAGGTAACTGATTGAATAAATGATTGAATAAACTAATGAATGAGCCTCGAAGCAGGTAAGGACTCACTGCCAGGCCTTGAGAAAACACAGACATCATGGCCTCCATCTCACAGGCATGTGACAAGTGAACACTGGGCTCCATTTATTATCTAGTTCACTTTTCTATCTGTCAGGCTGTCACCTATGACAATACACTCTGTGCTAGCTGCAACTCACCTAGAGAGAAGTCAGAAGACTCATACTTAAAATGATCCTAATTTCAAACACAGAGGCAATTGCTGGTGAGACTCGTAAATTGAACAAAGAAAACATCGTGGGATATAATTACATAAATAACTTTATGTAGACTCCTATTGTCCCATGATGACCCTGCATCTGGAACAAAAACTTGACTCCCCCTCTGACTTGTTCTGTCAGAGGAAGACACTGGATGACACGTAGCATGACAATAATTTAATGTGTCTAGCCCCGGGTAATAAATGCCATATTTGAATTAACATTACACCTTGCCTACCCCGCTACTATGAGCTGGCTGGGTGCTGGAGCACAGTGTGAAGAGGCCTCCTCTTGTGTTCCTCCTGGGGATGGTCTCTCCTGTGGCCCCATGCCCCAGCCTGCCAACCACGGTCCAGGCAGGGGGAGGGCAAGGCATACTGGAAGGTTCTTGCTCAACTGATACTGATCTTCGAGGGCTCACCCTCTCTGCACTTACAAATATTTTAAACTGAGTCTCTCATGAGCCATTTTGCCTTCTAGCCAGGGGGAACATATTTCACACTCAAAACAGCCCAATCGAAGTGACCGTCACTCATCTCTTTTAGATAGGACTCAGAGCAATGAATTACTCTCTCCAACACTTCCCCCCACCGAACCTTACATGTTCTTTCTGATGTCCCTCCTGACCTTTTTTTTTTTTAATTTTTTTTGATGTTTTATTTATTTTTAGGAGACAGAGAGAGACAGCGTGAGCAGGGGAGGGTCAGAGAGAGAGGGAGTCACAGGCTGAAACAGGCTCCAGGCTCTGAGCTGGCAGTCAGCCCAGAGCCCGACGCGGGGCTCGAACCCACGAACCATGAGATCATGACCTAAGCGAAAGTCGGACGCTTAACTGACTAAGCCACCCAGGCGCCTCCTCTTGACCTTTTTATACCCTGATTGGAGGGAACTGCCCTTGGGTGAGAAGCTCAAGACTTGTATAATCAGTTTCCAGATACTTCCTTTAAGAAACAGATGCTTCTGTGTCTCACAACTAATTTTGGTATTGGATACTTTTCTTAGGGTCTTGCTTAAATATTTCAGTTTAACTTATTTCTATATTAGTTATTAGTTGGTCCAATGTAGTTTTTTGTCTCAAATCGATGGCTCTGATTCTATGGCTAACTGGAGACTGGGAAAATTGATTTATTAATCTTAATATGAACATATAAAAAGCCACAGGGCAAGAACTGGGAACCAATCATCTGGTTACCTTGCTTTGTGTGGTAGCCAGCCTCCAAAATGGCCCCGAGGGATCCCTGCTTCCTGGTGTCACACCTTCTGGGTTGTCATCCTATCCGTGCTGTGTCAGAGTTGGTTGAATAGGGAGAAGAGATGGAATGTTATATCTGAGGTTAGGTTACAAAATACTTTGGCTTCTGTCTTTCTGGTTTTCTTCCTCATGTAGATATTCCCTCTGACAGAAGCCATGTTGTGAGTCGTCTCATAGGGTCCTGCATTAGAAGGGAACGGAAGCCTCTTACCAACCAACAGCTGTGGGATTGAACTTGGAAGTGGATCTTCCAGCCCTGTGAGGCCTCCAAAGACTGTAGCCCTAGCATATAGCTTGAGGGAAACTTAATAAGAGATCTCAACCAGCACCGTCTAGCTAAGAATCTTGTCCTTCAGAAACTATGAATGACAAGGTTTGCTGTTTTTACACTCGTGGGTTTTTTTTTTTTAATAACTTCTCCTTTCACCTTCCTGAGCTATTAAGCTGCTAGGTTTTAGGGTAATTTGTTAGACAGCAAAAGATAACTAAATACTGCCTAAATAGTTGGACTAACAGTTTTTTACATTTGTAAAATATTTTCACACAGACTATTTACCAACATAACTAGATTTCTCTTTATAGTCTAAGTCAATCATAAAAAAAAAACACAAATTAGAGGATTCTTCATTTTGTCAAAATATTTACTTCAGGGTTTTTTTTTTTTTTAAACAAGCACGCTAATTAGGTATAACTAAAATATTTAATCTATAAAGTTCAATTTCCAAGTTTTCAGAAGTATTTGCATTGTATCAAAAAGATCCATCTGTAAAATCAGAGCTGAGGGATTCAGACAGGACTCTGAAATGTTGTCTGGATTATCACTGTTCTGGAGAGCTCTACACCCAATAGTCCCACACACATCCCATCTCTTTATTGTTTAACAATCTCTAGAAAAGGAAATGGGGACAGAGTGAGGAGCTATGAGGAAAAGAAGCAACACTTTGTTGTCTTTGCAGTAGTAAAGTCCTTCATGAGTAACTAAATTGTTTCATGTTCAAAGTGCTCTTTGCGCTTCCTATTTTCATTATGGTCTCCTGCGAAAAGTGAAATGAACGGCAATTCACATTGGGAGAACTGAAGCAGGGACCAGAGAAGAGGCTAACTAATACGGAAAGGGAGAAAGATGGCTGACCTCGGCCTCACCCAAAGGACTACGGCTTGGTTTTGTTCTGAGCACAGGGGCCTGAGACCTGGATAATGTATTTGACTCTCCATAGTTGTAAACAAGTTTCATATTTTATCAATACTAAATTTAGCTGCTGGAAATATCAGTCCTAAAAAACGTATGTGTGGGGGGCACTTGGGTGGCTCAGTTGGTTAAGGGTCTGACTATGGCTCAGGTCATAATCTCCCTGCTTGTGGGTCCAAGTCCCACATCAGGCTCTGTGCTGACAGCCCAGAGCCTGGAGCCTGCTTCAGATTCTGTCTCTTTCTCTCTCTTTGTCCCTCCCCCGCTTCTGCATGTGTTCTCTCTCACAAATACATACATACTTCTAAGAATTAAAAAAAAATGTGTGAGGGGATGGGGGCTAACTTTAGAATATACTACTTCATCAGTAGCAAAGAGACAGATACTAGGTGCTATGTAGGAATCTAACAGGGCTCATTAAACCAAAAATATGTTCTAGAAGCAATTCTTGGAGTAGATGGAAGGAAGGCACAAGAGTTCCCCTTCCACTTGCTACCTATTCTTTGCTCATTCTGTTCCTTCTGCCTAGAACACTTGTCCATATCCCTGCTGCTTATCTGCTCTTCAGGTCTCAGGAAGAACACCCTTCCTCCAGGAGATGTTCCCCCACTGCTCTAGACTGAGTTACATGCTTCTCCCATGTGCTTGGTTGTGCTGGACACTTCCATGGTCAGGGAAATTACCACACTAAATTAGGCCAAACTCTAATTACTAGGTCAGGGGCCATGTCTGCCATTGCTCATTACTGCATAGCAGGGGCCTAAGGTGGTGCCTGGTACATAGTAGATCTTTAATAAATATCTGCTCAAAAGTAACTAGTTTCCAGTAAATACCATCAGGGAAATGATCCCCCTGAAATGGTATGGGTAATTATCTTGTTGCCTCTCTATATACTATCAGGAAATCCATTCCAGAATTCATGGAACTGAAAGGCTCAAGACCAAATTACAATGCTAAATACATGGTTTATGGAATCAATTTAAAATGCACAGTGAGAAGCAGGGGAAACAGAAGAGTTGGTTAACAGACTTAGGATGAAGCACAAGCCTGGACCACATGACCTGAGCCCTGGGTCCCAAAATATTTGAAGACCTCTCTCTCTCCCTCCTACCTCTGTCTTCCCTTCCTCTTTCCCTCTCCATTCCCCTCTCCATTCTGCCATAGGAGCACTCCCTGCTGACCAGAGGGGAGGCTGGAGCTAAAGGGACCCATAGGTAGAAGGCCCGTGGGGTCCACCCACATTGTTATATCAGACAGTTGCAGGACAATTACCCCAGGCCACCGTGATCTGCTGAGCAGCCGTGGCTTTGGTCTGCATATGCCGGGCGGCAGATAGGTAGATGGAAGCAGAATGGGTGTCACCAATGACTGCATGCATCAAAACTTCATGAGCACTGACTGCCTACTGTGCCTCATGCATGTTTAGAAGCTCTCGAATACTGGTGCCTCTTGGGCCTTCCACCACTTATCATCTACGTGCATCATACGCACATGCTCAACTCTACGTGTCTGACCTGTCTCACAGAAATCTATTCTCTCACGTTTCTGAAGTCTGAGGTCAAGATCTCAGCATGGATGGTTCCTTCTGTGGGCTCTGAGGGAGAATTTGGTCCATGCTAGGAGAATTTTCTCCTAGCTTCTGGGGGTTGCTGGCAATCCCGGCTGTTCCTTGGCTTGTAGGCACATTAATCCCTGTCTCTGTCTTCATGTGGCCTTTTATTCTGTCTCCCATATTTCACATATTTCATGTGGCTTTCTCATTAGGATAGCAGCCACTGGAGTTAGAGCCACCCTAATCTAGCAGGATCTTATCTTGACTCACTGTATCTGCAAATACCCTGTTTTCAAAAAAGGTCACATTTACAAGGGCTGGGTGTACAGGCATTTTGGGGGTGGGCACTATTCAACCCAGTCGAATACCTAACAGACCTTACAGGGTCTCATCCGTCCTAGGTATCTGCTTACCTTTCACAGGAGAGCTGAATGTCCTCTAATAATAAACAGACACACCCTCTGCCTGGAAACAAAACAAATCTATTGTACATGGTGCTTCTGCTTCCCAGAAGGCATCTCCTGCTGATTCCTGACAGCCAAGCCATAAGCTCAGGGCCTTCTGTTTCCTCTGAGAGCCAGCTCTCAGTGCACAGTGCCGGTGTGAGGCGCAGGGCTCACTTCCACAAGGCTGCTCTGTCCCTGGGAGCCTTCCTTGGCTGTCTGTGCCTGCGGGCCTCAACTGCAGTGAGGGGCACCGGCTGCTGCATGGGGGTGAGGGCAGGGAGGGATCGGTGCATCTCAGCTTTCCAGAGCTCATGGCATCTCGGGTACAGGCCGGGTACTCCGGGGCCTGAGTTGCTCCTGGTTAAGACCTGAGCAGGGGCTTCATACCTCTCATGGGAGGCAGGGAAAATTCTCTCAGTGTGGTATTCTGCCTGCGGAAAATGAATACTGCCCAACATTTGTCAGCGCCCACTCCGGTTAGAATAGGAAAAAAGCTTATTTCTGGATGTCTGAAAATAGGGCTATTTAACTATATAGAGAGAAGTAGATGAGAAATTACATAAGATAATCATAATTTTTAGAGGCTTCTCACAGGATATCTATCACTCCTTCCTATGAGCCAGCCACACTGGGCGTACACCTCCAGAGTGGCGTCTATTATGTTAAGTGCACAGACGACATACTCCTTGGGGTTGGGTGTACTGTTTGCCTCTCTTCACTTGGCACATTGCCTGGTATTTGCAGACTGTCAGCAGATGTTTGTTGAATAATTGACCAACTGAATTAATTAGTGAGTTTTTCATACCTATAAATGAAACTATCTGGTCATCCACATAATGTACCCAAACGAGGGACTTCTGTTCTCATTTACATTCAGTAATGTCAGGTTCGTTTTTGTATTCTCCCATCTAGTGATGGGTGTAGTCTCGCTTCACTTACTTTCTACATAACCCCTGGGCGACCCTAAATGAGACCTTACCTATCTGGTACTTTATCTGGTCAAAATTCCTTGCATGGTTACCATTCCTCTCTCTCTTGACTCACCCTTGGGTCAAATGACAGAGTAGGTATTTAATCCCTGAAATCGATCTCTCCAGATTCTTCATCATCTGACTCTGCTGGGTCTGACTTCCTTCTAGTTCCAGGTACAGGGCTTTGTGACTGTACCTTGACCTCGGCAGCCCAGAGGGGAGTGTCACAGACTCCATGGTGAGGTACAGGAGTCTTCAGTGCTGACGAGAACCTATGTATATATTATGGATGTGCTGTCTGTTACTTGGAGCCCAGCAAAGGAGAGCTGTGAGCTAACAGAGCCTCTGCTGCTCCTCACTCTATCCATGGTTGCAGAGGCTTTTCATCTGTACCCAGGGCCCACTCTGGAAGCCATGTTGAGAAATAAATATGGGAGGAAATGCAATGGCCATTAATTTCCATTTAACTGTCAGCATGTAATTTGAAGTCAGGCCCAGCCTATGAATGAGAGGGAAATACCTGAATGGCAGAAATGTCAAAGGAAAGGCAGGCCAATAATGGCATCATCTCCTGAGTATGAAATGTAGGCCATCGGTTTAAAAAGCCGTGCGCACAATCTGAGCGCATGGGCAAATGGGGTCAGTTTCTTCCGCCAGTGAAGTTTCTACCTGGCCAAAATTAGACCCTCTGGGAAGCACATTTGTACTTTGGGACATTAAATGTTACCTATACACTGCCCCCAAGGGTCAGTGGCATCTCTACAGTCACTGGCACCGCTAGAAGTAAGGAAAGGAGGTGCTACAGCCACCAGTGCTCAGCTGTCTGGGTCAAGTTTAGGATGAGTCTTCCCCAGGCATACTTGCTTCGTGTGCCATCTCTCAGCAGCTTCAATGAAGCTATGATGCAATTAGAATTTTTCTGATGAAGACACTGAGACTTTAAGAAGATCTTCAAAGATCATACAACTCCTAAGCAGCAGAGCGGAGATGGGAGGTCAGCCCGGTGGCACTTCTGAGAACCGAGAAGATGGCTGCAGGAGATGGTTCACCACAGCTCCAACCTCCATAGCCTCAGGGACAAGTGGCTTTATGTGAGCTGACTCTTCAACCTTTCTTTGAAGGCTCTTCCCAGAGGGGAAATTGGTATCCTCATGTCCTTTTTTTTTTTTTTTCATCACAGGTACTTATTATTGAATATGTGAAAGTATATTTTCAAAGAGTTAAAAGCATGACGCATAGAAATATAGAATGAGCGTGTCAAAAATGTATTCAACAGCTGAGAGAGCAAACATGAAAGTAAAGTTGGTTCCAAAAGCATTTTGAGGAACTAGATATTTATAGCCATTTGAGGGGAAAAAAGGAATTAAGATTCCTAGATTAGATATAAAACTGGTTCGTGTCCTATGGGACCATAAACTCATGACCCCGAGGTCATCTTCTCCACTGTCTGTGAAGGAGATCTACCAGGATCTACTTTTCTATGTCTCATGGAACCTCGCAGTAGTGGCTGATTCCAATCAAATAGTTAATGGCAAAACCAAACACAGACACATTTCATTAGTCAGTGGGTGCCCAAACTTTTCTGCCCATTAGAATCACTTGGGGAGATTCCATAAACCTTGATGCTCAGGGTTGGCCCTGCATCAGTTTCTTGATGTTCAAAATTACCACAAACACAGTGGCTTAAAGCAACACAACTTTATTGTTTTATAATTCTGGAGGTCGGAAGTCTCCAATAGGTTTACAGGGCTCTGGTCCTTCTGGAGGCTCTAGGGAGAATCCGCTATTTGCCTGTTCCAACTTCTAGAGGCTGCTTGTATTGCTTGACTTGTGGCTTCTTCGTCCATCTTCAAAGCCAGCAGCACAGTATCTTCTTCTCTCACCTCTGCTTCCATCTTCTCCAATCTGATCATCCTGCTTCCCTTTTGTAAGGGCACTGTGATTACAATGAGCCCATCTGGATAATCATTGCTGCTCTCTCCATCTCAAGAGCTTTAACTTAATCACACCTGCAAAATCTCTTAGACCCTGTAAGGCAGTCTATTCACAGGTTCTGCGGACTGCGTTGTGGACATCTTTGGGTGGGGGGCATTATTCGGCTTGCCACCTCACCCCGTATCATTAAATCAGAAAGCCTGCGAGTAGGAGCAAGGGTAGTTTTGAAGATTCACAGGTATTTCTAGTGTCAAGCCAAGTTTTAAAAGTGCTCGCCCTACATCATTAGGTGACTGTTAAGAAATGCTTCAATCTGACATTGGGAGGACACGGTCTCGATGTTGCTCTATTTCTAAGCTTGCAGTAACTTTTCTTAGTAAACGAACAAACATATCAAATAATTCTTAAATTAAAAAGCTCTACTTTAGAGGGGTGCCTGGGTGGCTCAGTCGGGTAAGCATCTGACTTCAGCTCAGGTCATGATCTCATTGTTGGTGAGTTTGAGCCCCACATGGGGCTGTCTGCGGTCAGCACAGAACCTGCTGTAGATCCTCTGTACCCCTCTTTTTCTACTTCTCCCCCACTTGTGCACTCTTTCTCAAAAAAATAAAAAATAAATAGATAAAAAAGCTCTACTTTGATTAACGTCTGCAATCAGTGCTCCGTGGTGTCTGACCTTGGACTGGATGCTGCTCTCACTGATTGTCAACTTGGCAAGGTGCAGTTGCCTCTCTACCTTCTGCAAAATGACGCGACTATAACTCATTTCTGTCAGGATGGTGGTGACAGTGGAGGAAGGCGTAAGCTCAGTGACTAAAGCACCCTCTGTAAATACGACTGCAGCACATGCCCGTGGTCGGCTGATGGGGGATGACCTGGTGTCACGTTTCCACAGCCAAGAATCATGCTCTGCGGACCACAAAAGACTGAGGCTTGTAAATGCTGTTCAAATAACTAAGATGAAAATAATACCCATGCTCCCACACCCACCTTCTGTCCTTCAATTATGTCTAATGGCTGAAAGCAAACAGAGGGGGCTGTGGAGGCAGTTAGTGGCCGCATACCTGGGAACCTTGGTGGAGCTCCAAATACATCAAATGTCTTGCAGTAAACCTATCATCAGTGTGAGTTTACTGCGTTTTGCCCGGTGCTGATTCCAGAGCCTGGGGGGAAACTTTTCACAAGAAGAAGAAACTTGTGCTCACTGTCAACCAAACAGCTAAGTTCATTATAGGAGTTCTTGTTTTTTAATTGAAGCAAAAGGGCATTCCTGAGACCCTAAAAGGGCTGTAGAATGCTTTCTGGGCTGCCAGAAAGGGAAGGTAAGACTCTTTCGGGTCCACCGTGAAGGAATTCCAAAATAAAATTCCTAGATTCGATACAACACTGGTTAATGTCCTTCAGACAACGAACTCATGACCTTGAGGTCATCTTATCCAACAAATAGAAATCCACAGAATACCATGGAACATCCCCACCTACTGTAACATTCCCAGGGACATTCGCACTTTGGGACTCTCCTCTGTTCCGTTCACAGTGGGCACACCTTGCTCTCTTTCGATAAGACTCCGCCTGGCTGGAAAGCTTCACCAGTTCCCTGTCACTGGAGCAGACCAATAATCATCACTTGAAAGAGTCCACAGATCAGGTTTCCTAAGGCACTCACTGGTGTTTAGATCTCCTTCAGACAGCAGAACCAATTTTTCACATGAAGTCATATGCCATGTGACAAAACGAAAAAACTGTTACGTTACCAGTTGGCCCCACTGAGCTTCTTAGAAAGCACATACAGTTGGTCCTAATTATCTGCCCATTCCATGTTCTTCCGTTCATCTACTTGCTAAAATTTGTTTGTAACTACAAAATCAATGCTTGTGGTGCCTTTGCCGTCATTCACAGACATCTGCAGAGCAGTGAAAAAAATGAAGTCACTGGACATTACTTGTTCCCAGCTGAGGCTCAACAATGTGACTCTCTTTTTCTTTTGGCTCTGAAACCGTCCAAGTTGTCCTCTTAGAGATCTATTTGGTGCCACGTTCTTTTTGTTCATTTCTTTTGTTGGTGATTTTGCTTTACAATACCCCCGAGCGTAGCGCTTATGTACTGTACTAGCCCAAGAAACCTGGGCTCTTCTTCACGGAGAAAACAAGTTATATACGTTTCATGTTGGCCCGCCTCACAGTGCTGTTGGCCACGGGTTCATTAGTTCATGAATCATTAATGAGTCAACGAAATTTCTTAAATAGTTGCCTTTAAAGAGAACGACACAGAAAACAAAGTTCTGTACTGACTGGTTGAAAATGTGACCTTGTAGGAACTTAACCCTGCATTTCCCGTGGGAGGGATGGCTCAGCACGTCCTAATGCAGAGGGTACAGTGATTCTAGAGAACATAACTAACCACTGTGGAGAGCAGGAATCAACTGTGTCTTTGGAAAAATATCTGGGCCACGACTTCAGTTAGGCGGTGAAGCTCCAAGAGCCTAGGCAGAGATGTGCTCCTTCTCACCAGGACTGAATAGACAAAGGAAAGAAGAGAGGAAGGGAGAGGAGCAGTCAGTAGGAAGCGACATTTTCCAGCTCCGTTTCAGTAAAGAGCCAAGAGAGCATAGCCCAGCAATAGAGAGCCTAAGATGAGGTTAGAGAATAGGAGCACCGACTATAGATTTTTCAGATGTCTTGCCCTGTTGGGTGCACTGTGACTTTCTTCTTGTGAATCCAGCTTCCTATCTTTTCCTTCCTTCCTTCCTTCCTTCCTTCCTTCCTTCCTTCCTTCCTTCCTTCCTTCCTTCCTTCTCTTTCTTTCTTAATAAATGTTTATGCATTTTTAAGAGACAGAGAGAGAGAATGGGGGAGGGGGGACAGAGGACCCAAAACAGGCTCCATGCTGATAGCAGAGAGCCTGATGCAGGGCTCAAACTCACAAATCATGAGATCATGACCTGAGTTGAAGTCGGATGCTCAACTGGCTAAGCCACTCAGGTGGCCCCACTCTTTCTTGAAGTCTACGTGCTCACATGTGCTTCTCATGGCTGAAAATTTTTAATTTTGTTTATTCTTTTCCCCCAAAGAAAACAAGTAGCCTCCTGTCTTCAACAAAGTGATGCAAAATCTTGTAAAGAGGCAGGAAGTCACTCAACAGAGACCGTGATTGTAAGCCCCCCAGGGGTCTAAAGGCATCTTGGGGAGGACATTGCCGAGATGAAGCCTCTGGAATTGAAAACTTCCTGTGAGGGGTAAGTTTAGCTGACTTGCAAAGGGCTGGGAGGGTTTCAGGGACACCTGGGACACCCCAGGAGCTGCAGTGTTGGGGGCAGGACAGCACGCGAGCCCTGTCCAAATGCACTGTCCCCCTGGCACCCAGCTTGACCCTGCAGAACAAAGGATGCACAGGCTGGACCTGACATCAAACAATTCTTTCTCGGACGTGTGCCTGGTACGTTTCCTGACCATGCTCCTAGGAAAGATGGCTGAGGATTTAGCTCAACCGTCTGCTCTTACTTGGTTTTTCACCAGGATCACAGGACTGTGCCCAGAGCACGGCCTGGGGCTGGAGAGGTTCTGAGCTCCCTTGCAGGATAAATGCAGCTGTGCTGATAGCTCTAGAGCCCAAACTCTTCACTTGTCTTGTGCATCCCACTAGAATTCTGCTAGTAATCAGGCTCCCTACTGACATGGCTTCTTTCCTGGAGGATAAAGCTTTTAATCAAATGAAACCAGCCTCTTGAACATTCCAGCAAACTTGAGCAGGCAGTGATTTCCCCTGGCTCCACGCACGTGCCAGAACTGATCTTGCCACCTAAACCCTTGAATCTTTCAGCGGTGGGCTGAGGGGAGGGAGCACTGATGAAGAGAACTTGCCCCAAAAGATACAGGATTCCTCTGGACCCTCCACAGCCAGGAAGCGGGGAGAGAAACAGGGAACTGACTTGTCCAAGAGCCAAGGATTTGCTGAGCAGACTTTAGTCTTTCCTCCTGGCTCAACTGGTTTCTTTGCTTCTACTCTGGGGTCTGGGATCCAATGACCTAGGACCTCCTCGTTCCGTTTTCTGAGCCTGGGGCATACGATGGCCATGTATGCCTGCATCAAAAGTGTCTGCAATCCCCTTAACTCATGTTTTTTCCCTTACCGATTTTGTCAAGGCTGATACCTATTTTCCCTTTTTGGGAGTATGAGATAAACAAATCAGGGATTATAAAGCACTGTGACAAGGGAAACTAGCTACACCTAAATGTGTTGGATGGAGGCAGTAACAGAAAAGAAAAAAAGATTATCATTCAAAATGTGGTGGAAAGATGCCAGGGTCTGTGAGAAAGTCTCCCTACAGATTTTTAGGAAGGGAGAGTATCTATGTATTTTGATAATATGAACTGCATAGACAGTAAAGCCAATGATTAGCTCGGTTCTGTAAAATGGCCATCACACCACTTGTTTGACTCAGAAGACTGTTCAATTCAGGCAAAATCGTCTGACCAGTAGACCTGAATAAACGTTGACTGGAGGTGACCCAGATTCTTAAGATCAATATGTAGTCTAGTTAAAAGATTTTATGATAATTTTTTAATGTTTATTACTGAGACAAGGGGAGAGGGGCAGAGAGAGACACACACAAAACCCAAAGCAGGCTCTAGACTCTGAGTTGTCAGCACAGAGCCTGATGTGGGGCTCCAACTCACAATCCATGAGATCATGACCTGAGTCGAAGTCAGACACTTAACTGACTGAGCCACCCAGGTGCCCAGATTTTACAACAAAATGGGAATCTCTCTTTCATCGTCTCCCTTCCATCCCAGCCCCATCCAATGATGTGTGTATGTGGGGTGGAAGTGGGGTGGGGAAGCCGGGCTTTAGGACATGTCCCGCAGCCCTGGTGGCCCCGTGGTGGATGCAATCAGCCTCTCATCTGGAGGGAGCTGGTGGGTTGGAAGGCCAGGATTTGTGGGGCTCGGGGCAGAGACCCCCATCCCATCCTCTTGCTACAAAGAAGACTCAGTTCTCATGGATGTCAGATCCTGTCAGGTTGAGTAGGAACTGGACAAGGTAGACGAAGGCACCCGTGGGATTCTTCACAGTTTTCTGTTGAACACACTTAGTTTTTAATCAGAATGTGCCACCTCACAGAGACTCACTAAGCCCACACCACCGCAGAGCACTGTGCGGTCCACAGTCGCCTGTCTGCTCCTGGGTCAGGCTTGCTTAGCCACCTGTGTGTACAGGGCCGGGTTCACTGAACACAGCAGTGGCCTTTGGTGTCTGGGTCTGAGGCAAAGTCATGTCTTCTGGGATTTGGTCGGGACACCAGAGCTGCTTTTTGACAGGAAAAAAAAGTCACTTCCACTCCTTCTCTGTCCATGCCTGTCAAGAATGCAGACCTCCCTTTGACATTAGGCCACTTTTCATCACTTTTGCTTGAACGAATGCAATTTCTAGCCTCCCTGCTGCCCATTTCCAGTGCGGCCAGCACACCGCCGTCAGATTCCTCTTCCTTAAATATGGCTGTGCTCGTCCCTCCTCCCCTGCTCAAAAGTCTGCAGATAGTTCCCATTGCCTACAGAGTGAAGACCACACTGCTTATCTGTCACCACAGTTCCCTACAGCATGGCCTTAGCCTGCTTTTGTTTTTCTTCCAAATCCCTCTCCTCCTTCTCTCCTAAATGCGCCTTCCTCTTTGGTAGGTTCTCTGTAGGGTGCCTCACACACCCTTTGCCCCGTGCCTTGGCTTATAAATGGCTTCTCTAATACTGGGATGCCTCCCACACTCCACTCCACAAAAATCCTCCTCCTTCGTCAAGAACCTGTTCTTTCTCCACGTAATCCTTAATTAGTTCAGCCCAGAGTGACATCTTTCATTGTTCTGAACTTACCTAGTCAGTGATATGCATTCATCTGGTTCTTTCCAAACTTATCCCTTTTAAAGGGCAGGCATGGCCTGGAGTGGGAAGCAGAGGAGGCGCCTGAGTGGCTTAGTCGGTTAAGCGTCCGACTTTCGCTTAGGTCATGATCTCGCGGTTCGTGGGTTTGAGCCCCGCGTCGGGCTCTGTGCTGACTGCCAGCTCGGAGCCTGGAGTCTGTTTCAGTCTGTGACTCCCTCTCTCTCTGACCCTCCCCTGTTCATGCTGTCTTCCTCTCTCCTAGAAATAAATAAAACATTTGAAAAAAAAAGAAAAAGAAAAAAAAAAAGAATCCCTAGCATTTACCCGGAGACAGTGAAGGTTTCCTAAACGGGCAAGGCTGTTATATTTAGCAATGGAATTTTTCACTGTTTAATATTCTATCCTTTATCTGTAAAGCTGATCCCATGTCTTCATCTCGGGCCTCCTGGGAATATGCTTCTGCCCTATGCTCTTATCATGAACCTCACTGAGTCATTCACACACGCTACCCAGGTGTCCCCAACAACGTCTCATTTTCACAGCATGCCCAGCCAACAGCTGGACACCGTGCCGTGGAACGTGAGCCATACTGGCTGCTCACACCTGACTCCAGCCTACGACCTTGACTTCATCAGTACATCAGCCTACATAAAGGGGCCCTACAAAGGCCAATGTAGGTTGTGAAGGAAGACTGTTTTGCCCAGCATCACGGCATGAGAAAGCCTCTTGAACTGAGTTCCTAAAAGCTGCCAGCTATGTTAAAAGGGTCCCTCGACTTTAGTTTGAATGCCTGCTGTCTGATGCTTCATTTACTCTTGGTACGACTGGGAAAACGCTTCGTTCTTGGTGACGGTTTCCTCATCATTAAATGAAAGGTTTCCTTGTGTTGTTTTAATAGTCTGTCTCTTGGGTCTCCTTAAGCTCTAGAATTCTATGCATCTGAATGAACTTTGTGCCCAAGGCTGAACTAAATGACCTCTTAAGATAGCTTCCAACATGGTGACCCATGAGACCTGGCTACAGTTGCTGTTGCAGAAAGCACATGCATTTGTGGAAATCATTTTTTTCCGCAGTTTTTCTGCCCTTAAAGTTTTATGTTTGTTGGACTGTTTAATCTGAAGCGGCATGTGATAGTTTTTCAAAATTGCTGACTCTACTGGTATCAGTCAAGATCTTTGACTGTAAGCAACAGAAATCAAGTTCAGTTGAGCCTTCATAGGAAAAGAAATCCATTGGAAGATTCTCCAAGATCTTACAGATTCAGCTCTATGAACTGAGAACCAGGATGACAAAGGGGCATGTCATGGAGATGACTCCATTTTTGAGGTTTGACCACTACCAGCTTTTAGATCCCCACCCTTCTTCCCTACATGTGGGCAACCACGTTAAGAAGACGTGTGGATGTTCCGTGTTTCTGCTGGTAGCTGGGAATCTCAGTTAGTACAGCTTCAACCTATGGCCCAGGGCATAGCCCCACCCCAGCTGCACCCCCTTCCCACCATCAAAGCCCCAGGCTGCATCCCTGCCCCCAGCTTTCCCTTCCTGGGAATCCCAGCTTGCTGTGAATACTATGTAATTTTGTTTATACTCACCGGTCAGTGTGTCGTGTCATCTCTCTTGACATACAAAGAAATCCCTGGGTGAGTGACTGTGCTCACCTCTGGATAGAACGCTTGAAACTGGACAGCTGGGCCTAAATCCAGGTTAGGGCACAGGACCCCCGGTCAGCACGGCTGGCTGCCCCTGGGAACTCGCAATGCTGCCACAGCTTTGGGGAATAATTTACAAACCGACCCTGAATCTTTGTTGTGGTTATTTTTAAATGTTTATTTTTGAGAGAGAGCGCATGCAGGGGAGGAGGGGTAGAGAGAGTAGGACACAGGATCCAAAGTGGGCTCTGAGCTGACAGCAGCGAGCTGGATGTGGGGCTCGAACTCACAAACCACAAGATCACGACCTAAGCCGAAGTCACATGCTCAGCCAACTGAGCCACTCATGTGCCCAAACTCCCCAGAATCTTTGTGTCATGCCCCTTACTTTCAAAATTCTGGGTGAAAGAATCCTACTGTCTGAGCCTTGGCCGCCAGCAGCAGGAGGAAGTCTTTGCTTTCCTAACTATGAGCAAAGAGATTTAAAGCTGCTAGAGGGGACATGGTGAGATGAAATGCAGTAATTTCCCAATTCAAAACTCAAAGATGAAAATTCTCTGGTTTTGAGACTGAACAATTCTTTATAAGTAAATTTTAAAAACTTGCAGTGTTCAGCAAAAAAGTAACATTTTGAGGTAAAATTGACATAACATAAAATTCACCATTTTAACTATTTTAAAGCACGCGATTCAGTGTTTTTTTAGTACATTCGCAATGTTGTGCAACCATCGCCACTATCTCATCGCAGTTTTTATCACTTCAAAAAGAGATCTTTAACTCAAGAAGTAGTCACTTCCTATTCCCCCCTACCCCCTTCCTCCGGGAACCACTAATCTGCTTTCTTTCTGTGGGTTTGCCTGTTCTGGAGACTTCCTATAAATGGGATTCACATAGTATGTGGTTTTTTTGTGTGTCTGGCTTCTTTCACTTAGCACAGTATTTTCCACTGTTCATTCATGGGGCTGTGTGCATCAGCATTCCATTCTTTTTCATGGCCGAATAATATTCCATTGCATGAATATGCCACACTTTGTCCATTCATCAGTTGATGGGCATTTGGGTTGTTTCCACATTTTGGCTGTTATACATAATGTGGCTATGACTATTTCTGTACATGTCTTTATGTGAATATGTATATGTTTTCAGTTCTCTTGAGTATAAATGTAGGAGTGGAATCTCTTGCGTTTCATGGTCACTTCACGTTTAACTTTTTGAGGAGCTGCCGAACTCATCCTCAGAGCTGCACCATTTTACATTTCTGCCAACGATGTATGCGGTTTCTGATTTCCCTACATCTTCACTGATACCTGCTGCTGTCTGTAGTTTGATTATAGCCATTCTAGGTGGGTATAAAGTGATAGCTCTTTGTGGTATTGATTCACATTTCTCTCATGACTAATGATGTTGAGCATCTTTTCATATGCTAATTGGCTATTTGTGTATCTTCTTTGGAGAACTGGTCATTCAAGTCCTTTGCCCATTTTTTAATTCTGTTGCCTTTTTGTTTGTCGAGTGGCAGTAATTCTTTACATATTCTTATATGTAAGAATAACTGTCCTTGTCAGCCAGATAACTTGCAAATATGTTCTTCCTTTGTATAGACTGTCTCTTCACATTCTTTTTTTTTTTTTTTTAAATGTTTTATTTATTTCTTAGGAGAGAGAGAGAGAGAGAGAGACAGCGTGAGCAGGGGAGGGTCAGAGAGAGTGGGAGTCACACACTGAAACAGGCTCCAGGCTCTGAGCTGGCAGTCAGCACAGAGCCCGACGCGGGGCTAGAGCCCGACGCGGGGCTCGAACCCGCGAACTGCGAGATCATGACCCAAGCGAAAGTCGGACGCCCAACCGACTAAGCCACCCAGGCGCCCCTGTCTCTTCACATTCTTGATACCATTTGAAGCACAACAGTTTTTAATTTTGATGAATCTCAGTTTATCTATCGTTTCTTTTGCCATTTGTGCTCTCGGTGCCATAGCTAACAAACCACTGTCTAATTTCAATCATGAACATTTACTCCTACGTCTTCCTCAGAATACAGATGCTAACAGGTTATAAGAAGCTAACCGAGCTGCTCTGGGATGCAAAGAAAGAGGTGATTGCCCCGTGCCTTTCCCACATCATCTGCTATGTTTTGAATAACTTCACATTGCTGAAGAGAACATTGTATGTTAGAGCACTTTATTAAAAGAAATTTCCTTCATGAAATACAATGTTAAAGTCTTTTGGAAAATTTTATCCATAATCATGATT
This sequence comes from Proteles cristata cristata, assembly GCA_017311185.1. Classification (NCBI taxonomy): domain Eukaryota; kingdom Metazoa; phylum Chordata; class Mammalia; order Carnivora; family Hyaenidae; genus Proteles; species Proteles cristata. Next base: position 1,135,963 of record JAESUZ010004980.1, read on the forward strand.
CAGACAACATTATTTTAATTTCTTTACATTCCCTTGTAATTTTAGCCACAAGTATGCATATTTGCATATATTATAATCACCTCATATGTATATTTTCCTTTTGTTTTTCCAATTTGTTGTTATGGTAAATAATTTTCATATTATTTCAATGGCTACTTAATAGTCTATGAAATTACATATCACAATGGGCCAATTTGGTATTTTATATTTTGTTTTATTCCACTTTTTTTTGCTCTTAAAAGTAATAAAAGATTTCTGCTTATTTTCTTTATTTTTGAATTTTTCTTATAGGATAAATTTCTGTCATAATTTATCAAATGTTTAGAAGATTTTTTTATTCATAGCAAATTCTTCTCTAAAAGTATTCTATCAACTTAAACTGTTAAAAGCAGCGTCTGAAAGTTTTCTAAGTGGCCTTGCCAAAATTGGGATTTAGTTTTAATTTGGCTAGTTTCATGGCATAATGTCATTGTTTTAATTTGTACTTTTTAATTACTCGCAAGTTTAAACACTTTTCATGCCTAACACTTTCAGTTTTCTCATATGCTTTATTAAAAACAGAGTAGTTAAAAATGTTTTCCTAACTATTAACGTAATATTTGTTGAATGTAGAAAAGCATAAAAAAGAAAAGTCATCTATAATCCCACCAGTGAGATGGAACTAAGTTAAATACCTAAACTGGAGTCTTGTTCCAGACTTTGGAAGTTCCAGAATTCCAACTCTGAATTCTTTTATCCCTACGACATGATTTGTCCATATCTTAAATAAGGCATGCTAATTTCACAGTGGTTTTTAAACTTCATCTCTAAAATCACTATCACAAAATGGAAGTAGGGTGGGTACCCAAGTCTGAGCATCCAGCAAGGGCTGGGCCAGAGGGCACAGTCCCAGCCACGGCTTCCGAGTAGAGCTGTAAGGCTCTCTGGGTTGTGACAGAGGACAGACTGGACGTGGGACAGCCCACGCTGCTGAGAACACCGACGAGGACACTCTTCCACGCTTTTCATACATGTATTCTGAGCCCCTAAAGCTAAGGCAAGAGAGGGCCGTCTGTAGTTTAGCAGAATGTCCAGTTTTTCTGTTGATCATTTACATTTAACATCGACCTTATCCTTTCATCAGTTGCAATTGTTAAGATTAAAAGTAGGTTAACAAGTGACCTCATATTTGGAATTTGCCGTTAAGTATTTTTCGTTTGGTGACTAAGTATTTCCAGAGCTAACAATCCCATTGAATTCAAAAGATGATTAATACGCGGGGCGCCTGGGTGGCTTAGTCGGTTAAGTGTCCAACTCTTGATTTTGGCTCAGGTCACGATCTCACGGTTTCGTGAGTTCAAGTCCTGCCTGTATGAGAATCCGTGCTGACAGCACAGAGCCTACTTGGGATTCTGTCGCCACCTCTTCCCTCTCTCTCTGCACCTCCCTCACTTGTGCTCTGTCTCTTTCAAAATAAATAAACAGACTTTTAAAAAAAGACGATTAATACTTTAAAGATTTAATTAGTATTAACATGGACTTGACTTAGAGCTGATGCATAGGATTGTGTTAAAATTTATAAACCTATCCCAGTCTGCATTTCCAAATTGTTGAATCTAATTGCATTTTTTCCCCCAAATAATTTACAGGGGTCAGAGTTGCCTTGACATTTGAGGAAGTGTATTTTTTTTTTTTTTTTGAGAGGAAGACTGTGAGACCATGAGATTGTGACCTGAGCTAAATTCGAGAGTCAGATGCTTAACCAACTGAGCCACCCAGGCACCCCAGAAACGCTTATCTTAAGGAACTATCTATGAACATCCCCTCCATGTCTTGGGGGAGACTGTCCCTCTTTCAGTGGTATAAATTCAAGATCTAAGTCCTATCCTGTGAAATACTTCTTTAGTCTTCTTTGTGGATGCCCATGTACTTCAGGGTTTTCTTTCACAATTATACTCAGGCTCCTGTTTCAACTGACCCAAAGACTTGAGCTTCAGTCAAAGACAAAATTCACCTTGGAGTCTGCATTTCTTACCCCTAGAGGTTAATGACTGTATAGTAGGTAGGTATCCATAATAGTTTTTTATAACCACAGAGCTAATATTTCTTAGGCAATGCCCTGAGAAACTGCACAGAGATTTCAAGTCAATTATTAGCTTCCCAGCCATCTCAAGCTTTGAAGTAGTCAAAGATACTTACAAGCACGATGTGCGAAAAACTTCTACCATCTTCTGCAGTGCAGAGGATCATTTTTAATTGGCGTCTTTACCAGCTATATTTCTAGTTTTCAAACCCCAAAATAGTTTGGGCTGCTTCCATATCACCACTTAACATGGCCAATAGTAGAGGAGTTCACCATTACATACCCACCGGCTTGGGCAAGGCCCCAGTCACTCCACACTAATGCTTAGCTTAGATAACCTTTGAATTCTCATGATCCCTGGGAAGCTATGAATCAGTGTTGACTTCTAGTAAGACTGTGGAAACTGCATGCCAATAAACTTTAGATATTATCTCAATCTTCATGATACTCATAAATATAAAGTCATTTAATAACTTTTAATTTGTAAAAGCAAAAACACTGAAAAGATAATCAGGCCGACCTAGTGAAGCCCAGCTGAGCCATCTCGAAGGCCCAGCTTCCTCATCAGAAAACAGAGGCACTGCCCAACCTCTTCCCACAGTGGAATGAGAAAGCAGGTAAAGCCTCCGGGCTAGCCTTGGTTTCCCCTTTCCCCTCCCTATACCTGTAAGAGTTTATATTGTAGAAAGAGGAGTCAGTCACCAGAAGAATTCATTCACCTCTCCTCTGCCTCGCTGGACCTAACCTTGTAGTCCTCCTCCGGGGGTTAATGACCCTGCATTTTCCCGGCTCCCATCCAGAGCCACAGGAAGTGTGCAGATACTATTCCACTTATGGTACATTCTGAACATGTGGCAGGGGGCCAGCCAAACTGTCATACAATGAAAGGAACAAGCTAAAGTATTCTCAGTTGGGTTCATAGCAAATATGGTTGGAGTGGGAGTTCTGCAAATAGAGACAGGAAATGGAAGTGGAATGGAAAACACATTTGCATAAACCCTTGCCATCTCCCCAATCTCTATGCCAGTGAAGAAAAGGCATGTATTCTGGGACTGTCTAGATCCCTGGTACTGTCTAGAACCCCTGTGCCCCTTCCCCTGCTCTTGAACAAACAAAAAAATCTCATTATACCTTTGTCTCCAAAGGCCTGCGGAGAGACTGGTGCTTACAGTCACATGCAGGAGAGAGCCCGGCTGAGCTTGGAAATTCCCACGGTGCCAGTAGTGAAGGCCAAGGCCTTGGAAGGACTCTGGGGCCTTCTGAGCGAAGAGGATATGGCCAATGTCTTTGCTTGGCATGAGTTCTCCTTCCTAAGTTCCAGATACTAAGAGCGTTTAGCCTTTGGCTTCATATGGGCAGCTCGTTCCTTACTGGCTTCTCACTTCCCACAAATCCAACCTGTCTGTCCTGGTAAAGGAATCCTGCCCTAAGAAGCCCCTGACTTTAAACTCACCATGCTTGCTCTGCCCTGCATGCAACTGATGCTCTTCCCTGGGGTAAATATCACCAGCCTCCTGGTTTGAAAATAAAGTTTTATTGGAACACTGCCACACCGAACCACATAGGGCTGCTTTCATTCTACAGCAACAGAGTTGAGTGCTATGGGGCTACAAAACCCAAAATATTTACTATTGGGCCCTTTACAGAAAAAATGTGCCCCCAGCCCCATGCTCTGCTCACACAGGTCTGCCTGTCTTTCCCTTCCTTTAGAGATGGAGCTTTTCCAGACTGCCCTTTCCTAGGTCTCTTTAGGGAAAGTTTCTCTTCCTTCTTTTTTAGGACTCACTGCAGGCATTAGTTGGCCCAGGAAGGTTTCCATGAAACTCAGATTGAACTAAACGCTCTCAAGGGATAAGAACTGCGAATAATTCACTTAATGCTCTCAGGGCCTCACACTGCCTGCAGAACAGGGACCCGATAATGTTTGCTGGATTTGTGCAACGGGATGTACACTGTTACATATGCTGCCATCAAGAGCAGGAGAATTAATTACCAGTGGGGTGGGGCAGTGGGCTTCACTACTGCACAGCCTGCTGTGAAGCAGAACTGAGTGCCAGGCCTGTCTCAGACTGCACCCAAGGGACTATAGTCATCTGCATCAAGGAAGCCACATCCTGAGCCTTGTTTTAATTGTCAGCTTCTCAGTTAAGATCCTCATGGGCTCCGTGATAGAAAAGCTCCAGGGCCATTGACAGAAATGTGCCATGTTCCCCCTTCATGAACGCCAAAGGCAATTTCTCTCTTGGGTTTCTCCGGAAAGCTCTGATTTTGAGATCCTATTAGATGCTACCTGCCTTAACCTCTGTCTTCATATTCCGCAAAGGAGACTTCTAGTTTGGGTTGGATTGCCAGGAAAACAGCTAATGGGGAAAACTGATTTCATGAGACATTCACCAGGTAAGTGTCCAGGTATGGATTACTCAGTGTAAAATGACTGGGCATTGGTATATAAATATGTGTTAACTCAATTTCCCAGGGCAGTAAATGGTTAGAAAAATTGCCTCTTAGCCAAACTGTGCACCTCATACTACAATGTGAAAATGCAAACGTGAGTTCAACTTCGTTTTAAAACATAATGTCTAGAGAGGGACAATAAAAGAGATGAATATTCATGGATTAATGTAGAAAATGATCTGGGAGATGTTAGATACAGTGATTCACTTTGTGACTGACTTGTGATCCAATCCTGATTATACCCTGGAATTCTGCATTATTGGCTAATTCAAAGTAAGTTTTTAAAGGAACTGTATTATTTGATATGAAATAAGATCTTGCCCTAGCAAGGAGATGAATGCTGTCACTCCAGGTTAAAATGATTCCATGGGCGCCTGGGTGGCTCAGTTGGTTGGGCGTCCGACTTCAGCTCAGGTCACGATCTCACATGCTCTGCATAGGGATCTGTGCTGACAGCCTGGAACCTGCTTCAGATTCTGTGTCTCCCTCTCTCTCTGAGCCTCCCCTGCTCATGCTCTATCTTTCTCTCTCTCTCTTAAAAATAAACATTAAAAAAATAAAAGGTTCCAGCAGGCAGGGTTTTGTTTCTCTGATGCTGCTAACTGCAGGCATTAAAAAACTAGAACATGGTCTATTTGCCCTTTTGTTCTCTTCTCCTGCTCTTGCTCTTTTCTTTTCTTTTCTTTTTTCTTTTCTTCCTCCCTTCTTTCCTTTCTCTCCCTCCCTTCTCCCTTCTTTTCTTTTCTCTTTCCCAATGTGTCTGAAAATGAGAAAACTCTAAACTAGCTATAACTAGAAGAAAATGTAGTTTAATCCAACGCTTTCATTTTACAGATGAAGGAAACAATGTATCGAGACAGTGACTTGTACTGGGCCCCAGTACATTTTAGGGTTCAGATGTGGATCCAAATGCTCTGACTCCTAAAATGGTACCTCCTCTTTATGACATCATGGCCCCGCCAAAAGGTGGCTAGCAGAGCTTACAAATATAAAAATTGTATCAATCAGAGTTACTGATTTGAAGCAATGGGAAAATACACGATTGGCGAGGAGATAAATGAATTCATTGACAGTACCTCCTGATTACCTCAAAGATGAAAGAGAGCTGGAAAAAATATGGATTTCAATTATCCATGAAGACTAGCTTATAGTGGGTTAGCATAGATGTGGCCCTTAACATTTGCTAATGCTGAGTAAGCAGCTGCCTCTCTGAAATGAAAGGCATTCCATGAAAAAGCATGACCACTGATAATTAAGATAATGGAACATTTTGATGTACTGGCTTTAAGTTCAAGGATTTCTGAACCATTTCAAAAATGAAAGGAGTCCAGCATAATTTGCCCTATTGTATTTCTCAATAGAGTACAGGATCAGAGCAATCCATTGACTTTCATCACTGCTCATGCTTTTCTTTTTTCCAGGGGAATACTTTAATTTTAAAAAATTGTTAGCAGTAAACATTCTCATTAGAATTTCACAGCAAGAAGCACTACTAATGGGATTTACCTCCAACATCTTGCATCTCTGCAAAATCACATGTAATTTTCTAAAAACTCTGGTAATCTGTACCCTGGTTCTTAACATGTCATATCTGAACCTGACTAGTCATCGTCACTGGTGGGTAATCCACTGAACCCAGTGTAGCAGAGGGTAACAAGATACACTAGCAGGGATACCTGTGGTTTGGAGGATGAATTTTTATCCATTGTTGAATAACCCTTTGGCACCAACAAAACTCTATATAAAATCTGACAGGGTTTCTGTTATCTTCCTGTAATGCTGCGAGCATTCACAGTGTAATTTACAACAAAGAGAGATGCAGATAATGGCTCATACGCGCTTCATAATGTTTAAATCATGGCAATAAAACTTGACAGACTGAAAGGTCAGAAGTTTGTCTTCACTATTACAGCAGCTATCTAGGTGCTTCTGCCCCAGAACAAAGCTCCCTTAATTAATATTCCTTTGGGTTTCAGCAGACTTAACATTTCAGAGTGCACCTAAGCCTGGGGGCAAATCTTCTCTTCCTCATCTTTGTCCTCTTCCTTCTTAATGATTACAGGTGATTACAGTGTTCTCATACCTTGTTTCAAAGTCACATCGGCTGTTGGTCACTGACTAGTTGCAAGGGCCTGGCCAACAGACAGTCCTACACAAAATGTCTGTACTAATTTCTAGTTTGGTTCCTTATTTTATGATGTGTCTGATTTGGGGTGGATCATTTTACCCCCTGAGTCTCTTAATAGGAAAGTAAGAAGGTTACTTTAGGTTATCTCTAAATTCCCAGCTAGCTGTCCCAATCTCAAAGAGTACTCACTAATGTGCTCTGTGTTTCTATTATAATTCTAAAATTTAGGTAAATTATTTAAAAGGTGTGTGTGTGTGTGTGTGTAGACGGGAGATCTGGGGGAATTACAATTCATTGCATAAATATAAAGCAACATGAATGACAAAATCCGTGTGGAAGATCTGAACTTGGGAGGGAGTAAGAGTTTTCTGTGTAGGTCAGCAGTTGGAGGAGGTATTTGGAGAAGCCCCAGGAAGGCTGGAAGCTGCCAAAAGCACTGTCTTCTCAGCTGACAGCCCGTCTCAGCCCCCACTTCCTCTTTCCCTTCTCCCCGTTTTTCTCCCAAGTTTGGACAGGTGAAAGGGTGTAAGAGGAAGTAAAGGCATGGTAACAAGTTGGGGGCCAGAGAGGCCACTGAGAAGCTGATGGGAGGTAACCCTCCCTCCCCCCAATTGTAAGGCAAAATACCATAGCGGAAAGGTCCTGGCCCTCTGAGCTATTTCAGGACATAGGCAGCTGGCCCATAGGAAGGGTGGTCTGGTTTCCGCAAATTCCACATAACACACAATCTTGTATAAATAGTCCGTGTGGTTCCTGTCTGTGTAAGAGTCGCTGCCTTGATGACAGAGTTGGGTGCCTTTCCCAGCAGGGGCAGGTGAGGAAGAGAAAGCTTTAAGATTCTTTCTTCTTTATCACACAGGAGCCTCGCCTATTCCCTCTCACACCACCACCTCAAACATCTAGACCAGCTCAACAAATCCATTGTCTCTCTCACACAACCTGCTCAAGCAACACAAACAGGACACCCAACACCTTGTCCAAGAAAAAAAAACTGTCCCATGACACCTCTCTGTCCACAGTTTGGGAATTCAACACACTTTCACAGCAAGATGTGAGCTCTCTTTTCCCTTTTGGGGCTCACTGACTTCAAGTGGGATTCCTGGTAACATACTCATTTTATTTATTTTTTTTTAACAATTTATTTATTTTTTAGAGAGAGAGTGCACGTGCAAGTGAGGGCTCAAGGCAGAGAGAGAGGAAGACTGAAAATTCCAAGCAGGCTCTGTGCTATCAGCACAGAAGCCTGAGGCAGGGCTTGAACTCAGGAATCTTGGGATCATGACCTGAGCTGAAATCAAGTCAGATGCTCAACTGATTGAGCCACCCCGGTACCCCACATACTCATTTTAATAAACATCATTAAGTAAATAATCTCGACGTCCTACCTGTTTTTACCCATCACCAGGTACAAAATGCAGGATGATGCCCACCTTGGATCTATCTCTAGAAAGAAGAAACCCAGGAAAATTTGGCTGAATTTGTGGCAGAATGATTTTGATTAGACATGAAAAAGAACTGCTTGCCTGAAAGATTAATTAGAAACTGAAATAGCTCACTGAAGCTTGTCAGTCCTTTTTCTCTCCCTGGAGATGATTAAGCAAAGAATTATCCACCCACTATGCCTGGAAACAAGACCTTGTGCTGGAATCTATGGATTGGCAGCCATGTTGCTATGCCCAGCGCAAATCCCGCCTCCCCCCCCCCCTCCCATCCCACAGTAGGAGCTGTGGCTGACCACCGAGAAATCACAAACTCTTCCCAAGAGGGTGCATGACCGAAGGACTCCAGGAAGCTTTGGCCATTTGGTCTATTCAGATTCTCCCTTGCAAAGAGGGCCCCATCCCTTTTAACAAAAATCCTGCACACTAGTGTAGAGCTGGTCTGCCAACGCACTTCCCTGGTCCCAGACCAGCTGCGTTAATAGCGAGTCTAGTGACTGGTCTGCTGGGCTCTATGCTGAGGCTCTCTCTGCCTGGACCTTGCTGCCTGCATCAGGGAGAGGCCCAGAAGGTGACTTGTCTTTTTTATAACTACAACCAATGGGGAGAGTTGAGGCAGCTCTTGTGATTTGGTTGCCTTGAGTAATGGCCATCACATCATTAGTCAGCTTCTGTCTTTGTCTCTCTCTTTCTGTAGAGTAATTGTCAAGTGCAAGCTTAGCGGTAACCACCATGCATTTCTTTCTTCTCTTCACCAGTACATTTACGGAAAGAGAAACGCAATTCGTGTCTTCCACATCACAAACATAAACAGCCTACAACTGATTTCATTTATGATCTGGGTTAAGCAGAATGTCTTACTATGTTGTTTATTTAATAACCTTGCTGTACTTTGCAAACTCAGTCAACCACAGCTAATTCCTACCTAAGAGAACAGTTTCCCTAAAGTACCCATTGATATGCACACACTATATACATAATTCGTCTCTATTCAATTGAATATAATACATGCATACATTCATTTGTGCCAATCTAATCTCCATGTGGCTTTTAAAGTTTGACCTTGCCATTCACTCTTTGTGTTAAATTACAGTCATATTTATTCTATTGGGTATTGGAGCTAAGGACTGTGACTTTTCTATTATGAGGATGGAAGAAGGAAGTCTTTGATAATAGAAAACAGAATCATATGCTTCAAGTTCACTGAGATAACGAATTCCAAAACAATACCCTAAAAGGTCAAAGCAATTTTTACTTTGCAGACTTAAAATAACAACCATTTAAGGTTCAGAAACATTTAGCTAACATATAAAGGCAGCTTTAAAACAACATAAGACTAGTTATATAAAATTTCCATTATATTTTACATATTGTCTTTAACTTTAAGTGAAGTTAAAAGGGTATACTTTAATATTAGATATCTAGTAACAAAATGCCACTGTACTTACAAAAATGCTTATTATAATTTGTTTATAAATGCATTGATGAGGCTTTTATCTATTTATTTTTAATGTTTATTTATTTTGAGAGAGAGAGAAAGACAGAACACAAGCAGGGGAGCGACAGAGAGAGAGGGAGACACAGAATCCAAAGCAGGCTCCAGGCTCCAAGCTGTCAGCACAGAGCCTGATGCAGGGCTTGAACCCACGAACCGTGAGATCATGACCTGAGCTGAAGGAGAATGCTTAACCAACTGAGCCACTCAGGGACCTCTGATGAGGTGTTTAAGTTGTGTGACAGATAATTCCTAGTTTTTTAGTAGCTTGTTCAACACTTGCTTTGTGTACTCCAAGATGTGTCCTTTCTTGTAACTCACTAGAAATTTTCACAAGGGGTTCCAAAGAATTTTATAATAATATACGGTGGCAAATATGGCTCATGTCTAATCTTCCACTGGGAAGGTAAATTGGTCACATTTCCAAAGGTACTTGGAATGGCAGAGCTAGAAGGAGTCAGATTTTTCAATATACAGTTTAAGTGCCTGGATGGGTTGATTGATTTGAAAACAGATTTGTCTCTATTGTTCTTAGTATTATTTTTCATAATAAAAGTTTCTTAGAGAAGAAGACCAAAGAGCCTCATTTCTGTCTTGTGTCATCCATTCAATTCCACTGCGATGTCTTATTGTGACAAATGCTCGGCATGGTGTGAAGAGAGAAAATAAGAAGCTTCGACTTTTTTCCACGGGTGTGTAGAGTAGCTTCATTCATCTCCAACAACTCATTCTAAGTTCTTCCAGATCTGCTACTTCACTTGTAAAGCGAAAATAGATTTTACAAGGAAGATGCTATCTTACAGTAAGAACTTAGGATCTTTCTATCACCGATGATCAATATTGCCAGATTCCCAGCAAGACTACGGTCATTTGGTGCCGATGGCCAAGAGCAGCCTTTAACTACAAACAAGTGTGAAGATACAAGTCAAGATCATGTGGAGAAACAGTGACAACTGGCGATCTCCCATACTTCCCACCCCCTCTTCTGGTTCAGTTTTCTCAGGAAGAAGGGAACCTCTGAGTGAGAGAAACCGGCCTTCTTAAATGTTTTATAATTTTCTTAAAATGGGTATGAACTGTTATTCCAACAATAGAATAGGACTGCACAAGACACTTCACAATACAATGGAGAGAATACTTTTATGTTAATTTCTGGTTCCAATTTCGTAAAGAATTCACCCTCAATGACCCATAGGTTAGGATACCAATTTACAGAATTACTCTCTGGGGCGCCTGGGTGGCTTAGTCGGTTAAGCGTCCGACTTTCGCTTAGGTCATGATCTCGCAGTTTGTGGGTTCGAGCCCCGCGTCGGGCTCTGTGCTGACTGCCAGCTCAGAGCCTGGAGCCTGTTTCAGTCTGTGACTCCCTCTCTCTCTGACCCTCCCCTGCTCATGCTGTCTCTCTCTCTCTCCTAGAAATAAATAAAAAACATTAAAAAAAAATAAAAGTATAAAAAAAGAATTACTACTATTAATAAATATGTAAAAATGTTTATTCATTAAATAAAAATATTTTACTAAAAAATAAAGCAGGTAGATTGCATAAGAAATTTGGCACCAGGTGTTTACTGGATGTGAAGAACTGATGGGTCATTTCTTTTTCTTTTTTTTTTAATTTTTGGTGTTTATTTATTTTTGAGAGAGAGTGCACAAGCAGGGGAGGGACAGACAAGAGAGGGAGACACAGAACCCAAAGCAGTCTCTGGGCTCTGAGCTGTCAGCACAGAGTCCATCGTGGGGCTCGAACTCAGGAACGGTGAGATCATGACCTGAGCCAAAGTTGGATGCTTAACTGACTGAGCCACCCAGGCGCCCCACTTGTCGGTCATTTCTTGATGGAACTGAATTCTGAGGACATTAGGGCATGGAGTGTACCTATGTCAAACCCTCACTGGAGGGCAGACACCACAAGGCAACCCCCTCCATGCACATGCGCGTGCATGCGCAAGCACGTGCATGCGCGCACACACACACACACACACACACACACACACACACATTCCAAATACTAAAGAACTATTATACTCGCTATGCTTGGTTCTGTCCCCATTCATGACAGCATGGTACAGTGCTTGATGACATTCCTGGCAATTTAAGAATTCCTGATGGCTTTCATGGGGCCATTAGAAGTCCTCCCACTGCCCTCTATAACCTCTAGTTCCTTCCATCTTCTAGGAAGTCTTTGAAGCTTCCTCTGCCTGGCTTATTTTTATAAATCAGTACTGGTATGCACTGATGCCTGAACTTGGCCAAATTTGATATTAAAAGGCCCTGCATTGTAGACATTGACCTGGTCACAGGGAAGAGCTGTGTGGCTGTCTGCTTCAGGCCAGCCCCTCTGAATTCAGCATTGAGAAGGAATGCCTGGGAAGGGCCAGAGGGGGAAGTGGTGGTGCTTATGGCCCTTGATGGGGATGACACATCTGCACTGGTAGCACTTAGAGTGATCTGTAATTAGCCTGACACATGCAAGAATGTCTTCCCGTGACCAGACTGTGTCTGTGACATAATAGAGCTCTCTACTAAGGTCAGAGAGAGCCCAGGAAGCCCATTCTAGCCGCTGCAGCCTTGTAAGGCAGAAGGCGATGCCAGACATCTGTGACCAGCAGATCTGAGGTGGAAAAGGGCTTTCAGAATAGCTCTGGGAACCCTTTAAAGCCCACAAAGAAGCTTTTTAAGAAAATCTAGTCAAATTGCAAAATTCCAAACAAGTGAGTCTTCTTCTGTAACATCTCAACAGTCAGATGAATATATCAGATATGCTATCCTCAAGACTAGAGGACATTTGTCTCATAATTTTTCTAATGTCATTTAGGCTGAACATTTCCTCTCCACTGCTGTTACTGGCACATGGGAATTTAAACGTTCTCGCTCTCTCCCATTTAACAAATGATATTGTTTATCAGGAGTAACAGAGATAAATGAGAATACAGAATAGCTCTAAGAACTCTTACTGTATTTATCAGCAAAGAAAGGCTGTTTCTTTATACCTTGATGTGGGGAGTACATTTCCATTGGGGTCAGAAGAAACAGAGACTTTTTTAAAAATATAAAATACAACCAGAGATATTTCTCTTCCCTTCTCCTTTCCTTCCATCTGAATAATTCAGTCCCAAAGCCATTAAGTCAGGTGTATATGCAGAGGGACTGGTAGCTCAGGATGCTGTGTCAAAGCTCGAATAGAGAAAGGGGTCACCTGGTATGGTGGTGGAGACTAATAGGGTGGGAAGGGCAGTCAGGTGGTGATGGGCAGCCCAGCGTCAGAAGTTAAAGCATAAGCAGGGTGAGAAGGGAGTCCCCAAGGGCAAGGGGAACTTGGCATAGTGTGTCAGAGCCCAAGTAGGGAATGGAGGCTGTCTGCAGTGATGGGAGACCATTTGGCAGCAGCGATGTTAATTGCATTCATACAGGGAGGTTGATCATATATATAAATATTAAAGAATATTTATTAAATATTCTTTATATAATATAATATAATAATATTATAAATATTAAAGAATAAATATTAAGAATAATGGGAGCTGAGTTTCTCACTGCTAGAGAAGGGCATTACAAAGAAAGAAAGAAAAACAAAATGAATCTCGTGGTGCTAGATTTGAATGAGAGGCATCAGGATGAGCTTATAGTTGTTAATATGTAAGACAGACAAAGAAATAAACATAGAGGTAATTGTGTATATGTTCCCTGGTTCTGTCCACTTGGAGGACCTGAGAGCATGACACCCCAATAGCAAGAGCACCCAGAGAACCTAGATCTTGGCCTCTCGATACGATTTTTTTTTGCTGATTCTAAGACTAAAACAGGGCAAATACAAATTGAGTCTGAAATATCTTGTGCCAGAAAGCAAGGAAATTCTCAAACAGTGACTGGGCATTAAAAGGACACAGAAGCCAGCTTGAATAGGCTCCCACAGGCCACATCAGAGGCAATATGTGCATTAAAATAGATAATGATATAACAGGTTATAACACAGTGAATAAAGGAAGAAACAATGAATTCATACTGATAAAAATAAAGAATACTTTGAGAATTTGAGAAGGAACGGAATGTTCACATAGTTTCAAGGCACTCCTCCCTCCCAATATTTATTACAAAGGGGAAGAGAGTAACCTTACAGTGGAGAAATCTGGCAGACCCATCAGAATGGATGTCATTAGTAGCAGGACATTTTCATCCCAACTGATAGGCTAAAATGAGAAAGACGGTGGATTACTTCTGTAATAGTCCTGCCGAAGATGCATACCTGGAATCTAATCTCAAGGAAACCTCAAACAAATGCAAATCGAAGGCAATTCTACTAAATAACTGGCATGTTATCAAAATGTCAAGATCATGAGAATCAAGGAAAGACTGAAGGAAATAAAGAAACAGGACAACTGAATGCCGAGTGTGATTCTGAACTGGATCCTTTTACTGTAACAGGCATAACTGGGACAATTGGAGAAACTTGGGTAGAGTTTGAAGATTAGATGGTAATCGTGTATCAAGGTTAATTTCCTGAATTTGGTTATTGTGTTTTAGTTACATAGGAGGATGTCTTGGTCTGCAGAAAACTATCTGACGATGATTTAGCATAAGTCAGCATTTCCTCTCAAATGGTTCAAGGAACAAAGGTCTGCGTATTGTATTTCTAACTTTCATATAAACGAGTTTTTCAAACAGCAACAAGAAGATAACGGAGAACTAACTCAGCCAGAGGAAGTTGTCTTACGCTTATTTGTATGGTACATACACATATACACAAGGGGAGTGGGGAGAGAGGAAGGGAGGGAGAGAGATGCATTAATTAGAATCACTTTGATAGCTCTGCTACTGGAAACATGTTAAAACCTATTTAATTACAAAATTTAGCCTTGGGTCTTAAGGGAGCCAGTGATATCTAGGCACCTCCTTTGTTGGACGGCTTTAGAGAAATGAAAGTCCATGTTAACATCTTCACTTTCATTGCCTTTGTCTTTAACTTTAACTAATTGACATAAAGAACCAAGAATGTCTTATATAGTGAAAATTAATGACAAATGTCCAATAATAAGGGATTATGTAACTAACTGGATGCATCAATACAATGAAATACTATGCAGCCATTAAAAATCATGTGTAGAATAAAATTTATTTCCATGGGAAACTGTACACCATACTATTGCTGCAATGCAGTTGTTTAAGAATAGTATTTCACACTTGTGGGGATGAGCACTGGGTGTTATATGGAATCCAACTTGACAATAAACTATTTGTAAAAAAAAAAAAAAAAAATAGTATTTCAGTATGCTCCTCTTCCTGAAGGATACATATTAAAATATCTATAGTAGCTATCTGGGTTGGTGGATTCTGGGTGAGTTTTAATTCCTTCTTTTTGCTTATCTGAGTTTTAAGAACATGCATTAAAGTCAAATTTATAATAAAGCATTTTGCAGGGTAACTTTTTATCAATAACCAGTTAGAGAAAGTGTGTATGTTCAAAGAAGACATTTGTTAAACAAGCATTAAATGCCCATAGGTGATCAGAATATAGAAGACATGGAAAGCAAAGCTACTTTTTAAAGTAAAACCTGGCATTTTGATTTGGGTATACAGCACATGTTACTTGCTCAAAAATACTCCGTCTCCTGCTACCTGAAGCAGGATGCTAAAACTCCTTCTCTTAAAATTCATAATACTACCCTGCTACTGCAGCACTATCTAATTGAATTATAATATGAACCATATATGTGATATTAATTTTTTTAAGTCATATTGAAAAAGTGAAATTTTAACTCAGTATATCCAAATTGTCATTTCAAAATTTAGTAAACATAAAAGACATGCATTATTTTTTTCACATGAAAGCTGCAAAATAATGGTATATATTTTATAGATATTTTATACTTATAGCACATTTATATATATTTAATTACATTTAGGGCACATTTCAGCTGTTCAGGGACCACACACAGCTAGTAGCTCCTGCACTGGGTAATTCATCTCTGGACCCAAACTGTCTCCACCTAATTCATAATCCACTTTTCCTCAAATATACCACCACATTTTTTTTTGCCATTACTCATGCTGGGTTACTCAAATTGAAATGCTTTCCTTTACTTACTTACTTCTGGAAATATCAGTCATATTCCAAAGAAAAAGCTCTCCTGTCAACTCCTATGGAAGACTTTCTCCTGGGGCTAACATATCACTCTATGTGATACATGTTTAATTCTGCCTGTGTTAGACTTACCTGTTTATATAGCTTTCTCTTCAACCAGATCAGAGATCATGATAGCAAGCACTATCTTATTCATATTTACTTATCACTTATTCAATACATGCTCTGTATTAACTAGTTTTCAATAAAAGTTTAGCCAAAAAAAAATGAGCTAAATCACCACCATCACCGCCAACAAAGAGCAAATTAGGAGAAGATGCTTATAATTGAAGAACGAATGATAATCAGCCACAGGGCTAAGGAGTTGGAGGTAAGGGAGCACTTGCTGGCCAGGAGGATTCACCTCAGGGAAGGATTTAGGCTCAGCCTGTATAAGTTAACAGCAAGTCTTGTACCAGTGTTTCTTTTTTCATGTACCAACTTCTTCCCTCCGGGCAGAAGTTTAACCCAGTTGAACACTGTGTTTTTTTACATTGTCTAACAGAACAACTGAGCCAAATCTAATCCTAACAGAATGAATGTACCAGATGGAGCAACCTTGCCTCGTAAACAGGCACTACCTATAAAGTGTCAATTGTGAAATAGGTGATTTCCATGTCTCTCTGACTTCAAGGCTCCAGAAAGAACAATCCTAGATTACCCCCTGATGCCTGAAGCATCTTCAACCAGACCAAAGCTATTTTATCTATAGTTAAAATGCAACATTCATAAGGTGAAAATCACACTAACATAGCCTCAAGTGAGATCCATGTCACTGTATAAAAAAGAATGCTGGGCTTGAAGTCTGAAGAGTTGTACAAATGATGTAAGGACAGGTTTCCTCATGGACAGTTCAATGTACCATGTCAGAATCTTGAACACAACCACCCCAACCATCCAGCAATAGGAGAATGGATAACATACCATGAGGCCAAGCCCCTAGGGTGAAGATCTCACAGCAGAAGGAGGCTGTTGAGCAAGCTGCCGGGGACAGTATCTGAAGGGTACAGGAGCAGCCATCCCAAAGAAAGCCCTTCCCAGGTCCAGGGAGTTGCAGAAGGAAGGACCCTGTAATGCAAGAGTCCGTCTTGAAAACTTCCAGGGCTAGTGAACGTGAAGCTTCACACTTCTGACAGTCAAGTGTGGACTCCAGCTCCATTCCCCTCCCTCCTCCTGTTCCAGTCCCAAAGGAGTCACAACATGGCAGTTAGCTAACTTACAACCAGGGGGCGGAGGGTGAGGGTTTTGCTTTGAAATAAAGATTCAAGCGTTAAATAATATATTGTACCAGACACTCATCTGAATCTTATTTAAATTGATTATAGGATCTTCTTTCTTCCCTTCTTTCTTTCTTTCCTTCCTTTCTTTCTGTCTTTCCTTCTTTCTGTCTGCCTTGTCATCTTTCTTCCCCTCTCTTTCTTTCACTTAGTAGTGATCAGAAGAGTCATAGAACTGCCCATATGTGCACACAGAGTCAAGAGAGACCCAACAATAAATAAACTCCAGGTTAAGATTTGAGGAAAAAATATAATAAAGCTGTTTTCATAATCATACTTTATGAGTCCTACTTGTTCAAGTATGGATTGACCATTAAAAAACAGAAGCAGTCAAACCCCTGGCACATAGGTGCTAATAATACAAGTTTGAATAATTTAATGAATGAATCAATGATTTATGCTTCTTGACTCATTGAAACTCATTGAAAAATTCATTACTAGGGAAGGAAGATAAACTGAAAGAATCCAAGGATGAGCTATGAATGCATGAGAAAACCGGTTTATGATTCAGATAAGGCTGAGCTGATTTTAACCTCTTTCCAGTAAGTTTATACCCAGGAGTCCTCTTCTAGGTGAGTAATTGGAGAGGAATATAGTTCTTGAAGGAAAAAAATAAAGACCTCAGGGAATTCTTGACTTTAAGCATTCCATTTTTGCAAGGCCAGGACTAGGAAGATACAAGACAGAGGTGCAGGGAGTAGATTTTAAGGGGGCCTCATTCTCAAAGCGACCCTGCACTTGCACGACCCTGATTGACACAGAATCAGAGTCCCAGACAAGGAGGCCCACTCAGGGGTTGAGATGAGATAAACAGAGGCTTATCCCAGGTCACATGAGAAGCTGAATCAGTGAAAACCAAAGGTCTGAAAGAAACCAAAACAACGAAATGAAATAAAGGTTGAGGCAAAGTGCAGAAAGTTCAGTCAAAGGAACCCGATCTACTGTCACTTGTGAGAGGTGAGCAAGCATCTGGAGAATGCCAGACACAGCCAGGAGCAGCAAAGAACCGAAACAGAAGGAAGGCAAGAAGACAAAAGCAAAGAGGGAGTGAGATGCTTGGGCACAGGGACGTCCTGTGAGCAGGACAGAGACACCAGGCACATTTCTTTCTGGAAAGTGGTGACACTTGTGTGGCAGCTTGGACCTGCCACAATGGGACCAGAGAGAAAAACAGACTCTTTGAGCCTCAATTTCCTCATCTTCAGATGACAAATATCTTCCCTCTATGGTTGTTAGAATTACAAAGGTTATCGTTTCCAGCTTCTCCCCTTTCCAAGGATCCCATCAAGTGGGACACTGTGGGTCATGCAGAGAGCTTCTGACTCTCTCTCTTTCTCTCTCTATATATACTTCATATATATAAAAATATGAATATATATTTATATATATGTTTAAGTTTATTGACTTATTTTGAGAGAGAGAAAGAGACAGTGCATGCATGTGCATGGGGGAGGGGCAGAGAGAGCGGGAGAGAGAATCCCAAGCAGGCTCTGGCTATCAGCACAAAAGTTGAGGCGGTGAGGCTCAAACCCATAAACCATGAGATCATGACCTGAGCCGAAATCAAGGGTGGGATGCTTAACTGATTGAGCACCCCTGAAGTAATATTTTTAATATTCTGTGTATCACAACAGGAAGTACCCAGAAGGCACTGCTGTGGCCGACCTAAAGATGGCGGTTGTCCTGAGGGAAAGCACCTATACAATTGGGTTGTGAACCAAACTGGCTGCTTTTCTTGTGGAACAACATTTCTTACCTGGAAAAAATGACTGACAGTCAAACTAGGGTTATTCAGACTTGGATATCTGGTAGCCATGTTCTTAGAAATGAAAGAAGTGAAACTGTCACTTGGAGAAAACAAGTGTCACTTGGATAAAATTTGACCTTTCAAGTGGAAACTGAATTTTGGAAAACTTGTATCTGCCACCTTAAGCTTAACAGCATCCCATTCTTCACAAATTTGCTGAAGAAAGCAGAGTTGATATTAATAATTGTGACCTGTAAGTAATAATAAAATGTGCTACCATTAGAAAATGCTACCGCTGGCCTAAGTTGGTAAATCAAGATTTTCCAATGAACAAAGCATTATGAAATTACACATTCAAAGCATAACAAAGACTTTTAAAAAGAGATTTAAAATGAATGTAAAAGAGATTTAAAAAAAAGTTTCAATGCAACAGAGCACTGAATCTTCCCTGATAGGGTTTCAGAGCCTACTGCAACCTTCTTCAAAGAAAAGGCCACAAAATTATCTGGAAAGATTATTTAAATACTCCTCCCTTTTTAAATTACAGATCTGCGTGCAGCTGGATTTTCTTCATATATGACAACTCAATAACATTCCACGACAGACTGACTACAGAAGCAGATATGAAAATCCAGCTGTCTTCCCTTAAACCGAACATAAAGAGACTTGTAAACTTGCATAATGTTACTCTTCTATAATTTTTTTGCTTGAAAATAGAATCATTCTCATAAAAATGTTAACATGTAATAGATTATTTTAACTGAATAACTATTTTTATTTTTTTTAAGTTTTAAATGTGTACATATTTATTTGGAGAGAGAGAAAGAACATGAGCAAGACAGGCAGAGAGAGGGAGAGAGAGACAATCCCAAGCAGGCCTCCACGCTGTCAGCACAGAGCCCAATGTGGGGCTCAAACTCACAAACAGCGAGATCATGACCTGAGCCCGTATCAAGGGTCAGACGCTTAACTGACTGAGCTACCTCAGTGCCTAAATAGCTGTTTTTTAAATTCTCTGGTTTAATTGCTAACGTGACAAATACTGATATATATGACCCACATAAACAAAATCTGTTTTGGGCCCTCACTAATTTTTAGGAATGTACGGGGATCCTGACACCATAATGTTGGCAAACCCCAGTTCCAGAAGATGTGGTAACATGGTGGGGAAGAAAAGAGCATCATCTTGGGATTTTTCCATTCTAGATTTTCCATTTACCAGCAGTGGATTTTAGGCTCATTATTTAACCTTTCTAACCCTCCAATTCATCATGCATTGAAGTAGGGATAATTAGGCTTACTTTCCACTTTCTTGAGATAAGGACTTACAAGAAAATGCTTGAGAAGAAACCTAAAATTTACAAAGCCTGACCTCAGTACAAACAGCGTCAAGATCAAAGTCACTCAGCGAGGCTTTACTACACATTGCAACAGACCTGGATCTTTAAGAGCTGACTTCACTAAAAGTGGGTCAAAGGCAATAAAAACAAAAAACTTTGTGGAGGAGCCCAAATCATGGAAGCACTTGTTCCCCAGAGCACCCACTGATGGCCTCTGAAGTCAGTGTAGTAAACTGACCGCCAGCCCTACCAGCCTCAGCCTCCCTTCTGATTGGGATGACGTATTGCCCTCGAGTCCCTGTCCCATTTTGGCCTCGTCTCTGACTTGCCCCAACTTGCCTTCTGGAAGTGATCTGATCACCCCAACCTGTAGCAGCCCTGTGCACGGTTCCCACGCGAGGCCTGACCTGTCAGTAATGAGCATCCCATCCCTGCTGGAATCAGCGCGAGACTACTCCAACCAGCACCCTCTGCTCAGAGTCATCCAGGTTGAGAGCTCAATCCTCTCTCTTCCTGTCTTTTGTTTCAAAATGGTATTTTAGTGCTGAGGAAGCAGAGCTCCCGCTAGATCTTTGCAGCTGTTCATCCATAGGCACAAAAGCAAAAGCCTTTCAGGCAAGGCTTTAGCTCTCCATTCAGAGAATTCGACAAGATCCCACTAATGATGGGATCACAGGCATAACTGTGAGTATATCTTGCAACAAACTTGATGATTTTGTGAGGATGTTTTGAATGCTCTTTGATTCCTGGGCAATAGGATTATTTCCATTTTCAAAGTCCAAAGAAATGCTCAGATGCATTAACTTTGAAACTTTGGGTCAGGGTTTCCTGGAAATTATTTTCCATAGCTGCAAAGCTAATCCGGATTCCAGACATTTTACATCTGATCAAATGAAGTGAATAGCTGTCCTGGGAGTGTTTTAATGTGTCTGCTTACTCACCATGGAAGTAAATAAGCTTTGGATCTGCAAAATGCAGAGAGCATGAGCACAGGAGGAAAAGCAGTGATGGAGAAGAATAGGGAGCTACAGAAGAGAGAGGGAGAGGAAAGTCCGGAGGGATATCTATCACACAAGAGTATGGAATATAGTCAGGAATGTATTAGGCCTTTAAAATTTCACTCTCTTGGTTAATCTGGGGCTGTCTCAATTCACTACTATAGTAGAAGCTCTCAGTAATACGGATATACATGATCACGGTAGCCTGCAGCTTGACAGCCGGCCAGGGCAAAGTTGTCTCAAAGGGTGTGTCTGAGAAGTGAACTTTCTAGCCATAGACCCTAACCATGGTCTGCCACCAACCTCCATGATCATCTCACTTCTCGTGCTTCGGTTGTGTCATCTATGAAACTGAAGTAACGTTTAATCTACCCTCTGCAGTCAACGCTGATGGCCATGGTCATCAAAAATCAGCAGTCGCCATTTGGGGAGTAAGAGCTTCCAGCGTGATGATTCAAAAAGCTTTGTTGTTCTGTTCCAGCACAAGAAATTGTCAGGGCCAAACAGAGTGTCAAGTCCTATCCCTGTCTCCTAAGTGGACTTTCTCTGTCTCCTGCACTGGCCGGAAGCTTGGGTTAGTAGCCGTCACATCTCAGAGAATTTTTTCACTTTAAACAAAAAATGTACATATTCTTAACTCTTGGCAGCTGAACAATTACCCCCCCACACACTTTCTCTGAATACAGCTGCCTCTGGAAACTGCTTCCTGAGGTTGCCCCACTTAGTGGATGACATCTCAATCCAACCCTTTTGCCATGTCAGAACCCTAGGCATTATTCTAGACTCATGGAACTCTCTCATTTCCCAGCACCTAGCATTGTGCCTAGCACACAGGATGCTCACTTGCTCTCTTGCTCTTTCTTTTTTTTCCTCTTTACATGCACACAATTTAAGTTCCATCTTCCTCAAGAATTTGGCCCAATTTTACTTACTCTTCCTCCCCACTGTGTTTCAGGTTTCCATTCTTTCTGTCCTGACTGCTACATAAAACCGTATTTTCATATCCAATCCCGATTTTCTCTGAATGTGGTATTCTTTTTTCCAAAGCCACCTATCTCCTGGGTAGGCTCTGGCTTCAGGCATACTCTCTGAAGATGTCTTATCCACAGAAAACAGGCTCCTCTGCTTCTAGAGCAAACTTCATTCTCAGAAACCTAGTGTCCCTTGGATATGACTTTTTAAAAATCCCTCATTAGCTCTTGGAATTTTGCTAATTCCATGAATTTTCCCTTCACCTCCACCTAAGAAAATGCTTAATTCCCCATTTAAAAGAAGACAGTCATTTAAAATACCTGCTCACTGATTATTCTGATTATTCCCTTTGGATCAGGATTTACTTAAGTTTCAGAGAGAATCCTAAACCAGAAGGTACCTTTCCTGGGGGAAGTGGAAGGCACATCTGATTATCCAACACTAGCAGTAGAGATCACAGTGGACCATTTTTTGTATATTTGCCCAGGACATTTCTATCCTTTCAGTCCAGTGTAAGAAACTGGCTTATCTCAGGTTCTCACTAGGTGAAACTCATAGACAGGTGCCTTTGACAATCTGTGGCTAAACCTCAGGAATCCTAAAGCAAGCTGGCTTCTCCCTTGTTGATTCCAGATGTAGCTAACATGTGAGCTCGCCCTTAACAGAGACAGTGGGAGTAAGTTCCCTAAACAGCACATTGAGCCCTGCCTACTAGTCGAGAAATATGGAAATAGGAAAAGAGAAGCGTGGTGTTATTTCAAATAATTTGGATTAAAAATCTGGTTCTGATACTTGCTTTGTGACTTTAGGCAACACGCTTAATTTGTGTCTCAGTGTTTCCATATGTATAGTGGCATAAGACTATGTTTCTCATAGAAAAAGTGGCATATAGTAAGTACACAATAAACCATGTCTCCTATTGTTAGTGTTATTATCAGTAGTAATAACAGTAATAATAGCAGTCCCACTTTGAAGAAGCTAACACAATTGTATGATATTAGTGCACCTAAACCTACCATAGGTTAGAATTAAATCTAAACCGAGGCTCCTGGGTGGCTCAGCTGGTTGAGTGTTCGACTTCAGCTCAGGTCATGATCTCACAGTTTGTGGGTTCGAGCCCTGCATTGGGCTCTGTGCTGACAGCTCAGAGCCTGGAGCCTGCTTCGGACTCTGGATCTCCCTCTCTCTCTGACCCTCCCCTGCTCACGCTGCCTCTCTCTCTCTCTCTCAGAAATAAATAAAACATTAAAAATTTTTTTAAAAATTAAAATCTATAGCAAAATCAAGAGACTCTGCTAATGCAGCCGTATCAGTCTCTCCATACAGTACAAAGTCCAAGGAAAATATCCTCCTCTTGCCTTTATCACTGGAGGCTCTCTAGCCTCCCCCAGACCTGAGTACCACGCATCCGGATATTATCTAGCGTGCCAGATGGCAGGGTTTGCAATTAACGTGCCCACACTCAATCAGGATTAGATTCTTGAGAGAGAAAATGCAGGACTCAGTCAACCAAATATCTGCATTTTATTCCTGGCTATGGTTTTTGTTCCCAAATTTCGCCAGTTTTCCCAAACTGTTGAGTTTGTCCTTCAGTTGCTAAATGGATAAACTGTGGTACAATCGGAGAATGGCATTTTATTTAGCACTAAATAGAAATGAGCTATCAAGTCATGAAAAACATGGAGGAGGCTTACAGGCATATTACTAAGTGAAAGACGCCAGTCTGAAAAGACTACATTCTGTGTGATTCCAACGATTTAAGATCCTGGAAAAGGCAATCAAAAGATCAGGGGTTGTCAAGGATTGGTGGGGGCAGGGGGTGAAAGATGAGTAGGCAGAGAGCACAGAGGAATTTTAGGGCAGTGCAAATACTCTGTATGATATCATAATGATGGATACATATCATCATATACTTGTTCAAACTCAGAGAATACACAATATCAAGGATGAACCGTAATGTAAACTACAGACCTGTCAATGTAAGTTTATCAGCTGTGACAAACGTGCCCCTCTGGCAGCAATGTTCCTAATCAGAGAGGCTGGGCAAGTGCAGGCCAGGGACTATAAGGGAAATATCTGTCTCCTCCTCTCAATTCTGCTGAGAATCTTAAACTGCTCTAAAAAAAAAAAAGTTTTAATTAAAAAATACAGATTAATAAGGAATAAATAAGTCAAATAGCTGTATGAACTTATTTTCTCCTTACAGGAATTCTAAATTTTCATTGTTAAACTTTTTCAAATATCTCAGTATAAAAAATAGTAAAAATGTCTTGAAATCTTACAGATACGAACTGAAGCTACCAATTCATGTTTTTTTAAATGCAGATTTTATTTAAAGTTTATTTATTTTTTATTTTTAAAAAATTTTAACATTTTTATTTATTATTGAGAGAGAGAGGCAGAACATTAGCATGGGAGGGATAGACT
Source organism: Proteles cristata cristata (assembly GCA_017311185.1). Taxonomy (NCBI): domain Eukaryota; kingdom Metazoa; phylum Chordata; class Mammalia; order Carnivora; family Hyaenidae; genus Proteles; species Proteles cristata. The sequence goes on from JAESUZ010004980.1 coordinate 1,160,420, forward strand.
GAGAGGGGGAGACACAGAATCTGAAGGAGGCTCCGAGCTGTCAGCACAGAGCCCAATGCGGGGTTCGAACTCACAAACCATGAGATCATGACCTGAGCAAGGTCGGACACCTAACTGACTGAGCCACCCGGGCACCCCTAAAGTTCATTTATTTTTGAAAGAGCTCAGAGAGAGCAGAAAAGGGGCAGAGAGATGGGGAGAAGGCAGAGAATCCTAAGCAGTAGGATCTGGCTGAGAGCAGAGAGCTGGACATAGGGCTCAAACTCATGAACCATGAGATTATGACCTGAGCCGAAGTCAGACACATAACCAACTGAGACACTCAGGTGATGCCCAATTCGTTTGTTTGTCTGTTTGCTTTTTTTTACTGAAAAGGCACACAGGCATCTGAGTTGACAAGTCAGTCTTCTTTTCCAAGCTTAGCTTCTGAATCTCATAGAATTGGGGGAGGGAGAGAAGCTTGTAACATGCAATCAAAATGATCTGATGTCTAGTTATGCTAGAATAGTCTAAAAGAGTACACATTAACCTTGTTCAATGGCAGTTTAATTCAGTTGTAGTTTTCCATAGTAGGATACTTCGGGGGCTTTTTGTTTGTTTTTTTGTTGGGAAGGAAGAGTTGGTATCTCATTCACTCAAAAGGAAAAAAGGTATGGGGGGGTGGTATGTTACATTTGTCTATCAATCTGAATAAAAACCAGGGCAATGTAGAGACATCATAGTTATGAGGAAAAGAATAAGCAACTGGCATCTTAAAAGTCCAACCTCAAAAATCTCCTGAAGTGTTCAGAAAATTTCAGCACTGACATCAGTACCTGAGAATAAGCAAATATTTAATTAGTTACTGAAGAGCCTCAAATTTCTTGCTAATCTGTAACACAAACAAAATTGAGGACTAATTCAAGGAAAATAGAGATTTTGATTATTATCAGATTACACTGCCTTGGGTAAATTAACCTATTTAATTTCATGGTCTTTACATGAGTAGAAACAAAGACTTACTTTGATCACGGGATAGAATCGCATTTGAGGGGATATAGAGGAGCATATACTAGAAGTATACTGACATCTTATCATCTGTCCTCCCTCATTTTAAAATTTGATCACTGATCACTTTGCCTATAAAAGGAGCCCACCATCCTCCTTTGCAATTTCCACTAAAGCTGAAGGGAGGAACTGAGATTTTTTGCTATTCCCTTCTTTTCATTCTTTGCCTAGCCTCCCCGCCCCCCATCCAATGGCTTAGCCCTTTCTTAATGATTAGATAATGGAATATTTATATATATTAATACATTCCCTGTACCTTAGTAAGAATTATCAGAAAAATTATCTGAACTTGAAAACAGATAAAGAGGATAGTGGCTAGGGTTTTGGTGTTTTGTTTTTCTAGTGTAATGATAGGCTTGTTTTCTGTTTACTACTCCAATTTACATCTTTGTAAGGACAGAGATCAAATTGTAAATTTTTGTCTAGTAGAAATGTAAATAATTTCTTTCTGGTAGAACAGATAACCCCAAAGTTTACATTTTAAACTGAATTGGACATTAACCAGCTTTATATCCAAGGTAGCAATGTAGTAAATTGCCTGTGCATACGCAGTGTTCAAAATGCCCTTTGGACTGGTTTTAATATCCCACCTATTCCCTCATTACTTAATAAGTGGAGTAAAATCTTTGGCATATCTTCATTTTGTAGTTGTATGAGAATTATGTCTTTAACCTTTTGAAAACGATACTTTGACAGGATGGTTGTATTCTCCGAACAGAAGTTTGGCAACCGTTTACCTTATTTTCCTCCCTCAATGACAATTCAAAGGTTTTCAAAGGGTTCTAAAAATATGCCACAAGTTCACATTTTGTTTCTTACACATTAGTATGTCACATTCAGACTGGCATCTAGGGGAGAGTAATAATTTCTAGGTAGTCTACCAGCAACTGTAGTCTTTTTACCTAGTTATGCTATCCTTCAAATATACATATAGGATAACAATATTCGCTGTTATGATCATTGCAATAGTATGGTATAGTGATTAAGAACAAAGGTTCCATACGCTAGTCCAGCTATACCATTTACTGGCCATTGCCCTAAACAAAAATTACTTAACTTCTCTGGACCTCATTTACTTGGTCAGTAAAATGCAGCCAGTGATAGTACAAGCTCGTAGGGTTATTGCACGTAGTAGGGGAGGTCATCATGTAGGATGCCAAGAACAATGCTTAGCGTGTAACAAGCACTCAATAAATGTTAGCTATTATTAGTATTATTATACTGCCTAGTAGAGTGGTCTTGAAGCTAGCTTCTAGGCACTAGAAATTATTTTGATTTACGATGGGCTCTAAGGGAGAACTCAAGTCACCACCCAGAAAGAAGACGCTTATTGTTCACGCTGCCTGGAGAGCGAGCCCCCGCAGTCACAGACTTTGGTCAGAAACAGGCCTCCTGTTCTGTTTCATGGGTTCGCTTTGAATCACTGCCAAGACTTTCAGGAAAACGGAAAACAGATTTGTAGCATTTATGAAGCGAAAGGCCTTATCTGAGTTCCCAGGGTTGGTTTGTCGCATGGAAATGAGCTGTTCCACTGCTTTATTCCCCTTGATTTAGCCTCCAAGGATCTGGTTCAGTGCATTGCTGTTTCCACGGGTTAAAACTTCGTGAGGATTCTCTGGTGCCTTTGTTTTCTTTGTAACTTGGGATGACACACTTATTTTCATCAGCCGCTCCAAGCACTGCATTGTCGTTCTACCTGAGTGCAAAGAACACTGAACTTGGCAAAATATTTTGAAAGCTAAACTTTGAAAATCATTTGCTGGTCAGGTAAACGGTTGTTTTTCTGTTTTTTTGTTTTCATTGTTGTTTTCCTGTTGTTTCACTGTGTTTTGGTGTTTTTTTTTTCTTTTAGGCTTGTTTTTTTGTTTTGTTTGCTTTGGTAGCTGTAATATGGGAACAAAGAACCAAAAAAGCTCTACATCTATTAGGACTGTGGGATTTAGGAGTGAGAATAAAATACAACTTGCCCAAACAAGTATTTCTGTGATTCATACTGTGATGAGAGAAGAGAAATCTCACTGAGCCTCCATGTTTACTGCTCTTGAAGTTCACGTTCATTACTCTTCCTGTCATGGCTCCTCCAGAAGTGTCTCTAAGGAAGGGATGCAGCACCTCAAACTCCTTGGGAACACACGGGAACTGTACACATGGGATCATCAGACTGTAGAGAACACAGGAATAAGATGCCCTCCTCCCTGCCTCATATCTGAAGTTTCACTCTGAGGAAGAAACAAGTTCACCAAGTGGGTTGAGAGCCCCCCATGTGAAAGTCTGATCTGTCCTGTGATTACAAGGTCCCAAGCGAGGAGAAGCATCCCACCCCCATCCCCCACCCACACTCAGGAAAGCCAAGTGGCATCAGTAGCTTCTTCTGGGGGCAGAATGATCAACATACTTTCCATCTGGACTAGTAGAAAAGCTTTGTAATTTTTTCACCCTATTTCCACTTCAAAGCGCTATATCTAGGGTTACCTGGTTCCTATCAGACCTGAAACAATTCATTTGAACAGCATTTATTTCACACCCAAATAATCACAGTTTTTAAAATTGCTATGCATTAGTCACTGGTAGGATTTTTTTTTTTTTAAATGCCAGTCTCACCTTGGGAGCTGTAGAATTTTATTATTCTATCCCAGTTGAAATATACGACTATCTACCTTGTGACGATTCAGTAGGGCATCTGAGCAGAAAAGACAGACAGCTTTTACTAGGTATGTGTTATGAAGGACACACCTGTATATAAAATCCATGGCACTTTCTCTGAATGCAGCGTAGAATGGAAGTCAACAAAACTGGTGCCAGGGTTGTGGATCAAGCTCCACCTTGTGAAACAATGCCTTTTTTAAAACAGTGGTAAAATAGTTTGAAATATTAACTGGCTTTCGCTCCCTGGGCATTTCCTTCTTCCTCTTGGCCTGTCTCTGTCCAACTGGCGTGGCATTTCTGCACACACTGCCGCGGGGCAGGTGTGACAGCAGAGAGCGGAGCAAAGAGGAGTTGATTGAGGGCTTCTGAATCACAGAAGCCAAGGCCTGTGATTCAGAAGCCCTGGCCTTCGGGGAGCCAAAAGGGACAGATGTGTACAAGCCATGAATCTGGAAGAACACTCGTTGCTGGAGCAGCTTGGCCTGGACACTAGGCAGGCGCGCCTGAGGAACGCAGCAGGGAGGAACGGTGGGTTTGGTGAGAAGAGAGCTACTGTGCCTGCCTCTGTGACATGAGGTCTCCCATAGGTGGCACATCAGGGGCGGGGATGAAAGCCCCAGATAGGTTTGGGGAGACGTTGAAATTAGAGAAGACCTGGGCCCTTAGCCGGGCAGAATCGCAGAAAGGAGACAAGAGCAAGAGAATGCCGTATAAGGAGACGCACGGGGCCAGAGCATCTCCCCAAGTTCGCAGCATGGAGGCAGAGCCAGCCTGAAGGGCCTGGCAGGGTGACTCAGTATTGATCTGCATGTCCCTAGGACCAAGCCCAGATGAGAAGACAGAGGACTCTGAAGACCTGCCGCAGCATGACCCGCCGTCACCCACTGCCCTGACCACACAACAGCCACGGAACGCGTGCCCAATCCTGGGAAATGGACACACCTAAATTGACCGTGGTTTTGTTTTTCTGGTTCCTCGGTAGAATGAGACCTTTAAAAAAGGTTAAATAGAGTTCTAGAAAAATAAATTTATTTCTTAACATTGCGACTGTAGACAAAGCTCTGTAACTGGCCTCATCATATTTTCAACATTTCCTTTTGGTATGCACCTTTCCCCCAATCATGCCCCCTTCCTGCCCTCAAGTACCAAATATCCTCAGAGTGTCTCCTTCTCCTATTAAAACTGATGCCAGAAAAGGAATTGATAGATCTTTATGCCAAGATATAAGTGGATGATAAAATTGAAAGCATTACCTCACTCAGAGATATCCACACTTTGGCAAGGATTCAACATTTAAGTCACAAGGAAAAATTCCTAATTGTGGAATTGCTGGGTTTCCATTAACTGATGCAGTGATACTTTCCTGGGAAGACCCATCTTTTCCTGGGGTTCTGTGGTCACTTGGAAGCTTGCCTCCCACGTAATGGAGAAACCGCATGTTTAATACCAGTTAAACCCTTCTTAGAGAGCAAGAGCAGTGTCTCTCAACCTTTTTCTTCATTATTACTCCTCTGCGGAGACTTCTTAGATATTTATTTCCTAGTTTTCTTCCCCTACCGGTTTTCTTACCATGGAAACATTATAAAGAGCTATTCTTAATGTACTATAATGTGCTTTACAAGGGTAAGAATTTTTTTGATCCACCAAATCAATTTTTGCTTTCTTGTGGGACAGATTGGCTTGACTGAAAATCCATGTTGCGTCCATGCAAGATGGGCCCAAAGAAGCATGAGAAATGAGAAGAATCTGTTTCCCCAACCCGCACCCCCATATGCCCCTGCCTCCACCCCCATTCCCTAGCCTTGAATGACTCAGGCTACCCATAAGGAGAGCATTCTCGAGCTCTAAGTGCTCACAGCTTCAGAAGGTACCATGAATATTTTCCTGAGTTTAGGAGTCATGTTTTATTCTTTGAACTTATTAAAAATTAATGGATGTTCGAGGCCGGGCCAATGGAATTTGAAGCTCCTGACTCACACCAAAGTGTTCCTATAAACAGTGAGCCAACCTCAGTCCTTCAGGAATGGCATCTGCTGGCCTTGCTGAACCCTCTAACCACTACCTTTGTTGCAGTGGCGTGACGGGGAACTCTGTTTGATGGGTGCTCACAATGAACTGTTGCATGCACATACTGTAATTATAAAAAACGTAATAATATCCCACGTTTAAATTGCTCGCTTTCATCTCCGTGAATCCCAAGGCATTTTACACATTATATCATTAATAATAAAATAGATAGATATGTTAATTAAAGCATTCTTCCTTTTACATGTATACACTACATAATGGGCTACCGATGTCTATCACTGTGTGAAACGTAAGCATGCCAGTTAGCACATGCAGAAAGTTGAGCTTTCTCATGGTCAATAGGGTACGGCACTGGAGCGACCCCACTTGCTTTTGACAAGACTACATCTTCATCTGTTGGCATGTGGTGGTGGCCAAGCCCAGCAGCGCAGCAGGGAGTGCACGGATTCATTTGTTCGTTCATTCGTTCATCCGTCCATCCACCAAACATGTGCCACAGGTCTGCTTCTGTCCCGTACCGACAACTATGGAAGGTGCTGGCTGTCCTTGGCAAGTATAGAGACAGCAGGTAGGGGATGATCTTGAGGCCAAGAAGCTGCAAGGCATGGAAAATGTGAAGTCTTCTTCCTGGCATTCGCTTTTGGGTGTGACAGGAACTTTAAACACATACCCGCACCTGCCTACAGCTTGAAGCTCTTCTGTCTCTGTTAAATGAAACCAAAGCCGCAGCATGCCCTCAGCCTGCTCCATATCCCAAAGCCTGCGGCCCCCACACCAGTACACGCATCTGTCTGCCTGGAGTCACAGCAGTCATGCCAGTGGATTCTTTTTTTTTTTTGAGAGACTTTGTCCATTTTTTCCAAGGAGGGAAGGGGGGCCTGAATTACCTCACAGAACCGTGTCAAGCCCTAGCCCCGTCTTTTCAGTGGTGTGTCCCGGCTTGTTTTGTTCACGCCGGCGGGGCTTACTCAGCCTGCCATTGGGCATGTTCACAAGTCCCAGGCAGGCCTTCCAAGGGGCCAGGCCAGTGCTCTCCCTGCAGGCAGGGGTGCAGTGCGGATCAGGACAAGGCAGGGCTGCCTCTGTAGCGGGACTGGGTGCTGGAAGCCAGCACCATGGATGGAGCTCCCGCCACCAACCTGCAAATCCTGAAGCCCACCATGAAGGACTCTTTTGAGATTTAAAAGACAGGGCAGTCCAGAGAGGATCATTGCAACAGAGGAAGGACCTCAAATGAGCGAAGGCAAATGTGGCTGACACTTGGGCTGGAGGCAGATTTGGCCAGTGTCCCTGGTCCCTTGGGACCTTCCTCCATGCAGCTCCCAGATCTGCAGGGCCTCGGGCACGCCTGCCTGGTTGGCCCCGCAGATGTCCAGGCTGCCGGGCACGCCCTGGCTCTGCTGCCTTTACTCCCCCGTTTCTCTGCTTCACACGAGAAACAGAAAGAATGCCATCTGTTCTTTCCTCGGGAATCACACTGCCCTGGTGAAAGCACAGCTCCAATACCCAAGCGTTCCTGATGGTTTTTGAGATGGGAGGAATTCTACCCCTCTGAGTCTCAGAAAACTCCGCTAAAATGAAAAGGTATTATATTACCTCTCTCAGACAAGACGCTGGACAAATAAGGGTCCTTCTCATTCTCAGATCTTAGATTGATGTGGTCTCCCCAGAATCATGCTCCCCCACACTCTCCTGAGTCCTAGGGATGCTGACAGTGGGGCCACCTTTGCAGGCATGTGACACATGCAGTCACACAGGGTCCTGTGCTCAGAAGGGCTTCATTCTGTTTCATATTGTACTGTTGCCATCTTGAAGTTCTTAATGATTTCTGAACAAGGGGAGGAAGATTTTTATTTCACACTGGGCTCTGCAAATTACATAACCGGTCCTAGCCGACAGCAGGCACAGGGTCAGCTCTTCCTCTGTGAACCCGGCAACAGAGTGGGCTGCTCTTCAGAGCTCTCTGGAAGTTTCCCTCTAAGGTGAGTTAAACTTTTATCATGTGTGAGGCTCTAGGTAGGTAGTTTAAATCGTAGAGAGCAAAATAAACAAGGGCCCTGACATGGAACTTTTATTCAGATGTGGAGAGAGACAATTAATAAGTAATCTACAAAATACATGATTACAAACTGTTGGTTTCTCTAAATGAAAAACACAGGGTAGAGCGAGAGAGTAGTAGCATAGCACTTAGCTCCTCTCCAAGGAGTGGCTTATGCTGCCTCAAGAGCAGAGCCTTCCAGGAAAGGGAACCATTTCTGATGAGACCCTGAAGTGAGAGAAAACGTGCATCCCCTGATTTAGGAAGTGAAACAGGCCGGTGCGGAGTGAACTCGTTGGCCATGGGAGATACTGGTAAGAGATAAGGTTGAAGAGATAGGCAGGATTCAGATCTTATAGGTTCTTGTAGAAACTGGATTTTATTCAAAATGCAATGAGGAGCCTTTGAGGAATTTTCAGCATTAGAGTAACATAACCCAATTGGTTTTTTCAAAATGATTTCTTCAGCTGTGTAAAGAAAGTAAGTTGATGATAATAACAGTAATAAAACTAATAATAAAAGATGGCTGCAGGGAGAGCTATGAGGCAACTACTGCAGTAATACAGGGGAAGATAGCGGCTTAGTCTGTGTGGCAGTGAGAGTAAGAAGGGAGAGGGGTTGAGATGTTCTGGAAGTATGACTTGGTTACGCATTAATATGGGGATTGAGGGGGGTGCCTGGATGACTCAGTTAAGAATCCAACTTCAGCTCAGGTCATAATCTCTCAGTTCATGAGTTGGAGCCCCACATCGGGCTCTGTGGTGGCAGCTCTGAGCCTGGAGCCTCCTTGGGATTCTGTGTGTCTTTCTCCCTCCCCTTCTTCCACTGGCATTCTATCTCTCTCTCTCTCTCAAAAATAAGTTAACATTAAACATTTTTTTTTTAAATACGGGGAATGAGAGAGAGTGAGAAGCTGTGAATGCCCCGAGTGGCACACTTGAGAGACTAGATGGATAGATGGCTGTCTACGGATATGGTGAACATGGAGAAAAGAACACACGTGTGGTTAGAGTGGAGGGTGGGAGCCAGGAGTCCAGGTTTGAGTAGTCGGAGGATAGAAGAGTGACTGTCAGGTTCAAGGGGCGCTCTTAATAGTTTTCTGGTACAACAGGCATAAATTGGGAATCTGGTCACTCCACACGTACAGTGCTGTTCCTGTCAGAGCCAGAATACGTCTGCGGACCAGAAATCATATGTAGAATGATCCCCCTCACTATTACACGTGATGACCCACCTCAAATCCTTACCTCTGTTCCCAGTACCTGGGCTCTTCTTGTCAAAGCAGGAATGCCCTCTGGGAGTTTCCAGTGAAGGAAAAAAATGGACACAGCCACTTGCTTTTATTGTTTGCTACTGAGGGACCAGGCAATACAGGGAACAGTGGTCTGGAAGCAGCCAGCTCAAGAAGGAAACCATCAGTCTGCCTCCCGCCCTGCAGGAAGGAGGCTGGGTGGGGGATGGGGGCAGGGGGGGTGTGTGGATAGACTGCACTGCATCAGCCACCAAGGGACACAGCATTTGCAAAGTCCCTGGGAGTAGTAGGGATTCTGAGAAGGCCATGAGCTAAAGGGCAGGTTCAACGATGCGGCTGAAGATATTCTGAGGTTTCTGGAACTTCAGGGGATACGCGGAAGAGTTTGGAGGGTTGGGTTGGGGTGGAGTTTGGTTCAGAATGGGGAACGGTGTGGGGATGAGGTAAGCGGATAATGACTTCAGGGATGCCATACCGGAGCTTACAGCAGTGATTTCATTGGACAGGAATGAGAAGCAAGGTATCCTTGAGGAGATGGACGGACAGTCAAGTGTTAATGCAGTGGCCCAAACATGTCACTGAGTGGTCTGAAGATCGCAGGACCTCTGCTCCCTCAGGCTGTGGTAGAGTTGGAATGCGGAACTAATGGTCCTGGGTGGTGCTCATCTCAAACTGCGGGCTGGTCGTAAGAACATGTGAACTTCTCTAGAAAAATTGGGCCCATCTGGATATACATTTCTAATGTCAAGCAAACACGGAAGGAATGATATTCTGGAATTAGATGGGCTTGATGTGTGATATTTTATTTATGTCGCTGGATAACCTCAGCCTGAGGCTCCCATATAAACTAGAAACTTATGACAATGCCTTGGGTGAGAGCTATTGCCTCCACCCTGGGTGGACACTGAGGCTGTCTGTCTTGTGTTCTTGTAAGTTGTTGTTCGCAGGGAAGTGATCCCATTGTCCTCTTTTTAAATGACTTTTCTGTAGTAAAGGTTGTGTGGTGAGTAGCGTACAACACAGTGTTACAAAGTAGTAACAACTTCTACCTAATGCTTGAGACTGGAAAGAGAACAGAGCCTATTTTAATATTCACTTCCAAGTAGATGAAAATGGTTCCTCCTCGGTTATTTTTCTTTCTTTTATTCCTTCTAATGGCCAAATGTCGCTGGATGAGATTCGGTGGCCTGGATCAGACTGATTCACACATCCCCTGTTGTAGATCTCAGTCATACAATTTAATCTCCTGGGACTGTGCATCTGGAAATATGGAAACCATGAGTTCTCTTGTTCTTCTTATGGGAAACCACCAAAGATGGGGAGGAGGGGACTAAACATCAAAAGAGGACCCAATTTTTTTGTTTGGAAAAATAACAATGGGGTGTTTTCCACTTATGTTGGCTGTATCTCTTATATTTCAGGCACTGGGATGGCAATAATATGCCAGACAAGCCTGCCCTCCAAGGGTTCACAGTACCTGAGGGTGGAAAGGGACTTTCCACACATCATGACTGTCCCTTATGGTGGGAAGTGCCAGTGGCTGTGCTTGGCCCAGTCTTTGGGTCCAAGGCAGTAACATCAAAATTGAGCTCTAAGTGTTGTCTGGAAGTTACCCAACCAAGGGCACAAAGGAGAGAACATCCCGGGAAAAGGAGCCATGTGTGCAGGGGCCCAGGGGCATGGGGAGCAGGATGCAAGTGGCTGGGACGTGGAGCAGGGAGAGGGCTCTGGAGAGAAGGGAGGCTGGAGGGAGGAAACCGGCTGCCGCAGACCTAGGATGGGCGCAGGAGAGGTGCCTCTCCTGAGGGAACAGGCAGCACCTGAAGCATGGGACGTGCTCAGATGACAAGCGGAGGGAGAAAGGCTGAGATACGGGCCACAGAGGCAGGCCTTCCTGGAGGCCAGCCCAATGATCTAGGTCTGTGGCCTTCCAAAGTGTACTCATGCTCCCCTGTGTAGAAGTTTTCAAGCATGACCCCCAAAATAAGAATATCCATCCACTTATACATGAATTAGGCTGGTGTAGATTTTATTTATTTTTATTTTTTTAATGTTTGTTTATTTTTGAGAGAGAGAGACACACACACACAGAGTGTGAGCAAAGAGGGGCAGAGAGAGGGGGAGACACAGAATCTGAAACAGGCTCCAGGCTCTGATCTGTCAGCACAGAGCCCGATGCGGAGCTCAAACCCACGAACCATAAGATCATGACCTGAGCTGAAATCAGACACTTAACTGACTGAGCCACCCAGGTGCCCCGATATATATTTTGAACATACAAAATAAGTGATATTATGTGTATTTCAAACAAATGTATGTATATATATTTAAACATGTACTATGTACATTTTGAACATAATAAATAAGATTTTTAAAGTTCTAATCCCTTCCCCTGCAGCGGATTCTCTAGTGCACCCCCACGTCCCTGGACCCACTCTGGAGACCCCTGGCTGAGGTCAGTCTGAGTCTATTCTGATTCTTAGACTGCTGCAGCCCTCTAGACTGGCTGTGGGCTGATCTGATGCACACCCAGGTCTGGTAAGAGATGGTGCTGTTTTCATCTTTCTAAAATGATGGAGCAGCCTAAGAGTGTTCCCAAGGAATGGAAACATTTGCATTAGAATCTGTTGAGAATAGAATTCAGATGCTTTGAAACTTCTGGGGCCAGCAGCTTCCTTCTCTCTCTGCCTCTCCCCCAGTGGCGCTCTCCCTGTCTCCCTCAAAATAAAAATAAACTTTAAAAAAATGATCAAAAGGAGTATTTTTATGTCACTGATTCAAAGTATTTCGGTAGAGGACCACGGAACTTGCTCACTGGCTTAGCTGCATTTTCTAACATCTTTTGCCAACTTTGACTTCCTGGCCTGCTTGAGCACTGGTGGGAGAAGGTCTAACCTAAATCTTTCGATTATGAAGGTGGTAGCGGGTGGGGCCTTCACCACCCATGCCAGCACTGTGACACGGATCCCCTCTGCGAAGGGTCTAGCAACATCAAGGAGGCTCCGTGTGCAAAGAAGCCAGGTCTATACCAGATACTGCTGCTGCCATCAGTCCGAGAGCACCTCCAGGAAGTCGGCAAACACGGGTGCAGCTCCTCACACTGGCGCTGGGCGTGCAGAGCTGCTCTCCCCTTGGACTTGACCTTCACCTTCCTTCTTTGTCACAGCGACCTCCTCCTGCTCCCATCACAACTCCTCGTGCACTGAGACACCAAGACTAAAGTCAGCTCCCGAAGCAGCTGTGCTGGGCAGGGGATCCAGGGGACAAAACATCCATCCTGATTTTTGCTCATTTGGGGAAACCATTGGACGGTCTTTTTTTTTTTTTTTTTCCTTCTCCCACAAGCCAGATGCTCTTCAACCAAACTCCTAAGCTCAGAGATGCATATCTATAAGTACATGTAACTAGGGCTTCTGTGAGGGCACATTCCCAAAGCTCAATGTTTACTAGGACAGAGGGGAGGGGTAGGAAGAGAAGAGTGAGAGGGACAGTAACCAATTTCAGAAATTACAGTTTTTAGAAACTAGATGAGATATACAAAAATCAGCAACTGTCAGATCTTGATGGTTATAGATACAGATTTTTACACAGCCACTTGGGAACACCTCCATACGTGGTGGCAAGCGCTGGAAACCATAGGAAGACACCGGTGGTCTTACCCGCCATGTGGGGGAACGAAGGTCACCATCTCCAGAGATCAGGAGGAGACTGAGCGATACCAAATCTCGGCAAGCAAGGCCACGGAAATGAAATAATGAGAAGGTTCTAAAGCCTAGACATAAAATGATCATTTACCCTGAAAATAAAATAGGGGTTTCTCCAGGTGAGAACAGAAAAATAGATTTAAAAAATGCTTTCCCCAGATCATATACTCCCTCTTTTTTTTTTTTCACTGTTTCCCACCCACTCCCCGACCTTTTTAAAGTTTATTTGAGAGGGAGAGCATGCACACATGAGCAGGGGACAGGCAGAGAGAGAGACAAAAAGAATACGCCAAACAGGCTCCACATTGTCAGCACAGAACCTCACACAGGGCTCAGTCTCACAAACCGTGAGATTATGACCTGAGACTAAATCAAGAGTCAGATGCTCAACTGACTGAGCCACCCAGGTGGCCCTGTTTTTTAAAAAAAATTAGAAACAACAGCAGATACTAGAAATCAAAGTCTATCTGGCTAACTATCTCTTCTATCTGGGCCAGAGAGATAAAGGACAAACTGAAGGGGCTCCTCATCACAAGGGGAGATGAGAAGAGGGTGGGGATGAAGGAGGGAGAGAGGGTCCAGCAGGAGGTTCCCGCTGGAGGTGTGCTCCCCACTGGCATCTAGAGAAGTCTGGGCCAGACTGATGCAAGGGTGTGGAAAGCTCGCAGAGAACTAATTTATTGAACAAGGGCTGAGAAATCACCTCGGAGCTCATTTTAAGGGAAGAAAGGGTCAGATACTCATGATCAGTCCATTTCTGTCTCTCACACACTCATTTGACAAAGATGCTGGATGCCAAGTACTCTTCTTGGAGCTGGGGACATAGCAGTTGACAAAACAAAGTCCCTAGGCTCACGGAGTTCAGGCCCTAGGGGGCACGACAGATAAGAGACAGTTGAACACGTAGAACTTCGGGGGGGGGGGAGTGCTAAGGGGGGAAACGAAGTTGGCCAGAAGGAAAGGGAGAAAGACCTGAAGAAATAAGGGAGGATCCTCCCCTCTCAGGGAGGAGCCCCGCCTGGCTTCTACATTCCTGGATATAGAGGGTGCAGCGGATGGCTGGCAGCCTTCATGGCTCCAGAGGCAAAGGCCCCCGATCCTGGCAGGAGGCTGTAGTCTGACATTGTCCTAGGGAGGAACTAGACACCCTCTTACTGCTTCCTTAACTAAGACTGCGACATGGGCCGCCTGGGTGGCTCAGTTGGTTAAGCATCCAACTTCAGCTCAGGTCACGATCTCACCATCTGTGAGTTCGAGCCCCGTGTGAGGCTCTGTGCTGACAGCCTGGAGCCTGTCTCAGATTATGTGTCTCCCACTCGAATGCCCTCCCCTGCTTGTTCTCTCTCTCTCAAAAACAAACATTAAAAAATTTTGAAGAAAATAAATAAATAAGACTGCGACAGCATGTAGAGCAGAGGGAGACCCTGAGAAGCTATAGGTTATGACACTGCAGCCTGAAATAAAGTGTTTTCCATTAGCGCGGCTAGGTCAGAATGGACAAGGCATTTTCCCTTATTTGTTTGCTTATTTATTCACTAAATATATTTACTAAACAGCTACCATGTGCCAGCTTTTAAAAGAATTTAATCCTTTCCTATTTTTTTTAAGTTCTTATTTATTTGAGAGACAGAGCAAGCACAAGCAGGGGAAGAGCAGAGAGAGAATACTAAAGCAGCCTCTGCAGGGTCAGTACAGAGCACGACACAAGACTGGATCCCACAACCCTGAGACCATGACCTGAGCTGAAACCAAGAGTTGGATGGTTAATCGACTGAGCCACCCAGGCATCTCTAGTCCTTTTCTTCTTTTTTTTATGTTTATTTTTGTGGGGGTGGGGGGAGGGAGACCAAGCACAGGTGGGGGAGGGGCTGAGGGAGAGGGAGGCACAGAATTCAAAGGCGGCACCAGGCTCCAAGTTGTCAGCACAGAGCCCAACACGGGGCTCCAACTCACAAACCAAACCACGAGGTCGAGACCTGAGACGAACTTGGATGCTTAACTGACTGAACCGCCCAAGAGCCTCACCCTTAATCTTTTTCTAAATGAACTAAGCATAGATATAAAAACATCATCTTTACAAATGAGCTGCCACGAGAGCAAACGCTAAAGAATACAAGCAGCTGGACACAATTTCTCACCCTTAGCAACCCTGAGCAACCCTGCTTAACCTGTTAAAAATCAATTATACAATTGTGGTCACACTCAGGCCCAAGGTAAAACTGGCTCACTGAACTGGCTGAAAAATCTTCCTTGGGAGTATTCCAGATTTGGGCATTTTGGTCAGAGAACTTTGTTTTCAGTGACAACATCATCATCACGGAATGTGTTAGAAATGCAGGCCTGCCCCAGAGCTTTTCCGAGTCAGGATTCACGCTTTCCCAAGATCCCTGAGAGATCCCGGCACATAAGGAAGTTTCAGAAGCACCACTGTAGACAATATCTAGTCCTTTTCTAACAGAAAAGCTTCTCTTTGCATCTTGTACAGAGGCCACTTTATCCGTCTGAACCCGCAGCTAGAAGTCCATGCCACCTCTGTTACCTGCACATCCAGGCTCACCTAGTCAGTCCCTCTGTTCTGTCCCAGTGGCTCAGAGGTCTTGTCTTCACAGCAAGCCCTGCCTCCCTCTGAGGGCCATCACACACCTGCTACCTCTAGATTCCCCACACCCAACACGGAGTGGGGTACAAGGTGGCTAACCTCCACGCGCAGACGGTGATGGTGGTAATGTTGTGACGATGGAGTAAACTCCGGGTGTCCCTGGGTCCCACCTCCTGCCTGCTCCTTCCCATTTGATTCAAATCCCTAGCAGCTCGTTTATTCCATGCCTCTCTCCCCTGCCTGGCTGGAGGCTGCCTGGCATGTCCGTTAGGACTTCACTCCTGGTCTGTCTCCCTGAATTGCTGCAGAGTGAAAGCCTAGGGCCTCTGGCCCATTTGCAGATGCAACCGTGGCGGAGAAACTGGCCGCAGCGAAGCGGGCAGGCTGACCTGATGGCACTGCAGATCCCTTCCGGAAATTTGCTAATCTCATGATCTCAAACCCTTGCCAAGGCAGCTCCTGGCCAGCTCCCTCCTCCAAGTACCTACCCTTGCTACCCAAGGCTAGCGTGTGCTCGGCGCTGACAGTCCCTTGCATCAACAAACTAACAAACAGACCACGTCAGAAGAGGCACAGTACAGACCAAGGGTCACATGCGCGATCTGGCACGTGCCCAACTCCCTCTGCCTGGTCAGCAGAGAGCACTTTTCCCTCTCAGGTGGTCTGCCACACTGTATTAGCAGATTAATTATCTTTTTGTGCATTGAAATGGTTTTCCTTCCTAACAACCTGATTAGGTTTCTAAAAATTGTTCGCATGTTTAAAAGGGGGGCAGGAAAAAAAAAAGGAACTGAGCTCTGCAGTCCAAATACGGAGATTAAAGAAAAATGTTTAAAGGAACCACACACTCCCCCTCCCCCCGGCGAAATATTTTAAGGTACTTAAACAGAAACAAAATTATTTCTTCAGGGTCTCTGATAGGGGCCTAGCCAAGTTGTGGGATACGGCTTGGGTAGTGAGCTTCTCATATTGGCAGTGATTCTACGTGGCACGGCTCTGTGAAAAGTGATAAAAATGTGTCTTTCAGACTGGTTATCTCAGTACAGCTATTTACTTAGGTTGTATAAACTCAGCAAGGTAACTAGCCCTTCACATGTGGAAGCCACGTTAGGTCAGTGGTCTGGGAATTGAAGTTCTTCCCAGATGGAGTTTAAACTAATGAGAAGTGGATGGCAAGGGCATCTTGGCTCTGGTTGGCTGTTTTTGTGTAAATGGAAGTAAAAATTCTAGAGTACGTTTTTCAGATTGTGTTACTTACGACAGATGGCAACAGCTGGATGGTACACTGACGTCCCATGGAGGTAATGTGGAACCCAAACCAGACACTTTCAATGAAGATGACCATCCTTGGGTCTCCAGTCATCCGGGCAAAGCCTGGTCCACTCAAGATGGGGGGATCACTATCCCAAGGCACACTGTTGGAAGCATTTGTATCTACAGCACAAATTCCACCACCTTCCACCTGAAGGCAATTTCTGACACTCCGCCACTAGGTAACCCCATTCAATGCTTCCTCTCTGGCCAGCTTTCTCATACGTGCGATTGCTCTGCCTATCTTCCTTCTTCCTCTCCCCGTGACTATTAATTATGCCCAGTTCTGGGAAGCTCTTGGAGTAACAAACTTGTTTCTGCCTTTGAAGGCCAGAACACACATAGAGATGATGACCAGGCATGTGCCTGGAAGGCAGCCAGTGATACTGTTGCTGTCCAAGGGGCAGGACACATTCCTAGTAGAAAGCTCTGTGGCAATACCCTCATCTGAGGCTACACGCAAGTCGGGGCCCATTTCAGTCACCGTCACTTTGCCCAACATTTTTGAGTAATGAGGACATTTCCCAGTCCTGCCGTTCTAGCTCCGTAGATACTTCCAGGACAAACATATTGTATAAAACTAAGAGCAGTCTTGGAATTTCCTTCATCATATGTTAGAGGTGTGTACAGCTATCTGGTTGCATAGTCTGGAAGTTCTGCCACCCACCCACAGAAGTGAAAATTTTAAAACAGAAAAAAGGCCCTTACCCATTTTAACGGCAAAGAAATAGAGCTCCAACAGCCTTAAAATTCTGCAAGTGTTTGTGTTGCATTTGCATATATTTAACAATGAAATGGCATTTGGGACATCTCAAATTTGAAAATTATGTGGACCTATTTCAAAGAAAATAAAATTCTTAGGAATCCCAGAGAATACTTGGACCTTGGTGGCAAGATGGTGACTTGAGGAACTAGTCTATTTCACAAAAATGTTCTTTACTTGCAATTACTGTTGGGACAGGGGTCTAATATTTGCTTATATTATGTGAATATACAAATATACACAAAAGTACAGACACAGAGATGGTACAAGGAGCCCAGGCGTACACCCACCGCCCAACTTCAACAGCCGTCATTCATGATTCATGGCCAGTCTTATTTCTATTCATTTATCCCTCATGCATTATTTTGAAGCCAATCTTAGACATCATATCATTTGTAAATATTGCAACATGCATTCTCAACAGGACTATTTTTTCCCAAAACCTAAATCACAATTCCATCATCACATTTAATTTCTCAGCATAATGAAGTATCTAGTCTGTGTTCAAATTTTCCAGAACATCCCATAAATGTTTTACTTTAATTGGTCTATTCAAATCAGGACCCAACTTTTTATCTGTATAACTAGCAAGTGTTAGCAAGTGTTTAAGACTGTAATCAAGTTAGAAAAAAAATTAGTTTGGGGATTACTCCCTAATCTCTGGGCCCGTGATATCAGTGAACCAAAGTTTGAGAAATACTAATGCAGAGGTTAAGTTTGGGCTTAGGAAATCAACTGGTCTGGGTTTGAATCCTGACTTCTGAGTCTGCTGTTCACTAGTAGATGACTTTGGGCAACTCACAAGTGATAAGCCTCTTTTGCAAAGTGCGGTACATAACTCCAGTACTTAACTCCCCGTGCGGAGTCACCAGATGAAACACAGCATGCCCGCTTAAATCGGAATCTCAGAAAAACAAATGTTCAGGATAAGTATGTCTCGATGCAAAAATCCAAATTTAATGATGTCTTGCACTGTTACCTGCTATACCTTGCAGTCCTACTTTCGCAGTTATTGTGAGAATTCCCTGGGAGAATGTAAAGGGCTCAACGCGGGACCCGACACACATGACAGATACCGGCAGGTCCTCGAGTCAGTCCTGAGAGAGGAAGGGGGGGGGGGGGACGAGCCAGCCCTCCTGTGGGACTCCCATCTGCTCTCTGCTTTGTTTGAGCGCCGTTCCCCAGGTGGGAGATAACAATCTTCAACAAACTATAAGTTTGAGCTACGGCCAGGAGCTCCCTCCCGCAGGTTTCCAGGCCTCACTAAAGAACTGTTCAGTGTTTGGGCACTGAGATGTTTCCGATAAAGATATTTCTGGCTCCTTAAAAGCCGAGAGCCGTGGCAGCGCCAGGCCCGCATTCCCACCTGGCACCAATCAGGGGAGCTGAGTAGCAGCTGCTGCCTCTCGTTGGGCACGCGCCTGCCAGTGCGCCATCTGGCCCGCTCACACGCCCGGATCACCTGCCTGGACCCCCGGGGGGTGGGGGGACGACTTGAGTCGGTGGCCTCCGTGCCTCCCGTCCAGCCCTCCGTCCCTGTACGGACTCTTGGGACCCAGAAAATGCTGAGCCGAAAGTGGGGGAGGAGGCTGCAGAGAAGGGTGAGCTGGGGGGAAAGCGGAATGGATGAGCCAAGGGCAACATCTTTACTGGCCCCAGTGCAAGAATCTGTGGCTTGAGTTAGACCACGATGCAGGGAAAAGGGAGGGCGTGGGGAAGGGTACACACAAATGAAAATGAACACAAACGGAACCCACGAAGGGCAGTGTGGGTGTGAGACTGGCAGCGGAGGCTCAGAAGGAACGTGGGAAGCAGGTGAGGAACAGGAATAACTGAAAACTTTGAGGAACGAAGGTCGGCTAGGGCTGGAGAAGAGGGAGAAGAAGGCGAGGCGCATAGTGACTATGATAGTGACGATCAGTGAGTATTATGACCTTTCTCCCCAGTGGATTAGCCTCCACAAAGTATAATCCCCGTTAGGAGCTTCGGAAGAATTCTTATGGAAATGCAAACCGACCTCGGCTACTTTTCTTCCAGCCCAGGGTGATGTCCCTTTTGCTGACAGGCAGGCCGGGACGAGAGTGGGGTTCGGGAAATGAAGGCTAGCAAATTAGTGGGACACGGCCGAGAGGCTAGCTGGTGACTGCTCCCTTTCCAGTGAGGTGTTCCCTTCCACTGAGTGTGCCTGCCAGTCGTTGACAGAGGGGGACAGAGAGGCCCAGAAGCAGCCTAAACCACTGGACTGAGTTCTGGCCCCCCTCCGACCCCTGTTCTTCACTGATCTTCAGAAATAGCTGAAGGGTGAGGGGTGACAAGGGAGCAGAATGGAGAATCACTTTGCCCCTGAAAGCAGCTTCTGAAATACCTCCTTTCCCCCCAAATGGGCATGCGATTATGGGAAAGCAGAAAATCCGAGAATGGCAAATGTGTCACAGAAGACCTGCCTTCGGGAAAAGGAAAAAAATGGGGTGGGGGGCTTTGCTTTCTACGGACAACAAAGCAACTTGATGCGGGGAAGATAATATATACCCAAGGAGAACTTGCAAGAACCTGTCCCACAGGTCGGACGCAGAGCCCCCAGCAATGGGGCCCCCAGTCCTCAAATTCTCTGGACTGAGCCCATCCCTCTTCCTCATCGGCAGGCAGCCAGCTTTAGAAGCAGCACAGAAGTTAAAGAGGGAATTGATGAGTCTTCCTCTTCTTATACAGGAATCTGGACTGCCTCTATTTACTCAGTTCTCAGTGCATGCCTTTCTGGAAATGCTACAAATTTTTCCACTTGAGTCCTGCATATTCCTTATTAGGACATTCCTAAACATTTGTTTTTCTTTCTATTGCAGAGTTCTTCATTGAAACTTTCACTTGGTTATTACCTGTGAATACAACGTTATCTCCATTTGCATCCGTATCTTGAATCTACCAAGAGTCAGCTGTAGATATTTTATTTAGAATTGTTTTCCCTTTGTTCATACATGGCATTTGCATATCATTTTCTCAAGCCGTCTTTGTCTAGTTTTCCCATCTGAGTTATGCTAAAATTATGAAATGAATTAAGAGGGGTCTTCTACTTTTCTAAGCTCTGGATCAATTTATGCAATGTTGGCTGTATAGGTTTGTGTTTGGTAGAATGTACTTGGCAAAATTCTAAAGCTAATGGCACTTATTAGGTATATATCTTTGCCTTTTTTAGGAGGTGTGTGTATGTATTTTCATGTCAGGTCTTAGAAGACGACCAACTTTTGATGAATTTTTTTATCTTCACAGAAAATCTTCTCTTTCACTTGTATTTTTGTTCTTATTTAAGATGAAGTCCCCCAAAGTATTCTTTTATAGTTTTAGAAATCCATTTCTTGAGTTCTGTTCTTTCTTGACCTTAATTTTGCTTGTTATGTGTTTTCACCCTTGTTCCTGATCAGACTTGCCAAGGATTTGTCTGTTTTGTACAGTAGTAAGCTTTTGTTTTGTTCATCAATCCCACTACTTTTCCATATTTCATAACATTTTGCTTAACTGGTTGATTATTTTTCCTTCACTTCTTAGGGTTTTGCTTTATGTTTCGTTTTACTCTTTGAGTACAAGCTTAGTTTCTTTTCAGTCTTTCCTATCACAATAGATTTTTTTTCCCTATCCACTCCAACTTAGCAGTTCTGTTTTGAGTGAGGCAGACCCATTCCTCATTCACTAGCTACACTGGAGTCAGTCCCAGGGGTGCTGAACTAAGAACATACCTGTCATGCACTTCAGGTGGCCATGGTTTCAGGGTCGCATTGGGGGAGCTCACCTGAGGAAACAAACTGATGACATATTGTTAAGCACCTGGATCCAACCATGTCTGAAGTCTACTCTGGATTCTATAATTACATAAACAAATATGTTTTTCCATTTGTCTAAGCCAGTTTGAGTTGCGCTTCAGGCCCTCGTAAATTAAGGACTCCCATCTTGTCTTCCAATAAGGCCATCGTGGTATGTACATTTTCCTCTGGGCACTACCTACACGTTGTCAGTTTGGATGTGTTTTTCTTACTGTAGTTCATTTCTAAATAGCTAGTAATGTCTAGTGTGATTTTTTTCCTTTAACTTGAAAGGTTTTAGAGCTTTTAAAACTCCAGTTGGATTGTTCTTGGATTGTTTTTGTTTCTATTTCTTTGATGTTGATTTTATTACATTATAGTCAATGAGTGTGGCTTAATTCTTGCTCAATTAGAAATTTCAAAATTTTCTTGTTAATACAGGGAATGTTCCATGTTCTGTATGGTTACAAAGTCTGTGTATATATCTACACATACAATGTTTATGTGACTGTATATACTTTGTAATAAGCAATATATGCATTCTACAGTTTATTAGTTGTGTCAGCTTAATTCTATGCATCTGTGACTATTCATCCATTTTAGTGGAAAATATTTTAAAATCTTTTAGGGTTGTGAATTTTTTTTTTCACACTTGTACCAATTCTTGCTTTATGCAATACAGGCAATTTGCTGGTTACATTAGGATTCATGTTATAATTTCCTGGATAATTTCCCCTTTTCAGACTAGGAAATATATCCTCTTTGTTTCTTTTGATGCCTTTTTCTTTTTGCTTTGAATTCTATTTTATCTGATATAATGTTGCCACACTGAAGGGTTTTTTGTTACCATCTGTTTTGTAAATCTTTTTTGAAGATTTTTTTTTAAGATTTCTTTCTGTGTCATGTTTGTATCTCTTGTAAGCAGCATGTAGTTGAATGATCTTGTTTTTGTTTTTTGCCTGGTCTTAACAGTAGTCAGCAGATGAATGTTACCCACTTATTTTATGGTAATTGTGGGCATAGTTAATTTCTGAGAGTAGCCAAAAAAAAAAAAAAAAAAAATCTAACCAACTGGTATAATAGTTCTATTCCAGAAAATAGTCCTGTACCATTTTTTAGGTTATTTTCTTCCCTTTCTTTGTTCTATTCTCTTTCTTAAGATAAATGTTAACGTTTTGGAATACTCTCTAACACTTTTAATTTCATTTTCCTATTTTCCCTCTTTTTGTGTTTTTGGACTGTCTTCTCAGTCTCTTAGCTCCATTCTCCAGCATGTTTTTATGCTTTGTCTCTGTTACCATTTGTCCGTCTATTGAAACTATTAGTTCAATCATTTTGGTGTTTATTTTCAGTTTCTCTGATGATGATTCATTGAACTTGATTTTGTTTTAATTTAGGCCTGTGTGATCTCCTTTTCCCCCTCTGAAGACATCATAACATTTTTTTTTAGTGCCTTCATCTCTTTCCTCTGTTGACTCTGTTTTATTTTACTTCTTTTGTTTATACATTTTGGTGTCTCCCTGAGTGTTTATTTACCTAATTTACCGTGGAAGCGAGCACCCTAACATTTTAGGTGATGCCTATGCAAATTCCCATTCACAGTGAGACTCTCTCTTGCCTGTTTGCAAACACTATGCCTTTTATTTATTTATTTATTTATTTATTTATATTTTTTATTTATTTCTAGGAGAGAAACAGACAGCATGAGCAGGGGAGGGTCAGAGAGAGAGGGAGACACAGACTCTGAAACAGGCTCCAGGCTCTGAGCTGGCAGTCAGCACAGAGCTTGATGCGGGGCTCGAACCCACGAACCGCGAGATCATGACCTAAGTGAAAGTCGGACACTTAACCGACTAAGCCACCCAGGCGCCTCAAACACTATGGCTTTTTTAACCAGGCTTCCCAGCAATGTAGGGGAGAGGCAGTGTGTGCTGTCAAGGTGCCGTACTGATCAAGAGCTGGTAATTCTGGGCCTGGGCATTCCATGCTCCCCATTTATTTCACTTATTGGACTGAAAGAAAGCAGTCCCACAAGCCACACTGTGGTACGCCAACTTCTCATTCTGTTGTTCCCTGCATCCCTGAGAGCTGGGAACACCCCAGAGCCACACATGCCATGAACAACAGGCCTCTTCTCTCTGTGATCGGGCTGCTTTTATTTTATTGTAAGTATCAACATTTTCATTTGCTGCATCAGAATAGTTCACAACCTTCTATTCACTCCTAGAATCATCTAACAGAATTAAGTCTTTTCATAATGAAAGTTTCATAAAGCCTCAAATTTTTATTGCATACATTAGAATAGTTATATCCTGTTTTTGCCTAAGACTGTCCCCTTAAAGAGCAAGGAAACATTTTCCAATTTAAAACGAGATGTTTCTCAGAATTATACAACACATTTCAGTGTGTTCCACAGGGTTTATAATTAATAGTCAGAGCAGCACCTGCTCTAAATCTTAATTGCTTTCTTCCCCATGAAAACTGACGCTGGAGGTGTTGGTGAATTGATTTGTTCTACATAATACGGCTGCAGACTCAGTTTTGGCACACACAATACAGAAAACTGAACACGTTACTGATTTTTTTTTTCCCAAGGAAAAGCTCAATTATAATTCTTTCAGGTATTCCTGGCAAGTACCTGCTAATGAACATGATGGTGACAGTACTACAATTTACCATGTGATGTTACACATGTCTGAATATCTGGAGAAACCAAGGAGGTGGCATCATTTATCTGATAACAATAGAAGTGTTCTAGAATCCAGTAACTCAATTTAGTATGAACTGTCCCTTTCGCTGAAGTGTGTACCTCTTGGTGAAGGAGTCCTCGGTTATGAGTCCACCTGTTCTCATCAGGGCCATACCTGTGGACGCTATGCTCCCCTTCCCGGGACCTCGGCTTTCTCATCCCACAAGGGGCCACACAGCTGGGCTGGGCAGTCACCCAGCTGCTGCCGCAAGTGATGCGGGCTCCAGCCCCAAGACTCTAAGCACAAAACCGACCTCGCAGAGTGTGTGTGTGAGAATGCCACTTTTAAAATATGAAAAATATGGAGAAGCCAAGGAAGAAAATTTCCCACGCTGCTCTTAATCAATTGCATTTTAAATATCCTAAGAGAGACCTAACCCCGGAACAAAGCATAAAATGAATCTTTCTTAATGCGGCGTTTGATTTGTCAGCTTGATTTTTCATGCAATAAATTTACTTTGTGACAGGATTTAGGGGTATTTCCTGATATGCACTCGCCCATCCACACAGCTGCTATTTCCAGAGTCCTCTGCTTTAAGACCACAGTTCATCACGACTGCTGTCTACACTGCGCTCTGCATCAGGGCGACGCCGTTCTGTGCGGGACCGCAGAGGTGGGGCAGGAGGCCCGCCGGTCCTGTGACTCACCCACCCTCCACCTGGGCTACGGACGCTGTAATGACTCCGTGCAGACCTTCAGGTACCACCGACATGCCAAACTGAGCCAACTGCTGGTGCAGTTATGAATCCATTCTCCAAAAGAAACGCTAAAAACACAGTTTACTTTTGGAAGTGATTTTATCACTCTTTCCCCCGGCCCCCTGGGTGTTGGGAGGAGGTAGGGGGCAAGGGTGGGGAATAGGGAGCTTCTCCTGGAGTAGCTGAAAGGGTCCCTCTGACCATGGATTTCACGATATGTGTAAGTGGAGTACGGAACCAGATTCAAACACATACCAAAGAGCTTGCTGTAAAACGTAAAAGTACACAGGCCATTTCACATCTTAGGTCTTATTATAACTGTTGTTCTGACATTCCCCATCTGCAGCAGAACAAGGAGGCCCATTATTAGCATGCCCTCAAGGAACGATCATCATAAAAGGAAGCCAGGCTTATTAATTCAGTCACAGCCTTGCGGATTCCCAGCTCAGCTTCTTGTGTTAATGAAACATGCGTAGCGGTTGACAGTAGCTGTTGAAATTAGCTGTCATATTTACGGTTTATCAGAGCCATTTCTTCGGAGATTTCTAACAAAGTGACAGGGATTTCCCAGTAGTCTAGTACTTTATTTCTCTGGGTTTATTTGAGATGTCAATAAGTGTAAGACGTGAGTTTAAAAAATGTGTATTTTTACAAAGAACATTTATTTGATGCTCCAAAAATGTCTTTTCTGGCGTTAAAAAAAAACCCAGTTATTCATTGCATTGTCTCCTTGTTATTCAGAAGTAGATCATCTCACAACATATTGATGGCAGCAAACGAACAGCACTGAAACACAAATTACCCTCACAAGTCATGCAATATATTCACAGTATACATGTAGGCACATGCATTACACATACGTATTTTATGTAATTATTTTAGGTTTGCACATAGATATGGTTTAGAAGCCACTTTACTTGCTTTGGGTCTCTTTACAAAATATATACGGAGGAGAATAAATTATCTGCATTTATAATCTCCAACGTATTTTTGACATCAGCTGTGGAATATTGATTTACTATTCAAATTAACTTTATAAAGCATTAGAAACTCTGTAGCCATTTGCATTTACCCACAGTGAGTCCGTAAGGGCTTAATCAATTATTTATTAAGGGCCTACTAGGCATTGTGTTAGTAAAATAAAACACAGTCTCTGGGTCTTGAGATCATGATTCAACGGAGGAATAGTATGTTTTAGAAACAGGTGAGGCAGGGGCGCCTGGGTGGCTTAGTCGGTTAAGCGTCCGACTTTCACTTAGGTCATGATCTCGCAGTTCGTGGGTTCGAGCCCCATGTCGGGGCTCTGAGCTGACTGCCAGCTCAGAGCCTGGAGTCTATTTCAGAGTCTGTGTCTCCCTCTCTCTCTGACCCTCCCCTGCTCATGCTGTCTCTCTCTCCTAGAAATAAATTAAAAAAAAAAAAAAAAAAAAAAAAAACAGGTGAGGCAATAAACAGCTACCGGTGCTGAGAATACATAGGCATCTGAGCCAAACACAACGGGCCACAAAGGTGGGAGTGGCCTGGTCTGTGTGAAGGTGAAAGAGGGAGCACATTCTCACACTGAGTCCCTGCTGGAATCTCCCACTGGGCCTCATAAGGTGACATTCTGCCCATAACGGTAGGGGCAAAGCATAGGCAGACCCTATCGCGTGGTGACCCCAGGAGTAGAGCAGGCATGGTGGGCTCCAGCTACTGCCTTCTCTTCGTGGAACTGGGTCCCTCCCTAACACTTGCCAGCTGTGGCTGACCCATGTTCACTTACTCCACAGCACAAGGCATAAGCACAGTTTACAGCACTTCTTACAGAGCCAAGCTCGGCCCTGTTATCATTCTTGGATTTGAACGGGAGGAATGATCTATTTCTGTTTAGAAATTAACGGTAAGTTTCCTTCTTTAGGTCAATTTTTAAAAAAAGATAGCAATGATTTCTAGCTGCCTGCTAGGATTTCTCTGCAATCTGTGTTTTTCTCAGCAGTTTGTGGTTAGAGCAGAGGTTCTCAGCCAGGAGTTGTTTTGTCTCTTAAAGGACACTTAGTGATGCCCGGAGACATTTTTGGCTATCACTGGGGGTGGGCTGGGGTGGATGAGAGGCTACTACTGGTAGGAGAGGGGCCAGGGACGCTGATAAACACCCCTCGATGCACAGCACAGCCCCCTCCCCAAGGAACTATCCAGCCCCAAATGTCAATAGTGTTGAGGCGGAGGAACTCTGTGTTGCAGGATAACGTGACATTTTCAAAGTGGTCACTAAAGGAAAAAGTTGAAATAGTGGTCTGAGTGTAAGGGGCTAATATTTTTCTAGAAGCTGGTCTCTTGGTTGAGAAAGCTGAAAGGCACATCCTCTTCTAGACGCCCACAGCGGGATGTGCAGCGTGCTGAGCTGTCTGCAGTGGGGGCCACGGAGTCGCTGCTCTGTGGGCAGTTCCGTCCCCTTCCAGCGTGCCTGCCCTCCATCTGTCCCCTCTCCGGTCCCGATGCAGCAGGCCTTCTATCCTTCCCTGTCTGCGTTTCTGCCAGCCTGACTTGCATATCAGTTCTTACATGCTGTTTTGTTTCACCAAGAAATACCACCCACAAGATATTCAACCCCAGAGTCTGCAACCTAATTTCAGACAGCTGAATACTTCTTTAAATTAAAGAATTTTGATGGCAGGAACTGATAACAACTATCCCCCTTTTTTTCCCTGGCATTCACAAAGAGACGTGCATTTCAAAAGGCTGCCTCTTCTTTCCAGGATACCATTAGAGGAAAAATAAAACAATTTATCCTTTGAAGTCTTTTTATTTAAAAAAAAAGGGGGGGGCAGAAAAAATTTTTAAAGGAACTTTCCTCAGAGGAAATATTCTAGACAGATGACTTGATTTAGGGCTCTTACATGCACTTAGCTTTTTAACAGTCTGAATAACTCAGCAAATCTGAAACAAAGAAAGTTCTAAAAAAGCGACTCATGGCTAGGACTGTGGGTAATGAAATTTGCTTTGAACAATATGATCACTGTGTGTGAGTATTTCAGATGATGACCAGAACGTACACACAAAAATCTTTGTTCTCTTAGTACTGTTCTAATCTTAGAACCAGCTTAGACCTCGTGTTCTTGCCACTGTGGAATTTTGCTGCCCGTGCAAATAGCCACTCCTTCCCTGGGAGTGGGCAGAAGACAGCACTCCAAACAGCTAGAGACGTCCTAGGGCGGAAGTGGCAAAGATGTGGCACGTGCATGGAACAACTGCCGGTCCCCTCCCCCCTTCCTTTCCCAAGGCCAACACTGTTGAGTAACCAATGCCTCTTTCTGATGGAGCCCAGCCAAGGACCTGGAATCCTCACATGGCATTCCTTTCTGTCTGTGCCAACTGAACGAGTCTCACTGTAGAACAGAAGATCTTCTGGTGAGAGGTTCTACAGTGTCCTCTCTCACCATTAGCACACAGACCAACCTCCTGCCCTTTGTGAAATGCAGCAAGAAAAGACACTACTCTCACAGACCGAAAGTATGTATAAGTCCTCAATCATTACATGGTCTTTTACTGTAGTACATCGATTGCAAAAGTAGCTCCATAGCTCTCTCTATCCACACTCCTTGCAATGTGATTTTGCAGCTACTCATCTATCAGGAGATGGAACCATTTTGCTCCTGAATTTGACATGGTCAGTGATTGGATTTGGCCAGGAGAATGCTGTGGAAAGGACAATGTGACAGTTGCTAACCTGGGCCTCAAAGGACCTCGAGCTCTTCTGCTCTGTCTCTACTTCCTCTGCCCTCACCATGACCCTGTGAGAACACATCCCATTGGCCTGCTGGAGACTGAGAAATGGAGCAGAGGCCCCAGATTTGGGAGAGAGCCTGACCAAGACCACCCAAACCGCCCAGACTGACCCAGCGACCACAGATGCTTAAGCGAGCCCTGCTGAGCCAGCTCCCATCAACGGACGCCGAGCAGCGGGCAAGATGCAATGTTCATTACATTATACAACCAAGATCTGGGAGTGGTTTGTGACACAGTAATAGCTGACCGATAAAAAAGCAAATCACAGTCCAATCTCCACTCCCCCCACAAAGCCTTCTTAACCACTTCGACCAAACATCAACTTCTCACTTTCCTGTGGACCACAAAGTGTTTACTAAACCAACAGTTCCCAAATTTTGTTCCAGTGGCAAACATTCTATGCACACCGTAGTCATGTACCTTTAAATTCTGTTGAGAAAACGAATCATCACATACAGCCACATATAGTAATTCTGGATGAATATTTATTTTCATAATCATATATTTTACTTATGTTTAAAAAGAGCTGTGCATATATGACTGAGACATTATTTATTCAGTCAAGGGACTATGGTTGGTACAGCTAGAGACTCAAGACCCCCTTACTAAACTATTTTGGAATCCTGGACTCCAAGGTTGAGAACCTTTGGCCCATACTTTAAGGCATCTACCACATGATGTCTAGGGGTATGACTTAAATGCTCTCTCAGATAACCATGGCATCGTTGATGTTTTGAGAGGAGGGACTATATCTTGTCCCCTTGCCCTGCTTAGTGGCCCTCCTCCCAGCACTCACTACCACACTGTGTACACAACTGCCGCGATGTGGGCAGGGCATGGGCTGACTACGAAGACTGTACCTTGTAGTCATTAGGAAAGCAGACTCTGGGGTCAGGGTGCCTCGGTTCAAAGCCTAGCTCTGCCACCTGCTAGCTCTGTGACCTTGAGCAAGTCAATTAACCCCTCTGGACCTCAGTTTCCTCATCTGTAACATGGGAATGTCAATAGTGCCTACCTTATAAGGTTGTGATACAGGATAAATATATTCATACATGTAAAACATTCAGAACACTGGACAATACATAGTAACTTACACTGATTCGCTAATGTTAGCTTGTATTATTATTAATATCAATTAATGTACAGTATTACCAATACCTGACACAAGGTGCTTGTTAAATGTTAGATATTACTGCTACTAAAATTGTTATTTCTATCATTGTTATTATGATGATGATTAGATCTTCAACGTCCCTGGACAGTGTTGATTTGTTGAAACAGGGTGTTGCAAGTATCACTGCTGGATATATGATTCATAATATAACTAAGCTCAGCTCCTTGGTTGGGCTAATTTTGAGGGTAATCTGGGCTATTTTGGTACTGGATTTCATGATGGCAGATAAGGGTTCTGAGGAAACAGTCTGTTCCCTTTCTGTTCAAGGGAATATGTGAAATAGGTCCTCAGAGAATGTTTTCTTGTTAATCATTCTCTTCTGGTTCATGCCTAAGCTCTGCTCCTATACTGTGAGCCTCTTCCATGCAGGAGAAAGAGCAGCAAAAGTTCGAAGACCCAATTCCTATGACTTTTACTTCCACAGCATTTACTTACATAAAATACGTTTAATTTTGCCTTCCATGTATTTTATTTTTTTATTATTTGTTAAAATTTTTAAATTTTTTTACTTAACTCAGGGCTTGAACTCAAGAACTGATGAGTTCATCATGAACTGATCGTGATCTGAGCCAAAGTCGGACACTTAACTGACTGAGCCACCCAGATGCCCCAGCCTGCCATTTATTTTTAAATATCTTCTGACATTACGTAATCGTCCAGCTATAGGGAAGCTAGTTGTGCCCGTGATTTGAACAGTTATATATAAAATCTCCTTGGCATTTTCTTTTTTAACTTTTTTTTTTTTTAATGTTTTTTATTTATTTCTAGGAGAGAGAGAGAGAGACAGCATGAGCAGGGGAGGTCAGAGAGAGAGGGAGTCACAGACTGAAACAGGCTCCAGGCTCTGAGCTGGCAGTCAGCACAGAGCCCGACGCGGGGCCCGAACCCACGAACCGCGAGATCATGACCCAAGCGAAAGTCGGACGCTTAACCGACTAAGCCACCCAGGCACCCCATCCTTGGCATTTTCAAGTACTTGTCAACTGTAACCAAGGATGTGCAGGCAAAGTGTCACTTAGCACCTTTCTGAATCCCTTCACCTTTCTCACTGTGGCCACACTTTTCCTGTCCCCAGGGCTGCTGAGCTGCAAGGACCCTGCACTATCCCAAGAAGGAACACGGGTCCTGTAAGAAAGGAGGCTCTGCCTTCCAGAGAGCTTACGTGGATTATGTGTGACAAGAGTTTTCACATTTGGGGCAGGTGTCTATGCACAGGTATTACATTTAGGGGATGCTCATAAGACTTCTTTGGCTTATTAAAAACTGATGCCTCAGGGGCACCTGGGTGGCTCACTCAGTTAAGCATGACCTGACTTCAGCTCAGGTCATGATCTCACAGTACATGAGTTCAAGTCCTGTGTTGGGCTCTGTATTGACAGCTCGGAGCCTGGAGCCTGCTCTGATTTCTGTGTGCGTGTGTGTCTCTCTCTCTCTGCGTTCCTGCCCTGCTCACGCTCTGTCTCTCCCTCTCAAAAATAAATAATCATTAAAAACAAAACAAAACAAAACAACCTGAGGCCTCCGGACGCCTGGGCGGCTCAGTCAGTTAAGCACCCAACTCTTAACCTTGGCCCAGGGCGTGATTCCACAGTTCGTGCCTGGAGCCTTGCACTGGGCTCCGCACTCAAAGCCTGGAGCCCGCTGGGGATTCTCTCCCCTCCCCTGCTCTCTCTCTCTCAAAATAAACATTTAAAAAAACACACACCAGGGGCGCCTGGGTGGCTTAGTCAGTTAAGCGTCCGACTTTCGCTTAGGTCATGATCTCGCGGTTCGTGGGTTCGAGCCCCGCGTCGGGCTCTGTGCTGACTGCCAGCTCAGAGCCTGGAGCCTGTTTCAGTCTGTGTCTCCCTCTCTCTCTGACCCTCCCCTGCTTACGCTGTCTCTCTCTCTCTCTCCTAGAAATAAATAAAACATTTAAAAAAAATTGAAAAAAAAAAACCACACACCAAAAAACAAAAACAAAAACAAAAAACAAAACCTGAGGCCCTGCAAAGGAAAGCTTAAAACAGTTAAAGCCCAAATGACTCTGGTAACATCGACACGTGGAGCCCACTCACTCACCTCCATGGCTGACTTGCTCCAGTACTTTCTTGAGAGCATGTCTTGACGGGGAAGACGGCAGTGAAGGACGGAGGCATAGCCCAGCTAGAGCCCAAGGAAAGAGGTGGCTGTTCTCTGGGGGTCCGCCCTCGGCAGCAACAGTCCCAGAAGCAGCCCTGCACAAGACCTCCCAGGGACGGGGGAGCAGACGCTCTTCCCATCTCACAAACGGGCCGGGGTAAGTGGCATTCTCAAGGCTCTCCCGTGCAGTCGCGGCACGGCCCACGGGCTCACAATCAAGCCGCTGCTCGGTGTTCCCCTGCACCTACTGAGATGAGGACTCAAAAGCAGCATCTGTTTTCAGCACACTTCAAATTTCATTTAGTTTTAATAAAATGTAAAAATCTTCTGTTTTTAGAACTGGAAGAGACTTTGACGGGTCACATCACCCATTCCTTTGCCTCTGAAAACAGTATTAGCTGACACAAACATTTTCCATGGCCTAAGGATTATTCTAGATGTTCTAAACAGATAAAACATATTTAATCCTAACAGCTGCCCCACGAGACAGGCATTATTATCCCCATTTTATAGATGAGGAAATGGAAGCACAATGTAACTTGCAGCCAGTGAATGGCAAAGCCAGAATTAGAGCCTAAGCAGGGTGGTTCAAACCCACGTTTTAGCCTCTTCAATAAAATGCCTCTATATGTAATAAATAAGTACAACAGCTTCATGAAAAAGTAAGTTTCTAATATACTGATGAAATAATATGGTGTCTGGAACTTCAAAACAGTTATGGGGGGGGTTGCTTGGGTGGCTCAGTTGGTCAAGCATCCAACTCTTGACTTCAACTAAGGTCACGATCTCGCGGTTTCATGGGTTCGAGCCCTGCATCAGGCTTTGTGCAGCCAGTGTGGTGCCTGCTTCAGATTCTCTCTCTTTTTTCTTTCTCTCTGCCTCTCCCCTGCTCACGCAGTCTCTGTCTCCCTCAGAATAAATAAATAAATGAACTGAAAATAAAAGACCAACAGTTACAGGACAAGGACAGGAGTGGGGTCAGGGGGACATGAAACAAGACTGGCCACAGGCTGATGACTGGAGATTGAATGAGGACTAATGGGATTTTGTTTCACTCTCATCTCTACTTTTGTGTGTACCCAGCATTTTCCTATCACAACAACAGATTTTCTTTAAGAGGCGTCTACCCTATTAAAAGAACTCAACAAAGAGATTTCATTTTCTTCTAAGATAATGTGCTTTATTGTCTCAGAACAGTTATTTTCAGCAAATTCCTCCTATTACTTCTTGTCCTATCTTTCCATAGCCATTTGAGTCTCTACTCTTCATCAGGTATTCCACAGCAATGAGAAAAGGGCCCTGACCCCTCATTTATCCATTCCATAAATGTTTACTGTGCAACCACTATGGTCACTGAAGAAGACAGAGAGTGGCCCTCTTCTCTCGTGGAGCCGACATTTTACTGGGAAAAACAGAGCACAAACAAGTAAATAAGAAAAAGAATGGATGATGCATATGTGGAGAATTGCTGTAAAGGGGGCTTGATAATACCAGAGGGGCTTCATCGAATTTGCAGGTCACGAGGGATCTCCTAGGGGAGACAGCATCTGAGCTGAGATGAGCCATCAAAAGTTAACAGGAATAACATTCTAGGCAGAAAGACCAGGCAGTGCAAAGGCCCTGTGGCAGAGCAAGCATGGCGGTGTTTGCAAACGAGAACAACAGCTGCTATGATTGGTGTACAGTGGGCAAAGGGGACCGAGGTGAGAGAGAGAGACTGAGATGAAAATTCAAGGTAGACTTTGAAATCCAGGGTAGGATGCTTGACTTTCGTTCCAAGTGTGTTAAGAAAGCAGCAGGAAGGTTATGGCAGGGAAGTGAAATGCCACTCTGCTGCCGTGGGAGAGCCATCGTGAGGCAGGGGGTAAGGGCAGGCAGACTAGTTGGGGAGCTCTCGCGGAAGTCTGGACCAGGGAAGGTGGAGATTTAGGCCAGGGCTGCTGGCCTGGCTGGGGGCGGGGCACTGGTGTGGGAAGAACAACTCGGGTTTGGAACGGGAACAGTGGCATGGATGGAGACGCTGTGTTCAGAAATGGGGAAGACTGAAAGGAAACCAGGCTTTTTTGGCATTTGCGTGGGTCGAGGGGGTAGGAGTGGGAATCATCTGTGTGTTCTAAGTAGTTAATGCCAAGTAACTAAACACAGTCTTGTCATAAACGTGGGCGGCAGCTTCTCTCATTGACATTATATTTAGATGTGCAAAGAAAACAATCACCTTTGCAACTGCCTTTTTGAACATGACCAAGCCTGAAACTGCTTCTTAAATAAGTTAGAACCAAGCATTTGGCTGGGTTTTCATTTCTTTGTACATCTTTATGTGCAACAAAGCCCTAAATGAATGCTTTTTTATGATACCAATGATGATAATTCACAGCAGGGAAGCTGACCTTTACCTTCCAGATCACATGAGAATAAGTGTGTAGTTGCTAGCTGAATGGCTGTCTCCGTCACTAGGACGTAGGCTCCATAAAGCCAGGGGCTTTATCTGTCTTGTTCAGTGCTTGGTACACCATGGATGCACAGTGTGTTTGTTAAGTAAACAAGCGTATAAAAGCTTAAAGTTTAGAGAATCTTTGGGGAGTTATTCCAGTTTTGACTATCGAGAAGAAGTTTTTAAAAATAAGGTAGCAAGGAGAATTCCACTTCTTGGAATTTGAAATAGATTTATCCCTCCTGCTAAGTGTGACTAAAAGAGGGCCCTGAAGGTAGAGAAAGGAAAACATGGATCTAGGGATCTCGGAACCTGAGGAATAACACAGCATTTTCTGGGTTTTCGTTTGGCCTTGTCCATCCCAGACTAGGAACTGAAAAAGCCAGACAAAGCTTCTTCACCCAAGGGTGCAGACGAGAGAAATTCCTAACAAAAGCCTGTTCTCTCTGGCCAAAAGACCAAAAAAGGGATAACCCTGCAAATGAGAAAGCTTGCGTACAGTAACCTCCGTTCTCCAAACACCTCGGAAAACCTGCAGCCTCATTCCATCCATGTCAATACAGCTCAGCGGGGAGACTGGACTTGGGCCCACACAGGCTGTCCCAAGGTGAAGGTAGTGTCTGAAAAAGCCAATCAGAAAGTCAATCATGAGGCTCCCTTGTCACATCAGTGGAGCACATGGAGAGCCTGGCCCTTCTTTCTCACCCGCAGTAATGAGGTATCCATCCCCGTACTGTCTGGGGTCATGTAGGGGGAAGCCTAGCAGGGATCAGGACCTCCAAGACCTACCAGCAGTAGTGACACTTCCCTCAGTGTCTGTGGACACCACAAAGGGAAGTAGGAATCTCCCTCCCAACAGTGACACCAAGGACTTCCCTACCACCACCTCCTC
Organism: Proteles cristata cristata; assembly: GCA_017311185.1. Taxonomy (NCBI): domain Eukaryota; kingdom Metazoa; phylum Chordata; class Mammalia; order Carnivora; family Hyaenidae; genus Proteles; species Proteles cristata. Next base: position 1,195,430 of record JAESUZ010004980.1, read on the forward strand.
ACGTGTCAACAGAGGATGTGGGGAACGTGGATTTCCACCTGCACCTCTCAGTCAGCAAAAAACAGCTAAAACAGAGAGTTCAAATAAGATTTAGGGTGACATAACATAATGCAAATTGTCCAGGTTTCAAGAGAAAGTCATTCATCAATAGGATCAATAGAAAATCATACAACCAGGAAGATCTTAAAAAGAAAGAAAAAGGAGAATCGACAGCTGCCAACACTGAGGTGACAGAGATGTCATAATTATTTGACAAAGATTGTACTGCAGCCATCATAAAGATGTTTCAAAAAGAAGAGAAAAGGCAGGGGGCATCTGGGTGGCTCGGTTAAGTGTCTGACTTCCGCTCAGGTCATGGTCTCAGGGTTTGTGAGTTCAAGCCCCGTATCAGGCTCTGTGCTGACAGCCAGCTCAGAGCCTGGAGGCTTTTTTTGGATTCTGTGTCTCCCTCTCTCTCTGTCCATCCTCTGCTCATGCTGTCTCTCTCTCTCTCTCAAAAATCAATAAAACATAAAAATTTTTAGGAAAAAAAAGAAAGAAATTAAAAGGCACCTGAGTGGCTCAGTCAGTTGAGCATCAGACATTGGCTCAGCTCATGGCTTATGAATCTGAGCCCTGCATCGGGCTCTCTGCTGTCAGCACAGAGTTCGCATCAGATCCTCTGTCCACTGCCCTCCGTTGCTCTCTCAAAAATCAATAAACATAAAAAGAAATTAAGAACTAACTTGAAGTAAACGGAAAAACAGGAAGCTTAAGGAAAGACACAGAAGATATAAAGAAGGACCAAATGGAAGTTTTAAAACTGAAAACATAATAACTGAAATAAAAAGCTCACCAGCACAACAGAGAGGGTAGAGGAATATAGGCAGAGAACTGGAAGACAGAACAAGAGAAATCACCCAATCTGAACAAGAGAGAGAACAGAAGCTAAAATTAAGTTAACAGATTTTCAGAAACCTGTGGGCTCTGACAAAAGATCTAACATTCATGCCATTATTGTCCTGAGCGGAGAGGAGAAAGAGGGCAGAGCTGAAAATCCACTTAGAGAAATGATAGCAGGAAACTCTCCAAGTTTGGCTGGAGATACAGATTGAGGAACCTCAGTGAAACTCAGCACAGTAAAGCCAAATACATTTATGCGATGACACATCATGATTAAACTTCCAAAACCTAAGTAAATAGAAAAAAATCTTGAAAGCAGCAAGAGAGAAACAATACTTTATCTACAATTAGAAAAACATCAGAAACCACAGACCCAGAAGTAAGTGGCCGAAGGTATTTCAAGCCCTGAAAGAAAAGAACTGTCAATCCAGAATCCTATATCCAGCAAAAGTATCCTTGAGGAATGAAAGGGAAATGAAGATATTCTCAGATAAAGGAAAACTCGTAGAGCTTGTAAGCAGCCTACCCCAAAAAAATGGCTATAGGGAATTCCCTAATCAGAAAAGACATAATAAAAGAAGAGACCTTTGGAACTTGACTCAAAGAGGAAATCTTATGGGAAATAGCAAAAATACATTAAACTGAGTAAAAATAAAAATACAACATAGGAGAACTTGGGGACATTTATAGCACTAAAATGCAGACGTTAGAAAAGAGAAAAAGTCTCAAATGGGAGTATTAACTCCCATCTCAAAAATCTAGAAAGGGTAGAGCAAAATGAACTCAAAGCAAGCAGGCAAAGGGAGCAATGAAGAGTATAAATCATTAAAACTAAAAACAAAAAAATGAGAAAATCAATAAAACAAAGATGGGGTTCTCTGAAAAGATCAGTACAACTGGCAAACCTCTGGCAGGTCTGACAATGGAGAAATAAGAGAAAACACAAATTCCCAGTATCAGGATGAAGCAGGAGATATCACTATAGACTTTGCAGATATGGAAAGGATAATGAGCGAACACTACAGACAACTGTACACACATAAATTTGATTACTTAGAGGAAATTAACCATTTCCTAAAACCCCTCACGAACAACCACAATTTAACCACTATAAAATATATACTCTGAACAGCCCAAAAACTATTAAGCAAATTGAGTTTTTAAAAAACCGCCAAAAAGGGGCGCCCGGGTGGCTTAGTCAGTTAAGCGTCCGACTTTCGCTTAGGTCATGATCTCGCGGTTCGTCGGTTCAAGCCCCGCGTCGGGCTCTGTGCTGACTGCCAGCTCAGAGCCCGGAGCCTGTTTCAGTCTGTGACTCCCTCTCTCACTGACCCTCCCCTGCTCACGCTGTCTCTCTCTCTCTCTCCTAAAAGTAAATAAAACATTAAAAAAAAATTTAGAGAAAATAAAAAACCGCCAAAAAAAAATTTCCAAGGCCCTGAAATTTCACTTTGAAGACACTTCAAATGTTTGAAGAATTAACATCTATTCTATATAATCTCTTCCAGAAAATATATGAGAAATGAGTATCTCCCCAATTCATTGTATGAAGTTACTATTATCCTGATATCAAAATCATACAAACACAGTACAATTAGAAATACCCACAGGCCAATATCCTCATAATTAATGATACAGAGGCTCTTTTTTAAATGTTTATTTATTTTTGAGAGAGAGCAAGAGACAGAGAGAGCACACGTGTGTGTGTGAGTTGGGCAGGGGCAGAGAGAGAGGGAGACAGAATTCGAAGCAGTTCCAGGCTCTGAGCTATCAGCACAGAGCCCAAAGCAGGGCCTGAACTCACAAACTATGAGATCATGACATGTGCTAAAGTTGGCCGCTAACCAACTAAGCCACCCAAGTGCCCCAATGATATAGACATTCTTAGCAAAATACCAAGAAACAGAATTCAGCAACATATATAAACAATTATGCACTATGACTAAGTGGGATTTATTCCAAGGATGCAAGGCAGGTTCAATATTTGAAAATCAACCAATATGAAATACTGTATTAAAAGGCTACAGAAGAAAAACTGCATTTATTAATCAATGTAAAAAAAAGGATTCCACATCATTCAATATCCATTTATGATTTAAAAACATCAAAAAAAATAACAGCAGAAGGGAACTTTTCCAACTTGATAAAGATTTATCTACAAAGAGGCTATAGCTAACATACTTAATGGTAAAAGACTGAATGTTTTCCTTCTAAGATTAGAAGGCAAAGATGTCTGCTCAAGACTCTAACATAGTTCTAGAGGCTTTAGGAAGAAATAAAAGTATTCCTTTTTGAAATTAACATGATTGTCATTGTAGAAAATCCAAAGAATCTCCCAAATCTCCTAGAATAAATTAGTTCAGTAAGGACACAGAATACAACATAAACATACACAAATTAACTGTATTTCCATATATTAGCAATGAGCAAGTGAACACTGAAATTAGAAATACAGCAACCACTGCATTCTCTCAAGAAAGAATTAATGCTTAGTGTATATCTAACAAAACATATTCAACACTGGTATTGTGAACAGTACACCATACTGGTGAAAGATATCAAAGATAAATACATGCAGAGATATACTGTTTATGGATTGGAAATCTCAACAAACTGATTCCCCTAAAACTGATCAAATTCTAGCAAGATTTTTTTTATAGATACAAACACAATTACTCCAAAATTTACATGAAAAAACAAAGGAGCTAGAATAGCTAAAACAATTGTGAAAAAGAAAAACAAGATGGGAGGAATCAATCTGCCAAATTTCAAGACTTATAGAGCTACAGTGATCAAATCTGTGTGGTTCTGACAGAAAGACATAAGATCAATGCAACAGATTAGATGTTAAGGGCTGAACTGCATTCCTCCCCAAATGTTAAAGTCATATTAGTCAGGGTTCTTCAGAGAGATGGAAACAATAGGCTGCAAATATATATATTTATTGTAGGAATTGGCTCACATGGTTACAGAAGCCGAGAAATCCTACATTCAGCCGTCTGCAAGCTAGAGAATTTTTTTTGAGATAGAGTGCACAAGCAGGGAAGAGAGAGTGCACAAGCAGGGAAGTGGTAGAGAGAGAAAGGGATTCACAGAATCCAAAGCAGGCTCTAGGCTCTGAGCTGTCAGTGCAGAGCCCGACATGGGGCTTAGACCCATGAACTGAGAGATCATGACCTAAGCCGAAGTTGGATACTTAACCGACTAAGCCACCCAGGTACCCCCTAGAAGCTAGAGAATTAAAGCCAATGGCATAATTCAGTCTGAGTTCAAAGGCCTGAGGGTGTAGTATTTAAATTTATCTATATTTATATCTGAGAGAAAGAGGAGAGAAAGATTATAAGCAACTGACACATGGGGTTGTGAAGTCTGAGAAGTCCCAAGATCTTCATTTAGAAACGTGGATACTCAGGAGGGCTGAGGGTGTAGTTCAGAATCTTTTTTTTTTTTTTTAAGTTTATTTATTTTGTGAGAGAAAAACCGAGCACATGAGTGGCAGAGGGGCAGAGAGAGAGGGAGAGAGAGAGAATGCCAAGCAAGCTCTGTGCTATCAGTACAGAGCCTGATGTGGGGCTTGAACTCATGAACTATGAGGTCATGCCCTGACCCAAAGTCAAGAGCCAGACGCTTAACAGACTGGACCACCCAGGGACCCCTTCAGTCTGAGTCTCAAGGCCTAAAGCCTAGGAAAGCCAATGGTGTAGTTCTAGCCCAAATGTCAGCCTTTGGGAGTCAGAGAATGGACATCGGGTTTCAGGCAGTCAGGCAGGAAGAGCTCCCTAATCCTCACAGGAGGAGGTTCAGCCTCTTTTTCTATTCAGACCTCCAACCGGTTGGATGGACCTGCCCATATTAGGAAGAGCAATTTGCTTTACTCAGTCTACCCTCTCGAATATTAATCTCATCCCAAAAAACCCTTGCAGACAGACCCAGAATTTTTTGTGTTTGACCACACGTCTGGGCCCAGCAGCTCAGTCAAGCTGACACATAAAACTACCCATGTGGACGCTCTAGGACCAGTAGACCAATATAGAATGTGACTATATTTGGTGATAAGACCTTAAAAGAGGTAATTAAGTTCAAATGAGATCATTAGGGTGGAGCCTAACCCAATACAACCTGTGTCCTTATAAAAGAAAAGGAAATTTGGGCACAAACACATACAGAGGGAAAACCATGTGAAGATACATGTCAAATGAAGGCGAGAGGCCTCAGAAGAAATCAACCCGGCTGACATTTTGATCTCAGATGTCTAACTTCCAGGACTGTGAAACAATAGATTTCTGCTGTGGTGCTCCCCAGGTCTGTGATACTTGACTATGGCAGTCCAAGCAAACTAATACCAGAGAGAATCCAGAAACACACAAATATGTCCGACTGATGTTTGACAGCAAGGTGCAAAAGCAGTTGAATATCTGTAGGCAAAATGTAAACATCAAAGTCTAACTCCTTTTGAAAATTAAGTCAGATCATGGACTTACATGTAAAACATAAAAGTATAAATCTTGTAGGAAAAAAAAACAGGGAAAAAAAAAAAAACCTTTGGTTTCCAGGGATAATTAAGAGATTAGATTTGACACCAAAACACAATCCCTACAAAGGGAAATTGATAGATTGGACTTTATCCAAATTAAAAACTTAGTTCTGTGAAAAGGCTGTTAAGAGGATGTTGTTATTTTAAGAGGATGTAAAGATAAGCTACAAACTGGAAGAGTATATTTATTTGCAAGCCACATATTTGACAAAGGATTGGGGTCTAGACTGTAAGAAGTACTCTTAAAACTCATCACAAAAACAACAGCAAATCTGATTTCTCAATTAGAAAAACGGGCAGAAGACGTGAACAGATATTTCACAAAAGAGAATATATAGTCAATAACCACATGAAGAGATACTTAATAGCATTAGCCAATAGAGAAATGCAAATTATAACCACAATGAGATATCCCTTCATACCTATCAGAATGGTTAGAATAAAAAATAGTGACAACATCAAACACTGACAAGGAGGCGAAGAAACTGGATCCCTCGTACGTTGCTGATGGGAGTATAAAATGGTCCAGCTACTCTGGAAAAGTTTGCTGACTATGTAACTTACCATATGACCCAACAATTACATTCCCAAAGAAATAAAGATTTATGTCCACATAAAGCCCTATACATAGATGTTTTATGGCTGTATCATTAATAATAAAAAAAAAAAAAAGCCTGGAAACACTCAGATGTCCTTCAACGGGTGAATGATTAAACACACTATGGTACATCCCCACTGCGCTAAGGAACTCTGTTGTACAGAACACAGCGCAGAACATAGCGCGACCATTGAAAGCATGGACATACTGATATACACAACTACCTGGCTACAGCTCCCGGAGATATGCGGAGTGAAGGTAACCAAGAGGGTACTTACTGTATGATTCCAAGTCACTTTTCGTGAAAGTGAAAAACAGATTATAGTGGTTACCACAGATCAAACAGGTGACGGGCTAGGAGGAAAAGTGGGTTTGGCCATGAAGGAGCCTAACAATGATGGAAATGTTCTGTATCTTGACGGTATCAACATCAATATTCTGGCTGTGACATTATACTACGGTTTGCAAGACGCTATTACTACAGGAAACTAGGCAAAGGATGTCTGGATTTCTCCATATTATTTATAACAACTTCCCATGAATCTGTAAATTAGCCCAAAATTACAAGTTTAATTTAAAGAATGATTTATAGGGGCATCTGGGTGGCTCAGTCAGTTAAGCATCCGACTTCACCTCACATCATGAGCTCATGGTTTGTGGGTTTGAGCCCCGTACCATGCTCTGCCTGGAGCCTGCTTCAGGTTCTGTTTCCCTCTCTCTCCCCCCCTGTTCACTCATGCTCTCTCTCTGTCTCTCTCTCTCAAAAATAAACATTAAAAAATAACAAGAAAATTAAAAATGAGTTATAAATATATTTAAAATAACATGCAGAATGGAAACATAGGGCCTGAGGGCTAGAAGGGCCATTTCTTCCAATGCAAGCACCCTATACCAGACAAAATTCACTTAATCATTTTGGTTTAAATTAATAGTTTCACTTATATACATGCTAGGACATGTAATCATATGAAGAAACTTTATTCAGCAGCTGTTTAGTCTGAATTTATTAATGACTTGCAAAATATACCTTAAGGAAATGGGTTAAAATAATACTCGATGGCCATGAAGGAACTGTCAGTGTGAACTGAGGTCCAGCTGTATTGAACAAAAAAGTGCTCTGGCCCCTTCTTTTGTCAAGCCTTCTTATATTTCATGAGAAATTTACCCTGAATAGAATCCTAGGTTTACATCTTTGGGAATATGGGAGTAGATCCTTCTAATTTCTAGTACAAGGACTGATACATAGTAGATCTTTAATAAGTGTCTGTTGATTGGCATGGACATTTCTTCCTTTACCTACTAGGCTTATCTATTGCTTTTTCAAGTGCAGATATTTGTGGCAGATCACTGCAGTGGAGAGAGTAAAGTCAAGAGGACATAGCAAAGAAGTATCAGTGACAAAATTTCTCAGTACCCTATTAAGAGGGTTAGAGACACCTCACAACTCCTTCCTGTATTCCTCTGCTGACTGGTGGCAATGTGAAGAAATCCACCAAGAGTACCCATTACAGTGTTTTATTTTTAAAGGCCCTGGATGCTTACAGATATTTTCCTAACATAATGTGCTAGATTCTGCTACTGGACATTGTCCTCCTCTGACATAATGGATGGGTCTGAGGGCAATGACTGAGCCATCTCATAGAATGTTCTTTGTCCACGTTTCTCCTGAATTCTGTTGGCAGCAAAGGAAGTGAGAGGCAATAGAATCAGAGTGCCAGGAGCTGAAAGGGAAATGTAGAGGGCACGTAATTACCCTCCTCACTGACATGTGGAGCTCTCTGGTACCATATCAGTGACAGCATGCACATTTCCACATTTCAAACCACTGTTTCCCTCACTTACATCCCCCCCCATTCCGCCTCAACAAATGATGTCTAATCTCAGGAAAAGAAAGGCTATACTATATTTTCATCTTTTGCTTACATGAGAAATATTAGATCCTAAGTCCCTGGAGGGTAAAAATTCTGCTCTTGTTATGCATTGTGTATACGATCTAATTTGGTACCGTGTGTAGGCATGTAATACGCTCGGGTTTTGAACTAATCATTTGAGCACTTGTCCCTTCTTTCTTTAAGTGAATGCTGTTAATTTTTTCTTAAGGCTGAGGGCTTGCATGGTATTTGCATAGCTCAGAAGGGAGTGGTTCCATGGAGGGAATTCTGTGTCAGGACGGCCAATCCTTGTCAGACGAGCCCTGGCCTGTGCTCTCGGCAGGTTTGCTTTCTCGCAGGCTGCTAACCCAGGGGCCATTTGATCTCTCTAGCACGGTCCTCAAGACTAAGGGGTGGCCCCAAACTGCAGAAAGGGTCCAACCAACTTGCCGTGCTCCCAGTAACAAGCACCCATGCACACACAGTCAAACACAAATGTGCCAAGGAAATAATGTGAATCAGATTTCTACTTGGGCATCTGAAGACAACTGAGAATCTTTCAGGTATTTTGCCATCTACTAGTATAATTGCTAATTATCTGCTTTTATTTGAATCCTTTTAATTCCCTCAAAGCTATCGGATCATGCAACTTCTCTGAGAATCTAAAACTTATCGTACAGGTGTGCAGAGTTCGAAAGGAGGTCAACAATCACACAAAAATGAGCATGTGAACAGTTCCTGAGGCAAAATCTTGTACTGCTTTCCAGGTATCAGAAATGAAAGAATAAGAAACCTTAAGGTTATTCACAGTAATTGCTGTTAGATGCTGAAAGGCTGGCCACATCCATGACTCTCAGAGGGCTGAGCCTCTTAACCCCCTCTAACTGGGAGCATAACTTGATAGAGATATGGGGTAACACAAACTGGAAATGATAAATGTACACAGGATTGCCATATGGCAGCCCTTGTCATGTGATGTAGCCAAATTCTCAAGCTGGAGAAAAGCTTTGCAATCAGGAGCAGCCCCCTGCTTGGGAGTATCCTCCCCCAACACAAACCCCATGGTTCTGCTCTATCCCTGAACCCTGGTCAGTGACCCAACTGCTATGTGCACTTCCTCCCCTGGGAAGCAGGTCAAGGAGGAAAAGACAGGTCAGCATTAATCATTCTGTTGCCTCCTGAGCAAGCCAGGGTCAGTGGCCTTCCGTTTGTACATGAGAAGCAAACTGTCCCATTTTTAATCTCTAAATCTATACTGCTAAGAAGACAAGCATCTGAACAAGAGCTCCAATCAGGACCATAGTTCAGAGCCCTTCAGGTTCAGTTCATGATCACAGGTGACTGCATGGCAGTCCTTCACCATTCCTCTTCTGAGCTCCTGGATGATGGATGAGCTGGTGTAAAAGGAAAAGATGATGTTGGCAGATTGGTGCCTGGACAGAGAATCTCCCAAAAGCAAGACTGCCTTTTGCCATGGCTCTGTGACCGTTGACGTGGCTGGAATCTTGGATGGTAGCTGGTTTTACAGTTATGTCCTTTGATGTGGTAGCTAACTGTTTCTTTGAAAAATTCATAGTGCATTCCATTTTTTAAGAGGAACAAGCAGAAGGCATGGCAAGTCCATACCCATCCCTCTTTTCCCAGAGGTAACATGTAGCTGGAGTATTTCTCCAGCCCCTCTGGCTATTACTTCTTTGACTTCTAAACACGACTAATCAAGTGAGAACAAAATCCGAGAATAAGCCAGTGCACACACAGATCTTGGCTTCTAGGATAAGTCAGAAAGGAGAAAAAAATGAGGGAATAGAATTTATGCAAAAGCAGTCATTAATTTTGTTGTATATTTCTGTGTATTTTGTACTGAACTATAATTTATTAACAGTATAGCATACAAATCACAAGAATATAAGTGGATCTTGACAAATGCACAAGTTGGTGTCACAATCAGTCAATCATTATTTTTAAGTGATCAGATTTTTAAAGGCACATTAACAGACTAATCTAGTTTCTCCATTATTTTCAAGTAAACTGGTAACATTTTTTTTTTCTTTTAAAGGCCAGATCAGGTCTTGGGAAAGTTGATAAATAGAGAAGCGCTAACAGTCTGCTTCTTCCTAAAGTGTTTTATGTGTTTGAGCTAGGTCTGACCTCACTCTTCAGAAAGAAATAGATCTTGGGGTAAACCAAATTTTCTTTAACTTTTGGCACCATGGAAATCTTGATGCAATCATTTTTAAAAAATACTCCTTTGTTACAAATTTCACAAGTATTATTATTTTTTTATTATTTATTTTTTTTTAATTTTACATCCAAGTTAGTTAGCATATAGGGCAATAATGATTTCAGGAGTGGGACCCCGTGATTCATCCCCTACATATAACACCCAGTGCTCATCCCAACAGTGTCCTCCTTAATGCCCCCTGCCCATCACAGGTATTATTTTCGATGTATAATTTTCATTCAAGATGGTACTAAATTTTAGACCATACTTTCAAAACCCTAAAACATTGGGCTTATTTGAGGTACTTACTAAAAACGTAGTCTCTACCCCACTCCAGTTCTAGTGGTTCTCTGAGAATCTGCATTCAAACGGCTCTGAAGCTGGGACACCTGGAATGCACTTTGAGAAACCCAAACTTATGGGGACCCAAGCAACAGCCCTGATGAATACCCATTAGTGCCTCCAACCATGCAAAAGTATTCCTTTTTTCCCTTTTTAGTTCTATCCGCACCCCTTTCTGGCGGGCAGGCTCTGAAGTCCACAGAGATAAGCTTGCAATTAGGCAGCACAGCTGCACGGTTAACTGTGAGCCAAATGTAACAGGTTCAAAGCTGGACTTTGCCACTTGCGAGCTATGTTACTTGCCCTCTCTGTGACTTGGTTTTTCGTCTGTTAAAATGGGAGTGGCATTCTTGAATTTTGCCAAAACAGTTTTCTAAAGGTCATCAGGACTGGGGAGGGGCAGTGACAGAGCCCACCTCACACTGTGGTGTGGATTAAACAAGTTAATACAGGCCCCAAGTTTATTTGTAATCCTCCAATCCACACCTGTGGCACTGTCATGGCCATTCTCGGGCACGCACAGTGCTCAGGTATGTGAGTCGTGTGATGTGTACAATGTCAGCTGAGGTGAACAGGACTGACAATCTGCCTTCTTGTTTTAGCTCTCAGACTGCAAACAAGTGTTATTTAAAAAAATTTTTTTTCACATTTATTTATTTTTGAGAGAGAGTAAGATAGAGCGTGAGTGGGGGAGGGGCAGAGAGAGAAGGAGACACAGAATCTGAAGCAGGCTCCAGCCTCTGAGCTGTCAGCATAGAGCCCGACGCGGGGCTCGAACCCATGAACTGTAAAATCATGACCTGAGCTACAGTCGGACACTTAACCGACTGAGCCACCCAGGCACCCCAACAAGTGTCATTTCTGAGGTCTATTTATAAGGCCACCTTTTTGCACTTTTGTGCTTTTTGTTAGCAATTCTGCTGTTTAAAATGGCTCCCAAGCATAGCCCTAAAGTGTTGTATAGTGTTCGTATGCACAGATGGCTTTGATGGGCTGTATGCAGGAGGGGGGGGGGGGATGGGGGAGGCAAAATACGTGCATTAGATAAGCTTTATTCAGGCATGAGTCACAGTGCTGTCAGCCGGGAGAGTTCAATGTTGATGGGTCAACAATACCAAGGTGTCTTTAAACAGAAACACACATACAGCAAGTTATGCACTGACTGGATGGTGGAAACGGTGTGACCACAGGCTCGCAAGAACCTGCCCCCAAGTCTCCTCTGGGAGCAGTGGTTCGGTATTCCCTAATTCCGTATTCGCTGCGACTCTCTAGAACATCACTACCGCAAATAATGAGAACTTGCTGCACGCTAAGTAAAGCGCCTATGGTGCTGCTAGGTGCAGTTACTGCCGCAGAAGTGTTTGTGAAATGAAGGAATCCCTGACTGAGTTTACGGAGTCCAGATCCCATCTTCAGGGAGGTTGTCCAAGGGACCCGGGAGGAAGCAAGAGAACAGTTGTCCCCACTGTCCTTCGGGAAAGCCAGGGATCCGGGAAGGGGGAGTTACAGTGGCCAAGGCAGACCGGGCGGATGGAATTCCATCAGGCTGAAGGCCCTTTACAAGCACTGGGGCTACTTTAAGTGGCAGTGAGAGGTGCTGCAGGGTGGTTCACTGGTCTGGTGTCTGAGGTTCAGAATCACCAGGAGGCTTTAGATGCATCTGCTGAGGCAGATTTCACCCAGCCTCACCTCAGAAGTTCTGATTCACAATCTCTAGAGGAGGGTCCAGACACGTGTCCCCCTGAGCAGCTCCCCAACACCAGTCCAAAAACAACACTGGGAGCCACTCAGGTGAGCCACTCCTCCTTTGGAACAGGACAGGCTCGTGTTCGAATGCAGCTACATGGCCCTGGGCGGGTGAATGAACTCCATGAGTCTGGGTTTCAAGTGCAACCTTGACACATCATTGCTGAGGAAAACCAGAGAACATCTGAAAACTTCTAGATCTGATGCCTGGGATGTTGTTAACTATCTAATGCACGGTAGGCTGAGCTGCCTTCCTGTTAGTTCATCCCCAGCCGCTGCTCCCATGCCTCACTTTATATATGAAAGGGATGCTCCCCTAGGAAGCCCAGGGTTATTGTCCAGCTAGGTGGACAATCTGTGGCACCCCCTCCCCGTGGCGGGGCTCACACAGCTGGCTTAGAGCAAATGGCTATGAAGACACCTGGGCAGGAACTGGGGACTCGGCCCAGGCTCGCTTTCCTTGCAGTTTCTGCAAGCCAGGGAAGGCTGCCACAGCCTGCACTGTTGGTGAGAATGGGAACCACAAAGAAAGCATTCCTTCCTTAGGCCTGATGTCAGCCTTCCTTAGGAACCTGATCTGGAGCCCCAGGGGCTTTGCAGATGTCACTGGCGAACTGAGTAAGCACAGACAGGCCAGGTGGGTAGCGTGGGTGCTGAGCACAGGTGGCCACTGGCCTCAGCCGCATCTGGCACCAGCCGAAGCCTCCCCAGAGCCCTGCGCAGGGCCCCCAGACCCCCTCTGTCTGCCACCGTCCAGGATGTGGCCCTGAGTCACAGCTCTGCCCTGCAGGATGAACTGTCCTTAGTGAGCAGACCCATTGGCCTTCTCCATTTCCTTTCTTTCCACCCCTAACATCTTGTCTAAGCCTGTCTCTCTTCCTGTTCTCGCCGCCCTCTGCCCCAACTCCTACCCAATCTCCACAATTAAGTTTCTTCAGGCCACTCCCAGCCTTTGTCATTCATGGTTTCACTGGATCTTGGCTAAGGGCTCTGTAAATAGAAAGCTTCATCTCTGGTGGCAAAGCCCTAACTGCCAATAAAAGCAATTTCCCTGTGACTCTTTGGCAGAGTGAGAGGAAGCCCCGCATGGTTTCTTTCCATTCCCCTTGACTGCGTTTTGTTCCAGCCAAAGGCCAGGGCTTGTTGTAGTTCAGTCCTGTCCATTAGAAGGCAGGACTTATATGAGCACACATCAAAGCACTGTCAGTGGAGTGGAATTCTCCTAGACTTTTAAGTATGTTCTATGGACATCTTCCACAATGACTGGAAAATGCCCTATACAGGGCAGCTACACAGGGCAGTGGCGAGCTGAAAATTTGCAAACACACACATTATATTATCTGACATTTTTTGGTGCTATGTGTCAGGCCTGGGTGAATGAATGAACTCATTTAATAGTTTCAACACCCAAGGAGTTAGAAACTCTTAGAATTAGGTACTATCTTGAGTTTAATGGTAAGGATACTGACACATAGAGAGATTAAGTAATTTGGACAAGAGCACAAAGCTTGGAAGCAGCAATGTCAGCATTAGAAACAGAGCAGAATGTCCCCAGAGTCAGCCCTTGTGGCCTCTTCACTAAGCTGGGCTCTCAAATAGCATTTTTCAACCTAAGAAACCACTGATTGAACCTTAGGCTTCCTGGATATCCTGGGGACTGCCAAGGGGTGGGAGGTATGAAATCTGGGGGGACCTAGTTACCCAGTCTCCACCCCTCTCCCCACCCCATCACTCCTGGCATCTGCTGCAGCCCCAATCCTTGTGCTTTTCTTTGTTATATACCGTGGATTCCCACGTGAGCCTTGGCTGGAAACAGGAACTGAAGGGAATAGTGTAGCTCATCAGAGTTCCGCTGCTCCAGGACAGACTGGCTGGTGTTAATAACTCCAGTACTTAGCGGAAAGCTAAGTTGTTGGGTAGTTCTACAACAACTGTTTGTTGAATGAGCACAGGACGCTGCCACCCCTGCCTTCCCTGCCTCCCCAGCTACGAGGGGATGAGCGCAAGAAGGGGAAGAGTGGGACCAAGCGGCAGAATGCAGCAAGCACGGCCCTGGGAGTGACGCTTCGTGATTCTGCCACTCACCCAAGGCACTCAGCAGGCCTTGAGGGAGACTCTAGGTGTTGGGACTAAAAATCTTGAGTTCTAGTATGAACCTTACATTTCTGTGAGTCAACAGCAAGGACGCCAGAACTGGGAGCCAGCTGAGCATCAAAGGTGTCAATCACATCTCTTATCTCTAACAAGGGAATCCTCCTGCCTCTGGGGAGCACATAGGGCACTCTGTTCAATGTTATCTCTAGGAGCGCCCCTGGGGAGAAATTAACATGAAACCTACCAAGGAAAGAAACAGACATGTACAGACAGTTCTTTTTAAGTATAACTGGGTCAAGGATAGTAAGTGGGAGCAGGACCATGACGAAGGTTCCGTCTACAGGGACAATGTGGAAAAAGGAATTACACAGGCTGGAAAGGGAGAGCACCTATAGGAAGACCCCACTGTCACTTGGTCAGAGGCAGAAACAAACACAGGGACAATGCCAGTCAAGTCACATCCCTCAGACTCATGTACACACATTAGAAGTCAAATATACCAATACTCACCTGCGAGAGTGGGAAACAGCCCTTGTCAGAGACGTTAAGATAATTTTAAAAATCGTTCCTTTTACAACAGATTTAAAATGGGATTCTTTCTACTTTACTTTTTAGGTGAAGCACCTGTATGCGTTTCCTGGGGTTACAGAAACAAATGAACTCAACCTGGGCGGCTTAAAACAGCAGAAATGCCTTCTCTCATAGCTCTGGATGCTGGAAGTGGCAAGCAGTAGCACGGAGCTGAAATCAAGGCATCGGCAAGGCTGCACACTCCCTGAGAGGGCTCTAGGGCAAGGGAGGGAGGGTTCTTTCCTCCTCTGGCTTCTGGTGGCTGCTGGCATTCCTTGGCTTGCAGCCACAGCTCTCGCGCAACTCTATCTTCCTGCTTATGTTACCTCCTCATCTTCTACATGTGAAATCTCCTCCTGCCTTCCTCATAAAGACACTTCAGTTTGCATTAAGAGCTCACCTGTACAATCTGAGATAATCTCAAGATCCTCAGTTTGACCATGTCTTTTGACATCTAAGGTACTAGTCACCTGATATCTTTGGGGGATGTTTTTCAGCTGACAGCAGCAACAAAAGGCCAAGAATGAACTGATAGGTGCCAGGCCAATACAGGATCCAAAAACCATCCAAAGGCCGGGGGGGGTGGTGGGGGGGTAGTCAAACACCAAACACCATCACCCACCTAGAATCACCCTCCTGGATAAACAGAGGTGGTTGCTGGAGGGGCCAGAGGCACCATCAGGATGCTGGTCATTCCTCCCCACCCCGTGGAGGAAGACAGAGAAGCTCCCCCTTCTCTAAGCCATGGAAAGTGCTGCCAGGGACAGAGTAGGGCTCGGTGACAGAGCTGTAGCTTGGCTGCACCCGCCTGGAGTGTGTACCTGCACTGGCTTGCGTAGGAGGAGCCGGGGGACAGAGCACAGGGACTGCAGTCAGTGCTGCTCGTGGCCCCATCAGGCCCCACGTGGCTTCCAGGAGGGACACCAGGATCCAACAGAGGGACCCACACGCAGAGGCCCCGAGACTGAGGGAGGCATTATCATAATGGCTTGCCAGAGAGTGGCACAACCCAAAAGTGCCCCAAACAGAGAGCAGCAGAAGCGGTCATCTGTCAGAGCTTGCGTCTCATCCACTGTGATGACATCTGTGCCCTCCAGAAAGACCTCTGGCCCCTTCTCACACCTCTCTATGCCCTGCTCTAGCCTCAGAGAAACCAAAAGCAGTTCCATCAGGCGGGAATAGGAGGGAAGTTCCTATTATCAGACCTTGAACCCAAGGCAGGCACAAAACGGGAAAAGGACAGCTTTGGCTCTGGGTGAAGTTTTCTATTGGGATGTCTAGGCTGAACTGGCCATTTTAATTATTGAAATGCTTAATTTTCAAAGTGAGACTCATTTGGGGACTTGGAGAACCCAGAGGGCTCTTTATTACCAGCAGTGACAAAGTCATTGGACCTGCCCGAGTCTTCCCCCAGCAGCAGGGAACACACCAGCCCACAGAATTAGCAAATGGATTCGAACACACCAGGGAGAAAATAAAGTGGTTCTCTGTGTGTACCTCATTAAGTCTAGCCCATTCACTGTGATGTCTGGATTTCTTTTAATCCTTTGGTCTCTTTTTATGATTTAGGGCATAATGCTGGATTTCGCCCATGTTCGTAAGCCTCAAGAGAAGGCCACAAAGGACAAGTGTGCCAACGAGAGCTGCCCAGGTCTTTCTATTTTCAAAAATCAACCACACAAATCACCTTCACAATGTATGTCCTTAAGCCGTGGATCGCAAGGATTTCTGGGTCAGTGGGAAGTGCCTGCGTTTCCACAATTAGCTGAACCGGTAACCTCCCTAACTTGAAGAGCTACAGTTCACTTGGCTTCCAAAGGCCATCCTTGTGGGTTCATTTCAGTGTTGATCCAGCATCTGTGTCCAGCCCGGGAACACAGTTCACTGTTTTACTCATTCTTCCAGGGCCTGGGAATCCCCATGCCTTTTCTCACCCTTTGTGACTGCCACAAATGTGGTCATCTCTGCATTTATCTGCTCCTAATGTTAAGCTGCGTTAACAGTTATAGCAGACAGAGAAGGGCTGGGATGGAATAAAAGCGTTTTAGACCAGGCTTCCCTCTTCTATTTCTCTTCTTTGTAGACTCGGGCAGTGAACTTGAAATTTGAATCAGGGTGATAAACAGAATCATGGTTTCCCATAATCTCTGGTGGACCAGAGAGCACCCCTTTCCTAGCTGCAGATGGTGTCCTCAATACAGGCCAGGACACAGTACGGAAACATGCAAATAGCACCAGGTTAGCAGTGAGCAGACCTAGGACGTGCTCCCAGCCCAGGAATTTACTGTCTGCATGCCTTTCTTCATCTGCGCAACGGGCATACGACGGCCTCATGACCTGTCCAACCAGGCTGAGAAAAGCCAATGAATCAAGGCCCGGGAAAGTGCCAATACCCATATTCAGCAGCATGAAAATAGCCAATTGTCTGTCCTTCTAACAGAGGTGGAGCTGGGACTCCTCCATGAGGATGATGATTGATCACTTACTTAATTCCACTCCTACTTGTATCCCGGGCAGAATGAGGGAACCGTATTAAGTCACTAGGACAAATAGACTGGACATAGATCGTATAACAAATACACACACACACACAGATAGGAATGGATACGTGCATGTGTGTGTAATATTCTTAAAAAGTAGAAGCACCAATGATAACTCACTGGGCGTATTCTAGTAGATGCATGCTAAGTCAGCAGCAGGGGAAGCTGGAAAACAATTCCATTTGCAGCCAGAACCTTGAGAAGCCTCAGGAATTGGTAGCAGTTACCTTCAGAAGTGAAGATGAATGAGGGGCCAAAAAGGGAGTAGTTGGTTAAGTCTATTTACAGAACAGTGAGGTGCACAGTTCTCTCGCCAACCCTGTACAGATTTCCCACCCTCCCCCCAACCCCCGCCCCCCTGGAGATTGTAGGCTACTCTCTAGGGAAGACAAAAGAGACTCTACAGACCAATGATCACCAGACCAGCTGGGGGCGAGAGTACCTGGTTTAAAACAGGAGGATAAACTAATAGCCTCACCCTTCCTCCTTCTTCCCTACTTTGGAAGCGCCGCGCTCCCAGGTAACACTCTTCAGAGAGAAGACTGGAAGATCCTTCTCTGGGGAATGTGATCAGTCTGAGAGAAAAGACCCAAAGACACTGACCTTGGAGTTTCCTGTGGAAATGCACAGCTAGACGCCTCCACATACATGTTTCAGCTTTCTCTAACACCTAGGAGCAGAGAGCCAAGGACCACATGACATCTGAGGCAAGTCTCAGATACGGAAAGCTGATTCCAGCAAAATAAATAGAAAGAAGCAATTTGGAGTCAACAGACACTATGCAAGGAGAGGAGAATTACTCCGCCCTCGTCAGAAACAAACAACGAAGAAATTTATCCTGATCATTCCCAGAGAGATAACAACAGATATTACAACTCAGAAACAAGCATGGAGTTGTTTAAGAAGGGAAAGCATAACCACGTAGCAAGCGTACTACACAGCTCATCCGCAAACAGTATTTACATAATCCCACATAATGCAATCTGCTGTGATATAATCAAAAGAATGGTGCAGCCTTTCAATAGTGAGCAGTGATGGGCAGTAAGATCTATGCCATCCTCTTCCATGTGGGAAGATCAGAGCTATGCTTAAAACTGCAAAAAGCAAAACTCCCATTATAAACAACACTGGTGAGAGACATACACATACATAAGAAAAGAAAAAGTAAAGCCACGGAAAGTGATAGCCTTGAGAAGAGGAAGTTGGACAGCTAGGGGGCGGCACTAGAGGGGTGTTAGAATGATATGTGGGGTAATCAGCTTTGAGAATTCTTTGATTCTTGAAACCATGTGTTTCATATGAAACTCAAATTATAAAAGAGCTTAGGCTCTGGCATCAGGCTGTCTGGATTAGTAGCTGGGTCTCATCCTTAGCTCCCTATAGGACATTGGGCGCTCTATTTAACCTCTGAGTGCCTGAGTTACCTCCTCACCTGTCCAGCTGCGATCATACTGATACTATCTCATGGAACTGTTGGAGGATGCATCGGGTTAATGTGTGTAAGGCTTGGTGCATGGAACCCGGCACACAGCATGTGCTCAGTAAATGCTGCCTAGTGTTTTCCTCATTGTTTTCCCACCTGTGGGGATCTGACTGAATCAGCCTGGGGTGCAGCCTAGATACCAGGGTTTGAAAAGCAACCCAGGTGATTCTAACACACGAAGGAACACCAGTGGTCTACAGCTTAGGAAAAGTGATAGGGACTGCAACTGCTGCTTTAAAAATGATTCATTCCTGCACGTTTCACTGTCCATCACCGCACGTGAACCCTACAGCAGCCAGGTGATAAAGACGTGGAATGTTAGCACTCCGGTGATTCTCATGGTTCAAAACAGTAAAAGTTGATGGAAATGCTGACTGTACACAGAAGTTTTCTGAATTGAACCCTGCTTGTTCACTGAATTAGGTTTGATTTCAAACATAAACGTTGATAGGAAAATACTGACCCCAAGACAATAGTAAGACTCGGGCTTCAGAATGTAGCAAAAATTGGGGCGCCTGGGTGGCTTAGTCGGTTAAGCGTCCAACTTTCGCTTAGGTCACGATCTCGCAGTTCGTGGGTTCGAGCCCCGCGTCAGGCTCTGTGCTGACTGCCAGCTCAGAGCCTGGAGCCTGTTTCAGTCTGTGACTCCCTCTCTCTGACCCTCCCCTGCTCATGCTGTCTCTCTCGCTCTCCTAGAAATAAATTAAAAAAAAAAAAAAAAAACATTTAAAAAAATAAATTTAAAAAAAAAGAATGTAGCAAAAATTTTAGGAGCACACAATGTAAGCATGAAAATATTATGAAAAACATTAGTAAGTGCTAAGTTTTGGGGGGAGGTCAACAACTGGCATCTTCAGAACACTTACTGAGCCAACATCAAAAGCTTGGGGGAAAAGTCAATTTATTTCATCTTTAGAGATTTACAGGTGCTTCGAATTTCCAATACCACATAAAGTAGCTTCAGCAGAAAAGGGAGTTTGGAGGCTCAGGTGGCTGGGAAGACCCGTAGGGGGGGTCAGCAAAATGAATGGAAGGATAGAGAGAACCAGCACTTAGGGACCAGCATCAGAAGTCATGGTGCTCATCACATTCCAGGGCCCCCAGATGTGTGGGATACAGCAGTGAAAACAACAATATGGAACTGAGAGATAAACGGCATGCAAAAATAAAATGATGCCCACCTCAGAGGATAAAGATTTGTTCAAGAGCAGTGAGGAGGCCAGTGGGATCCAAAGACAAGAGGAAGAGCAGGTTGTAGGGTAAACCATTGTGAGGCTTTGGCTTTACTCTGAGTGAGATGAGGATCCTCTGAAGGATTTTCAGAAGAGTGACAGGATGTGATTAATGCTTCAAAATTGTGCAAGCAAACAACCAAATGACCTCTTTGCTGCACATGAAAGTGAGTATGGATGAGCAACCAGGAGGTGGAGGACAGGAAAGAGGCTACTACTTTCCAGGGGAGACACTATGCTGGTTGCCCTTAAGGTTGTCATGGTGGAAATGATGAGATGTTATCATGTCACCAGGATCTGGTTCTATGTCAAAGGTGGAGGTTAAAGGACTCATGGCTAGATTTCACTGGGCTGCAAGGAGAGAGACACATGGTTGATTTCATGCTACCAGTACGCTCTCCCTCCCAATGCCTCCTCATGAATGCGTCGATCAATCTTTCATCTATGTCTGTCCTCAGCTTTATTCTAATTTTCCACATGGCAGGCAATGACATGGTGTCCAAGAGCCCGGAATTCATACCCTCCCATTTAGCAACCATGGGAGCATATGTATTCACCAGATCTCAAGAAGGACCCATTTGGGTCGTAGGTCTAACCCTTGGGTCAATCACTGTTGTCAGGAAGATGCATTTAATGATTGTCCAAACCTAGAAAACATACTTACCCCCATGAGTGCTTACCCCCAGGGCTGCGTGTTTGGAATTAGAAAGTTAGGAAAAGCTTTCCAGGCATGCAAACAAGCTAACCCATGCCTCCACCCCAATGAAAACCAACTTGTTTCCCCTTCGAGATTTCTCTTCTTCCCCAGATGCTGAGGCCTCTCCCTTTCCCTGAAACTCAGAATAGCTTTCACCATGGGGCACTTACCTCAAAAGGGCTATTGTTCTTTCATCATCTAACAGTAAGAAATCACATTAAACGTCACAGTAATTTTAAATCTGGCCTCAGGATCCAGCTTAGTCTGTCATTCAAAAGCAGGTGGAATAGGAAAGGGTTCACTGTCGAAAGGGTCTCTCAAATGCTTTCACAAAAAGCTGCACAGAGAAGCATTTCTAGTCAGTTCTCTGAGAGTCCTGATATGTGTTAGAGCAAGATACGCCTGCATTTTTCATCTTACCTATGCCTTCCCTTAACTCTTTGTCAACTAAGAATTCTTGGCTGCAAACCAGCTCTACCCCTAGCATTTGTGAGTTCTGGAAAACCTCTGCTGAAGAACTGAGGAACTAGGAAGTACGGTGGCAATTCAGGATCCTGAAGCATGTGTTTTCAAAATGGCAGGGGGTCTTGCTGTGACACGGGCTGCAGGGCCACATTAACATTCAGTCTGCTGTGAGGAGTCTGATCATGGGTCCCACCGAGGCTGCCATCTTTATTCTTCCTTCTGGAACACCTGCTCCCACAGTCCCTGAGAAAGACTGATCTCTGTTGACAATTTTCCCTACCCCAAACACCCCCGGGCTGTT
Organism: Proteles cristata cristata; assembly: GCA_017311185.1. Taxonomy (NCBI): domain Eukaryota; kingdom Metazoa; phylum Chordata; class Mammalia; order Carnivora; family Hyaenidae; genus Proteles; species Proteles cristata. The sequence continues at coordinate 1,217,006 of JAESUZ010004980.1, forward strand.
TATGGTAAATAGCGCACACTAGTGAGGTTTTATTGATCTCTCTTTCCCAGACACCCCTCCGCCTCCTCCCACCCCGCTCTGATTTTTGTTCGTCTGCCACCTGGAAGCAGCAAATGTTGCGCCTCTTGCTCTTCTGCATACCAGAGGCAACGATAATATTTACAGTGGCGATGAGAGGCCCTTCCTGCTGCCTTCACAGCTCCGGAGCTCAACGGTGCTGAGACCCAGGGAAAGCCAAAGGCAGAGCAAGGGCTCCTTCCCTCTGCACACCTAGAGGGGTGTTCGCTTCTGGCCCAAACTCCAGATGTGACCCCCTAAAGAAGCCCCTCCCTTGGCCAATGGTAACCAGGGACCTTCCAGAAGTTTCGAAAAATGGAAGGGTGTCCCTCTAGGTGTTCCAGAAAAGGTTAGATTTGCTTTTGGAAGACAGTTACAGAGGAGATGAACACATCTGGCTGAATTTCAGGAGCTGCCTTCAGATTTCATGTGCCCCAGAGGAAACAAAGACAATCCATTAGGGTATAGGAAAAAAATAATATTCATTAATAAATCAATGTAATTGTGTATATATTTTTATTAACTTAATAAAATTATATATTGTATATACTTTTATATATTATAAAAATATAAATATTATATTTTGCAAATATTTTTATTAACTTAATTAATGTAATTTTGTATATATATTTTTTAATTTATTTAAGCTTATTTATTTACTTTGAAAGAGACAGCAAGAGCAAGCTGGGAGTGGTAGAGAGAGAAAGAGAATCCCAAGCAGGCTCTACACTGCCAGAACAGAGCTCAACGAAGGGCTCGAACTCACCAACCGTGAGATCATGACCTGAGCCGAAATCTAGAATTGTGTGCTTAATCAACTGAGCCACCCAAGACCCTTGTATATATTTTTAAAGAAATATACTAGTATAGACGTATAATTGTGTCATTTAAAAATGAATACCGAATTTGAGGCCACGTGCTCAAATTGTTATCGCTTTGGATAAATGATCAAAACAGTTTGAAAACCACTGAATTAGGAGATACTCATTCTCTTGTCTGACACTGACATTCTGTGGTTCTGTGATCTTATGTCTTAGAACAAAGTCGCCTTGACAGACCTGATAAGCAGAGATAAACAGACAACTGGTCTCCCAGCGGCAGCCAGATTTTAGTAGGGTTCCTGGTACCTGGGACCATGGCTCCCTCCCCACTCCCCACCTCTAACCCCAGAGATGTTACAGGCATAGAGGACCGGCCTCCTTGCTGCCACTCCAGGACCCCCTTCTGGGGGTGCAGATCCACCAGGAATTGAGAACAAGTTGCATCTGACCTGGCTTCTGTCTTTCGAGACTGTGCTGCCTAGATGGTACCATGTTTTTCTAGTTCATAATACAGAACACATCACCCCTAACTTGAAACCAGAAAGGCCTGTCTATTGAACTTCTGGCCGAACTCTGACCACATTGTAGTTTTTCATTTGGGATTTAAGATGTGATTTTTCTCAACCTTCTATGTATCTTTACTCCTTTCCCATTCAACTTTTCCTATTTACTTTTTTTTTTTTAATCATCTTTCTTCTTTCCATTATTTAATTTCACCTTCTCTTCCTTTCTGAGATCTGTGGACCTTCACGGCTGGCCCCCTTCAGGCAGTACAAACCCCATTCCTTTTAGTAACCATTTTTTGGTCTTTTTTTTTTTAAGTTTATTTATTTATTTTGAGAGAAAGAGAACAAGTGGGAGATGGGGAGAGAGAGAAACACAAGCAGGCTCTGCACTGTCAATGAAAAACCTGATGCAGGGCTTGAACTCGCTAACTGTGAGATCATGACCTGAACCAAAATCAAGAGTCAGATGCTTAACCGACTGAGCCTCCCAGGCACCCCACATTTGGTAATCATTTTTGTAATGATCGTGTGTGGAGTCTGAACCTTCTCTTCAATTGTTCACAACCCTTCAGCACATCTAACCCATCCTCCCAAACACTTCCTGCCTGGAAAACTATGATTTATTTAAAAAAAAAAAAAAACACATACAGCTTAGACGTTATCTCTTCCAGAAGCCTTCCCTGGTTCCTCATACACCATCCACACAAGCTAATCAATCCCTTCCTTGTACTTTCTGCAAACACTTTATTTTGTATTAAGATATAACTGACATATAACATCATATTAGTTCCAGGTGTACAGATGAGATTTGGTATTTGTATGTCGTGCACAGTGAGCACCATAATACATCTAGTTGACACCCATCACCGTACAAAGTCAGCATATTTTCTTTCTTAGGAGACCTTTCAAGATCTACTCTCAACTTAGCAACTTTCAAATACACAATATATATTATTAACTGTGGTCACCATCCTGTGCATTATACTCCCAGGATTTACTTGTTTTATAACTGGAAGTCTGTGCCTTTGACCCCTTCTGCACACTCTTCTTTCACAGCACCAATGACACTTGGTTGCACCAGTATATTGACATGTCCATCTCACTTGCTGGCTTGAAAACTCATCCAAGGCCAAGGCTGAAACCCTGCCCACAGCTCCTAGCATAGTGCCTGGTGCAAAGCAGATTCCTAATAAATGCAGTGAAGCAAGGAAGGAAATCTGAGGTCAACTACTCTTGGCCCCTGCATTAACCCAGGACAATGTGGCCGACTGCAAAAGTCACAATAACAAAGCTAATATTTATTGCGTGCTTTCATTGAGAAACCAATTAAATACACAAGTGGTTGAGTGAAGACCACCAGACCAATTATACACTCTGTTTACTAAGAAGCAACCTCCTTCTCCCTACATACATTGAAAAAGCATGTTCCAGACTAAATGATGGTATCGTTCTTGTCTGGTTCTAATGGACACATTATTTCTTGGGTTATTTTCTATCTTTTAATCACAATATATACATGATTATTCCTGGACTTCATGGATTCAAATTCATGCATTTAAATTTTCCACCAGGAACAATGACATTTCTCAGCTTTATTTATTTAAAAATCTGTTTTTAATGTTTATTTATTTTTGAGAGAGAGAGACAGAGCGTGAGCAGGGGAGGGGCAGATGCAGAGCGAGGAAGACACAGAATCCAAAGCAGGATCCAGGTTCTGAGCTGTCAGCACAGAGCCTGATGCAGGGCTCAAACCCATAAACTGTGCACAGAGCCTGATGCAGGGCTCAAACCCATAAACTGTGAGACCATGATCTGAGCCGAAGTCAGACGCTTAACTGACTAAGCCTCCCAGGTGCCCCTGAAACACAACTTTACATGAATACAGTTCTCTTCTTTTTTCTTCTCCTACAGGGAATATCATTTTTGATAAAATGTGCAGCAAATTGAAAAAAAGCAAACAAAAGCAATTGACTAATTTTGAACACTAACTTCTCCATCTGATCCCTCATCCACAGCCAGGACAAATCACGTATTTTTTTCATATATCTTTTACATCGGGTACTCGCTTACATTCTCTCTTGGTGTCTCTCCCTCCCTCCTCCTCTCTTTCACACACAACATATATATACATGCACACCTGAAGCCGTGTAGCTCTAATTCCTAGGCCACGAAAACTTCTGCACATGTGAGTGCTCCCTCTTCTTGGCCTTATAACCAAGTCAGCCCTAACTACCCAAAGCTTACTCACTACAGGTAGCTGCTCAGAGGGGAACAGAACCGGAAAGAGTAATGCATCCCTGGGAGCATCTGCCAAAGTGTGCCAGTCCCCAGCTCACACTCCCATGTGAGTGTGACTGACACGATGCCCATCCCAACAATGTGCTGTGAAGAAAAATTCTCTCGCGAGTCATGGCAATCCCACACTGTCCTGTAACTTCAAAAAGTATACTCTTCCCTCTCTGGTCAATGCTGTAATCACGGTCTCAGGAAACTGATCACTGAACTGATATTTGATTCGAGTTCTAAGACTGTCAGCTACCTTTTGAAAACTGAGACCCTGGGTGATTCAGAGCCTCTCTGGATCACCATGAAACTGACCAAAATTGCATTTCCCCCTCTTTTTCCTTCTCTCTCTGATCTGGCCAGTCTCCTATTCTCTCCGCTTCTATATAAGGTCATCGTGAGGACAGATGTGATCCTGTTTGTGAATTGCCTTGAATTCCTACAAAGGAGGTTTATAAACTCAAAACACTATTGCTTTTCAAGATGTTATTTTTAGTGCTCTGCATGCGCTGTTAACAAATCTTGAGAGAGAAAAAGAGGCCTGTGGATGGCTGGTGGTGATGGCCGCACAGCAATGGGAACGTACCTAGTCCACTGCACTGTTCACAGTGGTTTTGGTGGTAAATTTTATGCTACAGGCATTTCACTACAATTTAAAAAGTTAATATATAAATAAAGAGTCAGCAACAAAAACAAAAACCCTTTATATTGTCTGCCTGTTTATAAAGCAAGTTTCCTGGCATCCATCGCCTCTGTGCCCCCTGTTTCACCTATTTGCTTCTGCTTGTCCTCTGATCTGTTATCAGAACCTCACAGAGGTGAGGGAGGACTAAAGCTGGAAAGGCTGGAGGTCTGGGCCCTCCTCACCCCTTCCTCCCACATTACCGATAGGGAATAAGGCTCATTTGAACAAAAGGGTCAACTACGACTTGAGGTTCCTAATTTCGCGTCCAAATTTGTTTTCCTGGGAGAAAACAGTACATCATTCTGTTAGTACATTGCTATCGTTAGTAGCAATACCCCTACTGCCAGTAACGATCACAAAACAAGTCTGTAACCTCCTCTGTCACACCACTCCAGCTGGCGCTGGGAAAGGTGACAGGGAGCTGCGCCCAGCACACTGAGACACCCTGCCATCACCCTGGCCTCCTCCACCAGCACATCCCCAAGGCTGCTGCTCCAGGGGTGACAGCCCCAAGGGGCCACGCAATGGAGTGTGTCTGATTTCTGGCCACCTGTCCCTCGGGTTTCAGGTGACCAGCTTTTAATTCAGTACAGTCCCAGGTAACTGAACACCAGATTTCACCGGAATATGGACATTTTACACCTGGGTTATAAACTGTCATCCAGGGGCTTTCCAAGAGTCTGACATAACCTAAGTGGTGCCACAGAAACTGAACCTGGACGTTTGGAAAGAGCTCTCTCTGGAAATGGATCTGCCATAAACATAATGTGATCACCAGGCAGGGCCCATCCTGGGAGAGGGACCACCGCCATGCTAGCAGCAGACAGACTTTTAGCAGAGCGAGAAGGGACCTTAACGATCTAGTCCAACCCTCTCATTTCAGAGATAAGGATCTGACCCTCTCATTTCATAGATAAGGATCTGAGGACTGAGGCAGGTAGGGTGCCCTCAGCGACCTGTCCAAGGCTACTGGCCAGTCAGCTCCATCTGGGAGTGGAAGCCAGGCACTTTTACCAGCCGGGGCCCAGTGCTCTTCCCGCCACACTATTCCACCTGTGGTGGGGGAGGCAGAAAGGTGTGGATAGGCTTTGGAGCCAGGCCAGGCACACATCCCTCCCCTCTCTCTCTCAACTATAACGTTTGGCCAAGTCACCCTCCTTGAGCCTCCGTTTCCGCTATAAAATGTGCACAATCATTCCCATCTTTCAACATGGACATGAAGGTTAAATCAAACGATGTGAGTGAAGTGCCACCAGTTGCTGGCACAGTAAGTGCCCCACGATGGTAGTACGTAGGATAACCCCTTAGAACTGGCCCGCCCATCCATGGGGGATGTGTCCCAAGCCCGCAGCGGATGGCTTGTCGAAACCAGGGATAACACCGAACCCTCTACATACTCTTCTTCACATGCATCCATACCTACGATAAAGTTTAACTTATAAACTAGACACCGCAAGAGATCAACAACAATAAGTAATAATAAAATTGAACAATAAGTTATTGTACCGTACTCACCCTCCTTCTTGGGAGGCCTCGACACGATAAAACCACCACGCGAGGAGAGGGGGCTAGGTGAATGACGCAGGCATTGTGACAGACGATGGGCGGCTCCCGGCGTTATGACGTTGACGTTATGACGCTGACGTTGCAGCGTCAGAAGGAGGAGCCTCTGCCTCTAGCCGCGGTTCCCTGCGGGTAAGTGAGGTCTAGAAAGCGAAACCGCAGACTGAGCAGGGGGAGCTCCTGCCCTTGGGCCACCGCGGTTTTCTGAGCGTAATGGGCCTTACCCAGGGCAGGATTCCAAATGCGCCCAGGGTCCAGCTTGTCTCACTAGGGCAAGTCCAGAGCCGAGAGCGAGGGCTCCAATTTGGAATGGAGGAGCGCAGGGGAGGAAGGCTGCCCCAGCTAGTTGGGGTGCCGGCAGGTCTGAGGGACTCTATGCAGCTGGCCGGCATGTCCAGGATAGCATGTTTCTGACACTCGTGATGGTAATTAAAGGACTTCCAAAAAAATCAACAAGCGCAGCAAAGAATAAAACCCTTACACTTCCAGGTTGGAAAAAGGGAGGCTACTCCCAATCAGCAGGCTTGAGGGAGCGGGCAGATTAATGTGAAACGTGCCCTCCAAGCACATGCAGAGGAAGGTCCACAGAGCTTTATTTCTTAGCTCTGGGGGGGCGAGGGGGGTTGGTGCACACAAAGAATGCTAATGGCTTAGCTGTCTCAGGGCGTAATGACATAGAATCCACCCAGGCCAGTGGTCCTTGAAGTACGGTTTTCCAACCAGCAGTGCCTGGGAGCTTGTAAGAGGCAGATTCTCCGGCCCCATCTTGAACCTACCGAATCAGAAAACTCGGAGGATGGGCTCTAGCAAACAATTTCCCAAACCCTCCAGGTGATTCTTAGACACCTACAGTTTGAGCACCACTGACCTAGGCCATTTCTCCTGATTTCCTGGTTGGTAGCCCAGTGGCTATCAATCTTGGCTGCACAGAAGCCGCCCGGTTCCAAGTCCACAGCTCACGGCAATTAAATCAGAATCTCTGGGATCGGACCCAGGCGCCAGCTCTTTTTAGACTCCTCAGGTAATTCCAATGTGCAGCCAAGCCTGAGACCCACTGATGTGGAGCAAGAATTTGAATGAAGCAGTAAGTCATTCATACCATTTGTGCGAATGCGATAGTGCGTGAGAGTATCCATCAACTCAGAATGCAGGGAAGTCACCACCGTTTCTGTTGCTGAGTCTTCGTGTTTGTTTTTCCCACTACTACTTCCTCAGCTGTCGCTGCAGGTTCTGTGTCCCCAAGAGAAGTTCTGAATATATTTGTTCCTCCTACCCACCTTGACTACTATTGAATTAACTTCATTGAATTCACTAGTGCTAAGGAAGTGTTACAGGGGATTCAAGAAGAAGTTGTATTCATTCTCTTGGAATCCACCAGTGAATTTCCAAATTAAAGGCAATTATGTTTCCATCATATATGCTTCTCTTCTCTGTCAGGTTTTGTCTGTAGTGTTCTTGTTATGTTTACATATTTTATTCAGCTTTTGGTTGAGATCAGCATCAAAGCAGGCTTATAAAACCCTACCTGGTTTATGTTTCGTTTGGCCTTATGAAGCATTGCAAGTGTTTCACCTGGTAGAAGACTTAAGATTCGAGAGAGTGGGTGGTCCTTGCCAGTTTCCTCTGCCTGAGAGGGGGTGGGGGCGTGGGGACAGAAAAAGAGAATCTGTTGTTTCCCCCAGTACCCTATAGACTGGATTACAAGAAAGTTGGTAAATAGCCACGGGACCAACACTTTCAGGTTCTAATAAAAATGCTTTAAAGATGGGACCTATATGATAGTATATCTAGAATGCCATCTTAAAGGCTAGCCTTACCGTTTTAGCTTCAGACCAGTTACTTGGAAGTTTAGCAGTCTTCCAAGAAGCTCAATGTAGAAATGGGCACAGTTCATGGAGATAACAGTTTTTAGTCCACCAATACAAATCACATGTTCCTTCTCGGAAGATTTCCTAGGGTACCAAACTTCCCCAATGTCTCCAGGAGTTCTGAAACTTTAGGGAGAAATGGAGATTGCGTATACTTGTCCGTGTTTCTCTGCACTTGTTAGAATAAGCCATCACCCTGACCTCTCTGCAGCTTTCCTGTATTAACACTTCAAGTCCCATGTCCGCTTTCCTTCTGAGCAAACTGGGATTGTTGGTCACCTCACATGGTGCCCAGAGCTGCTTGTTGACCATCTGTCTCTTTATGAATCTTCCCCTCTGTTTGACTCACGCAATGCTATATCTCAGACCATCAGCACTCAATGCTTAGAACACACACACACACACACACACACACAAAACACCCCTGGCTCCTTCCTGGCAATGCTATCACAAATACATTCTTTTATGTTGCTTGAATTTCCACTTCATGTTTTTCCCACTGCCATCACCACCCTATCTCTCCACAGGATGATTCCAAAAACATCTTGTTCTTTTGAATCAGACTGCCAGAACAAATGCAGAGCAGAAAGAGTGATTCCCGTTGTTTCAGAGCTGAAACTAGATGAAAGACTACATCATAAAAGTTAAAGAGTGCCTCTTTGTTCAATGAGATAAATCTCTATTGTTTATCCCTAAAGTGCCAGATACCGTGCTATGCTGCTCTCACAGTAAGACGAGTCCCTGATAGCAAGCTAACAAATGAGACAAATGTGTCCCCTTAGCTCAGCAAGACTCACTGGCATCCTACATTTCCTTGTTCCTTGATTTTCCACTGGAGTGAGCTTTGGTTTTTGCCATCCCTTATCTCGGGCTGCTAGCAGCAATCGACTGAATCCATTGCCAATTTGTTCTTTCTAATCTCAGTGCTGCTCCAGAATTATTATAATAAATTCAATTATTTTCTCATAGTGATTTCAAATTCTGTCTACACTGAAGCTCCTTCCTCCCACCCCCCACCCACCCGTCATGCAGCACGGGCCCTGTCATCTGTCTACCTGAGATCAACACCATTTGCTGGAGTTCCAGCTCACATTCACTCTCCTACATTAAGTTTTCCCGGGCTCATCATGACCATTTTCTCTCACCCTGTTGCCTTAAATAAGGAAATATATTTTCTCCTCTCTGAGGCTCCTTCATGATCATCCTCTATCACTTCTTTAACACTTCTTCAGTCATTACCCATCTGATGTATTTTTCTCCCAGCCCGTTGACTACTCTTTGGCATGCAAATGTGCTTACAACAGAATTACTCTTTAAAAAAAAATTTTTTTAATGTTTTATTTATTTCTGAGAGAGAGAGACAGCATGAGCAGGGAAGGGTCAGAGAGAGAGGGAGACACAGAATCTGAAACAGGCTCTAGGCTCTGAGCTCGCTGTCAGCACAGAGCCCGACACAGGGCTTGAACCCCCGAATCGTGAGATCATGACCTGAGTCGAAGTTGGATGCTTAACCGACTGAGCCACCCAGGTGCCCCAACAACACAATTACTCTTAAGAAAATGTTTTTTAAGTTTATTTAAAGACAGAAGCAGTGCAAGCAGAGGAGGGGGAGAAACAAAGAGAGAATCCCAAGCAGGCTCCACGCTGCCAATGCAGAGCCTGATGTGGGGCTCGAATTCATCAAACTGTGAGATAATGACCTGAGCCGAAACCAAGAGTCGGACACTTAATCAACTGAGACACCCAGGCGCCCCAAGAAATTTTTTTTTAAAAAAGAGGTGATCTGATTCCACCGAAACTGTGGAATTTGCACACCTTTCCCTCTTTTCACTGCCCTCTGCCCTCACCTTTCTCATCCACTGCCCCCATTAATTTCTCAACCTTGTCCAGCCCGGGACTGGCTCCTGCTAAACTGAAATTTTCTCCCAGGGTGTACCAATAACAACTTGTAAAATGAGGTGCCTCTTCTAGGCTCTCACCCAGCCCAGCCTCCTGGTATCATTTGAGAGTGTTGTTAGTGTTGGCCTCTCTCACGTTCAGTATCCTGACTCATCTTGTTCTTCTCTCCCTGGACTCTTGTTCTTCTCTCTCTTCCATCCCTCCTGCCCCATCCCAGTCTTACTCTTCTCATCCAGTTCCATGGGCTCCAGCTCCAGCTCTATTCTCTTGACTCCCACGTATACCTCCCTCTCTCAACTCTCCCCTACATTTTCTATCCATATTTCTGAACACCTAAAAGGCTGCTCCACATGGAAAAATCCCAAGATCCTCAGACTCAATATGCTAAATATCAGGTTCATTACCATCATGTCTAACACCTGTCTCTCTGGGTTTTCTGTCTTAGTCCCAGCATCAGCTCCATTATTCCTGACTCCTACATTCTTCTTGACCTTTGACCTTTTCGATTCCTAATTTCTAGGCATTTGGCAAATAACATCACGTTGCTTTTATCGTTGGAACTTTTCATTACAAAAGGCAGAATCTGAACTCAGGTTCAGTAAGAAAAGAGGATGTTCTGGTGTGTGGAAGCAGACCATAGAAAGGGTGGTTTCTCGGGAATGGTACCAGACTTCTTTCTTCACTTCTGATCTCAGCTTTTGTTTCTGTTCTTCTCATTCTTCCAGGCTCCTCCATGTGAAGGGGGCCATGATCAGCAGCAGCTCTGAAGGCACACCCTTTACCACAAATAGGAAGAGACCATTCATATGTGCCAGGCACCATACCAGCCAGTTCAGAGCCCACAAGGCAGGAAGAAAGAGGAAAAAAAATATTCTCCACTGCAAATTTAGAGAATCCATAGACAGAGTCTAAAGTGGGCCAATGTAGGTCATGTCCCCACCATTGGAGCAATCACTGGCTTTTCCTCAAGAACCATGAAGTGGAGTTACTGCCAGACATGGACATCTGACTACCCGCCTGTGAGCTTGGGTATTTCAAGTCGGAAGGGTCCAGTGAACCACAGCAGGTCAAAAACATGCAGGACTGGATTTGGAGGTAAGAAACTGAAATGCAGAAACTCAACTGTGCTTATTAAGGTCCACAGGGCTTCCCATTATCTTACAAAAATTAAGCGGCCTACAAGGAATGGTGTTTGAAAAATGCACCATCCACCAAGGGAAGAAAAATAAAACATACAGAAGAGAACCAAAACATTCCTCAGAAATCAGTTTTGGGAATACACTAAAACCCAAGTAAATGTGTCACCAAAGCCCCAAATTTTATGCCAATAGTTCCTAGCCTCTAAGTATAGAATATCATGTTTAAATTAAAAAATTTTAAACGTATAAATACTAGTGATTATCGTTATGAATTGCATAGTGATGAGACAGGACGGCACGCCTTTGTCACAGCATCACCTACTCAGCCTGCCGGCCATGTTTCATCTCTTGCCCTGAGTCTGAGGGCCCTTGGAGGCCTGTGATTATGAGCTCTCCTTTCTTGTAGAATTTTGGAAGGATTTCTACCTGAAAAACTTTGGAAGGAGGTACTGAAATTGCTCACCGAAGCCATAAAAATCTCAATAATGCCCTCATGGGATGTCTGTTTTTAAGCAATTTAACTTTCCAGTGCCCCTTTTTTAATGTTTATTTCTTTTTGATAGAGAGAGGAAGAGCATGAGTGGTGGGAAGGGCAAAGAGAGGGAGACACAGAATGTGAAGGAGGCTCCAGGCTCCAAGCTGTCAGCACAGAGCCCGACACGGGGCTCAAACCCGTGGACCATGAGATCATGACCTGAGCTGAAGTCGGGTGCATACCTGACTGAGCCACCCAGACACTCTTCAAGTGTCCCTTTTTAATAAGGAAAATAGTTACCAATTTCACCTGTCACTATACAGGTTAACCTGATGCTGGTCATTGTCTGGGACTCCTTAATACCACCCCTATAGGCTGGCATTTCTTGTCACGCTGATATTCCCTCTATTTTTCATCTGTTTCTGCCTCTATATTTCCTCTGGTTATCGACTTCTCATTCATCAGAAGATTTGTAAACATAATGAAGCCTAAATGGAGAACACATGAATATGAATTCCATGGTATGTATTAATTAAGCCTCCCGCTATAATATTTTGGAGCGGTATTTCTCCCAGGAATGAATGCTTCCACCTGACAGGTGTGTGATGCTATTTTCATCTCCCATCATCTAAGGTTCAGGATATACCCGGCAACATCCTTGTGGGGCCGGGGGGAAGTGCCCCACATCACTGTTGCGAGAAGCATTCTTCCCCGTCCTGCTCAGCTGGACTTAAGACTGGATGAAAAACAAATGTTCAAGCATGTTCAGTTTTCATGTTAAGCTGTGTCATCCATTATCTTTTCCTTTTGCCTTTAAATGTGACCCAAAGACCTTCCAACAGACTGGAATGCAGCCTTGTATGAAATCAACTTAATCTCTTATTTGTGATATACCACAGAATACTTGTCCTGAGTATTATTAGGCTGCAATGCTATTCTATTTATTTAGTAGACATTTTTTTTAAAGGACAAGGGAAAGCCACTTGAAGCTTGATGTTAAAAAAAGAAAGAGATACAGTGTGTTCTACATTTGAAATGTCAACATATACCCTTTTGCCCAATTTCTCTATTCCAGCATTCGCTTTTACTATATGCCCAGTTCCTCTCGTTCAGTCAAATGTGTGTGAAGTCTGAAGCTTTCTAAGAAAGCCCTGCCCCAGCCGGGATCAAAGGGAAGGCTTCTGGAATGGGACATCAGTAGCATGGCTCCCCTGGTTTGCCTTTTCTCCCTCCACAGCAGTGAACACCTTTCAGAAACAAAGCCACCTGCCATCTAACACAAGGATGGCCACGTCTTTGTGTGCCTGTGTCCGTGTGTGCACATGGGCTGGGGGACACTCAGTGTGTGTGTGTGTGTGTGCGTGCGCGCGCGCGCGTGGGAGTTATTTACATGTCTGATGCTCTTCAGGTCATTGCAGAATGTTCAGCAAGCTAGCATTAGCCTCCCTGGAGGGCGTGAAGCTCCAAATAGCTGTGTTGGGGAGGGACCACTCTGTCGCCTCTCCATAGGAAGGGTCAGAGGTCATGCCCTGAAGGCACTCATGCTGAGAGGCATCTAACTTAGCAGAGTGAGCATTGGCCTGGGGGTCAGGAGATCCTTGCCTTTCAGAGCCGTCAAAATAGGGGCAAGTGACAGCATCTCTGGAAGCCTCAATTTTCTTATCTGTGAAATGAAAAGTCTGGACTAAATCAGGGGTCACCACATTGGCTGCATGGTAGACTCACTTGATTTTCTTTTTCTAACAGTGCTGCAAGGGTCTTACCCCAGATCAGTTAAATTAAATTTCTGGGGGTGGAACCCAGACATGGTATTTTTGTCAAAGTTCCGAGGTAGGTCTCAGTGCAGCCAGCCAGGGCACAGAACTGCTGGGCTAGGTGAGCTCCAACGTCTCTCCAGTGCCAGCACCACCGGGGCCTGCTGCTGTCACCTCAGGGCCCCTGGTCAGCTGAGTGTCCTCAGCTATGCATCCTGCCAGCCCACCCTTCCAAGTGCATGGCTTAGTAGGGCCACAGCTTCAACAGGATCTGCAGAAATGTTCAGTGTAATTAACCGGAATCCCCAACCTAAAGAATGTGACAGAGGAGGGCAGAATCTATTGTTAAAAGGAATCATCATGGCTCCTAAGAAAACTGCAGACCGGCTGCGAAGCCCACTCCTGTTTCTCTCGGAACCTTGCACGGCGAGCTCATTTGCCTCTTCATACCCAGCTCTGACTTGTCTCGTGCAGTGCAGCTCTGTGCTGGGGAGATAAACTAATTTAATCAAGGGCAGGAGCTGCATTTTGATCTTGCAATCATGTCACGTAATTCCCTTTTCCAGGGCAGCGCCACACTTCTCTCTGCCCGGTTCTCTGGTCTCTCAGAGCCCTTTTCTCCGCTTATTCCTTCTTAACCTATCCATCCCCGCGTCCCCTTGTCCACAGATCTGCCCCACATCCATGTGCCCCCACACCCATGACACAATTTTCCTTTGTAATGTCCCATTTCCCCCACTTCTTCCCGCTCCTTTATTTCCAGCCAATATTGCTGGGCCACCGATGGCTGTGAGGATGTGAAAACACAGGCATGAATAATGAATTGGGAGAGCCAGACTGAAGTCAGTCGGAACTGAGAACAGTATTTCAGAAATGCAGCCAAATGACTTAGCAAGAAGTGATATCACGTTACTGCAACCCCAAAAGCTTCAGACACACTGCTAATTATGAGAATGCAGTTCTGAGTAAGAATCTGCAATTGTCCAAAAGCAGGCCAAACCTTCATTCTGCTTTGGGGCTAAAGCTGGGACTTTTAGAAGGTGCAGAGATGCTTGCTCAACTCTACTGTGCTGGCCAGCCAGTGCAATGACCATCTAGTGGCCAGCTTGCTCATTCCAAGAATAGCACTGTCACACTGGGCAGGATGCACGTGGACAGCGAGAGGGGATATAATTTTTTTAAGTTGATTTATTTATTTTGTTGACGCAGTGGGGAGGGGTGTGTGGGGGGTGGGTGAGAGTCCTAACCATGTTCTGTGCACTGTCCGTGTAGGGCCTGACACAGAGCTCCATCCCACAAACAGTGAGGTCATAATCTGAGCTGAAATCAAGAGTCTAATACTTAACCAACTGAGTCACCCAGGTGCCCCTAGAGGGGACGGAATTGAAACTCCACATAGCAGCCAGGCCAGGAAGCAGGGAAGTGGGGGAATCTAGGTCTTGAGGTTGCCAGAGGGGAGACAGGCTGAAGATCCGGAAGCGGATATTTGTCTGTTGTTCTTCTCAGCCATTAGAAGCCAACCTAGAGCCCAGCCCTCAGCTCAGGTGTCCCTGATCCTATTTAGGTGGACTAGGATTCCCATTTAGTCAGGAATCTCCATTGGACCTCCTTTTACAAGCAATACTTGGTAGACGGGTCTGTGAAACCCTTAGTCCAATCTGGGCACTTGCCAGTGCTGACTGGTAAGCAAGCAGCCCGCGGGACAATCCTAAGTGGCTTTCTTGCTGCGCCTTGCATCCCCTCCCATCTGTCCCCTAAATGTACCCAGACGTGTTGCTGTAAAATATAAACCTGGCTATCCCACTCTGTTGCCAGAAACTGTCAGTAGCCTGTTAGCTCCAGAACAGAGGCTAAGTTCCTCATCGTAGCATTCAAGGCATCTATGACTTGGCCCAAGCTTCCATCTCTCACCCCGCTTTCTGATCAGTGACTTGACCTGACAGTCAAGAGATGCTAGATTCTTTGTGTGTGTCCTCTGCAGAAATTTCTCTCTGCCCATCTCTGTCTGCTGTATGAACACCCATTTATCCACCGGGACCTAGCTTAGGAGCCCTCTTTTTTCCAGAGCCCTGGAATTGGACTAACTCTCCTCCCCTCACAGTCCCATCATGCCCACTGCCCACTTCACATTGAGAGATCTCTTTGTGAGATGAGAATGGACCCTTTGCGGGCAAAAACCTTGCCCTGTTCACCCAGGAATGTTCCTAACATCCAACACAATGCCTGGAATACAGTAAACATTGATTAGTATTTGTCTAGAGGATACTGGCTGGAAGAGTTGGGATGTAGGATAGCAGTGTTCCAATCTGGCAGGCACGGATAGTCCCCAGTTCCTGCTTGGAATAGAGGTGCAGAGGTCTGAGCAGTACTCTTCTTCCTCACCCCTCCTGATGGAGAGTTCCCTAGCACGTGCTTCCGATCCCGCACCCCCCCATCCTCATGTGCTGCAGCTGTGATTCCCCAGTGTCAGCGGCTCCCAAGTTCCCAGGCTCTTCTCCTCTTTGTGGGGCCTTAACAGGCAGTGGAGACATGCCCTCGTGACTCATATTGCCAGTGGTGAGTTCAGTCCTCCAAGCCAAAGCTTACTTCATTTTCCCAGTGTCTGAGTCACGGAGGAAACAGGTTGAGCAGGTACGAATCTCTGTCTGCAAATCTGAATGTGCAAAAAAAAAAAAAGTATCTTGTTTTTTTTTCATAATTCAGTTTAGTTTCTATTTCAAGCCTCATTTTTTTTCCTTAGGGTGGCGGAGTCAGTTTTTCTTCCTCTCCCTTTTCCTGAGTGCAGCATCTAAGCGCCAAGGGTTTATGAGGTGTCCCAGTGAAGACATACCCGGTCCTCATCTTCAGTGTCGTCTATTCATTTTGCTTCCCACCGGAAAAGCCCCATCCTATCTAACATTACCGCCCACCCACCCAGATGCCAAGGTGGCCCCATTGGCATCTCCTGTGCTGCTTCTGGGGAGCGGGGTCCCAAAACCATGTTGGGACCGTGACAGAGCCCAGGGAGCTCCCTAGGCTGACTGAGGCCACATCTGCCAAGTCAATGTGAGGGTTGGCTGGCTGGTTTTTGTTTTCATTTGGTCGGATTTTGGTTCCAGCATCCCAGCACTTGACATGGGGCCCAGGGCTCGTGGCCTCCTTCCTCAGAGACCCACCAGCACCTGTGCTTTCCTAACACTCCACCCCCCCATCCAGTCCCAGACTGTGACACCCTCTCCTAGCCAGTGTGTGTGGAGGGGTGAAGGGAGGGGCACCTCCCCACTGCTCATCTGATACCTGCAAATTGATGTCCCTCAGTCCTGCTTCCACTCCCTCAGAGTCTGTTCTAGACCACAGAAACTTTTTTCCTCTCTGATCTTTCCTGTCACATTCCCTCCCTGTGTCAGTGATCACCTACTACGGTCTAGTTACTGAATGGAGAGAAAGGGTAAGGTCTAAGAGGGACCTGGTGGGGGAAGTGTCATTAAGAATGTTAGTGGGAGATAGTTGCAAATGACACATCAGATAAAGGCCTAGTATCCAAAATCTATAAGGAACTCACCAAACTCCACACCCAAAAAACAAATAATCCAGTGAAGAAATGGGCAGAAGACATGAACAGACGCTTCTCCATAGAGGACATCCAGATGGCCAACAGACACATGAAACGATGCTCCGCGTCCCTCCTCATCAGGGAAATACAAATCAAAACCACACTGAGATACCACCTCATACCAGTCGGAGTGGCTAAAATGAATAAATCAGGACAACTCTAGATGCTGGCGAGGATGTGGAGAAACGGGCACCCTCCTACACTATTAGTGGGAATGTCAACTGGTGCAGCCCCTCTGGAAAACAGTGTTGAGGTTCCTCAAAAAATTAACAATAGAAATTCCCTATGACCCAGCAATAGCACTGCTAGGAATTTACCCAAGGGATAAAGGAGTGCTGATGCATAGGGGCACATGGACCCCAATGTTTATAGCAGCACTCTCAACAATAGCCAAAACATGGAAAGAGCCTAAGCGTCCATCAACTGAAGAATGGATCAAGAAGATGTGGTTTATCTATATGATGGAATACTACATGGCAATGAGAAACAATGACATCTGGCCATGTGTAGTAACATGGATGCAACTTGAGGGTGTTATGCTGAACAAAATAAGTCAGGCAGAGGAGGACAGATACCATATATTTGCATGTATAGGTGGATTAGAAGGAACTTAATGGAGTACCATGGGGGAGAAAAAGGGGAAAAATAGTGGGGAGAAGGAGGGAGGCAAACCCCCATGAGAGACTCTTGAATGCTGATAACAAACTGAGGACTGATGGGGGTGGGGGAGATGGGAAGGGGGGTGATGGGCATGGGGGAGGGCACTTGTTGGGATGAGCACTGGGTGTTATATGGAAACCAACTTGACAATAAACTATTTAGAAAAAAGAATGTTAGTGGGGACATGGCACCTGAGTGGCTCCTCATCGGTTAAGCTTCCAACTTTGGTTCAGGCCATGATCTTATGGTGCATGTGTTTGAGCCCCACATTGGGCTCTCTGCTGCCAGCACAGAGCCCACTTGGGATCCTCTGTCTCCCTACTCTGCCCCTCCCTGACTCATGCTCACTCGCTCTCTCATAAATAAACATTAAAAAAAAAAAAAAAAGAATGTTAGCAAACATGAATGTAGCATTTAGAATGAATCAGGCATCTAAGAACTTTCCATACATTAGCTCATTAAATCACAGCAACGCACTGAGATAGATACAGTTGTCATTCCCATTTTACGGATGAGGAAACTGAGGTAAAGTAGTGACAGATCCCAGAAGCTGAGACTTGAACCCAAGCAGTTTGGCCCCAAAGTCTGTGTCCTTAAGTGCTACAGTGACGGACTGTCACACATCAGTGCCCTGCCACACATCTTATTCTTAGTGTAGAAGCTGTCTTCACGTGTAGGAGAAAGAAAAGTTTTAAAATATTATGATGGAACCTTCTCTCTCTCTTCAAAGTGCTTATGCTGGGATTTAACAAATTTTTATTTTCATGAGACATCTATCAGTCATCCAAGTGAAGAAAAAGCCTAAAAGTCTTAAAAAAATAGAATCCCCCAGTACCACCAATGTTACTGCCTTCATGTGCCTGGAATCATTTCGACACGCCCTTCAACAGTGGGATAAGAGTTAGAGGATTTGACCACTGAAAAGGTGTGCCAGTTCCTTATAGTTCACTCCACATGCCCTTGACCATTCTAGCTAAGAACTAACACCCTTTTGAATGAAAAGATAGCCAAGAAAAAGCACTTGTGGGCTTCTAATTGCTCTGGAACAAACATTTATAACGTTTTGGGGATCACAGACTTACTTGCAAAGAAGAAATCTCTCCCCATGAACACCAAGTGCATAGAGCAAAATGTGTAGTTTATCAGAAAACTGTGGGGAAATCACTGAGGCCCATGCTGTGTGCAAATTCTTCCTGGAAGGGAAGTTCTGTACCTTCAACACCCAGCAGAGTATAATAAACTAATAGAGTTAGGCCCGTCCTGCTCCCCTTCCAGCACCCACCCCCGCATTCATAATGTCTCTCTTTGGTACCATAAGAGAGAAAATCTGCCCCCTCCTTTCACTGCATCCCAGATTCTCTGCAAATGCTTGGTGCTAACAAGGACTTTGTTCTTTGGGTGTCGTATGCCTGTGTGTTTGCCTCTGAGGGACAAGCACTGGCTGTTGGCAGGAACCGATTAGAAGTGGCCACTCGGATTTTTGGACGATTTGGAGGCTACACATAAAGCTCTACATATCCTCTGGTGGCCAGTTAGGGAAGGACCCAGGCTCTTGGACTCTTCACAACCCCTGGAGGACTCCTTCCCAGCCCATCCCTGCAGGGTAGCCCATCCCCTGACTGATCTTTCCCTTTTCAGGAGGGAATTCAACACATCTAGTTCTAAAATACCTTCTCAAAGAAAACCGCTTATGGGTTTTCAGTACCTCAAGAGTATCATGGAACTGCAGTAACTCAGTTCTCAATTCTTTAATCAAGAAACAGAAGAATGTCTGAGTCAAGGCCAAACATTCTTTTGCTGAAGGAAACACGTAGATGGTTCAGGATAAACTCTGTGAGGAGCATAGACCCCTCTGTGAGAAACCATTGTATCCTACAAGTGCAAACACTTACCTGATCATTGTTTGTGCTTCGTTGCCATCATGCCACCAGGGTGACTGTTAAGAATAAGGAGGGCAAACCCGGGGTACCTGGGTGGCTCAGTCGGTTAAGCGTCTGACTGATCAGGTCATGATCTTGCAATTCAGAGTTCGAGCCCCATGTCAGGCTCTGTGCTGACAGCTCAGAGCTTGGAGCCTGTTTTGGATTCTGTGTCTCCCTCTCTCTCTCTCTTTCTGCCCCTCTCCCATTTGCTCTCGATGTCTCTCTTTCTCTCTCTCTCAGAAATAAACATTAAAAAGGTAAAAAAATAGGGGCACCTGGGTGGCTTAGTCGGTTGAGCGTCCGACTTTCGCTTAGGTCATGATCTCGCAGTTCGTAGGTTCGAGCCCCGCGTCGGGCTCTGTGCTGGCTGCTGGCTCAAAGCCTGGAGGCTGTTTCATTCTGTGTCTCCCTCTCTCTCTCTGACCCTCCCCTGATCACGCTGTCTCTCTCTCTCTCTCTCTCTCCTAGAAATAAATAAAAATATTTTGAAAAAAAAAAGGTAAAAAATAGCATAAGGAGGGCAAACAAAGCAGACAGCTAAAAGATACTGGGACATAAAAATAGTATTTTCCTTCATTCTCATTTCCCATTTCCTTTCCTCTAATGTTGGGGTGGCATGATGTATCCTCTTCATTCCTTCCTATCAACCTTCTCTGTTTCTTTGATGATTTTTTGTTCTTATGACCTATTCTTGCTATCAAGTTTTAATATCTGAACTGTGTTCATGGATGCCCACACCATGATAAAGGCCATTTTTGTTTCTCTGAGCATTTGTCATGCATACCCATCAGTAACTGTTCTAGACATGTTACTTATTACAAGTATGTTTATGGTTATATAAACTTCATGCAAGGAAAACTGTACTAATACATTTCACATATTTTAACGTACAACAAAAATAAACTATGAAAGGATGAGATGAAATAATTTTAAAAGAGCAATAACATTTTATTCTCCTAACAGATTGTCCATTGCCCTTTGGGAAACACAGATGTAGAGTATCAAAGTAATTAAACATAGAGCAAAATCCTCCAGAAGGTTTTAAGTTGGATGGCACTGCCTCAAATTGTACCCTGTAACATTCCCCTAACGACACCCTCCATTCATATAATTGAATTCATAAGAGACTATTGTAAATAGAATGTTTGTGTCCTCCCAAATTCATATGTTGAAACCCTAACCCCCAGTGTTGCTATGTTTGGAGATGGGGCCTCTAAGGAAGAAATTAAGGTTAAATTAAGGTGGTGCTCTGATCCAACTCTGGATTAGATAGATTTTGTGTCCTTATTAGAAGAAACACAGGAGAGATCATTCCTTCTCCCTCTCTCTCCGTGTGTGTGTGTGTGCGCGTGCGCACGCGCGCTCACGCTAAGGATAAGGCCCTATGAGCACAAGCAAGATGGCAGCCATCTGTAAGCCAGAAGAGAGTACTCACCAGAAACCAACCCTGTCAGACCCTGATCTGGGACTTTCAGCCTCCAGGACTGTGAGAAAATAAGTTTATGTTTAAGCCACCCAATCTGTGGTATTCTGTTATGGCAGCCCGAGCTGACTAAGACTCTCAGAAAACTTTCCAGATTGTTTCTGCACCCTGAAGTCTACACACACACACACACACACACACGGAGTCATTCACCATAAAGTTAACAGTTTCTTCAAAGCTGGTCATAAAATTAGTATTAGGTAACAAACTTCATAAGTGTCAGGAATACGGCGATGTGAGAAACTCACACAACATCCCCGTAACTTGGGCAAGTGGAGGAATGCAGGACCAGGGCAATCCTGGTGCTAGAGCCGAGGTGTAGACCCTCCCTTTTCCATCAGATATGCACCAGCTTCCCTCGTGCACTGTGCTGTGTCCGCCCTCATTCCCATGGTTTGAGTATGTGCTGCAGACAGACAAGAATTGAAGTGTCTGTGGAAAGTAATTAGAAACTGAAGCTTGGCTCCTGAGAATTATATGGACTGCTGTTTCTTGACATAATTTTCAAGAGACAGTATAATTTAATTTTCCACTGAAAACAACAAAGATAGATGTTATTTTTGTTTATCTTTTAAAGATAAATCTCTTGCTAAATGCATTTGTGAGCAAGTTAGAGAGGAAAAATCGATTGAGGGTAAAAGTTAATTAAAAGGAGAAATACATACAGGTAACTAAATACTGAATCTGGCATTTGCTCTGGGATAAGGTATTAAATTCTGATGACTTTGAACTCCTGCTTTTAACAACTATATAATGTGTAAGAAATAAGACAAATCCTAGGGCCAACTGAAGTCAAAGGTCTGAAAGGAAAACCTATAAGCCATATAGAGACATCAGAGAAATAAGAAGCCACAGAAAGGACTACTAAAAAGTACTTGTTTCACTCAGCCTTGAAGCTAGGTTGAAAGAGAAAATATTTCTCCTGAGAATTCACAACTATAATCCAGTTTTCATGGGAATTTTCAGCCCAAATTCACAGTACTTCAAGTCTAGAATTGATTTTAAAATATCCCTTGGTTAAGAGTACCTTATTGGTAGTAGGTAGAATTAAATGGGTACTGGTTTTGAGCGAACTTACTTTCACCCAAAGCCTCAAAAATCACTACAGATTTTTCCAGGAATGTAAGTGCAAATGACAGCAAACACATAAATGAAAGGCATCATGAATGATGGATTATAAAATCAATCAAGAAGATTCAAAAGCCTCCCAAAGAATATCTAAAAACAAAAATAGAGCAGTTGAAAGTCGAAGAACGATACTCAGGTCACACAGCACACACTGTTGGCACAGAGCCCGACTCTGGGCTTGAACTCACAAACCATGAAATCATGACCTGAGCCGAAGTTGGACGCTCTACTGACTGAGCTACCCAGGTGCCCCTATGCATTCATTTGCATTTTAAACAGAAAGAAATCATCAGTGAAGACACGAGAAGATCCCTTTCAGATATTTATGCGGGAGTACTTGTTTCTCAAATGTTTTAGGGTTTGTTTTTGGTTTTGGTCATGGAAGTGTTTCTTCAAATGAAAGCATAGGGGAGATTCTAATGTGTGAAATGAGTGAGTTGGAAATAAGGGTAGGGACAGCCCAGGATCCTAATTTCCAACTCCTAGGTCTATTGGCACCTAGCCAGCGGTGTTCCTCAAGCTTTATGCAGTGTGTGAGAGAGTCATCTCAGGGAGGATAAAACATGGGCTGATCAGAACATCTGGGTGAGTCTGAGAGTCTAAATCTTAACAAGCACCCCAGGAGATGGAGAGCCAGTGCCCCGCCCCACCCCCCTCACAGTCTGACATCGCTACAGTCATGTGCAGCAGAGCCCAGTGTGAAAACTGCCCTACAAGAGGATCCAAAGTCAGGCTCTGGATTTACTCATCAAGTGATTACAAACCCAAGATTCTTGATCACTTTGGTTGATTTTCCCACAATCTCCTAAGCCTCACAGACCTGTGGCAGCAACTAGATTATATCAAGCCAGTAGAAAGAATTCCAAGAATTTATTTATTTTAAAGCAGCAACAGTGATAGATGCAGAGACTAAAATTCCATCTCATACCCATTCCCCAAATTATCCTAATAGAAGGAAGGAGAGCAACTTCTAGATCATGTAAAACTGCTAAGGACAGCAGCTGAAGCTCCCAAAATAGCTGAATCTTGTTCCGAGCCCAATCAAGGAATTCCTTCCCAACATTTGACTTCAGTGGATTGTTATGAATGCACAACTGTCTGGGCGATGTGACACTGCCACTCAGTGCTGAAACAAAGGGTCTTAGACTCTAGAAACAGTGGTTGTTGGACCAACAGCGGTCTGCACTGGACTGGGTACTCTCTTGTCTAAGAAACTGGACACTGACAAAATCTCCGTGTCCAGAACAGGGGAGTTGTAAGAACAGGAAACACATTTCTGTTTACCTTTTGGAGGAAGTAATGCATCACACTTGGTGCCCACGCTGCCTCTCAGATTAGACAGTAGAGAGATTACAGGGCAGCAGCCAGCACCTGTGTCTTTATCTAGGTTCTCTCACAGTGTTTTCTTTATGGTACCTGATAATACCAGGTGGTTCTGCCTGGGCAGGAAAAACCGTGGAGGTGCTAGGTAAAATGTGTGAGATCCATGTTCCTTCAGAAGAAATCAAGAGCACACTTAGATATGTTTACAGAAGTTGCAGGATCTCAGTTTTACAAACATAACATCTTGGCCTAGGTTTGGCCCAAAACACCAACAAAAACCAACTAAACTGTGGTCAATTACCATTGATGTTTCTCCAGGACCTGAAATTTCCTGAGAACCTGAGAACCCATGGAAAAAGATACTGTATAACCTCCTCTTTTTTCGTAAGGATTGTTTAGTCTGCAAAGTGCCTCAATTATTGGAGGAAACATCTAGATAAGAAAGATGATTATCAGGGCACCTGGGTGACTAAGTTGGTTAAGCGTCTGACTCTTGGTTTTGCCCCAAGTCATGATCTCACGGTTTGTGAGTTCGAGTCCCACGTTGGGCTCTGCACTGAAAGTTGTGGAGCCTGCTGGGGATTCTCTCTCTTCCTCTCTCTCTGCTTCTCTCTCTCTCTCTGTCAATAAATAAATAAACAAAAAAATTTTTAAAGAAAGATGAAGTGGCTCGGTCAGGAAAGCATCCTACTTCAGCTCAGATCATGATCTCGAGGTCCCTATGTTTGAGCCCCACATCGGGCTCTGTGCTGACAGCTCAGAGCCTAGAGGTTGCTTGGGATTCTGTGTTTCCCTCTCTCTCTCTGCTCCTCCCCAGCTCACACTCTGTCTCTCTCTGTGTCTCTCTCTCAAAAACAAATAAGCATGAAAAAAAGGATAGATGGTTATCAAGTATTACTTTTAAGTGAGACTACTAGAACTGTAATATTACAATGAGCATTAGCCTTCAAAATAGTTGCTCTAGAAGACCATACCTATATTTCAATGAAGCTGCCATTTCTCAATATTTCTGGACTCCTATTTTGTGAATTGCCCTTAAATCAGGTTAGGAGCCACACAAGAAAAAACAGTCCTACAAGAGAATATTTTTGAATCTTTTTAAATTATACATTTTTTGAAATGTGAATTAAAAAACGATGATAAACTATCCTCTGTCCTACAGCCCATATCACTGATCATTATCACCCAAAAAAGTTTAAACTTAAAGTTTATTTTTTGTTGCTTATTTGGTGAAATCAAGATTTTCTTTTCCTATTTTCCATCTGTGAACGCATTTTCCAAATACATCACCAACACACTGTCCCCAGAATTTTTATTCCCCACTGAGAATCACTACATTATATTTTAGTAAAAGCTTATTTCTAACCAAAAAAAGCAGCTTAATACTCGGTTTGATTATTCCTTTTACTCAGCAGCCTCTGAATGAGGCCTTTTTCAA
The DNA here is from genome assembly GCA_017311185.1 of Proteles cristata cristata. Classification (NCBI taxonomy): domain Eukaryota; kingdom Metazoa; phylum Chordata; class Mammalia; order Carnivora; family Hyaenidae; genus Proteles; species Proteles cristata. Next base: position 1,241,602 of record JAESUZ010004980.1, read on the forward strand.
AACTCAAATCCATTTTGAATAGAGAGAGTTTGTCACCCTAAAATAAGAGATGTCACAGACTTTGAGGAAGTTTTAGATGGATTTGTAGAGACTTTTCATATTGATATTCAGACAAAGACAGTATCTGTGTGCTCAAAATCTAATAGGTTAAGAAATTAATCTTAACAGTCATTATCTACTGATTACAGTTTCTCTAAAGAATTTTTTTAAGTTTACTTATTTGTTTTGAGAGCGACAGAGAGTGCAAGTAGGGGAAGGGGCAGAGAGAAAGAGGTAGAGAGAAAGAATCCCAAGCCCGACATGGGGCTTGAACCCAGGAATCATGAGATCATGACCTGAGCCAAAGTCAGACGCTTAACCAACTGAGCCACCCAGGCGCCCCTACTAATTTCAGCCCCTACTAATTTTAAACATAGGGATTGTTTTCAAAGACAGGTCATTAGAGATTAGAAGCTATGATGTACAGCCAGTCTGACCAGCAGTTTATTAGACACACAGTGTATTGATTATAGACCTCAAAAACCAGCCATTGAGAAAGACATTCATACGTGTATAACATAAATCTATAAGCAAGAACTAAATATTATTATAGAAATGTGTGTGTGTGTGTGTGTGTGTGTGAGAGGTGGAAGAAGGGGAAAAAGCTATATTCAGACTTACTTCGAAGACATTTTTGAAGCTAACCACTTCCAAATAAATGAGAAGAATTTGATCAAAGAAGTTTGTAAACTACCTTCGCCATTAATGCAGCTTGTATTTCCTAAAAGTCTATGTCCTGTCAAAGTCATGTTTAAAATATTTGCAGTTTGAACAGGCATGGATAATGATGGGATATAACTTTTCAGTGAAAGGAAAAGCATAGACGTGAGGTTCACTTAAAGAAGAAAAACCTACCACATCCATCTCAGCCTAAGGAAACTGGATGATGGCGGGGATGATGCCGATGATGGTGGCGGTGGCTCTAGTAGTGGCATTTTGTTAGTGGCAGTGGTCCTCCAACTATTTCTCATCCTTTCTCCCAACTGGTTCCTCTGAAGCACATGATGTGGTTTCCTGAAGCTTCCTGTTATCTCAGAGCCAAAACACAGTTAATGAGTTGCTTATGTTTTGAAAGAATAGAAGAAAATAAGTCAAAGTGAGAGACCATGTATCTTATGAGAAATAATATTGTTAGTCCTTAGGGAACCTGGGACCAGGTCTTCCTTTCCAGATACAGCGCTCTAGCCATATAAACTCAATGTGGGTTTCTCGTGAAATACATTTTTTAATCAGCACTGGCATTAGTATGAATGTTCCAGAAACTAAACAGATAAAACAGTAGACATGGTATTTGGTTCAAATCCGAGCCCTCTCACTCTCATGTTGTAGAAGTTGAGCAAGTTAGCCTCTCTGAGCCTCTGTAAATCATTTTTACCCAACACTTCTGGCTCCAAATATGGGGTTTTCACACCAAGCAATTCTCCAACTTTCCAGATACCAAGTGGGTGTCCTACAATTTAACTCCATTCTGACACTAGCTACCCAGAGACTAAGGGTTCAGTCCCACAGAACTGTTCCCTGCTTTAGATGCAAGTACAAGTTGTGGGGGCCTCCCATACTTCTGATTGATTGGCTATGAGGTTGGGGATTTCCACACACCCCCTTCTTGGTTTCTGTAATTTGCTAGAATGGCTCATGGAACTCAGGAAGGCACACTGCTTACCATTACTGGTTTATTACAAAGAATGCAACTCAGGAGCAGGCACATTGAAGAGATGCATAGGCCAAGGTATATGGGAAGGGGCCTGGAGCTTCCACTCCCTTTCCAGGTGTACCACCCTCCCAGCACTTTGATGTGCTTATCAACCAGGAGGCTCTCTGACCACCCCCTCCCGCAGCATAGTTTCAGGATCTTTATGGAAGTTTCATTACATGGACATGATTGACTAAAGCATGGCCCCTAGTGATTACCTCAATGTCCAGCCTCTGCCCTACTCCCCTCCCCCAGAAGTCAGATCATGTCTTGGTCTTTCTGGTGACCAGCCCCCATCCTGGAATTATCTAGGGGTCCCCAACCACCATCATCTCATTGGCATACAAAACACATTCTTATCACTCTAGAGATCCCAACAGCTTAAAACCCTTGTGTCGGGAGTCAGACCAAGTATTGTAACGAAAGATACCCTTTATCACCTCCATCACTAGGAAATTACAAGTGTTGTAGGGTACTGTGCCAGGAACTGAGGACGAATATCAAATATGTATGTCTTATTATATCACAGCCTTGGTTTCTCTGCCTGGGAATAGGATTATGATTGATATATGACACAGTAGGTAAGAGGATTCAATCTGGCACTTGCTAGCAAGCACCTGGGACTGCCAGAGTTCTCCCTTGGTGGCAATTACCTGATTTTTCCCTGTTCAACAAAGACACAGTAACCACTTCCTTTGTGCCAGTCTCTGAGCTGGACACTAGGAATGATACCGAAAAAGGAGCAGACAGGTTGCAGTCTGCCAAACACCTCAACAGAGATGTGTGGGCCCCTTAAGGGGATAATTCTTCACCACAGTGGACACTTAGTTTGTAGAGCAGCTGGGCATCTATTGTTTAAGTGTGACAAGTAGCAGAGTGTCTCGAATGTCAATGATTAGCTTACTTCCACCCAGAATTTAGAGACCCACTTCATGTATTTGTTTAGAGATCAAGGCCTGTGATACCAAGAAAGGAAATTGAACAGAGTTTCTCCTGTGTGCTAAATCTAGAAGGCTGGTCGGAGCTAACGTCCGCTTAGTCTTTTTCAATGAGCTGTTGTATATACCTCAGCTTGCAAATAAAATAAGGAAGAAAGAAACTTTTGCCAGAGCACTGGCAGAAAAGCATTATTCAAATGAGGTCAAATATTTTTAAAGCGCTTTATGAACGGTACGGTACTCTACAAATGGTTGGCAACCTTCCACCTACGCATTTTATTACCTTTGTTATGTTAGCATGGGTTATCACTGAAGGTTTTAAGATTGTAAGAACAAAAGTCCTCCACCTGCACTGAGGATGTCTGAGAGAATAGTGAATGTGTGTGCACATGAGCACGCACTAGGGGCTGTGTGAAGAACAGAAAGCGGCTGTGAGGCTCCTACAGACTGCTGTTACCTTAAAATATTTAAAATATTGTTCTATTTTTAAATGCTAGTTTTTTTTTTCAAATTAAGTATGGAAGTTATTTCTGATGAGCAGTATTATACCTTTCACAGTACAAGTTTTATAGAAAAGTGTTAAGAAGCTGATGAAAACTAAGTGTAACCTCTGTGTTCCTGGCATTCTAGTCTATGGGTTTTTCTGGGTGTGTGTGTGCGTGCGCGCATGCAAGAATGAGGATATGAGGGAAAGCATGCCTGTTGCATGTGATCATGTAATAAACTCACCCTGTGACAAAAAAGAATACAGCTCTTCTAGGCCAGCCGTCTCTGTCTGCAGGCTATAGGAAGGTGGTTCTCCTTAACTCCCCACAGTGCATCTCTACATGGTATCTAGTACCCTGGCCATCAGGCTTGCAGGCCAACAGAGGACTTGGTCACAAGCTAAGTAAAACTCACAATGGCTTCTAGAATTTTTACACTACTAGCATTTTAGGTTCAGACCCAACCTCCCCACCCTGGCTTGAGTTCCATAGGCCACCCCTTACCTTAGAGTCCAGGCCCAGCTCGGTTCCCAGAAAAAAAGAACCTTATCTTGCCAGTCCAAAGCCCTCCCTTCTCCTGTCCCAGGACGGAGTGATTATTGTTTCTTCTCTTTGCGGGAAGACCCACCCTCTTCCTCCAGAGCGCAGGAAGGCAATCACCGGAGCCATGGGCACTCTCCCAGGGGCAGGGACAGGTCACCTTAAAGAACAGCTCATCCAGGCGATGACACAGGCTAGGCTGCAGGGACCCCAAGCCCGGCCATTCCTTTTCTTATACCTTCCTCCAGCTCCAAGTGAACAGAGGCCCAGGTGAGCTGCTTCTTCCTGACGAAGCTGGTTCTCGCTCCTAATTTTTTAAAAGCAAATGTTCAGACAACAAAGTTAACGTACCTCCCGCGAACAAAGGTAATATTCTGGAAAGCTTTGGGGGAAACCATTTTCTATCTTTTTATAATAGATATATCTATTCCCCCATTGAATATCTGCTCACCATTGCCAAGCACCTAATAGCATCTCAACCTGAAGCATCAGTCCCTGCGTTCCTCCATGTGACAGTTTTGCACATCAAATGGTAGAGCCCAGTGTAAGTAAATGTTAAGATTTTCATCTTTTCAAGTTTTTGACTCAATCAAACAAATCTAGAGCGTTCTCCTATGAAGTCCTCAACCTGTTGTGGCAGTGTTAGAAATAAGCATCCCCCACTGGGAACAAACTTAGACAACCATTGGGTAGACGGTCATCCAAGGAGTCAGGCAAGATGAAGTCAGAGAGTTACAAAGCATTCACACCCTTAAGGAAGCAAATCTATTTGTCAATTTGCTAATGCCTGTGAGTCCTCCTTCCCATCACCACCCCCAAAGATAAGAGCAACAAACAACCATTGCCTTTTCATCCTTTATTGGCATCATTTTACACATGCAATTTCATTAACTGTTTGGATAATGCAGTGGCTGCAAAAAATAAAGCCCATAAAACAACAGTAGAGTAGATCACTTGCAAGTGTAGAGAGACTTAATTGTTGTTTTCAGCAAACCCAGAATGACAAAGGGGATTATAATTTAAGTTGTACTGATGGCATATGTGTTAGACAAAAGCTAGTAGTTGACTTTGGTGATTATTATCCTCTCCTGCAGTTTAAATTACTTTCTCATTAGGAGCAAAAGAGCAGTAAGAAAAATACCCAATTCTCACCTTATGTAAATGCAGTTCTCCAAACAGACTCCCTTGCAAATTCTGGGACTGCTGAGGGAGATGTGGTTACACCAATCTAAAGAATCCTAGAATTTTAGAGATGTGGCCATAAATATCACAATGCACTTTCCTTGGTTCGTGCTTCCTAAACTGGCATGCATATGCCCTGGGTATGTAGGGAGCCCCTGGGGATGCCCCAAGGGCACTCCAAGGTCAAGAGTGACAGCTCTAAGTCCTACCACAAGGGAGGCACCCGGAAAATGCTTATTGGATTAATAAATCTCCGTTGTTTTCAGTTTTGCTGGTTGTGAGGTAATTTAAAACATTATTTTAATATTAAAATAAATCTGTACCAAGCATGAACATGAATGTAGCCAGATTTTTAATAAACCATCTAGGAAGCCAGGGATCCCAAGGATGGGATGCAGAAAGTAAATGTGCAACGCAACTGCACTGAGGGTATGTGTGCTGGGGGTGGAGCGGGAGGCTGGGGGGTGGCACTGACCTTAGTGCTTTGCAAATGAGTGGCGTCTGTAAGACCAAGCACAAAAGAATCTGTATATAAGCTTTGTGCTTTAGTTGATAAAGTTGTTTTCTTTTTATTTTTTTTAATGTTTTATTTATTTCTGAGAGAGAGAGAGAGACAGCCTGAGCAGGGGAGGCTCAGAGAGAGAGGGAGAATCTCAAACAGGTTCCAGGATCTGAGCTAGCTGTCAGCACAGAGCCTGATGCGGGGCTCAAACCCACGAACCATGAGATCATGACCTGAGCCAAAGTCGGACACCTAACCAACTGAGACACCCAAGTGCCCCGATAAAGTTGTTCTCTACGAGGGTGCAGGTTAACAAGAGTTACTACTATACATAGTGGAAATTAACAAATAAGTGAATGGATAACCAATGATGGGAATCAGCTTTCTCACTGTAGGAAGGAGAGTTGACAGATAAGCAAAAGGAGAAGGCTAGAATGATCCCTATGTTATTGGATTCACATTGGAAACACTGTATGAACTTACATTTAGCTGAATACAGGCATAGAAGCATCTGGATGTACTTCTGGTACATACATATGTGCAAATATTCATAGACATGTGTACACATGCGAGTTAGGACATACACGGATATTGCCTTGCTCTGTCAGCAGAGAGAACCTAGAAGCCAGTGCACCTAGAACTCAAATTGTGCTTTCTTATAGCATTCTCCAATACAAGGAACCAGGACTCCTTGGAGAAATGGCTGATTCTAAGACCAGGGCAGGAAATATACAAGATGAACCTAGAGTATCTTATAGTGCCAGAAAATTTAAAAAAAAAAAAAATGCTGGAGATAAAAGAAACTCCCAAACAAAACCCCACAATGATAGGGATATGTCAAAGGGACACAGGAGCCAACTGAAAGAACTCCTAATTAAAGCCCAAATTAGAACAATTTGAGCAACAAAATAAAGTAGAATTGGATTATAATCTAAAGTAAAAAAAAAATACATATCCATTAGTTTATGCTACTATAAATAAATGATTGAATAAATAGAGAAAAAAGACAAATGTCAATAATTCCAAATAATTTCTTTATTTTTTATTTAAAAACTTCTTTTAATGTTTTTTTTTGAGAGAGAGAGCATGAGCAGAGGATGGGCAGAGATAGAGAGACACACACAGAATCCAAAGCAGACTCTGGGCTCTGAGCTGTCCCCGTAGAGTCCGACACAGGGCTCTAACCCACGAACTGCGAGATCATGACCTGAGCTAAGGTCAAACGCTTAACCAACTGACCCACCCAGGTGGCCCCCAAATAATTTCTGTACTCTGCCTTCTCAGAGGTGGAGCTTGAATGTCCACTTCGTAACTATATGTTGGGCTAAAGTGACTTCCTTCCAGAGGGTATAGTATGGAAATGATGGGAGAAGGGTAACTTTGCAGTGGGGAAAACTGATAAACACCACCTCAGCCTAGAGATCAAGGTCAACAGCAACAATGATAAATCATATTGATTAGTATGTTCTCTGGATGTGATGTGATGGGCAGTGTCCTTTATCTGTGGTCTTCCTGCCAAAAACCCATAACCCCAGTCTAACCATGAGGAAAACATCAGATACATCCCAATTGAGGAAAGTTCTATTAAATATCTGACCAATAGTCCTCAAAATCATCAAAGGAAAGTCTGAGGAGCTGTTAGAGTCAACAAGAGCCTAAGAAAATTTGACAACTAAATATCACATGGTATCCTGGACAGAATCCTGGAACATAAATGAATATTATGTAAAAATTAAGGAAAGCTGAGTATCCATATTGGCTCATTAATTATAACAAATGAACTTACTAATATAATCCTAATAATAAGAGAAATTGGGGACAGGATGTATGGGAACTCTCTGTGCTATAGTTGCAAATTTTCTCATCTAAAACTGTTCTCAAATAAAAAATTTATTTAAAAAAATCCAAATAGGTCATGAGGTAAAAAGCCAAGTATGACGAATCTATAAAGAAATAGGTTGAAGTCACGCCAAGTAAAGACTATACCAGAATGTCAGCTCCTTTCCTTTGAATATTCACCTCCGTTAGGGGTACCATGGTAGCAAGGTTTATGGTGTATAGAACACTACCTTAAACTTTGGACTTTACCTAAGATAACTCCAAGGAAACCCCAAGGATTTACAGCTTCTTATTTAAGGAGTAGAACAAAGACGAATGCTGGGAGTCTTCTAATGATTAACCAACATATTTACACTATCCATGTTTAAAAAAAAAAAAAGAACTTCATTGATGAAGAATTAAATCAACCATCGTTAGTGAGACTCACTAAAATAGTTTGTTTTCATAATATGTAAGGATGATACATAAGATTGCTTTCTTTGTTCACTTTCAAAACCCTTTGGAAGTTTGAAGTGACTAATATTTATGCAAATAATCCACTTGGGCCTCCTGTCAGCAATCTCTCTTTTTACCTGTTAACTCTTCACAAAGCTCCTACCCTGGGTAATTCTCAAAGCTGAAAAATCTCATTAGTTTGGTTTATATTTAGTACTTGAAAGCCTTTTAAAAGGTATTGTGTGTATTTTTCATTACAAAAGGCCCATAGTACCTATTAAATTATAATTTGTATTTAACATTTTTTTGAATGTTTATTAATGGTTGAGAGAGAGAGAGACAGAGCACCGGCAGGAGAGGGGCATGGAGAGAGGGAGACATAGAATCCAAAACAGGCCCCAGGCTCCAAGCTGTCAGCACAGAGTCTGAGTGGGGTTTGAACTCACTAACGGTAAGATCATGACTTGAGCCAAAGTTGGATGCTTAACCAACTAAGCCATCCAGGTGCCCCTATAACTTGTGTTTTAGTTCTGAGTAAATCAGAGTTGGTTCTTAATACAATGGCTCCTCAAACTAAATACCATGTTTTACTTTGTCCAATACCTTTTTTAGATACCATATATGAACTTTTGCCTCTCTCTTCCTCCCTCACTGCCTCTATCCCTTCATCCCTCCCTGTTTCCTTTCCTTTCCTTTCCTTTCCTTTCCTTTCCTTTCCTTTCCTTTCCTTTCCTTTCCTTTCCTCTCCTCTCCTCTCCTCTCCTCTCCTCCTCTCCTCCCTCCCTCCCTCCCTCCCTTCCTTCCTTCCTCCAAAATGCTTATTGAGCATCTACTGTGGCTAGGATTTGGGAAAACATTTTAAATAACATATGGTTGGCATCAAGGAGCTCAGTCTAGTAGGAGAAGCAGATGATGGGCAGATAATTAACCCTCGTTGTATGAATATTGGGTTTGAGGACTGTAAAGGATGCTTATGATGGCCACACAGGCAGAAGGCTGTTCCTCAGAGGGTGGGGGAAGTCCTCACCGTGTGATCCCCTCCCTCACCCAACACCTGGCTATCACTTTCAGGGGATTGCTTCCTTTGCCTTGAGGTACATCTGAAATCTGATCATTTCAATCAATTGACTAATGCATCAGATGTAATGGAATCAGCTAAGCTCTCATTCTTATCATGTCCCAACTTTTCTGTGTAATACCTCCTAGGAGTAAAAAACAAAGTATTTGAGTGATAAATCCTGGAAGGAACAGTGAAATTCCTTCTGGCCTCTGGCCCTCCCCACATTAAATACTTAAAACAGAAGGGATTTAGAAAAGTGATCAAATTTAAATGCTTCATGTGTTATTTAGCCAAATATTTGAATGGGAAGCCAGATTTCTTCAAGGGTTTACTTAAAATATTTGTGAAATAATTTTTTAAACATTTCTTTAAAACCTTCTTCTCTGATAACATTGTGGTCTTTCTAAGCTGTGAGTGATTAGAAATGCCTGGTTTTTACATCAACCCAAAGTGATAAATAGCTATCAAGCCATAATCTGATAGTGCTGGTCTCATGTCGGTCTTGGAAAAACAATGTCCCTATTGTGATGTGGCAAGGGGTAAAATGGGAGCCTGTCAGAAAGGGTCTTAGTGTCATGCTTTTGCTCCAAAATGTGCTGAATATCATGGACTCATGTCACAATACTGTGTAAGGCAGTGCCCATGTAACTACACAAAACCGTATTATGTAGGCCCGATAAGGGCCACCAGCAAATCTTAACACTACCATGTGAGCTCTGAAATTATTAATCTTCCAAACATCGAACTTAGCAGCAGACTTTCTAAAGTTTTTATTCAGAAAGTGTTTTGTTAAGATTTGTATTATTGTTTAACTCAGGAAAAAGACATTTCTAAGTGTGTGCACATTAGAGGGAAAAATTATACACATGTAAACTATACATGCCCCACTGGGCACTGTCTCATGTCTCATGCGAAATCAGATCTCGCAGAAACTGTGCTAACATGAATTTTAATCGAAGATGTTTATGAAACCACCAGACTAACATCTGAACTCTCTTTTCTGGAGCCAAAGATTTCTAGAAAGAAGCTGTTACTTATACAGTTCGTTTAGTATAATACCTCGAATAAACTGTGGGTGTGAGCGTGCCTGCAGTTTTGATTTGTCAACAACAGTTTCGCTAAATAAGGAAAGTCCTAAGGGCAGTTCTTTGATTAAATGCGCCACTGTTAGATCTTGCTTCTCATCTAGTCCAGATAAAGGGAATTCTGCACGTCCTGGGTGGCTCAGTAGGTTCAGCGTTGGACTCTTGGTTTGAGCCCCGCATCAGGCTACACACTATTGTGTGCAGACATGCTCTTTATCTCTGTCTCTCTCAAAAATAAATAAATAAATTATTAAAATGGTAAGTGGTGGGATTCTGTGGCAATAACTACAACCTGCACCATCCAGGAGGAGCCTCCCATTTAAGGCATGTGGAAGAAAAAGCTGACCATGTATTTCCTACCATAAGGCACTGTTCCCAGAAGGCGCAGAGAGAAGTTAGAGCTTAACTGAGGTCAGAGTTCAGAAGGCACTTTGTCAATTTCAAAGATGGCTTCCTTGATCTTCCCCTGGTAACGTCCACAGTGTGGCACCAGGCAGTGGGGTGAAGCAGGAGCTCGCTCAGAGGTAAGGCTCTCCAAAACAAATGAGCCAGTGCATCCTTCTGTCCAGACCCTTCCCTGCTCTTCCATGTAGTTTCTCTTCACTTTGTTGGGAAGAGCTGTTACTCATTCTATAAGATCGTGATCAGATACCACCTCTGCCGGGAAACATACCTTGTGCCAAGGTAGCTAGCTCTTCCCCTCCTCCTCACCAGTGTTCCTATGACGTCTTATAGCAGGCACCACCCTGGAGCAAATGGGCACCACCTCCCCCCGCCTTCCTCCACCGGACCTTCTTTATGGTGTTATTACTCTAGCTGCACGTGACTAACCTAGTCACTGCCTGGACATTTAAGCAGATGAAAGCAGTGATAATGAGGGGTGATGGGAAATTGTTGGGGAGGAGAAGAAGGTGCAAGACTGAATGCAACCTGCTCTGAGATCATCAATGTGGATTCAGCACAAGAGGAAAAGTCCAAGGCAAATATAGTCAGTCTCGGATTGGAACAGAAGAGTCATAGAATGAAGACAGAGCTAACTCTGGTCTCTTGAAAGCAATGGAAGAATACAAAGAAAAAAACTCTCAACTGATGTGCCTAAAATGTGTGTATATACAATGTTTGGATGGGTATCTATGCATAAAGCATAAACACTATTATGTAAACGAGGGTACCAGCCACACTAGACATGTTTCCTGTGCTTTTGAGAGTCATTTTCTTGGCATGCCACGACTTGCACTAATTCAAAAGAGATAATCCCAGAAGAGTCACTGACTTTGTAACTCCCAAACCCAGATAATGTTCCAAGTTTTAAAGTAATTATTTTTGCCCTTCTCTTAAAGGTGGTTGGGCCATATGACTAATTCCCAAACTAGTCAAAAATGAGATCCTTGAGAAGTCTGTTACTCATGATATTGGCACTCATAATAGATCCAGAAGGATACTATATGGAGAAGAGAAACTTCTGTTCAAACACGATAAGCTGGGTCACAGAGACCTAGCAAGATTGTCTAATGCCCCTAAAATCCTTTGAATCTAGTACAATGAAACCAACTTCAAGATAGTATGGAAGATATGGCTTCCTGATTAAAAGGAACATGATCTTATTAAATTACATGTGATATCACTGTCATATTTCTCCATATCATAATTTAGAGGTCAGCAAACATTTTCTAGAATGAGGCACATGGTAAATATTTTCAGGACTACAGGCTGTCCAGTCTCTATCACAACGACTCACCTCTGCCATTGTAGCATGAGAGTAGCCATAGAACATGTGCCCATGGCTGTGTTTCAATAAAACCTTATTTACAAAAACAAGTGAAGGGTTTGCTGATTCCTATTATAGTTGATGATATAGCAAAAATGTACAGAATGATGTATAGCTCTTTGGGTTTTAAAATTCCTGTTCTGCATTTTTTTAGGGCACAATAATATATAGCAGGTAAATGATTTTGTTGTAGATCAGACTGGTACTTGAATTTTTGCACTGCCCCTAATTATCTGTGTATGTTAATTTACCTTCTAAGCCTTTATTTCCTAATCAATAATACGGGTTAACAATGGTACTTATTTCATTGGTTGTTGCTAGGATGAAATAAAATAATACGTGTCAAGCACAGAGCACCACTGCTCCATAATGTTATCTATTTCATGCATTTACATTGTTGTACAAAAGACCACAGTCACCAGCAAGAAAGCCAAACACTGCCTTGCCTGCCTGAGAACTATGTGTGGAGTTACACTCCACAGGGTGATCCCAACCATTGTAAAGTTCAGCTCTTTAGAATTTCTACTCCCTGACAGTTTCTTTCAGGGTCTCATGAGCTCCAAGAGATAGATTCAATAGCACCTTGGTGACCTAATAATCACTTTTAAAGATAAAAATTCAGGTAACTGCCTTTAAGCAGGTCTGCAGAGGAAAGGAAAGGAGACCATCTTACATGTTTTTAAACCAATTTAATTTTGTCATTCCCTTGTGCTTGCTCACATTTTAGTTTTCCTCCTGGTAACAAGCTCCCTTGTCTTTGATTTTTCAGCGATTGGCACATTGCTGGCATATCCCAAGCACCTACTAAAATGTTTTTTGAAGGAATGTTAACTGGATGGAATGAGCTGAGGAACCAATATAAGATAAACATATATGCCCGTGACTCTCAGGCTATTTTCTTGGGACCATGATTTCCCACCCTTTGACCCTTCCAGGGATGAGACTATTCCCAGCGCAAAGAATCATTTTCTCTTAGTTTCTTTTCACTGAGGAATAAAAGCCAATGTAGATCTGATTCAGTATACTCAGTTGAGCAAGGAATATAACCAGATTTTTTTATAACCCACCTGAAATTTTGTTTTGTGCCTTTACTCAATGGTGGAGACTTAACCCCAGGCAGTTACAGTTGCCCTTTCATGTCCCGTTGTTGTGTCTAGGACGCTGTGGAGTCTGGGATTCATCTAGGCCTTGGACATTGCCCATCTGGGCTGGCATCCTGGAGAGGCCTCGCCAGCAGGCCCACCGGTGTCCTCACTGCCACATGACTTCCTTCCACTGTAACGCTCCTTCTGCTCCATCCCAGAATTGGCCGTGTCCTCAGGGTTGTGCTGTTTTCCCTTCCTTGAGGCAGTAGGCAGAAATGTCCAAGGTGATTTATGAAGGAAGGAGAAGGCAGGTACACAGAAATCTGTAAACACACCAACAAAACTACTTAATATTTCAGAATTACTCTGCCGCACAGATCGTTCAAATTAAGATGAATTGGACAAGGGGAGCACATACCCGTGTGCAAATAGCTTGCATGGCTCCCAGGTACAGGATTGTCACCAAAGGGAGAAGACATTGGTAGATAGATTGGACTTGTATAGGAAGCAAGTAAAACAAGACTTGACACGTTTAGAGCTATCCAAAAATAGAAGTAGTTGCTTCACTAGCCATTGGGTCCCTGGGCAGAAACTACTTAGCTAAGGCTCAGTGCGTATTTAAGAGGATGCTCGAGAATAGATTTACAGCTTGAGAGAGAGTTGGAATAAATTGTCTTTAGTATTTTCCCAACCATGGAAGTTTTGTGATTTTTGAATTTTTGTACATGTGCACGTGGGCGCATGCGTGCATGTGCGTGTGTGTGTGTGTGTGTGTGTGTGCAATTTGCTTTTAGTTTGATATTGTGCTAACGAGGTCCCCAAGGTCTGTGCTATTGCCTTATTGTGTGACCTCGGGTATCGTTCTTCACCTCTCTGCCAGTTTCCTCACCTATAAAATTGAGATCATCATGCTTACCGTGTGTTTGTTTGGAGGACTGAATTAGGTAAAATTCTTTCCAAGGTGATTGATGCATTGTAAATACTGAATAAAAAGCAGATAAATCTTGATAGAAAGGCTTCCCTAGATATAACTGCTCGGTCCTCCCAAAACTTTTTACCATTTTCAAGATTTTTAGAAACAGTACATTTCTTTGAAAACATGGCCAATTTTTAAAGAAATGCCACTCAGACTCAGATCTTAATTATAATGATGATTGCAGCTGGGTTCCCAGAGCCCTTGTGCCATCACATTTCCATAAGGTAGGTAGCCTTGCCTCCCAGATGAGGAGACTGAACACACAACTAATGATCGGCGGAGCCTTCATTTGAGGTCAGATAATTGGCTCAAGAGCCTCTGTCATTGACTACCTCACTCAGTCTGCCACTGACTTGTGGTGTGTGTCAGTCACGGTTCTCCAGAGAACCAGAATCAACAGGATATGTGTGTATATATATATGCGTATGTGTGTGTGGAAAGAGAGAGGGGCTTGGAGATAGAGAGAGAGATTTTAAGGACTTGGCCCATGTAATTGCGGAAGTATGATAAATTCAAAATCTTCATGGCAGGCTGGAGACCCAGGGGAAAATTGCAGTTCAAGTCCAAAGGCAGTCGGCTGGCAGAATTTCTTCTTGTTCCTGAGGTCAAGACCGTGTTCTATTCAGGCCTTAACTGGCTGGACATGGCCCACCACATTATGGAAGTAATACACTCTACTCACAGGCCACAGATTTAAATGCTAATCTCATTCACAAAATATTTTCACAGAAACATCCAGAATAATATTTGACCAAATATCTGGGCAACCCATGGCCCAACCAAGTTGACACATGAAATTAACAGCCACCTTGTGGTTCTCCACAAAAATTCTCCCTCCTTCCTCCCTTGTTTCCCCTATCCTGGCAGTCACGTTGTTTCTGGCCAGTGGGTTGATTCTGAAAACAACTTTTGAGATTCTAAGATAAAAAGTGCCGTATGATGACCTAAATTTTCTATTTCCTTCTTCTCCACTCCCTATCCCCTTTTCTCTCCTTTTTCCCCCTTCTGGGAAAAGAAGGAGGTGAGAGAGAAGTTTCAACAGGGATGGTTTTGCAACTCGATACCACAGAATGTCGTAACTCTATGATGCCTGAGGCAAATGTATCTAAAAGACAAATTCCATTTTGAGTACATACACTGTATAATAAATCAGCACTTCACATATCTCAGTAATTTGATGTCTTTATAGAGATTGCTCCTCTTCCTTCACAGGTGTGCAATTTTCAATGTGTAACAGAGCTTGGAGAATGAAAGTTGAGCCCCTAGATTCCTATGGAGAAAGTTGAAAATCCATTCACATACAATAATTGACGTCATGGCCATACTGCAAAAGGGACAGACTTCTCAGTCCCTTCAGCCAGCAGTACATTTGCTTGTTCAGCTATGGATAAGAAGCAGTGCTCTGCTCTCCAAGTGGAAAGTTATAGGCCTCAAATGGCAAGTACAGGAAGAAAGCTGCCTATTGGAACATCTGTGACAAATTCCCAGGGCCAGCCTGCCCTGGTTATGATCATATTTTGGAACAAAGGCGTCAGCTGAAAAGGTAAAAGATAATTTCTTTTTTTCTTTTAAATTTTTCTTTTAATGTTTCATTTTTGAGAGAGAGAGAGAGAAAGAGGGTGAGTGGGGGAGGGACAGAGAGAAAGGAAGACACAGAATTCAAAGCAGACCTCAGGCCCTGAGCTGTCAGCACAGAACCTGTCGCGGGGCTCGAACTCATGAACCATGAGATCATGACCTGAGCCAAAGTTGGCTGCTTAACCGACTGAAACACCCAAGGCACCCCTTAAGATAATTTATTAATATCAAATCAAAACTGAAAGCATAGTTGCTAATTGTTACATGAGTAAGTCATGGTAAGTTACTAAAAAAAATATTGACTTGCAAAAAAAATGCTTTGAAATCAATTTCCATTCAAAAATCTCCAAAATGCACAAACTAATCAAATATCTGTCCACTGGTGCATGGTTAAACAAACTGTTGTATATCTATGTCATGGAATACTACTTAGATGTAAACAAACAAACAAACAAAAAACCAAATTGCTACTTTTGATAAATCCCAAATGTCTTACACTAAGTGAAAGTAGCCAGACACAAAATACTACGTAGTGTATAATTCTCCTAATATGATATTCCAGAAAAAGCAAAACTAGAGGGACAGAAATCAGATAAACAATTGCCAGGAATTAGAGATGGCAGGAAGGAGTTGACCCCAAAGGGGTAGGAATACAGTTTCTGGGGTGATGAAAGCATCTTGTATCTTGACTGTGGTGGCGCTCACAAGACTGCATGTGTCTGTTGAGATTCATAGACCTGCCACACCTAAAAAGGGAGAATTTCCTATATAGAAATTATACCTCCATAAATGTGGCTTCTAAGAAAGAGACATATGATAATGCAAGTGTCTGGAGAGAGAGAAAGACCACGATTCCTGGGAAATGAAGAATGACAATTATGAGAGCCTCACGAACCCTGCATGCTCTTCCGTACCTCAGGTGGGCAGGAAGGAGGAGGAAAAGAGGCAGCAGAGGGCAAGCCCTGTTCTCCACCCAATTCTAAATACTTCTGCACAGATTGGCCTGAGCTTTGTCTACTTATCCAACCTTCTCACTGTCTATTTGAAGGTTGAAAACATCAAGTCAGTGTTAAACTTGGTGATGAAGAAGCTGCAGACTTGATCCCCCAGGAAGAAAATCCTCATTCTCACTCCAGCTTCATAAGGGCACGAAAAGAACGCCAACTGAATGAGTTTGGTTTCCCTCTTTCTATGCCTGGACTGCAACTGGAGAAGGTAGAGCAGAGATGGGGGAAAAAACATGTTTTTCATTTGCCTTAAAGGGCTACAAAAGTCAGGGGCGCTGCTCCAAAGTTAGCAAAGGAGCTTTGGGGACAGCGATGTGTCACTTTAAGTGCCAGCCCAAGTTACAGTTGGATTAAAAGGCAGGCACAGTACAGGTAAATCCCATTTACTATAAGAAGGTGAAGGGAAGTGAAAGAAGAGGTTTGACAGGGGTGGGAAGGCAGAGGCAAAAGAAAAATAAGAGCATCTAGGGGATGGAAGGGAACACCTCAAATTGCATCAATGGTGGCTTGAGCTATGGAGTTACCTCTGGAATATAATTTAAGCATTTCCTTTCCTGGTGCCAAGCATGCCCCTCATTTGCTGGAGTTTTGCGTCTGTTTTCTTCTCTGCAAAATAGGGTCTTCCCACAGGGCAATGTGTCGAAGTCATTTATGCAGGTCTGAAATACTGTTGCCTTCATTGCGATTGCAATCTGTACTTTGCTTTGAGGTCCTGGGTGTGATACAACTCACCACGATCACCAAGGCTGTATATCACCCGGGTCTGGACTTTGTGTAAGTGGTAAACTGCTACCTTTTCTAAGCTGTGTGCTCTTTTCTTCCTCCAAATGAGACCATCTACCTCGGCAAATGGGACAGTGAGCATGTGAGCACTGTGTGAGGCACTGAGGGAGAGGGAGAAAGATTATCAGAGCCATCTACAGAAAATCACCTTTAACAGAGGAATCCATTAGAGTCAGTAAGGGTGCTACTGTTATCAGATAAGTCTAACTTCCAAGAATAATCTGCTTGTCCTGTCTCTCTCTCCTCTGCTGTTTCCCCACAGTCTAGCTCTTCACTAATGTCTTTTGACCCCCCCCCAGCTCCCTTCTGACTAGAGAGATATAAAGTAAAAAAGAATATATATTCCTCATAATGCCTGGAACTTACTTTCTATGTTCATCCTGTGCTAGGTGCTTTCTATGTATTATTTCATTTACTATTAAAACAACCCATGAGGAAGGCACTATCAGCACTCCCATTGTTCAAACAAGGATACAGACACCTAGAGAAATTCATGAACTTGCTGAAGGGCACTCTACAGGGTAGAGTTGATAGTCAACCCCACAGCAGTGCCAAAGCAGGAGGTCATGCCTGCTGAGCAAAGACTGCTCTATCCTTGTAAAGCCAAGCCATTCCTTTCAGAAGTAAAGGGCATCTCTAAACATTGCCTTCTGTCTTCCCCAAGCATGCAGGATATATGGCTGGGGCTGGCCTAGACTTAAATACAAGCTCCACAACTTAATGCGTGTGTGAACTTGTGTGTTGCTTGCTTTCCCCAACTCTGTCCACTGTAAAATTGGAATAATGATACTTCTCTGATGGAATTAATTTGGAGAATGTGATAGTATGTATGAAAATAGCAAATTGCACTTTTTCTCCAAAGAATAATCCCCCCAACAGTTGAATTATTTGCCACTCCTATCCGTTGTAAGTTGACACGAAAAGAAGGCTGGGCACATTTAAAGCAACTGATCAATGTTTTTCAAGCTTTTATAGGCTTTTGAATGCCTTAAATCTGGCTAATGTATTGAATGGTATACTGGGAAGGAGGGAACAAAATCAGTATTGCCTTCCGCATCACCCCCACCATGTATTCAAGAAAAATCTACCCCCAAGGAAGGTATTGGGCGAACCTTCCCATGCACCACCTTCCAAGTCCTCCCCTTGCATGAAATCTTGATTTATCTGCACCTCAGAAGCTGGGATCTTATTTGTTTACAGCTGCTACATCCCATGAAAGACCTAAGTGAATTGGAAATCATAATAGACTCAAAGGAGCTCAGAGTTAGAGTAATTTGTATACAGCATTAGGGAGCACCTACTTTTTAGTCCCATGCAATGCAGGAAGCTCTTCCATAAAATCTGGATTAATTATCTGAACTCAAGTCCATACATCTTACCAATGTTGGGAGCTTGCCGTCTGCATCCATAAACTTATTGAGCCTCCCTATGCTGTACCCTCACTAGTCCTAGCTTTCATATACACAAAGGCCCACTTCCATATCACTTTCTACCACATATAGATGAAATATAGCCCTGCTGTTCCCTCTTTGCATAAAATCCTGCGTTCTGCATGATGCAGCTTCCAGGCTCTTACTGTTTCTTATCAACAGTATCCAGATTCTTTGGCTCTGGTAGGCCTTAGCTCTGCTCAGTAGCCCATCACCCAACGCTGCAATGGTGCAAAGATTGTACTGACTTTTTCTGGCAAGCCATCACTTTGCTGTTGGCATAGTCCTGAGCCTGTAATGTTAGAGCGTAAGGAAAAGGTGAGGCCCCTGGCTCAGAAACATGGTTATGTGAGCCAGGTATGTGTGGTGGGCTTGACCAGGGCAGAGAACCTGGGCTCTTATCAGCACCCTGAACGTCGGGCATGCTGTCTGTGGCAGAACAAGCCTGAGACTGATACAGTATATAAAATCCAGAAGGCCAGTGGATTAACTCAGAATGAGTAATAATTGTTCCAGAAATGACTTGGATTCAACACAATTTATTTTTCCTTCTTTCACACAAAAATATCATGGAATTCTTAGTCAAACGCCTGCATGAAATCTGTAGATGCTGTGTCCACTGCACAGTCTTCATCTACCTGCCTGCTAATCCACGGAGCCCGTTTTCTGCTTCTTTGTATTGAAATCACAAGCTTCCGCTCTTCTCTCATGTATCCTGTGTGCATGCACAGCAACATAACTATCCAGGTAGAGAATAAACTTAACAAGAGGACAAACTTAGACTAAATATATTCTTGACAAAGATTGGCAGGGAAACCATCAGAGTCTAAAACACACATGTGGCCTCTCTTACATGCAGAGCTCACTCCTACAGGCTAAGAGAGATGTAAAATGAGTGTAAATCAGGGTTTCTGACCTTTTGGCTGCAATTGACAAGGCAAGAACAAGGAAGAAAACTGTAAAATGGTGAAGAACAATGAAAAGAGGCATGGAAGTAATGAAGGGGGACCAATACAAATGATGTAGGAGGTCACAGGTAGAGAACAAGGACATGGAGGAGGTGTGGGGGCAATGACCTCAAAATGAACTTCACAAGATGAATGGAATTTAGATGGGGCCGGCCAGGTGAGAAAAGAGCTTTATAGGTGGAACTGATTAAAATAAAAAATATGGAAGGAAAAACTCATCCGTAGGGTGAATGCATCTGTCACTGAAGACAGATTTAAGGAGGCATGTCTACAGTACACTCGTGTACGGAAGCTTGGGGAAGACCCAGAGAGATTTGAGGAAATCAAAGTGGTGAGAGAATATGAACTGCTGTCCTGGAGGCCAAAGGAGAAGTCCAATTATCCTTTGGAGGTAGAAAATGACAGAATTTGGAGGAAGTAAATTAAGTATTACTTTGCAAAGTAGTTGGAAACCTTATAGAACTGTATAGAACTTATATGACCTCGTAGTTTATATACACTTGATAGATTATGAAGATAAATGCGGGAATGTGTCTGTATCCTGATCTAGTGTTAGCATCACAAAGGACAACAATATATATTCTTTTCATAAGTAAATGAGATCACTCCCCAATGACAGGACCCAATGTTGCCAGTCTTGAGTTGTATCTTAGACTGGGAGTCTCATTACACGCAAATGACATACATTTCTCAACACAAATGATTTCTAATGGCCTCATCCCCCAAATAGGGTCATTTCCTGCTTACAAGGGGTCTGGTTTTTGTTCAAATAGTTTGTATGCTAACAGGAACTGCCCTTTTTTTCTGTCTCCATGGTCTTGGAAAGCCACTGCACTTCCTGGTCTCTACATTTCTAGATATTTCTCTTGAAAAGTCTTCAGTAATGGAATTTGGCATAAATGTTGAGAACATCTTCTGTTTTACTGTAACATTGGATAAAAATAAGTCTACTATTAATATGCTGTTTTCATAGATGTTTATTTTTGTATGTGTATCAATCAGCTCAGAAATCTCAATTCTACTTACTCTCTCTATTCCATAATAGAGAGTCTGTAATACTACACTTATAACAAGTTCCAAAGTCACTCCTGAGTCTTTAGTTCAGGAAAAAAAGGAAATTCTGCTTTTTTTAAATTTTAAGCTTATTATTATTTATTCAAGTAATCTCTACCCCAATATGGGGCTCAAACTTACAGCCCCAAGATCAAGAGTCGCACGCTCAACCAACTGAGCCACCAGGCACCCCAGATTCTACTTTTTTAGACATTTGTTTTATCACATTAAGGTTTTTTCGTGAGCAGGAGATAGGTGCCTCATACGAATATTTTTTTTTTTAAGTATTTAAATTCCATGAGAACCACAATGCGCAGTTTTTATGATGATTCCTTTCTTCTAATAGAGAAACACATTGGGGACTTTGATATTATGTTTAAATGACAACACGTTTCAATTTCTTACAAAAATGTACACAGGAAAACAGTGTGTCTAGCAGAGAGGGCAGTTGGAGCAGACACAGGCGTGAAGAAGTGTCTTCAGTCTCTGTGGATTAGGGGGTAAGGAAATGCCAAAGGAGAAGCATATTTGCCTCATACCTGGAGCAGCCAAAAGAAGGTTTGGTGCAAGGTGGGGGGTGCCTGCGTGGTTCAGTCAGTTAAGCATCTGACTCTTAATTTGGGCTCAGGTCATGATCTCACGGTTTGTGGGATCGAGCTCTCCGCATCTGGCTATCAATGAGGAGCCTGCCTGGGATTCTCTCTCTCCCTCTCTCTCTGCCTACCCCCCACTCTGTCTCTCTCTCTCAAAATAAATAAATAAACATTTAAAAATTAGGTTTGGTTCAAGTATTAAAAGGACAAGGAATTGTCTAGACTGAAATGCTACTGTCAGCTTGGTGATTTAACTTGCTGTCTACCCTAAGGGCAAAGTAAACTGTTTGCCACGTGCTGTCTTGGATTACTTAACCTATAGGCTTAAAACAATAGCGAGGAAGAGGTTAAGGGAATGAAGCTTAGCAAAGACCTCCAGCTTGGCTGCTTCTGGAGCTTTTAGGATATTGGAGCTAATGACTCAGAAAGGTTTGGAACTCTCTGCAGGGTTCATGTCTCCACAGTTTGCCCTGTGTTTGGCACAGATAGTAACCAAGCATTGGCTGAAATAACCATTCTGGTAATATGGTGGAGAAGTTCCATGTCTTTCTAGTGATTACCCTTAGCGTGAGATGGAGACAAAATCTTCAGCTGGTGATTGCTCTGATGTGGATTTTAATGGATCTCCAAATGATGAAATTGGGCATATTCCAAAGTTGAAAAGTCATAAGTAGAATTTAAGGTTTTGTTCCCTCTTTATCCTTTCTTTTTCTTTGTGTCTCTTTTCCCCCCTTTCTTCTCCTTGCTTCCTTACACTTCTCCTTCCCTGTCTCCTCTTTAGATGAAGCCTTACTCCTCTCCTTCCTCTTCTTCTTCTTCTGTTGTGCTGTTAAGGGAGTACCATAGGATATTTCATAGCATTGAGGTTTATTAAAGATACAGGAGTTATTTTCTTAAATCTTCCATTTATGGTATCATCAAAAGACCTGGGATAAAAAGGCTTGGATTGTAGTCTAAGTTCTACCACCTACTAGGTATATATCCTGGGTGAATGCATAATCTTTCTGAACCCCAGTTTTCTCATCTGTGAACTAGAACTCCTAGCCAGGAACAGAATTCAGCTCTGCTGACTCTCAGCTCAGTGATCCGTGGTTTTATCCCAGGCTCCTATTGGTGCCTTCCTATTTGCCTCCATCATCCTCACCCAGGTATCTTCCCGGCCCACCCCTTAATCTCCCTCCTTTGCATTGTCTGCATTCCCTGTGCCGCCAGAGAGTAACAACTCAGATGCCAGAAAACGTGCTGGAATTTAGTTCTTCCAAATTCATACCAATAAATAGCCTGATCCTTCAAGAGCATGAAATTAAACCACAACAGAACAGATACCCTTTCCCACATCCTGCTTCTGTGTCATGCTTCACTCTCCAAGTGGTCAACCACCATCCTTGCAACCTCAGCCACAATATCAGTCATCAGGAAGACCTCGTTAACTCCCTGGGTGTAGCGTCCCCTGCTCTGTGACCTGATAGAGTATTGCCCTTCAGAACACCTGTCACAAATTTGCCATCAAGAATGCATGATCCCTAGGGGTGCATGGGTAGCTCAGTCGGTTAAGCTTCCAACTCTTGGTTTCTGCTCAGGTCATGGTCTTGTAGTTTCATGAGTTTGAGCCCCATGTCTGGATCTGCATTGACAGTGAAGAGCCTGCCTGGGATTCTTTCTCTCTTCCTCTTTTTCTACCCCTCCCCTACTCACACTGTCTCTGTCTCTCTCAAAATAAATAAATAAAACTTAAGAAAAAAAAAAAAAAAACAATGCATGGTCCCTATACCTGAAACTAATATAATACTGTATGTTAATTATTCTTCAGTAAAACAAAAAATGTTTTAGGGGTGCCTGGGTGGCTCAGTCGGTTAAGCATCCAACTTCATCTCAGGTGATTATCTCACAGTTTGTGGGTTCAAGCCCCGCGGCTCCGTGCTAACAGCTCGGAGCCTGGAACCTGCTTCAGATTCTGTGTCTCCTTCTCTCTCTGCCCTTCCGTGCTTGTGCTCTGTTTGTCTTTCTCTCAAAAGTAAATAAAAATTATTTATTTATTTATCTTAAAAAATTTTTTTAAAGAAGGGAATATAATATTTAAAAAAAATGCATGGTTCTGTTGGGCTGTGTCATTGCTTCCCAGCCACTCCCCACTGTACTGCTCGGTTCAGAAAGGCAGGACACATATTTGTGTGGCTCATCACTATATCACCAGGACCTTGCTTAGACCCTGGCCCAGGATGTGTCCTCAAGAAAAATGTACTGAATGAGTGAATGAATAGATTTAACTTTCTGATGAATGCTCTAACAACGTCCGTCATTAATTGAGTATAATATATTCCAGGTACTGTAGACTAACGGTTTGGGTCACCCCAAAATTTATATATAGATACCTACCCACAAGGTGCTAGTATTAGGAGGTGGGGTCTTTGGGAGCTGATTAGGTCCTAAGAGTGGAACACTCCTGAATGAGATTTGGGTCTTTATAAAACAGACCCGGGAGAGCTCCTTTACCCCTTCCACCATATGGAGACACAGAAAAAAACAAAAACATAAACAAAAAAAAAACAGTCTTCTGAGAACCAGGAAGTGGGCTCTCACCAGACACTGAGTCTGCTGGTGCCTTGATCATAGACTTCCCAGCCTCCAGAACTGTGAGAAAGGAATGTCTGTTGTTTATGGCACTCCGTTATAATAGCCCAAATGTAGTAAGATCGAAGACACCAGGTTCTGAGGAGGCATTTTACATAACTTAGCTTGCTTACTTTCTAAAGCAACCTCTTGAAGGAAGGTATCACTAACCGTGTTTTACAGACAAGGAAACTGAGGCCAGTGAAAGCACTCAGAAGGAACATCTAACTCACTTCCTGAGTCAGCAGAGGCCTTCCACGGTGACAGTGATGAGATGCCACTTAATTCCTTCCAAGTCCGGCTAAAACCAAATTTAAATGGCTGACCTTCTTGGGCAAGTTAGTATCCCAATAGGGAGAGATGGGTAGATATCATATAGATATCCGACATATATATAATCACACAATTGATATTTACCAAGGAAAGCTTTATTAACTGTAGGAAATATCAGTAAATATGAAACATACCATCTGGCATAGATCTGGGCCAAGCTGGTTGACTCTGGAAGGTACGGGGATTTTGTCCCTTAGCCCCCACCACACTCAGAAGAGCCCCTTGGACGTCAGGAGCTGTCTGTCCCCTTCTGGCTTTCTTAAGATACTGATGCCAACCTGTCAAGCCCAGGTGTTGCTTTATTGCAACCCAAAAGATGTGGCTCTCTTCATTATCTCCCCTGCCATACAATAACATTGTAATGCCTGTTCTTTAATTGAATCACAAACAAAGCAATACTATGCCCCGATTTGAAAAGTCACATTTATTTTCATTCTGGACACTAGCTCTGTGGGATCGTGCAAGTGAATGCTGCTGTCATCCCCACTCTGACTCAGTCAGCTGAGTTGGAAGAGATTTTGTGTTTGTGGTTTTCTTTCTTTCTTTTCTTTCTTTCCTTTCTTTTCTTTTCTTCTTTTTTTTTTTTTAAGAAAAGAGATTAGTGAATGCGTGTCTGTTTGAAAGCAAATTCCTTTTTGAGGAAAACACCAGCAAAGTGCCCTGGCGATGAGTCCTTTCTCCTCATCTTGTGAGCCTTGACCTACTGATGAGAATATTAGATAATGAAAGGTTTCTTTAGAGAAGAATCAGAGATAAAACTCTACAATTCCCTCATCTCACAAATGCACATTTTTCTTTTTCCTTTTATGCTCTTGTGTTACATCTTTTTGGAAGCTGTTTTCTCATTCAAACAACCCCTACTGGGCAAGCCAGTCTGGAAGAGCTGCAGGTGTCCCCTGGCCACTGCTTAAAAAGCCTACTTGTTAATCAGCCCCATCACGTGTCTTTTGACCCCTTTCCTGCCCTGCTCTCTCCACGTCTCTCTCTGCCAGCCACCACTGCCACTTCTAAAAGGGGAAAAAACTGAACAGTCAAAAGAGCTATTATCCTAAATCCTCCTTAACAAGGCCTGGGGCTTTCCAGTAAATTAGTTGGAGGTTTGCCTCCCCTCCCCCTTTCTAGATACTGTGCTCGGTGGTCCCCTTCCGCCATTCATTGGTCACTGCATAGCTTGGTGACTCTGCTACCTTCTGTGACTGCTATACATTCTACCACGCATCCCTCTGGGAGCCTCTCAGCCACCATTTCTATGTCAGAACCAGTTAGGGCTATAAATCCACAGGCAGATTACCCTGACCCCACAAAGTATGATATTGTGGGCAATGCTGTCTGGGAGTTTAAACACGGGGTCAGAAAAATAAATAAGCCACTCCCCGGGCCCCCACCCCCAGTCTTCTATACTTGATTATTGACTGTTCTGACTATGCAAGTCTTCCCCACATGAAAATGCTAGTTCTAGGACTTTATGACTTGGGGAAAAGTAATTTGCTAATAAGAGCCAGTGTTTGTAGGAGGCCCTGGGGTTGGATAGTTAAGTTATAGATAATCCATGTCAGTTACATACTTGGACATGAAATTGAAGGAAGGGGGCACATATCTACTGGTCCTAGATGGGAAGGTTTATTTGCTCCCCCATGTCACCCCACCCCACACCACCCAGTGCAGAAATCACGCACCATCTGTCCTGTCACTCAATTCATGTTTTCGGAAACATGAAAGGAGGAAGCGGGTAAAAGTATTTTTGGTCTCACCATGTGGCGGACCATGGAGAGAAATAAGATGTTCTCAGAGTTACATCTTATACAGTCATGCTGTATCCAAATGGGATTTTACTCCTAGAAAGGGCCAGTGCTGGTTATTAGTAAAATGCTTTAAGAGTCCAAGATTGCCTTTCAATCCTTTTAGATTGTATTTCCTATGAGAACCATGAGAAAAAAAAGAGGGGAAGAGAAAAGACTTTAAGGGGAATAGGCAAAGGAAACACTTTGTTTTTCAACATGCGCATAAAGCTTTACACCAGGTGACAAATGTCGCGTTCTTTCCAGATAAATAGAAACCTTTCTTTTTTCCTTCCATTGGACATTCCTCAGGCAAACTTGATTCAGAGCATTGGCTTACCTTTGCAAGTAACAGCCCCTCAGATGCAGTCCTTGTAAAGACATTCACATGGCTGGGTCTGGCAAATGATAACTAGGTCTCTGAGGTAATATCACAAAAACAACGCAGAGATCAGGATTTACAAGCCTACTGACCCCTAGTAAAACACAAACCCGAAGCTGCCTTGGACGAGGCAAGGGGAGAAGGATGTCCAGTGGTGAGATGGTTGAACAGGAAAGCATGTGATGTTTTCTCATCCACAATTTATCAGGCAGCAGCAGGCCTGGAGTTTTGTGACTTTATAGAATTATGGATCGATCTCTTTCCTACAGGAGTTTAAGAACTGATGGTCTTCTCTATGACTAAGGCTCAATGACTTAAAGATAACATGAGATGTCTCAGACCTGTTTCCTCTTTCAGAAACAAGCAGCTCGCTTACAGAGACATGGGTGTTTCTCTCAATCTTTCTCTCAATTGTAGAAAGTATATACAACATAAAATGTGCCATTTTAACTTTTTTAAATGTGCAGTTCCCTGGCACTAAGCACATTCTCATTATAAATCCATCACACCATCCATTTCCAGAACCTTTTCATCTTCCCAAAGGGAAACTGCACCCACTAAATAATACTCCCCCACTCATGCCGCCCCTCTCTCCAGCAACCGCCATTCTGCTTGCTGTCTCTATGGATTTGACTACTCTAGGGACCTCAGCTAAAGTGGAATCCAGCAATTTTCCTTTCGTGACTGGCTTATTCCACTTGGCATAATCTCCTCAAGGCTTATTCGTGGTGTAGCAGGTCTCAGACTTTTCTATTGCTTTTAAGGCTCAATGATATTTCATCCTTTCTCTTTTCGTGAATTACTTTATGAAGGTATAATTTACATACCATAAAGTTCAAGCATTTTAAGCCTATAATTCAACAATTTTTAATCAATGTTTCAAGTTGTGCAATCTCGATTTACAATTTAGTTTTAGAACACTTCCATCATTGGCGTAAGATCTTCCATGCCCATTGGCAGTGATCCCTCGCTATCATACCCCATTCCCACCCCCCACCCCAGGTAGTCGCTAATCTACTTTCTGTCTCTATCAAGTTATTTCTTCTGGATATTTCATATAAATAGGACCACACATTATGTAATCTTTTGTCTGGCTTCTTTCAGTTAGCATAACCTACCTGAGGTCCATCCATGTTGCCATATATCTCAGCATTTCATTTGTTTTTTATTACTGAATAGAATTTCACTATCTGGACAGATTGTGTATTTATTCATTCACCAGTTGATGGACATCTGGGTTGTTTCTACTCTTTAGCTCTTATGCTATGTGAACGTTTGTGCACCAGTTTTTGTGTGTTCCTAGTTCTACTTGTAGGTAGATATCTACAAGTGGAATTTCTGGGCCATGTGACAAGTTTATGGTTCACTTTTTAGGAAGCCGTTAACCTGTTTTCCATAGTAGCTATACCATTAGGAGGTTTTCTTTAGGGTAGCAAAGCAGATCTTTCAAATGGACTTGTTTTTCCTTTGTGACCCTTCCTAATGTATTCTGCTTCTTTCTAACCCTGTCTCCAGCTCAGTCAGAAAGCCAAGCAGTGGGAGTTATGAATTAATTCCTCAAATAGTTCTCATTTTCACACCCTTGACTCACTGTTAGTCCACATTAAAACCAAACAACCTTGAAAGCTGAGAAGAACAGGGTTATGAAATGTCTTAGACCTTAGGCAAGTCATGTTAGTCATTTAGGACCTCCATGTCTCCATTTATCCTTGAAGGATTAGACCTGAATGATCTCTCCTGTCCATTAATGACATCTCTGGAAGTGTATGTGGACCGAAAACACCCCCTTGATGGGCTTTGAGGTACATCTTCATTACTACTGCCTGTGTGCGGAGGTTAACGAGTTTCTTAACCATGCAAATGCCAGCTCAGGTAAGGAACCAGGACTTTCTCCTAACCATACAACCTGAAACTGGAGAAAGAGGGAGCTATCGATGAAAGAATGACCATTCTCTTTGTAGGGCAGGTTGAACAAAAGGACATTGACCTTATCACAGAGAACTGTCTGGCATTACGTATGTAGTGGGCATTAATTACCATGTCTCCTGTAGGCCATGCTCTCTGGAGCTGATTTTTGAAAAATCCTTCTCTTCCATCTAGAAGCAGTAGTGTATATCATTCATTGGAATTTTCATTTTGGTAACCCTATTATTTTCCTCGGACTGATGTAACAAAGTACCAAAAGTCGGGCGGCTTTAAACAACAGAAATTTATTGCCTAGAGGCTAGAAGTCTGAGATCAAGGTGGAGGCAAGAGCCAGTCTCTCTCTGTCAGCTCTGGGGGAAAATGTCCCCTTGTCTCTTTTAGCTTCTGGTGTATGCTGGCAATTCTTGGCCTTCCTCGGCTTCTAGATTCATCAATATAGTCACATGGCCTCTTCTCTCATTGTTTTCACACTATCTTCCTTTTTTGGGGAGCCTGTCTCTTTTCTCCTTTTTATAAGGACATTGGTTACATTGGGTTGGGGATCACCCTAATGACTGTATTTTAACTTGGTTACCTATTTATGGACCCTACTTCCAAATAAAGTCACATTCTGAGAAACTGGGGTTGGAACTTCAATACATCTTTTGGGGTGGGGGGAGCACAGTTCAACCTGTAAGTGACATTTTGAAAAACTGAGGTTTGCAGTAAAGTATCTGTCACTGGATACACATCTAACTGTATTTATGTTATGAAAGGGAAAGAAGAAGGTGTTTTCCTACTTCAGCCCCTGACATCTGAGTTCTGTGGCACTTGGGCACAAAGGAAGATCATAACAATCTTGAACCCTTGGCTCTCAGTCCCATGTGGTTTGAGATTCTGACATCCCGCAGTTATTTAAATAATAGCTTTCAGTTTGGGGGCAAAATCTATTCAGTGCTTGGAATAGGATACTGTAAATTATTTAGAATGTTTTATCCTGTGGAGAATTGTCTAGGACGTTAGTCGGGGGGGAGAATGGGATGTTGGAAAAGGTTTTTTGAAAAAGCTGGGTCACAAGGATGTGATGCCGTGATCACAGGACAGGGGTTAACTGATAAGATTACTTGAATTTCCGCACTTCAGAGAAGAAAGAGAATAAGTTGGGATGGCAACCAAACGAGCTGATTATCGCTCAGGGAGAAATAAGGGGCAGGGTGGGGTTGCATACGCTTGCTAGACTAACTTTTGACTGGCTGGCTGAGAGTATCATTTTCCAGGAGGGTGGACAGAACTCAAGATGAGCTCCTCACAGCCAATTTCCAGAAGACCTGTTCCTTGCCTCCTAGCCTTCCCAATCTCCTCCGTGGTGGTTTTGGGACCCCCGGTGCCACCAAGGCAGGCCCAGGACCTGCCCATGGCTTCTGGGGGATTCCATCCTACCTCAGCTGTGGCCAACTTCTCCCCCAGATAAATGCCCTTTTCCCCACTTACAGTCCTAACAAGTCCACCTTTCCTAACCTGTTTTCCTCCCACCCGATTTCCTCCTTCCTTGGGGTCCATCGGAAATTCCTGCTGTGTGAAAAGAGTAACTAAGAGTTCAAGCTGGTCTCAGACACTCTCCACCTCACACATTTCCCGAATTGCTTTCATGTCACCTCCGCCCTGGCTATTCTCTCCAGGAGACTTCTCTTCACACTGCCCTGGGCTTAAGAAGGTCTCAAAGAGAGGGTTCATACTCCTTTTCTCCACAGCCTCTTCTAGGTTACTGTGTTTGCCCACCCTTCACCTTTTCTCTTTTCTTTCTTTTTTTTTTTAACATTTATTCATTTTTTTGAGAGACAGAGCATAAGCAGGGGAGGGGCAGAGGGGGTACACAGAAGGCTCCAGGCACCGAGCAGTCACACAGAGCCCGATGAGAGGCTCAAACTCACAAACTGACAGACCATGACCAAAGCCAAAGTCAGACGCTTAACGGACTGAGCCACCCATGCCCCCCAACCCTTCACCTTTTCATATCATCTCTTCTTCATGGTCCTCCAACCTCCTTCCTTTTTCCTATGGCTCCAAACGCCACAGCTGGCAGGACACCTTCTTTCACTGAGTGGCTACCATACATGACAGGTTCAAGAGACCACAAAAAAAGAGACCCTAGTGTACTAGGGATACCATTGGTCTGCCAGACTCTGGAGGCTACAGTTCCACTGTTTATCTTTGATCCTGTCCTCTACCTTATAGCAGCACCTACCTGGGAGTTTCCGTGAGGTTGGCACGAGTAACCCATTTAGCACTCAGGGCCTGATGCGGAATGGGCCCTCCACAGTGTAAACTATTATTAGTTGATATCTTATTATTCACAGTGAATTAATAAGTAACCAGCCCCCATATCTCCCTCTTCATGCCTTTCAGAACCATCCATCCCACATCCCTCCTTTCCATTCTCACTGCTGCCTTCCTTATCAAGGGCCCCTTACCTCCCATCTGGACCAGAGATAGAAACTCCAAGCCAGTCTCCTTGTCTCCAGCCTCTATCCCCACTTCCTGATCTATCTGGGATAGAAGATCCAGGAGAGCGAATGAAAAGCTAACACGGGAGGCGCCTGGGTGCCTCAGTCGGTTAAACGTCCGGCTTTGGCTCAGGCCATGATCTCACAGTTCGTGGATTCGAGCCCCACATCGGGCTCTGTGCTGACAGCTAGCTCAGAGCCTGGAGCCTGTTTCGGATTCTGTGTCTCCCTCTCTCTCTGACCCTCCTCTCCTCATACTGTCTCTCTCAGAAATAAATAAAAAACATAAAAATAAATAAAATTAAAAAATTAAACTTTCAGATTAATTTAAAAAAATTAAAAGAAGGGGCGCCTGGGTGGCTTAGTCGGTTGAGCGTCCGACTTTCGCTTAGGTCATGATCTCGCGGTTCGTGGGTTCGAGCCCCGCGTCGGGCTCTGTGCTGACTTCCGGCTCAGAGCCTGGAGCCTGTTTCAGTCTGTGACTCCCTCTCTCTCTGACCCTCCCCTGCTCACGCTGTCTCTCTCTCTCTCCCTAGAAATAAAAAAAAATTAAAAGAAAAGCTAACTTGGATAATGTCATTCGGTTCCTAAGAAAAGTCAAGGATCTCCTGTTGGCAGGCCACGCCTTCCTGCCGGCCCCACGCTGCATTTCCGGCCTTGTCTCCTGCAACCGCGCTCCAGCCAGACTGCGTAGAAGATCCCTGCAAAGCCTCCTGCCTGTCCCACGACCATTGCTTCGTGGGTACCATTCCTCTCCGCTCGGAGGTCCCCATTGGCCACGTGTTGAAATCCTGCTAAGCCCCCTTCTTCCGTGAAACCACTTTTTTTTTGTTTCTGTGTTTTCCTTCTTTGACCCCCACTGCCCCTGCATTCTCTCCCTCTCACGCACCTTCTATTTTCCCCTTAGGACCTCATCCAGTGCTAAGTAGAGGGCACTCCATAAATACTTGTTGACTAAAACTGGACACCTTTCTCCTGTTAAGGGGAGCGACACCTCTCTGTGGTTTGGGGCCTAGTCTCTGGCTGGGGAGAGATCAGACATGGGATTACTTTGGTCCAAACTTCACGCTGTCTCACCCCTCACATTCCCCAGCTAGTATCTCCTCGGAATAATTTGATGGTGTGCGCGTCCCCATTCTGCCTTTTTCCTCCTCTAATTCCAAGCCACTTCAGCTTACCTACCCCAAGCCTTTATCCTCATTTTCCGGAATGTAACTGCTCTCTTATACAGAACGGTGCTCCTGGACTAAACCCTTGAAGGGAGTTGCTCTTCTTCAAGGTCTGATCTGTATCAGGGCATGCAAGCAAGCCCTGCAGTTAAAAGTGTCATGAAATGGACTGATAAGTGGCCAGAAGCAGAATGCTGTGTGTACACAAATGGCCCTGCATTGCAGGATGCAGTTTGGAAGTTCGAGCAAGAATTGTTTATTAAAATGCATGAGCTCACTGCAGCTTTCCTGAGGAGATAACATACTTAACAGTCACTGGTGGAGCACTGCATAAGAGAATGGGAATTTTATGTGGATCTAAGTGAGTCTTTTGAAGTATTTTTTGATTCTTTTCATTAGGCAGGATGAAGCCATCTTTAAGGCCATGTCGCTGGCATAAAAAGATGCACGTTGTAAGTCAGCAACTACAGTGTGATGCATTTATTTTGTGTGAGCACAGCAAAAACACTTGGGAACACAGTTTATTTTGCAGAAAGACGGAATTAACCCTTTGACCGCTGTCCCATGCCACAGAAACGCCGACCTCGTCACACGATGTTGCATTTGCTTCTTATCATTGTGTTCTTCTGCCTGTTTCTGTATTAAGGATAAATTAAGTAAACAGAAGAAAACAAAGTGGGGAAGTGAGTGCCTCCTACGTGCTCAATCCTGTGAGGTGGGTGTCCCCACCCGGGCCTTACAGAGGAAGAACGGAAACATCGAGCCTGAACCATGGGAACCAGAAACTTCTCACACCCAAGGGGTGTGCCATCTCCCTCTGTAACTGATGCTTGGATGTCCTTGTGCTATTTTTGTATTTCTCCAGTGCAGACCCCTTTGTACCTAATCTGCTTCTCAACACCCTGCCCACATCTTAGTCAAGAGAGGCCTGGACCCTTCAGTTTGTTGATTGCTGCT
This sequence comes from Proteles cristata cristata, assembly GCA_017311185.1. Classification (NCBI taxonomy): domain Eukaryota; kingdom Metazoa; phylum Chordata; class Mammalia; order Carnivora; family Hyaenidae; genus Proteles; species Proteles cristata. Next base: position 1,274,279 of record JAESUZ010004980.1, read on the forward strand.
GGAGCCTAAGCGGAGTTTTCCTTCCTTGTTTGTTTACGTGGTGTCCCCTCACTTTGGGAAGGAAGAAAGATAGGGCTGGACTCCCTGTGCTTGGGGACAAGGAGGCAGCATGGGGTGGAATCGTCCGGCAGCGGGGCCAGACAGCTGTTGCCCCGGCTCCCAGTATTGCCATGTTTCAGCAAACGGGCCCTGGCAAGTTAGTGTACTTCCTGGGTCAGTTTTCTTCTCTGTAAAACGGGGGTGATGTCCCCCTCCTGGGGTGGCGTGGCGCAGGGTAGGGACTTGACCAGTGTTAGTTCCATCCCTCTACACCTTCCCCCAGGTTCTGTTCATACTCAGGAGAAAGCCAGACATTTGAGCACGAGGCAGTGTTCCCTACATCCCTCTACCTTTCTCCTTTTCTCACCCCCAGCCCAACCTCAAAATCCTGTCTTCTCCCTCTCTCCCCTCCACTACCTCCTCACCTCTCAGGGCCAGATCTCAAGGAAAGCCCGGGATCTCAAGGGGAACCAGTCTTCCTCCTCTCAGCTGGGGGGAGGCTCACAGACTCATCCCCGGGGGCTGAAGGGCAGAGGATCTAACCAGAGTTACAAGACATTACCTCTCAGGAGGGCAGGAAGGGCAGAGAGAGGAAGCCGTGGGTGTTCTCCCGGGGTCTTCTCCCCATTCCATTTCACCACAGCACCCCTACCCAGGCAGGCTCAAGGTGGTGACCTGGTGGCTAACATCTTGAGGGAACACCCAGGTCAAGGTGCGGAGCCTTTCAGAGGCAGCTGGGGGAAGGGACTGAGTAGGTGTGGGCTGTGGTACTCTCTGTTAAAAGATATTTATTTAGCCGGAGGACTATCTCGAACTCAGTATCTAAGAGAGTGAGTCACTTACTGGAAACCGTAAACACAGGTGTAATATTGGCCTTCGTAAGACCTGGATGTCCGAGTGTCCGAGCGGGTGGAAGACCAGCTCTCTCCAGTCCAACCATTCATTCTGTATCTAGAACACTGAAGTTCCTAGAGGTTAAGCAAATGGCCTGGGGCTCAGTCCAGGGACTGAGCGGGACCTGTAATCCGAGGTCGGGATTCCCAGTCCGGCTCCCTCGCGCCCCACCCTCCTCCCCCAGGCTACAGTAATCGACAGTCCCGGTGCCCACGCAGCTTCCGGGACGGGTCTGGGATCCCAACCTCACTGCTCCTCTCCCGACCCCTGGCTTTCTCGTCCCCCACCTCCCAGTCCCCACCCACAGCTCTCTGGCTTTACCCGCTCCAGAGTCTCGCAGAGCCGGCTGGTTGAAGGGATGCAGGACACCTATAATACCTATATGCACTTAGTGGTGAGAGCCAGGCTGCCAGCACCGATAGTCGCCGTGGCAGAGGCGCGCACCGCCGTCTCCGGGAAGGGGGCGAGCGGGGACCCATCTCGCGGGTCGGACGGCGCCCAGTCCCGGGCCAGGGGCGGGGCCTCACGGCCGGGAGCGGGCGGGTGGGCGAGGGTGGGAGGGGCGGGGAGAGTTTGGAAGACTCGGCTCGCAGAGCCGCAGCCCGCCGGCGGGGAGCTGGCGGCGCGCGGGCCCGGGTAGGGGGGCGGGGGCGCGGGGCGGCGGCGGCGGGGACTGCGGAGGTGCGGCGGGAGCCTGGGCGGGCGGCGTAACCGGAGGCGGAGGGGGCGGAGCCGCGCTCGCAGCTGCCACCCGGCCTCCGGGCCCAGGCAGAGGACACCCGCCCGCGGCCGGGCACGCACCGCGCGCGCTCACTCTCCAAACAATGCTCCGAGGCGCCCGGCGGGGCGGCTGGCGGCTTGGCGACCGACGGCGAGGCCGGGGGGGCGCGGCCCCGAGGTGAGCTCGCGACGCTTTCTCCAAATCCGGCCTCTTTTTGTCTGGCGAACGTGGCCGCAGAGAGGAGCTCCGGAGGAGCGCCGCGGTGGCCGAGAGGGCGACCCCCTGTCGGCTTTCCCCCGGGGTGACAGGCGGCCGCTCGGGGAGGGTGGAGCGTCCGGACCGCGTGCGCCGGGCGTTGTGCTCCAGGTGCAGGCTCGGAGCCCGGAGCACACGGGAGCCGGAGGGGTGTTTTCGATTCATTCGAGCATCGCGCTTTTTTAAACGGGGAAACTTTTCCTTCGAGTTCGGGGAGGGGACACCGACAGTTGTACTGGTTCTTGATGGTCTTGCTTTTCTGTTTGGGGCGAGAGAGCGGAGCGCTTTGCGAGTTGCTAGCGGGGAGACTTCATTTCCGCGGCCAGCCGTATTGTCAAAGGAGCAGAGAGCGAGGGAGAGGCCGGCCCGGATCCCGGGGGTGATGGTTTGGGGCCGCAGGGTAGCCGCCGCTGGCGCTGCACCGGGTTACGTGCCAGCCTCCGAGTCTCCGGAGGGAACGAGATGATGCCTTTCTGCCCAGCCCTGGCTGAGCCCTCTGAAAGGGGGCATACTGTGGGCGCGTTCTTAACCTTTGCGTGTGCTGCTCGTGTTCCCAGCCGGACACGCGCGCACACGCAAGCACACTCGGGGAAAATAGAGCCTCTCCACCTCTCCACTTTCAGGTCCTGTAAATGGGAATGGAGGCACGGCCAGCTGTGTTTTTTTTTTCTCAGGTAAAGCTCAGCCAGCAAGAACGTGGCTTTGCAGAGCTGGCTAGGAAAGCCCAAAGGTCCAGGGGCCAGGAATTTTGCAATGCCATCAGTGCAGAGTCAGGTTCCGCAGACCTTACTGATCACCGGCCCGGACGGTGCTAGCAACCTTTTCCCTTTTTGAGAGGGAAATTTGACAGGAAGCCCTGGGGAATTCTGCAGCTACTTGGCCATCGCGTGGTCCAGTGGAATTCCGCCATCCTCCTTACCTGTTTACACTGTAGTACGTCTAACCCATGAAAATCACATTCCTACTGCTGAGATTAGATTGCGTAGCATTGGAGAAGGAAAAAATAAAATGAAAAGTTGGGCGAATATCATGACTTACCCTGGGGGGGGGGGGGGCTAGGGGGAGGAGGTGTGTTAAGATCGTCACTTTGTTCTTTCTGCCCAGGGAACTCCTGCCAGTGGGGTATTGAAACCAGACACTTTCCATACATACTTTTCTCATCCAGTGTTGCATCAACTTAATTGTGATATATATATACATTTATCAGGTGAGTGTTTTCTGGAATTCTGTCACTTCGGGGTGAGGCATGAACAAGCTTTGATGCAAGCGTGAGGGGTATTTGGAGCCAAAAGGTTTAATTTTTACAGACCTGGCCGTCATTCTTCAGATTCTTTTGGAAGTGGGATGGGAGTGTGTCTGACAACTTCAGTCTTGCAAACTGCAGCCACAAATCTAGTGCAGAACTTTGCAGAGGCAAAGATATTTTATCATGACTTGGATCAGAAAGAATGCTGGGATCTTTTTCTAATCTTGCACTGCTGCCTCCCACTGAACTGGGGGAATTTGCATAATTCTGGGGGCCGCCTCCCCTCGGAACGTGGGCAGGAAGGTACCACTCCCAGGCGGTGGAGAGTTGGCACTGTTAGGCGAAGCGACGTTCCTGGTCTGTGAGCGCCACTTGAGTTTTGCACCATCTTTCACTGAAAACAAATAGGAGATCATTCCAGGCATGGAGAACAGACAGAACTGGAAGAGTCTTTTCTGGCTCGACAGGGCGGTGAATTCTGTTTGCTGAGACTGAGAAACCAGTTTGAACAGGATGCAGTGGGTCAGTGATGCTAGAAGGCTAGCACTTCATTCTGTTCTCTTGTTCAGAGACTTGCCCCTAAAACCCTTTGCATCTCTGAGCGATAGCCATGCCCGTGTCAGAGAATTTCAGAGCTGGGCCAGCGAGCCAAGAGAGGGTGCATGAGCCGGCGAGGCTCTGAAGGAAGCTTCCCACTCATCAATCCGGAGCCAACCAAAGCCCCAGGGCAGTTGTGGGGCAGCGACAACAAGGATAGGGGCCTCTGGCACCAAGCAGATGTGAGGAGTTTGTGCTCTCAGTTGCCTGTTGGGGAGGAAATGAAATGCGGCCACCCCAGACTGCCTCTCTGTGAATCCGCGGTAGCCCTGAGGAAGTGGTTGGATGCCCACCTCCACAGTTAGCTCAGCCTTATAAGGAGCTGCAGGAATGCAAAAGGCCCAGGGAGAACTGGTTTTTAAGCTTGCTTCTCCCATGTCATCAGGGTGGGGGTGAGGGGGCTCAGGAGCCTCTGCCTGTGGTAAAGGGGAGCCTGTTTTTCTCTGTGGTCCGGAAGCCTGTTGGCTCCCTGAGAGAGGACCCACTCCTCACCTTGGGGCAGGGATCTGGAGCCTTCCCCTCTGAATACCGCTATGCATCCTCCCCTTTTCTCTCCTTGCAAAATTTAGCAGCCCAGCCAAAGCTCTCCGTGGCTTTAGATTATGGGAGGAAGAAAAACTCCTTGCTCTCCTCCTCTGCTTGTTGAAGCTTAGTGACCTCTTCTGGGGAACTTGGTGAGGAATGAACCTGCTACTTGGGTGTATTCAGGGGAGGAAAAGAACCGAACCCACAATCAGCTTAAAGAGAGGGGTGCATAGGACCCACTAACAGTTGCTGGAAGACAAATACTTGTCTATTTCAGAGTGTGCGTTTAGCTCAGGGAGGCAGTGGCTTCGCGGGACACGTTGGAGGGAAGGGAAGCAAATTCAGCCCGAGTGCTTGTGGAATAAGCACCTTGTCTGTGGTTGTGTGCGGGACAACAGAAAGAGAGCACTCTCCAAAAAGATTCTGGAGTGGGCTCCTGGCTCATTCCACCTGGTTAGTCCTGTTGATAGTTTAAGTTTGTTTATTTATTTGTTTATTTATGTATTTGAGAGAGAGAGAGCACAAGCAGGGGAGGGGCAGAGAGAGAGGCAGACACAGAATCTGAAGCAGGCTCCAGGGTCTGAGCTGTCAGCACAGAGCCCAGTGCAGGTCTTGAACCCACAAACCATGAGATCATGACCTGAGCTGAAGTCAGATGCCTAACTGATTGAGCCACCCAGGCGCCCGTGTCCTGTTGATAGTTTAGAAGGCATGAACCTCAAAGCAAGTTCTCACTGGAGGACAGTGGAGAGCAAACTCTCGGGCAAAACTTCTAACTGGATGAGATTCTGTTCACCTTAGGTTTATAAGAATTATTTTCTCATGAACACCCTCCTTATGAGGAGCTCAGTTCATTTAAATGAGGAGAGAAGAGCAATGAGCAGCAAGCAGGTAATGGCCAGAGACTCTGTCTAATGAAGGACGTGATGAGGTGAGGGGTTGCCTGCACAGTTGGCCTCACTTCCCGAAACCACCAAACCCCTTGTGTCTACGGATGAGACTTAGTTTATGTCATTGCCATTGTTTTCTCTGTCTATAAGTTTTTGTTTTTCTACTTATTTATTTATGTAATCTCTGCCCCCAATGTGGGGCTTTAACTCACCACCTGAGATCAGGGGTTTCACACTCTTCCGACTGAGCCAGCGAGGCACCGCTCCATCTTTAAAATGGGGATAACAGCTACTTGCAGGGTGTTACTCAGGCTAATTGATTAATATCTGCAAACCTTTGAGCTCATCTTGAATGGGTGACTTTACTGGGTCCTATGGGCAAACTCTCTGTGCTCAGTTTGACTGTCAAGGCCACCTCTCAACAAACCTACCGTCTTACCTCCAGGGCTATAACTGTGATCATCTCTTCCCTCTGTGCTATTAGCTCCAGCCACCCTTGCACCTTAGGGCTGTGGTAGTCAGGCCTTTCTCTTTCTGTTACCCCCTTGGCCTGAAGCCCCTGCTCTCTTGACCTCGCCGAGCACTGGGTTGACTAACTTATATTTAGTAAGAGGAGGAGGGCAGATTCCCAAGACGCCAGACCTCCTGACCCAGTTCCCCCGAGGGGCAGGCGGCACCACGCCTCTCCCCTTCCTCCTGCATTTCATCTCCACCTCGCCAGAAGTACCAATCAAGCACTGGGCCCAGGTGCAGGCCTGCACAGTCCTTGGTTACAGATCGGGGCCTATTCTCCAGAAGCTACCGTTTTCACTTGCAGAACTACTTTGTAGTTCACGTCCTAAGCTCTAGACTCCCCCCCACTCCCCACGCCCCCAGCAGCAGGGAATGCACAGAAGACAGGGCAGTTCCTCATCTAAAACCCTATGTGATTTCCTCCTGTCACAGTCCCCAAACCTCAGCGCTCAGGACTTCAGGGGACTGAACTGTCCACTCTGCTCTGTACTCCTGTATCGGAGTTGCATTTAGCTTTTACAGCTTCCTGTAAGGCCACACCCCTGCAGGGTGACTGCGAAGGAGCATCAGTAGGACAAATAGGTGAGGGTCTCAGAAGAAAGAGAATGCTGATCTTGACCTTTCCTTCTCCTTTTTTCCTCCTTCCTCCCCTTCCTACACCCCATTCAAATAATTAGGTTCTAGCTGGTGATGCAGCCGTCCTCTGGTCGCGTGGGTCTCTGATCGGGCAGGTCTCTGCCATTCCCTGGAGCCGTCCGTGCCCCACGCCTGCCTCCCGTAAAACCTCGCCAGAGAGCCGGGCGCAAGATGAGCCAGCACACCGTCTGCCCAAGATGCACCAGACCGTCCGCCTGAGCCCCGCGAGCCCCACCATGTCTGCGTGCAGTGACTTCGTGGAGCACATCTGGAAGCCCGGATCCTGCAAGAACTGCTTCTGCCTGAGGAGTGACCACCAGCTGGCCCCTGGCCACCCCCAGCCACGAGCGGGCAGCCTGCCCCCTCCACCTCGCCTGCCCCCCAGGGCGGAGACCTGCCGCCAGGAAGATGACGGTGTGAGCAGCTCCCCCTACTCCAAGCCCACCATCGCCGTGAAGCCCACCATGATGAGCTCAGACGCCTCCGACGTGTGGACCGAGGCGAACCTGAGCGCCGATGTCTCGCAGGTGAGGCTGACTAACGCGTGTGGTGTTTTTACAGGGGCTGCTCTTGTAATGCTCAGTGGCTGGCCGGCAGCCAGGGAGGGCTGTTAGAGCAAGACTTCTGCAGGACAGGATGGCTTCCCGGCAGCTCGCCCCATGATTGCCCCTTCCTGGCTGCCGCCCTCCTTCCCAGCTGTCCCTGGAGGCTAAGAACCATCAATCCAGTCCCTCAAGTTTATTTTATTATTATTTTTTTAATTTAAAAGTATTTTTTTTGTTTTATTTATTTCTGAGAGAGAGAGACAGCATGAACAGGGGAGGGTCAGAGAGAGGGAGACACAGAATCTGAAACAGGCTCCAGGCTCTGAGCTGTCAGCACAGAGCCCGACGTGGGGCTCGAACCCATGAACCGTGAGATCACGACCTGAGCCAAAGTCGGCCGCCCAACCGACTGAGCCACCCAGGCGCCCTCAGTCCCTCAAGTTTAAATGCAGGCTGTACTAATTAATTATCTGGGGGCACACCAGAATGAAGCCTTTTTTTTTTTTTCAGTTTAAACAATTTTTAAATTGATAATGAAAAATGTGTACCCAAGTGGCAGTAATTGCATAACAAACGCCCTGCATCCCACTGCCCTTCACCAGGAGTGTCGACGGACCGGCCCATGACCGGGTCTCCGTCTTGCTTCCTCTCCGCCCCCGCCTCCACCCTGCCTTCCCTATGATTTTCAAGCAAACCCCAGATAGCACATCATTTTCTTACACGTATTAAAAGATAAAATCTTCTTAAAACATAGAACCACAATACCGAGATGGCTCTTAAAATATTAGTAGTCGTTCCTTCATGTCTGATTCCCAGCCGGTGTTCAAACTTCCAGCTGTGAAGCTTGGATTTTTCGCAGCTTTGACCTGGGATAACTAAAGACAGTCACACCCCTAGAGATTAGACCGTTCCGCTCATCCCACAGGCCGCCCTTACAAAGGTGTAATTATTTAGAGGGTGTGCAGAGTCCCACTGCCTCTAGACGTGCCTAGAAAGCTGTCAGTCAAGGACATTCTTTCTAAAACTGCTTGGGACTTGTTTGACCTTTTTGCCTATTCTAGTTTTCCTAAACCCTCGTGGTGAGTGGATCAGGAGGGTGTGTGAAGGCCTGTGTAAAATCAGAGGTCAGTTTTAAATCGGAAGTGGCTTAACTGAAGAGAAGCATTTCCTGTGGTTGCAGTTAGCTCCCTGTCCTTGCTCTATTTGTCATGAGCCAGTCACACCCATTCGCCAGGCTGCACGCACTACCTTCAGCCTTCACAGACATAAGCCAGGGGCCCTTTCGGTTCCGAATCATCTTGGAAAGGAAGCAAAGGCAAACCCTACTTTGGAGCTGCTTCTAAACGTTTTGGGGTAGGGGGAGACTTTATTTTTTATTTAAGTTTATTTTTATTTATTTTGAGAAAGAGATAGAGAGCCAGCAGGGGAGGGGCAGAGAGACAAGGAGACAGGATCCCAAACAGGCTCCGGGCTGTCAGCACAGAGTCCAATGCGGGGCTTGAACTCAAGAACATGAGATGATGACCTGAGCCTTCACCGACTGAGCCACCCAGGCACCCTGGGGCTCGGGGAGACTTTAGAAGGGAAGCACAAGGGGACCGTGACTTCAGGGATGGGAATGACCAGTCTATATCTTTGTCTCCTTGTTCAACTAGTCCCACCACTTAGGTAGGCTCGGGCTGAGGTCATAGCCCGGGGAGCAGCAAGGAGGCTGGGACCCAGCTCAGAAGCCACCCCTTACTCTCCCAGCCAAGGTATTTTAAAAAGCCTTAGGACTTTGGTTTCTTCAGGAATGTACTGTGACATGGTTATCAAAAAACTAATAAACATAGCGCAAAAATTAAACTCAAAACTCTCTTCAAAGCTCTCAGGAGAACTTAACCTCGTCAGGCAATTTGCGGGAGAAGGCAGAATGTTCCTTTTTTAGAGTTTTTCCTTCACCTCCCTCACTGGCTGAAGCCAAAAGAATGACAGCCCCCGGGGAAGAGAGCGCAGCTCGGGGTCTGGGAAGGCCAGTGGCTCCGTGGGTGTGACAAGGAAGAGAGGCCGTGGGGTGATCAGAGGGGGAGGCGAGTGAGACGCTTCCTCGCTGCGGCACAGAAGACCGTTCGCAATGTCATGGCCCTTCCCTCTCACTTTTTCTCTCTTCCTTTTTTCTCTGACAAGGTCTAATGTAAGTCTTTTAACCTTGGGGCTGTGTAGGTCATCTGGAGACGAGCCCCCGGCAAGCTCCCCCTGCCGAAGCAGGACGACGTGCCGATAGTTTACCTGGGCACCTTCCGTGGCGTCCAGAAGCCCGCTGGGCCCTCCGTCTCGGCAGATGGCCACTCTCACTGCCCCCCTGCGTATGCCATGGTCGGTCTGCACAGCCTTGAGGCCCGGGGGGAGCGGAGCACTGCCTTCCACCCAGTGAGTTTCCCCAGTGAGAAGGGGGGGCGAGAAGATAAACCCGTATTTCCCTACCAGGAGCTGACCTCCACTCAGGAGAGCTTCCGCCAGAAAGTGGCTGCCTTTGCCGGGATGACGTCCGGCTGTCACAAGGGCGCTGGGCCCTGCCCCTCTCCGCAGCCCCTGCGGGAGTCCCTGCCCTCGGAGGATGACAGCGATCAAAGGTGCTCGCCTTCAGGGGACAGCGAAGGGGGAGAATACTGCTCCATCCTGGACTGTTGCCCCGGGAGCCCCGCGGCCACGGACACCTCCCAGGCTGAGGGCTCCCGGTGCAGGCCTGGCAGAGGGGACTGTCCCGCCGCGTGCTGGGGGCAGGCGGTGGGTGCAGGGCCCACTGAGGAACAGAAGCGGCTTGTGGGCTTCCCAAGAGAGTGCCGCAGCCGGGCTTCCGCTGAGAACCCTCCCCGCCTGGGCCCCACGAAGCCGTCCCTGCCCTCAGAGGTGGCCAGTTCTTCAGACGGCCTCTCCTGTGGGAGTCCCAGCAGCGGGGCCAGCAGCCCCTTCGCCCCCCACCTCGAGAGTGATTACTGCTCCCTCCTGAAGGAGCCCGTGCCAGAGAATGAGCCGGACACTGGCTGCCACGTGGTGGCCTCTAACAGGTGCCTTGGGCTGACTGGGGAGCCCCAACCTCCAGCCCGCCCCAGGGAGGCTGTACAGCCCGAACCCATCTATGCTGAGAGCACCAAGAGGAAGAAGGCGGTTCCAGCACCTTCTAAGCCACAGACCACAACGGAACACGCAGCAGCAGCTGCTCGGGGTCAGGGCCAGGTACGGACAGCTAATGCCTGGGCTCAGAAAGTGCCATTGGGCTGGGGCCGGGACAGGGAAGGGCCAGATAAGGTTCCCCAGGTAGCAGCCACCATCACGGTCATGGCAGCCCACCCAGAAGAGGACCACCGGACCATCTACCTGAGCAGCCCCGACTCCGCCGTGGGGGTACAGTGGCCCCGCGGGCCTGTGAACCAGGACTCGGAGGTGGCTGAAGAGGAGACTCCAGTGGGGCAGGGGCTGAGCTCCAGAGAAAGCCACCGTCCCGACGCGAGTGAGAACACACCCAAGGGCAAGCCTGCCATTCCCCCCAAGCTGTCGAGGAGCAGCCCCGGGGGGTCCCCCGTGTCCCCTTCTGCCTCCCCACTCTCTGACCTCAGCGAGGGGAGCTCTGGGGGTGGAACTGGACCCCAGGCTTCATCCGGGGGCCCCACCGACTCTGCTTCTTCCTGCCGGCCCAGTGGCATCACCACCGGCGACTCTGCCCGCTGCCACCCGTCTGCTGCCACGGCCTCAGCCTTGGACCTGCGGCGGCCCCGCTTCCAGACGGGGGCCTGGAGTCGTCAGTGCCGGATCGAGGAAGAGGAGGAGGTGGAGCAGGAGTTGCTGAGCCAAAGCTGGGGAAGAGAGATGGAAAATGGCAACACAGACCCCTCGAACTCCTCCACCTGGCACCGTCTCCGCCCCGCAGACAGCACCCCTGGGCAGAGCAGCAGAGTCGGACCCGGGATGAGCAAATCGGCCTCTTTCGCCTTTGAGTTCCCCAAGGACAGAGGTGGGATTGAGGTATTCTCACCCCCTCCGCCGCCTCCAAAGTCCAGGTGAGTATGATTGTCTGTGTGTATGCTGGGGCTGTCTGGGAGGACAGGGGGAGGGCTCTTCCAGAAAGAACTGTGGCCCCTCTCCCAAAAGCCCTTGGGGCCCGAGCTCTGGGCGCAGCTCTCGGGGCAGCAGCATCTCCTCAAAGGCCTTGTGCCTTTCTGTAAATTTCTAAGTTGTTATTGTTTGTGCTCAACAAACAGACTTGCAAGCGGTACCCTGCCCGTGATTGGCTATTTGAAACAGATCTTTCCTAGAAGCACTGCTAAGCTGCCCCTCTTTTCTGAGGCTCATAGTTTTATAAGCTGGTGCTCTTTTCCTCTCCATCTCTCTGGAGTACGTCTAGCAGGCTTTTTTAGGGAAAACCCAGAGATTCTCCATTTATTTAAATATGCAGAAGAATGCCACAGGAGGCTATGCTGCAGAATTCGGAGAGGCAAGGAGATGGGAAGGCCCACGGGCAACGCCGAACGTGTGTTCCAGAAACAGGCTTTGGAGCCAAGACCCAAATAGTAGGTGGCCCTACACATGGTTGGTAACCTTTAGATGTGGGCTTTTAGGGAGGGAAAGTAGTTTCATTTCAGCGTGGTGAAACTCACAGCTCTGTCCACCACTTCGCTCCTGTCTCCTGCCAGTTTCAAGTACCTTTCAAAGGCCCAAGATAAGTAAATGCTTTTTTTAAAGGTATCGAGGTGTGCACGGAATTAAAAAATCCCTTCTTCTTCAAGCAAAACTGATTCCTATCAGGGCAGGGAGAAGCCCGCTGTTTTTTTTAAAAAAAATGACAGCCCTTCCAAACAGACTTTCTCTAGTTGTATCATTTCCAGTGATTCTGTTTCAGCTCATGTGCCTCCGGGTTGATGTCAGAAGCAGGGAAACAGACCACAGAGAGACACAGCTGTGAATACTTGACTTTGAACATCAAGGCGCCTCAGGCTGTGATGCTCTGTGACATGGGCTTTTTCCATGACCACTACTTTGTTCTGGTATTGTGCTGGCCATCTGCCATGTGGTATAGACATCCTCCAGATCCTCAGGTGATCGAAGACTCCCTTTGGCTATAGTTTTAACTTCCTGAGTGAATGAGGGGTCCAATGGCTAAGAATAGCTCCCGTTTATACGGTACTTACTATGGGCCAGGCCTGGATCTAAGGGAATTAGACATGAACTCATCTGATCCTCAGAACAGCCCTAGGAGGTAGGAATTGCCATCCCCAATTTACAGATGACAAAACAGAGATAGAAGGAACTGAGGTCACCGCCAAGATAACCCAGGTGTGCCTGGGAGCGTCTGCTCCTAAACACATAGAGTGCTTCAGCAGGTGTAGGAAGTGAAATATGTCTGCCTCTGGCCTGGGTAGGTTAGTGAGAAGCATGGGCTTTGAACTTGACCAGAAAATCAAGTTCATAATGCATCTGTTTTACCTAGGGGCTGAGTGATCTTGAGCAAGCCACTTGCTGTGACTGAGCCTCCCTAAAATTGGATGGTGATAACAATACTTTTATAACATCCTGTTGCTGAAAGACTCCAGTGAGAGGAACAGAATCCAGTAGAGAGTTGAGTTATTATGTAGGCAAAAGCCACCTGGAGCTATTATTGACTGTGGCAGGGACACCCACACCCTATAGGACCCTTCTGGCCCAATCCAAAGCACACCACCTGAACACCACCTCTTCCTTGGAGAAGAAAGTAAACCTTTCTTATGTAAGAATTAAGGGCTTGGTGGAATCCAGTCACCACAGCAACATGATTCAGGGTTTGCATTAGCATCTGGGTTGAGATCAGAGCTTTTTGGCCCAGTTTGTTATGATAAAACCGTTACCAGGTGGGACTCTCAGAGGTCCTGGCTTCTAGCTCTTAAAAACAAAAAAACAAACAAAAAAGTTCTTAGTTTAAGGGCTTTAAGGCAAAAAAACTTGGAAATAAAATTAGCTTAAGGAAACACAGGAAAGAGAAAAGAGCATCTGGTACTATTTAAAATAAAACAAATCATATATATTTTCATTTGGGGAAGTTTTTTTAAGCATTACTGACATGTCTTGAGTCATCACATCTTCCTCATGAGGAGATATGAGGGCAGGCTTGGGGCCATAAGCTGACTTGTAATTCTGGAACTCAGTACTTACTGAGTCCCTCTGAGGAGGGTGCCAGAAACCCATAGTCTTCAAATCTAGCAGGTCAGGGTGATGGCACGTTGGACTATTAATGAGAATACAGCCCACAGTTGATGCAGGACCAATAGAGAACTGAAGTGGTAACTATGTCAAGCTGATGTCAGTTTCCAAGTTGGAAAATGTTGGAAGGTCTTTGAATGATATTCAAGGTTAACTTAATTTCTTTCCATGGTCCATCTGTTAATCGGTCCTAGTTCTAAGGATCAGCCTCACCTTCAAACAAAGATAACGAATCTCACGATGTGTATTACATGCACTTGACCCCCAGAGAAAGGGGTTGTTTCATACAGGACAGTGTTACTTTTCGTTTATATTTCTTAGCTCCTTCTGCTTTCTTGGACTATTCCGGAAGAACACAGAATCATTATCTGGTTGGCCTATGGTCCTGTTTTACAAAACTGTGGCTTGGAGGGGAAAAAAAAAGATATTGAGAATGACTTGACTTTCCTGTGGTCTTAGTTTCGATGTTTGGCAGTGGCTTATCTGTCTGTTTGAGATATGGTCCTCTGTAAATTCCCATTAGGGTTCTGGAGAAAACTCTTGCTGTAGTGCCATGTAGGACAAAGGTTCTCAATGCTCATGTCCTTTGCTGGGAGCCCTTTAGAGGGGTTGAAGCGCACCTAGTTTTCCTCTCAGTAGTTGAGGTACGGTCAGGGTCCCTCGGCACCTGCTGTTGCCAAGGCAACCGCCTGCACCCCTGGGCTCACCTACGTAGACTGACAGACCTCACTGAGTCTCTGGGATGATTTAGTGCCCCAATTTAGGGCAGAGTTCAAAGGTGAGGATTGACAGGTACTGCTAGTTAGGAGACAGACCCGCGGGAAACAAGTATGGACTTCTTAGTTTCAATGTCACATTCAAGACTTAAGGCGGTTTAATGAGAGTGACAGTGCCTGGGGGAAATAATTCAGATGCAAAAGAATCAAATTTATTTCTGCTCTTAATTTCACAGTTGCAAACCAGGTTTTAAATGACCTATGGCTTTTGAGTGACAAGGTCAGTTGAGGGAGAATCATTGGATTAGGGCAGACGGGAGTTTCCCAGAGAAACCCCAAATTAGGATGATAGGCCTGCACTTAGAGGAGGAGTTCCCAGCAAGGGAATAAGAACTCAGACAAGGCTTATATGGTTTTAGTGTCCAGCGGTCTGGCCCCAGGTGAGACTAATCTAAAGAAAAAAGTTTCTCTGAGACAGTGAGAGACGTTAACTTTTGAAGTTTTCACTCATGCTGATTATAATTTTAACCCGCTGCTTAACTGCATCCACCCCCTCCTCTGGGGGGATTCCAGGGAGCAGAGACGGAGTCGGTCCTTGGGCCTTTGCTCAAGCTGGATTCCCCACTTTCCGTCCCACATTCTTCACGGCAGACAGGTGATGACAGTGTCGCTGCTGGGGCACTGCTCTGTCCACAGAAGTGGCCCCTTGGCTAACCAGAGGAATCAAAATGACTTCATTGTGTGGTCTCTTGGTAACATGGGCTCTCAGCGTGAGTACCATGGCCGGGGTTGGTATTTATCTCCAGACTCCATCTCCAATCCAAGTAAAGCTCCAGATGCTTATTCTTGCAATCCTTTCTGCTATAGTGGATTAGGGTGGAACGGCAACTATTTGCTAGGAAATCCCATAGTCTTGATGGTTTTCTGTGTGGCATTTTGAAAAGAACAGTTTGTGTTAGAAAGCACAGTTTGTGTGTGCCTTGAGAATCTTCTCTATGTTTAGCCTTTTAAACATTTTTAAAAATGGTTATTTATTTTTGAGAGAGAGAGAACAGGTGGAGGAGGAGCAGAAAGAGGGAGACACAGAATCTGAAGCAGGCTCCAGGCTCCTAGCTGTCAGCACAGAGCCCAGTGTGGGGCTCAAACTCCTGAGCCGTGAGATCACGACCTGAGCTCAAGTTGGACGCTTAACCAAATGAGCCACTCAGATGCCCCTATGTTTAGCCTTTTTGACAAAACTGAGATAAGTTAGCTGGAGGTCAGTATGATCCAGGGAAAAATGAATATCAGAGATACTAGAGGGAGAGAAACTGCCCCCACATATTCGCACCAAGTTTGGAAACAGAACAAAGCACATCGACAATGCAAGTTTATATTCTGCTCTCTAACTGGGGCAAATTAATAGTTGGCCTCTTCTCATGAGTTTGTGGATAGAACCTAAAAACACTGGATATCTATCTCATGATGTCTGGACCAGGGAAAATTAAAATTGATTTCTAGATCTCTGTTATGTAATTTAAAAAAATCACAGAGATGAACAGTAGTCGCTATCAAATATTTTAGAACTTCTCTCCAGTTTTAAGCATACATTCATGGCTAAGGCTAGGGATTAGAGATTCTTTAATTCATCAGATATCTACTAACCGCCTACTTTCTATTACGTTCTGTCTAATGTGCTAAAAAGTCAGTGACTGGGGTTCTGCCCTTTAAGGCCCCTAAGGGTTGAGTTGGTACAAATCGAATCAGTAGATGTGTAACAGGACCACCAAGGGCCCTCCCTCTGCCTTGGTTTTCCTTCGATGAGACTGGTTATCATAGCAACTGGATTCTCAGCACATTCTCCTTCTGTTAAGTAACACAGAGGTAAGTTCAGTGTGGCATCCAGGAGAGTGAAAGAATAGTCTTTCCTGTAAGTGTCTTTTGTCTTGATCCAAGGCCAAACTTAGTACAGGTATATAGATAACCATTTACTTTTAAAAAGTCAGGGTGGGGGAAGAGGATCTTTGAAGGTCAAGGGCGTGCTAAGCTGTCTGTAATAACACAGTATCCTGTGTGGTATCTGGCACATAATAGATGCTCAAGAAGTACTGGCTAAATTGTAGGTAGAGACTGTGCCCTGTTTATTTCAGTTTCTCCAAAAGCACTATCCTTGAGAAAGAAGCAAGTAGTTTTAAATACTTGTATCAGTATCTTTCTGAACCTCAAGTTTCTGGATTGCCCGGTACACTATCCATTCCTCTGTTTTGGTGATTAACACAGTAAGTCTTGCACTGCATTCCATTGGATCCGTCTTTGTATCTCCTCAAGAAATTGTAAACTTCTGGGAGTACAAGTACCATGTTTCGTACCTTTTTCTTTGATTTGCCCATAGGCTACCGTAGCACAGTGCCTGGGACATAGTAGGTATTCAGTAAAGGATTCTTGAATTAGGGGGAGAAAAGGCCAGAGTGAACTACAGATCGTGGCCTGAATGACAGTGCGACAGCCCACTGTAATACTGTAATTCTCCATCTAGCCTTGCCCAGTAGAACATTGTCACCTTGAGTAAAAGAAGCCAAGGTTAATAATTATTAATGCTTCAAGGTGGGCAAACACCATGTAGGCACAATGCATCCTTTCATGGATTAATTTCTCTCCAGTGATTATACATTTCAGTTTTGCAACCGGGCTCATACTCTGCTGCTCTTTATTTATTTTTTTTAAGCTGAGCTGGTGTGTGGAGCCAGTCCTCTCCTCTTTCCACAAGAATGTTCGTTTCAGGTAGTAATCACCTAAGGACTTTTTTTCCCACCAGTGAGTCTCAAGAAATTATAGATGTGGTTTCACTTCTCTTGGGAATATGTTTTTCGTGCTTTCTGAGGTGCATTGGAAAATACATGTGTACGGCATATGCTCAAGCCTCCTTTTTCCATCAAGTGATCAGAGGGACTTTTTCGTAAATTTGCCAACCTACCTTTTGGGTGTTAGAACTCACTAGTTGGTGAGAAATTGTCTCGATTTGTGGTTGCAAGTAATTTGTTGTTATTTTGGGATCGTCCGTCTGCTCATGAAAGGACTTCCTTTTATCAGGGCTGATAAACCAACTGCAGAAAATACTCAGCGGCCCTTCTGCAGCTGCTAATTTTCAGAGTTTAAGATCAGTCTTCATCCGGGGCGCCTGGGTGGCTCAGTCAGTTAAGCGTCCGAATTCAGCTTCGGTCATGATCTCACAGTTCATGGGTTTGAGCCCCATGTCGGGCTCTGTGCTGACAGCCAGCTCAGAGCCTGGAGCCTGTTTCAGATTCTGTCTCCCTCTCTCTGACCCTCCCCTGCTCGTGCTGTCTCTCTCTCTCTGTCTGTCAGAAATAAATAAAACATTAAAAAAATTTTTTTAAAAAGATCAGTCTTCATCCTCTGTACTAGAATTGCTCACTCTTTCTTTATATTGACTTTTGGGCACATCCCTTAGAAATGCTGGCTGTTAAGTGTGCTTGTGCTATTTCCATACAACACTGTAAAACTCCCTGCTCTGAGTGTAGCTTTTGTCTAATGCCTTGGATGGTTCATTCTCTGCGCTTCTCTAACAGGCTGACTCATAGAAACAACTGTTCTCCATGGAGGCGGGTGGAGAAGGGGAACTTCCCAGATTCAACAGTGCTTTCAAAACTCCTTCCCTTCTTACTCATCTTACTCTCCCATGTCCATCACTGTCAGATGATCCGCTGACTTCCTTGTTTGGTTTTTTAGACACTTCATGCCCATTTATGCATCTGCCATAAAAACATATCTGGATTCTAAAACCTAGGCAATTAATTGGCCGTGTTACCACGTATGTTCCTGGGCTGTAGAAAGCCCTTCAGAATGGGTATTGCTCTTCAGGGAGCTCCAAATGGCAGGCAAAATGAATGAGAAAATGCAACTACCTTGGATAAATACAAGACTAGTTGGGATAAATTGACATATTCCTTAAGTAATAGGACCTTGAAGATCAGGAAAAAAGGGAGGAAGTCTTTGGAATTTTAAAACGAGTCACAGTGGGGATGCACTTAAAAGTAATTCTTATTAATATGTGTAGATCAAAAGGCAGATCCCGAGGTGGCATGTTTTTGAACCTTGAGGGCCATTAGGTTGCATCCTTCACCTCAGTTCCAATCAATTGGAGTAGCAGCTGGGAACTCCACGTGGAAAAGCAGGGAGAGCTTCAGGAAAGCTCACCTTGATCATTTAGGACTGTCTGCAGGTGACGCCAGTGGGGAGTGTAGATGCCTGTGCCAGATATTTATCAATCTGGGTTTACAATCTAAGATTTGGAATCTAAAATCTATAATGTTAAAATCGTTGGAAGTCAATAACTATTCCCTACCCTAATTTAAGAGTTCTGTACCTGGGAGAGACTCTGTGCTCTGTATGGCCCAGGCTGTCCTAAGCAAACTTTGTCAGACAGTGGCTGTCTCTTTGATTACAGCCTCAAAGTTCAGACTGTTAATGCCAAAATGTGTTGTATTCTCTTGGTGAGCGATTATGAATATGCCATGAATTTTAACCTTTTCGGAGATCTGTATTTGAGTAAATAAGAGTTACCGTTACATCTATTACCTATTAAACAATGTATGTTGTACCTATTAAACAATGTACCCTCTTTGGTTTGTAGCAGTGGTTTTCTATGCCCCCAATAGGAGAGTGAGGAGCCGGGGCAGAAGTATGTTAAATCTTTTAGAGGGATAGTTTGAAAATGAAAATTCAGCAGTATCATATAAATTTAAATTGTGGAGATAAAAACAAAACCATAGTTTTCATACACATAGAGCATATAATTTTTCTGAGTCTTCTTGGCTGGTGATGACTTAGGTTGTCTGTTTCATCGAGATGTTCAGTGTGGGGACAGAGCATGTCTCTTGAGGAGGAAGTATGAGAAAACAAGAAAACTGGGACAAGAATATTCACTGATCTGTTACATTTACTTCGTGACCTCCCTTCAAATCTCTCAAAGTGCCTTTTGTATATTCATGTCCTCTCCAAAACTTGAAGCAGAAATCATCTCTACCAGTGAATCCTAAACCCAGCCCCTTGATCCTACTTCTTTTCTACTTCCAGCTCTTGTCCATATTTCTTATAAAAGCCGAGAGACATCATGAAAGAGACTCCTCACAGTTCAGAGTCTGAAATTTTCTTGGTCTTGACAATATTTAATCACTAAATATTGAAGACTTAGTGTGGGTGGACTGAATATGAATTATTGAGTACAATTAAGTATAAGAATACATTATGCCCCTACAATCTTCACCCCTCAGTGTTATGCCTCAGAGAAACGCATAGGTCAATAGGGGAACATATACAAGGAAGGTCATTACAACATTGTTCACAGAGGCAGGTGGTTGGCACAAGCCCACGTATTTCTTTCTAGGAAAACAGAAGAGTAAAATGTCATGATTATGAAATGAAATACTTAATAGCAGTCAGAAGCTGTGTGCTGGATGTATATACAGAAACATGGATGAACCTTAAACTAGTATCAAGTGAAATAACAAGGAAACAGAACAAGATCTGTAACACAATGTAATGCATATTAATTGAAAACATGTAAAGCAACCCCATATCTTTTTAAAAGCTAAGTCCAAGGAAATGCAGTGAGTACCTGGAAGTGGGGAATTGGGAAAATGGAGAATTAGTGGAGAGATGGGGATGAAGGGAAAAACTAAAATAATACAGATCAATGTGAAGGTGTTTCATTAATCGAAGCATGATGATCTCACCTCTCTATACCTGAAGTAAATAGGAACATGAATCATGAGAGAGAAAGAGAAAGAGAGAGAGGGAGAGAGGACTTATTTGCAAGAGATAAGGATGGCAACAAAGAATGTAAAGAAAAATGATGAATGTTTGGAATAGCTTGGAATAGCTGCTTTGGAGAATGGGGAGGTCAAGTGCAAGGATTGCCAGGAGGCCCTTAGAGCTAGCTGAAGGCAGGGAGCTTGAATTAATTGTCGCCTCAGGGTGCATGGTTATGCACTTTCCTGGGGCAGCACTGGCCAACTAGTGCAGGAGTGAAAATGGAAGATGACTGTAGTTACCTAGTGTGATGTCCTGATTTGTAAGAAGAAGTAAATCTTTGGTCTTTGTTCCTATTTCTAGCACAGAGCTCCTAAAACTCACCCTACTTGGAGAATTTCCTAGGAACCATAAAGGTGTGTTTTATTATGTTAATGAGGTGACTTTTGGACCCACCTAAGGATGGGGGCTGGTTGCCAGGAAATCAGCCCAGTGATTAGAGGCTTGGAGCTTTCAGTCCCACCCCCTACCCCTTGGGGAGGTGTGAGGGGCTGGAGGTTGAGTCAGTCTTCAGCGGCCAGTGATATAATCTACGGTGCCAATGTAATGAGGCTTCCATTAAATCCCGAAAGGATGGCGTTTGAAGAGTTACACGGTTGGTGAGCCTGTGGAGATGGGGGTAGAGCAGGGCACCTGCAGAGGTCACCCAAGGCTCTGCGCCCGTTCCCCACACCTCATCCTATGCGTCTCTTCTGTCTGGCTGCTCCTGGGCTATCATCTGTTAGTGAAATGTTGCTCTGACTTCTGTGAGCTGCTCTAGCAAATTAATCAGACCCGCGGAAGAGATCGTTGGAACCTCTGATCTACAGCCTGTTGGTCGGGAGTACAGGTGGCGTCATGGACCTGCGATTTTCATCTGCAACAGAGGGCAGTTTAGCAGGTTTGAGCCCTTAACCCGCAGAGTCTGATGCTGTCTCTGGGTAGCTCATGTCAGAATTGAGTTGAATGGTAGGACACCCACTTGGCGAGAATCAGTGGGGTAGAGAAACCCCACCACCACGTTGGAATTGGGTGACCAGAACCCTTACCTAGGTTGGGGAGGTTTCAGCCCGGGTCAAGGCCAGGGAGACAGAGCTGTAGAGGAGCAGCTAACAGAGGACTGAAGAAGTGAGTTGCGAGTGGGAAAGGAACCTCATCCTTTCTGGGCAACAGACTGGGCCAGAGTGCCGAGTGAGAAGCAGATCATCTAGTGGCTTTGTTACAAATTGCCTGACTCTCCTAAGCCAGCAGGATAGGAGCAAAGTCTAATTTAAATACACACAGATTTCTTAAGCCAATAGTTGGGCTCAGAAACTGGGTCAACAAAGTGGACTTGGAGCATTTGCTGAATCAAGAGAAAGAGGGAAAGATAATTCTGCAAGCGTGGTTGCCAAAACCAGTAGTCTAGAAACAGAAAGATCCTGGTCAGAGACAGATCATGTTGGTGGCTGGATTCCAACAAGAATAAATCAGGAGGCGAAGAACAGTAATTCCCAAGTGGGTGAGTAAGACTTCGCTGCTGCTGTGGTTTACTCAGTCACCAAAGTCCGCCACCGGGGGTGGAGAGGGGCCGTGAAAGGAGAAGGAAACATGGGAGGTTCTGTTTTGCAGGTGGGAGGCAGGCTCATCTAATAAAAGACGTTCTTGTGTTTCTAAATTTGTGTATAATGGAGCTCAGCAACCTGGTCCTCTGTGGAGTATGTCAGCCCCTGAGCCTGGGACTACACTACAAATTACCAAGGTCACGGATACGAAGATTCAAACTGAGGTCTGGTTGATAGAAAGATAAGTTCTTCCTACTTATTTTAGAATAATGCATGTCATCAGAGCATCTTCCTGATGAAACCAGAACAAAAGCAGAGGTATCGAGAGAGTGAAATCTGTAACCCATCTGCTGTTCTCTGTGTCCATCCAGGTAGCAGAACTACCCCATTTACTGGAGACTGCGGAGACTCCCTGCGTGTCTCTGTCTGTCTCTTCATCCCATCCATTCATCTTTCTGTATAAGTAACACGTTCGATGTATCTGGTGCTGTTTTTACCACTTAGTAATATTAACTCATTGACTCTTCCAAACAGCCCCATGAGATAAGTATATCGCTACCCCCGTTAGGCTGGATGGGATAGACGGGAGGCTGAAGCACAGAGAGGTTAAGTGCCCTTTCCAAGGCACCCAGCCAGGAAGCAGTGGAGCCAGATCCAAACCAGGCAGCAGAGCCCATGTGTTCACGGTCTTAACCACCACATCGGAGGCCTTCCCAGGTGACTCCGAAACTCATCTGGGAAGTTATGCAAATGCCTGCACAGCTGTTCTTCCCAAAGGCTCCTGAGGGTCCTCCCGCCCTGCTGGCCTGTAGTGGGGCGGGCAGTGGTAGGTGCCCCTGTGTGGATTGCATTTGCTTGGTGCTCCATTCGTTGCTCAGCCCTTCATCTCCTCTTCCTTTCTGCCCCCGTGTGAACGGATGTAAGAGCTTCCTCCTTGCTTTTCAGGCCAGGACGTGTGGCCTCTGTTCTTAGATGATCATGTTAGAGATGAAAGTGTAGTCCAGTGGTGATGGGGTCTCCTCGTCTGCCCTGAGCCTCAGCTCCCCCAAACCTCTGCCTTCCTCACTCCTTCACCTGGCGGCCAAGAGTTTCTCTAGGAATGTACACAGAAACTACCCGGCACACTGGGGCCACAGATTAAGGAACTTAAATTTTCCGAGACCTGAAAGGTCATCTTTAAAAAATATTTGTATCTCTCAGTGCCAAAGTATATCTGTATATAGTCAGGGCAAATGCCTGCAAATTTCCATTTGACCAATTCAGGCATTTCTATCCTTCCCTAAAACCAACTACTGATCTAAATGTGTGTGTGTGTGTGTGTGTGTGTGTGTGTGTGTGTGTGTGTCTACATCCCTATCTTTAAAAAAAAGTATGGCTTTATTCCTATTTTTAAATGGTTTCCACTGAATGCAAACTGCATTCATCTTCAGATTGAACCAAAGGGGTTTTCAGCTTGTGGAGCCGTGGAAGCCACTAGTGCATTCACTGTAGATGCAAATGAACAGGCCTGCACTGTGGGGAACATTGAGGTCACCTGACTGAAAATGAAACTGATTTCCTATCTTTATACGTGCTAATAAATCTTCAGGGAAACGTGCTCCCGGAGGAGACCGGACTTATGAGCCCTTGCAAGTGGCACGTAGATACTTGGAAAAATAACTCCCTTGGCATCTTCATCAAAGAGAAGCATAGATAGAAACGATGCAAGGCTTTCTGGCATAGTTATCTGCCTTTCTCATCCCATCTCTTGGAAAAAAAATTGTTTTAACCACAAGATTTGTGAAAATTCCAAAATATTCTGGGACTGCCGTATTTTGTAAATACGAGAAAGTTTCAGTTATTGAATCCAGCTTTATGGAGGAGGGCTTGCTCAGTGTCCCTGCCTTTTGCAAGTTCTGCCCGGCAAGTGTAATTCTTTTCTAAAAGGAAACTTCTTTCCTTCCAGATGCTACCAAGTTATTGAAACAGAGGCAGATAAACTTAATCAAGAAGTATTTAATAATTCCTCTGTGTTCCAGTATATTCTGACTATGACACAACTCCTCCAACAGTTTATAATTTGGGTGTGGTAACAAGCCCATTTCACCTGAAACAATTAGAATAATCTAACCAGGATTATAACCCAATGCCCAGTGATGTGAATCAGATTCAGTTCGGTGTTGGCTTCCAGAGGAGACAGAGCAGCCAGAAAAGAGTGCAATGGTTTGGGAGGGATTTGTAGGTAAGTGATACTGATGCTGGGTCTTGAGGATGTAAAAAGGTTTGAAATGGAGAGACAGTGGTTTCCTCAGAGCAAGGGTGGGGAGGAGACAGAAATGTAGAGTGCTTTAGGGACAATGAGAGACTAGCCCAATAATCAGTGCAAAGGATTTAGGAGGGTAAGTAGTAGTATATTAACCAAAATGGTGATAATTTTTTTTTCAAACAAGTCTAGTCACATGTTCTAATATATAAACAGTGTGTGTGTGGAGGGGGAAAATATTTGAAACTGATAGTGGAAAAGAATATCTGGGGTGTGTGTTTCAGTCACCACAGAGGACCCGAGATCCAATATGGTGGCCGAGGTTACAAATACTTACAAGAGCTCTGTGTAGGGCTCATAAGGGTCAGCCGTCAATAAGAGATGAATTTTAGAAAGAGTTTGAGTCAAGATGCTCAGCCCCAAGGCTGCAGATCTCTTCTGAAGGTTTAGATTGAACCCCCTATATGCTTTCTTAGAGGAGCTTGGTAAATATTTACCTCCCAGGTTGTAGGTTTGTTGAGGCAAGGGTGGTGTCACCTCTACTCACTATTATATCCCTAACACCTAACCCAGTGCTCGCCATGAGCAGGCAGTCAAAATTTGTTTCCTGAAAACCTTGGGAATGGTGTTCAGGATCGACAGGACAGGGGGCACCCTGCTGGTGATACAGGCAGAGGAGAAGTAATAAAAAGGTGCTCTTATTCACCAAGCAAAGCCAGTGTTTCAGCTTGAATCATTTCATGATTTTGACCTTAGGATGTGGCTAAAGAGTAGAGAATGAGTGGGGTGAAGCTTACTGTGTTTTAGAGCGTATTTGAATTGCCTCTGACTTGGAGCCCAACAAGGCAATTGGAGATTGAAAGCCGCAGATCAGAGGCAGTGCCGTCCCCACTTTCCTGTGCTTTAGCAGGAAGTGCATTTTATAGAAAAGTCAGAGAGGAACTGAGGGGAAAGGAGAGCTCTGAGCCGTGAATTCACAGCAGGCTGACAGGGCGTTCCGCCACTGCCACCGAAGCTGGCCCTCCTCAGGGCTGCTCCATGGGACCCTGCAGTCACTGGCCCAGCCTGGCCCCGGGCTCTGGGAGGCCATGCCAATGAGGACGGCACCACGGGCCAGAGTCTAGGATGGTAAGAGGTTCTTATTCTTTGATCTGGGCATGACTTGACTTACTTGCGTCTAAAACGCGTCTGTTTTCACTTCTTCTTGGCAATTAAAAAAATATACATATAGAACCTTCTAACCCGTTCGTGCTTTCAGAGCTAGCTCACAGGTCTTCCCCAAGTCATTACCAGATTCAGCAGTGAATGTGACCAATCCGAAGACTTGGTGCGCACGTACCAGAGTCTGGAGACCCGGTCTAAAACTGCTCCCTGGTGTCATCTGGGCTTTCACGGCTTCTGCTCCAGAGGCGGAGAACTCTCACCCAAACGCAGGTGAACTGAACACAAGTGAGGACGGTGACAGTGAACCTCTGCCTCAGTCACACTTTGAACTGTGCTGTCCTGTGAGAGCCTAGAGACCATGCGGAGTCGGGGACGCAGTTTCTGCTACGTGGTAGGGCCGTTATCCGTTAAGGGTTCGGACGTCCTAAATGCTCAGTAGTATTTTTAGATGAGACTTGTTCCTATGAATGAGGAAGTCTGGCAGATGGCTCTTCCGCCTGGATTATTTTTTTTTCCAGCTTTCTACCAATTCGGTAGGGAGAAAGCCCTGGCAGGGCTCGATTCTCCGAGGACAATGGGGGGAAAAGCCATTCTAAAAACACCGGGCAGCAGCTGCAAGGCTCATTCTGTGCGGACACTGTGACACTGGCCGTGTATTTCATCTGACTCTCCGGTGACTGTGTCTAATCAACGGGAGGCAGGAAAGGAAGTGTGAGCAAGAACAAGTCGTTTATCACACTTCGTGAGCAAAGACATCTGTGCGGGCTGCGCTCGCCCTGCAGCTGATAAGAATGTTATTCACCACCCGGAGAGGAAAGACTGGAGTGTGTGGTTTCGGCCTGTTGAAGGCACTTCCTTAAATCACATGACATGAGATTTCATCTTATAGATGGTTTGCACCCGTTTTGCGAAAGACAAATCAAACTATCATTAATGAGGGGAAAGTGCCTTTAAAAACAGTAAGTAGAGGCCTGCTGTGCATTGTTGACTGCGCTCGTGTGGCCATTTGGCCTTATGTCTGATAGAACCATCCAGTAGGGCTCAGAAGAGTCACCTTTGGAAGACTAAACCTTTTCCAGGGATTCTCGAGAAATCTACTGCATCCATAGGACACACAGAAACAACTCGATTGTCAGTCTCTGCTTTGACGGCAAGCTCCCCCTTTCATTTTGAAAATCTCATTTAGCTTCAGAATTCCCTAACTGAAGTGGCAATTCTCTTAAGAAAGCAGATGTCACGGGCTTCCAAGATGAAAGATTTTTGATGCAATTCGTACAAATGAGTCATCAGTCTCAACATTTCACTGTTAAGAGAAAGGGTTACCCTTTTCCTTCCCCATTTACTCCAGAGCATTCCAAATGCCAGTTGGGTTTTCGTTACCTGAAGGGAGCCTGCACTTAAGCCATTTTAGTAGAGAAACAGTAGTAATATATCCCAGAAGCCATGAAAATCTGAAAATTCCACTTGTGCTTAGATACTGAGATTTACCCAGGTCTGCTTTTGGAAGCTCCCAACTTCTCTACACACACACACGTGCACACTGCAGAAAGTTTATCCTGCAACCACAAGAATACTCTGAATTCGTCTGCATTCACTTGGTGAGTTCAAGACTGTGACTTCTCCCTCACTGTGACTAGATTTGGAAGTACTAATTTCTGAAGTCTCAGAAGAGTGGTGAGGTCTGAGAAATAACTTTTTCCGCCTGTAAGGCTATTCTGTGGCAGCACTAACCCTCACTAAATCTGCCTGTCCCGCTGTGGGGCCTGGTGGAAATCCCACCGGGTCATCCTTAATTCCTTGCCGGACGATCAGCAACAGGTGAACAAGAAAGTTGACCTGGGCTGGTGCAGCCGGAGGGACTTCCTTTCCTTCTAGAAATGCTTGTTTTCAATTTATTGAATGTTTCAAGCACACAGTGATAACTGTCCTAGGTGTCCTTCAAAGATTTTTCAAATATTATTAACATTTTGCCATTTTAGAAAACTAAAACATTACAGGCACAGTGGAAGATCACTTTGTATCCAATTTTTGTTTCAATCTCCCGTTCTTACCCAGAGCGTTCACTTTCTTGAACTTGAGTATTATTATTTTCATTTTACTCTCTCTATATAATTTAGAAAGTTATAGCATCATTATGTATTTAAATGGTATCACGTTGGGGCACCTGGGTGGCTTAGTCGGTTAAGCGTCCGACTTTCGCTTAGGTCATGATCTCGCGGTTCGTGGGTTCGAGCCCCGCGTCGGGCTCTGTGCTGACTGCCAGCTCAGAGCCTGGAGCCTGTTTCTGTCTGTGACTCCCTCTCTCTCTGACCCTCCCCTGCTCATGCTGTCTCTCTCTCTCCTAGAAATAAATAAAACATTAAAAAAAAAATGGTATCATGTTGTACCCAAGGCCTTTTGCAAGCTACTTTTTTTTTTGCAGAATTTTTTTATTGAAGTATAATCGATATACAATATTGCATTAGTTTTAGGTGTGTAAATGTAGCGATTTGACAATTACGTACATTATGAAATGCTCACCATGATATGTAGTTACCATCTGTCACCATATAAAGTTATTACAATCTTAAACTATTTGTAAAAAAAAAAAAAGTTATTACAATCTGATCAACTATATTCCCTGTGCTGTACTTTTCATCCCTGTGACTTTTTTATAATTGGAAGTTTGAACCTCTTAATCCCCTTCACCTATTTCAACCGTCCTCCCCACTTCCTTCCCGTCTGGCAATCACTTTTTTTGTTCTCTGCGTTTATGAGTCTGTTTCTGTTTCTTGTTTGTTTTTTTTTACTTTGGTTTTTTAGATCCCACATATAAGTGGGATCATATGGTATTTGTCTTTTTCTGTCTAATTTCACTTAGCGTAATGCCCCCAGGTACATCCATGTTGTTACAAATGGCAAGTTCTCATTCTTTTTTATGACAGAGTAATATTCCATGGTGTGTATATACCACATCTGTTCTTTATTCTTTTATCCGTCCATCTATCAGTGGACCCTTTGGTTGCTTCCATATGTTGGCCATTGTAAATAATGCTGCAGTAAACATAGTGGTGCATGTATCTTTTCAAATGAGTGTTCTTTTTTTAGGTGAATACCCAGAAATGAAATTGCTGGGTCATATGATATTTCTATTTTTAATTTTTTGAGGAACCTCCCTACCGGTTTCCACAGTGGCTGCACCAGTTAGCATTCCTACTAACAGTGCAAGAGGGTTCCTTTTTCTCCACAACCTTGCTGACATTTGTTATTTCTTGTCTTTTTGATACTAGCCATTCTGACTGGTGTGAGATGGTTATCTCATTGTGGTTTTGATTTGCAGCAAGCTACTTTTAACATCCAACATTTAAGAATCATTTCAATATCAGTACGTTAAAATCAAGTCCATTTATTTTTGAATGCTGTATCAGCTTCCATTTTAAGACTATACCACAATGTATCCATTCCTTTACTGATGGACACTGGACTGTTTATGATTCTGTTTTTGCTGTTAGTAACACTGTGGAGAGCCTTGTCCATGTATGAGAGTTTCTCTAGATCGGCACTGTACAGTAGCCAGTAGCATAAAACGGGGCTAGTCTAAATGGCATTGTGCTGTAAGTATAAAATACATACCAGATTTTGAAGACTTAGACTGAAAAAAAAAATACCTCATTAATGATTTTTATACTCATTGCATATTAAAATGACAGTACTTTTATATATCTCATTAAATAAATATGTTAAAATAATTTCACCTATAATTGACTACTAAAAAGTTTAAAATTATATATATGACTTCCGTTATAATTTTATTGGACAAGGACTGGTTCTAGATCAGGAGTAAGGAATCTACCATGCATAGTGTGGTCATTTGTGTCTACAAGTAAAGTTTTATTGGAAACATGCCCATTTATTTACATGAAGTCTATGACTGCTTTCCTGCTATAACAGCAGTGTTGAGTAGTTGTAATAAAGACCATATGATCTATGAGGCTAAAATATCTACCCTCTGGCCCTTTAAGGAAATGTTTTTTGACCCCTTTTCTAGAGCAATGATTTTTAGCCTTTATCATCCTCCAGCAAGTACACACCTGAAACAAAAGTTTCAGAAAACATTTCAAAAATCCTTACTATCACATTTTCATATTTTCTGGTCACCTAGGATATTTTGTTAAAATAAACTGCTGGTAAGGTGCCATGACTCACTAAATTGACTTAGCCATTCATTCACCGCTAGTTACTTAAATAACAATTCTCAAAGATATATAGCCACAGTGTGTGTGTTTGTGTGTGTATATGTGTGAGTGTGTACACACCAATCTACAGTCCCATAAACAGTGCAAGAAAGTTCCCATTTTCCTACATCCTTAACAAAACTTAATGTTGCCAGACTGGTCTGATAGATGTGAAATGGAATCTCATTTTATTTATAATCTGATTACAGTTGATCATCTTTTTGTGTGTCAATTGACCTTTTGTGCTTTTTTCTTTTGTGAATTGCCTGTTCATATCCATTGCCCCTTTTTTAATAGCACCATTTGTCTGTTGATTTTTTTTTCTAACATTCTTTATTAGTTATATAGATTGTAAATGTGTGTGGGGTACCACTCCCAGGTTTGGCTTTTTTAATTTTATAGTGTCTTTATTTTATTAGACAGGGTTTTTACATTTTAATGTTTATTTTTATTTTAGTATTTATTTTGAGAGAGGGAGAGGAGGCTGAGAGAGGGAAAGGCAATCTCAAGCATGCTCCAGGCTCAGCCCAGAGCTCAATTTGGGGCTTGATCCCAAGACTATGAGATTATGATCTGAGCCAAAATCAAGATTTGAACACTTAACCTACTGAGCTCCATAGGCGCCCCAGGATTTTTACATTTTAAAGAATCAAGTTTATCTATCTATTCCTTTATGCTTTCTACTTTTTAAAATTTTTCCTTCCTATCCCAAGGTCAAAATTTTTTCTTCTAACAGATTTTAAATCTTGGGTTTTGGCCTGCTAATAAATAGCTGGTGTGTAAGCACCATGAACCAACATGTGTGTTCTTCAGTCACTAATCCAATCCTATATTTGTCACATAGCAAGTTCCTGTTCATGGATCTGCTTCTTGGATCTGTGTGCTCAAAACATGATTCCACGTTTATCAGAAACGCATATGTACTGGCCCACTTATAGTGCAAGCAGGTCTAGATGGTTTTACAGGCAAGTTTCAGTAATCTTTCAAGGAATACATAATCCCTATCTTCTATAAACTACACAAGGTATATGAGAGAAAGTTACCCAATTCATTTTATGAGTATAAGCTAACCTTTATACCTTTATACTAGATAAGAACAGTATAGGAAAGAAAAATTATGGGCTAACCTCACATTTTAATGTAAATGTAAAAATCCTAAGTGAAATATTTGTAAAACTGAATCCAGCAATGTGTACTAAAATAAGTTTACACAAAGTGTGCAAGCATGGGTTCATTTCAAAATTGCTAATGTAAGTCATCACATTAACAGGATAAAGGAGGGAAGCAATATGCCTTTTTTATACATGTAGAGAAAGCATTTGCTAAAATTTGATAACTGTAAATGATTTAGAATATAAAACCTTTAGAATAGAAATACACTTCCTTAATCTGAATAGAACATCTTCCAGAAGCTACAGCAAGAACACACTTTGTGTTCAAGTATCCCTTGTAGTGTTCTGTTAGTGAGTTCCCTCTTTGATGTGGCACCCAAGCATTTTTCTTCCTCTCCGTGTTTTGCTATAAGTAATTGTGTGTTTCTGTGCACGTGTGTGTGTACTCACACATTCACATATTTATGTATTTTTTAGTTTTATCTACTTACATTTCATTCAGTGTTCTAAGTTTGAGGAATGTGGAGCTTTGCTAGCTCAGCAGCTCTGGTGCTAGAATTTCTTCCTTGGCGATTCTCTGGGCCTGAGGACCAAGGCATTCCAGGGGCCATTTTGGAGGGGGGCAGGGTAGTTGCGTTGCTGCCGACTTGGCTTCTCTCTTTGAGGAGTTGTCATTACTCACAACTTTGTATCTAGGCATTGTCTGCAAAAGCTATTATTGAGATCTGATGAGAATAGAAATAATTTACAAAACTTTCTATGATTTTATTGTCAGAGGATAAAATAATCTATTGCCACAGCACTTCCTAAAGATCTGATATTTCCCAGATCCTTACAGTGACATTAAAATGTAAGGAATATTATTAGTTGTAACCTTTGCCATCGCTGTCAACCCACCAGGGATCCCTGGGTGGCTCATTCAGTTAAGCATCTGACTTTGGCCCAGGTCATGATCTCATGGTTTGTGGGTTTGAGCCCCGTGTTGGACTCTGTGCTGACGGCTCAGAGCCTGGAACCTGCTTCAGATTCTGTGTCTCCCTCTCTGTCTTCTCCCACACTCATGTTCTCTCTCTTTCTCTCTCAAAAATAAACATTAAAAAAAAACTACACTTGACAGCTTTAAAATATTGTTTAATGTGGCTCTAAGAATTGGGGGTGAGGAGAAGGACATGTTCCTAGAGAGTATTTTCATGGTAGCTAAGAGATTTTCTCTAAACTTTTCTGGTAATAAGCAAGGGATCCCAGTGACTGTGAAGACTAATTCAGGGCCTGGCGATGTTGAACACAAAGAACAATCGATAAATTCTTGACGGTAAGATCACGTGCATGAAATAATGCAGTTCTGATGCCAAATCAATACTGCATTGTATATTTCCCGCAGCAAATATCAAGATATAGATCTGCTGGAGTGGGAACAGGAATGTCATCAGGAAATACCAGTTCAGACAAATCTGGGTTACCACCTACAGGGAAAGAGCCGGAATGATTGTGGCCTGCCTCACTTTGTGGTGAAAATGTCAGGTCAGAGTGAATATTCATGTAGTCCTTGGAAAAGGGGGAAGGAGAAATCAATAAGGTACACCACTCTTTCTGATAATGGCACTGTTTTCTCCAAGGCAAGTAATTTTTTTCTTGGACTTGGTGTTCCTTTCCCTGATTTGTTGGTAATGGTGTCTTTGGAGATGCAAGAAAAGATTTTATAGAAAGCCTGAGGGCAGATTCTGTGCTTCAGGAAGAAGGCTTATGTTAACATGTTTCTGAGGATTGCACTAGAGTCTGATTACAATGATATAAAGTTTTCTTTAATTCCAAGGAACAACCTAGGCCCTTTGAAGCTCTGTCAGGAGAGTACAGGCGGAAAGAAATCCCACGTTGTTGATCCCAATTTGCAATTCACTTGCACTGTGATCTTGTGCAAACTGTCCAATATCAGGATATCTCCAGACACTGACTCGTGTGATAATGTTCTTTTTTTTTTTTTCTCTGTAGAGACGTTATACACTGTATGATAGGTGACATAAATATTTTGGTAGATGGGGTCAAGAAAATGATGGCAGTTCCTCCCAAATCACGATTCTGGTATTTGTCTCAATTTCAAGAGACTCACTCCTCCTAACTACACTGGAGAAATCTCCTTCCATTCATGTGCATAAGGTTTCAAAAGGGTCCCTGTTCTCTTGCCCCGGAATCATTTTTTCAAAACTTGCTGCTATTATCAGGCTTCAGGAGCGTAGTAGGTTCATGATCCATCAGCCTGGTTTTTTGAATAGAAACCAAACCAAATTAATTGCTTCTCTTGTGCATCCTTGCATTTTCCAGGCATCTTTTAAAGATGAACAAGAGCAGCTCTGATTTGGAAAAAGCGAGCCAGGGCTCCGCAGAGAGCCTCAGCCCTCCCTGCAGGGGTGTCCACGTCAGCTTCACCACGGGTTCCACGGACAGCCTGGCCTCGGACTCCAGGACCTGCAGCGATGGAGGTAACGGACTTGACCTCGATGGGGAGGCTTAGCTCCCCCCAAGCCTGGAGGGCCAGCCCTCGCCTTGCTGCGAGGATTTGGACTGGCAGAGCCAGACCCACTGTCTCGGTCCTCCTCTCCTCACGAGGTAGACCCCACCAAGGAGCAGTTGGCACTCATTCTCTCTTGAATGCAGGACAAGACGCCCCGGGCGTCCCACGCTGCCCTTTCTACTTACACACATTGCATCCATGTGGAATGAGGTGGAGGAGGCTCAAAGTGAAAGCACATTGAAAGACCCCTGATTCCTTGGGTGATGAGCCATTGATATATAGGTCTGTTCTCCATTTCCGTCTTCGGGATTACTTCTCAGGGGATTAGGTACATGTCAACCACAAGTTTTCACCCGCCCTGTTTCTCCGTCTGTGTCCCTCTTTCTCCCCCGTCCCCCAGCTCATTTGCCTGTTCATGTGCATGATTGCACACACACGTGCAGACACTTACTTGGACACAGCAGGTGCTTCCGTAAATGTTTGTTGTATTAAAACACGGAGATTTCATTAGTCTACCGTCCATCCCACTCCCTGGATAAAGTTCTAAGGCATCGTAATGTGGGTATGTCCCCATTGGACACATTCCTGAGAGGGAAGTCTTGTGTTTCTGTAGTTGGGACAGGTAAATAGTAAAATCTCTTGCCATTTCAACATTCTCTTTGTGTGTGTGTGTGTGTGTGTGTGTGTGTGTGTGTGTGTGTGTGTGTGTGAATGACCTCTGCTGCATTTCTCTTAAACTCCCTTTAGCGTATGACGTTTGGACATGTGCTCACACGCCGACCTTTCTTGCTCCTGTGGAACCATTTCTTCCCAGTAGGCAATTTTGGAGCTGAGATTTCCGTCGTGAATTCACCACCACCATCAATTCCCCACCTGAGAGACAGTGCCACTAACACTGAAGCCTGTGTTATAAGTCAGCCTGTGGCGTGTTCTTATGGGAAACTGCTGGTAGCTCAGACTTAAAAACAGGAAACTGCTTAATCTCAGTTAGGTGGGACATAGCAAAAGAGGCTTTTCTTTTTCTGCAGATTTTCCTGGGCTTCCACCTTTCCCTTTTACCATCCCATTGTGCCACAATTCTACAAGGTGGATTACTCCACCGAGGGCTGGGCAGGGCACATGAACCCTTGGACCCTGGGCCCTGACATGCTCTCTGGGGGACCGTGGGCAATTCGGAGCGAGCAGGGTACCGTGGAGCCCCCTACTGGCCACCAGCCAGTGCATGTTGATTTGCATTCTACCCAACTGCCTGGGGTCTTAACTTGGCTTCGCAGAACCAGCAAGTCATGATGCTTGCTCTCAGGCCTCTGAGGGTCTCGCGAGAGAGGCAAGACTAAAACACATGGCACATAGCTGGCTCGTCTAAGTGAGGAGATTGGGCTTCCCAGAACGTGAGGCTTATCGGGGCTTCCAGAAGAGAAAGGAGTCAATGAGGGCAGAGGAAGTGTTCAGGGAAGGTTCTTAAAGAAGATGGCACTTGAGCTCATGTCTCAAGTGTGATTAGAACAGACGAGGGAGAGGGAGGAAAGGGCTTTGCAGGTTAAGGAAATAATAAAGGAGGAGCGAAGGTACAGGGTTAGCAGTGCACGCGGGGACAAGGTTGGGACCACCTGATACACCTCAGTGAAAGCAGGCAAGAGGAAAAGGGACGAGAGGTTGGCATGAAGGTGCGGCTGGGTTGTACAGAGCCCTCAGAACCAGGGTGTGGAAGTGGGAACTATGGAGCCATTGGGGATTAGGAATACAGTGGTGACACCTAACTCGGGCATTTTCTAATCAGAATGAATATGTTTTCATGGTTCTTCTTTTACCATGAGCCAGTTATGCAATGGAAATGCCCTTCAAGTTTGGATTCCTCGATCAACAAAAAGTATATACCTTGTTACCAGACTGGGTCCTTAGAGTGAACCATTTCTATCTGCTACTCCTTGCTGATGGCTCTGTACCTGGGACCATGCTGTGAAACTGGCAGGAGACCAATAGCATGTTCTCTCCTCTCTTTCTTCTTTCTCTCGCTCTATCTTCTCTCTGTCTCTCTGTCTCTTTCTTTCTCCACCTTCCCTTTGTAACACCTATTAAACATTGATCTGGAGACTATTCAGAACCACTGGTCATGAAATGTAAGAAGCCCTCAGTCCGCTTCTCATCCTTAACCAAGGTGGCTTGCTGTAGGTCTGTTCTTGGATAATCATCTTTCAGTCCCATGAGTTCTTATTCTCTTTTAACTCATAAAAATAATATTGAAATATTTACCCATCATGACTCTTGTGACTATTTGATATCTAGTATTGCAGCTGAGAGAGTGGATCTGAATAAGAGAGATAGAGTTCATCCAAGCTGACGTTCCTGGAGACCAGAATGTAGTGTTTACTTCTCTAATGTTATATATGAAGGCAAAAGATATCATTAGACTATCTGGTTTGTCAGTAAGAATTCACTGATGAAAAAGATGCATTTCGCAGACTATTTACATCTGCAGCAAAGTGAGTTGAGGACAAAGTCATTCCAGAGTGTATCCTAACAGTTTATGTAAACTTCTCAGAAGCTTATCAGAGTTCGTGGTTAAAGTTCGTTTTCTACTATTTGGGTTTTGTGGCAAAAAACAAATAATAATAAATTTTTTAGGAAAAGCAAACATAGTCAAAATCTATAACTTTGTTGCATTTTGGAAACCAGTTTATCTAAATTGTACGTTTATATATCAGGATTAATTTCACCTCTTTAGGCGTCTGTGGGATCTCATACTCCTCAAAGCACATCTGTTATCCCTTTTGTCCATGTGGGCAATTCAGTTGAACAGTGAGTCAACTCAGTGGCAGGAAAAATCCATCTGAGCAGTTGTTTGGTTTATGCTCAGTTTGGGAGGGACAAACTGCATGTGTCAGGACAGATCTATGGATGCTGCCAAGAGGTCATCTGTAGTAACTAGATGGGAGGTAAAGTGCTCAGCTAAATGATCATCACAAATGGGCATCAGAAAAAGAAAGAAGGAAGGAAAGAAGGAAGGAAAGATTCTCAGACTTTAAATGTTTCCTTTTAAATTGTTCTTAAATGTTTTTTTTTTTTTGAGAGAAAGAGACAGAGCATGAGTGGGGGAGGGGCAGAGAGAGGGAGACACAGAATCCAGAGCAGGCTCCAGGCTCTGAGCTGTCAGCACAGAGCCCGACATGGGGCTTGAACTCATGAACCATGAGCTCATGACCTGAGCCGAAGTTGGACGCCTAATTGACTGAGCCACCCAGATGCCCCTAAATGCTTTCTTTTAAATAGGCAAACCTAATGGCACATTAAGATCATTTTCCTTTTTGATTTAGGATAACATTAAAATTTGGTTCCACAGTTTCAGACATCACAGAGGCCAGGCCCTCACAGTACGGGAGATTAGAGAGCACTCTCTTGGATTGAGACTATTGACACAAGCAATAGATACGAGGTCTAACTACACAGCGAATATAGGTATAAATTCACATGAAGATATGTGCCAGGTCAGTGTTGGTATTTTTATAACTAGCAAACCAGAGATACAGCCAAGTTAATGAAAGATAGGAAAACCTTGGATTGCGAGTAACTGTTCTGCCAGATAAGCAAAGATTTCTAAAAAATTTTAACTTGATAGACAAGCTATGTCTTTCAATACAAGTAGTGCGTGATGCCAAATGTCACCTGATCACAACTGAGCTAATGGTTCTTGAAATTCGCTTTGATATACAATTGCTTTGGATAATAAGCATGTTTCCTGAACAAATTATGCTCGTATACCAAGGCTTTACTATAATCTTGACGGTAGTCAGCTTGTTTTTCTTAGTAATAATGCCAAGAGGATTTTCTAAATATATACATTAATTCAGTCCTTGATTTGATAGACATTTGTCAAATCCAGAGCTTGTGCTGCTGGGTACAGCTTTCGATGTTGAACATACAGCAGTTACCACACATGCCCAGTTCTTTCTCTCACATTCCAGTGGGGAGAGATGGACAATGAGGGAGATAAAGGGCTACAGTAGCTGGGGTGTCAGATGGCAGTGAGAGCTGTGGGGAAAAATCAAGCCGGGGAGGTGGGCGGGGAGGGGTGGGCAGATCTGTCAAGAGGAGAGACAGTAAGTCCACAAAGATCAGACATCAGTCAGGAGGAGTGACAGCCTGACCTTCACTGAGCATTTGCTCCCCTGCTCAGGCTGAGTCTCTGTAAGAAGAAAAAAGCAGTCCTGAAAAGGCGTCTAAAACTCCCCGGCTGAAAATAGTGTGTTCTGGCTATCAAACGGGCTGCCAGAACACTTGATCCTAGACTGGTGGGTTCGGCCTAATACATTACAGTTGGTATTTTGCCCTAACACGGTTAGACCCTCTTCATCCCCACCCCACTGGAGACAGACTGAATAATGGGCTCTGTTCTGAGAGATTTGTTAGTGAAGGATGAAGAAGCCATCCCAAAGGAAAAGATACTCAGTCTTTAAGATTGTCTGCGGCCTGAGCCTGTACAATATCGCCAAAGTGAAGATTTGTCTTAGTTTAAGCTATTTCTTTTAAACGGAATTTTTAAAAAAATTGTTAGTGTTTATTTATTTATTTTGAGAGAGAGCGAGTAGAGGAGAGACTGAGACGGGGAGAGAGAGAATCCCAAGCAGGCTCTGCAATGTCAGTACAAAGCCAGACGTGGGGCTTGATCCACGAGATCATGACCTGAGCCAAAATTAAGAGTCAGGCACTTAACCGACTGAGCCATCCAGGAGCCCTAAACTGAATTTTTAAGTATATATTTATTACTTCACTAAAGTCAGTATGTGTCTATGATAAAAATTCACATGCAGGGGAAAGATAGGACAGGAAAAGTCAGTCATCAGACACCTCCTATCCCAGCCCCCACCTTTGCCATGTTTTGAGCATATTTTTCTGTATCCTCTCAGAAATTTTTATCCATGTTTAAAATATCATAAACCTCAATGTGACACATTGATATGCTTAATATATCTTGAACCCTTTCCAATCAGAACCTCTAAGTTTATATCATTTTTCTTTTAATGCTGCATATTTTGTCGTTGTGTGAATTGGTTAAACCCCTCTCTTAATGCATGCGTAGGTGATTTTCATTACCAGTCCCCAGTGAGATCCTGTGGTATACTTTGAGATAATTTGGTGAACATATCTGCAAGAAAAATTCCTAGAAGAAGTAGAATTTAGGGGCATCTGGGTGGCTCAGTTGGTTAAGGGTTTGACTCTTGATTTCAGTTCAGGTCATGATCTCAGGGTCATGGGATTGAGTCCCGCATTGGATTTAGCGCTAAGTGGAAACCCTCCTTGGGATTCTCTCTCTCCCTGTCTCTCCGCCCCTCCCCTGCTTGCACGCGCGTGCATGTACACGTGTACTCTCTCTCACACACAAAATAAATAAGCTTTTAAAAAAAGAAGTGGAATTGATAAGTCAAAACATATATGCATTTTAAATAGATGTTCCCAAATTATCCTGTAAAATGTCAAGTTACGCTTCCATCAACAGCATGTGAAGGCGCTTTGAGTTGACTTAATTTTACTGTTAATTTGGAAGACAACCTCAAATGACTGTGTTCTCACAGGAGACGGCAAGGCAGGGCTCGGGAGCCATGCTTGGGCTGTTGGCTCAGAATGTTCTCTCTCCATGAGCCTGTTTTCCAAACTGAGACAGTGCTGCACTTTGGCATGTAAATCACATTCACATCTTGATTATTGTTTCTCAGGATGAGTAAGTGATCTGGAGAGCCTCATCACGAATGCCACATTTTCCTTCCAGTTGTGAAATGTTCAGAATGTGCCTCCATTTTCAGGCCATGTTTACCTTCTGGAGGAAGCCAGGGCTCCTTCTGAAGGAATGCTTTGCTGCCTTTTTCTTTTTTTCTTTCTTTCTTTTTTTTTTTTTTAAACATTTAGAGTTGTGCCTTTCTGATGGTGTGACCAAACAAGAGTTTGCACAGTTCTTCTCTGGAGGAGAAAGCTACATGCGAGGCTAGGACATCCCCTTCACCACATGTCTCCTGCGGTGAGAAGAGGGATTTTGGCAGAAACCCACATGGGTGCCACTTCCTGTGGGCCAATGGCAAGGCGCCCACATAGATGGCTTTCTTTGAACAAGGCCACGGGCTGTAGGAGAGGGTTTTTTTCAGCTGCTTTGTTCCCTATGCCTTGCCTTTAGTAGGTGCTCAGGAAGTATTGGCTGATGGAATAGATAAACCTATACAGCCATTTCCAGCCTTATAATCTATATCCTCGTTTAAAAAAATGATCCGTAGAACACTCCACGTTTTTCAGACAAAAGAAAATTCAATTTGCATTGCCTTACCCGAAGTGAGAGAATAGCCAGATGCCAAAGCTAAGAATTTGGAGCTTGGTTGGGTACTCCCCTTGCCGTGACTCTGCCCTTGGCCTCCACATTTGCTCTGGCCAGCTGCTGTCAGGAGGCAGAGCTGTGCACTCAGGGAGCCAAACAGTCTCATTCACACGGCTCAAAACTGGACTGACCACTTCCTGCACAAGCTTACCTCTCATTTTGGCCGTGGAGAACAATGAAAGTGCCTATTAAAAGCCAGCAAGAAAAGAGGACTCTATAATAAAGAAAACGTCACAGTGCCAAATTTGAACTTCTGGCCTGCATTTCTGCCAGGGCTTTCAGCTGTTTATCCCGACCACTGAAATCCTGATTTCTTCTCTGCTTTCTAAATATAATGGCACCAACTAGTATACTTTCTCCTCGGTCTTTTTTAAAAAAAATTTCTTTTAATGTTTTATTTATTTCTGAGAGAGAGAGAGACAACATGAGTAGGAGAGGGTCAGAGAGAGAGAGGGAGACACAGAATCTGAAACAGTCTCCAGGCTCTGAGCTGGCTGTCAGCACAGAGCCCTATGTGGGGCTCAAACCCATGAACCGCAAAATCATGACCTGAGCTGAAGTTGGACACTTACCCAACTGAGCCACCCAGGTGCCCCAGCTCCTCGGTCTTTTTAAGATCCCACCCAGCGCACCATATGCGATGTGGAGTTTCCCCACCACAAACACTTTCTCTTCTCTGAAACAACACACCGAAGAGAGGTAGAGGTGTTCAGTGCTCTGATGGGCTCCTGGCTTTATATGCAGAAACGGCAATTGGAAGAAAAACTTAGGAACTGGGGTTTGGAGCTCTGTGGCCCAATTAGCATGAAAAGTCATTTAAAACCTACCAATGATGTAACTACAATGGAGGGAAACTTGCCAGAAAAGTATTTTCCATTCTCACTCCTTTTTACACTCTTAATTGTAAGCCAGAATTTGGAAACAGGGTGATGTAACACCAGCGTAAAACCAGGATATATTTGAATTCTTCTCACTGTTGTTGAATCTAAGTCCTGAGAATATGGGCTGTTGGCCAAAGTTTTTCAGCATTTTCTTTTGGCACATTTTTTCTGAACCAGTGGTTTGCCTGTGGATTTTGTAACTATTTAAGGTGTCAAGGCATATTTGCTCCCTATTCTTTCCTACTCTTCTAAACGCAGAGTGTGGTGGCCACCATAAATACAGTTGACCCTGGGAAAAACACAGGGCTTGGGTCACCAACCCCCTCTGCACAGTCAACAGTCCACGGCTCCATTACTATTAGACACATAACTACTGATAGCCTACTGTTGACCAGAAGCCTGATAACATAGGCTGATGTTGTATGCTGAATGTATTATATACTGCGTTCTTACAAGGTAAGCTAGAGAAAAGAAAATCATAAGGAAGAGAAAGTAACATTTACAGTACTGTATTTATCAAACAACAACAACAAAAAAACCAAAATACAAAAGCCACCTATCAGCAAACCCACGCATTCTGGGCTCATGTTCAAGGGTCAGCTGTAGTGAGAATCTAGCTACTGCATTACCTCCAGCCATGTTTCAGAGGAGGCACCCCCTGTACAAGTAAAGAAAATGGCAGAATCAGTGTGGGGCTTTAGGGGTGCCCCCTGGTCCCATAGAAAGTAGGTACTGCTTGTCTCATGGTGGAGAAAGCACAGTTTCATTGACAAGGGACACACGTTGACATCTCTTTCCAAGTAGCCCTAAGAATATTACGGGCTGACCTGTTTTGCGGTCCTGAGGCGCCCAGAGGCTATCAGAGTGAAGTGCGGTCTTCTCACCAGCTGTGGCTCCAAATCGGGAGATACATTTTTTTTTTTAAATATTTTTATTTCTATGAGAGAGAGAGAGACAGCGTGAGCAGGGGAGGGCCAGAGAGAGAGAGAGAGAGAGAGAGAGACAGCGTGAGCAGGGGAGGGCCAGAGAGAGAGGGAGACACAGAGTCTGAAATAGGCTCCAGGCTCCGAGCTGGCAGTCAGCATAGAGCCCGACGCGGGGCTCGAACCTACGAACCGCGAGATCATGACCTAAGCGAAAGTCGACGCTCAACCGACTAAGCCACCCAGGCGCCCCGGTAGATACATTTTAAGAAACTAAGTTAAGAACGATGCCTCCAGGTCAGAAGGAGGTGTGTCTGTTACAGAACTAGGCTTTTTTGTTTTGTTTTGTTTTTTCTTTACCTCAGAATTACAATATGTGTATGTAATATCCAATTATATGGGTAAAGTGAACATTTGAGGTGAGCCTCACTTCCCTGGATGAGGTTTGGGTAACTATAGCCCTTCCATGCTGGGGGCGGGGGGTGGGGACAGCCCAGGCTTTGTGCAGTGATTGTCGGGTGACCGGCACACAGCAGCTAAGAATAAAGAAAAAGAAACCACGCTCCGCCTAATACCCAGAACTCCTTGCCAGATTTACCTATAGATCTGATCGAAGCCGCTGACTCATTCAGTTCCCACAGGAAAGCAAAAGAATGGCGATTGGGTAAAGGAGAAAATCACTTCCTTCCAACTGCCTGAATACACAGGTTATTTCTGGTGTGAAAGCGGAATCTCCTGATTCCCTTTGCTAATCTGGGGAATAAGAAGTGTTACAGATTTGGTTTTGTTTGTTTGTTTGTTTTTAATATTCCTGTTCCCCTTACGGATTGGAAAGTTGACCAGGGGCAGTTGAGGGAGCTAGAGGGAGAGAAGCAGGAGAGCCATCTGCCAAGAGGTATTGTATTTCAGGGGCAGCTCTGAGACAAAACGCATGCTGGAAGAGGTTGCAACTGGAGAGAGTAGCCAAAACTATAGACTATTCATGCTGGAAGGGACCTTCACCGTGGTACCATCTGGTTAGTTTTTAAATGACTCAGCCCGGTGAGCGCAACAGCTAGTTAGGGGTTCATCCCGCTGTCTACCCACAGGTCACAGGCAGAGGCAGGAAAGGACATGCTAGAGGCATCACAAAGAGCCATATGGGGAAGGCAAGGAAGGCAAACCATTAAGAGCGGGGAAGTAAGCGAAAGACTTAAAGAGGCATCTAGCCAAGAAACTGATTTGTCAGAAACCACCTGGGGACTGAGGACTGTAGGCAGTAGGCTACAGTAGGCAGGCTGTCCCTGTCACTGGAGGGACTGCTTGAAGCATTAACTAGAATGGCGCCTGGGTGGCTCAGTCAGCTGAACATCCAACTCTTGGTTTCGGCTCAGGTCATGATCTTAACGTTTAATGAGTTCGAGACCCAGACACGGCTCTGTGCTGACAGCGAGGAGCCTCCTTGGGATTCTCTCTCTTTCTCCCTGTCCCTCCTTTACCCATGCTCTCTCTCTCTCTTTCTCTGTCTCTGTCTCTGTCTCTCTCTCTCACACACACACACACACTAAATAAATAAACGTGAAAAAAAAAAAGAAGCATTGACCAGAGACTCTGATCACACTCCCCTGCCCAACCCCCCTTATCCTCCATCCTCTGCGTGTTGATAACAAATGAGAAATCAGTTGGATGGTAGCAAGCTTCTGCCGTCCAGAATGCAGAAAGATCTGGAAATGGACCTGTTTCCACTCAGTCACCCTCTTGCTCATCCCCTGGGTACTTGGTGACTGAGGCTTAGTGTCCTTCGAGAGCCCCATATATAAGGGGTCTCGGTCCTCCCGTTTTCCAGCCCAGCAGCTAGTGAGTGGTGCTCCCCGACTCTCTCAGCCTCTGCTAGAGGGAGGATGGAGAGGAAGTGACTGTGCAGCCCTAGCCTTCATCTGCCCCCACTGCTGACTGTACTCTTAGGAGCAGAAAAGCCTCCTGGGGAGAGTGGGGTGGGGCACCCATAGACCCCAGGGTTCTAGAACCTGCTGCTATCAGGGTCACCGGCCCCCATTCAGACCGCGAGGGGAAAATACACGGGTGTGTAAAGTTGCCTGGCCTGACTGTGCCACTTTTGCTTGGTTTATAATCAGCCTGGCCTGGAAGGGTATAAATCCCTCATTCAGCCTTGCTGGCAGGCGCCCCGCCTGTCATTAGCAGCGCGGGGGTGAGGTGGGAAAGAAAACTTAACTGCGATCTTGGTAAACCACTGAGAAGCAAGGGTGCCTGCCTCCTGCAGATGTGGGAGTGTGAGAAGCATTGTGCTTTCTCCCGGGTCCGGTGAGAGCGATAAGCAGAGCCAGGGAAGGTGTGGGTGTGGGGCTCGACGGCCTTGCTGTGCTGCACAGGCTTCTCTCTGCACGAGCCTGTTGCTTCCCAGCTCCTGAGTTCAACTTGCTGTGTGCGCCAACTTTGTCGCGCTGTGAGCTCTGCGTTTGGGGTTGTACTGGGCAGAAGGCCCCTGTGCTCACTCAGTGAGACTGGGGTCTGGATGTCAATGGGCAAG
This sequence comes from Proteles cristata cristata, assembly GCA_017311185.1. NCBI lineage: Eukaryota > Metazoa > Chordata > Mammalia > Carnivora > Hyaenidae > Proteles > Proteles cristata. The sequence continues at coordinate 1,317,327 of JAESUZ010004980.1, forward strand.
GTGAGCCCTGATGACGTGGTCATTCACCTTGTTCAAAAGAGGGAGCCCACTCCCTAGGGGGTAGCCCGAGTAAGGACACCCTGTGTTGGTGCCAGTGCTTGTTCCCTGGGGGCATCCATTCTGCCTTCCCTTGCTTGGGAGAGCAGAGAGCAACTCCGGGTGGACTTAGAAAATCGTTAACCATTCCAAAGCAGCATAGAAGTACACACTGAAAGGGGGGATATTTACTTTAGGTAAATTGTACCCTTTATAAACCTGACTTTTTAAAAAATCCACTCAAAACACATGTTCAAGTTTGTTGTTGCTGTTTACAGGCATTGTTTGCAAAGCATTGGAAACAACCTAAGTGTCCATCAAGAGGGGACTGGTTAAATAAATCCTTCTACTTACACATGATGATAGATGATGAGATGGCTCTTAAAAAGAATTAGATATGGGGCGCCTGGGTGGCTTAGTTGGTTAAGCGTCCGACTTTCGCTTGGGTCATGATCTCGCGGTTCGTGGGTTCGAGCCCCGCGTCGGGCTCTGTGCTGACTGCCAGCTCAGAGCCTGGAGCCTGTTTCAGTCTGTGACTCCCTCTCTCTCTGACCCTCCCTTGCTCACGCTGTCTCTCTCTCTCCTAGAAATGAAGCATTAAAAAAAAAAAAATTAGATAGATCTGCACATCTGATGTAAAATATCTCCCTTGCATAAATGTGTGCACGTGCATTTGTCTGGGTTGCTTGGCACAACTCTAGAAGGATCCCTGGAGATTGACAGCAGTGGGTTTCTCTGATGAAGGGGACTGGGTACTAAGGGACAGGGTAGGAGGCAGAGGTCGGTGGCACGATAGACCTCTTTTGCATTTTGAATTGTGTTCATTGTGCATATGTTGTCTCTTAGAAATAGATAACAAATAAAATAAAATAAATTTCTTCGGCCACAGGGCCCTGGAGCTGAGTGGCATAGGCCTCTTAGCCTGATTGTTGCTGTTTCTCAATTTCAGGCCCTTCGTCTGAGCCAGCGCACTCACCCACCAGCAGCGGGAAGAAACTCTTCGCTCCTGTTCCATTCCCTTCGGGCTGCCCAGAGGATGTGTCCCCCAGCAGCCCCCTACAGCCCCCGCCGCTCCCCCAGAAGAAGTTAGTGAGCCGGGCCGCCTCTTCGCCTGATGGCTTCTTCTGGACCCAAGGCTCCCCCAAGCCAAGAACCGCAAGTCCCAAGCTGAACCTCAGCCACTCGGAAACCAACGTCTGTGCCCACGAAGAGTCCCACTTCAGCTACTCCTCGAGCCCCGGGAGCCGCCATCATCCTATCTTCTCCTCCTCTGAGCCCCTGGAGAAAACTTTGAAAGGCAACGGCCACTGGCTGCCGGCACCAGGGCTGGCGGGCGGCCCGAGCAGCTGCGGGAGCCCCAGCCTCCAGTGCAAAGGGGTCCCCTCGGCGTCAGCCTCCCAGCTGAGCGTGTCCAGCCAGGCCTCCACCGGCAGCACCCAGCTGCAGCTCCACAGCCTCCTGGGCAGCATCAGCAGCAAGGAGGGCACCTACACCAAGCTGGGGGGGCTCTATGCCCAGTCCCTGGTCCGCCTCGCGGCCAAGTGTGAGGACCTGTTCATGGGCGGCCAGAAGAAGGAGCTGCACTTCAACGAGAATAACTGGTCGCTCTTCAAACTGACCTGTAACAGGCCCTGTTGTGACTCTGGGGACGCCATCTATTACTGCGCCACCTGCTCCGAGGACCCCGGCAGCACCTACGCGGTGAAAGTAGGTACCCCCCTCCCCACCCCCACCCCCGCTGTGAAAGTAGGTGCTGCCCCGCCCCCTGCTGTGAAAGCAGGTACCGCCCTGCGCCCTGCTGTGAAAGTAGGTGCCGCCCTGCCCCCTCCTCCTATTCTGCCCTGCAACCAGCTGGTCCTGGCTGTGGCAGGACTGCCGCTGGAGCAAGTCCCTTCACCTGTCCGGGCTTCAGGCGCAGGCTTGATGCCTGAGCTTCCTGTTAGCGCTGGTGCTCACTGACGTCACCGTGAGCCCGGCCCAGGACACAGTGCAGGGAGATTTGTAGTGTAATGTAAGTGAATGTAAGACGCATTCTGTGCTTTGGGGAATGAACCTATGTGATCTAGTTGGATTAGGGAAACAAATTGTCTTTTAATGCAGCAGGCGTTTCATTCATTTATTCAGCAGATTTTACCGAGTGCCAGTTACTTACGATAGGCCAGGTGCTTTATAAAGGTCTGAGTACACAAGAGGTGAACATAAGGTTCCTATAGAGCTTATCATCCAGTCAGGGCGATGGACAATGAAGACACTGTTCTTCAAATGTTAGAGCTGGAGAGAGAGGTGGACCCAGGCATGATCTTGAGCAGAAGAGTAATTGCATCGATGAAGCATTCACTGTGCAACAAGACTCTCGGTGCGTTAACTCCATGACCTCACATCCTTACGGGGCAGATGGGTTTTACAGATGGAGGATCTGACACGCAGAAGGATGTAGCTGCCCACGGCTGGCTGGCGGCTGCGACGGATTTGAGTGCTGCCCTGTGTTGTCTTTTTCCTGCCATCACCTGTCCCAAGATCTTCTTTTATTTCCAGTCAGAAAATAAAAACAAATGCAAAGATTGAACTAACATGAAATGGCCTGGGGAGGTAGGGTGGCTTCCTGCTTACTAGTGGAGTTTTTAAAAATATTATGATAATTAGGGGCGCCTGGGTGGCTCAGTCGGTTAAGCGTCCAACTTCGGCTCAGGTCATGATCTCATGGTTTGTGGTTTCGAGCCTTTGGAGCCTGCTTCAGATTCTGTGTCTCCTTTTCTCTCTGCCCCTCCCCTGCTTACGTTCTGTCTCTCTCAGTCTGTCAAAAATAAATGTTAAAAAAATTTATAAATATTATGATAATTAGCCAAGGAAAATGGCAGTGACTTTTACCTTGAGATATTTTTCTTTTAGGAACTTCGTGATACTACCATAAAAAATAGATTAGTCACCCCAGATTTATAGGTTCAGGGGGCCATATATAATTATTTGCTGCCTTTCTATGGAAAAACTGGGGGCGAGGAGGCCAATATGGCTATAAGAAAACAACTGATAATCCAGAAATCAAGGTCCCAAAAGACTAGGGGGGTGTGGCTAAGATGGCAGGCACCGGATGGAAGAAAATGCAAACATCCTGTATTGAGAGTCTGTGGATTTCTTGACTTTCATTGTCTCTTTCTGTCTAAACCCAGCACCAGTTTCTTGGTAAGTGATCCTGCTCTGCTACTCCCCAAGCCCAGCAAAAAGCAAAAAGGAAATAATCCAGTGTTCCCCTTCCTGTTAGGATGGTGCTATATCCCTCCCTCCGGTAGAGGGAAAGGGAGAGGACTCTCCAGCCAGCCGAACAGGAGAACATGGCCGTCCCTGTCGGCCCAGATCCAGGGGTCTAGACCCAACCAATGAAAGGGATGGAAATGTGAGCTCCTCGAAGGCTGAGGGATGGAGGTGTCTACAGAGGAGGGTCCTCGTTTTTGCTAGCCCCAGGGAACCTGAGGAGGTCATCTGTGAATTACCCTTCTCTTCCCCTCCCTGGGGTCAAGGGCATCACCACGGTCACCCAGCTCCTGGGGCTGGAACTGGGCTCTTTTGGCGCCTCTCCATTTTGAGGAAGGGAGGACCTGGTAGAAGTACTTGCACCCTCCTGCCTCAGGGTAGAAAGTAAATCACGTGATCTTGCTGCGAGACCTAAGGAGTTCGTGGGCCACTGATCAGATCCTCGGGGTAAAGGGTTTCTGGGGTTTATATATATTTGTTAACGTTTATTTATTTATTTTGAGAGAGAGAGTGACAGAGCACACCAGAGAGAGCAGGGAAGGGGCAGAGAGCGAATCCCAAGCAGGCTGTGTACTGTCAGCGCAAGCTCGATGTGGGGCTCGAACTCATGAACAGTGAGATCACAACCAGAGCCGAAACCAGGAGTCAGATGCCTAACCGACTGAGCCACCCAGGCACCCCTGGCTTTTATATTTTTAAGTGATTGTTACGTGTAGCTTGGATCTAGGACCTAGAACAATGCAGAATTAGCTGCAGTCTCTGAAGAACAATGCAGAAAATCCAGTTCCCCAAGGAGGAGGTTAAAAACAAGTGTCGCTCCTCTTTCCATTAGAAACGTAAGCCATAAGGAAGTGAGATGTTAGGCCCCGGCCCCCTAAGGAAGAGAGTCCCCGGTCCTATACGACTCTGCCAGAGACACGGAAGCCCAAGGACTGTCTCTATAATGTATGAAAAGGAAATCTGGAGGAGAGCATCCAGTGTTCAGAGTCTGAGGAACAACAGTATCAGTTCGTGAGTGTGCCTGGCCTGGTACCGGGCGGGGGCTCTCAGAGCACCATTTCCCGCCTGCGGCTGTTGTCCCTCATTAGCGCTGCCGTCTAGATGGAATACGGTCATCTGGAATCTTCGGGCCGGAGCGGTCTCCCCGCCCGCACCGCCGCTCCGTCACTGAGCTCGTGTCATCTGTGCCTGGTAAGCACGAGCCTTGCTCGCAAGTCCCCATTAACCAAACCAGGCTCGCACCTGCTCCCACTAAATGCCAGGCCCTCCGTTTACGGGCTTGGCGCCCTGCAGCAGCCAGGAGATTAAAGCCAACTCTTGTAGCCCTGCTCGTGACTATGCGGCCGGCGGGGAAAAATCATCAGCTGTGTGTGAGTTTTAGAAGCTGCTTTATTCCTCGGTCAACTAGGACTCCAGTTCGGTAATTAGGGACTTGTGTTAAGCCAGCTGGGCCATCTTTATTTAAAGAATGTGACTTAGCCCAGATTTTTAAACCACGAAGGAGGCTATGGCTCCCAAGTTGAAAGTGAGACTTGGCTCAGCAAAACATTTGAAATTTGAGCCGAACCAAAGGTGTGTGAGGTCTTGCACCGAAACCAAAGCTCAGACTCCCTGAAAATGAAATGAAGGGGGTGAGGGTGGAGAAGAAGCCTCCCTGTCTCCTCCCCTCCCTCTACCCGCACCTACCATCTGGCACCATGAAACGATCACAGGGGGCACTCGCCTGGGGGTCCCCCCCAGCTTTTCACTGTGCTGACTTTCAGATACAGGGCGGGGGGAAGCTGGGGGGGTCCTGACAGATAACTAGCTCCCAATTTTAAAATGAATCCAGCCCAGCCCCCATTTATTCTGCTCCTTCATTTACATCTCTGTGCAAACTGTCAGTGGTGTTTGCTGGGCCCAGGCCTTTGATGCCCTAGAGAAAAGGGATCCTTGGAAACACGTCCCAGGCCCTGGACAGCTGCAGCCCCCGGGTTTGTAAGATAGCCCACAAGCCAGCTCTGGATGGCCTCACCACATGGCCACAGCCAGACCTGCAGAGCGGTAACCATAGCAACCTCCTCCAGCAAGTGCTCACCGTGGGCTGGTCACTGCTGAGAGCCACACCTGGGTCCTGCCACCGGCTGCTCACAGTGGCCCTGGGAGAAAGGACCTATCACTGCCCGGACTGCAGAGGAGAAAACAGACTGAGTTAAGTAAGGTTGATCCTCCTTATTTGTGGATTCCGTGTTTCTGAATGCACCTGCTAAAATTTATCTGTAACCTCAAATCATAATCTGTGGCCCTTTTGTGGCCCCTGGAATGCACACATGAGGGGGAAATCTGAGTCACCCAACATGTGAATTCCCAGCCAAGGTTAGAATGAGATAAGACTCCAGCTTCTTGTTTCGGCTCTCACCTGTAAACAGGTGTCTCTTCATTGTCTCGTTCTTCACATATTTGTGCTTTGTGTTGATGATTCCACTGTAGAAAATGACCAAGCTGAGCTAAGCGCTAAAGCCCTGTCTAGTGGTCGTGAGGGCAAGATGTGCCTTTGGGAGTGTGTCAGGTGAGCTTCGTTTAGGCATGCGTTACAGTGCCGTCTGCGGGAGTTCTGTGTTCATGAATCAACAGTATCCACTAATAAAGCGTCTTTAAACAGAAACACACACAAAGTAAAGTGGTATGTTGGCCAGTTGGTAAAAGCTGTTATTAACAGACGCTTGCAAGAACTTCGCCCTATATTTCCCCTAGAGCAGTGGCTCCGTATTCACTCATTCCGTGTCTGTGGCTACTTAATAGACCCTAAATTCTGCAAATAACAAGAATCGATTGTAACTTGCCAGTGTTTGCCGCGTTCGAATTTACGCCAAGGTCTTTTTCACTTCCAAGCCCATACTTTTGACTCCTGGAAACTTCTCCCTTGTACAATCTTGGGCAAATAATTTAACCCCTCGAAGCCTCTGTTTCCTCTTCTGCAGAAGCATCTACCTCACCCTTTCTCATCGGGTTGTCTGAGACTTAATGAGACTGTGTGAAAAATGCTTAGTAGGCACAGTGCCTCACACGTGCAAGAGTTCGTAGGTGTGTGTTGTGGCTGAGAAGCTCTCAGGGGACAGGAGTGACCCTGACCTCAGCCATGTGTGGCCCATATTGCCACAGAGGGCTCAGCAGACAGGTCCATACACAGTGGCTGCAATCTATATGCAAGACTACATTTTGAGGACTGCAAATTCCCTTTCATTTGATAGTGTTTTAGAAGACGGCCATTTAAAAACCAAATATAGTTGGATGGGCTACAATGAGGGGTCCGCAGCAATGCCCTTTAGATATGTGTTCCCGAATCATTTCTGTTAGTGGATTAGGAAGCAATGTCCAGGAGAAAATGCACTTGCATTTGACTTCTGTTTTACCTCTGTAATACAGAGATTACTAATGTGCTGCCTCCCTTCACCCACTAATTCTCGTTTTAAATGTTTCCTCAGAGGCTGGACTCTTTTATTTCAGGTTTCATGCTGAGAAGGCTTGTATAGCCGCCATCTAAATAACTTCCTGTGAAAAGACGCTTGCAATAGAACTCCTAGAAACGTCACCTGTTAGCAATGTGGCGCTTTGTAAGTGCTGCTGTAATCACTCGCGTCTGGCAACGCGGCAGCCTGCAGGGTTATTTTGGATTGCTCGTGGGATAGTATGCGTTAGGTAAATGTGAGGTGCCTTTCTTTGCAGGATTACACACCGAGCCTCACCTTTCTATAACGCATAGCTGAGGATGTACTGTATCATTTTGAGAGAGGAGACCACAGACCCTCTTCTGTCCCTTTCATTGTAATTACGGGGAAACTGAGGCCTGACAGAGGGCCATTATGTCTGGCTTGACTCTTCAGCTGCGCTGCAGCCAGAGGAGGATTACTGCGGCTCCAGATTGCCCATGGCTGGCACTGGCCTTAGCACAAGGTGTTGAAGAAGCAGAAGAACGATGGCTGTGGGGACTCCCTGGAGCTCACCTGCTGCTTTATTCCTGCCTTCAGTTCAGAGGGTGCCTTGGGCACTTTGGCCTCCCTAACCCTGGAAAGCCCGCTGTTTCCTTTCAGCTCCCTGACTCACCCTCGGAGGGAGGTGTGTGACTTCCCTGTAACAGCTCCTATAAAATGGCTGGCTCGCAGGCCATGCCAGCGCCCAGCATTGCACGTTTACCTGGATCTGGAAACTAGGGCAGCCTCGGGAGTTTGGCCACAGGCTAGAAGGGCCTGCTTCTGTCCCTGAGACTCCCCAAGAAGGGAGCACCCCAGCTGTCAAACGTGTCTGCGGTCAGGCAGCCGCCATAGGGCACAAGGAATGAGGATTAAGGTTGACGGCCTGTGTAAACTCTTGTCTGGTGCCCTGAGAATTTGTCTAGCACACACTGTGGGCAGACACATGTCTTCTTACCCATAGCAGGGCGCCACGTTGCTCTGCTGGAAGCCCCCTCCTGCTGGATCGTGTCGTCATGGTGTTATGTTTAACTCGTAAAGACATTTTCCAAAGTGATGGCACCATTTTATACTCCACCAGCAACATATAAGTGTTCCCATTTCTCTACACCCTCACGGCCACTTGTTACTGTCTGACATTCTTATTATAGACCTTCTAGTGGGCGTCAACTGGGATCTCATTGTGGCTTTGATTTGCATCTCCCCAGTAACTACTTTTTATTTTTAATGTTTGTTTATTTTTGAGAAAGAGAAAGCACAAGCAGGGGAGGGGCAGAGAGAGCTGGGTGGGGAGAGGGAGCAGACAGAGGGTCTGAGGTGGGCTCTGTGCTGACAGCAGCGAGCCCGACATGAGTCTCTAACTCACAAACTGAGAGATCATAACCTGAGCCCAAGTTGGACGCTCAACCCACTAAGCCACCCAGGCGCCCCTCCCCAGTGACCACTGTGCTTGGGGCCATTCACATATTTCTCTGGTAGGATTCTTATTAATATCTTTTGTCCACTTCTGATTGGGTAGTTTCTCATTCTCTTATTGCATTGTGAGAGGTTTTTATTAAATTTTATTTAAAAGTTATTCATCAGACAGGTGTTTTGTAAATATTTACCCCAGCCTTATGTGTGACTTGTCTTTTCCTTTTCTTAATGGTATCTTTTGAAGCCCAAAAGTTAAGACATTTGAGAAGTTCCTACTTTCTTCCCTTACCGACGATACTTTTGGTGTGGCATCTGAGATCTCTTTGCCCAGCCCAGAGTCTCAAAGATTCTGTCCTAGGTTTTCTTCTAAAATGTGTATTTGGGGCGCTTCCACCTAAGTGTGATCCCTGTTGAGGTCCTTTGTGTGTCTGGTGTAAGAGTTTCACTGCCCCGTTTTGCACGCGGACACCCAAATATCCCAACGCCATTTGTTGAGCGGGATGCTGGATTCCACTTTTGACCTGACGTTGCCTTTCGCCCGCAGATCTGCAAGACCCCAGAGCCCAAAGCAGCCCCTTACTGCAGCCCCTCTGTGCCCGTGCACTTCAACATCCAGCAGGACTGCGGCCACTTTGTCGCCTCGGTGCCCTCCAGCATGCTCACCTCTCCCGACGCACCCAAGGACCCTCTGCCCGCACCGCCGTCACAGCCCCCTGCCCAGGAGCAGGACTGCGTGGTGGTCATCACCCCGGAGGTGCCCCACCAGACCGCCTCTGACTTTGTGCGGGACTCCGCCTCCAGCCACCAGTCCGAACCGGAGGTTTACGAACGGCGCGTGTGCTTCCTGCTCCTGCAGCTTTGCAACGGGCTGGAGCACCTGAAGGAGCACGGGATCATCCACCGGGACCTGTGCCTGGAGAACCTGCTCCTGGTGCACTGCGCCCCCCAGGCCTCCCCCGCCGCCCCCAGCGCCCCGCCCCCCGCCGTCCCCTCCGCTTCCGCCGCCGGCGCCGCCGCGCCCCTCCCCCCCGCCGCTGCCGCCTGCCCGGGGGCGCCCGGTGAGAAGTACCTGCCCCGGCTCATCATCAGCAACTTCCTGAAGGCCAAGCAGAAGCCCGGCGGCACCGCCAACCTGCAGCAGAAGAAGAGCCAGGCCCGGCTGGCCCCCGAGATCGTGTCCGCCTCGCAGTACCGCAAGTTCGACGAGTTCCAGACGGGCATCCTCATCTACGAGCTCCTGCACCAGCCCAACCCGTTCGAGGTGCGCGCGCAGCTGCGCGAACAGGACTACCGGCGCGAAGACCTGCCCGCGCTGCCCGCGCTGTCCCTCTACTCGCCCGGCCTGCAGCAGCTGGCGCACCTGCTGCTGGAGGCCGACCCCATCAAGCGCATCCGCATCGGCGAGGCCAAGCGGGTGCTGCAGTGCCTGCTGTGGGGGCCGCGGCGCGAGCTGGTGGAGCCGCCGGGCACGTCGGCGGAGGCGCTGCGCGCCACGCTGCACAACTGGATCGACATGAAGCGCGCCCTGATGATGATGAAGTTTGCCGAGCGGGCGGCCGACCGCAGGCGCGGGGTGGAGCTGGAGGACTGGCTGTGCTGCCAGTACCTGGCGGCGGCCGAGCCCGGGGCGCTCCTCCAGTCCCTGAAGCTCCTGCAGCTGCTGTGAGCGCGGCCCCCTGCCCGCCCCCCACGCCCTGCCTGGCCTTGGAAACATCTGCCTCCCCCCGGGAAATGGTACACACGACTGGCATACTTGGATGTAATATATATGTAAAATATCTAAATGAGAAGGACTGTGGCTGTCATTGCCCGCTCCGGCCCCCCTCCCCCCCGAGTCCTCCGGGTTTCCTCCTGTAATTACTTACGCTTCTGGCCCAGCGCCAGGGCCTAGGGACTGTTCCGCGGACGCAGTGAAGCCTGGACTCTGGCTTCACTACCTCACTTTACCCTTTTGTCAAATAGCTATTTAAAAAAAAAAAACAAGCAAACGTGTATTAAATATTTGTTTAGCGTTTTTATTTATTATTGAGAGACAGCATGAACATGGCAGACGCAGAATCTGAAGCAGGCTCCAGGCTCTGAGCTGTCAGCACAGAGCCCAACGTGGGGCTTGAACTCACAAACCCCAAGACCACGACCTGAGGGGAAGTCAGAGGTTTAACCCAGCTGAGCCACCCAGGCGCCCCTAATGTTTTTTTAGTTTCAAAGTTTATTTATTTTGGAAGAGGCAGCGTAAGCGGCGAAGGGGCAGAGAGACAGACAATCTCAAGCAGGCTCCGCACTGTGAGCATAGAGCCAGATGTGGGGCTTGAACTCCGGAACTGTGAGACCATGCCTTGAGCAGAAACCAAGAGTCGGAGGCTTGACCAAGCGAGCCACGGTGCCCCAACAAACCTTCATTTTAAAAAATTGGGGGTTGAGCTCCTGTATCTCCAAGCGCCCACATGCGTTAAGATGTTTGGTGCTTAAATTGAACAGCTCAGCTGCCTGTGAGCAGTAGCTTCAAGACCACTCGAGGTGTCCTTGACCTCACGCTGCTGGTGAGCTAGAGCAGCAGACCACTAGGCCCCGGGTGCGTGGGCACCACTTAACCTTCCCCGCTCCCCTCCCCCACGCAGCAGTGTCTTAGAATCCGGACTTGACTGGAGCCCAGCAGAGGCTCAGAATTCAACCCCACTGCTCCAAATCCATTTCCAGTTTGCTAAAGCGGTTGCCGTTTGTATCCATCAGAGGCCTGGCTGAAATGGAATCCACCCCCGATGGTCCAAACGAATTAAGGGGCCCACTTGGAGGTGTGGGCAGGGTCAGGAGAAAAAAGGAAGGCTGATGAGGCAAAGAGCAGGAGCTGAGACGGGCAAACTAGTTGTTCACCTTCCGTTTCCCACCTGCCATCCCGAGGCCAAGCACACGGGGGGCTTGGGTGATGTAGTCAGTAGGATCGGCCTCCGGGGGCAGGGAATGGGGAAGGATGGATGCCTCGACTGTGCTAGGGAACAGCAGCGGCAGAAGGAAACAGGAGGGCCGCCTCCCAGACCAGGAATCCCTCTGCCATTCTCAGCTCCTTCCACTTTCCGTTTGTAAAACTCATTCATTTAACATGTTTACTGCCACCTGGCATCTACCGCAGTCAGTATTTGTCACCATACCTTTCAAGCGTGCAGAATTAGGAAGCACCAGAACTTTCCTCCTCAAACTAGACACACAAAAGGTTACTAATTACTCATTCCAAAGGAGACAGCCCACAAGACCCTTGCATTTCTACCTAAAGGCTAATCTTCCAACTTGTGGGCTAATTAATTTCTGTAACCTTGTTAATAATTCTGGACAGTTGTAAAACAAACGCAAAGATCTTGGTGGATGTCCTAGAAATCTGGGAATGTGGTTAGTGACCAGGACAGGGAAACCTCTCAGGCCCCCTTCTGCATATTAATTTCGCTGGTTTTGGACTACGGTAAACAGACAGTGCTCAAACAGCACATCTGTCATGTCACCTGTTGCTTGAGCACCAAGGAAGGAACTGAATAAACAACCAGCTTCCAACTCTGCTTGTGCAAGAGAAAGAGTCTTCGAACATGGAATTCGTTATTCTTCCTAGGACCTATCTGTTTCAGGGGCAATAGTTTGTCAGTTGTTTATTCCTGGGAATTTTCCAGGCAAACCCTCTGCCCACCATTTGCTGTCTTTTGCTTTCTTCTTTCTCACTTCAAGTAAATAAGCAAGGGTGAGGGAGGAAACAGACATTCTGCCAAGGGAATGCATTTGGAAATGTCTCAAGAGGCACGTTTTAAATCTCTGTATTAGTGACACTTTTTGTATATGCCACCCACTTTTGGAAAAAAAATTGAGATTATAGAAAAGGTTTTAAAACCAAAATGAACCCCAAAGTAAAGGTGAGAACAAATTACAGCAATAAATTCCAGTAGAGATGAATGATAACACACATGAAACTTACTTCTCAGTGGTCCACCAACCTAGCAAAAGTAGAAAACACTGGGCTGCCGAATTCTTTGTGTGTAATCTTAGGCGATGGTTCAGGTCGTCATGATGAACAAGCCTTTTCCCAGTGCGTGGTTCTGTTGTTTTCTGTGGTAGTGCTGTTTTTTGTTTGTTTTTGTTTTGTTTTGTTTTTTAAGACGTTTTCCTAGATAGTGCAATTTCTTATATTCACCACTGGTGAAATCCAGCTGGTGACATTCAAACCCATTTTCATCAGATGATTTTACAGGGTACTTGCTACCCATTCATCTCCATGGGTTGTTGCCTTTTCAATAAATGATAAGTCACATGACTACCTATATTAGGTTGGGCAAACAGCTTTAGCCACTCTAAATTCAGGGACTCGATATAACTAGTTTTTTGTTTGTTGCCTCGATATACACCTGCAATGCGTAGCTTTATCTCACAGAAAGCCCGAGCGCTAAACAGATGAAGTCCAGAAACAATAGTTTGGACTGAGGTTCAGAAACAAGCCAGGGCTTTTGTAGGATGCCGGGCTCCTAACATTTGGTTATTCAATACTCATAGCATCCGTGGATTCATCTCCTTTTTGCTTGGCTTTAGACCCAATTACTGGTATTTAAATCTCCAGACCTTCTTTCTCTCCAGCTCTGAGTCAGGTCGCCTCCATATACTTTTTGCAGTGGTAATCTTGGTTATTAATGGGTCCTTTCCCTTTTTCATGCCAAGATGTGGAACGTTTTCTTCTCCTAAATTCTTTCCTGTAGGCGTTATGAAGCCGTACATCTAAATTGTCACATCCTTGCCAGAAGCAAGATATGCACTTCAGGGGATTATTTATTTATCATAACACATGGCTCAGATCTCAAAAGACAGGGCTCTGGGGAGCTGTGGTTACCACTCTGTGTAACACTTCCTGGTTTTCAAGAGGTTGGGGCTGGAGAAAGCTCTTTTGTGATGTATACATACACACAAAGAGTTATAAAGATTTCGAAGAGGGAAGACACATGTCACTTTAATGACTTCTCTGAAATCCATTCTTTAAATATACACAGCCAATAAATGAAGCAGGCCTTTCCCACTCTACTGAATATCTATAAATCTTCAAAGATCTAAGAATAAGCTTATTAATCTCATTAAAAGTAGAAGATTTGTAATGTAAAATCTTCTTGGCATGTTTAATAGAGGGTGAAGTGAATGGAATGATTCATTAAAAAACAAAATTTAACCCGCTGATGTCATTGCTAAAAATAGAAGACAATGTCTGGGGCAAATTCCATGGGGTGAATCTGTTAACAAAATACCCTTCTCTTTTCCAATGCTAATTAATGCAGAGTTAAGGGACAGCCAAGGACACCTCCTCCAGATGAAGGGTGTCCTGGGAGGACTTATGCCCTGGGAGGTTAGTTGGGATGTAGCCAGAAGGGTTCCAGGGCCCCAAGAACGGAGTCTAAATTAATCCAGAAATGCTATCATTTATTTAGGGAGAAGCAGGGCTAAGCCAGAACTTCCATGATCAATTTGGAACCTTACTGAGCCCTGGATACTCCATCTTCTCTGATCCACCTCTTTCTTCCCAGAGCTTGACTACATCCATTTCTGGAGTGGGGTAATCAAAGTCAAGTTTACTTAGGAGTCTTCTGCACGCAAACAAGCCAGCTTAGTATTGAACTGTACGAGTGAGAATTTGAACGTATACTTTTATCCTATGTTATAAATGCTGGGTTCAAATCTTTATAATCCTTTACCACAAGTGAGTATAGCTATTTCAAAAACAAACAACAGCAACTACAATAAAAACCACTGTCCTGAACACTGGATGCGCTCAGAACATGAGAACCTTTGTGTTCTGTTATAGGACTTCTTAAGGGTTATTAAGAAGGGTTATTAAGTCTTCAGACTTCTGACTTACTGCCTTATTGGGGATAATCAGTCATGGAAACAGATTGGGGGAACCAAGCGTGGAGGTTCAAGGAGGGCAGAGAAGACAGGAAGTGACAAAAACAGGGTTCAGAGACAAAGCGCCTGCTTTGCTACTTGCCTGGAACCAGCCGCAATACCTTCCCATGACCCCAGAAGGTGATTCATGAGTCTTAGTCTGCTCAAGCTGCTACAGAAAAATGCCATAGGCTGGGTGGCTTATAAACAATGCAATTTATTTCTCATAGTTCTGGAAGCTAGGAAGACCAAGATCAAGGTGCCAGTAGATTTGATTCTGATGAGGATCCACTTCCTAGTCATAGATGGCCATGTTCTTGAGTCCTCACATGGTGGAAAAGGCAAAGAAGCTTTCAGGGATCCCTCTTTTAAGGGCACCAGTCCCACTGTGATGAGGTTTCCACACTAATGACCTAAGCACATCCCAAAGACCCCACCGCCTAATCTATCACCTTGAGAATTAAACTTCAATGGGTGAATTTGGGGGGAACAAACATTCAGCCTACAGTGTTACTGTAGCACCAGCCCTTTTCTGGAATCATACAGACATTTGTACCTCTATTCTATTCTTACAGATTGTGGAAGCTTTATAGAATCCTTGGCGGTGTAGAGTCCAATTTTAGAGTTTGTAACAGATTTCTTAAAACGTCAGAAAGGCTTTAAGAATTGTACCTTTTATATATGTCCTTTCTTTGCCATGATGATAGAGACAATTTTCCATTTTCGTAAAGGAGTAACTGATTCCGTCTCCCCTACGCCTCAGTCTTACTGGCTCTATTTACTTTGAGTATGCAAAACTTAACATGGCACTAAAAGCCAAAACTACGGGAAAAGATCTATTCAGAGAAGTATCGCTCCCCCGACCCTGTGCCCATCTTTCCATCCTCTCTACCTGGCTTCCACCAATCCACTGTGGTTACCAAGCTTGCTAATTTCTTATCTTCCTTGTGGGTTTTCTTGCTTTTTATTTTTTTACACAAATGAGCAGATATGACTCTCTTTTTTTTTTTTTTTACACACATGTTAGTATACCAGAACTGCAAGAGCACTTTGCTCTTCTCTTAGCAGTGTGTCGACAAAAACTTCCTTAGAGCAAGGAGGTGACTGGATCTCTCTCTTGATCCAGAGAATTAACCCAGTCCATCACCCTCTGCCGAGGTGATAAAAACACCTTGGGGAGTATTAATTCACCAAACTTTTTTTTTTTTTAACAATTTTTATTTATTCTAGGAGAGAGAGAGACAGCATGAGCAGGGGAGGGTCAGAGAGAGAGGGAGTCACAGACTGAAACAGGCTCAAGGCTCTGAGCTGGCCCTCAGCACAGAGCCCTACGCAGGGCTTGAACCCACGAACCTCGAGATCACAACCCAAGCGAAAGTCGGACGCTTAACCGACTAAGCCACCCAGGCGCCCCAATTCACCAAACTTTTAATGATCCCTCTCTGGTATTGCCCCTTGGTTCTTAGGATAACCCATATTATTTTCTGTGGGAGCTATGGGCTGCTTGTCCTCACACGGATACCATGAGCTTCATTGACAGCAGAGTTAAATGAGATTTGTTCTCAGGTGCCCCCTCCTCCCTGGAGCGATCTGCTAGTCCTCGTCCTGGGAACCTGACACTTCTTTGATAAACCCCTCATTGACTTCTTGCAGCAAACGCCACCTAGAGACTATGACCAGGTCTTCGAGGAAAACACTTCCCAGAAAGAGGGTCAAGAGGAGAAGGAGATCGTGCGACCCTCTGTGGCCCAGATATTCTGCGGCTCCAGTGCGGTCCTCACCCCTTTCCCTGGCTCCCGAGCGCTGCAGTGGAAGCAACGAGGTTACACTCGTTGAAATCCTTTATGGAACCGAGAATTAACTCTTACACAAAGGGGCCCTGATGATGCTGATCTTGGCAGAGTCCACCATGAGCCATGTGCTGTTTCAAGTACCTGATTGAATATGGATAGAATGAAGGAACTTGCTGAGCATTTTGTCCTGCAGACTGGTTTCTTGGGAAGGCAGGGGGTAGGGGAGGAACAAGGGGGGTAGGAGTTGTGCTCCTGGCACAGAAGGCACGCAGGGGCACGGGGCAGAGAGTGCCTTCTTGGTCAGTGCCCACTGTACCCCAGCTGCTGGGGTTTGCAGCCTCCTCCGGCCATGAATCACACATTTAGTAGCTGCCCTCAGCCCGCAGACAGGCCCGGCCTGTGCCAGCTGCCCCGCCTTGGCCCATCACTGGACAGCCCCCTTCATTTCAGCTCTGAAAGGCAATGGCCCACTGGAGAAAGACCCAGAATGAAGAAAAACAAGGGCGTTGTTACAAGGGGATTGCAGCGCTGGTAGGATAACCATTTCTAAACAGCACCCAGCCCCATGAGGGCTCCTGAAAAGGGTTTTCATGAGGGTGCACATGCATGTCTGGGAGGCACTCTCCTGGAGCGGTTTGCCAGAGGGCTGCGATTACCACCTTCCAAGCCCTGGAAGGTCTGGAATTTCTCCTTGGTGACACCTCTAAAGCTACCTTGAATGGAAAGAAAGGAGGTAGGAGAGAGATACTTAATATTCCTCTGGTGATGCTATTAAGAGCACACCACAGGTCCCGGGAACCAGCTACAGGTTGGCCCCGCTGTGTGTCTGTAAATGGACACCACGATGTTTAGCGAACAGAAACTGGCCACGTAATCTAGGTCCTTTGTCTAGTTTGACTCCCATATTGTTGAGG
The DNA here is from genome assembly GCA_017311185.1 of Proteles cristata cristata. Lineage (NCBI taxonomy): Eukaryota > Metazoa > Chordata > Mammalia > Carnivora > Hyaenidae > Proteles > Proteles cristata. The sequence goes on from JAESUZ010004980.1 coordinate 1,334,079, forward strand.
TCTGAGCACCAAGAAAGGAATGCCTTAATGGGAAACTTTTGTTTTTTTTTTTTTAGTTTCAGGAGTAGAATTTAGTAATTCATCACTTACATGCAACACCTAATGCTCATCATAAGTGCCCTCGTTAATGCCCATCACACATCCAGCCCATTCCACTGCCCACCTCCCCTCAAAAACCCCTCAGTTTCTTCTCTATAAAGAGCCTGTTTTCTGGCTTGCCTCTCTCTTTTTTCCCTGTGTTCATCTGTTTTGTTTCTTAAATTCTACATATGAGTGAAAGAATATGATGTTTGTCTTTCTCTGACTGATTTGTTTCACTTAGCATAATACTCTGTAGCTCCATCCACGTCATTGCAAATGGCAAGGTTTCATTCTTTTTTATGACTGAGTAGCAGCCCAATATACATAAATATATATACCACATCTTTGCTATCCATTCATCAGTTGATGGATGTTTGGGTTCTTTCCATAGTTTGACTATTGTTGATAATGCTGCTATAAACATTGGAGTGCATGTGCCCCTTTGAATCAGCACTCCTGTATCCTTTGGGAAAATACCTAGTAGTGCATTTGCTGGATCATAGGGTAGATCTATTTTCAGGTTTTTGAGGAACCTCCATACTGTTTTCCAGGGTGGCTGCACTTGTTTGCATCCCCACCAATATTGTAAGAGGGGTCCCCTTTCTCTGCATCCTCGCCAATACCTGTTGTTTCCTGTGTTGTTAATTTTAATCATTCTGAAAGGTGTGAGGTGGTATCTCATTGTGGTTTTGATTTGTATTTCCCTGATGATGAGTAATGTTGAGCATCTTTTCATGTGTCTGTTTGCCATCTGGATGATTTCTTTGGGAAAATGTCTATTCATGTCTTCTGCCCATTTCTTCACTGGATTATTTGTTTTTTGGGTGTTGAGTCTGATAAGTTCTTTATAGATTTTGGATACTAACCCTTTATCAGATATATCATTTGCAAATATCTTCTCCCAGTCGGAAGGTAGCCCGTTAATTTTGTTGATTGTTTCCTTCGCTATGCAGAAGCTGTTAATCTTGATGAAGTCCCAAAAATTCATTTTTGCTTTTGTTTCCCTTGCCTCAGGAGACATACCTAGAATGAAGTTGCTATGGCTGATGTCAGGAGTTAGTGCCTGTGTTCTCCTCTAAGATTTGATGGCTTCCTGTCTCAGGTCTTTCATCCATTTAGAATTTATCTTTGTGTATGGTATCAGAAAGGTGGTCCAGTTTCATTCTTTTGCAAGTAGCTGTCCAATGTTTCCAACATCATTTGTTGAAAAGACTGTTTATTTTCCATTGGATATTCTTTCCTGCCTTGTTGAAGATAGTTGACCATGTAGTTTTGGGTTCATTTCTGGATTTTCTGGATTCTGTTCCATTGATCATCCATTGATCAGAAAATTGACAAACAGGTGTCTTTTTTCTGCCAGCACCATACTGTCTTGATCACGACAGCTTTGTAACATAACTTGAAGTCCAGAATTCTGAGGCCTCTCGCTTTGCTTTTTTTCCCCAAGATTGCTTTGGCTATTTGGAGTCTTTTGTGATTCCATACAAATTTTAGGATTGTTTGCTCTAGCTCTGTGAAAAATCCTGGTGGTATGTTGATAGGGATTGAATTAAATTTGGGTAGTATTGACATTCCAACAATATTTGTTCTTCTTTTTTTTTTTTTAATGTTTTATTTATTCCTAGGAGAGAGAGAGAGAGCATGAGCAGGGGAGGGTCAGAGAGAGAGGGAGTCACAGACTGAAACAGGCTCCAGGCTCCGAGCTGGCAGTCAACACAGAGCCCGACGCGGGGCTCGAACCCACGAACCGTGAGATCATGACCTAAGTGAAAGTCGGACGCTTAACCGACTAAGCCACCCAGGCGCCCCAACAATATTTGTTCTTCTAATCCAAGGACATGGACTGTTTTTCTATTTCTTTGTGTCACCTTTGATTTCTTTCATAAATGTTTTATAGTTTTCAGCATATGGCTCTTTTACCTCTTTGGTTTAGTTTATTCCTAGGTATCTTATGGCTTTTGGTGCAATTGTAAATAGTTTCAATTCCTTGTTTTCTCTTTCTGCTGCTTCATTCTTGGTTTATAGAAATGTAACAGATTTCTGTATGCTGATTTTGTATCCTGAGGCTTTACTGAATTCATGTATCAGGTCTAGCAATTTTTTTGTGTGGAGTCTTTTGGGTTTTCTATATAGAGTATCATGTCATCTGCAAATAATGGGAGTTTGACTTTTTCTTGCTAGTTTGGATGCCATTTATTTCTTTTTGTTGTCTGATTGCCGAGGCTGGGACTTCAGTGGTGAGAGTAGACATCCCTGTCTTGCTCCTGACCGTAGAGGAAAAGCTCTCAGCATTTCCCTGTTGAGGATTGTATTAGCTGTTGGTCTTGTATATGGCCTTTAGGTTGGTGAGGTATGTTCCCTCTATTCCTACTTTGTTGAGGGTTTTAATCATTAATGGATATTGTACTTTGTCAAAGGCTTTTGGGCATCTATTAAGAAGATAATGTGGTTTTTATCCTTTCTCTTATTAATGTAGTGAATCATGCTGATTGATTTGTGAATATTGAACCACCTTGCAGGCCAGGAATAATCCCACTTGATTGTGATGAATGATTCTTTTAATGTGCTATTGGTTTCAATTTGCTAGTACTTTGCTGAGACGTTTTGCATCTATGTTCATGAGAGAGCTTGGTCTGTAGTTCCTTTTTTCAGTAGAGTCTTTATCTGGTTTTGGAATCAGGGTGGCCTCATAGAATGAGTTTGGAAATTTTCCTTCCATTTTTATTTTTTTGAATAGTTTGAGAAGAATAGGTGTTAACAGTTCTTTAAATGTTTGGTAGAATACCCCTGGGAAGCCATCTGGCTGTGTACTTTTGTTTATTGGGAGATTTTTGACTACTGATTCAATTTCTTTGCTGGTTATTGGCCTGTTCAAGTCTTCTATTCCTTTCTGTTTTAGTTTTGGTAGGTTATATGTTTCTAGGGATTTATCCATTTCCTCCAGAATGTCTGTTTTGTTGGCATATAATTTTTCATAATATTCTGTTTGTATTTCTGTGGTGTTCACTATTATTTCTCCTCTCTCATTTGTGATTTTATTTATTTTGGTCCTTCCTCTTTTCTTCTTGATAGTCTGGGAAGAGGTTTATCAATTTTGTTAATTTTTTCAAAGAACCAGCTCCTGGTTACATTGATCTGTTCTACTGTTCAAATTTTTTCAAGTGTTAGAGCATTGTGGTCAGGAAAGATGCATGGTATGGTCTCAGTCATGTTGTACTTGTTGAGGTCTGATTTGTGACCTAGTGTGTGATCTATGTGCACTTGAAAAGAATGTATATTCTGCTGCTTTAGGAAGGAATGTTCTGAATATATCAGTTAAGTCCATCTGGTCCAAAATGTCATTCAAAGTCATTGTTTATTTGTTGATTTTCTTCTTATATAATTGATGCAAGTGGGTTGCTCAAGTCCCCTACTATTATTGTTTTATTATTAATGTGTTCCTTTATGTTTATTATTAAAATTGTTTTATATAGTTTGGTGTTTTTAAGTTGGGGGCATAAATATTTACAGTTGTTAAATCTTCTTGGATTGTCCCTTTTATTGTGATATCATGCCCTTCTTCATCTCTTGTTACATCTTTGGTTTAAAATTTAGCTTGTCTGATATAAGTATTGCTACTCTGGCTTTCTTTTGACGTAATGGGCAACCTTTCATTCATGGACTCCTTGGATTTCATAACAGATGTTATTAGTTTGGCATCTAATGAAAATATTAGAAAACTGTGAATGACATAGTAATAGTCTTTTTGTTTGCCTGACTTCTCTGTTCCAAAAGACTTAAAGTCCTGGTATTTGAAATATTACTTTACCTTTTTACAACATTTCTCTGATATATGTGAGAATCCAGACAGGTGACCTACATTTAAAGAGACAATTGACCATCAACCTCCTGGCCGTCCATCAGTGTTGAGCTCAAGTCTTACTCTGTCCATGAAAGCTAGTGTTTCTGTCTTCTCTGCATTCACTCTTGACCCACTACTGATCACTTTTCGGAGACAGGTACTTTTTGTTGTTGTTTGTCTTATTAAAATAGGAGTGGCAATGTAGTATATTCCTTCTCACTAAGTAGACTCTGATCCCCTTGAGGGAAGTGACCATACCTGAAACCACTTTGTTGCCCCATTCCCTATCTCCTTATGTTGTACATTGGATGCTTAATAACTGTGTCATTATGTGACATTTATGATGAGGCATGGTTTACAGTTGATGACTATCCCCACTGCTTAGGAAAGATGACACTTCACAAATCACACTCGGCTTTATGGATGAGAAAGCACAGCTTACCTCACACCACTTCTCCAGAGTCATACAATGTCCCCAAGCACAGAGCATGACAAAGAGAGAGTCAGAGAGACTAAAGTGACTTGCCGGAGAGTCCTTATGACTGGTGAGTAATGAGGTTGAGGCTGGAACCAGATCATCTGTCTTCAAATCCAGTATTCCTTCCCCCACAACACAGCGACCCCATTGTTTCTGAAGTATAGCACACTTGCCTTCACACTGGGAACCCCATGGTCTCTGTCTTTTCCACCAAAGCGGCTCTGTTTTGCTACGTTGACAGCTTCCACTGCAACATGACTGTATAATTCTCCATTATTGATTTCAAAAGTTAAATTCAAAGGAACATTTTATGGGTTTTTTTAGGCATTTGAAGCAAACATTCTCCATCTCTCTGAAATGTGCAGTGTTGAGGTGGGTAGTAACAGATGCGCACAAGTTTTATTAGAACCATTTTTCAGTTGAATTACCCTAGATGCACACAAAGTATCAGTGCTCCCTGCAGGCCCCCACCCCCCCACCCCCATCCCCAGAGAGCACATTCTCTCTTGGATCATCCGCTCTTACCCAAGCCACTGGCTCTGCCAAATTGCCAGCCCACAGTTCACTGAGGCTTCATGGGGCCTGTCAGATGGGCACACAGGGGATGTCCAAGGTGTCTGCCCAGTTCAGCCCCTGACAAGCCCTGTGCTAGGCTCTGGGCATGCCTGCAGTGAAATAGCTGTGACTCCATGGTCACCTTCCTGAGGTGTCTCCATCCCTCAGCTTGTCAGCCTGGTACCCAGCCTGAAGCAGGACGGCTGGACAGCAGAAGCACTGTAGTTTGTTTGTTTGTTTGTTTGTTTGGTTGGTTGGTTGGTTTTTGCCAGACTGCTATAAAACACCATATTCCATTTTCTGCATCAAACTGAGGCTACCTGGGGTGAAAAGGAGCAAGAATCTTCACATTTCCCAACCTGCTGATCTTTCTCTCTGTACGGTGAGATTTTTTTCCTTAAGGCTGAGTGTTAGTAAGACTCCAAGCTGGGTGGGACACCTCCGGTTTATAATGAGGCTATCCCAACATTCCCAGCAACTGAACCTCTTCAGTGGGGCTCTGGATAGCAGGGCGCAGTGCTGAATGGCATGGTGAACACATTGTGATCTTAGCTCTACAGGCAGCACATTTACTAGGCTACTTGTAACAGCGAACTCGCTCTATAGGAAGTCCCTATACATGGGACTCCTACAGGGAGCACACTTTTCTTCAATGCTTAGGCAAAACGTAGGATGAAGTTTTATGAGAACCACTTAAATCTATAAACATAGATAAGTCTACAAATCATTTAAATGTTTGCCAGTGATTTTAAAGGAATGTTGTTGAGCAAAAAATTCCATTATGCAGGGTTCTGCCCTCTGGGTTTCCCCACATTTGGATGAGCTTTAAGAAATGTTCTTATTTCTTGGCCATGGCCCAAGGGTCCTTTGTTTCTGGGCTGCTTCTCAGTGTTATGTTTTCCAAGGAATTCAGTTTTCCAAAGTAATGTCCTTTACCCTGGGATAAAAGGATCCACAAACCTCATGAAGCTATCCCAGTGTCTCTGACAGCTACACTGGGTAGAGTTCAGGCCTCTGTCTGGGTTCTCTCCATTTCTGGGTCAGGAAGGTCTGTGAAAGTGAGCTAAATCCTCAGCAGATTATTTCATCGGCCCCTATGAAAGCATGTCAGGGCGCTGCCAAGAAGAATCTGGTTTCAGAAGCAACTTTCCTTTTAAAGTGCCAGGGTAATCGCTTCTACCCAAACTCATGAGGATCGCATTGCAGGAAGCAAACACAGGATAGCAGGACATCATAGCAGATGAATGTCTTCCTTCTCCCGCCGTCCCAGCCTCCAAACAAATAGCTCTCTGGGGGAGTGATGTCTATATCAAAGCTGCTTGTCACTCAGTGGGCCTCCCAGATGGGGAAGTGTTTACTTTGGCTGAGAACGATATTCTCTGCATCTGGAGCCGGGGGCTGACTGCAGTGGACACTTTCTGGCTGCAGCCGGGTGGGTTTGCAGGTGGCTTGCCTTCCTCCTAGCTCCCATCATTCAGAAAGGTCAGAGGAAGTTAAGACAATACGAGGGTCCTGGTGAGGACTGAAGATCTCCACGGTGTGCAGAGCCTGCTGGGTGTGCAAAAGAGGACATAAAACCTCTTTGAAAGCTCTGAGTTGGTACTATTCAGTTCTTGGTAAAATCTGGGGTCTTGAGAGATGCTGAAACTAGATTTTTTAATAATACATAAGAGGTAGAAATATGTAAATCTTCCTATTTAACTCCTTCTTGCATCCATAGACATCCTCAAAAAATTTGTTTGTATTCAAAAGCCAGTGAAACATGTGACATGCCACAATCCTGGGGTAAGAAGTTTCTCTCTGGCAATCACTGAGCTGTAATGTGATCACTGTTTGATGTCCTGGGCCCTAAGCAATTTCCTCAGTCACTGACTGTGTGGTTGATAGAAATTTATAGCAATGTTACTTACTAAGAGCTATGATAAAAGTTTTCCTAAGTCATTTTTACATGCAGCATGAATTGCCTGTCCAGCATCCTCAGTAAGGAACAGGATGGCCCTATGGGAAAAACTGGAGATCAAAGGCATGGCCATGTCCTGTGACTTTTATACATGAGATTGATAGAAGCAAGGAAAAGATTATTGGCTTAAGATAGGGACAGTCAGGAAACAATGACCAAAATAAGTCAGTTCTGAGTCAGAGCTTGAAAAAAGGGATGGCCATTTTCTTAGATTGTTCTAACCACCAGAACTTGGTCAAGCCTTGCAAAATTTATAGCACTTAAGTTTGCACACCAACACCTTTCAAACATAACTTTTTTAATCAATATATCCTGTGTGCCTTGTTTCACCAATGCTTCTTCAAATTCTTAGAAACAACAACCATTCTTCACTCTTTTATATCATTTAAAATGTGATCCATGAGGCAAGTGGCCTCTGCTTCCCTGGGAACTTGCTAAAAATGCAGAATCTCAGGCCCCACCCTGGACCTACTGAATCAGAATCTGCATTTTAACAAGATCCCCAGGTAATTTGTATGCACATTAAAGTATAGAAAGTGCTGCTGACGCCTTTTATATCTCTAGATCGCCAATCTTCAAGCCCAGTAATTATAACTGCTTTTCTTTTTTTAATTTTTTTTTTTTAACATTTATTCATTTTTGAGAGAGTGAGTGAGCACAGTGGGGAAGGGGCAGAGAGAGACAGAGGATCCAGAGCAGGCTCATCACTGTGAGCACAGAGCCCAATGCAGGGCTTGAACTCACGAACCATGAGATATGACCTGAGCTGAAATTAAGAGTCAGCCGCTAAACCGACTGAACCACCCAGGCGCCCTAAATGCTTTCCTTTAAAAACAAAAAACAAAAAACAAAAAAACCTCGACTGAGATATGATTCATTCACATGCTGTATAATCACTCATTTAGACTTTACAGTTCAATGGCTTTTAGTAAATGCAGAGTTCTGCACCCATCACCATAATTGATTTTAGAACATTTCTGTTACTCTCCAAAAGAACCCCCACACGCTAGCCATCACCTCCCACGTTCCCATCTCCCCGAGGCCTGGCCAACTCCTAATCTATTGTCTTCATATTTGCCTGTTCTTGATTTCCCACAAATGAAGCCATATGATCTAAACTCTTTTGTGACTGTCTTCTGCACTCAGCATATTTTCAGGATTCATCAATGTCATAACATGTGTTAATACTTCATTTCTTTTTATTGCAAATAGTAAAATGGTGTGGCTCTCCCGCATTTGATTTGTCCACGGGCATTGCGGATGGACGTTTGGATTGTTTCCACTCTCTGCCCATCATGAATGAAGCTTCCGTGAACATCACATACAAGTGTTTGTGTGGATGTGTATCTTCGTTTCTTTGGAGTACATACCTACGGGTGGAGTCATAGGGTCATCCCTTATGTTATTAAAGTGTTTTCATGTTGTGATTCAGAGAGTACATGCGCTGCTGTTCCCATTTAGAAGATGAGGAAACAAGTCCAAGAGGTTGACTTGCTTGTGGAGGGGAAAGTTGTCTAGTTCTGTCTTGTGACTTTGAGGACAGAGGGTTGGCAAATGGTATAATTAAAAAGAGTAGGTTAATTTTCTTTTCCAAGTTCACCCAAAAGATTTAGCTTTTTTTTGTTTTGTGGTGTTTTTTTTTGTTTATTTATTTTGAGAGAGAGAATATGAGAGAAGAGGAGGGGCAGAGAGAGAAGGAAAGAGAAAAAAATCCCAAGCAGGCTCTGCAATGTCAGCACAAAGACTGACATGGGGTTCAAGTTCAAGAACTACAAGATGTAACCTGAGCCGAAATCAAGAGCCAGGTGCTTAACCCACTGAGCCACCCAGGCGCCCCCAAAAGACTTAGTGTAATAAAGGAAATTGTGATCTTGAATTTACAATTGTACTCCTCCAAGTCCTAGATAGTGACTAGGGACCTAGCTAGCTTTTAGACTGTCCTCCAATTTAAAAAATAAGGGGCTTCTTAACTTTTAATGTCTAATCAATGAATGAAAACATTGAATTAGAAATTAAAGGCAGTCTAAAGGGGAGACTTTTTAAAGTTAATTATGCAAAAGCCAAGCCCAAGACAAGCTCTCTGTTCCCAGCTTTTCCTTTACTATTATGCTAAGTAAACTGCATTGTTCTCTCTGCTTCTACCAGGCATTATGAATTTATGTCAGGAGGAGTTGCTTGTCTTTAGTTAAGCAAAGCTTGGTGTATTTATTTATGATTTATTTATTATGTTTCTGTAGTACCTTTCAACTTAAAAGTCCATGACACTGGCCATATAATCTTCAGGATGTTATATTTATAATAAACGTGTCTCAGTATCCTTACGTTGACTAGACAGCCAACAGGGATGGTTCCCAGTAGAGCTAAAGAGAGGATGCAACAAAGAAACTATTCGAGCAACATATATATGAACTACAAACATAAATGTGACCTATCATGGAGATGTGAGCCAAGGGACAAGCAGAGTACAGGGGAAGGAAAGCTAATTTTGCCTCCTGGAGTGGAAAAGAGGAGGAACTGGGAAAGATCCCAGAGGAAGACAATATGGAGGTGAATTTTGAAGGACAATTAAAACAATGTAAGACAGACAAGGGGGAAAAGGACACTTTATCTTTTGTAACGACCAACAACTAGTTTGGTATATTTATTTGATATAAATTCAACTGCACATATCTATATTTCAGATTTGGTCAGTTTTGACACGTATTTGTGCCCATATAATTGTGCCACAATCAACCTATTGAACATAATCATCATTCCCAAAAGTTTCCTTGTGGCCCATGTAATCTCTCCCTCCTGCCTTGCCCTACTCATCCCACACTCATCCCACCCCATCCCCAAGTAGCCGCTGATAGGCTTTCTCTTCCTCTGCATTAACTTGCATTTTTCTAGAATTGTGTGTTCATGCAATCATAGAATGTGTACACTTTTCATTCAGGGGTCATCGTTTTGAGATTCACCTGTCTTGTTATGTGTATCAGTTGTTTCTTCCTTTTCATTGTTGCGCAGCTTTCCATTGAAAGGATTTACCGCATGGTATTCATCATCTTTGGATGGATATTTGAGTTTCTTTTATCAAATTGCTGCTGAGAACACACACACGTACAAGTGTTCCTTTCTTTTCTCTTGGGTAAATACCTAGTTGTGGAATAACTGGGTCATAGGGTCAATGTTAGTTTAACATTTGAGACTCTGCCCAATAGTTTTCCAAAGCAGGAAACATAGTCGCCTGCAGTGTATGAGAGGTCCGGTTCCCCCACATGGCATGGGCTGGCCAGTCTTTTTCATCTTAATTGTATACGTGTTGTGGTACAAGGGGGCATTTCTGATGGCTCCCTTGTGAGAGAATCACTGAAGCAATACGCACATTTTTAATCTCTTACTTCAGGGGCGCCTGGGTGGCTTAGTCAGTTAAGCGTCCGACTTTCGCTTAGGTCATGATCTCGCGGTTCATGGGTTCGAGCTCCGCAGTCTGTGCTGACTGCCAGCTCAGAGCCTGGAGCCTGTTTCAGTCTGTGACTCCCTCTCTCTCTGACCCTCCCCTGCTCATGCTGTCTCTCTCTCTCCTAGAAATAAATAAAACATTAAAAAATAAATAAATAAATAAATCTCTTACTTCATATGGCAAATTGTTTTCCATCAAATTCTTCATTCATTGACCCTCCTGACAAAGACGTCATCTTCTTGGCCTTCACATTTGAAAATCCTCCTTCACCTCCTTGAGAACTGCTGTACTGAAAGACTCCGTGTACCATCCTTTCACTGGGACAATGTGTGCGAAGGGTCTTTGAGGGGTTCCTGATATTATCTTTGGCCTCCGCTGTGGCCCTGCTCTTCCAGAAATCTCTCCATGGGTAAGGACTCTATACACCAGGTAGCAGGAATGTGGTGGGGCAGGGAGCCAGAAACACAGATCATGTGGGTGGGGGAGGGGGAGGGAGAGCAGAGTGAGAGGCATCCAGGACTCACTTCCATACCATAAGCTGGTCTTTTGCCCAATTATAAAACTTGGCGTTCCTTAAAGCCTGATTAAAACTACAGCTTTTATTTTTCTGTCTTCTCAAGCACCACCTCATTACTGGCAATCACTTATGAATGTGTTTATTTTATTTTTCTAATGTCTACTTATTTTGAGAGAGAAAAATGAGAGAGTGAGCAGGGGAGGTACAGAGAGAGAAGGAGACAGAGAATCCCACGCAGGCTCTGGGCTGTTACTGCAGAGCCCGATACAGGGCTCAACCCCAGGAACTGGGAGATCATAACCTGAGCTGAAATCAAAAGCTGGATGCTTACCTAACGGAGTCACCCAGGCGTCCCTACGTTTATTTTTTTATAATCAGTCCACCTAAAATCTTTCGCGGAAAATTTTCGCCTGGGGTTTACATTAGAAGATAATCCGTAATGTCTTTTCCAGTTCTCTGGCTCTCTGGATGCTGTCTCCTCTTAACAAAACCAAAAGACTATTGCTTCTATATAATAGACTATTGTCTATTCAGCAAAGTCTGCCTTTCACAGATGTTGGGGAACTTTATGGTTAATGTAACCCCCGCACCTTGCCTTAACATTAAGCTCGAGAATTCAGAGATTTCGCTCTTCTGTCCAGTTTTCACCCACTATGATTCTTCATAGGGACAGTCTGGCAGTATTTTGAGGTCTGTCCCCTTAGACAAATGGCTCATTCCAACCTAAAAAGGAGGTAGACATGGCAGTTCTTTTTAAACACTAGCAGACCCACCTGAGGGCCATGTGCTAGGCATGAGGCCTTCCTGGCCCACAAGGGGACCTTGATCAGAGGGACACTGAAGGGAACTGGAATCTGCCCCTTGGTGTGTCTGGAGCCCTCCCTGTAGTTGGTGGTCCTGGGTGGCATGTGAGACATAGGTGTTCTGAGGGCCTTGTCCTGGGGCATAGGGGCTGGTTCTAGACAAACTGTAAATAACTGGATGCAACCATTTTTTTAACTTATGGTTAAAGTTACTTAAATATCTGAATGATTAAGATCCTCGATAGCCACTGTTGGCAATGAAGGCCCCTAAAGGTAAGAGCCTCTCTTTCTCACTACCTTTCCTTTCAAGATGGCTGAATGGCTTACCGAGGGAGAGACTACCTCGAATTTTAACATTAGTTTTCTCCTGACCATGGGTCCCCCTACACCAGACATTTCCTTTTTTTTCTTCTTCCCTCTTCTTACATTATCTTTCTCTCTCACCCTCTTTGTCTTTTTCTCTTGGTTTTCACTTTCCCTTTTCGAGGGGAGACATTTCTACCTGTGAAAATACTTCCCTGAGTGTTCCCCTCCCCACAGGGATTTGCCAGATGACCCTTGGGCCCTGTCCGGGTGGCCCGACTTCAGAGGACACTGTGCCCACCTTCCTAGGCAAAGCTTCAGACCTGAAATCCTAACCCAGCAGCTAGAACCTGCCGAGGAATTTCTCCACCACACCTGTTCTTTCCTGGTCATTTATCAGGTCAACGCAAGTCCCCTTTTGGCATAACTGAACGCTAGTGGTTTTCTACTATAATACCACCATGGTCTAAGTGTTTATGTTCCTCTGTCTCCTTTTGGGTGATGGCAGGAGATGACACCAGCTCTGTTTAAATAAAGAAGGAAGCAGGAGGACATCAAAGTCACCACATCATCTGACTCAGGGGCCACCTAAAGCCTAAAATTTTCAGCTCTCTTTCAGCATTTTTCATCTGAGTCAGTAGACCTTACTGTGTTATTTGAACCAATCTAACCTTTTCCATTGACCCTTACAGGGCCGTTTTCGATTCTACCCCAAGATTCTCCACACACACTCATGGAGATGGGGACGAATCCCCTCAGATCCTCCCCTCAGCCCCATTTTGCCTTCCCTGTGGTCTCCCCAGACTGGCTGAAGGGGACGGTCCCTCGGCGGCCTCCTTCCCCACACAGGTGCCTGTGACCACAAACATGTCCTATGGTTCCACAGGTGACCCCAACTGTGGAACAGATACCCTCCCCCACCAAGCACTGCTCCGGTGAGCCCCCCTTCCTGGTCGGCTCTGCACAGGGTCTCCCTCCGTGTGAAAGTGTCTGAGAAGGTGTCACTTGCTGAATTCACAGGAAAGTTGCCTACTCTCAGAGAGTGGGTGTGAGGGGAAGCAGGAAGTGGCGGTGGTCATGAAGTAGCGCCCTGAGCCACCTTGCAGACGGGGGTGAGATCAGGTCTGACCACCGAGGTCAGCCGGATGGAATGTTCTAGGTGACACACCCTCCCTCGTGTAGGTAGTGACTCAGAGGCTACGAGAGCAGCCCAGCCTGGCTGTGAACGGAACTGTGCCCCAAGAGCAAGAAGAGCAGGAGAGCCGGGCTGGCCCTCCCCCACGACAGGGGCAGGGCGTTAGTCACCCTTCCCGCTGCTGCTCTGGGCTCCGGGCGGGGCTCGGCCCCGGTTCCACCCGAACCCGGGGAGTCCAAACGACTCTTTTTCCAAACAACCGAAACTTGTGTTTGCCCCCCGGACGGGTTCGGTGTGCAGGACTTGCAAGCCAGTGGGAAGAAGCCCCTGAGCTCCTTGCCAGCCAGTAGGAGGAAGTCATTTGCCTTCCCCAGCGACCTCCGTGAGGAAGGCAGAGTCCGAAGGACACGGTCAGAGGGAGCCTCGCTCCTGGCACCCGGTAGGCAGTCATCGACTACAGACTTCGCTGGGCTGAGAAACGGGGTGTCTGTGCTCGAGCAACACTTACCACAGATCTCCCCTGCTTCCCTCACAGTCACATTTTCTCCACAGAACGGACTGGAACTTAGAATAGCTCAGGGACTCAGAAATGGCAGTGATGGGCTCAGCACTTTCACAGATGAGATCTATGGAGGCAGCTGGGGGGTGGAGGGGCAGACTACAGCAGCCTAATTGTGGGACACAGCCTAGGACCTTTAAAAAAAATAGTATGAAAAAGAAAACCATAGGCCCAAAATGGCATCACTTAGGCCAAGCCACCAAATCGGGGCTTAACCCCTAACCAAATTGCAATTTCAAACCCCCGCAGAAATGTAGTCTTCACTGGTCAGTTAGGCAATTTCTGATCACCAGTGAGGTGATTTGTCACCTGGGCCCTCTCCATCTCGCAAAGGAAGAGGAGGTAAGCCACCTAATGGGACCCTCTGCTCTTCCCTCTAAGGAAAGGAGACCTTGCCTGGCATAGTCCTTTGCTTTCTTTAGCTAGTAACTTCCTTGCTCCGCCTCAGGGCTCCCCTCTCCTTGCAAGCTGGGAAGCTCCCTGTTGATGCACTGTTTCTTAAATAAGGCTAATTAGATCTTCGGATTTACTTGGTTGAATATTTGTTTTTTTTAACAGTAGTTTCCACAGAGGTGCCACGGGCCTTACTGCCATGGGGCAAGTGCCTGGCCTTGAGGCCTCTGGGCCAGAGTGAGGCTGAGGGACTCGAAACCTGGGGCTGGGCTAAGTAGGCTGCTTGGGGCTCAGAGCATGGTGCCCCAGGTTCTGAGAGGCTCTGCAAGCCACTTCTGTGAGCCGGACGGGTCTGAGGGACGGTGCCCGGAGATGCAAATGGAGCCCTGGGCACGTGGGGACGTCAGCTGGCTTTGCTGGCCCTTGAGGCTCCCAGGGCTGGGCCCTGCTCTGTGATCAGAGTCCCTCCCGCTGCTGGGAATGGTCTGGAAGGGGCGAATGCAGAGCCTGAACTTGAGCTCAGCCACAGGGAGCCATGGGGGTTAGGCGGAGGAGCCCCAGCTGCACCAGCCGGCTAGATGAAGGTTCTGAGCGAGGGGCACCAGGTGGCCTCGCTCCCAGGAGGGAGGGCTCTGACTTCTTCCTGACGAGGTTCTCTGCCCGCTGTTCTCGCTTGCTTCTCACAACACGGAGCCCTGCTACCGTCCTGGGTTGCCCGAGAGGTTCGCTTCCAGCGGCCCTGCATCCTTTCCTTGTGGACAATCTCAGCTCTTGCCGACTTGTCTCTTTCATCCGCCTCTTCCATCATTCAGTCTGTCACGTCGCCACCAGATTGGGTGGGTACTGCACACCAGACCCTTTAGCTGGCCTGGGGACACAGGATCCCAGTCTGCCAAGGGCTCACGCTGGCGTGAGGGAAACAAGCCCATGGCATCACGAGGACCCCTGATAAATGTTGTGATGGTGGCGAGAGGGAAGGACGGCAGAAGAAATGGCAGACCGCCAGGGAGATGGGCCCGGGGAGGCTTCTCAGCCAGGAGTTAAGACCTGCAAGGTAGCACGTGGTTTCCCCCAAGGACAGGTGGCACTCGTTCCGGGAAGAAGGAAAGAACTCCCGGAGGCCCGAGCTTTGAGAAGCGTGCTGATTTGGAGAAAGAGCGTAACCGAGGGACCCTCAGTTTGCTGAAGGCACAGGACACGAGGTGAGCGGGGACCAAGCTGCGACTTCTGCTGGCTGACCCTTCACTGGGTCCTGGAAGGCTCATCCAGCCCCTGCGGTTAGGGGAGCACAGCACACTTTCCCCTCAGCTGCCTCTCCACCACCTCCTCTGGGATAATTAACTAATCCCTGTCCCTCTCTCCTGGATCGGGCTCCTACTTGCTTTGACTTTGAAGTACTGCCTGCCTTCCCATTTTACCCGGGGTGGGGAGGGGAAGCTGAGTGAGGTCAGCAACTAAATGAAGGCGAAAGCAACTACATCAGGAATCCTAGCAAACGTGTTAAACAAAAGCAGGAAGGATGTTTTAAAGGAAAATTCTCACACAGGAAGTAGGGAGACAAAAATAAAAAAGAGAAAGGGAAAAGCAAACTTAGGTCACCTGTGAAAAACCACTAAGTTAGCTAATGAAACACAGGATGTGACAAAATGAATTAGAAAAAGCTGGGGAAGTAATCATAGCCAATATTTAAATAGCAGTCACAGTGTAAGCGCTTTTCTCAGCATAAAACACATATTAACTCATTTAAGCCGCACAAAGACCCTGTGAGTTGAAAACTCTTATTATCCCCGTATTAGAGACAGGGAAACTGAGGCACAAAGAAGTAAGGGAGGTGAAGAATGGCTCCATGCAATGGATAAGAATTAGTAGTGTGTACATAACAGATGCTCACAAAGAATAAGTTTATTTGAGAGGTTTGTGAGAATTCTCGCCTCGTGCCCTTGGGTTCTCCCAAGAGAAGGTTGCATTACATGGACTGTCATGCCAGCTCGTTTAAGTCCAAGTTTGGGACTCAGACGTGGCCTGGGTAAATAGCAGCCTTTTTACATGAAAGCCAAAGTGAGTCCCGGGAAAGAAAAAACCTACACATACATAGGATGGGTCCTAAAGGAGAGAGGGGCAGGCAGACTTCTTTCTTAGAAGACTAGAGATTGGGTGATCCCGGAAGAGGATGGCTGGGTGTATCTTTCAGGTGTATCTCCTGCTGCATCCCGTGGACTCACTCACACCTGAATCTTATTTCGAACAGATTATAAGTCGAGTCACGTAAATATATAGCGGTTTCACAAAACGCTGAGGTATGGATCTTCTGGATCAGTTTACAGGTGTATCGCACCAAAACGAAGTTGCTAATTCTTTCCCACTTTTCCAAGGAATGTTCTACAGCTCAGAAAGCAACGTCCAAGCAGCCCCCCAACCCTGAGGTTTCTGTATCTCCATTACTTCTGTGTGGGCTCCAGGGTGTCTGGGTGAATGTGAACAGGGAACAGTGGCACCTGCGGGGGAGGGCAGAGGCTATAGCAGCCAGCAGCCTGGCAGTGCCCAGCAGGGGTGTGGCCGCATCCGGTGCACACGGCATGGTATCTGGATGAAGTGGCAAGTCCCCACCAGAGCTCTGGTACCAAACAAAAGCCGCTGCACTGTCTGGAAGCGGGGATGGGGCTGGTACTTACTGACGTGTCTACCAGAGCTGTGTTCAAACAGAAGAACTGTAAACAAGAGAAATAATCTTACAAATAAATGTAGGAACAAATCCCAAAGAATCCCTGGGGGGAAAAAATTGTGGCACGAGTGATAAATACAAGTGATGATTATACATGTGACCTCTAATTAAAAATTCAACTAGCCTTACGGGCAAGTATTTGGATTGCTTTCATTTCAACTTAGACTTTAGGCAAAATCTGCGTCTTAAAAGATAAATGTGTTCGCAAATAATCAGTTTTCTGAGATGAGAAAACAGATCTTAAATTACTACAGTATTTGCTCAAAGGAGAGTGTTTAAAAAATTGATTTCTTAGAAATTCATGTTCATTTTTGGTTTCTTAAAGCTTTTCTAATTACCGATGAATCTTTTCTATTTTCCGTTACTTGGATAATGATAGTGTTTCTGTAGATAAAATGCAAGACTCAAGGGTATTAAAAAGAAGGTTCATGGCATTTAGGTCAAGATTTGCTACTCACCTCTCCCTTCCCTACCCCCATGCGCCCCCCAGTTTTGATTCATTGTGGTCCTGGAGGCATGACCTTATCTATAATCTGAATGACATTCTCGTTTCTGAAAGGGCAATACTCTGAATGGCAAATAATAAGATGAAAGTATTGAATCTCTTTAGTCCGTCTGGATCCTAGAGCACTTTATTTTCAAGGGCAGATAGTATATACAACTAACCCTCAGAGCAATCACTCCGGTTATACCTAATGCAACAAATACTATTCAACCTTAACAACATAAGAATTTTATACTGTCTGGCTTGTTTTTAATTCTTCCCTAAGGGCCTATTTGGTTTAGCATCAAATATAAGATTAAGAGACTCTAAATTTTAGCTGAACAGCCACTCAAGGGATTTAGATGATCTCTTTACACAGCAGAGAGTTAGTGTGCAGCTGACACTTTCTGTTCTGAGAGCACAGCCTTCTATATATGATACACCTCAATTTCCTAATGTTGGTTGTTTATCTGAAAACCAAATGAAGAATAGTATTACTATACCCTCAAAAAATCCACTCTGTTCGCTGTAGGAAATTTGGGCCAAAACAAATCTCTGTCGTTTTATACTGAATGAAGCAAAAGAAGAGAATGGAGTTTACCCTGACTATATAACCACATAAAAATTTGCGTGTATCTACATATGTGTGCATAGATGTGTATTTGCATGTATCTTAAATCTGCGAGGCAGAAATGAAATGGGGAGGTAATAGCTCAACAGGAATTCAGACTCTGGTCTTCTAAGGCTGATTCTGGGGTCTCTTGCATTACCCTTTGCCATAACCCAAACGGTGATAGAAATCTGCCAGCCAGAAGCAGAAAGAACATGGTCTTAGTAGTTGTTAGTCCCACCAGCTGGCTAATAAATACATGTTTCTGCGTAAGTAGTGAATCATAACATGACCTTTTCATGTATTTAGACTTAAGATTCTTTTAATAGTGTTAAAGAGACAGCAAGGATAGAGAAACAGGGAAGGCGAAAGATGGTAATAAAGATGAAAGGAATGAACAGGAATCTCTGTCCCACTTTCTCTCTCTTTTTCTCTCCCTCTCTCTCTCTTTAGAACAGCTTTTCTCCAAAGACATTATAGCACCACATAAGGAGCTGCAAAATCCCAAAATGTATCACTAGGAAGTTACAGACTGGAGAAGAGCTTCGGAAATGAGGCTGGGAATGGAGACTGTAACAGGGAAGGTTCAGGAAGGCGGGGTAGCACCACGCAGCACCCAGTTGGCCAGATCTGGCTCAGCTGAAGATGTTTTCACGTCACCGCGCTCCAGTGGAGCAAAGTCACTCTCCTAGATTATTTGCAGATGGGAAGAGATATCTATTTTAATATTTGACTGTATTTTCTCTTCAGGGTAAATGCAAATATTTGTATACATAAACACATTTAAATGATAGCAATTGATGGTTCCATTTTCTAGAATTAATTATTTCCGCATTCATAACGCTCGAGTGCCTATCAGATTGCTGGGTAGAGGGAGAGTACGGGGGTTGTCTACAGCGTCTCATTTGCAGAGGAGCAAATGGGTATGGATGTCACATATGGCTTGCATATGCACAGCTTACATAAAGTTGTATTTTTAAATGTGAGGGTGTGACTAAGCATTCAAAAACCATTTAGGCTGCCTTGGAGTTCTTTGGTTCCCCAAAGTCTAAAGTTTTCTGCAAAGGGAATTTAAGTAGTAACCTTTGTTCCAACTTCATTTCCTCACAAATGTGTCCTCTCTCCCGCTGGGCAGACCTCTTGCCCTGGTAAGAAATGCTAATGATATGGTCACAGCAACCAAATAAAAGATTAGGTGCTGCTAGGGAAAGACTATTACTCATAACTCGGTATACATCCTGCCAATTATTCTGCCCTGATGAATAGTCTGTGACGGGAAACTAGGAAGTGATAAAAGATCTCTCAACCCCATCTCCTTGAAAGGCAGGTGGAGCATTGAGTGATTGCATACCAGGCACCTTGCTGCGCACGTCACAGTGCAGGGGCTGGGTTCATCCATCACCGATACCGCTGTGGACAACCCCTGGTCTGTTACAGAGTATAGGTATAAAAGGATTTGACATTCGGGTCTAAGTAGGTAAGTGAAGAGTATAAAGAGTCCAAAATGAATGTCTTGTCCCCAACCGAAATATTAATTAAAAGTGAGGGGAGAGAAGCTTAATCGTGCGAGCAAAATGGTAGCTTTGCCTAGAAAATATATCTTTGGACTATTCTCTTTTTCCAGTTTGTAAATAACATGATTTCACCAACATGTTGTGATTGAAACAGACTTATTTTTTACATTTCTGAATATGTCAATGGATAGTAAGTAACTGAATTTTAGAATAGCAGACCCAGAATTGCAGGTACCTGGTGGCCTTGATATTAGAATTCTCACCCAATGAAGGGACTCCTATAGTACTCTGGGGAATGACTCAGATCCAGTTAGTCCTTGAAAATTGCCAGGATTATGGACAAATCATGACCTAACCCGGCACGCCAGTCTATTTTCGAATAGTTCTGATAATTAGAAAAGCTCTTATGTGATAGGATTGGTTAGGGATTAGATACTTTTGAAAGTTTCCATGTCTCTCACCAAGTACCCATGTACATGAAGCAATATGATTGGGAGCTTAGTTTTGACCAAAAAGAGGGGTCCGTAGGGGAGAGAAGAAAATAAAGACTACACAGTTTCCCACCTAGCCCTTTGGCCTGGTTGGTGCTCAATGGAAACAAAGAGTGAGGGCCAGAAAACGAAGGGCTCCATGCACAAGCACGCTACCGTGGGGCCCAGTGACCAACTGTGGTTCTCCATGGAGCTCCTCTCCACTGCAGCCCCCCACCCCCACCCAGGATGCACAGTTTGGGGAGCAGTGTGGGAAGGAGGGAGACACCTTCACATAGACACCGAGCCTCGTGAGTGACTTGGTCATCTGCAGCAAGCATGTGGCTCCCACAAGTACCTGTGTAGGCAGCTCACACAGAAAAGGGCAAGGCAGGGTATACAATGAAGAACGTAGCAGATGTCTTGGGGGGTTTGCTGTGGCTGAGCTGGTTATTGGGAAAGTCCCAGAAGTATTTTGGTTGGGAGGAAGCAGGAAGGAGGCCTGTGCGTGGAAGTGTGGGCAGAATAGGTTGCCTGAGTTACTGATGCTGAAGTGTATCCAGGCTGATGAGCCACAGCGACATTTGGGCCACATGTATGCACAGCCATGGCTCCTTCCTGTGCAACAGGGGCTAATAAAATTCCTCCTCACTTTCCCAGCCCGGGAGGATCAAGTGTGTTACTGACTCTCCACAGTTTCTTTAAGTCACAAATTGCTCTTGTCCGTAGAAATAATTAATCTTCTTTTCACAATAGAAAACATATTGGAATCTTCAGCAAGATGAGCACTGAGAAGCCCTGCAGTAAGGTTAAGAGCTGTCACTTAAAGGAAGAGAAACCATGTGGGGCGCCTGGGTGGCTTAGTCGGTTAAGCGTCCGACTTTCGCTTGGGTCATGATCTCGCGGTTCGTGGGTTCGAGCCCCGCGTCGGGCTCTGTGCTGACTGCCAGCTCGGAGCCTCTGGCCTATTTCAGAGTCTGTGTCTCCCTCTCTCTCTGACCCTCCCCTGCTCACGCTGTCTCTCTCTCTCTCCTAGAAATAAATTTAAAAATATTTAAAAAAAAAAATAAAGGAAGAGAAACCATGTAATGTATCATCTAAACAGGGACACTTCTGAGAGTGAAAGATGGTATTATTAGTTATTATGCCAAGACAAGAGATGATAACAGGGACTGTTTGGATAAATTAAAGCACTAGGATACCCTCCCTAAAGGTGGTTGGTGAGACATACACAAGCACTCAAACAAAGTGGCAGTACCTGTATTTCTCAAACAACCTGGAACGCAGCCATCTTGAAGCCTACTTCTGCCTACTGACACTAACACTCCCCACCACCACCAGTAACAAAAGGGGGGGTGCAGACTCTTCCAGAAACCTCAAAGAATAATACAGATATTTCTTACAGATTCTTGAAAGGGGGGTTCAGTGCTTTCAAGGAGTGCATTATGTACATAGCTAAGCACCGAAAATTCTTCCTCCTGCCCCAGTCTCCCCAGAGTCTGCACTGTGGCAGACTCCCAGTCACCCCCACCATGTGCTTCCTTCCTCCACACAATTGTCTCACACCTGTTCACTGTCTCTTTCTCCTCTTGCCTCGCAAATCGGTCCTCTTCCCTTCTGCCCACCTTTCCCCGCCACCGAAAATGTGCAGTGGAGGAAAGCGGAAGATTGTGAACACACATGCATTAATTTGTTGAATGTGTTCCTTACATCTTTTAGGTCCTCATTACAATAATAATAAAAATTTATGTTAGGGAAAGAGATGATGCCAGCGTGGGACACGCTGGGCCATCTGGAATTCGGATGGAAGGGAAACACAGGAACTGACAATCACTGAGCGCAGGCCTGGGATGGGCACTTTATCCGTATGGTGAGAAATGGGCACTTCCTGTCTTGGTTTGTCTGACGCACAAAGACTGTGGCTGCCACGTGTCAGGTGAGCTGTGAGATGTACGATCCCATGGAAATGTGAAACCATGTCAGACAATTCACCTATGCTAAGGGTCAAGTTGTGTGGTTGGGGATTGAAGGGATCTGTGGAGTTACTTATTTGGAGATTGCTGCTGGTATGTTACAAAGTCTACCCATGGCTCTTGCCTCTAGCAGCAGGGGGCTTCTCAAGACCTCTTAGCAAACTTGTGTCCCAGCATTAGACAGAATGGACTTGGATTTGACCCATGGCTGAGGAATGTAAGGCCCGAAAGTACCCAGCTCTGTTCTTATGTCAGAGTGAAGGAGATTGCAGGTTGGGACCTGGCTGCTCAGCTTTTTGGGTGGGCAAATCACGCATGAGCATTTTCCATTGACCTGATCTGGTGAGCCCATAATGAAGAGAAGGAATAAAGACTTGTCTTCGAATTTGTTCTCGGGGCCTCTAGAAAAGCACCAGCCTTCAGGAGAGGAGAAGCGAGAGGGACTCTCCTTTTTCCACAGGCTCGAGAAGAGGGTGAGCAACCACAAAATAAATTCCATTTGCCCAGGGTGAGGAGACACAGTATGGAAGCCGCCTCAAGCTAGAGAGACCAGCCCTGGCAAACTACGGCCAGCAGGCTGGCTGCCTGTTTCTGTAAATATGTATTTACTAGAACACAACCAGACCTTTTCTCTGACATACCCTCCATAGCAGAGTTGAGTAGCCATGACAAAGACTGTAGGGCCTGTGAAGCCAATATGGTCACTACCTGGTCTTCTGCAGAAAATGTTAGCTGATGGCTGGGAAAGAATCTCAGCAAACTCTCAGAAATGCCCCAGTGGGAAAAAGAGTCAGACTTCAACCTTTTGTGCACTTAGAGAATGAATGACTGTCTTAGAACTTCCCTCTACTTCTTGCTCTCCCTGCGTCAGCCTGACAGGGTCAGAAAGCTCTGTGGCAGGAGAGGCCAAACTGAGCAAGCCTTTCTGTCCCATTGTGAGGGGTCAGCCCTCAGGCTTGGGTATATGCATGGGGGCCATGGACAATGTAAGAGTTTTTACTCTTAGATTTGAAATTTTGCTTATTATGGAGGCCTGGGCACTATACATTACTAATCTTGAGAACAGGCTGATGAAAAATAAATGTATTTTTCATTCAGAGGCAAGGAAAGAACGTCCACCGCTGAACAAATGTACAGGAACAGTGGGAGGGAAAAAAATGAATTTAGCTTTAAGCTGACACCCTGAGAGCCCAGCCTGTTTACTATATTTGCTGGTTTCACATACATGTCTTCAGAGAAGAAAGTCAGATTCTAGATTACTATTTACATTTAGATGTAAATGTAAATTTAGATTTAGATACTATTTACATTATGCGGGACAGTGCTCCTCCTTTCCAGAATTCCATTTTCTCATGTGCAAAGTTAGGGTTAGACGAGCACTAGATGATACTACTACTGACCCGTTCTGATGATAATCTGTGACCCCAGAGCTTGGTGGACATCCTTCCAGATGGATGGTGTCTCCTGGGGACTCTTTCGCAGGTGTGCGCATGATGATTGCTGTAGCCTGTGGGCAACTTGTATCTAAACGCTGAGGGAATGGTCCACAGTGTGTCCCCACCCTCACCTCTAAAGTAGTCCTTGAGTGCTTCCTGACTACCCGAGCCTCTCTCATTCCATGGGATAAAAGGTGCTGGGGTACAGATATCTTCATGTAAGGCCTTACATTTTTCTGGCCAGGAGTGAGGCCATGTTTACGGTTTGCTCTAGCTGTGGTGTCTGAGGTGAAAATTCCCTTAAGTGTCCTTGCTTTTGTGCCGCTCGCTTGTTGTCTTTGGATTATCCAGAAACAGGGTCTGAGGTTTGCACTCCTTTAGTGGTGTCCCCCGGTTACAATACGGGAGCCCCACTGATGTGGGTGTGAGCGGTAGGAGTAGGAGAGGCATTTGTAATCCTGTGACCAGGTCTCAGTCTGTCAGTGAGGCACCCGGAGTGGGTGAGGCTTTGGTAAAATAGTTTCCCTTCAGGCATTCATATTAAGGAGAACAGAATGCTTTGGGGATATTTCAAAAATAGTTACCTTGCCAGAAACACAAGATTTTTCTTCAGCCTTCATGACGAAAAGCTGGCAAAACTCCTGGAGGTCAGATTCATGAAAGTGTGGGCATCCAGTCTTAGGGGAAGTTTCTAACTCTCAAAGTAAACTGTGACTCTCTATACCTACCTGTCTCTCCAGTTTTAGAGAGAGCAGTTGGCTCATGACCTCACTTCTCTGATGGATCTAAGAAGAGTCATTTATCTTGACTTTGCTCAGCTTTTTTCTTGTAAAGATAGGAATGATGAGTTTCAAGCTCTTCACCTGTCTGACTAGAAAGCAGGAGTCTCGTCACGTGTATGGGAACACTGAAATCATGAAGAGTCTACAAGTTTTGGCCAACAAAATGGCCATTTCCTGGGTTCTACCATGCTCAAGCAAATGAAGAAAATGCCAAATTTCAGAGAAGTTCAGGGAAATTGCCAAATTTGAGATTCAATGCGCACTGTTATAGAATTGTTTTAAAGATTGATTATGATGTTTTGTGTTACAATTCAGTTTTGGAAACTCAGTTATGTAAATCTCTAAAGCACTTTTCTGAGTTCTGTTTCATGGGGAATTCTTACTTCAAGTCCTTCAGGCAATACCTGACACATATTTTATTTTAAAAATTATAATCACTTTTAGCACTTCAAACTTCACACAGGTTTTCACATACATTTTCTCAGGGGTGTGTAGAATCTCAAAGGTGAGTGTCTTTGCCTCAGGAACTTCCAAACTTCCTTAGAGCTGTGAGGCCATTATGGTGCTAACAGATACTTGTGGAGGACATGCATTTGCAAACTTAAATTCATGTATACTAGGAACGTTTCCATTTCATTCACTTAAAGCAATACTGATTTGGGATTTCTCAGGGGACAAGTAGAAAATGCCATTTCAATCATTCCAAGTGCCCCTCTCTCCTCTCTGGGATGCAAAGAGCCCAGAAGGCCTGAATCATACTCAAACAGGAGAGGAACTTACCTGATGTCTTCAGCCCATCCTGGCTGCCCCTGACCACACATTTCTCTGAGCCTGCAAGCCCTAGATATGAGCACACCCTCAGTTCAAACTTAGCTTCTTCTTGTTTTGCCACAAGACATAGGTGTCTAGTTACACCACATGGATTTGCCCCCAGAGGTACTGTGAACATGAGAGTGTGGTCTCCAATACATTTGAACCCTATAATCTCACTACAGAAAGAACAAGAAGGAAAGTAGGGATGGAGGGAGGGAGGGAACGAGGGAAGAAGGGAGGGAGTGAGGGAGGGAGGGAGGAAGGAAGGAAGGAAACAATAATAATAACAGAAAGAGTTTCTTCCCTCCCTGGGACACAGACTACCTTGTATTCGGTGAGCTCCAACTTTTGTAAAAGACAAGCGGAGACATTGCCCTCCATCAGCTCCTGCTTTCTGCCATGCCAAAGGTGCCTGCAGCAAGAGTCAGTGTCTGCAAACTGTGAACACCAGAGGGGAACAGGAAAAAAAACACATTTTAACCTTTCAGTGAATCATCCTGCCACGCATCCTTCAGTTAAGAAACCAAAACCCACCCACAATAATTTCTTGGTTTGATTTGAGGCAATTTTAACTCCGGAAAATCCTTTCCTTCATTTCCTAGATTTGGATATTAAACATCGAAGGCATGTGATGGAGTGGCACAATGCAAATGAGTCTGCGATACTGAGGGACACTCAGAGAAAGGTGAGTGGATTTCCTCTGAGCAAAGTCATCCAAAGACACGCGTGTTACAATATGTGATTCAAGAACGTGGGATGAATGAAATAAACATTGCCTTGACATTCAGACAGAGCTGCACACATACAGTTTTAACAAGTTAAGATGACACAGTTAGCTTGATAAAAAGAAGACTCTGAGGTAGATTCTAGTAGAAAGTTGGAACGCTAAGAACAAATGAGAAAGAAATGATATAAGGCATGGAGAGGAAGGAATAAAGCCTAACATGTAACTCAAATAATTCTGTTAAAGACATTTTTGATATTATGCTTTAGTTGCCATTAAGTTTTTGTCTATAGGAGTTAACAATATTTCCTTAATCAAGGGAGTGGCAGGTCTAGATAGAGGATACTTTTCATGACTTAAAGGTCATTTACTTCAAATGACCTTACCTTGAATATAATTTCAAAGCTATGTAATACCTATCACAGTCAGTTATCAGTGATCAATAGACCAGTGTCCTATAAGATGTTTATGCTTTTAGGTTACTGACATGTACCTGCCTTTTCTTTTCATGACTTCATTTCTGTATTTGGCAAGCATTCATTAGTAAGTATAATTATTAAATTATTCAGTAGCCAAGAAATTCACTGAAGCATGTGATTCTCATTTTATATTTCCACCAGAGAACAGCCCCTGAATTCTTGCCACTGGATATGACAAACATTCAGTTGAAGCAAAAATCTAGCTTAGAATGCTTTCAGAGTATCAGGAGAGGCTAGAAGCAAGGTATGAGGGTGAGGCAATTCACTTAAGACACTGAAATCATTCATATGGTAGGGTTTGCCCTACCTAACATATGAAGTGTTAGATTTCCCTGAGCAAGCCAACAAGTACACACACACACACACACACACACACACACGCACACACAGAAGACCAGTTCCATTTCTGGAAATAAGGTAGACAAGATATTTAGATTAATCTCTTTAAATATAACTCATCTAAAATTGCTAGATGTGCACTTATATAAACATATGTGTATGGGTAGATAAGTTAATGATAGACAGATGTATATTACATGACTTAGCTGGTCAAAGTAAGGAACTTCTTTAGTGTACAGAAATGACAAGAAATCTTAAATCCATGGGCCATGCACTGGCCTTGGAGTTTTCTCTGGAGGCATGTTGGTGGTCTGGTGACAGAGAGCCTGAAATTTAACAGTCCACATATAGGGATTGGGAAACAAAGCCAAGAGCCTGAACATTGCAAGAGATCACTAATGAGACCCCTTTCATAAGACTGTATTTCCATGAGTGGCATGATCAATCTGAACCAGAAACTTGTTTGGAGAGGAAGACAGTGAGCGGAATTGCTTATATTGTTTTTGGCTGCAGTGTGACTAGAAGAAAGTAGATAAATACTTTGTGAAAATTTCTAACCTCAAAACCATATTAACAAGTATTTAAGACCAGAATTTCTACCATTTATGTGGTCTGAAAAACCATAGTTTGCATTTAACATGATCCTGAGCTGGTAGGGACCTTAAGGGAGAGGTATTTCCAGACTGCTGGTAGGAAGTTCACCCTGTAAAACCAGACCTCCCTCCCGCAGATGAGGAAGGAGGATGAAGGCTGTTACAGGGAAGATTCAGCAGAAACAGACAACTGTAGAGTCAAAAATGCAAAGATGATAAATATTGGAATTGCCAAGGAATATATAACAAGTATGTTTAATATGCTTAAGGGGCAAAAAGGCAAATAGAAAGAATGACAGTGTGGTAAGAGATTATGAAGATCCATCAGATAGCCAGAGGGAAAGGATAACTTGCCCATTAATTGGCTAACTACATAATTTATCACACAAACCAGGATGCTTTTGAGAAGGAAAGGGGATGTAATCCAAATAGAGTCTAGGACCATAGATGTAATCTGGGTCTGCATCAGGTAAATATGAGTGTCTGGTCACCAAAACTATAAAAGAATAATGATTCAATTGATTGCAAGGACAAGGAGAGCCAGAAAGACAATGGATAAGATCTCCAAAGTGATGAAAAAATTACGCAACTAGAATTGCATAATAGCAAAATCTCTTTTAAAAATAAGGGTTTAAGAAAAGACATGTTTAGATAAGCAAAAACTGAGAGGTCATGATCAATAGATAGATGCTCTCTAAAGTAACTCCCTTGTAAGAGAAGGAAAATGAGCCCAGAAAGAGTCTGAGATGCAAAAAAGTCAACAAAGAAAATTTAAGTTAACATTGATTGACAAAGTAATAACAATAACAATGCCTAATATATAAGGCTACAAAAATAAGATAGATCTTAATTTCTGTACCAAAATAGTATAAAAGTCTGGCGAGAAGGTAAAGTTTTTTTATTTTTATTTTTTAACTTTTATTTATTATTGAGAAACAGAGAGAGACAGAGCATGAGCATGGGAGAGGCAGAGAGAAGGGGAGACACAGAATCCGAGGCAGAATCCAGGCAGACAGCACAGAGCCTGATGCGGGGCTCAAACCAACAAGCGGTAAGATCATGACCTGAGCCGAAGTAGGACGTTCAACCAACTGTGCCACCCAGGTGCCCCATGGGAATGTAAAGTTTTTAAAAAGCTAACTAAGACCATTCTTTCAGAGGAAGGTAAAGCTATTAGTTAATTTTACATTTTGTTAAGTTAAATATCCATGTGATATTTTCTGGGTTACTACTAAAAAATGGAAGCAGCTTATTACTTAGAAAATTCTAGAAAGACAGTGTTAAAGAATGGGGCCAAAAACAACCATAATCCAAAAGAGGGTAAGAAAAATCATAAAAGAGAGATAAACCCAGAAGGGTAGGGGTCAGGGGGGTGAGGGCAGAGAACAATTAGAAAGTATGAACTAATAAGCACATTAATTATAAACGGACTAATATCTCCAGTTCAAAGATAAAGATAGACTGGATTTATTTTAGAAATCCAGCTACATTCTGTTTACAAGAAAAAAACTTTAGAGCACAGTAAGATTGAGTAAAAACAGATAGAGGAAAGTAATACAAGGCAAATTCTACAAAGACGGCCATTTTAATCTTAGATGAAAGAAACCCTAAAGCAAAAACCATTAATGACAATGAAGATCACTACATATTGATAAAAATTTCAACTCACCAGGAATTCAAAATTTGTACAGATCTAATAAACAGCTTCAACATATAAAAAGCAAAATTTAAAAGAATTACAAGAAGAAATTTACCTATTAATTGTATCATGAAAGCGGGAGATTCCTTTATCCCTCTGTAGCAACTGACAGATCAAGTAGGCAAGAAAAAGCTTGATCAAAAGGTCATTATATCTTGGGGCTATAAAGCAAGTAACAACAAATAATTTTTAAAAACTACTTCATATACATGACAATCTCTAACCACATCACAACTAAATTAGACACCAATACCAAAAAGGTAATCCCTCACTGCACTCCCTCAAAAAACCCAGTCCCTAGGAATAAAAATAAATAACCAGTGGGTCAGAAGTCCCAATTTCTTAAAAAATAGTTAGAATTACAAAGTAAGGTAAATGCCACATATCATTGCAGTTAAAGCTGTACTTAGCATAAGAAAAAAAGCCTTAAATGCCTTAAGTTTTCAAAAAGATGAAAATAAATGTGCTAACATCCAATTTAAGAAGGTCAATGAGTACCAAGAGAAAGTCATATAATGAAGAAGAAAAGAAACACTATTGCTTTCCTGTTACTTTACAGTTTTTACTGAACATTGTTGTTCCTCATTTTCCTTTCTTACTTTTTTTGGTCTGCTTTTGTTGCTATGCATTCCATTTTCATCTTGCTGATTTAGAAGTTTTACCATCATGTGCCCACTCAACTAATGACCTGGCTTATTCCAGTTCTAGGAATCAGACCAAGTGCCTCTATTTCATGTGCCCTCTTATTTCAAAGCTATTTCTTCCACTGAGATCCATTATTTCCCTCTTGATTTCTCTTTCTGATTTCTCCATGTTTTGCTCAAAGCCTAATGGAATGAAATCTTTAGAATTTTTTTATTTTCCCATTTCCCCCTCCTTCAAGGCATCTCTCTCCCCCTAATTAATCCCTGGAATGTTTTTGCTTCCTCTTGCCCTCTTAATTCTGAGGTTTTGCTGAAATAGTTGGACATAGAATTTCACTTCGCATTTGTTTGTGTATTTGTTTCTCTTCAGGGTCCATGTGCAGGATTTATATCACATGTTATATTCTTATCCATTAATATTTAATGATGTATTTCTAAAACCAATGCATCATTCATCTCTTATTGTGTCCTGCCTTCCCTTTTCCCATCTTGAAGTCTCTGTTCCAGTCCATTGGTCTTTGGAAAGGTCTTTTTCTCAAGTATTTTTCTCGGATGGAGCACTCTATGATTTATTCTCTGAATCAGTGTGTGTCCTTGGGTATCTTACGCTTACCTTACCATTACGCAACTGAAAACGCCCAGTATAGGATACTGAGCGGTTTCCTTGCAATCTTCTAAAGATACGAGCCCACTCCTCTCCAGCTTCCAGCATTACAGATAACAAGTATAGCAATAGTCAAAAAAGGAAAAGCCTGGAAACTTGTTTTACCTGGATATGCCTAAACAGGTGTTTGTCTCATCAATCTAACTGAACGTTCTGAATCTTTTTACTCTGCAAACTTGTCTTTCTTAGGCTTAGGAAAATCTTCTAAGTGATTTAAAATTATTATTGTTTATTTTTAGAGAGAGTGCATGCAAGTGGGGAAGAGAGAGAGAGAGAGAAAGAGAATCCCGAGCAGACTCCGTGCTTAGCCAAGCGGGGCTAAATCCCATGACACTGGAATCATGACCTGAGTCAAAATCAAGAGTGAGACACTTAACTGACTGAGCCACCCAGGTGCCTCTAAAATTATTTCTTCTACTTCATATATTCTTTCTTCTTTTAGGATGTCTGTTATTCAAATGGCTGGTATCTTGCCTCCATTTCCCAAATCCTTGTCATGTCCCTGGTGATTTCCAGCTTATGGAATGTTCTAGTCTGTGATTTGTGCTGAGGATGATCCCCCACTAACACAAATCTCATCAGCCACCCTCTACCCTCTGGATTCAGACACTGAATAAGTGAGGTTTTTAAATGCTCTAGGAAAGCTTTTTATTTCATTTATTATTCTGTAGTTTTGTTCCTAGTGTTTCTAATTGTTTAATTTAGGAACCCACTTGTCTCCTCCTGCAGGTCTCTTCCATTGGGCATGTAATCTGATTGTTGAATCTATTTGTCTTCTTTGGCTTCTGGATGTCTTTAGATCTATGTGGGGTTTTTGTTTATGTTGGTTTGTTTTCTTCCATTGGCAACTGGACTTTAAGCCTATTTTTAGTGCTACTCTTAAAATCAGGAAACTCTCAGGCCAAGGGGTCCCATCCCTGTGAGCCTGGCACAGAGGCAGACCGTCCCCTCTGGGGCACCTAGAGGAAGCCAGTCACCAGGGTTCTCCCAGCACCCATGGCAGGAAAGACTGGCCCAAACCTTTATGTCCCTGGGGAATCTTGGCATGCTCGTGTAGGACAGGGTGGACACCCCCTTTGGGGTCTATGTATCTTGATTGATTGATAAGTGCAGTCCCTTTTTCTGAACTCACCCAGCTCAGCACAACTTCCTTCTCCATGGGAAGTTTCAGGGAGGTGGGGAGCCCTGTGGAGGGCCCAGAACCTCATTTATAACCACAGTGGAGCCTGGCTCTTGTGAGGCAAATCTTTTGGATTTGGAAGTGGCGGGGAGGAGAATCTCACTTAGATCATCACATTCTGAAAATCCCCTGCTCAGGTCTTTCTTCTGTAAAATAAGAAAGTGTAGACTGGTGTGAGATAATACGTAAGAGCTCTTTCAGCATCCCAAATCTATAAATCAGAAATTAAATAAGCATCCGTGACTATGATTATTTATGGAACTAGAGTGTGTCATAAAAGAAACCCTTTAAGGAAAACGTTTTTAAGAAAAGACTACTTTTTTAGTTGTAATGCTTTTATGAAAACCCAGCTAATCTGGTTAGGAGATTAAGTTTGGAACTTCATGGCAAGATCCTCTGAATTTTCTAATCTGTTCATCCTGGTCATGGGTAGAGCATAAACTGTTTTCTTTCCATAACCTAGAACACTGCTTCTCAAACTTCACCCACAAGTCAACTGGGGGTGTTACAGTGCAGATTTTGAGTTAGTAGTTCTGGGGAATGGCTGGAGCATCTATTTCTTTCTTTCTTTTTTTTTTTTTTTACAAATAGTTTATTGTCAAGTTGGTTTCCATATAACACCCAGTGCTCATCCCCACAAGCGCCCTCCTCCATGCCCATCTCCCGCCTCCCCCCACACCCATCAGTCCTCAGCATTCAAGAGTCTCTCATGGTTTGCCTCTCTCCCTCTCCCCCACCATTTCCCCCCTTCTTCTCCCCCATGGTCCTCCATGAAGTTCCTCCTAATCCTCCTATACGTGCAAACATATGATATTTATCCTTCCCTGCCTGACTTATTTCACTCAGCATAACACCTTCAAGATCCATCCATGTTGCTACACATGGCCAGATTTCATTGTTTCTCACGCCATGTAGTATTCCATCGTATAGATAAACCACATCTTCTTGATCCATTCATCTGTTGATGGACACTTAGGCCCTTTCCATGTTTTGGCTATTGTTGAGGGTGCTGCTATGAACATTGGGGTACATGTGGAGCATCTATTTCTTACCAGAAACTGCTTTCAGCAGCAAGGCCTGGAATATTTGTAGTGGTAAGTAGACCTCTGGTGGCCGTTGCAGAAATGAACCATCATTTTGTCATGCAGCTATAAATTTATTTTCTGAGAATGTTAAAAAAATATCGTCCCCTCTCACCAAAGCCAGCCAGCAACTGATATATCTCTGACACGATATAGGCAAAGCCAGCATCGTTTATTAATTTGGACTCCATTAATCTGGAATTTCGTGTCATTCCAGATAGACTACATTGCCAGTAATAACCTAAGAAGGGACATGCTTAGTCTATTAAGTGCTAAAGCAAATGCATTTTTAAAAAAAATGGAAATGAACCTAGCTGTAGCCTTTATATATAAGTAATGAATGAACTCCAAATGATTAGTCTTTATTTTATGAAAACAGTTTTAATTCTGTAAGGCTTTTAATTTAATTCTCTTATCCCTGTCAAGGGTGGCCATAAATTACATTTCTTATAAAACATTCACTGATTCAGGCCCGTTTCTGAATCAGAGCAGCCTACTCTTTAATTAGGAAACATGAAGGCAGTTTTATAGTAGTTTCAAATTTCTCAGTCTTTTGGCTCCTTTTAGTCTGTGCTTCTCAAACAAAAAATAAAAAGTTGCTATGCCCTTTGACTAACTATTGTCAGTGTTTCAAACTAAACAAAGAATCTATAAATGTTTGAAAGTTATTCAATCCTGGAAACTATTTTTTCCTATTGTTTTTTTTCCTAGCTACAAATATGTTTCTTATTTTGAATGTCAATAGACTTATTTCCTGGCTTTGGCATGGTAAATAGATACATGTTCCAGAAATCATCCATTTTTTGAGATAACAAAATTAGTATCACTTTAGGAAGGAAGATAAACACCCTACACAAAGAATGTGCTTATTCTGAACTTGAAGCTCGATTGAAAGAAACTTGCATATTGGTATCAGTCTGAACTTGATAGTGGTGTAAACCTCCTGCCTCCTGTGCAGCTATCATTAGTCCTGAGCAATTACTGGAAAATGGTTCATTGGCCGATGGAAATTTTCTCGAGAACAGTCATGTTCCAGTGTCCTTGCATCTGGATGCGAAATCAGATGCCAAAGCAGGTCTGTTAGGTTTGTTGGCTTCCATAGTCTCATCATATCCATTTGCATTATGAGAGTTACACAGATCTTATTTATTGTAGGAAGTTATGTAAGTTTATTCAAACCGCTAATTAATCAGCTTTATGAAAACATCTGGAGTTATTACTACTACCACCCAGAGTTGGCAGTTATTGAAAGAAGGATTTGTGTAGATCATTTCAGAGCCTCCTGTTCTGGCATTCAAATAAAGGTTTAATTAGAAGTACAGGTAAATGTTTAACTACAGAAATTTTTATATCTTTAGAGTCTCTAAAATCACATAGAGTTTCATATGTACCTCTGACTCAGGGAGTGACGTTTGGTTCATGTGTACAACCAAGCATCATCATCTGGCTGTGGCCCTGATAACCATTAGTTACTAAATGAAAGGGAAAGCTCTATTCCTGTGCTTTACACTCACAGTCCCTCTGATACCAGATGTGTGAGTTTTTTCTCACACTGACCAGTCCTCTGACGCCAGCTAGGTGTCCTGCAATTCAGTTCAGCTCTGATACTGTCTACTTGGGGTTAGCAGAAGACTCCACAGGTTAAGAGCTCAGTTTCACAAGACTAACCCAGATGCCTGTTTTGAGTAGTGTGTCCCCAGGTCATCCACACTTCTTTCCAACTTGCACAAAACAAATCCGGGGTTCCAGTGGCCCCCTCCTCAGGTTCAATGATTTGCTATTATGTCTCATGATATCATAGTACCCAGAGAAACACTTACATTTATCAGTTTATTACGTAATAAAGAATATGATAAAGGATACAAATGAACGGCCAAATGAAGAGATACATAGGATGGTCCAGAAGGGTCCCGAGCACAGGACTTTCTGTCTGCTGCACTCTCCCAGCACATGGATATGTTTGCTAACTCAGGAGCTCTGGAGCACTTTAGGGATTTTTATGGAGGCTTCATCCTGTAGATTGAATTAATCATTAACTCATTTTCTGGCCCTGCTCCCCTCCCTTGAGAATGTGGTTACTCTGGTAACCACCCTCTCTGGTAAGCCACCCAGAGTCTTCTCAGTTGAACCAAAGGCACTCCTATCATCCAGGAAGTGCCAGGAACTGGGGTCCAAGTCCATTTTCCATGGTTTCCGTTATACTCGGTCAACCAAGGACAGGAAGCAGATGATCCTCCTTCTGATGTATCATCAGGTCAAGAGAGCTTCATGCTACATCACAATGCCTACACCACTCACCTGACCTCAATCATTACACAGACATTTTATCATCTCACATCATCGCAAGAAGAAAGGTAGGAGCAGCACAATTAAGATATTTTGAGGGGGAGACACCACATTCATGTAACTTTTATTATAGTCTATTGTAATAATTGTATAGTGTAAATATTGTATACTTTTTCTTTTTTATTATTAGTTGCTTTGTTAATCTCTCAACATGCCTAATTTATAAGTTAAACTTTATTATAGGCACGTGTGAATAGGATAAAACATGGTATATATAGGGCTTGATACTAGCTGCAGCTGCAGACATCCATTGAGGGTCTTGGAATACATCCTTCATAGGTGGGGGCCGGGGGAGGGATTGCTACTGTGCTAAAATTCAAGACAGAATTCAAGTACTTATTTTACATTTTAAAACCTAACTTATTCCTTTCTTAAGATAAGTCTAATTTATTCCCTGTCTTGTCTTTCATTCTGTGGAGCTCTTCTATTAAGTGAGAAGGAAAACACAAAGGTACTAATCAGAGTGACTATTCAAGGCAGGATTGGAAGTAAATAGCTCCATATGCCAAGTCACACACCAAAAAACCTAAGCGTATTGTCCCTTATCTGTCTACGGACCGTGACAACCATAGAAGTCATTTGAAAACCTGAAACATTTATGGGATCCATGATTTCAGAAGTAGAGTAAGAAAAAAGGTGAAGAAAAGAGGCAGCTGAGGATAGACATGAGGAGATTTCCCTTCCCAGGAAGGAACGTATTCCAGCTTGAGACTTCCTGTACCCCAAATACCGAATACTTCACTTTGTGTTGCTACCTTTGTTTACTTCTAAAAACCAGAAATATGTTTAAAACATAAGATTAAGTGTGGAATGGGTATTGCTTATTCACACGTAAGATGGAATCAATTCAGTCAGATAGCCTTCCGCCTACATCTGCAGAACTGGGAAGGAGCAGAATGTTCGGGCAGGGGTGGAGGGGAGGCAAGATGAGACTTCATCACAGAATTTTCTTCTGTAGTTGGCTTCCTGGGGCAGGTGGGACTGGCTTCAGTCTATGGGTTGGGATGCGGCTAAGGAATGAGGCATCTCTTTCCTGGTTGCTGGTTGCTGCACTGTGTACAGACAGGTAAATATTGAAGGTCAAGTCCATGGAGGAAAGCAAGGACAGAGCCAAAATAAACATTCTACACTGGGTCAGCAATCCTGGGGGTCAGAGAACAAGTAGAAACTAAGGTAAGGCACCAAATGGGTTAGAAAAACAAACGAAGGGTGCCTGGGTCATGATCTGAATGTTCATGAGTTTGAGCACCATGTTGGCCTGTTTGGGATTCTCTCTCTCCCTCTCTCTCTCTCTGCCCCTCCCCTGCTCATACACACACACACTCTCTCAGAATAAATAAACTTTACAAAAGGTAAAAGGAAAAGAAAAACAATCAAAAAGAGGCAAACTGCTGAGTAAGAGTATCAGGCGGCACCCAAAGAGGCAGCTATTTGAGGTCATGCTGCCTGTGTTTAGAAGGATTTAGTTCAAAACTAACCCCAAAACCACCACCACCACTACCACCACCGCGAGGCTTTCTCCTGTAGGGTTTTTCCTGGATTTGCCTGGTAGAAGGCTCTGAAAAAGTCTGAAGCTTACATTTTGAAGCTGGAAGGGCGTTCCCACTGTCCCAGAGGATAAGTTACCGGAGCTCTTGTTGGGGTCTGGTGTCCAGGATGAGGTGTTGAGGGTGGTCTGGGGTCTGTAGGGGCACCATGGGGATGTTTGCAGAAGGAAGATGGAAAGAGAAAGCTCACAGGGCCCAAGTGGACTTCTAGTTTCTGAAGTGTAGGGTCTATAAGATTCTGGAGGAAAGCCAGGCATCTTTAGGGATGGACAGCTACCATATGACTTTGGACCCTTGACATACAACATGGTTTTCTAGAGATCTTTCTAGGTGTCGCACTCCCTCCTGCCCCCAGGGACTTGTCAACTGCCAGACCTATTGTTATAGAATGGATGTTGTTGGGAAAGGAGTTGAGGTGGATGCACTAGTTATTTGGCTTCTGTAGAGCTACAGACACTTCCGCATTGCCCTTTTATCAGGTTAATGCGGACTAACTATGTAAGTCAAGCACAGTAATGGGACTTCATGTGTGACTCTCATGGAATGCTTCCCACATTCTATAGCAGACCCTCCCCAGCATCCATGACCCCTTTCTCCTCTCCACCCTCACCCAGCCACGTGCCCTAGGAGAAGTCACTCTGTGCTCGGCACGAGGCTGGCTGTTTTGCCTGAGGATGCTCCCATTCCTTTTGATGGTTTCTGTTTTAGGAATGAGCACCTGCCCCAGTTGTGGCCAACAGAGGTCCCGGCAGTGTATCCTCACTCCTACGAGAGCCATGGAGAGAAAGTTCTTTTCTTTAGTCCATGATGGACTTTAGTCTAATTCTTGGAATCTTGCTACTTGCCTGAGGTTGATGCTTGCAGAAGGAGGCGGCATGAACCAAGAGAATCACAGAGAAATGCAACCAGCGTTCTGATATACTGTCCCTTCTATGAGATAATAGATCCCCTTATTGTTTAATCTGGTGTAAGGGAGGTTTCTGCTTATTGCTGTCAAAGCATCCTGTTGTTATAATAATAAAGGCAGGCGTGTTTTCTCCCTCTGCTGCAGATGAGGAAACTGGAGATTGAAGAGGTTCGTTGATGCTTCCAAAGTAGTACAGCAACTTAGCTGTACAGGATTTGAACCCAGTGTGGCCCAGCTCCTAAGCCTGTTTTCTTAACATGCACAATTTGGAGTCCCTGGTTGACACAGTTAATCTGACTCTTGTTCAGAAAAGCATGGACCATGGACCTGCATGCAGAGGGTTCCCAATCCAGGTGGCTGACACCTTGTCAGTGTGCTCGTCCTGGGGTCGATCTGGTAAGCATGGTGCTCTTGGAGTCCAGGATGTTCGTGGGAGAACCAGGGACTTAGGTAAGAACAAAAGAGGACTTCACATGGTAGAATAGGAATTTTCTGTGTTACATAAAGGCTCCTATTCATGCTTCGTGAGTGACCTTAAATGCCATTTCCTCAGTGAGGGTTTCCTAATCCCAGGTTTGGTGGATCATTGTATTCTATGCTCTCATAGGACCCTAAACTTCTTGTACTTGCCCCAATTATAATTAGGTAATTGTTTGATGTCTATCTTCCCTGCAGACTATAAATTCCTTAATCCTCGGTGCTTCCTTTCCTCTGAGCCCACCCCCACCCAGCCATTTATTTGGTTTTCACACCAGGTGACATGAGTGCATCTGTCCAAACAGACAGGACATCTCTAGGGAATGGGGTGGTTCTGCGAACAGAGCTGCACATGGGCAGGGGAGTGGGTCTGAGGCCAGGCTGCAGGGGAAGGTGAGAGGCCTGGGGGTCTAGAGAGAGCACCCCACTGTGACAGAGTGTAGAAAGGAAATGAAAGGAAACCAGAGATAAACTTCATCTATTGCAAAATTTTAGCTAGAAATCTATATGTAGGAAAAAAGCATTGTACAATCATCAAGAAACACACACACACACACACACACACACACACACAGACACGTGGAAGGGACCTGAACTAATTCTCTTGTTACTACAGTGAAGTTACATAAGATTTTCTGGACTGGTTTGAAAACTTAGCTGTCATTTGTACTTTATTTCTTATTGGAGCATACTTTGAGAGTACCCCAAAACTAACTACTACAGATGAACTTTTGGTAAAACATAATTATTGCTTTGTATTGAAGTGATTTTTTTTGTTGTTAGTGGTGGAGGTGGTGGTGATTTTGGCTCCTTCTAAAGCCAAGTCCGATGCCTGGACCTACTAGGTGCTCAGTAAATACATGTTTAATATAGGAAGGAAACTGATCACTGATTATACTTGATTTCTATGCAGAAGGTAAGCAGGAAGAAGTGGGTTTATTTTAGCAAAGTGCGTAAAACTAAGGATATTTCTACAAATGCAATTCCATTCAACCAATATGGGCTGAAAAAAAAAAAAAGAAAAGAAAAGAGTTTAGAGAATGTCAAGGCTGTTGGGGGCAAAGAGAAGGTATAAGAATGACGTAAGCCCAGGCCAGTTTGGGACCCTCTGTTTTTTAGCTTGTTCATCATTACCAAGTATTTATTCAGCACATGCTCGTAGCACATGACAGGGAACCGTGGTGTGCATAAAGAGTCATAATACACAGCTCCTGCAGGAAGGAAACACCACAGTCACACTGGCCTTCTAAAGTCATGATACGATCACATTATTCGCCTGCTTAAAGACATCCACCTGTGGCCCTCTACTCTGTCCTGCATCTACCCATTGCCTTCTCACCCCCACCATGTCCCTGCTGCACTCACACCCCAGCTGCATCCTGTCCAGGGTCACTGCCACGGTCCACCCAGACTCGCTGCCCTGGCTTCTGCCAGAGCCAGCTCATGATGGACCCATGTGGAGATGGGGGCCCCAGATCCCATTGTGGGAGTCACAGAAGCTCTTGAGAGAGATAGCAAGTGGGGCACCTGGGTGGCTCAGTCAGTTAAACGTCCGACTTTGGCTCAGGTCAAGATCTCATGGTTCGTGGGTATGAGCCCCATGTCAGGCTCTATGCTGACAGCTAGCTCAGAGCCTTGAGCCTGTTTTAGGATTCTGTATATCTCTCTCTCTCACCCTCCCCTGCTCACACTGTCTCTCTGTAACACTCAAAAATAAATAAAAAACATATAAAAAATTTTTTAAAAAGATAGCAAGAGCAAAAAGATGAATCTGGGGGGCACCTGGGTGGCTCAGTTGGTTAAGCATTCGACTTCAGCTCAGGTCATGATCTCGCAGTTTATGAGTTTGAGCCCCACGTCGGGCTCTGTGCTGACAGCTCTGTATCTGTCTCTCTCTGCCTCTCCCCTGCTCATGCCCTGTCTCTCTGTCTCTGTCTCTCTGTTTCTCTCTCTCAAAAATAAAATAAAGCATTAAAAAAAAATTAGGATGAATCTGAGAGTTGATGCCCACAGGGATGATAATGGAGACTTATGTGCTCCCTCGCGTAAAGAAGGCAGAGGCCCAGAATGCTGCAAAAAATTTGGACAAAGGATACCTGCCTGTCACAGCACTTGCTGAATTTTGTTAAGGCATCTGCAGATCTAACCCTGGGTGAGAACAACCACGTGTTGAAAAGTAGCTGCTATGTCACCATGCAGACCGTTTCTAGAACTGCGGGACTTGAGGATTGGAGCCAGTTTTCTGAAAAGATTTTTTAAGTTCACCCAAGATGTCTTTCTGTCCACACTATCCTGGGGAAATCACCTACCCCTCTTCATGGATGCCGGCCTGCAGCTACATGGTTGTTGATACTATGACCCCAAGGCGTGTGGCCCTGACTTCACAGGCGCTATAGAAGCCATTTCAAAAATGCCACAGCAAAGTGTTCTTTTCCTTCATGCCTGTGCCCACAGTCCCAAGGGAGTGGACCCTCACCCTGAGCAGTGGAAGGCAATTGCAACAATGGCAAAGAAAAACAATCTCTTTGCATTCTTTAACATGGCCTACCAAGGCTTTGCCCATGGTCATAGCAACAAGGATGCCTGGCTGTACGCGCCTTCATCAAACATGGCATTAATGTTTGTCTCTGCCAATCTTATGCCAAGAACATGGGCTGATACGGTGAGCATGTAAGAGCCTTCACTGTGGTTGGCAAAGATGCCGATGAAGCCAAAAGGGTAGAGTCACAGTTGAAGATCTCCATCCATCCCATGTATTCCAACCCTCCAATCACTGGGGCCCAGATTTCCTCAACCATCCTGACCAGCCCGGACCTGCAGAAACAATGGTTGCAGGAAGTAAAGGCATGGCTTACTGCATCATTAGCCTGAGGACCCAGCTGGTCTCCAACCACAAGGAAGAGGGCTCCTCCCACACCGGGTGGCACATCACTGACCAGATGGCATGTTTTGTTTCACAGGACTAAAGCCTGAATAGGTGAAGAGGCTGACCAAGGAGTTCTCATCTACATGACAAAGGATGGCCGTGTATCTGTGGCAGGGGTAGCCTCAGGCAACATGGACTACCTTGTCTACCTCATTCGCTAGGTCACCAAGTAATTTCCTTGGTGAGAGGGAAATTACTTCCTGTTTACAGCATCTGCTATTGTGGATTCACATGGAAGAAGAAAGAGTGGATGGGGGTGAGCAGGTCATTTCTTTCCACCATAGTACTTAACACTCAACCATCGAATATGTTTCTCAGAAAAGAACCTGTAGTGAGATAGGGCAGAGATATCTGTGGCTGGTGTCTGAAACTTTGTGGCTCAAAACCAAACTCCTGCTCATCTTTTAGCTGTTCCAAGAGCGTACATGTACAAGAAAGACATAGTCCCCCCTAAAACCTGTTGTTCATGAAATTGCAATATTTCAGAAGCTTTAATTGGAGCACCTTATGGTGTTGGGAGCACCTCTGTGGATCTCATGTATGTGCATGAGAATAGCACGCAAAGGAGGCTTTGTGGGAAGATCTCATTCTAACATGAGCCGTCAGCCCCGTGTGTGTCCTCCCGTGATTGAGCAAACTTAACAACAGACCTTGTTCCAGAAATCACGTTACAAGAAAACCAGCAAGTCTGCAGCAAGGAAAAGATGCTGTTTCCTGTGTTATTTAAGAAAAAAACCCACTCTTCTTTTTAATACTTTCAGGCATTTTAATGTTCCTCTCTTCTCCTTTATCATTGCTCTTCTTTTCCGTAGGTGCCGAGACCTAAAACTAGCCTAGATTTTCACCCTATTCTACTGCTTGGTTGACCATCAACCCCATCCTATAGGATAAACTTATTTGAAGAATAAAGAACACAATTTAGTGCTCATCTCACACCCTCATCTTCCTCATCAGAGAACAGCAGAGAGTAGGTCACTGCACTTGATTTCAGCATCGTCTTCAATGATTGTCTCAGTGATGTTGGGATGTCGCCTCTGCCCAGTTGGACACCTGACTTCATTCGGTGAGGTCGTGAAGTCTCCTAT
This sequence comes from Proteles cristata cristata, assembly GCA_017311185.1. Classification (NCBI taxonomy): domain Eukaryota; kingdom Metazoa; phylum Chordata; class Mammalia; order Carnivora; family Hyaenidae; genus Proteles; species Proteles cristata. The sequence goes on from JAESUZ010004980.1 coordinate 1,375,642, forward strand.
CTCACACGTGAGTGGGTGATGCCAGGAAGAACCAGGAAAGAGGCTATCTGGGCTTTGGGTTCAACGTTTGTGTGCTGCGAGCTGGGCTCAGCCTCCCCTCTTTGGAAGGATAACCACCACCTACTCCAATCCTGTAGACTTACTGCAGCCTGCTTCATCTGTTAAAATAGAATTACTGTGGGGGCGTCCAGGTGGTTCAGTTGGTTGGCTGTCAGACTCTTGATTTCGGCTCAGGTCATGATCTCACATTTCATGAGAGTGAGCCCCACATCGGGCTCTGCGCTGGCAGTGTGGAGCCTGATGGGATTCTCTCTCTCTCTCTCTCTGCCCCTCCCCTCCTTGTGTGCTCTTCCTCTCTCTCAAAAATAAATAAAGTTAAAAAATAATAAATAAGATAAAAAAATTAAATTATTGTAGACCTGGGGGAGGGGGTCGGGGGAAAGGCATCTTAGTTCCCATAGGATAAAGAGAACAGTCTTCAGCCTGTGTGCTCTTCCTAAGTCACCAGGTTTTCCTCAAGGTGCTCTCCCTCCAGATCTCTGCCCTTCAACCCTACGTGTCTTTCCATCCTTTGCTGGACTCTCCTGTCCACAGAGTTTTGTCTGCCTGAGGTGACCTCACTGCCCCCTAGCTAATGCCTACTCAGCCTTCAGAGGTCATATCAAACTTCACTTATTCAAGAACACCTTTCCGAATCCCCTGGAACAGGCCTGGTTGCCCTGCCATCTTCTCTCATGCAAACTCTATGTCCCTTTAAAAGTACTTATCCAGAGAGTAATTAAGTAAATGGGCAATTATGTGTTTAATGTCTGTCTCTCCCCTAGATTCAAACTTGAGGAAAATAAGCATGATTCTCTTATCCTTCTCTGATCTCTTATCCAGGTCCCAAAATAGTGCATTGTATGTTTTGTTGAGGGAATGAATGAATGTTCAGCACAGTTATCTCCTTATACTCTCCTACTCAGGTTTCTGTTGTGGGCTTCTCATACTCTGTCCATGCCACAAAAATCAGAGTTCTTTAGGGTTCTGTCCTGAATCCTTATTTTTCCTTTTTTTCCCTAGCCTTCCAGTGAGATCCCAGGGCAGCATCCTTATATTCATCATTCTTGCCAAGATCTCTGTAGAATTCCCTACCTTCAAAACAACTGCCTCCCAGACGTCGTCACGTTGACCTCATCCAGGTATCTACACTTCCATGTTGATGCAGGCCTTGTTGTGAAAGCCTCATCTGGTTACTGCCATAATTTCACGTTTCACTCTCTTCCCAGCCTTTTTCAACCACCAGCAACTCCTGAATGCAGACTTCTCTTCTTGACCCCTGGGCCTTAGCACAGCTGAGTTGAAACATATGAAGAGGAGTTTGGGGAAAGATGGAATGCAGGCTCTGCATGGGAGAGTAACATGACGAAACTATTCCAGGCAGGTTCATTTCGCTTATTCTGTAATCATATTTCCACTAGTGGCTCAGATGACGAAACGTAGTAAAATATTCATAACGTTTCTGGAAAATACTCAGAAGTTTTTGATTCAAGGGAAATTTAGTGCTTTGGAAAGATAGCAGAGGCAGAATTCAATTAAATCAGAGGAAAACAGAGTACTGCAGAGAGAGGAGAAACTTAAGATGGAAAAAGGAACACTCGCTAATAAGAATGGCTGTCAAACGTCAAGAAAAAGGGAAATGGAATCCTAGTAAAAAATACCTTTAACTTAGCAAACTAGTACCAAGCTTTCAAAGCAACTTTGTCTCTAATTGTAGAAATTGGAGAAACTAATTGGTGCAGTGGAAAGATCCTTGGACGGGGAGTCTGAAGACAAAGAGAGACTCAAGTCAACCTCTTCCATATGGTAAAACCTCAGTAGAATCGGAGGCGACAAGACCTGGCTGAAGCTGAGAGGTCATCCCATTCAGACTTTTCCCTCAGAAAGCAAGGAACTGGAGCCCACTTGTGGGGCCACCTCCGAAGCCACATTGCAGGAAGTGACAGAGAGAGCAGTCCTGGCCTGCTGTGCTCCCCACCTGGCTATTTCACTGGCTTCTTGCTCCAAACGTAGGAGATGTTATTTCTATACAAGTTAAAAGGAGCATCCACTGGTCGCCCTCATTTATGAAGCAACACTGATCAAATTAAAAATAGCAGTCGTCACCAAATTACACAAACTGACTTTCTCCACTTCTCCAGAGCTGCTGAAGAGCGTAGAAAAGATCTGAAACAGAGCCAGAACATGGAGGTGCAAATGGTGGTACACAAAGCTCTGAGGAATAGTTAGGGATGCTTATTTTCTCCAGTGACGATTTACTAGGCACGTATTAAGGCACTAAGGTCAGGGCTGCGGTAACTCAAACACAGACCTTGGTGAAGCCTCTCGGTGAACAAGAGGAGGTAGGCAGGATATTCCCTAAGGGGACTTATGCAGTGTGGCTGAAATAAGTTCCAGGCTCAATGGGGCCCCAAGGAAGAAAAGGCAATTTCTCCCATGGGAAATGCGTTCCTGGCCATCATTGTTAGTCCAGAAATATGTGGAGAAGCTCTTTTAGCATGAATACAGGCTGGCTTATTCTCAAAATGAGGAGAGAGAATGAGGTTAGCTTGCAGCGTCAAAAGAAGCAAGTATAATCTGGGAAAGGGTCTCTGCATGGAAGGTTAATCCAAAAGTTATTTGCTGTAAATGCTATAGATTCTTTTTTCTCAAAAAAAAAACAAAAAACAAAAACAAAAACAAAAACAAAACAAAAAACAAAAAACAAAACAAAACAAAACAAAAAAAACCAGGACCGATAATCATTTGAGTGGGATGGCTTAAGTGTGTTAACTAAGGTTTTTGGGTCTTGTTCAACTCATTTTAGGAGTTATTTTTACAAAAACCCAATTACTTGAAAAATTTACTGCAAGCATGTGTACTTAAGCAAAAGCAGACAATTAGTGCTTATAAAACAGTGAATCATACTGCAAGGTGTCTCCTAAAGACTGACTGTTCTTTGTAGTTACCTTGGGGAAACTCTGATACCAACCGGTAACTTGCAAGTCGTCACAAATAGGAGCAGAAGTGTTTTTGGAGCAAAAACATGAACTCCAGCTGACCAGTAGAGGGCAGTAACAGTCATCTCTCCTCATTTTAGTCTGAATAGTTTTGTTCCTGACATTAGCCATTAGTCTAAAATGTGCTTATTGTATTTACATTTAGTATATAGTTACTTTTATGAGCGTTCTTTATTCCATTATCTCCCATAAATGCAGAATAGAAATAGGGGCACTTGGATGGCTCAGTCGGTTGAGTGTCTGACTTTGGCTCAGGTCATCATGGGTTCGAACCCCACAACAGGCTCTGTGCTGACAGGTTGGAGCCTGGAGCCTGTTTTGGATTCTGTGTCTCCCTCTCTCTCTGCCCCTTCCCGACTTGTGCTCTGTCTCTCTCTCTCTTTCTAAAACATTAATAAAACATTTAAAAAATTTATAGTATTTTGTTTCTTTTTTAAAATTATTTTAATTTTTATTTATTTTTGAGAGAGAGAGAGAGACAGAACGTGAGCAGGGGGGGGCAGAGAGAAAGGAAGATACAGAATCCAAAGCAGGCTCCAGGCTCTGAGCAGTCAGCACAGAGCCCAAAGCGGGGCTTGAACTCATGAACTCTGAGGTTATGACCTGAGCCAGAGTTTGACACTTAACCCACTGAGCCACCCAGGTGCCCCTAAAAAAATTTTTTTAATGTAGAACAGAGACAGAAACAATAGAAAACTTGGAAGAAAATAATGCGCAGAAGACATTACTCATGAGCCCGTAGGAACAATTCAGTATCACAGAATGAATGTATAGAAAGAACTGCTCTAATCAGTTAATAACATTTAGCAAAAGACTAGGAAGAATAACTACCACAATGAACTTTTAAAAAAAAAGGAGGGGAGGGCTTGGCGGGTGTAAGAAACAAAGGCCCACAGGTCATTTGGCATTTCGGCATGGTGAAAGGAGCAAGCCACCATGGCCTGTGACAAGCCCTGATGACCAGCCACAGATGCCCAGGACTCCTCCATCGTGCACGCTGTGTAGGTCAGGGGTGCCTTGTCCGATTCAGACCGAGCAGCTGTGGATTTCTGCAGGAAGCTTCCATCCCCCACGGGGCTACAGGGCTGGGTGAGCAGGACAAGAGCTGAATTCGGCTCCCTTTCTTTCCCTCCTCTGCTGGGGGACCAACCCACATAAACAGATCGATTGCTGGGTAACTCCAACGCGTGTGCCAGCTATCCTGGGGAGGGCTGTGTGCCCAGCGGATTTTCCTGAAACTACTCTGATTTGGAGATAGGTGTCCAGTCGAGGTTAAACTACTGAAGGGGAGCAGAGGGTGCCATGCCGGCGTATGCCACTTTGGTGTGAGGATTATTTGGAGCTGAAGGCCCTTGAGAAACAGCAAGAACAAGAAGGGTGCTCTGACTTCCCCTCTTCTTCCTGGAAGCAGGAGATTAAAACTCCCCTGTGAAAAATGTCCTCTCTGTATCAGGAGGGAAGAAACATTCTTACTGCCAGAGAGGAGGCGTGGAGGCCGAGGAGATTCTGTACACACAGATCCTGTTAAATAATTCTCGTCTTCCTTTGTCTTCCTCAGGTGACTTAGTTACTTTTTCATAATTGCCTGTCTTTGCTCAGCGTGGTATAAAATAATTTACATTTGGCCACTTCTTTGAGTACTTAGATTTTTTGTGTTATTTTGTTTTTCTGTGGAGACATCCGTGTACATGTAAAATTAAATGCATACGCTTTTCTCCTGTTAATCTGTCTTATGTCTATTTAATTCTCAGGCCCAGCTGGAGACCCCAAAAGAGTAGAGGTTAAGTTTTGCCTCCCTGACATTAGCAGTGAGAAAAAGACCCTATCTGATTGTAAATGTCATAGAAGAGGAGTGCCCGGGTGGCTCAGTTGGTTAAGCGTCCGACTTCAGCTCAGGTCATGATCTCACGGTTTATGGGTTCAAGTCCCACTTCAGGCTCTGTGCTGACCGCTCAGTGCCTGGAGCCTGCTTTGGATTCTGTGTCTCCCTCTCTCTCTGCCTTCCCTTGCTTGCCCTCTGTCTCTCTGTCTCTCTATCAAAAATAAACATTTAAAATTTAAAAACATAATAAAGGTCTTAGAAGAATAGTATGGAATGACAACACATTGGAGGACCAGAGCCATAAACATCTCCTAGCCATTGGAACCTACATGGGGGAGAGGAGGAGGGGGAGGCCTTATGGACAGCTTTTTATGACCTGGTTGGTTGTATGCATATATGGCCACCGACCTTCTCTCCTTGGATGCCTACGCTCGCTGCTTCTCCCACTTAAGTGGAATCTATTTCCTCTCACCTTGAATCTGGCCTGACCTTGCAACTTATTTCACGTGTTTTCAGTTCTGTCCATGTCATACTGCAACAGAAATGACATTCGGGGTGTTCTGAGCCCAGGATTTGAGAGACTGGCAGCTTTGGCTTGCTCTCTCTCCCTCAGGAGCCAGCTGCCATGTAAAAAGCCCAACTACATGGAGATCAACGTGCTGTAAAGCAGCTGGAGCCAGCAGTGTGGACGGATCATAGGGAGGAGAGCCAAGACACCTGGCTTGTGCCCCAGCCCATCAGCTAATGGAAGGCAGACCCACGAACAACTCCAGGCACGACCGTTGGGAAAGCCACCGGGCAGCCTGCAGAATCATGAAATTGTAAGAAACTGCTTTTGTTTTAAGCCTGGAAGTTTAGGGGTTGTTCATTTCGCATTTCTGTATAACAAGTGTGAGAACAGAAACAAAAACAGATGCCTCTAAGAGATTTCATGGGAAGGTTGGCAAAAATCCAAAAGTGAGGTAACAAAGGTAAGAAGAAAAAATTCTGCTAGAACTGAAAATGGAATGGGCTCTGTTGTCACTGGTGAGATGAGACAGATGACCACGGCTACGGGCTCTTGGAAGGGATTCCGCTCGGGTGTAGGACACTAGCATAGATCAGTGGTTTTCAAACTATTTCAGTGATGGAACTCCAATAGACAGAAGTGATAAAATACTCTTTTATCAGAAAATTATTTTGAAGTTTAAAGTATCCCTTTCACTTGTTAAAAGGGCCATCCATGGGATCAATAAATGAATTTTAGTGAAAACAAACTGTAATGGCAGCTATACTTATAGCCTCGCTATCCACTTCATTTCTATATGTGGTTTTGAATGCGCCACATCTAGGAAATTCTAATTAACCTAGAAGGACGTGGAGAGGAACTTAAGTTCAGGGATTTTGCTCCAAAGCAGAGGAAAACATCCCAGGACATGCTAGGTGTTCAGTTAACACTTCTGAAATGTGTGAAAAAGGAGGAGGCTTCTGGAATGGAGTTCCTGGTCAGGTGCCTTGTTCCTGAAATGACCATTTCCATGGCAGATAGCAGTGATGAAGCTTTCTCCAGCTGCCGTGGTCCCGAGCCGATTTTCTTCACTCATTTGCTTAGTTCTAGAGCCATCTAATGGAGCAGCCCCCACCTTTTAAAAATCCATTTGAGGCGTAAGGAACTCTCAGCCTCGCTTCTCTGCTTCTTTACCAGGAAGGTCGGCTTCCAGGCAGTGGGCAGGAGCACCTTGATCAGCCTGTTGTTCTTCCTCCAACTTTGCCATTTTATCCCCCAAACTGCACTTTATGCCTCTTCCCAAAAGAGAGAACTTCATTAATTTATTTTCACGAATTCAGACTGAATCTCCTTCATTTTAGTTTTGGTTCTTAGGTGTCAAACACAAATCAATGGCCTTACTGCTACAGCTTTGTGTGCTCATCATCTCGGAAGAGTGATTGTTGTTTAACCTCAGCGGACAATACTAATTCTAAGCAGCACACGATTATCAGGTCCCTGTTCTGTGGAAGGATGGTGCCGCTGTTCACAAATGGAGGCGGTGGGTTCTTTATGCTGTGCCTGGCCTCAGCCTGTGAAACCTGGATAGGAATTGCTTTGGGGTCACTGAAGCCACCTTGATATTTTTAGCTGAAGCTATTTTTACTGAGGATGTTCTGTCTGCGTCCTGTGATGTAAAATGGCTCCACTGATGAAACATATTTCTCCCCTTCCCCTGACACTTGCCGAGACTTGGGTGGCTGAAGGAGACTGGGGGTGGGGGGGCGGGATGGTGGCGGGTAGGAAGGAAGAAAATTCAAGAGACAGCAGCTACAAGCATAATGACCTCCAGCAGATGGCTAAGAGAAGGTCCTTCTGGGCCAAGTCAGAGGCTCAATGATCTTGGAGGAGGTTTCCTGGAATCGTTTGCTTTGTCAATCCATCTGCCCTCCCCCGGCCCGCCACGGCACTGTGTGCATTATCTCCTTTAAAGGCTGGCTCAGTCGGTTAAGCGTCTGACTTCGGCTCAGGTCAGATCTCACAGGTGGTGGGTTCGAGCCCCGCATCAGGCTCTGTGCTGACAGATCAGAGCCTGGAGCCTGCTGCAGATTCTGTGTCTCCCTCTCTCTCTGCCCCTCCCCCACTCGTGCTCTGTCTCTCTCTGTCTCAAAAACAAATAAACTATTAAAAAAAAAAGTATTCTCAATAGTGCCCTTTTGCTTGTCCTCAATCTATGGTTTGCTGAGTGAATCCTAGTTCAGATAGCACCTTAATATCAAAGCACTTGAAACTCAAAGCTAACAGTACAACTCCTATAACCTGCATGAACAGTTATCTGTGATTCATTAAGTGCTTAATCTTTTTGAAGGTTTGTCTGTTTCCTTGCTCACGTTTGGTCCTTGAAAACAAGAAAAATTACACGCAATTTTTGTTTGATGGGTACAGTTTTTAAAAAAACTCCCTATACATACAACACTGGATCTTCTCTCTTTAGATTATAAGCATGTGATCTTTGCACACACACCCCGCCCCCACTGGGGTCCCTCTCTGGAGGCTCCTCAGTTCCCCAGCCCGGGCCACAGGTGCCGCCATGGTCCCTGCCTCTGGCAACGACCAGGGAGACCTGTTCAGTCACACCCTTCCTTCTTCCTCTTCTCTTCTTCCTCCTCCCAACAGAAGATCACACCCCCCTCCCTCTACTGCCTCAACTCTGCCAATTCTTTTTGTGAGACACTCCTTTCTCTAACTGTTCTTTTTACCTTGACTTATTCTACCCTGTCAGACAAGAGAGTATCTATCACCACCCTTTCCCTACTACCTTTCTAAAGTAAGCAGGGAAAAGCCTTAACTTATAGATGAATAGTCGAAAAATAGCAACTGTGGTAAAAAAAAAAATCCATGTATTTTCACAAGCAATTATGTGACAATAAACAGTGCCACTGATCCTTTTTTTTTTTAATGTCTATTTTTGAGAGAGAGAGAGAGACAGAACACAGGCAGTGGAGGGGTAGAGAGAGAGGGAGACACAGAATCTGAAGCTGGCTCCAGGCTCTGAGCTGTCAGCACAGAGCCTGACACGGGGCTCGAACCTACAAACTGTGAGATCATGACCTGAGCTGAAGTCAGATACTTAACCAGCTAAGCCATCCAGGCCCTCCTACTGTTAATCTTTAAGATCCAGAAATGTCCTTCAGAATCAGCTCAGTCTTTATCCATCTCCTCAGTCTCCCGAGGAGAAAAGCGACTCCTTTTTGATTGCCAACAGAGTTCACACTTAAAAAAATTACTCGATAGTTTCTTTCATTTTCATATTTAAAAATTCCTGGTAATACAATGATATTTTTCTTACTGCTTTTGTTTGTCAATAGCTAGCATTTTAACTACACAGTAGATAAAGGGGAAACTCATATCAAAGACCCGCCTGCAAATTCTTAAAACATTGTTTCCATGGAGAACTGTGTCCTGGGGTCCAGAAAATCCAATTGAAAACATACGTTTTGAACACAGTGGTTGCAGTGTGGGTAACAGTCCATAGTGATTAGTCTTTGTGTTCAGAAAAGTTGGTTGTGCTGTTAATTCCTAACGTTCTTCTTGTGTGGCCATTTCATAAGGGCAACTTACTCTATCTGGCTTAGTCTCTTTGCTTTACTTGATACTCTCTTTTGAGATTTGAAACAATTTTTCTACACTCAGCCACCTACTCTCTCAGTTGCACACACAGGTGCAAAAATCCGATCAAATAGTCAGAAACTTGGAAGATTGAACCTTATGAGATATCCATTTTATTCTGCCATATGATCACACATTATTTAAAAAAAGAAAGTCACAGGCATAAAGCAAATTCCTTTCTCTTCTACAGCCTGGATTTTTGGTATTCAGTGTTTCTGAGTAACATGCATTACTGATTATTAATACATTAATTTACTTTATGCTTAATTTGTATGATTACCATATAATTTTTATTATATTAATGTGCATATTTGTATACATAATCATATATGTACTTGACTATATATCTTATTTTTATTTGTGCTTTTTCTCTTCTGTGTTATAAATGGGAGAACTAACACGATTTCTCTATAGGTGAATAAAGATCCCTTTTGTCATTTCCAAAATAATTTATGAAATTGTATGCCAGTCTGCTGAGAGGCTGGAGAGAGAGAGAGACAACCCAGCTGGTTCCACGAAGCCTAGATGAGTGCTTCTGACCTAAATTCTAACGTGCTCAGCCAAGAGCGCAAATACCGGAAGGTAAGCTGAGCTAAAAGCTGGGAAAGTAGGTCTAAGGCTCGCCGCCCATGAAGAAGACTGGGAGAAAATCAGGAGCTGAGGGTCAGAATTGGAAAGGAGACTGTGAGGGGGGCTTTGGGGAGGTAGGAATTCAATTCTTGGAGATAAAATGCCAATGCCTGCATCCTGGGGCCATTTAAAGAGACCAGAGACCTTGAGTTTTGCCCAGGAACTCAAACTTGGTTTAACATTTTAAAATTGACCAATGTAAGTAAATATACCAACAATCTAAGTAAAAGAAAACATATGGTCATCTCAGCAGATAGAAAGAAGCATTGACAAATTCATCCCTCCAGCCATGGTGAAGGTTCCACGAAACTCAGAAGAGAAGGTCATGTCATCAGCCAGACACAGTGTATGCATGAGAAACCTACATCTAACCTTTCACTTAATAGTAAAGGACAAAGCAGAAATGTATGTTTAACCATATATATTCAGTACTGTACGGGAGGTTCTAGCCAGTGCAATAAGGAAAAAAGAGAAATAAAAGGTATTCAGATTTGAAAGGAAGAAGTGAAATCTGTCAATTCACTAATGACATGCCTGTGTTGAAAACCCTTGGAAACCCACAAAAAATGTGTTTATTACTAATATGTGCATTTATCAAAGCTGCTAAAATCAGTTCTGTCCCCATACACTAGCAACAATTAGAGATTGAAATTAAAAAAATTTTTTATTTATGAAAAAAAAATTTTTTTAAAAATTTTTAATGTTTTTTATTTATTTCTAGGAGAGAGAGAGAGAGAGAGACAGTGTGAGCAGGGGAGGGTCAGAGAGAGAGGGAGACGCAGACTGAAACAGGCTCCAGTCTCTGAGCTGGCAGTCAGCACAGAGCCCGACGCGGGGCTCGAACCCACGAACCGTGAGATCATGACCTGAGCGAAAGTCGGACGCTTAACCGACTAAGCCACCAGGGCGCCCCTATTTATGAAAAAATTTTAAATGCCACTTATTATACTAACAAAAATATGAAACATTTTGGGATTCATCCTTGAGAAGGCATAGAAGATCAGTTAATTGAACATGTCAAAATATTGTTAAGAGAAAGTAAACATCTAGATAAATGGAGATATATACCATGTTCATGGGTCAGATGACTCACTAGTCTTGCCCATGAGGATAGTGGGGCATGTATGGTAATAGTTCAGAGTGTCAGTTATCCCAAAATTGCTCCATAGATTCAATGCAGTCCAGTGGGCTTTTTAAGTAGAAATTACTAAGCTGCTTGGGGCGCCTGGGTGGCTTGGTCGGTTAAGCGTCCGACTTTCGCTTAGGTCATGATCTTGCGGTTCGTGGGTTCGAGCCCCGCGTCGGGCTCTGTGCTGACTGCCAGCTCAGAGCCTGAAGCCTATTTCAGGGTCTGTGTCTCCCTCTCTCTCTGACCGTCCCCTGCTCATGCTGTCTCTCTCTCTCCTAGAAATAATAAAAAAAAAAAAAGAAATTACTAAGCTGCTTATATAAGCAGCTTATTTCCTTTATAAGGAAATACAAAATATCTAGAATAATTAAAAAAAGAAATAATAATAATAAAAATAATAATAAAATAATAAAAAAAAGAAATTTTTTTATAAGGAAATACAAAATATCTAGAATAATTAAAAAAACAATTGTAAAGGACAAAGTCGGATGACTTAACACTATTTGACCTCAAGGCATATTGTAAAGCTAGAGCAATGAATACAGTAGAGTATATAACAATAAACAAATCGATCAAAGGAAAAGAATAGAATCTAGAGATAGATCCACACATGTGGTCATTTGTTTTATTTCAAATTTTCAAATGGAAAGGGCAGTTCAGTGGAGAAAGAACAGTCTTTTCAACCAATGGTGCTAGAAAACTATATCCATATGAAAGAAAACTCAACCTTAATTTGTATCTAACATATATGTAAATTAACTCAAAATTTATGATAAATTTAATATAATGTAATATAAAATGATAACTGTAAAACTCCTAGAAGAAAAAACAGGAGAGAAAATATTTGTGACCATGGGTTAGTCAAAGATTTTTTGAGATAAACAACAAATAAATGAAAAATTGATAAAGTGCACACTATCAAAAATGATTTATACTCTTCAAGAAAGCTAAGATAATGAAAAGATAAACCATAGCATCCAGAATATGTGAAGAATCTCAAAAGCACAATTATGAGAAAAATAACCCAATTTAAAATTGGGCAAAAGATTTGAATGGACCAAAGAAGAAATACGAATGGCAGATGTACAGGTGAAATGATACTCAGTATTATCAATCACCAGATGAATGGATAAGCAAATGACTGCGCATCCGTATAATAGAATGGTACTCTGCAAAACACTGAAACAAACTAGTGATACAGGCAGCAACAGGGTTGAATCCCTAAATGAACATGCCAAGTAAAAGAAGTTGGATCCATGCACAAAGAACACTTCACGTGTGATTCCATTTACCTAAAATGCTAGACTGCAAATTATAATGACAGCAAGCAGGTCAGCGATTGCCTGGTGTGTGGGGAAGAGCTGGGGGAAAAGCATGAGAAAACATTCGGAGCTGATGAATACGTTCCCTGTCCTGATTGTGGTGATAGCTTCATGAGTGTACACATGTGGCAAAATTTATGAAATTCTATAATTTAAAATGTGTTTTAATGTTTATTTATTTTTGAGAGAGGGACAGAGGGACTCTTGAAAATTGAAGTTATTGTTATGGCTTTGTAGGGGGAAATCTTATATTCTACTTCCTGTAAGTAGTCAAGGGGTTAGCCCTATGGAGCCAGAGTACATTTGCCGGATGTGAATGCATTGCACGTGGTGGGGGGGTGGGGGGAGAGGTGGGTGTACCTTGGAGGGAGGTGGGGTGCCTGGTACATGAGACTCCTTTGGCTTATCTCATTAGATCCTTTAAGGAAAACTCACAAATGCTCAAGTCGGAATACTTCCAGTGAAACTGAAAATCGCCTCTTAATCCAAAGCAGTGTTTAGCATCCATGAATGAGATTTGGGGCAGATTCCAAGGGCTGCTTAAAGTTAAGGAATTATTGAAGCGAGGGAACTATATGACATATACAATCATATGATACATACAATACATATATACACAGTGTATATAACACAGTGTATACATGTGTCCCCTGCCACCAGGACTACATTTTCCTACATAAAATATTCCCGCAGTCACTTTTTCTTGAGAAGAACTTTTCAGAGCACCCATGAAATTATTTTGTGAATTGTCTATCCTCCGACCATTTATCATTTGGGGTTTTCCCATGTTTTTGGTCCTTTTGTGTGAGTTTTTTTTTTCTTTTCGAAATCAAGAAGTCTGGTAGAATTAACTCTGATGCATTTTAATGCCATTCTTCATTGTTAGTCATTCTCAGAAAATTATAAATATTTCATGTTGGGTATTGCCAAATGTTACGCATCATGGTTCTACATGAATAATCTTTTGCTGATAATTGCTAGCGAGGCTTATGGGCTTCTGACTTGCTAGAGTTCATGGAGATTTATTGACTTAGAGCTAATTAAATTGTTGCCTGCTGCTTTTGAAATTCTGCCAGAGGAACATGCCTGTCATTAGTGCAGCCTTTGTGCAGGAAGCCTGACTTGGATTGAGACACAGATATTTTCCCCTAAGTGCTTGCTGGGGATGGGGGTGGGGAGATGGGATGGCTTCACAGGGATTACGGTTGTATAAAAAACTGTAACAAAGGGCACTGTTTTGCAGTTTCTTGTTTGCGTGTTTACTTTTGGTTTTCTGAGATTTTCAAACTATATGCTTAAACTTGCTATCTTTCCAGAATTTCTCTTCAAATAGGGATTCTGCTTGGTGATCACCCTGATTCTTTGAATGTATAATTTTTAGGAAAATTTTTATTTAAAATTTTTTTTTAAAGTTTATGTATTTCGAGAGATAGAGACAGCACAAGTAGGGGAGTAAGAGATAGAGGGAGACACAGAATCCCAAGCAGGCTCCACACTGTCAGCGCAGAGCCCAATGAGGGGCTTGAACTCATGAACCATGGGATCATGACCTGAGCTGAAACCAAGAGTAGTCTGCTTACCTGGCTGTGCCACTGAGGTGCCCCTTAGGAAAAAAATTTAAAACTGATATATTTTGCTGCAAGATTGCAAATGCATGAATAACTGGGGATAACTAGAGAATTTGTGAATACATGAATAATTTGTGAATATGTGAATAATTTGGGATAAAGCAAAATATATAGGTTTTCGATTCAGGGTATGACTAAAGAAGCATTAGGAGTAGAATTAACCATCCTTTGTGATCGCGTTAGACCTGTGATGTCCCTTCACATCAAGTCTTTCGGACTAGAACCCATCAAAAAGCCCAGCTGTGGCCTAGCACACAATGGCCTTCTGCCACCACCCAGTGCTGTGGCCTCATTGTCGGTTGTGTGTCACTTACTCTCCCTGCCTCAGTTTCCTCCTCCAGGAAATGGTGACAGTGATTGTACTATCCTGTAAGGTTGTTGTGAAGATTGAGACATCACTTATTCACAGGCTTTAAGATGAGCAGCAAATGTTGGTTGGTATTGTTTATTTTTATTTTCATCATTATAATTCTAGTAATAAAACACATATATGCTGAGCTTGGGCATTTAAGTTTTCCCATCTGCCATTTCATTTGACCTCTACCAGATGTAATTCAGTTTTGTATTATTTTTATGATTCTATTTTAGAAATAAGGAAACTGAGATTCAAAAGGTCAAGAGTTTTTTTTTTGAGAGTCCAACCACTACTAAGTGTTAAAACTCACATCGAGCCCTGCTCACTCCAGTCTTCCCCAGTTATTTACTACGTCGCTGGACTTTTCCCTTAGTGTCACTGAAATTTAGCTAAATTTCCTCCAATTTAACACTGGAGGAAATGCCAGCAAACATTTAATCTGACTCCTTAATTGTAGAGATGGGGAAAATGAGCCCCCCCCCACCAAAAAAAAAGTGAAGATTTGCCCAAGGTCACATACTTTGTGGAGAAGACCCAGATTGCTTGATTATCATCTAAAAGCCTTTTGCCACAACCATTATCATGTACTAGAAAGTCCAGTAAAGCACTGAGGGTGGTGGTGGTAACATTCCCACAGGAAGAAGGTTTCCTTTCAGCAGTTTGAGAACTTGAATATCATTACTGTCCTGCAGGCTAACTGTTGTGGGATTGCCGTACAAGGCAAATAACATCCCTCCCATCAATGAGTTCTGGTCATACGCAGAGGATCCCTTTAACTTCTGCTTTGTAGCACTTTGGTTTTGTTTCCTAGTAATCGCTCCCTTTTCCAGGGGGAAACAAGGGTCCCGTGGTGGCCCCCCTGCCTCGCTGTGCTTATGCTCATGTTGAGTGCCCCCTCGGCCTATCAGGTGTGGTTACAACGCAATGCGGTCAGTCTTCACATGCAGCTTCTGGAAGCAGAGGAAGGAATACGGACGTATTGGAGCACATGTCATCTTGTGGGCTCGGTGGGACCAAGCGCATGCGGTTTAGTGGTAGCAGCTTGCTCATGCCTGTTACAACAAAGGAGAAAGATCATATTTTGTGTGAAGTCGGCGCTCAAAGCCCGGCCCTGCGTTATGGGAACTAGAGGGAGGAGGTAATTTCAAGATTGGAAATCTGTCTATCGTGATGGCTGAAGGGGTGGCAGAGTGGCTCATGGGAATAGAAACATTTCTAGAAAGGGCTTTCTCTCCCAGGTCCTTACCAGAGCTGTGTGTCCTCTGATGCAGGGAACCTGCGGTATTCTGAAAGACTGCCCCTGCCTTTCACACATGACCGATCTTTCCCACCTGGGAGCCTTCACACGTGCTCTCTTTTCACCTGTCACCCTCCTTCCATGCCTCGTTGCTTCTCATGCTCATCAAAAATGTTCTTCCTTGACCACTGTATCTAAGATCGGTCACCCAGACCTGTCCTTCTTCATATCCTATTTGATTCTTTTACAGCGCTGGTCACAATTGTAAATTACTTATTTATTGTTGCAATAAATATCCTTTCCCTCCAGCTCGAGTTTAAGATCCACGAAGCTAGGTGACATTCAACTCATGAATTCAGTGCCTAGAAGATGCTTAGTAAACATGTGCTGAATGAATGTGGTTGGTTTGGCCAATTAGATGGATAATCCAGGTCCTTTCTGAGGGTTAAACTGAAGTAGCACATTCAGGGAAAACAAATTTGAGATGATACCAGGGTGTGACCGCAAACTAGCAACTGATGGTTTCAAAACAGCAAATTTGTTAATGAACACCTAGGAGGTGTCATCCCAGTGTCAGAAGTAGCCTAACCTTTAAAATCAAAGTACAAGTGGCATAAAGCTACTCCACGTGCTGTGATTTCTCGGAGTCCCTCCAACTCTCTTGGGGTTTGGGCAGGGGACCCTGGTTCTTGGTCACCTCTGGATCACCTTTCGTTTTTGCGGAGTTGTGTAGTTTGTGGGGATCTGTACGGCACACGCTGCCCTTCCCTTTGCCCTCTGCTCCCACAAACACACAATGCTCTCCTCTCTTCCAATGTCAAATTCCTGCTCCGTCTTTCTTTAGCAGCTCAGCTCTTTCCTGCCAAGTCGTGTCTTAGAAATTTTACCATAAATTCTAAGCTACTTTTCAAGGTGTTTTCTCAGGCAAAAATAGTTCTATTCCTTTTTTTTTTTAATTTTTTTTTAATGTTTTATTTATTTCTAGGAGAGAGAGAGAGACAGCGTGAGCAGGGGAGGGTCAGAGAGAGAGGGAGTCACAGACTGAAACAGGCTCCAGGCTCTGAGCTGGCAGTCAGCACAGAGCCCAACGCGGGGCTCGAACCCACGAACCGCGAGATCACGACCCAAGCGAAAGTCGGACGTTTAACCGACTAAGCCACCCAGGCGCCCCAAAATGGTTCTATTCCTAAGAGCAATTCTGAGGCTGTTAACATAATTTGTTGTCTCACCTTGCTGCATTCAAGTTCATGTGGGTATGAGCAGCAGAGTCCAAATGAAACCAAGAGAACCAGATTCAGGAATTATTGTAAGGATGGTGTGGTTTCTACTAGAACTCAAGGAAGAACTGAATGATCAGGACTTGGGAAGTTATCTCATAATAAAAACAAGTCGTTTCTGGGGCACCGGGGTGGCCCAATTGGTTAAGCAGCTGACTCTTGGTTTCAGCTCAGGTCATGATCTCACAGTCTGTGGGTCTGAGCCCCGCATCAGGCTCTGGGCCTACTTCAGATTCTCTGTCTCCTTCTCTCTCTGCCCTTTCCCTGATTGATCTCTCTTTCTTTCTCAAAATAAATAAACATTAAACATTAAAAAACAAACAAGCAGTTTCGGAGGATCATAGACAATTCCCACAGAAGGAGAAATCTATGAGCTGACCAGACACTCCCAGAAATGTCTACAGTGTGCCCTGCTGAGGATATAAGGTCTCTGTCCATTCCAGGTGGGTCCCTGATAATAGCATACTTCATGGTATGCACACGACTTTTACATATAACCATTTTCAGATTTTTAAAAAACATAATCATTGTTTCCCTTGGGGGGAAAAATGAAAAAGAAAAAGAACTCCTTTACCATTCAAGTGAGATGTGGATGAGGAAAAAAAAAAAATAAATCACTTTTATTTTTTTAGAGAGAGAGAGAGGTGCATGCACAAGTGGGGGAAGGCGGGAGAGAATCCTAAGAGGCTCCATGCTCAGCACAGAGCCTGATGCGGGGCTCAATCCCATGACCCTGGGATCCTGATCTGAGCTGAAATCAAGAGTTGGATGCCCAGCTGACTGAGCCACCCAGGCGCCCCAAAATAATTCATTTTCAAACAAATAGTACCAGAAATTATATTGACCTTTGAAGTGATCATGTTAAAAGCCTAATATTTATTCTGTGTTGCCATTCTTAGCATTTTTATGCGTGCGCCCCTGTGAGATATGTACTAAATATTTCACTCCTGCAAAATATGAGATATATAGTGTAGACGTTCTGACAACTATGACTCACTCCAGCTTTGACTCTCCATGGTGTTTGCCCCTCTGACACACACATGGGACCACTCTGCTAGAGCCTCTAGAGCACAGGTGGCCTTTCTGTCTTTCTCTATTATTTTCTTAATAGGCTTTAATTCACTTACTTTTCTTGTATAAAGCTCTGCGGTGGTCACAGCAGGAGGCTGGGTCCTCTGCACAGACCTCTGGTGTGGGTCTTTACAAGATGCTCAGTGAGTTCCTTATTAAAGGGAGACTTGCTGATCCCAGGGAGTTAGATTGGGGGTGAGATAATAGTAGGTCTGGAAAATGGCATCGAACGTGACCTTGGGGATAGTTGCCGGCAGCGACCACGCGCTGAAGGGTAGCAGTTATCGATGCCGGCCATCACCAGTAGCATCACCCACTCAGGACCTACAAGGTGTCAGTGCCTCTGGGTGCACACCGGCACAGAGCCACAGCAGCCTGTCCCCTGCACAGGGACGATGGAGGGCTTGTCCAGGGAAATAGCCCCATGGTTGGCAGCGGCTACCTCCTCAGAGCACTTAACACCCAGATGCACGTGTCCAGTGTAATCTTCGACAGCAACAGATGCCTTGAACCTGGTCCCCAGCCCGGCCCGCGTCTGCTTTCACACAGGCATCATCTTCAAGACCTCGTCCTTGAGGGTTGCTCCCAGGAACACTAAATGAGTTCAGATTCCCTGATGGGCGGGGAGAAGAGACAGATCTCCTGCCGGGCCCGATCATGTCCCGAACCGGGTAGCCCAGCCTGGTGAAGGGATCCACTCCTCGTCCTCAGCCTTGACCCTGCGACCTCCGCGGCATCCGCCGCCTCCCCGGAAGCCAAATGGCCTCCCATTGCAATGTCATGCGCCACCTAGCGTTTACACAGAGAAGAAGCCAGGTGAGTCACATTACGGAACTCCCACGTGACCTCACCACCAAGCCCCTGGCTGCAGAAAAGCAAGGGCCGGACCTGGGGAAGGGTAGTTGTGGGGTATGGCCGCCTGCTGTCTGCGTCTTCCGTCCGGAATCTCTCTGCCAGTAAGTTACCCTGAATAAGTATGTAGACGCTTCAGGGTGGATTGCTTGCTTTTTGGGTCTCAAAGTGCTTTCTCAGGCTGGAGGATATGTTCGTTGACCTTCCTCCACCTCCTAACACTTGGCTTAGTCGGCGGGGTACTGGGGACGAAGCAAGCATTGGGAAGGGGGCCGGGCTGGGGGAGAGCCCGTGGTCCCCAAGGGGCCACGCCTGTTGTCCCTTACAGGGGAGAGACCTTTGTCTAGGCCGGGGGAGCTCCTGTTGGCGGTGCAGCTGGTGGAGCTTCTGAGCTGCACAGGCGGAGAGGGGCTGGCAGCCTCGGTGTCCAAACTGTGGGAGCCTGGGGGAGACGTTGTTACGTTAAATGGGTTCGAGGTGTCAAAAATGGTCTCAGTCACTGTTCACAAAAGAGTACATGCTTTCAAAAAAAGAGTATGTACTATAGGCACGGGTGAGCATCTGTAGGCGCTTAACTAATCTGATTGATTGGATAAATGCCAGCATTAAGATCACCTGGCCTAATGGAGGGAGATGTTCCCACCCCTCTGCTAGGCTAGACCTTTCTAGAAGAACTGCAAGAAATTATAGGTGGACTGGGAATGAAACATGATACCTCTGCCCGGTGTTTTAGAGGCCCGGACACAGAATTATTTTCCTCTGGTTTGAAAGGTCGTATCTTACAGTCAGCCCTGGGGACATGGGATGGGATTTGAGTATCTGTCTTTGCGCCTCTGGTTAATTGGCCCATTGCTTACAGTACGGGGCTGATGTAAATAAGACCAAAGGGATTGTCATGGGGAGAGATGGGTTGAAAAACAAGGAAAATCCAAGAATCCTGCTGATGATAAATGGTTCACGGTTGTAAACATCTGTAGCAAGATCTAATCCCCAGGACTACCCAAAAGAAAATATAGACCAAAAAACAGTGTCAGTCTTGCTACGTCTATGGAAAACATTGCCTAAGGGAGAGCAGTTTACTCCCTTGGAGGAACGTTCAAAAACGCCAGGCATGCCACCAAGTGCGCCTCCACTGAAGAACTTAGGGGCCGGATACCCCTAATCCTGGAGACTAGGGTTTGGGCTGGTGTTGCCCTCTGGTGCCAGCAGTAGGGGGCGGCCAGAAGCTCCATGTGGAATTAACCATTTATTGGTCTCCCTAACAGCCCGCACTGCTCTGATAGACAATGATGCTGAATGGACACTCCTCATAATTCAGGGGAGAAATAAAAGCTGTTGATGGTTATGGGGGACAAATTATGAAGGTCAGACAAAGCAGTGTTTGCCTACCGATTGGTAGCCTTCTTCCCTGTTTTCTAGTGCAGATTTCCCTCCTTCCTGAGTATATATTGGGTGTAGATGTGCTACAGATCTGGGTCTAACAACAGCTGAACTCAAGTTGCATTACTTGTGAGGATATATCCACCCTGTCTTAAGCAGCCCGTAGTCATGAGGGTGGCAGATAAATACCTACAAGATTCAAGGGTTGGGTCAATCAGTAAAACTCCTGGGTGTCATCCTGGGAAAGAACAAAGTGATGGAGGAGGTCGCTGATAAAATGTAAGCCTTCCCCATGGAATTACAGGCTTTGTTGGTTTATTGGGTTACCGGAAACCATTTATTCCCCATCTAGAACACATAGTAAGACCTTTTATATGCCCTGGTTAAGAGAAGCCAATGGTTGTGGGGCGTAACCAACAAGAAGCTTTCTTAAAGGCAAAAATTGTAGTAAAACCAGTATAGGCCCTGGGGCTATTAATGCCAGATGTGAGTTATGAACGTAAGCTCATATCCAGAGGGTTTAGCCAGGGCTTATGGCAATGACAAAATGGGAAATTAGTTATAATTATTTGCATAAGTCCAGTAAGAATCTGTTCTCCTTTTTACATGACACCATTGGAAACATTGGTTATATTACCAAGGCTTTAACTGGAATGTTATATTTGAGAGAGACATGCCTAGACTTGGATATGAGCAGACACCTTTAAGGAACTAAGGTTGACTTTATGGAGCCTGAGAAGCCCCTTGGAAAAAATTGGCCTGGTGCCTTGCTTACAGGGTTCCCGGGAGCCGTACCAGGTGAGTACGGGAGGTACTTCCTGCAGGCTCTGGAACATCAGGAGATTTGGGGGGCTGTGAAAAGAGCAGAAGCAATCCAAATCTATAGATCTTGCAGGCAAGTCTTATGGAGAGTATTTGTCTTGATGCTCAGCCTTGAAAGGCTGTTAAAGGCTCACTCTGAAATTCCTTATGGAAAGTTCTAGCAAAGCAGCTTTAAAAGAATCTAAATGGTCGGTCACTCTTCTTGCTGCCCCTATGTAAATAGGCCAGGTTTGTTAAAACTAAGTAGGACAAGCCCAGTCTTAATTTCACTACCTTTTCTAGAAATAGGGGTGACTTTAGAGAAGAAAAACAAAATTGTTTCAGTAACTTACCTCTATGGGTGTTCTGATGAATCAGATTCTAGTTCTGATGAATTGTTCTTGAATCCTGAATTCTGGTTTCCTTGTGTATCTGGCTAAATTTCTACCTGATCGCTTGCACACTGTAGGCCTCACTTTGAAAGGCTGTCTGCAGCACCACCTCCTGAAATGGGACCGCTGTTTCACTGAACTGACCTGATTTACGTGGTCTTGAAACGTGGAGCAGGTGCTAAGACTACCCATGAGCGTTCCAAAATAATGGCTCTGCGAAGGATGGGGCTCAGCTTAGTACTGGGGAATGTCTGCCGCTGGATGCAAGACTGTTCCATTGCTCAAATCCTGCTCTGTCCTTTTCAGCAGGAAGTGGCTAGAGCAGTCATGGCTCCTATACCTCAAGATTGGGGATTGATGAAAAGCCAGGGTTGGTATTGGCTCCTGGGGACCAAACACCTGCTGTGTTGTTAAAATAAGGTTTGTCATTTTGTGGCCCGTGGGAGACCTTTGTCTGATGGTCTGTAGCCTCGCGTTGCTCATTTTGCCTTCTGTTGCATCAGAAAACGCCTTCCAGTCCTGGGACGGCCACTTACACTGAAGTTCACAGTTGCTCCAACCGTTCAGTCTGAGGAAAGGACCATTTTACCAGGTCACGGGGGAATCGCCCGTTGCTCTTTATATCGCTGCTGTGGGATACGGATGCAAGTGTCCCCTCCCAATATCTGGCTCTAGGGTCCTCACAGAAGACCCAGGGCCATGCAAAGATTATACGGGTCATAAAGATGCTGGGGGTGGAGTGTAGGAGCGCTGACAACCGTGACTCCAGCTTTGGCTCTCTGTCGTGTCCTCCCCTCCGGCACACGCGTGGGCCACTTTAGGTAACTAGCAGAGAGCCTCTAGAGCACAGGTGGCCCAACTTGAGATAACTGCCCTATGATCCTAGCATCATGCCCCTCACTCCATAATCGCTGTGCGCTGGGGGGTGGGGGGTTTGCGGGGCGCTGGGGAGCCAGTGGGGAAGGGCAGAGCAATGCTGGACCCCACCTGTCAGTAAGTTACGGTGAATAACTCTGTAAACGGTATGGAGTGGCTTGCTTCATTTTTTTGGTATTAAAGTGCCTTCTTTTTTTTTTTATGTTTTTATTTATTTCTGAGAGGGACAGACAGCATGAGCAGGGGAAGGTCAGAGAGAGAGAGGGAGACACAGAATCTGAAGCAGGCTCCAGGCTCTGAGCTGGCTGTCAGCACACAGCCTGACGTGGGGCTCGAACCCACGAACCGTGAGATCATGACCTGAGCCGCAGTTGGGTGCTTAACCAACTGAGCCACCCAGGTGCCCCTAAAATGCCTTCTTAGGATTGAGGATACACATCTGACCCTCTTCCACCTTCTAAAATATAGTTCCTTTGCCATTTCATACTCAAGAGAACTGAGGCTTGGTCAAGTTAAAAACTCCACGAGTTTGCATCTAGCAAATAGTTAAAATATTCACTTAACTTTCAGGCTTCAAAGACTATGATTAAAAAGTGTTCTCCTTATAATGTGGAGGGTGTGTGTGTGTGTGTGTGTGTGTGTGTGTGTGTGTGTGTGTGTGTTTGAGGTGAAAGAGCACGAGTGGGGGAGCGGGGAGTGTGGAAGGAGGGAGTAGAGGGGGAGAGGGAGAGAATCTCAAGCAGGCTCCACACTCAGCCCTAAAGCCTATTGGGGGGCTCCCTCCCAGCACCCTAGAACTATGACCTGAACTGAAATCAAGAGTTGAATGTTCAACCGACTTAGCTACCCAGGTGCCCCTGAAAGATATTTTAAATAGAAAAGTTCTTTTATTAAACACACACACACACACACACACACACACACACACACACACACACACACACACACACACACACTCACACACACTGTGGCCCTATGTAAGAGCATATTTTTTGGTCCAAATGAGAGTATTTTTAAAGAACACGATCTACCGAGTGGATCTCTCAGGTGCTTGGAAGCTGAGGCCCCGGGGATTTCATCCTTAGATGCGGCAGCACCACCTAGTGGTAAGAAAAAGGCACAGACCTAGTGAGTTGGCTGTACTTCATTGGACAACTACCCCCACTTTTAAGCGTGACCAAGATTAACATGGGGCTTCCAATTAAAAAGACCAAATATGTTTATCTCGCTTACTTGTGAAAAATTCAAATGCTAAGTAGACAGGAAGAGTACAAAAGAACGATACATAGAAATGAATTCAAAATGGATGAAAGACCTAAATGTGAGACAGGGAACCATCAAAATCCTGCAGGAAGAAACAAGCAGCATCTTTGACTTTGGCCGCAGCAACTTCTTACTTTATAGGTCTCCTGAGGCAAGGGAAATAGAAGCAAAAATGAACTACTGGGACCTCATCAAGATGAAAAGCTTCTTCATAGCAAAGGAAACAATCTACAAAACTAAAAGGTAAATGTTGAAATGGGAGAAGATCTTTGCAAATGACAACTGGATAAAAAGTTAGTAACTAAAATCTATAAAACCAATAATCCAAAACAAATAATCCAGTGAAGAAATGGGCAGACATGAATAGACATTTTTCCAAAGAAGACCTCCAGATGGCCAACACACATGAAAAGATGCTTCACATCACTTATCAGGGAAATACAAATCAAAAACAAAATGAGGTACCACCACACACTGGTCAGGGTGGCTAAAATTAACAACTCAGGCAACAACAGTTGCTGGCAAGAATGTGGAGAAAAAAGAACCCTCTTGCAATGTTGTTGAGATGCAAACTGGTGCAGCCACTCTAGAAAACAGTATGGAGGTTCCTCAAAATATTAAAAAGTAGAACTACCCTATGAGCCAGCAATTGCAGTACTAGGTATTTAAAGGATACCGGTGTGGTGTTTCAAAGACACCTATGTACCCCACTATTTACAGCAGTGCTATCAACAACGGCCAAAGTATATTCAGTATCCATCGACAGATGAATGGATAAAGATGTGGTGTGTGTGTATATATATATATATATATATACACAATGGAATGTAATGGAATATTCTTCCTGAGTTGTTCTCTTAGGCTACCAGAGGTGAAATCTTCATGACTGGCCACTTAGGTTTGCCCTAAAATCAGAGGTATGAACACCAGACATTCTACAAAGAAGATAAGTTAATTGCTAGTTTCTTGTTCTCATCATTTTAATTCCTAACATTTATTTTATCAGTATGCAATCTAATATTCCCTAATAAGGAAGTTTGAAGCAGAGATAAATTTATGCATTTCTTTAATGAGATAAACATGTGCTTATTGATGCAGTGAAGTTTATGAAATTTCAGATAATATCTGCATTAATTTCTCATCTAGGAGATGGGCAGAACCACCATAGGCTCACCGTAGGTTTTAGTGCCTAAGTGACCTGTCTTCCTTAGTAATTACTGTAGTTGACAGAGAATCCTAGGCTTTTGCTCATGCGTCTCCCTCCTTCTAGAGTTCACTCCTCTTTACCCAATTAAACATACTTCATCTTGAAGACCTCCGAGAGTCCCTCTTCCCAGGAGGCTTGCATAACACCATCGCCACCCAACACTCCTGTGGATTTAAGTGAACATCTTTAGAACTTAATGCCCCAGGTGTTTTTCCATTCATTTTTCCCACTATAATGAGCTCACCCTGAGGGCACGGATTTGGTGTTACAGTTTGTTGCCAAGCACCTGGTGGGACACACTAGCTGCTCATTGTGTTAATGAATGCAAGTCACAACTGCCCTGAAAGAATGTTTACAGGTGGGTCTATAGCCAAAGCTCTCCTGGCTCTCAGTGATTTCTTAGATTGTGGGGGCAAGGACTGGCTCGAATTTAAGATGTTACAGAGGTCAGAATGGGCCATAGGAATGACAGTGTCTAACACAATTGTTAAGAGGCCTAAAGAACAATGACATGGTAACAGACCATTGAAGGGGAATCCTCTGGTTAACTTCCTCCACCTGAAAGCAAGGTCTTGTCAATTGTATCAACGTAGGGAGAGGAGAGAATTGGGAATTCAGCCAGCTCACAGAGATGCTGATATCGTTAGGACCAGAAAACTTAAAAACTTCAATTTGGCAACTCACTGCGATACTTCATGCGTTACCATCAGCAGGAAAAAAGTATCAAGCAAATAGGGTATAAACTAGTAAGACAGACTTGAGGATGAAAATGTGCCACATCTTGTCTTTGAATGGTATCCTTTTAATAGCATGAAGCTTGAGATTTGGGATCCCTCTGTGAGTGCCAATTGTTACAGATTTCAGATCTTTGAATGTTCATGGGGGGGGAGGGGATTTTTAACTTTATTGAGACTTTCTGCTACAGCTGAGAAAATGTGGCAGATGGTGTTTCCTACTGTATTGTTTTTTCCAACTTTGTACCAATTTTGTACAAAGAAACCTCTAGTAAGCCTCTTCTGTCTAAAAACATGTCCACACAGTGAACAGAGCACTTGCAGGGTTGGATAACTGGAATGATGGGAAAATTTTGCTTCCTTTTAAAGGTCCATATTTAATTTTCTTTTTAAAATGTACATTATGCTTGTAATTATATTAAGACAAACGACTAAACAATCCTCTAAATCACTTTTTAGGGTTTGGGCAGCATTCCTCACTGCATTTATGTCGTCTGTCTGGATGGGTCAGGGGTGGGAAGGAAGTCTGAACCTAGACACTGACCTTCAAGTCCCCTTATTTCCTCTACTTCCCCTGCCTGCTCCCACCCCAGGACTATGTAGGAAAATAGGCTAGAAAGAGCTCTAGAAGCTTGACATTTCAGCCTGCAGTTTATCTTCCTGAACGCTAGGTGGCACTTGTGTGCCTCGACAGGGAAACCTTCATTTAGACAGAAATTTTTAGAAATTAGAAACATTGGACAAATCGCCAGATTAACCCAAGGAGAAAGGGAGTATATGTGTTTCTTTGACACATTTTTATGAGCAGGTCAGAAAATTTTATGTTGGTAAGACATTCTATTTTCTCAAGATAACATTCTTATTTCTGCCTGAACATACCCATATCTAAACTCTAAACTTGTATATAAGATTATGAACATTGAGTTAACAATCAAAATGTGCATAGTGTATACATGTTCATCTCATTCCAAATTTTTGGGTGTCCCCATGCAGTAAAAAGTCAAGACCTATCTTAGACTTAACCTCCCCCACAATGAACCTGAAAAACATGTTTCCTTCCTAACTTCGGGTTACTTTTCAAAACAATCTTCCATCAGTTTAACACAAGATGGCACAAAACCCAGCCCCAGTTAGCTCGTAGGTTTTCCCAGTAGTTGAAACTGATGCCACCACACTTGGACTCAGGGACTTTTTTGACCATCCTAATGTGTGTTTTTTGTCCTCATTAAGAAATGTACACAAATGTATTGATAAGTGCAAAATATATATATATATATAAAATGCACATGTCTAATAATAGTAGACATAAATTCCATGCATGAAGTGGAATACCATATAGCAAGGAAAATGAACTATAATAATGATATTGATTGAAATAAGCTGGAGTCTAAATGGCTCAGTCAGTTGAGTGTCAGGCTCTTGATTTCAGCTCAGGTCATGATCTTGTGGTTTGTGAAATCAAGCCCTAAGTCGACCTCTGTGCTGACAGTGTGGAGCCTGCTTGGGATTCTCTCCCGTTCCTTCTCCAGTCCTCACCTGCTCGTATGTGTGTGCACACAAACACATACTCTCAAACACTCTCAGAATAAACATTTTAAAAAGCTGGATGCTAAAAGTCTATGACTCCATTTTTATGAATTCAAAAACAGGCAGAATGAATCAGCGGTTTTAGAAGTTAAGGTAAATTTGGGAAGGAGGTGAAGTGACTAATTCAGAGTGGGTACAAGAGAAACTTCTAGATACTGGTTATGTTCTTGTACCATCCTGATATTTTGTTATTCTGACTGGGTATTTTGTTACAACCTTTAGAGCAGGAATAACAGTCTGTCGTGTATGCAAGAAACAGGGTGAAATGAATAGATGAATATCTGATAGGCAATGCTTTCTGTAGGGGAAAGTCCTGGTTCTTTCCGATACCTTTGTAATGTGACACCACCCAGCACTTCAGCCTCCTCTAGGCCCACTTCTCCCCTCCCCTCCTCTCTTTTTGGCCACTCTGTAAGCAATACAAACTCCGTGTAGCTCTGCTGACACCCTTGTGTGGACCACTCCCCTCCATCGTTTCTCCTGTCCAGTCCTGGCCATTTATCACTTACCTGCTACCCTCGCTTCATCTATTTCACAGATGCCACCTACTCCCCCCCTGTGCCCCCCACCCCCACCCCCTGCACCCCAGACAGCACAGCTGATCCTGGCACATGGGTCAGGCACTTAACACCTCCATGGACCTGTTTTTTCCTACTTAACTATATGCTTCTAAAAGGCTGGTAGAACCCAAACACCTATCCGAATGTTAGACACAAGGTAGATGCCAATGCATGTTTTTAGAACCAAAGATCTGTGAATAGGAGTGTTGCTTCAAGAGATCTAGATTGTCTCTGTGTGGAATTCCTAACCTTCATGCACTGTCAACAGTGTGAACCTCAGCATTAGAATCTGTAAAATTAAGAATGAAAACAACTGAAAGACAAATTGTGTTGTCTCAATGAATGCAGGGATCCCTTTGACGTCATAAAATTTTTGTTTCCCTGTAGACCCCATTGATGTTTTAATCGTCAACATCTTTCTTTAAAACACTTTTTAAATGTTTGTTTATTTGAGAGAGAGCGTGTGTGGGGGGGAGGGGGAGAGAGAGGGAGAGACTCTCAGGCAGGATCCACACTGTCAGCGCAGTGCCCAACAATATGGCTGGAAATCAAACTGTGAGATCACAACCTGAGCCGAGATCAAGAGTTAGACCCTTAACCAACGGAGCCACCCAGGCTCTGCATCTTTAAAGCCTTTTTAATTTTAATTCCATGATAATTAACGTACAACGTTATATTAGTTCCAAGCGTACAATATAGCAATTCAACAGTTCTATACATTATTCCGTGCCCATCACAAGTGTACTCTTAATCCCCTTCACCTGTTTCACCCAATACCTCTCCCCACCCCCCCACTATGGAAACCATCAGATTATTCTCTGTATCAGAGTCTATTTATTTTTTTGCTTGTGTTTGTTTCTTAAATTCCGCACAAGAACAAAATTATGATATTTGTCTTTCTCTTACTTCATTTAACATCCATGTTGCAAATGAGAAGATTTCATTTTTTATGACTAATATTCCATTGTATGTGTGTATACAATTGGCTATTGTAAACAATCCTGCAATAAACAGAGAGGTGTATGTAGCTCTTCGAATTGGTGTTTTTATATCCTTTTGGGTTAATACTAGTGAAATTACTGGATAATATAGTAGTTCTATTTTTAATTTTTTGAAGAATCTCCATTCTATTTCCACAGTGGCTCTACCAGTTTGCATTCCCACCAACAGTGCATTAAGAATTCTTTATTCTTCACATCCTTACCAACACTTTCTTGTATTTTTTATAGCAATTCTGATGGCTGTGAGGTGATACCTACTTGTGGTTTTGATTTGCATTTTCCTGATGATTAGTCATGTTTAGCATCTTTTCATGTGTCTGTTGGCCATCTATATGTCTTTGCGGAAATATATGTTCATGTCTTCTGCCCGTTTTTAAATTGGACTGTTTGATTTTTGTTTTTTGATATTGAATTATAGAAATCCTTTATATGTTTAACATTTTATGGACAGGTCATTGGCAACTATTTTCTCCCGTTCAGAAGGCTGTCTTTTAGTCTTGTTGATTGTTTCCTTTGCTGTGCAAAAGTTTTTGTTTTGATGTAGTTCCAATAGTTTATTTTTGCTTTTCTTTCCCTTAGGAGACCTGTCTAAAAAATGGTTGCTATGGTCAATGTCAGAGAAACTACTGCCTGCGTTCTCTTCTAAGATTTTTATGGTTTTAGGTCCCACATTTACATCCTTGATCCGTTCAGAGCTAATTTTTGTGTATTTTGTAAGAAAGGGGCCCAGTTTCATTCTTTTGCAAGTAGCTGTCTAGTTCTTGCAACACCATTTTTTTTTTTTAATGTTTTATTTATTTCTAGGAGAGAGAGAGACAGCGTGAGCAGGGGAGGGTCAGAGAGAGAGGGAGTCACAGACTGAAACAGGCTCCAGGCTCCGAGCTGGCAGTCAGCACAGAGCCCGACGCGAGGCTCGAACCCACGAACCGCGAGATCATGACCTAAGCGAAAGTCGGACGCTTAACCGACTAAGCCACCCAGGCGCCCCAACAACACCATTTGTTAAAGAGACTGTCCTCTTCTCATTGGATATTCTTCCCTGCTTTGTCGAAGATAGTTGAACATATAGGCATGGGTTTACTTCTGGTCTCTCGACTCTGTTCTATTGATCTGTGTGTCAGTTTTTCTGCTCATGCCAACTGCTTTGTAGTGTAATGTGAAATTTGGGGCTGTGGTGGGTCTACTTTTATTCTAGATTGTTTTATCTATTGGGGGGTCTTTTGTGGTTCCATACAAATAGGAAATGAGGGTTATTTTTTTGTTTTGTTTTAGGACTATTTAGCTCTGTGAAAAATGTTGGTATTTTGATAGAGATTGCGTTAAATCTGTAGATTGTTTGATGTAGTATGGACGTTTTAAAAATATTTGTGCTTCCAATCCATGCACATGGAATAGCTTTCCATTTGTTTGTGTCCTCTACAAATTTCTTTCATCCATATTTTATTGTTTTCAGAGTACAAGTCGTTCACCTCATTGGTTAAGTTTATTCTTCTTTATTCCTAGATATTTTAGTCTTTTTGATGTAGTTATAAATGAGATTGTTTTCTTAATATCTCTTTGTGCAGCTTCATTACCAGTGTGTAGAAATCCAAGAGGTTTCCTTATGTTGATTTTGTATCCTATAACCTTACTGAATTTACTTATCAGTTGTAGTAGGGTTTTTTGTTTTGTTTTGTTTGTTTGGTGAAGTCCTCAGAGTTTTCTGTATGTAGTATCATTTCCTCTGCAAAAGTTTTACTACTTCCTTACCAATTTGGATGCCTTTTATTTCTTGTCTGATTGCCATGACTAGGATTTTCGGTACTATGTTGAATAAAAATGTAGACAGTGGGTCTCATCTTTTTCCTGGTCATAGGGGTAAAGTTCTCTGGTTTTCTCCACTGACTCTGATGTTAGCTATGGGGTTTTCATCTATGGCCTTTATTATGTTTAGGTATGTTCCCTCCAGACCTACTTTGTTGAGGGTTTTTATCATGAGCGGAGGTTGTACCTTGTCATATGCTCTCTCTGCATCTATTTCATTTTCAAAAAAAATGTTAAATTTATTTTTGAGGGGTGGGGGAGGAGAGTGTGAGCAGGGAAGGGGCAGAGAGAGGGAGACACAGAGCTCAAAGCAGGCTGCAGGTTCTGAGCTGTCAGCACAGAGCCTGATGCAGGGCTCAAACTCACCAACTGGGAGATCATGACCGGAGCTGAAGTTGGAGGCTCACCTACTGAGCCACCCGGGTGCCCCTCTCTGCATCTATTAAAAAGATCTTTCTTTTTTATTCTTTCTTTTGTTGATGTGATGTATCATGCTGATTGATTTGGTAATATTGAATCACACTTGCATCCCAGGGATAAATCCCACTTGATCGTGGGGAAAGATTTTTTTTTTTGTAATGTTGGATTTGGTTTGCTAACAGTCTTTTGAGAATTTTGGCATCTATGTTTGTCAGATATTGGCCTGTAGTTCTTTCTTTTCTTTACTTTTTTTTTGGGGGGGGGGATAGTGTCTTATCTGATTTTGGTAACGGGATAATGCTGACCTCATAGAATGAATTTGGAAGCTTTATTTCCTTTTCTATTTTTTTGAAATAGTTTCAGAAAAATAGGTATTCAATGTTTTTTAAGGTTTGTTAGAGCTTACTTGTGAAGCCATCTGTTCCTGGACTTGTATTTGTTGGGAGTTTTCTGATTACTGGTACAATTTCATTACTGGTGATTGATCTTTCCAAATTTTCTATTTTTTTTCTGATTCAGTTTTAGGAACTTTATATGTTTCTCAAAATTTATTCTAAGTTATCCAATTTGTTATATAATTTCTCATAATATTATAATCCTTTGTCTTTCTGTGATGCTGGTGGTTATTTCTCCTCTTTCATTTTTCATTTTGTTTGAGTTCTCTCTCTCTGTCTCTGTCTCTCAATGAGTGGCTAAAGTTTTCTCAATTTTCTTATATTTTCAAAGAACCAACTCCTGTTTCATTTTTCTGTTGGGATTTTTTTTTAGTTTCCATGTCACTTATTTCTATTCTGATCATTATTATTTCCTTCCTTCTGCTGGTTTGGGGTTTTATTAGTTCTTTTTCTAGCTCCTTTAGGTGTAAGTTTAGGTTATTCGAGATTTTTCATTCTTCTTGAGACAGGCCTGAATTGCTATAAATTTCTCTTTCATTTATTTATTATTATTTTTTTAATTTTAATTTTAAAAATTTTTTCTTTTTCATTTTTAAATTTTTTTTCATGTTTATTTTTTATTATTATGTGCTGTATTTTTACGTTATAGTGTGTCAAGTTGGTTTCCACATAACACCCAGTGCTCATCCCCTCAAGTGCCCTCCTCCATGCCCATCTACCCCCTTCCTCTCTCCTCCACCCCCATCAGCCCTCAGTTCTCAGTATTTAACAGTCTCTTATGGTTTGCCTCCCCTCTCTTCTTAACTACTTTTCCCCCTCCGGTCCCCCATATCTTCTGTTAAGTTTCTCCTGTTCCACATATGAGTGAAAACACATGGTATTTGTCCTTCTCTGCCTGACTTATTTCACTCACCATAACACCCTCAAGTTCCATCCACATTCCTACAAATGACCCGATTTCATTCTTTCTCATTGCCATGTAGTATTCCATTGTATAGATAAACCACATCTTGATCCATTTGTCAGGCGATGGACATTTAGGCTCTTTCTATGACTTGGCTATTGTTGAAAGTGCTGCTGTGAACATTGGGGTACATGTGTCCCTGTGCATCAGCACTCCTGTATCCCTTGGGTAAGTTCCTAGCAGTGCTATTGTTGGGTCATAGGGGAGTTCTATTAATTCTTTGAGGAACCTCCACATTGTTTTCCAGAGCAGCTGCACCAGTTTGCATTCCCACCAACAGTGTAAGAGGGTGCCCATTTCTCTACATCCTTGCCAGTGTCTATAGTCTCCTGATTTGTTCATTTTAGCTCTGACCAGCATGAGATGGTATCTCAGTGTGGTTTTGATATCTATTTCTCGGATGATGAGTGACATTGAGCATCGTTTCATGTGTCTGTTGGCCATCTGGATATCCTCTTTGGAGAAGTATCTGTTCATGTCTTCTGCCCATTTCTTCACTGGATTATTTGTTTTTTGGGTGTGGAGTTTGAGTTCATTATAGATTTTGGATACTATATTTGATATGTCATTTTCAACTATCTTTTCCCATTCTGTCAGTTGCCTATTAGCTTTGTTGATTGTTTCCTTTGCTCTGTAGAAGCTTTTTATCTTGATGAGGTCCTAATAGTTCATTTTTGCTCTTGATTCCCTTGCCTTTGGGGATGTGTCAAGTAAGAAATTGCTGAGGCTGAGGTCAAAGAGGTTGTTTCCTGCTTTCTCCTCTAGGGTTTGGATGGTGTCTGGTCTCACTTTCAGGTCCTTCATCCATTTTGAGTTTATTTTTGTGTATGGTGTGAGAAAATGATCTAGTTTCATTCTTCATGTTGCTGTCCAGGTCTCCCAGCACCATCTGTTGAAGAGGATGTCTTTTTTTCCATTGGATACTCTTCCCTGCTTTGTCAAAAATTGATTGGCCATACCTTTGTGGACCCAATTCTGGGTCCTCTATTCCATTGGTCTATGTGTTTGTTTTTGTGCCAATACCGTACTGTCTTGATGATGACAGCTTTGTAGTAGAGGCTAAAGTCTTGGATTGTGATGCCTCCCATTTTGGTTTTCTTCTTCAATATTACTTTGCCTATTCAGGGTCTTTTGTGGTTCCATACAAATTTTAGGATATTTCTAGTTTGGGGAAGAATACTGGTGTGATTTTAATTAGGATTGCATTGAATGTGTAGATTGATTTGGGTAGTATTGACATTTTTAGAATATTCTGATCCATGAGCATGGAATGTTTTTCCATTTCTTTGTGTTGTCTTTAATTTCCTTCATAAGTTTTCTATAGGTTTCAGCATACAGATCTCTCACATCTTTGCTTAGGTTTATTCCTAGGTATTTTATGGTTTTTGGTCCAGTTGTGAATGGGATCCGTTTCTTGATTTCTCTTTCTGGTGCTTCATTATTGGGGTATAAAATGCAACCGATTTCTGTATGTTGATTTGGTACCCCGTGACTTTGCTGACTTCATGGATCAGTTTTAGCAGACTTTTGGTGGAGTCTGTCGGGTTTTCCATGTCATCTGCAAAAAGGGAAAGTTTGACTTCATTTTCGCCAATTCTGATGCCTTTTCTTTCATTTTGTTGTCTGATTGCTGATGCTAGGATTTCCAGCACTATGTGAAATAACAGTGATGAGAGTGGACATCCCTGTCGTGTTCCTGATCTCAGAGGGAAAGCTCTCAGTTTTTCCCCATTGAGGGTGATATTAGCTGTGGTCTTTTCACGAATGGCTTTTATGATGTTTAAGTAAGTTCCTTCTATCCCGACTTTATCAAAGGTCCTTATTAAGAAGGGATGCTATATTTTGTCAGATGCTTTTTCTGTATCTATTGACAGGATCATACAGTTTTTCTCTTTTGTTAATGTGATGTATCATATTACATATTTGATTTGCAAATATTGAACCAGCCCTGTAACCCAGGAATGAATCCTACTTGATCGTGGTGGATAATTCTTTTTATATGGTATTGAATTCGATTTGCTAGTATCTTGTAGAGGATTTTTGCGTCCGTGTTCATCAGGGATATTGGCCTGTAGTTCTTTTTTTTTTTTTTTTTTGGCTGTGTCTCTGTTTGGTTCGGGTATCAAAGTGATGCCAGCTTCGTAGAATGAGTCTGAAAGTTTTCCTTTCATT
The DNA here is from genome assembly GCA_017311185.1 of Proteles cristata cristata. NCBI lineage: Eukaryota > Metazoa > Chordata > Mammalia > Carnivora > Hyaenidae > Proteles > Proteles cristata. Next base: position 1,409,693 of record JAESUZ010004980.1, read on the forward strand.
TCTATTTTTTGCAATAGCTTGAGAAGAATGGGTATTAACTCTGATTTAAATGTCTGGTAGAATTCCCCAGGGAAGCCATCTGGTCCAGGATGAAGAAATTTTCTATTTCTTCCTGTTTGAGTTTTGATAGTGAGTGTGTGTTTAGGAATTTGTCCATGTTTAGGAATTTGTCCATTTCTTTTAGGTTGTCCAGTTTGTTGGCATATAATTTTTCATAGTATTCCCTGATGATTGCTTGTATTTCTGAGGGTTTGGTTGTAATAAATCCATTTTCCTTTGTGATTTTGTCTTTTTGGGTGCTCTCTTTTCTTTTTGAGAAGCCTGGCTAGAGGTTTATCAATTTTGTTTATCTTTTCAAAAAACCAACTCCTTGTTTCATTGATCTGTTCAATTGTTTTTTGGGATTCTATATTTCTGCCACGATTTTTATTATTTCTCTTCGTCTGCTGGGCTTGGGGTGTTCTTGCAGCTCTGCTTCTGGTTCCTTTAGGTGCTCTCTTAGATTTTGTATTTGGACTTTTTATAATTTCTTGAGATAGGCCTGGAGTGCAATATATTTTCCTCTTAGGACTGCCTTTGCTGCATCCCAAGAGTTTGGATTGTTGTATTTTCATTTTCCTTTGTTTCTATATATTTTTAAAATTTCTTTTCTAATTGCCTGGTTGACCCATTCATTCTTTAGTAGGGTGTTCTTTAGCCCCCATACTTTTGGAGGTTTTCCAGACTTTTTCCTGTAGTTGATTTCAAATTTCATAGCATTGTGATCTGAAAGCATGCATGGTATGATCTCAGCTCTTTTATATTTATTGAGGGCTGTTTTGTGAACCAGTATGCGATCTGTCTTAGAGAATGTACCATGTGCACTTGAGAAGGAAGTAAATTCTATAGCTTTGGAAAGTAGAGTTCTAAATATATTTGTCAAGTCCATCTGGTCCAATGTGTCATTCAAGTCCACTGTTTCTTTCGTGGTTCTCTATCTAGTTGATCTATCCATTGCTGTAAGTAGAGTATTAAAGTCCCCTGCTATTAGCACATTCTCTCCATAAGATTGTTTGTGTTTGTGATTGTTTTATATATTAGGTGCTCCCATATTTGGTGCGTAGACATTTATAATTGTTAGCTCTTCCTGATGGATAGACCCTGTAATTATTATATAATGCCCTTCTTCCTTTGTTACTGTCTTTACTTTAAAGTCCATTTTGTCTAAGTATAGCTACTCCAGCTTTCTTTTGACTCCCCATAGCATGATATATATTTCTCCATCCCCTTACTTTCAATCTGAAGGTGTCCTCCAGTCTAAAATGAGTTTCTTCTAGACCGCAAATAGATGGATTTTGTTTTTTATTCCATTCTGCTACCCTATGTCTTTTGATTGGGGCATTTAGTCCATTTACATTCAGTGTTATTGAAAAATATGGGTTTAGAGTCATCATGTCCTTTGTGGGATTTATGCTTGTGGTGGTGTTTCTGGTGCACTGTGTTCCTTGTAACATTTCCCTCAGAGTCCCCCTCAAGATTTCTTGTAGGGCTGGTTTAGAGGTGACTAATTATTTCAATTTTTGTTTATTTAGAAAGGCTTTTATCTCTCCTTCTATTCTGAATGACAGGCTTGCTGGATAGAGGATTCTTGGCTGCGTATTGTTTCTGTTCATCACATTGAAGATCTCCTGCCATTCCTTTCTGGCCTGCCAAGTTTCAGTAGATAGGTCTGTCACCACTCTGATAGGTGTCCTTTTGTAATGGCCCTTTTATCCCTAGCTGCTTTCAGAATTCTCTCTTTGTCCTTATAGTTTGCCAGTTTCACTACGATATGTCGTGCAGAAGATCAATTCAAGTTACATCTCAGGGGAGTTCTCTGTGCCTCTTGGATTTCAACATCTGTTTCCTTCCCCAGTTTGGGGAAGTTCTCTGCTATAATTTGTTCAAGGACTCCTTCAGCCCCTTTCTTTCTCTTCTTCCTCTTCTGCCGCTGCCGCCGCCGCCGCTGCCTCCTCCTCCCCCTCCTCTTTCTCCTCCTCCCCCTCCTCTTTCTCCTCCTCCCCCTCCTCTTTCTCCTCCTCCCCCTCCTCTTTCTCCTCCTCCCCCTCCTCTTTCTCCTCCCTCCCCCTCCTCTTTCTCCCTCCTCCCCCTCCTCTCTCCTCCTCCCCCTCCTCTTTCTCCTCCTCCCCCTCCTCCTCCCCCTCCTCTTCCTCCTCCCCCTCTTTCTCTCTTCCTCCTCCTCCTCCTCTTCTTCCTCTTCTTCTTTTCCTATGATACGGATATTGTTCCATTTGATTGTATCACTCAGTTCTCGAGTTCTCCTTTCATGTTCCTGGATCAGTTTATCTTTTTCTCAGCTTCCTCTTTTTCTAGAATTGTATCTTCTAATTCACTTATTCTCCTCTCTGCCTCTTCAATTCTTGCAGTGGCCACCTCCATTTTATTCACCTCATTTATAGCATTTTTTAAATTAATCATAACTATTTTTAAGATCTGTGATCTTTGCAGCAATAGCATCTCTGCTGTCTTTGGGCTTTTTCAAACCCAGCGATTAATTTTATGACTACTGTCCTAAATTCTTATTCAGTTATGTTACTTGTATCTGTTTTGATCAATTTTTTTTAGCTGTCACTTCTTCCTGGAATTTCATTTGAAGAGAGTTCTTCCGTTTCGTCATTTTGGCTAGCTTTCTGTCTCTTCTAAGTTTTAAAGGCTTCTTATGTGCTCTGCACCTGCGAGTCCTGCTATATTAAAGGAGGCTCATGCACTGTTTAGGGCCTGGCCATTCAGGAAGTGTTCTTTTAAGAGTGTCCCTTGGTTTCTCTTGATGTGACTTTGGTTATTTTATTTCCTTACTTATAGTGATGCTTTGGCCTCTCACCATGTGTGCCTTGGTTTGTTCCTTGAAGTAGCTCTGGAAAGGAAAATAGACAAACAGAGAACAAAAAACACAAACACACAAACAAGCAAACTGACAAAAATAATAATTAAAAAAACCAAAAAATAAAAACCAAAGGACAGTCTAAAAACATGAAAGCAGAATTCCCAGCTACACATAAAGAGCAGGGTGGAGGCAGTGCTGATGGAAGAGCATATACAAAGAAAGAAGTGACAAGGTTGGGGAGAAAGAGAAAATGAACACTGATCAGGCAGAGCAACTAAAAGGCTTAATCCAGAGAGAGAAAAAGGAGAATATGGCGGGAGGCAAGGAGAAAGAAATGAAGATAATGTTACCCAGAGAAACTCTATAGTCTGATTATTCCAGAGAGAGAGAGGAAGGTAAAGAAGGAGGTTAGAACATGCATAAGGAGGACGGATTAAATATGTCTGTTTAAGCAAACCTGTAACCAGAATAACTAGCTCAGAAGAGGGCAGAGATAAGAAGGAGAAAAGGGAGACTATATCTGAATAGCAAGAATTGATCTACAGTTAATCACGACAATGCAGCAGCTCTGGTCTTGGGGGAGGGGCCTTCCGTTTCTGTAGCATCTAGAGGCTCCCAGCAGCTCCCCAGCACAGATGGGCGAGGTTTGGTAGAGGCGGGTCCGGTTCCACTGTGGGTCCCCCTGTGGATCCCTGAGGCCCTACCTTGGTGGTTGTGGGGAGAAAAATGGTGACCTCTCAGTCCCTTGTCCTCTAACCAGATGTCCCTAATCACTCCTTTGGATCAGTTCTCACTGTGCCTTGGGCACAGCCAAGGTGGGCCAAGGTGCCCCATGCCCAGCCCCATTCCAGGCTCTCACTTCATGCGCATTAATGACGCCCGAAATGTAATCCTGCGAGCCTGGCACTTCAGGGCAGGGGATCGGTCCTCCTCATGCTGCCTGGGCCCCTGGGTACCGCCTGACCCAGAGGGAAGTTCTTTTGTACCCAAGCACAGAGGATAGGATATGATCCCTCTCTGCCCCAGGCCGAGGTTTTTCTCTTTTCATAGTCCTATGTTTCCCCAGTGACTCTTCCCTTCCATTTGTCTCTCCACAGAAGGCACTCCCTCCCCTCCGTGCCTCCTGCCCCAGCCTGTTTTTATCTCCCCTGGTTCCCATTCCTATTTTTTATATTTTAAATGTTTATTTTTGAGAGAGAGTGAGTGGGGGAGCAGCAGAGAAGGAAAGAGAGAGGATCCCAAGCAGGCTCTACATTGTCAGCATAAAGCCCAACATGGGGCTCGAACTCCCAAACCGCGAGATCATGACCTAAGCTGAAATCGAGTCACATGCCTAACCAAATGAGCCACCCAGGTGCCCCTAAACTTCCCTTTTAGAATAGCTTTTGCTGCATCCCAAAGAATTTGGGGCCATTGTGTTTTCATTTTCATTTGTCTACGTGTATTTTTTATTTCGTTTTTGATTCCCTTAGTTGCCCCAGTCATTGTTTAGTGGCATAATATTTAATCTCCATATACTTGTGTTCTTTCTAGATTTTTTCTTGGGGTAAACTTCTACATTCATATACCATGGTTGAAATAAAGGCTTGGCATTACATCATACTTTTTGAATTAGTTGACACTTTTGTGGTCTAACATGTGATCTACTCTGGAGAATGTTCCATGTGCACTTGAAAAGAATGTGTATTCTGCTGTTTTAGGATGAAATGTTCTGAATATATCAATTAGATCCATCTGGTGCAATGTTTCATTCAAAGCTATTGCTTCCTTGTTGATTTTCTATTTGGATAATCCATTGATGTAAGTTGTGTGTTAAACTTCCCTACTCCTGTATTACTATTGATTACTTTTTTAATGTTTGTTATTAGTTGTTTTGGGTATCTCCATATTGGGTACATAAATATTTACAATTATATTTTCTGTAGGATTGTTCCTTTTATGATTATGTGGCGTTATTCTTTGTCTCTTTGTTTTAAATTCTATTTTGTCTCATGTAAGTATTGCTACCCTGGCTTTCTTTTCACTCTCATTTACATAATAACTGCTTTTCCATCCCTCACTTTCAGTCTGCAGGTGTCTTTAGTGCTGAATGAGTCTCTTGTAGGAAGCATATAAATAGGTCTTCCTATTTTATCAATTCTGTCACCCTATGTCTTTTGATTGGAGCATTCAGTACATTTATTTTCAAAGGTAAATATCAGTAGACCTGTATTATTACCATTTTGTTAATTGTTTTACAGTTGCTGTTATAGTTCTCTGATTCTTCTCTTGCTCTCTTTGCTCATGCTTTGCTGACTTTCTTTAGTGATATACTTGGACTTGTCATTTTTGCATATCACTGGTTTTTCATTGGTGGTTACCATTAGATTTATATATAACATCTTATTCATATAGCCATCTATATTAAGTTGATCACTGCTTATGTTTTTATTTTTTTAATTTTTAATTTTAGAGAGAGAACATGAGTGGGGGAAAGGGGTGGGGAAGAGAGAAAGAGAATCCCCAGGAGGCTCCATGCCTGATGTGGGGCTCAGTCCCACACCCTGGGATCATGACCTGAGCTGAAATATAGTTGGATACTCAACTGACTGAGCCATCCAGGTGCCCCATGTTCACTTATGTTTAAACCCACTATAAGGGCATTACATTTTACTCCTCTTTACTCCCCCACGTTTTAGGCATATAGTGTCATAGTTTACATCCTTGTATTTTGTGAATCCCTTGATTGATTTTTATAAATACACTTAATTTCACTGATTTTGTGTGTCTTACTTTTCTTACTCCTGCTTATGATCTTGCCATTCCACTTAAAGAATCCCCTTTAACATTACTCGTAGGGCTGGTTTAGTGGTCATGAATTCCTTTAACTTTTATTTGAGTGGGAAACTCTAGATCTCTTTCTATACTGAATGATAGCCTTGCTGGATAGAGTATTCTTGGTTTCTCTTTCAGCACTTTGAAAATACCATGCCATTCCCTTCTTGCCTGCAGAGTTTCTGCTGAAAATTCCATTGATGACCTTATATGGTTTCCCTTGTATGTTAAGTGTTGTTCCACCGCCCCGCCCTAGCTGCTTTTAAAACTCTATCTTGGGGCGCCTGGGTGGCTTAGTCGGTTAAGCGTCCGACTTTCGCTTGGGTCATGATCTCACGGATCGTGGGTTCGAGCCCCGTGTCGGGCTGTGTGCTGACTGCCAGCTCAGAGCCTGGAGCCTGTTTCAGTCTCTGACTCCCTGTCTCTCTGACCCTCCCCTGCTCACGCTGTCTCTCTCTCTCTCCTAAAAATAAATAAAACATTAAAAAAAAACAAAAAACTCTATCTTTAGGGCCACCTGGGAGGCTCAGTCAGTTAAGCGTCCGACTTTGGCTCAGGTCATGATCTTATGGTTTGTGGGTTTGAGCCCTATGTTGGGCTCTGCACTGACTGCCAACTCAGAGCCTGGAGGCTGTTTCAGATTCTGTGTCTGCCTCTCTCTCTGACCCTCCCTTGCTCACGCTGTCTCTCTCTCACACACAGAAATAAAACATTAAAAAAAAAAAACCCTCTGTCTTTATCACTATTTTTTGCCATTTTAATTACTATGTGTCTTGGTGTGAACCTCCTTGGGTGATTTTGTTGAAGTCTGTCTGTGTCTCCTGGATCAAGGTTTCTGTTTCTTTTTCCAAATTGAGAAAGTTTCCGACTATTATTTCTTCAGGTAAAATTTCTTCCCCCTTTATTCTCTCCTCTGCTTCTGAGATCCGTATAATGCAAATAACTGCTGCACTTGATGGTGTCTCTGTGTTCCCTTAGTTTATTCTCATTTTTTATTTTTTTCTGTTTGTTCAGCTTGATTACTTTCCATTACTCTTTGCTTCAGATCACTGATCCATTATTCTGTTTCCTCTAGTCCACTATTTATCTCCTCTAGTGTATTTTTTAATTTCAGTTACTGAGTTCTTCATTTCTGATGGGTTATTTTTTATGTTATTTTTTATGTTTTCTATATCTTTGTTGAGGGACTCTCTAAGGTCCTCCACTCTTTCCTCAAGTCCAGTGAATATCTTTGTGACCATTACTTTAAATTCTCTATCAGGCGTATCACTTACCTCTATTTTGTTTAGCTCTCTTACGGTGATTCTGTTCTTTCATTTGGGACGTCTTCTGTCTACTCATTTTGTCTAACCCTTTGTGTCCATTTCTGTATGTTGGGAAAGCCAACCATGTCTCCTGCTCTGGAAAATAGTGTCACGTGGAGAAGAGGTCCTCTAGTGTCGGGCAGTGCAGTGTCCCTTGTTCCCGTGAACCTGGCACTTCAGGGGTGTCACCTATGTGTGTGGCATGTGCCAAACTGTTGTGGCTGAGCTTCAGTCCAGTCCTCTGCAATGGCTCTCTTTGCCTGTTGTAGGCAGGGCTTGGCCCCTGTTTGGTTTGACAAGTCTAAGCTGCTTTGGGCTTGAGTTGAGACAGATCCGGTGTTTGCCAGAGATGCAGTAATACCAAACTGTGGTATTCTCTGTGTTGTCCCTGGAGAAGCTTTTTGTTGGTTTGTGGGGCCTATAGTCAGACCATTCGAGTGCTCCCAGCCCACTGCTGGGACGGTAGTTGAACTGGTGTGAGTGGTTTTCTTCCCCTCTCCCTGGGGTATGAGTCACTTTGAGGTGGTGCTGGCCCCTGTCACAGCTGCTTGCACAATGCCACACTTGTGGCAACAGTTTGGCTGAACTCCTCCGGAAGGTGTGTTGGAGAGGGTGAGTATGCAGGAGAACTTGAGGGTGAAGCACACTGTTAGCAAGCTAAGTGGAGGGTATTAGAACTGTGCTTGTTCCCACAGGTACCCCTGTATGTAGGCAGGGGGGCCGGCGAGGGAAATTGTGCCTGCCAGCTCTTTAGTTCTTAGAGAAGTCTTCCAAAGATCCCTGCCCCTCCAGCACACACACTGAAGTTAGTAAATAAACCTGTCCATATACTCCAGGTATCTTTCAAATTTCTGCTTCGATGCTATATCTCAGAGGATCTGTTGTGCTGTCTCTTTAATGCCAAGAACTCAGTTTCCTATTGCCCTCCTGGCTTTCCCAGAACCAAGCCCACTAATTTTTAAAGTGCCAGTGGTAAGTCCCACCAAGTGTAAGAACTCAGAAAGTTAGCCCCCTTTGGTTTTCAAAGCCAAATGTTTAAAGGGATTTGTCATCTTAGTGTGGATCCCCTGTGCCTGGGGTGCCTGGTGTTGAGTCTGCTCCTTTCTCTTCTGTGTGCCTGCGGCATTCCTCCCTCACAGGGACCTTCCTGCAGGTCAGCTTGGCTCCTGACCACGTCTCTGCTTTTCTACCCTCCTCAGTGTGGCCTCTTCTCTCCATTTGGCTTTGGAGAATCTGTTATGCCAGTCTTTGGGTAATTAATTATTTTACACTGACTGGGTGTTCTCTAGGTGTATCCAAGTGATGAGGTGAGCCTAGAATCCTCCTCCTCTACCATTTTCCCCATGTTAATTTGAAAATCTTATCAAGTTGGCAGTATCCTGAAATCATTTGTTCGTGTATGTCCAGATATAGGGTCACATACATACATTTATTGAGTAAGTAGTATGTTTCCAAGGTGCTAGAACCATTCAGATAATTTGACTTGGGATAGAAGGGTGGGCTTTCCTGCCTACGTGTCTCACATTTATCTGCTAGTCTGAGTGGATTCATAAATAGATGTTTCTGGATCCAAAGGCATGATTATTGTGAGTCTGACCTGCTGATTTGTCTCTAGGTCCCTTCCTTCACTCATGTTTGGCATTTTTATCTCTATCTACAAATTCTCTACCTCCAGTTACTAGAATAAGTTATAATCTGAGAAGGGAAATTTTCAACCAGTGGCAAACCTGCTTTCTCATGGCTTTTGCATCATAATCCTTGTCATCCTGAAATGAAGGCTGTATTAATGGCCTGAGGCTGCCACAGCAAGGTGCACCACCTTACGCATCACGCTTTGTAGTAAAGCTTGAAATTAGGAAGTGGGAGTCCTTCAATTTTTATATAATTATTTTAGCATTTACATTAATTTTAGGATTGGTCTGTCCCGTTGTGCAAAACAAAGGCATCTCTATGCATAAGGAATATTTTTCTATGGTTTTCTTATATCTTTGTGGTAGACAGGAATACAGGTGATTTTTAAGAAAACTGAAATAGAAACTGTAACCCAATACCCTAGAATGAATTCAATACCGTTAAAGTACATAAGAGAACATTTCAAATCAATGCATTAAAAATCGGAGGTAACCAGAATTATGATAGAAAGTAAAAGAAAATTAGAGATGAAGACTTAGTTACATTATGATCAAATAAGAACAGATTTAAGTGAACATCCTAAGTGACTTTGAGGAGGGTAATGAAAACAGCCTAGAGAATTGGAAACAGGCAAGAAGGATATGAGAGAAAGTAAGAGATCTAGAAGACAGGGAGAGAACAGCCAATGAAGAAAACCAGTGAATTATTTTTTAAAATGATATTCAGGAGAACTTTTTAGAAATAAAAGGTCTGAGTCTACACATTAATAATCCACCATGTACCTAAGATACTGAACTATAATGTTCAAGTTTGAGTCCTAGCCTAACTATTAGACTTGAATGATTTTTTGTTTTTCAGTTGGAGGCTTCAGGTAAAAATCTAGATCATTAAACGAAAGAACAGAAATCAGCCTGGCATGATACTTTCCGTACTGTGCGCGCTTGCTCTCATGGGATGGGCTTTCCTGTCTATGTCGTTTTCTGTCTGTATATATGGTACTGAGGAGGAGCTCAGTTAATAGTAACTATTGCAACTATTTCACTTGCCACTTACTGCTGTGTCTTGGTGCTGAACGTTTGGGTACAAGAGGTAAACCACAGGTCTGTCCCAGTTCCACTGCTGTGGAAATATTCTTGGAACTAATGGTATGTTTTTCTGTCACTCCCCGTGTTGCACACGGAATTCTGAAAACCTTTCACCTTGCCATTTTGTTTCCTTTTGTTCTTGCTTAGACATGTTCTAGCATGTTACACTGTTCAACAGTGATTTACTCTGTGTGCTGGTACATCATTGTTTCTTTACCACAGACACAATTTGTTGGTGACATTAGTAAAACTCATCCCGTAACCCCGCATACACACACCTTTCTCCTCCCTCCCTTGCATCCACCTTTTACTGCCTTTTGGAAGTATCTGATCTATTGTTGCTTCCTTGGAGTATCTTGACTACTTTTAGTGGTATTGGTTTACAAGGAAATCAAGTGGACTAAAGTTTGGTAATTATTCACTGAGCATTCAGCAATAAAGGCATTTCAAAGAATACAGAAGCTATTTTAAGTATAGGGCACAGAAGCATACAAGATTTTCCTGATTTAAGTGTCATATAGCATTGTTCTATTTTTGTTCATTTGGTTTTAATTTGGATCTCTGCGAGTTGAAACTACATGAAGGGATAAGAATATCCTGCATGAAATCTGAATACACAATACCAAACATGCAGAAAGGACAATACTCTATGGATGTTAGAATTAGAACAGGCAGCAAGTAATACGGGGCAAAGCAGAAAGACAATTCGTGCTACTTGAGAGGTTAGGCATTTGACAGGAAAGTGATTTTTTTAGTTCAGCCTTGGAGGATAAGTAGAATTTCAGTATATAGCATAAAGGAATGCGGCCACTCTGGCGAGTAACCAAGGTACAGTGGTATTAGTGGGGAGTTCTCTGAGACTCCGTTTTAGGACAGATGTGACAAAAACTCAGAAGAGGCCGGGAAGCACTGCAGGCTGACGCCAGAGCGAGAGAGATTAGTTAGGCTTTAGCCTTCCTGCAACAGGGACCGTCAGAGGTTTTCAAGGTAGGGGATCAGAATTTTAGAAATATTTTCCTTGCAGTGGTGAAGGGGGTAAATGATGGGGAGGCTATCAGAATCATTCATGAGAGGAGGTGATCTACACAAGTAGTCTTGGAACATTTTTGATCATGGAAGTCCCTAAAAAAATTCAAAAATTAATGTTCCTTCTCACATATTTTAACTCGAAGTATACATTTTTATCATAAATTTAAATAATGACCATGCAATTTTCAGCTTTTTGTAACAATATTTTAAAATAAAGCAGTTGGAGACTGTTTGAATGTATCCAGTAGAGTAAATATGATAGCAATTTGATTTTTACTGATAACCATTTAAATACAAAATCTCTTCATTTCTTTTGTCCTTTAATTTACATTTCCATTCCACTATACCTCCAAGAATGTTATGGTTATATAACATATTTTATACTTGAAAGTCTTTTATTACTCATGATATTTTTTTGCAACAAAACACGTGTGTTTATGTGTGTATATATACATGCTAGACCCAAATCCCTTGAAGCCAGAAATTAAATTGAGCTAACTCCTTGCAATAGTTTTTTTTTAAATTTTATTTAAATCCAACTTAGTTAACATATGGTGTAATAGTGGTTTCAGGAGTAGAATTTAGTGATTCATCACTTACATATAACCCCCTACCCACTTCTCCTCTGGTTACCATCAGTTTGTTTCTTGATTTCTCTTTTTCCCTTGTTTGTTTTCTTAAATTCCACATATGAGTGAAATCATATGGTACTCTTTCTCTGACTGACTTATTTCACTTAGCATTATATTCTCTAGGTCCACCCATCTAGAGAATATAATATTGTTGCAAATGCTAAGATTTCATTCTTTTTCATGGCTGAGCAATACTCCATTGTATGCATGTACGTGTGTGTGTGTGCGCGCATGCGTGTGTGTACATACATATACACAATACAATACATATCTTCTTTATCCATTTACCAATCAGAAGACAATAGGGTTGCTTCCATATTTCGCTATTATAAATAATGCTCCAATAAACAAAAGAGTGCACCTATCTTTTCAAATTGTTTTTGTATCCTTTGGAAAAATACCCAGTAGTGGAATTACTGGATCGTATGGTAATCCTATTTTTACTTTTTGGGGAGTCTCCATACGATTTTCAATACTGACTGCACCAGTTTATATTTTCATCAGCAGTACATGAGGGTTCTTTTTCTCTTCAGATATTCCCCAACACTTGATACTTCCTTTTATTTTAGCCATTCAGACAGGTTTGAGGTGATATCTCCTCATAATTTTGATTTGCATTTCCCTGATAGTGATGTTAAACATCTTTTCATATGTCTGTTGGTTATCTGAATGTCGTCTTTGGAGAAATGGCTGTTTATATCTTCTGACTATTTTTAATTGGATTATTTGTTTTTGTTTTGTTTTTTGCTGTCGAGTTGTGTACATTCTTTATATATTTTGGATACTAACCCCTTATTGGATATGTTACTTGCAAATATCTTCTCTCATTCAGGGAGGTTATTTTTTACTTTTGTTGACTGTTTTCCTTGCTGTGCAAAGGCTTTTTATTTTGATGTAGCCCCAATAGATTAACTTTGCTTTTCTTTCTCTTGCCTCAGTTGACATATTTAGAAAAACGTTGCTATGACCAATCAGAGATATTACTACCAGTGATGTCTTCTAGAATTGTTATGGTTTCAGTCTCACACTTAGTTCTTTGATCCATTTGGGGTTTATTTTTGCGTATGGTGTATGAAAGGGGTCCAGTTACCTTCTATATCATGTAGGTGTCAAATTTCTGCAACATTTATCCAAGAGACTGTTTTTTTCCCCAATGGATATTCCTGACTCCTTTGTCATGGATTAATTGACCATAAGGCGTGTACTTATTTCTATGCTCTCAATTCTTTTCTATTGATCTGTGTGTCTGTTTTTGTTCCAGTACCATACTGTTTTGATTACTACAGACTTGTAGTAGAGCTTGAAATTTGGGATTGCGATACCTCCGATTGTGTTTTTCTATTTCAAGACTGCTTTGGCTATTCGGGGTTTTTCTGGTTCCATAAAAATTTTAGGATGATTATTCTTTGAAAAATGCTGCTGGTATTTTGATAAGGATCGCATTAAATCTGTAGATTGCTTTTGGTAGTACAGACATTTTAACGATATTTGTTTTTCCAATCCATGAGCATGAAATATCTTTCCATTTGTATCATCTTCAATTTCTTTCATCCATGTTTTGTGTTCACAGTATAGGCCTTTCACCTCTAAGGTGAAGTGTATTAGATATTTTATTCCTTTTGATGCTATTGGGATTATTTTCCTAGTTTCTGTTTCTGCTGCTTCATTATTAGTGTATAGAAATGTAATGGATTGCTGAAAGTTGGTTATGTATCCTACAATCTTTCTTCTCAGTTCTAGTAGAGTTTTGGTGGAATCTTTAAGGTGTTCTGTATATAGTATCATGTCCTCTGCAAATAGTAAAAGTATTACTTCTTCATTACTAATTTAGATGCTTTTATTCCTTTTTCTTGTCTGATTGCTGTGGCTAGGATTTCCAATACTATATTGAGTAAAAGTGGGGAGAGTGGACATCCTTGTTCCCAATCTTAGGGGAAAAGCTGTCAGGTTTTCACGATTTGAGTATGATGTTAGCTGTGGGTTTTTCACATATGGCCTTTATTACACTGAGGTATCATGGGTAAATGTTATATTCTGTCAAATGCTTCTGTGTCTGTTAAAATGATCATAATGTTTTTAATCTTTTATTGATGTGATGTATCATGCTGATTGATTTGTGAATATTCAACCACACTTGCATCCCAGGAATAAATCTCACTTGGTAATAATGGTAAATGATTTTTTAAAATATATTGTGGGATTTGGTTTATGAATACATTTTTTTTCTTAAAGATTTTGGAATCTGTGTTGATCAGAGATATTGGCCTGTAGTTTTCCTCTTTTTGTAGTACCTCCATCTGCTTTTGGTATGAGGGCAATTCTGACATCATCAACTGAATTTGAAAGTTTTCTATTTTTTGGAAATAGTTTGAGTATAATAGGGATTAAGTCTTCATTAAATATCTGGCAGAATTTGTCTGTGAAGCATGTGGTCCTGGACTTTGTTGGGAGTATTTTAATTTCATTGCTGGTAATTGGTTTGTTCATATTTTCTATTTCTTCCTGCTTCAGTTTTGGAAGGAAATTTAATAGGAATTTATTTCTTCAAGATTGTCCATTTTGTTATATAATTTTTCATAATCTCTTATAATTCTTTGTCTTTCTGTTGTGTTCGAAATTTTTTAAGTCCTTTCTCTTTGAGTCTCTGTAAAGGTTTATCAATATTGTTTATCTTTTATTTATTTATTTTTGTGTGTGTGGTGATTTTTTTTTAACAAATAGTTTATTGTCAAACTGGTTTCCATATAAACCCAGCACTCATCCCCACAAGTGCTCTCCTTCATGCCCATCACCCCCCTCCCCCCCACATCCATCAGTCCTCAGTTTTTGTCAGCATTCAAGAGTCTCTCATGGTTTGCCTCTCTCCCTTTCCCCCACCATTTCCGCCCTTCTTCTCCCCCTTGTTCCTCTGTCAAGTTCCTCCTAATCCTCCTATACGTGCAAACATATGATATTTGTCCTTCTCTGCCTGACTTACTTTGCTAAGCATAACACCCTCAAGGTCCATCCATGTTGCTACACATGGCCAGATTTCATTCTTTCTCATTGCCGTGTAGTATTCCATGGTATAGATAAACCACATCTTCTTGATCCATTCGTCCATTGATAGACACTTAGGCTCTTTCTATGTTTTAGCTATTGTGGAGAGTACTGCTATGAACATTGGGGTCCATGTGCCCCTATGCATCAGCACTCCTGTAGCCCTTGGGTAAATTCCTAGCAGTGCTATTGTTGGGTCATAGGGGAGTTCTATTGTTAGTTTCCTGAGGAACCTCCACACTGTTGTTCAGAGGGGCTGCACCAGTTTGCATTCCCACCAACAGTGTAGGAGGGTGCCCGTTTCTCCACATCCTCGCTAGCATCTAGAGTTCTCTGCTTTGTTCATTTTAGCCACTCTGACTGGCGTGAGGTGGTATCTCAGTGTGGTTTTGATTTGAATTTCCCTGATGAGGGACGCTGAGCATCGTTTCATGTGTCTGTTGGCCATCTGGATGTCCTCTTTGGAGAAGTGTCTGTTCATGTCTTCTGCCCATTTCTCCACTGGGTTGTTTGTTTTTCAGGTGTGGAGTTTGGTGAGTTCCTTTTTGGATATTAACCCTCTATTTGATATGTCGTTTGCAACTATCTTTTCCCATTCCGTCGGTTGCCTATTAGTTTTGTGGGTTGTTTCCTTTGCTGTGCTCAATATTGTTTATCTTTTAAAGATTCAGGTCCTGGTTTCATTAATTTGATTTATTATTTTTTAGTTTCTATTTTACTTACTTCTGCTCTAATCTTTATTATTTCCTTCCTTCAGCTGCTTTTTGGGTTTTGTTATTCTTCTAGTCACTTTAAATTTTTTTTAATGTTTTATTTATTTCTAGGAGAGAGAGAGAGCGTGAGCAGGGGAGGGTCAGAGAGAGAGGGAGACACAGACTCTGAAATAGACTCGAGGCTCTGAGCTGGCAGTCAGCACAGAGCCCGACGCGGGGCTCGAACCCACGAACCACGAGATCATGACCTAAGCGAAAGTCAGACGCTTAACCAACTAAGCCACCCAGGCGCCCCTCTTCTTCTAGTTCCTTTTGATGTAAAGTTAAAAATGTAAAGCATTTTTCTTCCTTCTTGAGTCAGTCCTGTATTGCTATGAACTTCCTTCCTAGAATTTGCTTTTGCTGCATCCCCAAAGTTCAGACCATTGTGTTTTCATTTTCATTTGTCTCCAAGTATTTTCTGAAATACTCTTTGACTTCTTGGTTGACCCATTTATTGTTTAGTAGCATGTTATTTAACCTACATGTATTTGTGTTCATTCAAGTTTTTCTTGTGGTTTAGTTCTAGTTTCTTATATCATCGTGGTTGGGAAAGATGCATGGTATGACTTCAGTCTTTTTGAATTTGTTCACACTTGTTTTATGGCACAATATGTGAGCTGTTCTGGAGAATGTCTCATGTGCACTTGAAGAATGTGTATTCCCCTGTTTTGGAGTGGAATGTTCTGAATATATCTATTAGATCTATCTGGTCCAATGTATCAATGTTCTGAATATATCTATTAGATCTATCTGGTCCAATGTATCATTCAAAATCAGTTACCTTGTCGATTTTCTGTTTGGAGGATGTATCCATTGATGTAAGTGGGGTAATAAAGTGGTTTACTATCATTTTATTACTATCAACAACTTTGTTAATAGGTGCCTTTATGTATTTAGATGCTCCCATTTTGAGTGCATAAATATTTACAATAGTTCTATCTTCTTCTTGGATTGTTCCTTTCACGGTTATGTAGTGTTCTTCTTTGTTTCTTGTTGCAATCTTTGTGCTAAAGTAGATTTTAACCGTTATAAATATTGCTACCCTGGCTTTCTTTTCACTGCCAGTTGCTTAACTGCTATTCCAACCCTTCACTTTCAATCTGCATGTGTCTTTAGATTTGAAATTAGTTTCTCGTAGGCAGCATATAGATTAGTTTTGCTTTTTGTCCATTCCATCATCATGCGTCTTTTGATGGAACATTTAGTCCATTTACATTCAAGGTAATTATTGATAGGTCTGTTGCCATTTTGTTATGTGTTGTATCATTTTTTTTTCCCTCTGTCCCTTTAGTCTCTGCTTTTCTTTCATAGTTTGTTGGCTTTCTTTAGTGATACACTTCTGTTCCTTTTAGTTTTTGCATGCCTATTATCATTTTCTTCTTTATTTAATGGTTATCATTAGGTTTCTATACAACATCTTGTGCATATAGCAGCCTATGTAGTTAGTGGTTATTTAAGTTTGAACACCTTCTAGAAGCGCTAAACTTTTACTCCTCTCCTTCCACCCCCCATTTTATATAGAGAGACATACTTTACATCCTTTATTTTGTGAAATCTTTGATTATTATCCATATACTTTTGATTGTTTTTGTGTTTCCTACTTATATTCTTGGTTATTGATTTTTCTCTTCTACTCAAAGAGTACCTTTTAATATTTTTTTGTAAGGCTGGTTTAGTGGTGATGAATTCCTTTAAGGTTTTTTGTGTGTGTGACTTTTTCTTTTTTCTCCTCCCCTGGGAAACTCTCTCTCCTTCTATTCTGAATGATAGCCTTGCTGGATGGACTGTTCTTTGTTGCAGGTTTTTCTCTTTCAGCACTTTGATTGTGCCACTTCCTTCTGGCTTGCAGTTTCTACTGAAAAAGCCAATGATTGGGGCGCCTGGGTGGCTTAGTCGGTTAAGCATCTGACTTTCGCTTAGGTCATAATCTCGCGGTTTGTGGGTTTGAGCCCCGCGTCGGGCTCTGTGCTGACTGCCAGCTCAGAGCCTGGAGCCTGTTTCAGTCTGTGACTCCCTCTCTCTCTGACCCTCCCCTGCTCACGCTGTCTCTCTCTCCTAGAAATAAATAAAAAATATTTGAAAAAAAAAGCCAATGATAACTTTACGGGGTTTCCCTTCTTTGTAATAGTTTTCTTTTGCTACTTCTAAAATTTTGTGTTTATCATAACTTTTTGCCATTTTAATTATTGCATGTCTTGGTGTGGACCTCTTTGGATTGATTTTTGTTGGGGGCGCTCTGTGCTTTCTGGATCCATAAATCTATTTCCTTCCCTAGTTTTCAGTTATTATTTCTTCAAATAAATTTTCTGTGCCCCCTTCTACTCTGTCTTGTCCTTCTGGGATCCCTACAATGTGAATGCTATTATGCTTGATGGGTCACTGAGTTCCCTTACTTATTCTTTTTTTTTTTTTTTTTTGGAGAGAGAGCACTCATACACCCTAGCAGGGGACAAGCCGGGGAAGAGGGAGAAAGAGAATCTTTTTCTTTCATTTTTTAAAAATTTTTAGATAGTGTGTGCAAGTGAGGAAGAGAGGCAGAGGGAGACAGAGTGAGACTTAGGCTCCATGGAGCCCAAAATGGGGCTTGATCCCATGACCTTGGGATCATGTCCTGAGCCAAAATCAAGAGGTGGACAGTCAACTGAGCCACCCAGTCACCCCTTTCATTTTTTTTTTTTTTAAACTTTTCCTTCTCCTGTTCAGCTTGATTGCTCTCCATTAGTCCATTCTCCAGGTCATTGATCTATTCTGCTTCCTCTAGTATATTTTTTCTGTCTAGTGTATTTTTATTTTCAGTTTTTGAGTTCTTCATCTCTGATTGGTTCTTTTTTGTTTTCTCTCTTTGTTGAGGGTCTCAGTGAGGTCTTCCACTCTTTCCTCAAGTTCAGTGAGTATCTTTATGACCATTAGTTTAAATTCTCTATCAGCTGTATTACTTATCTCCATTTCATTTATGTCCTGTGGTTTTGTCCTCTTCTTTCATTTGGGACATATTCTTCTGTCTGCACATTTTGTCTGTTTCTGGGTACTAGGAAAGTCTGCTAGGTGTCATGCTCTTGCATGCAGTGGCCTGCAGTGCAATGTCCCTAGGACTTGGTGCTTCATGGGTGTCTGTGTGTGTTGCACATGCACTACTGTTGTGTCTGAGCTGCATTTGACTTCAGTTGTCTGCAATGGCTTTGTCTGTTGTGGGCAAGGTTTGGTGCCTATGTTGTGAATGTGCCAGTATTGGGCAGCCCGGGGCTTAATATGAATTAGAACAGATGTTTGCCAGAGCTGTGGGAGCACTAACTACGAAGCACTCTCCCTGTGTTGTACCCTGAGAGGCTTTAGGCGGGTGGGGCCTGCGGTCAAACCCTATATCTGTCTGCAACCCATTTGACCAATGTCAAAATGATGTGTGGTTATTTTCCTCTTTCCATGTGACTCCAGTCACTTTGGAGTGTTTTGATCCCGTTGGGCTATTTGCACACTGCCAGGCTTGTGGCGCCATTTTTGGTGGCCTGCTGAGGGTGGGTTAGAGGGGTGGGTCTCTAGGAAAACATGGGGGCTGGTTTCATGGTGAGCAAACTGGGTGGAGAGTGTTGGAGCTGCACAGGTTTCTGCAGGTGTCTGTATCTAGGCTGGGGGGCGCGGGGCGGGGGAAGTAACGTGTACCCTCCAGCTCTTTTGCTCTTGGAGAATCTCTTAAATATCCTGCCCCTAGAGTGCGTGTTCTGAGATTAGTAAATAAATCTCCTTACTGCATATACCAGTCTTCTTTCAGACTGCTGCTCCTAGGCTGTATCTCTGTATGGATGTTTGCTGTGCGCTCTCTTTAATGGTAGGGACTTGGTTTCCTGTCGTTTCCTGCTTTTCTAAAGTGGAGCCTGCAAAGTAGAACTTTTCGAAGTTCCAGGTGTTACCTCACTGATTGTACAAACCTGTGATGTTAGGCCCCTCTGGTTTTCAAAGACCAGTGTTAGGGGGATTCCTCCTCCCAGTGTGGGTCCCCCATGCCCAGAGTGCTTGGTGTGGGGTCTGTACTGTTCCCTTTTCTGTGCCTGCAGAGGCCCTCCCTGCTGTGGAGAGTCTCGCAGTTTCCCTTGTTTCCCGACTTTGTCTCTGCCCTCAATACTGCTTCCAATGTGGCATCTTTATGTTGAGCTTTGGAGAGTTTGTGCCAGCCTGTGGCTCATCTTCTGGATTACTGACCCCGATTGGGGGTTATCTAGGTGTATTCATGGGACAAAGGGACTTTAACATCCTCCTATCCACCATCTTCCCTGGAAGTCCTCTGGCTACCATGGCTTAACGTTTTCACCACCAAAACAGTTTTCCACATTTACTTCTCTTCATATTTCCTAATACTAAACAGTGAAAGAACAATGCCAAGTACCCGGAGTCGTTTTTAAAGGTACATGCCTATATAGTAATTCTTTACTACTTTTACTGTTTCCCGTTTCAGACCTTCAAGCTTTTGTGTGCTTGAAACAAAAGTTTATCAGTAGAACCATGACGTTCATAAAGGTTTGTGTGGTCACAACCTCAAATAGTAAAACCCAAGGGTAATGTGGTTGTAGATTGAACAGATTAGCTATAGAGGGCTGGCCATCCCTATAGGAAAGGCGTCTAGGATTTCCAAAGAAAAATATACTACCTGCTCGTCTCCCTGATTTCACACAATATCTTCTACTTCTTAATAAACATGGTAATGGTGGTATAATTTATGCTCTTGTTGAATTGAACTTTTTCATGCAGTCCATTTGTTGCCAATAGTAGGCATTGGTGTTTCTAAGTTTTTGCTGTTCTAGGGACATTAATAGAATATCCTCATTCATGTGGATTCTAGGTTTTTGAATTATGAAAGTACTTCTAACATCAGATTGGGTCAGAGAATATGACCATTTTAATAGTCCTTGATACATACATTGCAACATAACTTTCTAAAAAGATTTTTTAGCAATTTACACTACTCCCCAAAGCATATCGCTAAACCTGATTTGGCCATCTCAAGATCTTGGTGAGGTGCTTACAAACAAGTTCTGATTCTATAGGTGTAAAATGCACTCTGACACGTTGTAATGGCTGCTACATCACAAAGTCAAGTGAATCACTTCCAGACCCTTCTTTGCACATTGAGCTTCTTCGATGTTTTCTGTAACTTGATACGACAGTGAGGTTGAGGCCAGAAGCCTGGGTTCAAAGTCAGATTCACCACATATTAGCTGTGTAAATCCTTTGACAAATTAGTCTTTGCCATTTTCTCATCTGTACAAGGAGAATGCCTACTTTAGTTTCTTTTCTCCCCCCGTGGCTCAAACTTACGTTTTGAAAGTAAACCTATATTCTTTTCAATATCCTAATTGTCCCCCCCCCCCCAAATCCTTAAGGATACATTTAATTTTGGTGAATAGCCAAAAACTATTTGGAGTCAGGTCTGCAAGATAGCTCATTTATTAAGCTGAGTTATGTTTTATCTATAAGAACTATTTAACATTTTTCAAGTGTTGGCATTTAAGCATTGGTTTATGGAGAAAACTCATATTGAATGTATGTCATTGGGTCATTCCACTTATTGTAGATCAATGCCAGACAACTGAGTGCCATTCTGTTGGTCCTCTGTCTACCTGTGTTAGTTTGCCTTGTTGTTCCCCTTTAAGAGGATGAATTTGGTCCCTGGGAAAGTAGGTTATTTGTGTCTTCAGGTTTGAGAAAATGATATTCTTTTACACTTTCCTTCAAAAGTTTCTATTCGATAAATGTCAAAAGTTTGAATCCCTCTTCCACGTCTCAAGTTTTTCCTCATACTCTGGCCTAGCTGATCTCTCACTGTGTACTGGAATGGGTCGTACTTCAACCTTCTACCTCATTAACTCATTCTTTGCATTCATTCTTCTATTTATCTCATCTACTTATTTTTGTAGTTCATTCAACAACTCAACTTCTATTGACTGCTTTTGTGGTACCAAACACTGGAATATTTTTTAGATTTCTAGATCTGTTTCTGGGCTTGCATATCCTCCATTCTAAGGATACTGAGTTTGTCTTATTTAGAGTTTCTCCTCAAATTTCTAGGCCGTGGTTGTCTATGTATCTTTGTCATTTGGGGTTGCTGTTTCAGTCACAGGTGGCTTGCCTCTGTTGATGGCGGGAGAACACTGGAACACACTGCCACATGAGGTAGCTCGGTAGTTTGTGGTTTCTGTGTGAGGGCTTCTCCATCCTCTTGGGGATCTCTAGCTAATGGTTCAGGGTCTTCTCTGGCCCAATGTCCACATTCTGTGATTTGGTCTGAGAACAATTGCTGTTGCTGCCTCCTGCTCAGCCCAAGTAAGGAAGAATTCAAATGATCCATCTAGGTCAGATATAGTCTCCCCAAGAAATCCTCTGGAGGTTTTCCAAGACCTTCCCCTAGTTTGGGGTAGATTCCTCCACTTTGGCAAATCTCCTCAGTCTTCTATATATCAAATCCTGCTCCCAGATCTCAGAAATTCCTCAAAAGCATTTGTCAATGGATGGGGTTTTTCTTTTCACACGGTCATTAGATTTCATTTTCTTTACTGTCATTTGTGTTGGATTTGGGGGAAGAAGAGAAGGCAAAGGTTATTGCTCAGTCTAACCATCTTTACCCAGTCTCCCTTCTTAATTGGCATTTATTTCTGTTCTGTTCAGTGGTCAGCTTATTAAATCTGTCTAAAGTGCTAGAGACCAGTCATAATATTCATTAGAGGGTTCACGCATGATTCAGTTATCTCCCGTAAGTGCCACTAGCAAAGTGCAAGGAAGATGTGGAGTTCAGAGTTCTCGTTGGGTGAAGGCATCGGAATTAGGCCTTTAACAGGACGATCTGGACATGTAAAGACAGGTGTATTAACATGAGAACAGCAACAACTAGCTACTTTGACTCTGGCTTGAAATGTTGAAAAGTGACAGAACTTAGTCACTTAAAGTGATAAGGGTAAGAATCTGTCAGATATGTATTTTTTTCCCTCTCTAGATAAATGGCACATAAAGTGCAGTAGGGAAAAAACAAAACTGTCCAGAGATGTAAAAACGTATACACAGAATAGCAAAACAGTCATCACAAGTTAGAGTCAAATGATAAAACTAGTATTCTGAATTCCCATTAGTATCATAGCTCTCTACAGAAAGAGATCATTTAATGCCCGTTTGTGGGTATGGGCATGCACATACCACAGATGTAGATTCGGCACTGGGTAAATCCTACTTCCTTCTCGTACATGCTTGGAGAACTACAGGTAAATTTTGCATGTATGCTACTATCAAGACACTACTTAACAGGCATTTAATAGTTTCTTATAAGAAAGTTGAACACTTCAGGACTATCGGTAAGGTAACTTTCGGGGAATGGCCCATTCTTTAGACAACATTTTCTGGAGATTTTCAATTAGTGTAATTGTGGGGGCAAAGGGTGGTCTTCCAGGCAGTCATTTCTGAATATATTTTTGTAAAAATACTATGAAAATTATTTATATCTGTAAAATCCTAGCTGGGAAATTGGGGCTCAAAATAGGTCTATTTAATGGTCTCAAATAGGGGTAACATGAAAAGTTTTATCTTTATCCTAAAAGGGACATGGCTTTTTTAAATGTTGAAAAATAGTACTTTAAAGGACTGTTCTAGGGCCGGAAGCCTCCTTCAGATTCTTTTTTTCTTACAGTATTTTGAAAGCTATAAGCTTATCTCATGTCACAAAACAGTAAAATTCATCTGTTCTTTGATATTGACCTAAAATTTAAGAAAAAATTATTATGAATTTAGCTTTTATTCAAAATTAAATAAGCAAAAGCAAAAGTTTAAGAAACTTTTACAAAGTACTTACATAAAAGAAAGTTAATAGGGACAGTCACAAGTTTGCAACAAATAATTACAAAAGTATCTAGGGCAGCATGAATATAAACCATGGCGCAGCATGGTGATCTAATTGTGATATGAATAAGGCATAACTAACATCTGCACCAAGACCAGAATTAAGAAATAAAACATACTTTAAAAGCTTAGTTCTACATTAAGCTTCTTCTCTTTCCCCAGATCCTTAATGGGTTTATACTAGGTAATTTTTTTTAAACACCTCATGTCAAACTATAAATTATATAGATGGGCAGTTGATGTGAAAAGCCCCCTAAAATGTACAAACTAACTGGTACTGAGTTGAGTTCTCCATTTACCTTTATGTACAATTAAATGTAAACCATATTTTCACAGTTTTAAGTGTTTTATGAATAGATGCACAGTACCATGGCAGGTTTGCAATTGTTCCTGAAAACTGGCTCTAGGTTCTGCATCCGAAGCCTGTTGGCCACTAGGATGCAAGTATTTACATAAATAAGAAACTGTGTCATAGTCAATGGTCAAGACAGTTCAGCAAGAGCAGGATTTCCAACAGAGTGATACTCAATACCATAGTTTACATACTTGTGCAAATAGAAGCATTAGGACAGATAAATCTGAGGCAAATTCAACTTGCAAAAACTTGTATCGCTATTGTTGTAAACTTGGGCAGTAAAAACCCTCAGCAAGTTCTGCTCTCTATGGCTTTTTTTCTTTTAAAATTTTAAAGCCAGAGAAAATGCACACACGCGCGCGCACACACACACACCCCACATACACACAGTTCTCATTTCGTTTTAGAATATGGTACATAGTGCAACTTCATCACAATGTAGAGGTTTAACACACATTCAGTGCGTGTTTTTCTGTGCAAGTTCTTAGTGGTCTAAGTCCTAGTTGAAGGTAATCATTGCAGAACCACATGATTCAGGAGGTTGAAGGAAAAAAAGTTTCATTACATTTCTCAAACCAGCACTGGATGTGCAAAAGGCAGCAGACAATCTGGCTGTCAACACGGCCAGATTAGGGTAACTTTAAAGGAAGATCCAAGCGGTTAGTTACTTAGATTGGTCTCTAGAAAAATAGGTCAGTATATGCTGTATCTTTGTCAACCGTTCTTTCAAAGACTTCATTGACAAAACCGACAGCTGGTATCGGGGATCTACGGGAAGAACTGCAAGAAGCCACCAACACCACGCGGGTCCATTAGGGGTCGCCTAAAAATAATCAACAGTTTACAGTATTAGTACAATATACATCTGTGACAAAAACAATTACAAACCAACAAGCTCGTCTTCATTGAGCACTTGACTATCTGATCGTATCTCAAACTCTTTTAACAACCATGTAAGGAAAGCTCTTGTGCCCCTATAAAATGGGGAAACCGAAGACCAGAAATGTAAATCGTCCATGGCCGACACTCTGTCCTCGGCACCGCACTGCCTGGATGCAGGCTGCTCATATTTGGGGCTGGAAAATTCCTCATTGCAGGAACCGCCCTGCGCTCTGGTAGCATGTTGAGCAGTGTCTCTCACGTCTATCCAATAAGATGCCAATGGCACCTCCCAGCTGTGACGGTGCAAACTATCTTCAATTTCATGAGGAGTGAAAACGTTACATGCGATAGAGTCACAAATAAATTGAAGCAGCAAGGGAAAAAGTTAGTGAGAAAAGATTTTTATAAAAAGTATAGGAAATGATACATCTCCCAAACTGTCAAAGAATAAGGCTGCCAAATGTGCCACAAAACTGTCCTAATTGAGAGCTTCTTTCTGAAAATACATATTTAAAACATTAATTAACATTTAAAAATGTCTTCAAAGAACCACGGAATCCTAGGCAGGATATAAGAAAAGGTCTCAGCCTCTAGTTTTGTTTGAGAAAATCAGCATTTCCATCAGAGAAGTCCTTTGGATGTGGCAAGGGCTGACTACTGGCCAGTGGAAGAACTTGGACTTTTTTTCTCAAGATTTTCTGTTTCTTTTATTCAGTTTTACTACCGTGTATCTAGGTGACGATATCTTTGTATTTATCCTACTTGGAGTCTGTTAGTGGTCTTGAACGAGAGATTGAAACTTCATCAAATTTGGGAAGATATCATAAATTATTACTCTAAGATATTTCCTGCTTTTTCTGTCTTCCTCTTGAGAGTATAATTATGTATATGTTATACAAAACAATTTTAAGCCATCTCTGTTGCACCCCAAATTACTTTTTGTTGAACCTGAAATCTGAAGTTTCAGAATGACCATAGGAGCCCCTGAGGTTAATGCTGATCTCCATAAGCTCCCTCCAGAATCCCATGAGATTTCCATATTTGTGTACCATCTCATCTCCGCTCAGCATCACCACCCAGCCTTCTTGCATTTCAGAGAGGTCAGAAACATTTCCCAGAATCCCCTCCCTCACATGGTTCTGGGGATAGACTTGGCCAGGGAGAGGCATAATCCTGTGAAATTTGGAAGAGAAGAAGCCACTGTTCTCTGGAGACTGTTGCAAAGTGTTGACAGATTTGCAGGAGCCTTCCAGAGAATTCTTAACCACCTGCTACAGTGCTTCAGACTGAGATACTGGTGGGTACCTCCCTCATACTCCTAAGAAATACAGAAGCTTCGCCACAAGTTCCCCTGGGTCAGGTGCCCTGTCCTCCTTCCGTGACGTCCCTGAGCTTCACTCCTCCGGCTCTGCATCTCACAGCACCCCCTCCATGCCTGGATTATACACAAGTGGCTGCTTTTGTTTCACTGACCAAGTCCTGACTCACAGTAATACTAACGAAGCAGTGGTAGAGGACTGAATCATAAAAGGCGAGAGTGGTGAAAGTTGAGTTTTTACATTGAAAATATACTTAATTTTATGCTGCTCAAAGGCTATTTCTATCAAGTTTTATCAGATTTAGGAAACCAAGATAAAACAAACATGAGCGACTGATAATATGTAGGATACTGAATGAGTGCTCAACTTGGAGATGATCTGATGTTATAATTGCAAGTTCAGGTGAAGGACTCAATTGGGATTCAGACAGATTTAGGCCAACCTTTGAAAACTGGAATGAGAGGCAGCGTCCATCACAGTGGGCCCTGCTCTCTCTCCATATATTTATTTATAGCCATTTCATTATGAAACCTACCTTCTGACCATAAACACTCAGTTCAAAATGTTTATGTCTAAAAGTGTTTCAATGAGTCTACCATCAGATTTTCCAGAACGGGGACGCTTCTTTTTGTGCATCTTACAGTGTCTACTGCACAGATCTGCTATATGCTGACCAGATTAAGCTTAAGCATCAACCCTAAGTACGTGAGCAAGACTATCAGAACACTAACTTCATGAGGAGCGAAGTATTAAACATGAAGAGACACATGGAGATAAAAGGAGGTTAAAAAAAGGACTTCTAGAAAATGCAGAAATGATAGCTCTCCCAACAATTTACTAGAATGTCCCATTTTTAATCCCCTCTCCCTCCTGTGAGCAAATCGTCAGGGAAGGGCTTTTTCCTCCTGTGCAGCCACAGCTACGGACCCCTCAGCTCTGCCCATCCCCTTCCCCTACAAACAGCAGCAGACACCACTGCTCTGGAAATATGGTCATCAATTCAAAGGCAGTGGGGACAAAGGAAAGGCTGTGCAAAAAGGAAAACAAAAAAAAAAACCCTTAAAACTCCCTTAATTTGAGTTTATTAAGAAAACAGTGAGACTCTTGGAAACAGTATCAAAGTCATCATACCTGAAGGTTTTCCTCCCTCCCAGGCATTGAGCCAAAGTGCTGAAGAATTTGGCTTCGAAATCGGTCTCTCAAGTTCTGAAACCAGCTGCAGGCCTGCGAGTATACCAGGTCATGGAGCTGCCGGAGGCTCTGGACCTCCTCTTCGTCCTCGGCCTGGAAACACAGCAGTTTGTAAGACGTGCATCTAGCCTTCCTGTCCATATCCCCAATCCAACAGAAATGAAAAACACTTTTTAATTGGCAACCCCAATTTCAGTGCTGGATCAGAGTATTCTTCTGCAATGTATATTACATATTCCTCACAGAGCGCCGAGGGCCAGACTAAAGGGACGCCACAAGGCGTGACCGCCGCCCGGCCTTGTCGATGAAGCAATGCAGTCCTGCAGAAGACTACGGCCGGCCTCCAGCTGGGAGAGGCACAACCGAGCGTGAGTTCTCGGATGAAGGTCTGCATGAATTTAGAATTCCTTTTTGTCTCTATGGATTAATGGCTTTTGAAAACAGTGGAACAAGAATATAGTCACTGCAGTAAAAGGGAAGATTGGGGAGGTTTAAAGCAGAGATAACCTGGCAGAAAGCAGTAATAGGATGGAGAACAAACATAATGATACCCTTTACCAGGGAACTGGGTCAAAACATAGTAAGAAACTTAGCAAAGAAAACCAGTCTATCAAAAGAGAATATATTATGCAATGATTTTTTTTTTTTTTTATATAAAGGCCAAGGCTGTGGCTACCTCCATCGCTGCTCCTTGCACCCTTCAGATCACCAAACTGTGAACGTAAAATTCAATGCATCCGCCTTGCAGCCTCAGATCCAGAATTAGTAGTCTCACAGAACACAGGAGATGAAGTGGAGCATTAACTCCTGCATCTTCTATTGATTTCTGTAGCACACACTTCTATCCCACTCACTCTGTGCCGGGGAGTGCTCTAGTTCATATACATTAACTCATCTGAACAAATACCAGGCCTGACTCAGCCTTTCAGATTTCACGAATGACTCACTATAAAACAAAGGGAACTCTGAACACATACTTTTTATTTCTGGAAGATCTGAAATGAAAAATAAAACTAAAAAACACCTGCCTTTTGCACAACACTGTGAATGTACTTAATACCACTGAACTATATAACAAAATTTATCAGTTTAATCATAGTTACGTAATGAAAAGGTGGAGCCATGAGTTGAAGACTTATGGTCTTGGAATGACCATATAAAACTCAGTCGCCTGCTAACACACACTGGTCTTAACATAAGCTGGAAATAAACTTATGACTTGTGAAGACTATTAAAAAAACAAAACCTCTGTTACATCCTTACAAAATTCTAGGAAATAAACCATGGGCTCTAGAAAATAATGACAAAAATGAGAAGCGTCTGAGATGGAAAAAGGAACTGGCTAAAAAGCAGGCAGAACTTTATGGGGGAAAAAAGACTTTGCTTATGAAATCTGAGAAGCTTTTCCAGAAGGGACAAGAAATCATTACAAAGATGAGACATTGAGATGAGGAAAAATTATTACACATTCCTAAGACTACAAAGACAGCAAGTGCTTTCTAAATGCCAAACCCATAATGCTTTCAATATGCTATCCTATTGTCATATGTTCCTATCTAGTCCTATGATTGGCCATACTCAAGGGATTTTGTCATCAAATCCAAATGTGAAGATGTAAACTTCCAAAGAATATTGCCTTTAGCAAATGACTCCCTTAACTAAGCATGCTTAAGGCAAGGACACTATCAAGCAGCTCAAAATTTCAACTCACACTTTTGACCTACTGCACAAAAAAGAAGTCTTCCTCTAGCATCTTAATAATAGGACAGGAAATATCAGACTAATCAAGTTTATCACAGAGGCAATATGGCATAATGATGATGCACAGCGCTTGGAGCCAGAAAGCTAGCTTTCAATCATTTTTATGACTTTACCTATAGGATCTTAGACATATGAATGACCACTTTGGGAGCTTCTGTTCCTCATCTAAGTTTCTCAGAGTTTTGACAGTTCAAAGAGTTAATGTTTTTAGAAGCGCCTAATGCCAGCATTCAAATGAAGGGCCCGAATCAATGAACAGAGAGAGCATATGATCAATGGTTTTATAATGCCCTTCCAAAAGAAACGGCCTTTGATATTCATAGCCTCACAAATCATTTTTCTGATACCTAAACAAATTGTAGATGGTGAATGAGATACTAGAAACATGAAAGGGCCCCCACTGACCCTTTGCAAGAAGATTATCACAATAACGCACTGCAGGGAAGACAGTCTAGTGATAGTACTTTCTCTGTGATGCCGTAGAGTTTAAACACCTCATCTCACAGTGGCGATGTTATCATTAAGGTTCTGTCAGACACATCTAGAACAGTTTGGAAAGGATTCAGTGTGTTTTTGCCTTTATGTTCCATTTCAATCTCCTGATTACATCAGTTTTGACTACTAATAAATTCAATTAAAAAGGGCAGGGATTAGCAGCTTTCACAACATAGATGGGTTCCGAGCGCAACCAAATCGAGTGCTGCTGTTAAGTGCCCACCATGTCCACATCCATTCTAGGCACCACGTTGGTTGGGGAGTTGGCAGAAATGAAGAGGAACTGTTCTAGACTTCCAAGTCAACACAGAGTAAGAGCAACATGAGAAAAAGGTAACTGGGAGCTAACTTGTATAAATATCGACGATGGTCTCTGAGACAAAGAACTGTTTTAAGTGCCTAGAATATCAGCCTATACAAGGCCAAGGACAGAGTATGCCACGGTGTGCTAAAGAGATATTTCATACCTTAACATCTTCCAGATATTCAATGTCTGCGGTGCAGTACCCATCTTTCATTCCTCTTTTTAAAACCCTAAACCGCTTTCCTCCAACTGTATCAACCACAGACCTTCCATCAGGTAAGAAATGTACATTCCTAATTTGTAGCATACACCCATAATCTGCAAAACTAAAGGAAAAATTGTGATTAATAGCCAAGTTCAAGTAGCAAGCATGGGAGCTCTCAATATTCAAAGCACGGTCCAATATAAACAGAAATATTTACATACAAAAACATACCTATTCTGAGTATCACTGACACACATCCCAAACTGTTTAGTTCCAGTTTGTATACTTCTTCGAATCATCAGTCTGTATCTTGGCTCGAATACATGAAGAGGGCAAGGCACAGTGGGGTAGGCCATAGTGCAAACAAATATTGGGACATTCTTGGTCAAGCTGAAGAAGAAAATTTCGTATCATACATCAGAACATACCACAAAAATGACTGAAGCTCGTGACACTCATCAACATCGATTATTTATAAAACTAAATTTGAATTTAAGATATGACGTTAGCATACCGAGCTAAGTATCTTTATGAATCAAGAGTATAGTTAGTATTTTGTCTTGCTCTGTTAAAATACTGTTACTTATAAGAAAAAATGAGCTCCCACGGTACATGAAAAGCAAATCGTTAAAATTCCTAGTGCATTAATATATTTTCAAATTCACTAACAAAAACATAAGTCAGTAACATTTTCTCTAATTAAAATTATAGAATATCTTTCGCTGCCTGATTGGCAGGACGAAGGACAACAGTGACTCGCAGTTCTGGCGAGCGACTGGCAGTGCAGAGGGCGGTTTGAAACCGTACAACCATAGTGAAGAAGAATCTGGCGAACACTTTAAAAAGTTCCCTTAAACTTCTAGAAAAAATTGTGCAAGTACTCGAATGTTCACTGTAGGGGCGCCTGGGTGGCTTAGTTGGTTGAGCGTCTGACTTTGGCTTAGGTCATGATCTCGCGGTTCGTGGGTTCGAGCCCCACATCGGGCTCTGTGCTGACTGCCAGCTCAGAGCCTGGAGCCTGTTTCAGTCTGTGACTCCCTCTCTCTCTGACCCTCCCCTATTCACGCTTTCTCCCTGTCTCTCTCCTAGAAATAAATTAAAAAAAAAAAACATTAAAAAAAGAAAGAATGTTCACTGTAATATTGGGTACAGTAACCAAAACTTAGAAGAGGGGATTAGCAAATGGACAAAACCATAAAATGAAATGCCATATTGTCGTTTTAAGATATGCACACTTAGATGTGTGTGTATGTACGGCTGACTTGGAAAAAATAAAGGTTATAGACGAATAGGATTAAAATTGTTACATATGAAAACCTGGAAGAATATATGCCAAAATGCCAACAGTAATTCCTTTTGGGTTATAGATTATGACCGTTCCCACCCCTGCTCATGTATAGTATCTTCTAGCTTTTCTTCAAAAAGACATAAATTATGTAAAAGTAATACAAGCATTAGCTCCTCTTTTAAAAATCTGTAATCTATCACTGAGCATTCCATTCAGGGTTTTTTCTTTTTCTTTTTTTTTTTTTTTCAGTTCTTATGCTGACAGGAAATATTAAATAGCAAAACTTTGAAGTACCAGGGGAGGAGTACTTAGGATGAGCACCCCATAAGGAAACAGCCCTGTTAGTAAGCACCACAGTTGGCATCACGCTCGGCCCTGCTCATGTTACTACTTCATCTGTCCTTGCAGATTGCAGTCACTATAGTTAAGATTTCAAAAGCTTATCTGTGGCTTTCTTGCAACCGGCTTTTGGCAGTGTTGATCAAGAAAGTTCATAATCCTCCTATCAGAGCATTTTCTATCATAAAATCACAAAGAAATATCAGTTTCACGGAAGACAAATCAGTATCAATTTAGAGACAAGAATGGACATCATTCTTCTATCAAAGGCCACTGGCCCAGTGAAGACATGTGGTGGACACATACTAAGTTCGCAAGCACAATTTTTTTCTTAGTGAGAAAACATAACTTTTTGCTTCCATTATTTTCCAACATATGTTGCGTAAAAACAGCATGTAAGACTTGCAGTTCTTCCTTTAGTGTGTCCAGTTAAAGTGAAAGAAAGAGAGTTAAGAAATTAAATCCTCAGCAAAGAGAGAGACTCCTAGGACTGTAGCAAGAGGGAAAGAATGTAAGCAAAGGACAAGGAAGAAAGAATAAAGAGCAAGAAAACCAGGTCAAACGTCCCCAGCCCCAACTAGCCATTATGTGCTCGCTCTTAGTAGTGGTCTGTTCCACTCTATCCCCAAATTACTTCCTGACGCTTAGTCTGCTACAAGTCAATCGTCACTCTTACCAATTTCAGTCTCAGGCCTCAAGGACCCACCCACTTCCCGACCTCTCATTGGCTAAAGGAGCTGCTAATCCAGGTTGTTTATCTTCAACCTTCCTGCTCACCCTGCCTGGTACGTGAGGCCCCATAGGAGATCCCTCCTCCACTGAAAATACCACCGCAGTGCGAAGAGCTGAGTCAGCAGCCCCCAGTGGGACATCCGGAAGTTACAAAAAACTTTTAAGAACTTCTGTCTGTTGAGGAAAGGGGAACCTGACCAGTAGTTGTTGAAACTATGCCTTGGGCTAGACTGGGTTGAACTCGAGACAGGATCCAGCTTGCTCTGAGGAGGTCTCTCCTTACTGTGTTAAGGGGTGGTGGCTCGGAGCTTGATCCCATTAACTTTATGAGAAGAAACTTACTGGGGCGCCTGGGTGGCTTAGTCGGTTAAGCGTCCGACTTTCGCTTGGGTCATGATCTCGCGGTTCGTGGGTTCGAGCCCCGCGTCAGGCTCTGTGCTGACCGCCAGCTCAGAGCCTGGAGCCTGTTTCAGTCTGTGACTCCCTCTCTCTCTGACCCTCCCCTGCTCACGCTGTCTCTCTCTCTCCTAGAAATAAAAAAAAAAAAAAAAAAAAAAAGAAACTTACTGTGACAGCTCAGCAGTTTCTTCATCATATATTTGTTTTCTCTCAGACAGCTCATCAGGCAGATACTTCACTATCAATTCTTCCAACAGCTGTGTCACACAGTACCTCCTATCTGCTAGATACTAAAAGACAGTATTATTTTACACTCCAGTACTTTTCCTATGGCAGAAAACAGGCAAAACAGTTTAACTGAATATAGTAAAGCCTTTATTACAGATTTATACCATTGATTCTGAATTAATTTGTGAGGGAGAACATTACAAGCAATGATGTCGCACAGGTCAGCCTGTGCAGCCTTTGCCCCAAAGCACGGAAGATAGGTGGCTGCAGAATAGACTATGCGCTCTACAGAAGACCCCGGTCCAGCTACGACCTCAGATCCTTTCTGGGCAGCGGCAGCCCTGCCGTCTCCCACACCAAAGGCCAATTTCTATCTGACAGCTCGTCGGGACTTCAGACTAGCATTGTAACTGAGAAACAAGCTGAGGAATAAAGATGATAATACACTTGCCTTATGCAGGAAAAGCAAAACTAATCTCTTTGTCCCAATTTCAGTGGCAGGTGTCCAGATCATTTTTCTTTACGATTTTCCTTCCACTGTCACCTACTGTCACTCAGACCCTTATCAAGAGGTTGCTTTTCCGACATGATCCACCCCCCCAACTCTATATAAAATAGTACATCTGTACCACTCCCTTCACACTCGGGAAACCGGCCACTCACACACTTCCGTGTCATTCTCTATTCCAACTGCTAAAAGCCATCCCCCTCCATTCAGCCTAGAAGAAGCCTGCAAGGTCCGGCTCCAACTTTACCTTTTTCTTGAAGTCTGCCTTAATTTTTCTGTCTCCCGAGAACCCCATTTTTACTGCCTTTATCATATAAAAGGCAGTTACCACATGGTGCACTATATTCTATGGACAAAAACACGTTGTATTTCTGTAGGTAAATTAAGAACTGCAGAAGGCTGGGACCAGGCGAGAGAGTGGGTCATTTCAGAATTTTGGAACATGAAAAAATGATCAACCTGAATTTAATAAAATCAGTGAGGAACGATTGTTGGGAGACAATCACAAGATAAAGAGAAGCCATACTTTTAATCTGCAGTTGCAGCAAAAATAAGGGTTTGTCACTATCCAGTGAAGAACGGAGGAGGAGGAAATGGGAGTGGTGGGAAGCAGGTTAACAGTAGTTTTCAAACTGTAGCGTGGATCAGGCTTGTTCAAATGTGGATGGCTGACCCCCACTCCCAGAGCCGCTGTTTTCATGGCTCTGGAGTAGGGTCTGAGAATTTATATTTCAAACAAGTTCTCAGGCAATACAGATGCTGCTGGTCAGGGAAACACATTTTGAAAACCAGTGGGCTATATATTATACGTAATACTCATGCATTAATTTGGAGGAAATAATAACCTAAATTTGTATTTCTAGGGGATGTTGGGAACCCAGCAATTGGTTTTAAAAGTCTTATAAATACATGGTTTCTGATCAGTAATTCACCTTCCAGAAATTTATCCTAAGGAGGTAGTCAAAGATGCAAATCATGGCAAAAAAAACAAAAAACCTTCCAAACCCGACAATAGGGAAATGTTAAAGTATGCTGCTATAAAAAAAAAAAATCTTCTCTTCAAAATATATTCAAATGAAAGAAGACAAGAAAAGCATAAAACTATAGAGTTTATCAAGTTTTTTAAAATATATATGTAGATTTTACCTATTATATAGGGTATCTTTAGGACACACGATAAAGTTATTTTCAAACAGTATGTTGGTTGTATTTTTAAATAATATGCTTGTTTTCCTTTAAACTCCAGATATTTCTTAAGGTGAGATATCTCTAAAGCCACATATCTAATTGTTAATTTGAAAAAAAAAAAAGCATAATATACTACGGAGTGTCTAAAAACTCTGGAAACACAGAAAAAAACATGATTAGAGTACTTCACCTGAAAACATGAAGTGTAT
Organism: Proteles cristata cristata; assembly: GCA_017311185.1. NCBI lineage: Eukaryota > Metazoa > Chordata > Mammalia > Carnivora > Hyaenidae > Proteles > Proteles cristata. Next base: position 1,444,121 of record JAESUZ010004980.1, read on the forward strand.
GGGCAGAACTGTGACAAACTCTTTAAGAACAAGTTTGTCTTGGGTTTTCAGACTTTGTGAAAATTCTGTATATAATTTTAAGTTTTACATATTGCCTTGTTATGTAAGACTCCTATCACATGTATTTAATACACATGTTATTATATCTGTACAGAGTTGTTAGGAGTTAACTATGTACATGCAAGTGCAAAGGGACTTATCAATTTTTTATTCATACTTGGAAGACTTTTTTTTTCCTTTAAGCAATCCTGTCATCCCCCAGAGACAGGATCACTCTCCTGATCAATGCTACGGCTGTATTTGGGACCTAGAATTAGAACACTTGGGCCTCACCTTCTGGGGTGAGGTCACCCAAGCAGGACTGGGAAAGTGCTGTCTTCCCGTTGGTTACAAGAGATATGCACCCGAGATCCAGCTATTTTTCTAACACAGGTTATTAACAGCATTGATCACTGACTCTACAGGAGTGTGGGAAGCTGGGCCTTCCTCTCTTCTGTCCAGTATACCACTTACTAGAGCTGTGCTGCCCAAATGGTAGCCACCAGTCACATGTGCCCACTTAAATAAAAATAAAAATTTAAAATCCAGTTCTTCAGTCACACTGGCCACATTTCAAGTGCTTAACTGCCACATGTAGCTAGTGGCCACCATGTTGGACAGCATAGTTATGGAGAATTTCCATCAATGCAAAAAATTCTATTGGACAGAGTTGTTCCATAGGTAAAGGAGGCAGGAGTAGGGCTGAAATCTAGGGTATTATTCAGGGTGGGAGGCAGTTGGATTTTCCCAATACTGTCATCACTAAAATGGAACCAATTCTAGACCAGGTACTTGACCATGCCTCATTTTGTTAAATAAAAAAATGAAGTACATGGGACTTGGCCTCCAGGATGTCCCTCCTTCCCCGATGTTCTTCAAATTCACATTTCTCCAGCACATTTGGGTAATGAAATGTCATCCTTCTTGGTCACTTAGCATACATAATATAATTTATTCTGAATATGATAATCACTCTCTGGGCTGGATATAAGTCAGTATTACCAAGCTTAAGATCAAGTAAACAGACAAAATACACAAATGTTTACCTCTTTCAAGCTTTCTTTGCAGAGAGGACAATATGGTGTATGATCTAAACAGCGCTCAAGGCAATTCTTACAGAAGGAGTGTCCACAAGGGGTTGTTACTGGCTCAAAAAACAACCTGAAATCAACCAAAATACATGTTAGTTTTCTCCTTAAAGTACCCATTGGAGAAAGTGAACAAATAATGGAACCAGAAGACTAATCTCTATTTAAGGAGGAAGAAGGAGGGTCTAGGGGACAGGAGAGGAAGGGGCAGTGACACATACAATTATCCCCTCCTGAACCTTTTAAAAGTTCTCCATCAGCAGGGGTACTCTGTCAAGGGGCAAAAGCTGTACTGATGAATGGAATAGCCCACATGGAGCCACTAAGCATTTGAAATCTGGCTGGTCCAAACTGAGAAGTGCAATAAATGTAAAATACACACCAGAGACTATGTGCAAAATAAAAAAAATATATAATAATCCTTATTTTTTGAATAGATTCTTAGTTCTTAATAAGCCTACAAAAAGCCTTACTATATAAAAATCATTAAAAAGAACCCACTAAACTTTACAGTTGAATTGTAAAGAAATATTAGGCTTAATATCATTAAGCAATGAGCAATACAGAAATACTAATTTTACTTACATTTTTATAATTATTTCCTGAACCATAATACTTCTGAATTTCCTAGAAGTATTGTTAGGTACATAGGTACTTGAGAAACCAGCTGGCCTAATGCCCTCACCTCAGGATGGGTGAACTGCTCAGAGGTAAGGCACCTGCTGAGAACACAGCTGGCTCTCCCCAGCCTGATGTAGCCAGCACCCGGTCTCCATGCACTGTTCCCTGGACTCCACCACAACTCAAGTAAATGGAACATGTCTTTCAAAACTATTAGTCTGCTAGATTTACAAGCATTCTACATAATGGAAATCTTTATCCAACTTTACTTACAAAGGACTTAATAGTTAAAATATGAAAACAAGACCGAATCCTATACATACAACACCTGTTAGATACATCCGTGGTTTTAGATTTGGGTATGGGTAAAAATTCTAAGTTTCAATAATAACTTTTATAGTACTTTACAATTTCCTAGACACTTCTTAATATGTAAGTCATTAGATTCTTACAACACCTTCAATATAAGCTATGGAAATACTGGCCTGCTTTCTAACGAAAATCCAACTAATGTTCAGAGATTATTTGCCCAAGGTGTGAAAGGTAAGCGTAGAACTATAATTTGTATCTTTTGATTTTTAGTCAGTATTCTGTCATTTTACATTGCCTCTGATTAAAATAGATTCCCTATAAGTGCTCTGTATTTTATTTGGTAATATAAAATATCACCTATAAAACTTTATATACTTACCTCATGCAGAGAGAACACTCAAAATCTGAGACATCTATTAGTTCTTCTGGGATGTCACCGTAAGTTAATGAAAATGTACACACTTCATTGCGAGTTTCTATTAAAACAAAGAGGACTATTATCTTTAGGAAGATGCTTAAGGCCATTCTAAATAAATAAATGTGTTCTAAATGAGTGTAGTGACATTTTTACCTCCTTGTTTTTTAAGCTTATTTCTCCCATCTTCGTCTACAATCACATCCTGGTCTAAAAGAGACAATTTTCTTTTCAACAGAGCACCTTTTTCTTGAACAGAAAGTAGAGGTTCCGAGGACACTCTTTTTAAACAGTCGTCTCTGGCAGGCATTTCTGTCGAATTTATAGCCTGTGCTGACCACGCACGGTTTAAGCTTCCTTTGATAAGCTCTGAAGGGACCTCTGGTATTTCTTCATTCTACAAAAGTACAATAAACAAGGGAAACTATTTTTGTACTATATTGCTCTCACCACAAACCAACTGAAATGAAATTCCAGTGTCTCACAATGTTTGTTTTACTGTTCATTTAAATGCACCAACTTTTAATTCTGAAATCCTGATAAATAAATCATTTTAACTAGTAATTATAGCCCTAGCCATCAAGCTGACATGTTCTAACAAGGTTGATGCAGTTATGCTAATATAGTTGTTCCAACCCTGAAAAAGCTAAAATAAATACCATGAAGTTTTGTGATAAAGAGGTGACCTAATGAACACATACTTTACATAAAACTTTAGTGTAAAATAAAAGGCTACAGAATCTAATTCAAACAATGCGTAATAGATTCTATTTCTTGAAACCCAGAAAGTGAAATTCTTAACCTGTAAAGAAACAGATGCACTCAACCCATGAAAATCTTTTCTGGCCCCTTACCTGCTGTGGGCTGAGCTCTGTGGCAGAGTGAGACTCCTCCATTACTAAAGGAAAACCGAAAGGTTTGTTTTTAATACACGGCAATGAACTCCAGGAAGAGTCCTTCAGGCCTTCTTTTAAGTTTTCAGGTGACAATAAGTCACATAAAATCTGTAAGAAGAATATTATAAAAGTAATGAAAAATGTATGATTAGGGATAATTTAATATAAAGCTATCTAAGAAATTTTAGAAAAATTCACAGCAGATATTGTTTTTAATGAGCAGAGGAGGAAGAGATTAAGTAATAAACAGAAATGCCAAATCATTCAAAAGTCTTGTAAAACCAAGGTGTGCCTGAATGGGGTCAGATCATGTCAAATAATTCAAAAGAAAGGCATTGGAATGGCTAGACTACTAGCCTGAGAAGGTACCCAATATTAAAACTGATTTTAAAGATTTTTTTAAAAGTTCACTTGTTTTTGAGAGTGTGAGTATTGGGGGGTCAGAAAGAGAGAGGGAGAGAAAATCCCAAGCAGGCTCCACGCTGTCAGAGCAGAGCCCAACACAAAGTTTTAACTCTTGAACCATGAGATCATGACCTGAGCCGAAACCAAGAGTCAGACACCTAATTGACTGAGCCACTCAGGTGCCCCATAAAAAGAAGAGATCTCAAGAGAAGTAGAAAATCTATACCTCTGAACATTAGTGAGTCCTACCTATCAAAACGGTTCACCCCAAAGTACACTTTAAGGTTGGATTTACAGTATTTAAGTAAACTAAAGAACTTGTAACTCTAAAATTCCATGTATTTTTGCTGAATTTAGCTTCTCACTAAGTAACAACCTACATGGCAGCCACCACGCCCAGCTCTTGGGTGTGGCACCATATGGCAGCTGTCCCTCAACAGCTGTGAGTTAATATGGAAGGAAGCTGTCCTATCAGAGATACCTCTAAACTAAAGAAAAAAACAAAACGAAACAAAAAACCATGGTAGGTTAAGGTAGGGAAGAACCTACCTAGAAGGAAATGAATAGGACTCAAATGATTACTGTCAAATAAATTATATTAAGTGAACAGCAGAGCATTTCTTTTCTTTTTTTTAATGTTTTATTTATTTCTAGGAGGGAGAGAGAGAGAGACAGCGTGAGCAGGGGAGGGTCAGAGAGAGAGGGAGTCACAGACTGAAACAGGCTCCAGGCTCTGAGCTGGCAGTCAGCACAGAGCCCGACGCGGGGCTCGAACCCACGAACCGCGAGATCATGACCTAAGCGAAAGTCGGACGCTTAACCGACTACCACCGGGTGCCCCAAGCAGAGCATTTCTTAAAATGTGGAGCTTTAGTTTTCTGTTGGAGATATATTCAATGTACATAAAAAGTGCTTATCTGGAAGGAGCTCAAGCAATATTCCCTTTAAAATTTGTTTATTTTTACATTTCTCTAGTTAAAAAAAAAAAAAAAAAGGCATTAAACACTCACTACCCTAGAGCCCAGCAACTCCACTGGGTATTTACCAAAGAGATATAAAAACTTATGTCACCAAAATGACTTGGACAAGAATGTTAATTCCTAATAGCAGCTGGTAACAATCCAAATTAAAATCACTGTTAACTGTGACTACCACTGATTGTAGTATGTTCCTACCATGGAATGCTTAGTGAACAAGAAAAAAAATTGCTGGATAGATTTCAAGACTATGATGTTCTACAAAAAAAAAAGCCAGACACAAAAGAGCATACACTGTGTGGTTCCACTTGTATGAAGTTCTAGAATAGGCAAAACTACTGTGTGGTAATAAAAATCTAAACAGTAGCTGTCCCTGGGAGCAGGGATATAGGATTTGCTGAAAAGGGGATGACTGAACTTTCTAGCACGATGACAATATTATACATCGTGCTGTTACATGGATGCACAATTTCTCAAAATTCACTGGACTGTAAAAATCCATGCATTTTATATGCAAATTATACTACAATTTACAAAAAGTGTACTGGGAAAAAAAAATTCAAAGTATCACTTGTTTTGCATTAAGCTGACCTTATTAAACAACAAATAAGTGTTTATAGACATATAAGGATACCTAGTAGCACAGAAAATGTAAAATTATCAGCCCTTACAAAGGTCTGCAGTGTCCCCAGGGAGATACAGCTCCTTGTATAGATACAAATAGAAAACACATAAGAGTAAACAATTTTTTGTTAAATCAATAAGCTATAAGGTATATGCAAACAAACCTCATAGAAGATATACTGAGGTCAGCCGTATGCATGATGCATTGGGGACCTGAGAAAATCTTTAAAATTCTCATACTTCAGAGTACACAAGAATCTCACTGGGTGTTTGTAAAACTATGCTTGAATTCCAGAGATTCTAATTCCAAAGGTCTGTGAAGTCCAGGAATGTTTACGCTTACCATGCACCTAAGATGATACTAAATAAAGCCACAATGTAAAAAAACACTATAAAAGTGACAAATAACATGTCATGTTGTGAGGATATTGAGGAGAACATCATGACTGGGCACTACAATTGTATCAGGGTAGACTATCCAAAAAAATTTTTCAAAGACGCTAGTCTTTCCAGATACTCTGTAAATAAGTTTGACAAAAGCTGAACAGCATAGGAAATAGTATAACAAAAACTGCGAGAACTTCTGAACAAAACTGTTTAACTTAGTTTAACCCAATGTTTCCCAAAGTCATTTAATCAGAGAACATCTTCCCCTTTTTCTTTCAATTAACACCTACTAACACACCATGAAACAAAGCCTGGAAAGTGACATATGGACTACTGAAAAAATGAAGGAAGAACAAATTGGGGCAATAATACGGGCAACTATGGAAAATAAGCAAAACTTAGACTGGAAATGAAAAGAAAAAAGCAGGTCAATAAGAATTCCTGAATGGGGGGGGGTGTCCCAAAATGAGAGAAGAAAGGGTCAATAAACTTATTTGAGGAAATAATGGCTGAAAATTTCCACAGCCTGGGGAAAGAAACAGAATTTCCAGATTCAAGAAGCAAAGGATTCCAAAAAAGATGAACCCAAAGAGATCCACACTAAGATACATTATACCTCAAATGGAAAAATTTCAAAAGAGAATCCTAAAAGCAGCAAAAGAAAAAAACTTATTACACGTAAGGGAAATCCTGTATGGCCATCAGCAGATTTATCACCAGAACCTTTGCAGGCCAGAAGGAAAATGGCATGACATATTTAAAGTGCTGAAAGGAAAAAAAACTTCCATCTAAGAGTTCTTTACCCAGCAAGATTATCATTCAGAATTAAAAAAAAAAAAAAAAAAAAAAAGATTGAGTGTTCCAGACAAGCAAAAGCTAACAGAATTCATCACCACTAAACTGAGCCTACAAGACATGTTAAAAGGACTTCTCTGAACTGAAAAGTGGTACTAATTAGTAACAAGAAAACATACCAAAGGAAAACTTTCAGTGGGAAACATAAATAATAAAGGTGAATACAGCAATCACTTATAAATAAAGTAAGTATGAAGGTTAAAAGACAAAAATAATAAAATTTACTAAAACTACAAGAATTGGTTAAGAGAGGTCTAAAGAGATGTATAAGATGACATCAAAAATATAAAAGGTAACAGGGGAGAAAAGATGTATAGTTTTGGACTGTGTTCAAATTTAAGTTGCCATCAACTCAAAACAGACCATTACAAAGGAAGTTATATGAGAGCCTTACTGTGACCACACAGAAACTACAGTAAATATGCAAAAGAAAATGAGAAAAGAATCTAAGCAGAACACTGAAGAAAGCCATCAAACCACAAGGGAGGAGAGAAAGAGGAGAAGAAAGAGAGAGGAGTGATGAAACCGGGCAAAAAATAATTAACAAAATGGGAATAAGCACATACCTATCAATATTTACTTTAAGTGAAAACAGACTATACTTTACATAGGGTGGCTAAATAGATTTAAAAAAACCAAGATCCATTTATCTGCTGCCTATGAGACATTCATTTCAAGAAGGATATACACATCGTGAAAGTGAAAGAATAGATGTTCCAAGCAAATGGAAATGAAAAGAAAGCTACACACTATACTCAGCAGACAAGAGACTTTAAACTGAAGGCTGTAATAATAGAGGTCATTACATAATGATAAGCAAGATTCAACAAGGAAATATTACATTTATAACCGTATGTACCTGCAACATAGGACACCAAGCTACGCAGCAAATAAAAGGGAGCTAAAGGGAGAAACTTACGGTAATATAATAATAATGAGGGACTTAAACACCCCATTTACAACAATGGATAGGTCATCCTGATAGAAAACTAATAAGGAATCATTGGTCTTAAATGACACATTAGACCAGATGGACTTAACAGATATATATAGAACACTGCATCCAAAAGCAACAGAATACACATTCTTCTCAAGAGCACATGAAACATTCTGCAGAATAGATCATGTTAGGCCACAAAACAAGTCTCAAATTCAAGAACACTGAAACCATATCAAGCATCTTCTCATACCACAATGGTATTAAACTAGCCATTACAAGGGGGGAAAAAACAGAATAAAAACAGCCCACAATGTGGAGATTAAACATCATGCTACTAAACAACAAATCCCTCAACAAAGAAATCAAAGGAGAAATTAAAAAAAAAAAATAGCTAGAGACAAATGAAAACAGAAATACAATGGACTCAAATCTTTGGTATGCAGCAAAAGATGTTCTGAGAGGTATACCTCAAGAAACAAGAAAAATCTCAATCTAATTTTATATCTAAAAATGGTAAAAACAAGGAACAAAGCCCTAAGTCATAGAAGAAATGAAATAATAAAGATCATAGCAGAAATAAATGAAATAGAGATGAAGAGAGGGAAGGTCAAAAAATTAAGAGCTGGTTCTTTGAACAAATAAATAAAATGGACAAATGTTTAGCTAGACAAAAGAAAATAAGAGAGGGCTCTTTCTTGACTTAGAAAATTTGGACAGACCAAGTCTTAGCAATAAAATTAAATCAGTAGGAGCGCCTGAGGGGCTCAGTTGGTTAACGTCCAACTCTTGATTTTGGCTCAGGTCATGATCTCATGGTTCCTGAGTTAGAGCCCCACCTCTATCAGTGCAGAGCCTGCTTGGGATTCATTCATTCATATTCTCTCTCTCCCCCTCCTCTGCTTATGCACGTTCTCTCTCTCAAAATAAACTTTAAATAAAATCCTCCCAACCAACAAAATTCCAGGAGCAGATGGCTCCATAGAGGAATTCTAACCAAATTAGTAAATAAGGGTTAATGTCTATTATCAAACTATTCCAAAAAATCAAAAGAAAAGATTCCAAATTCATTCTACGAGGCCAACATTATTTGATACCAAAACCAGATGAAGACAATACAAAAAAAAAAAACAAAAAACAAAAACAAAAACTAAAGGCAAATATCTCTGATGAATACAGATGCAAAAATATTGCATCAATAAGATATTAGCAAACAATCCAACAGCACATTAAAAAAATCATCACAATCGTGGGATTTATTCCTGGGATACATAGGTGGTTCAGTATTCACAAATCAATCAGTGTGATACATCAACAAGGATAAAAACCATATAATCATTTCAATAGAAGCAGTAAAAACATTTGACGAGGTATAACATCCATTCATGTTGTAAGCCCTCAAAAAAGTAGGTTTAGAGGAAACATACCTCGACATAATAAAGACCACATATGAAGCCATAGCTAACATCATACTCAATAGTGAAAAATTGAGAACGTTTCTCCTAAGGTCAGGAACAAGATAAGGATGTCCATTCACAACACTGTTACTCACTATAGTACAGGAAGTCCTAGCCACGCAGTCAGACAAGAAAAAGGAATAAGAAGTATCCAAATTGGTAAGGAAGAAGTAAAACCATCACTATTTGCAGATGACATGATACTCTATATAGAAAACCCTAACGACTCCAGCAAAAAACTACTAGAACAGATATATGAATTCAGTACAGTCATAGGATATGAAATTAATGTGTAGAAATCTGTTGCACTTTTGTACATTAATAATGAAGCAGCAGAAAGAAATCAGGAAAACAATCCCATTTACAAATAAATTCTTTATTGATAATTGATAATCTTATTAAGATAATAAGATACAAGGAATAAACCTAACCCAAAGAGGTGAAAGACCTATACTCTGAAAACTTTACAACATGGATGAAAAAACCTGAAGACAACACAAACAAATGGATTGACATTCCATGCTCATAGACTAGAAGAACAAGTATTGTTCAAATGTTTACTCAAAGCAATCTACAGATTTAATACAATCCTTATCAAAATACCAACAGCATTTTTCATAGAACTGGGACAAACAATTCTAAAATTTGTACAGAACCACAAAAGACCTCGAATAGCCAAAGCAATTTTGAAAATGAAAAGCAAGCTAGAGGAATCACAATTCCAGGCTTCAAGTTGTATTACAAAGCTGTAGCAATCAAAGCAGTACAGTACTGGCACAAAAACAGACAAGGGTTTAATGGAGCACAATAGACTACTAAGAAGTACATACATGATTGTTTGGTCAATTAATCTTCAACAAAACTGGAAAGAATATCCAAAGGAAAAAAGACAGTCTCTTCAACAAATGGTGCTGGGAAAACTGGACAACTACATGAAAAAGAATGAAACTGAACGACTTTCTTACACCATACACAAAAATAAACTACAAATAGATTAAAGACCTAAATGTGAGACTTGAAGCCACAAAAATCCTAGGAGACAGCACAGGCAATAATCTTTTTGACACTGCTCATAGCAACATTTTTCTAGATATGTATCCTGAGATAAGGGAAACAAAAGCAAAAATAAACTATTGAGACTACATCAAAATAAGAAGCTTCTGCACCGCAAAGGAGACCATCAACAAAACAAAAAGACAACCTCCTGAATGGGAGAAGATATCTGCAAATAACATATCCAATAAGGGGTCAATATCCAAAACATAGAAAGAACTTCTACAGTTCACCACTCACCAAAAAGTAATCCAATTAAAAATGGGCAAGTTCACGAAGAGACATTTTTACAAGAAGACATACACATGGCCAGCAGACACATGAAAAGATGCTCAACATCACTAATCATCAGGGAAATGCAAATCAAAAACATAATCAGATATTGCCTCACCCCTGTCAAAAGGCTAAAATCAAAAACACAAGAAATAATAGGTGTTGGCAAGGATGTGGTGAAAAAAAGAACCCTTAGCTGCTGCAGCCACTGTGAAAACTTTGTGGAGGTCACACGAAAAATTAAAACGGAACCAACATATGATCTAGTAAATTCCACTCCTGGCTATTTACCCAAAATGAAAACAGTGATTCCAAAATACATATGCACCCCTATGTTTACTGCAGCATTGTTCACAACAGCCACGCTATGGAAATGAGATGAATGGATAAAGATGTGTGTATATATATAATGGAATATCACTTGGCCATAAAAACGAATGAAATCTTGCCATTTGCAACAACAGGGATCTAGAGGTTATAATGCGACATAAGTCACAGAAAGACCAATACCATATGGTTTCACTCTTATGTGGAATTTAAGCAATAAAACAAATGAAGAAAAAAAGAAACAAAAAATAGATTCTTAAATATAGAGAACTGGTGACTGCCAGAGAGGAGGTTGGGGGTGGGGGTGAAATAGATGAAGAGGTTAAGAACACATTATCATGATGAATACTGAATAATGTACAGAACTATTAAATCACTATAGTGTACACATGAAACTAATATAATTGTATGTCAATTATACTAAAGTAAAAAAAGTAAAAAAAAATCTGTCAAACCCCCAAAAAAGAGGACTCAGATAAACAAAATGAGAAATAAGATGTTACGAATGACACCACCAAATTATAAAGGGTCATAAGACACTACTACAATTATATGCCAACAAATCGGACAACCTAGAAGAAATGAATAAATTCGTAGAAGTATACACTCCTCCAAGACTGAACATGAAGAAACAGAAAATTTGAGTAGATCAATTACTAATAAGACTGAGTCAGTAATCAAAAACCTCCCAACAAACAAAAGTCCAGGGCCAGATGGCTTACTTGTTAATTTTATCAAACACTCAAAAGGTAATTTATACTTATCCTTCTCAACTCTTCCAAAAAATTGAAGGACACTTCCAAAATAATTTTATGATGCCAGCAAGCCAACAAGAACACCACAGAAAAAGAAAATTACAGGCCTTTATCAGAGATTAACATTAATGCAAAAATCTTCAACAAAATATTATTTAACTGAATTCAACAATACAGTAAGTTTCATGTGCAATGACCAAATCGGATTTATTCCAGGGATGCCAGGATGGTTAAACAACCAATCAATCCAATCAACATGATACACCACACTAACAAAACAGAGGATAAAAATGATATGATAATCTCAATAGATACAGATTTGACAAAAGTCAACATCCATGTATGATAAAAACTGTTAACAAAGTAAACATGGAGAGAATGCACTTAAACATAAAGAGACCATATATGCCATATATGACAATCTATATGCTCAGTGGCAAAAAACTGAGAGCATTTCCTCTATGATCAGGAATAAGATAAGGATGCCCATTCTCACCACTTGAACATAGTATGAGCTCAAGCTATTAGGCTTGAAAAAGCTATTAGGCAAGAAAAAGAAATAAAAGGCATCCAAATTGGAAAGAAATAAAATGTCACTATTCGTAGATGACATGGTACTATACACAAAAAAACCTCTAAAGATTCCAAAAAAATAAGCTGTTAGGATTAATAAAAGAATTCAGTAGGGGTGCCTCGGTGGCTCAGTCATTTAAGCATCTGACTTTGGCTCAAGTCATATCTCAAGGTCTGTGAGTTTGAGCCATGTGTCAGGCTCTGTGCTGGTGGCTCAGAGCCTGGAACTCCTTTGGATTCTGTATCAAGCTCTCTGCCCCTCTCCTGCTCACACTCTGTCTTCTCGAAAATAAATAAACATTTAAAAAATTAATTAAAAAAAAGAATTCAGTAAATTAGCAAGATACAAAACCCACATACAGAAATTTGTGGCATTCCTATAAATTAATAAGGATTTATAAGAGAAATTAAGAAAATATTCCAGTTTACAACTGCATCAAAAATATTGAGGAATAAGTTTAATCAAAGAGATTAAAGATCTGTACACTGAAAACTTTAAGACCCTTATGAAAGAAATAAAGACACAAATAAGTGGAAAGACATACCATCTCACGGGTTAGAAGAATATTGTTAAAATACCCATACTCCCCAACGGATTCAATATAATCCCTATCAAAATCCCAATGGTATTTTTCCATCAAACTTGACCAAATAATCCTAAAATTGTAGAAAACCGCAAAAGATCGCCAACAACCAAAGCAATCTTGAGAAAGGTGAACAATGCTGGAGCATGCTCCCTGACTTCAAATAGGATAAAGCTATAGTAATCAAAACAGTATGATAATGGCATAAAAACAGACACACACACATTGATGGACCAGAAATGAATTAAACCCATAAATATATGGATAATTAATTTACAACAAAGGAGCCAAGAACATGCAATGAAGAATGAGTCTCTTCAATAAATGGTGCTGGGAAAGCTGGATAGCCACATGCAAAGGAATGAAACTAGACCAGTATCTTTCACCATGCATAGAAATTAACTTAAAATGGAATAAAGACATGAATTTAAGACCTGAAACCATAAATTCCTAAAACATAGGTGGTAAGCTCCTCAACATGGGTTTTAGCATTATTTTTGTGGATCTGACTCCAAAAGCAAGGGAAAGAGCAATAATAAACAAATGGAATTGTATCAAACTAAAGAGCTTCTGCACAGTAAAAGAAATCATCATCAAAACAAAAAGGCAACCTACTGAATGGCATATTTTTGCACAACATGTAACTGACAAGGGATTAATATCCAAGATACATAAAGAACTTCTACAACTCAACAACAAATAAAAACTTAGAAAATGGCAGAGGATCTGAATAGACATTTTCCCAAAGACCTACAGATGGCCATTAGGAACATAAAAAGGTGCTCAATATCACTAATAAGCGAAATACAAATCAAAACCACAATGAGGTATCATCTCACAATAGTCAGAATGGCTATTATCAAAAAGACAAGAAATAACACATGTTAGAAAAGATGAAGAAAAGTGAACACTGCACACTGTTGGTGGTAAAGCCACTATGGAAAACAGTATGGAGAGTCCTTAAAAAATTAAGTACAAAACCACCACATTATGCAGCTATTCTACTTCTGGGTGTGTATCTTTAGAATTCAAAAATACTGATTTCAAACGATATGCATTCCTATGTTCATTGCAGCATTATTTGCAATAGCTGAGAAATGTAAATAACCTAAACGTCCATCAACAGATGAATAAAGATATGGTGTATATATACGCAATGGACTACCACTTAACCAAAAAGAAAAAAAAAATATCTTGCCACTTGTCACAACACGAATGGACCATGAAGGTATTATGGTAAGTGAAATAAGTCAGATGGAGAAAGACAAACATCATATGACTTCACTCAAATGTGGAATCTTAAAAAAAAAAAAAAAAAAAGCTAGACATGAACAACAAAACAAAAAAAAAATTGACAGATACGGAGAACAGATTGGTGCTTACCACAGAGGAAGGGGTTTGGGAGAAATGGGAAAAGGGGGCACTGTATGGTGATGGATGGTAAACAGACTTTTAGTAGTAATCTCTTTGTAGTGTATACTGGTGTTAGATTATAATGTTGTACATTGAAAGTTATATATGCTATATACACATTTTGCATCAATTAAAAAAAATTCTGAGCAGGACTATCATATTTAATTAAGGATGGTTTGGCTACAATCAAAGTATTAAAAAACATCTAAATTTAGGCAAAAATAACACTTTAAAATATCTGTGAATGAAATGTTTTGATTTCATTAAAAACTCAATATACTAAGTATATGAACCTTAAAATCACTTGTCAAACTGCTACTAAATTTGACTCATGAATTCCTTATGTACTTTCCCAAGTTTTCAAAAAAGCATTTTTAAAAAGACCCATGTCTTAGACGTGCCTTGAACTATTATAGTTGGTAAAACAGTTACCTTTTCTACTTCCAGCTTTGCAGGTGCAAAATCTTCATCCAGGGCTAAGCACTGAAGAAACAGTTGTAAGGCATCACCTAAAAAACCAGCATCATGGAGTACTTTTCCTTTCCTGAAGTAGACCTTCAATGAAAGCACACATACACAACTTTTACTGACAGAATTATTTCTTAGAAATCAATATCAAGGAAAAAAAAGTTGTCTGCTTGGAAATGTGCATTTTGAAACTCTGAATGACTCTGAGAGCCCAAAGCATTTCAGAGGTATATATACGCACTTCCCTGGAGAAGCAGTTGTGTAAAAATGACTTCAAAACCAAATTTCTGGGGCTCCTGGGTGGCTCAGTCAGTTAAGCATCCAACTTCGGCTCAGGTCATGATCTCATGGTTCATGGGTTCGAGCCCCACATTGGGCTCTGTGCTGACAGCTCAGAGCCTGGAGCCTGTTTCAGATTTTGTGTCTCCCTCTCTCTCTGACCGTCTCCTGTTCCTGCTGTGTGTCTCTCTCTCAGAAATAATTTTTTAAAAAAATGTTAACCCCCTCCCCCAAATTTCTAATTATATCACTTCAGTAATAAATCCAGAGGATTCCTTTTTTAAAAACAGTTTTAAAGTTGTCTATACAGATTATTTTCTGTCTTATTCTTAATGTATATTTGCCTTGTACTAACCAGTCATGCCATCATGCGATTTTGTATCATTTTCCTTAATAATTTATAATTTTTAGAGCATCCTTACTATATTCTCAAAAGCATGGTTTTGAATGGGAAAGAAATCATATAAAATAGTAACATCTAGCTTAAAGAACATACATAGACATTAACTGATTTGCCTTGGCAATTTGATAAAAAGGAGAATCAGCAAACTGATTCCTATGATATACTTGCCTCAAGTCTTTTTTAAAACCATATGGGCAAGGCAACCTCTCTTGTTCCCATTTACTGCATTAAATCACTGCCTGATCTGGTCCCCATCATTATGCCTCTATTTCCAGCCTGATCCATCAATAAACTTCATCAATTTTCAGTTTGGCTCCATCTTTATAAGGTGACCAATTTTATCTCTCTGAGGTAATTCTGTATACTAACTAAAATCTCTTATTTTTTCCCACTGTGCCTTACATTCAGGCTGTTCTTTAATTAGGAAATAGAGGCTTTTTATAATTAAAAAAAATTTTTAGATAGCCATCCAGTCAAAATATTAAGCCTAGATTTCTAGATCTCTATATATTTTATTTAAAGAGTCAACCAGTCTATTCTGCTAAAACTTAAACCATAACAGAATACATACTCCCTACAGGTGAAATTTTTACATGTATGCCAATGTTCAAATAGTAACTTTACCTCAGGCCAATTTGGCAGTTCCAAGAGAACAGCATTTAAATCATCTATGGCTGCTTTAAACTCTTGGAGACCAGCATACGATTCTGCTCGGTAAATTTTGAGAGTCACGTCGCTGGGCTCTGAAACACATATTTTACAAAGGTTTACTTTAAAAATATTACTGTACAATCTACAAAATACATACTAGATTAAGAACTTAGTGATTTCAGTCAATAACTACCAAAGTACAACACAGGTGCAACCCACTTACACGATGAATTTTATCTAGAAGTTTTATCACATGACTATAAGTAGATAATTTTAGCACAATAAATGATGGTTTTTACATACTGGAAATATTTTTTAATATGAATAATCACCTTAAAGAAAATGAATGTTTTCTTAAAATAGGGCATTCTATACAGATTTGAAAAACAGGTCGTAGATGCTTAAAGATTTATCTTTAAATGATAAATCTTATGATATGATACATCTTAATTTTTTATACCTTAAATCCTAAGTCCTCACTTATAAACAACCATATATGTAACTACTGCACATTGACTAAAGACTGTCTTAGACTCAAACTAGTAACAAAGACTGACCAAGGCTCAAACTCATGAGGGTATGCAATGGCCCTGATTCAGGAGATAATGGGGTGATAATTTAAGACGTCAAGATTTTAACTCCTGCCATTAGCAAAAATGGTATTGGATCATCCCAAAACAGATTTAATTTCAAGTGTTTCTAAGGAAAAACAGCTTGGTTGATGTTTTCACAAACAAAGCTTTGTTGATTATTTCAGCCTCTACCTTTACCTAAAAAACCAAATTACTATTCAATGGCATTCAGAATTTTGGTTAGCTGGCTCACCTCTGATACTATAATCAATTACTGTAGGTGCATAGATTCTAAAAATGAAGTCTGAGCCAGAAGTTAATTTCCTGGGCATCTAGACAAAATCTGAAGCCTTCAAAAGTATATGCCTACAAACTAAAGTATTCATCATGAAAAGGGCATAAAGAGCCATAATGTCTCATTAAAAAGGAAAAAAAAAACCACTAATAAAACTCCTCAATAGCTGCCTGGTCTACTCTAGTTTTTAAATAATTGCTTTCCTACAGGTAAGTCTCAATAATGAGATTGGCCTTTTTCAGCTGATGCTTAAGAATTGTAACTAAGTATCTCAGGAAAATATTTCATGCATCCTAAATAAAAAAGACACGTCTAAAATATTTTGTCTTTTGTTTCTTAAAGTAATATTGGAAGTCATTATCTCTGAACAAAAGCACATGGAAAGCGAAAGCTCATTATGATTCATCAATCAAGAATGAAGAGTTCTGGCATAAAGCTTGACCCTGCACGTGTTCAAAAGATTTTATTTTATCCCTGTTTTATTCCTTGAAGAGCTTACAATCTAATAAGGAATGTTTATTTTATTGTGAAATGGGATCATGTAATCCTCACTTGACAAACACAACTGGAGTTCAGAAAACTGAGAGCAAGCAGCATGTGCCAAAATAGTCCAAGAACGAGCAGTCAATGCAAAAGCATCAAAAACCCTGAGCCGTAAAGGACTGCTCACCACAGCTGGGGTGCCTCCAATAGCCTCCTTGAGACCCCCTTCTCTGCTCCAGCACTTCAGAGAAGGAGTTCATTGTTGCAAATCCCAGACTTTGCCAGCTTTACATCCTCTATTTCTCCAATCTGTCCCTGGTCTTTTCTAATCTTACTGCTAACAGCCTTTGTTAGGGTCCAGACCCACATCTCTATGATTTCTGCAATAGTTTGCTAACTGCTCTCACTGCCTCCATCCAGTTTGACACCACCGTATCCTCATCATCCACAAGATCAGATGGGTATTTAGTATAACATTCTAATTTGTACACACCCAGCGTCTGCGCATCCCTCCAGCCTTACTTTCCACACTGTCAACTTCCCACTTTTGGCTCCAGTAATACCTAAGTTCACCCTGCCCCACACATGCCACTCTTTTTCATGCCTCCTTCCTTTGCTCACACAAGTCCCTCCTGGTCACAGCTCAGTGCTGCTCCACTGCCTCATGGTCTGGGGAAAGGTTTCTCGTCCTTCTCATCCGGCACCACTCAGCTCAGCAGTGTCTTCTCAAAATAGTCTCTTCTGAGCCTGCCTTCACTCAGCACATTGCAAGGATCAAGAGCAGCAGCTCTGATCCCACTGCCTGGGTTCAACTCCTGGCTCCTCCACTTCCTCGCAGTGACTGGGGCAAACTGCCAATCACCTCTGTACTGTTTCCTCAGCTATAAAACTGAGGATTTTTAAAAAAAATATGTATTTGCATTTACGAAACATCACTTAGTGTATACTATTCTAAATGACGTATAGCCTTCGGAACAATCCTATGTGGGTCTAGCATTATCCACATTTTCATAGATAAGGAAACTGAGCACAGAATTTAAGGAACTTGCCCATGATAAAAAAAAAAAAAAAAAAACCAAAAAAAAAAACAAACCAGTAAGTGGCAGAGTCAAGATTCTGTCCCAGGCAGTCTGGCTCTAGGGTTCTTGCTGTTCACTTCTATGTAAATAACAGTATTTACCTCACAGGGCTGCTTCAGTGTAAGTTAATGTATGCAAAACACAACAGGGCTTGGTGCATTGTAAGTGTTGGCAGTTATGATCATGTTCCTTCACTCTGTGTGCACTGCATTAATTTTAAAGTCTATTTTTGAGCTCCCTCCATTATTTCCTGTCTTTGTATTCTCAAATCCCGGCTTTGCTAAATGTTTGCTGAACAAGGGGAAATTCATTAAAATCTCTCCCCTTATGCTCCTTAATTCATGCTCCCATTTTCTCTTAGACCTAGTAATATCATGAGTCATCAGGCAAATTAAAAACTGAAATAAAATTCTGCTACACATCTGAGGAAATCAGGTCTTAAGCTATCTGAGGAATTTCATGGGCTGAGGAGCGTTCTCCAGAGTTCTAACTCCTCATCTTTGTTCTAATCCTTAGGGGTACATGGTTAGTAATGGGTCTCTAGGTTGTTTCCTTAGTTCATCTTCAAGCAACTTTTTTCAGATTATAAAAGTTATAGAAATTTCCCCCACCATAAAGAAATAACTAGTATTGGCAAAAAACATACCTTTCTCCTGTGTGTAGATTACATTTGCAATTTTATAGTTTTATGAAATCTACTATATATACAGTTTATAACTTGCTTTTTTGTCAATGTCATTAAACTCACATGATTTTTAATGATTGCAAAGTATTCTACCATGCTGACAATTTAAAAATGTCCAACTCAGCATTTACTTCTGATGTTTGCTAATGTAAAAAGTACTATAATGAACATCTATCTGTATGCCTTTACATTATCTGCTTACTTCCTTAATCATGGTCTCCAAAGTTGAACGGCTGTGTGGAAAATTATATATGCAAAGTTTTCAATACATTCTGCTAAACTTCCTTTAATAAAAACTTAATACATTCTTACAAGCTATGTATTTTTGTTTCTTAGAAAAATACAAAAACTTATTTTAATGTACTTAAACTTCAGTGTTTGACCTTTACAATATATATTTATTGGCTACTTAGATTATGCATGCGTAAGAATAAACGTTCCATGTTCATAATCTTTTACTTGTTCTTCTGAGTGTCTTTTTCTTAGATTTCTATACTGAGCTATTTCAACAGTTTCAGCAACTAACCAAATGCCACATTTCTTTGCTTCCATTACTGTTTCAAGTTCAGTATGGTAGAGCTTGGTTATCATAAACGAAAAGCTGCCAACTGACAAGTTATTAGTGAGTGTGTAATACAGTCCAGGATAGTAGTTGGCATACTTAAGATCATAACCATTGGATTCAGAACATCTGGGTGGAGATCCACTTTGGACAGTCTTACTCTTTAAACCTCAGTCTCCTCACCTATAGAATGCTGGTGATACTTAACATCTTCTGATTGTTGTGAACACTACATAAGACAATGCATGTTGACAGTTAATACAATGCCTGCCACACAAATGTTCAATAAATATTGTTAATATTACAAAATATTTTAAAAGAAGTTGGATAGCAATGAGATTCACTCTTGATACAAAGTATTAGAAAATATTTTCTTTTATCCAAATAAATCTTTGCCAGGTGAGAAATCTCTTTCAGGATCAGTAGTGCAGACTGGACAAAAGGAGAAGGGGGAGCCTGGGTGGCTCAGTCAGTTAAGCACCAGACTCTTGATCTTGGCTCAGGTCATGATCTCTGAGTCTGGGAGTTCGGTCTGCATCCAGCTCTGTGCTGGCAGCATGGAGCCTGCTTGGGATTCTGTCTCTCTCTCTCTGCCCCAACCTCTGTCGTGTGCAGAGGGCATGTACATACACGCTCTCTCAAAATAAGTTAATTTAAAAAAAGGAAAGGATGGCGAAGGGAAAAAAAAACAAACAGACTGATCCTATTCTACCAAAGGTGTGGGGGGGTGGGAATTTGAGAAGTTTCTTTATTGCATTTTAGAGTCTAAGTAAGTCATTCATCTTCTATACTAAAACATAATAATAATTTTGAAAAATGTCTTTACAATGCAAGTGGTAGAATACTATATAAATTCATTTAAAATTTCACATGAATATATCTAAATGTCTTGGAAATATTCCACTAAATAGAAAAACAATTCTCAGCATACCAAAGGTTAATGTACAAATAACTAGAAATCTAAGACAATGGAGTTTTGATAAATTTTTCACTGATCAATAAAAAACAGATAAAAAATGGAAATTATTTAAAACAGAACATGTAATATTTACATAACCCCTATTCCCATCTTCTTTATCAATAAGAGTATGCCATTTAACTGATCCTTGTAGTAACGTCGAAGCACTGCAAAAATCCTTAAAGCAACTTCTTTTAAGTTACTTAAAGTAACATCCTGAAAGAAAGGATGAATCAAAGATCTGCTACGTTTAGGCTCAGTATGTTAGAAGTCAACCGAGCAATATAAACCCCTTTTGTAGTGATTTTCAATAAATACCAGTTTGCTGCAATTTTAAAAGAAACAAAAAATACACACTCTATAAGGACAGATACTTTATTTTGTCCACTTCTGTATTTCCAGCACCTAAAACAATGCTGCTTATGTACTAAGTACTCAGAGTAAATACCTGCTGAAAAAACAGAATACTTGAGATGTGATTTCTATGCTAATGTTTTTTGAAAGAGGGAGCACAAGGCTTGAGGGAGAGGGACACAGGGAGAAAGAATCTTAAGCAGACCCCACACTAAGAGAGGAGCCCATGGGAGCCCACCCAGAGCTGGATCCCACGACCCCAGGATCATGACCTGAGCTGAAATCAAGAATTAGATGTTCAGCCAACTAACTGACCACCCGGGGACCCCTATACGCTAATTTTTTAATTCAATTTTAGTCTTAGAAGCAATATCTACATACCTGGTGCTTCTGCCTTTTGGTTCCAACTTGGTTATTTACTTGCCTCAAGAAAGTCACATAAAAATCTTGGAGCGCTCACCTTCAGTCTGTGAACTGCGATGCTAAAGCTGCCCTCCTAAATCACATGATCTTTTGTAAGGATCAGTTAAGATGATGGAAATGAAAATATTTTGTGAACAATGAAACACCAAATAAACGTCCAAATGTTTACGGTTTCAAGTGTCTTACAAAGTTAAGACACGCAGAAGTTTACTGATAAAATTGAAATCTCTTCACATTAACCAGTTAGGATATTAAATACCTTTCTATTTTCTTTAAATGTATTCAGCACATACCTATGATATGACCAGACTTTTTATAACAAAAGCCTTGTAGAATCTGTATTTTATTGATGTATGCTAAAAATGTTACTAATTCACATATATAGGCTAGAAACAAGATTTAACCCTCACTCTGGTAATCTTATTAATGTGGTAGAAAAGATTGACATCACAAAGTTTAGATTTTAATTTTAGCCAAATCACCTTCTGGCTGTAACACAACTTTCGTATTTTAAAAATATTTTCGTTGCTATTTACTAGGCATTTATTCTCCCAACAGCCCTGGGGAGTTGTGACTACTGGTATCTATCTTTCAGATACAATTCTCACCTTTCAGATAAGGAAACCAAAACAGAAAGGTCAGACAACAGGCCCAAGGTCAGACAGTAAGTGGAAAGCTGGCCTGGCGCTCAAGCCCAGGGAGGCAGCTAACTCTAACCACTAGCCCACACTGCACCTCCGCTTTCAGCTGCCTCAGTTTCCTTCTGAGGATTCTTTGTGAAGATCAAATGACATAAAAAAAAAATTTAAATGATAACAGGCAAGAATTACATAATTAATACAGACAAAAATTTACCAATATTTTAAATAAACTATTCTCCCCCTTATGACCTTTATTTTTTTTTTCCGTTTAATCAGTTCAAACTGTAAATTATACCGTTCTTTCATTTTCTTTTGGGTGAAAAGGGTATACACAGGGAAGAGGCAAGCCAGTGTACAAATTCATGAAAAATAAAAGGAAAACAGCGTAACAAAGTGGGATCACTTCAATAAGCTCTTTATAAAGATTCAATGTAGAAAAGACTTTTACATAATATTCCTGAATACTAAAGAGACAAAGTTATGAAACATCTGAGAGTTAATACCAAAAGATCAATAGCTTAAATGTTATCTAAATATATTTCAATTCACCAGAAACTTATGTAATCTCAATGGGAAACTTTTGATTTTGGCAAAGGTTTTCAAGCTTGCCTTTCTCGTCAATAGGGATAAATTTGGACGGGTGTGGGCTAACGGTAGACTAGATTATCTTTTTCTAGTTAATAGCATTTAGTTCTTTAATTATAAGAATTCTATGAAGTAATTATAGTGGTCTTTTTCTCATTATCAACAATAATGAAAAGTATCTATCATTAGTAACTACAGAACTGTACAATTATATAAACACATTTCAAATGCCTATCTAGCAAACTAGCTGACTGAAAAAGTTAAAGCCTAACAATAGATTTGTAACTTTACTAAACGTTTTTATTTACCCCCATGAATTGTTAAACACTTGATATCTATACTTGACCAACTACAATTTGTTAGCTCTAAGGTTTTTTTTTTCCTTTCCACTGTGAACTAAAAATTTAAGGATTAAAAAAAAGTTTTCTCCATTAGTAACATTCACACTTTGAAAGACCTCAAAGAATGAGAGGAAAAGACGCTAATGCGGTAAAAGTCAGAAGTTCTAGTTCTACAAAAGATTTAAGTAGCCAAACAGGCAGAATTCCCGTGGGCAGTATAAGCAAATTGAAAAAAGGAGAGAATAGGTCTGGGTTTTTTTTGTTGTTGTTGTTGTTAAAAAAAAAAATCCTCAATCCAAGGCCCAGAATCTTCCTTAATTAAAAGATTATTGGTTAGAGAACATTAAGCCAGACCTTAATTAGTAAATGTGCTCACTGTTCTGTAGATTAGGAACCTAATTTTTATAAAGTGCCTACTTTAAGAGGTCAAATCATTAATTAATACTGCATAGTACTGTCACTAAGTTTCATCCTTTATTTTACTAGGGATTAAAAAAAAGAAAAACTGCCCTGGAAATTTATATCAACCATTTTCATTGGGTGAGCTATAAAGGCAGAAAGGGTCCTGGTGCAACAATTAGGAGAAATGGAGGATACAATGTAGCCTCTAAAACCAGCTAGCTGTGTGACTTTGGACAAGTCATTTCACTGCGGTAGGTCTGCTTCATTTTTTTAAATGAGGACCATGGCCTAGATGGTTTGTACTTCCTTACTCATGCTCAGAGAGGCAGGGCAGTCTGTATTAGACTTCTGTATTCCAAATACTGTGGTTCTCTTTCTTTCTATCTTTCTATCCCATTTGATAACTGCCTACACGTCCTTGTAAAGATACCGAAAATCTATGAAAACGTGCCAGGTTTATGATTTGAAATCCAAAGGTATTAAATAACTCAGTATATTGTCACTAGTTCAAAATGACTAAGCACTTAGGATAAAAGACCCGAAAAAAAATCTCTTCGATGACACAGTTTATAAATTTACCTAATACCTAATACCAGTTTATATTTTAGACATCTGTTTTCCCGGGAATTATTCCCTCAAGCAGGATTTCACGCCAATAAAGACACTACTCTTGCAATATGATTATTTAACGCAAGGCTTGGCAGTGACACTATTGACATTTTGGGCCTGACAACCGTGCGGGAGGCCGTCCTGTGCACTGTAGGATGTCAGCAGCATCCCTAGCCTCTAGCCTCTGCCCACCAGATGTACTAGAACTACACCCACAACGGGTGTCTCCAGTTATTACCAGATACTGCTCTAGATAATGTCCCCGGGGGCGGGGGAGCGACGTAAAATACCTCTGGTCCAGAACCACCGACTGCGAGCACTCCTCCTAAGTCTGGCAGTGATCCTTTCGGCAGCCTAAAACCACCCTCAGAGGGCTAACCTAGGTGAGGAAGCCGAAGCTGCTTCGGGGAGGCGAAGAAACAGACAAAAGATCTAAAAGGTCCCCGCTACGCACCCCCCCGCCCCCACCGCTCGATCAAGAGTGGAAAGGCAAACAAAAGCGTGTGTCAAAGAACTCGAACGGAGACTACCTCCCCATCTTCACGGAGAACGAGGGGTGCCAGAAAAGTAAGCCCACGTGTGTTTACGAAATCAGTAGGCTTGGAAACAGGCAGGTAAACCATGGAGAGGAACCAAGGTTGCAGACGTTTTCAGGTAAGACCTGGCACCCCCGGGCCGCTCCGACACCCGCCCGGAGCCCGGTGGCCGGCGGGGCCTCCCGGAGCTGGGTGCGGGCGCCGAGCTCCCGCCACGCCCACCGGACGTCACCCGTTACACAACCCCAGCTTATGCAATTCTGCCCTCCCGCGGCTTCAATTGCCCCAGTGACTCTTGTGCGAGACGACGGTAAACGGTGCACGCCTATCCTCCGGTGGGGAGGCCGTCCCCCCGCCCTGGCTATCTATCGCTCGCCCGCGGCGGGCCCGGCCCGGCCCGGCGCGGCGGGCCAGTTACCGGAAAGAGCGCGGCAGGAAACGAGCGGCGGCTCGGGCTCGCCCGGCTTCCACCCCGTCCCGCGCTCCCGCGGCCTCCCCCGGGCCCCCAGCTCCGCTCGGGACGCCCGCTCCGGACCGCAGGGCCGCGGCCGAGGGAACCCCGAGGCTCGGCGCCCCTCCCCGCGCCGCGTCACAGTCGGCTCCGAAGGCGATCCCCACGGTGACCGAAGCACCCCGGGGCGCCGCCCCTTCCCACACCCTCGAGGACCCCGAAACCCCACGCGCGGGAGTCAGGCAGCCTCGGGGAGGCGTCCGGGGCGCAGGCGAGCTCCCGGGAGCTAGCCCGTCGGGGAAAGGAGGGTGCGGTCGCCCGGGCCCACGCCGCATCCCCGCGCGGTCACCTGCTCGCAGCGCCTCGCAGGCGGCGGCCAGGGCCTCCCGGTAGCGCCCCTGGTGCAGCAGCTCCCCGAGCCGGCCGGCCGCGCGGGCTCGCTCCCGCTGGCCCGGGAACCACTTCTCGGCCAGGTGGTTGAGGACGACGCTGGTTCTGAAGCCCGAGGCGGCGATGGCGGCGGCCGGAGGCGGCGGCCGCGGGGTGGTGCCCTCAGCATCCGTGGCGGCGGCGGGCGGCAGCCGGTCCCGGCAGAGGCGGCAGCGGGCGCGGAGCTCTCTCCGCAGGCAGCGACGGCAGTAGCTGTGGCCGCAGGGCACGGTCACCGGCTCGCTCAGGAAGCCCCGGCAGCCCAGGCAGCTGAGCAGCCCGCCGGCGCCGGGGTCCGCGCTCGCTCCGAGGGTGGCGCTCCAGCCCAGCCCGTGGCGGAGCCGGTAGTTGAGCACCAGGCAGTCCACCAGGGTGCCGAGGCACTCGGGCCTGACCGGGGCCCCGCGGCGCAGCGCCGCGGCGTACGCCTCCAGCGCTCCCTTCAGGTGGCCGCCCAGCGCCAGCAGCTCGCCGCGGCGGAGCAGCAGCTCCCAGCGCTCCGACTCCGCCGCCGCGCGCTCCAGCCGGTCGCCGCTGCCGCCGCCCACTTGCCAGAAACGGCCCCGGCTCCGCGGCGTGGGGGCCATCTCCCGGCTCCCTCCGGGGGAGCTCCTCGCCACGTCCGGAGAAGACATGGCCCGCGGAGGGCTGCTCCGCCGCCGCCGCCCGCCGCCACGGTCGCGGAGCCTCCGGGGCGCGCGGCTCCGCACGCGGCCCGCGAGCTGGGGGGCGTGGCGCGCGGACCTGGCAAGGGCGGCGCGCGCCCGGGAAGCCCCGGGGGCGGGGCCTGGCGGGCGCGGGGCGGGGCGGGGCTTCGCCGCAGCGCCCGGGACTCCCCCGCACCGCCGGCGCCCGGGTCCCGGAGGAGCCTTCTGCCTGGCCCCGCCCCTTACGAAGCCCCTCCTGGGGAGGAACGCTGGGTCAGATGATACCCCAGCGGGGATCTAATTGGTTTCTCCCGAAACTGGGGCCTGGCTTGTAATTGAACAAAGCCTTTTGGAGCCCAGGCCTCCGCCCCTCTCGCCAATCCGCCGGACGGCCACCCTCACCTGCCAAGGCTTCCCTCCTAATGCGTGCTTGGTGGGCGCTTTTCTGCCCGGCGTCTGGCCTCCAGGGACTGAAGCCCAGATCGCCAACATTCCCCTGACACACCAGGCTTCCTGGCGACTCGCCCCCTTTTCCTGGACGATGGGAGCCTCCCGGAGTAGTAGTCAGGTGCACGTCTGCATTTTTTTTTTTATGCCCAAATTGCAGACGGACATGTAGAGGCAGAGGGCCTAGGAATGCGCAGAGTCAGTCTGATGACTTTGTGACCCCTCAAGTCTAGACTAGGTCAGTTTTAGAAACAAAATAATCCCACCCATGTTCCTGAGCCGACTCCCTCCAGAGAGCAAGACAGTTTTCTATG